>OY728165.1:1265234132-1266577882 GCA_963277665.1 Viscum album | reverse complement strand
TTTACTGATGAATTTAATTTATAAATATAAAAGTATTTTTTTTATAAATTAGTTAACCATATTCATAACCAATAATTCCACAGCTAGGTTCTGAAAATTTATAATATTATGGTTCATTTAATCTCATGATATTATGTATTTCAACCTATAGAATAAATTTAATTAAATTCAAATTAAATATAAAATAAAATATAGAAGTGTTACATTCAAAAAATATTAAAATTAATTTATACCTTAAAAATACATCACTATGATAAAAAAATAAGGATATCTTGATTTGATCCCATCCTTAGTTTTTGATGTAACTTTATCAAATTTATGATTCCTTTAGAGGAAATTAACAAGGTTAGTAGTCTTCTTACATAGAACGTTATCCCCCTGATCCAAGATTTATACAAAATATTCTTCATAGGAATGACTATTTCTAGTGGTATAACCTTTTATTTTAGAAAAATTAATGGATTGGGTATCTACGTACAAAGATGAAAGACATGAAACACACCATGATATTTAGAGAGGTTGGATGGAATCACATTTAAATAAGTCATCATCTCTACATGATTATGAATATTAAAGGGTCCAATATTCAAAGGGATTTTATTTTGTTTCTTTATAATAGTATAACCTTCATTCATGGATAAATTTATAGGAATAACTTATTATTAACTTTGAATTCTAGATTTCTTTAATGATTATCAGCATAAATTTTCTATTGACACTGAGAAACCATTATTTTCCACTAAATTGATTTTAATTTCTCTTCTATATCCTCATACTAATATGGTTTCAATATTTTTAATTCTCCAACTCCATCAGAACATATTGGAGCTATACACTTCTTTATACAAAAGGATTCATAAGGATTCATCTGAATTTTGGATTGAATGGTATTTTTATGTAAAATTAGACTATACAATGGTTTTGATCAAAGAGAAAATTAAATTATATAGAGAATTACTCCACATATCCCATTTGTTTTGAATGGTTTTATCAAACTAATAAATTATTTTAAGGGTGATAAGTAGTATTGGAACTCAACAATGTATCTAGATCCTATTGAAGAATTCAACATAACATCAAGGTAAACATCAGACCCAATTCACAAATAATAGAATGTGGTACCCCATTTTATATCACAAATATCATAAAGTATATTATAATAACTGTATCAAGAGAAAAATATTATCTGATAGAAATATTGTTTGATTCCTTTCAAAGGTGATAGACTACAACCCAAATGGGATCATTAGATTTATACATTTTTTGGAGTTTCATGAAAAAATCTATGGTGTTGTTTTTAAACATCCATATCAATATGGGTACTAATTATAACATACCACTAGAATTCTATCTCTCAATCTCAACATACTATCAATCCATGAACCGAGATAAATTATTTGAATTATATTTTTTGATTTTTCACCTCTAGAAATACTCATTCTGATCGATATACATCTTCATACTTCATGGATAAATATAGAATTGTGGTCTATGATATTTATCCAATAACTCCTTCAAATCTAGTATAGAAGGAATAATTAAATTATTGTTTAACATTATCATTCCATCATACCATTTTTTATCCTTGGAACATTTCTTATCTTCTTATGAGGTTCCACGTCTTCCTTCTTCACCTCTTCAATTTTTATATAGACAGTTGGTTGAGCACTAATTAAAGTAATATAATATTTCCCCTCTTCCTTAAAGATTTCTAGATACATCTTTCGAATGTTCCAAAATATTGGATCTTTTTAATATTCATCATATATAAGATACCATTATACTTTTGACACAAAGCATCGACCACCTTTTTCTCATTCCATGGGTTCTAATATACTGACCATTCATAATCATTAATCAACTATAACCATCTTCTCTTGTTTATATTTAGCTCTTTCTAAGTGAATAATTTCATTACCAATTTTGAATATATATATATATATATCACAATAATCTCTATAAAGATAATTCCTCTATGTACTCAATGAAAAAACTATTGAAACTAACTCAAAATCATGTGTTGTTGATTTTTCTCATGAACCATCAATTTGAACAAGACATATGTTTTCACAATATCATTTTGCATGAAGACACATCTTAGTCCCTTATATTATTCATATCTACAAATCACAAACCATTACACAATATGAGATAAAATAAATACATGTGAACGGACTAATCTTCCACATAGTGCCTTGAATGTTTTTACACATTAATCTATCTAATAAATTTTTTCATCTTTAAGAGTTAACATGGTTAGTGGATTAGATATCCATGATGAATTCCACACAAAGAATTCATAATATACAATCAAACCAATAAAACTATAGATCTAATTCATAGTAATTTGTCTAATAAAACGTTTTATTAAATCCATATTTGAATGATCTATCTATACCCCCTAACATGATATTATATAACCCATCAAAAGAACACTTATTAGAAAAAAATAACATTTTTTTAATTTAACATACACACTATCCTTCATTTGGTTCCTCATTACAATCATTAAGTGTTCTTCATTATTTTTCTTTCCCTATGAATATAAAATATTTTTTTTATAAAGACTACAAAAAAATGATCATCGTGGTCTCTAAATGCACAATTCCTTAAATCCATGAAAATAGAGAGGGAATTAGTAAGGCAAAATAACATCACTATAAATTTATTTTTTCTTCACTCATTATGTAAGAATTTAATGTGTATGTATTATTTTTTTACACTCAATTGACCATATCTAGATTGAATATTAATCATTGAATAACATTATGCACTTCATAATTGATTGAACAGGACATAAATATGCTATAAAAGATACTTATTATTGATTTTTATCATATTAAAATTTTAATAATCAATGAAGAGTTTCATTGATCCATAATTATTTTTAATAAAATATAACATGTCCATCACAAGGTGATACATATTTCTAAATGCATCCCTTATCAATATCTTCATGGTGTTGCTTCTCCAATTCCAATAACTCAATTAGGTACATTCAATATTGTGTCGTTGAAATATGTGTATCATCTTGTTTGAGTTATAAAGAGAAATCCACATTATTATTTAGAGGAATACATGAAAATTATTTTGTAGAAACATAATTAAACTCCCATAAAATAGGTTAATCATTTATGTTGAGTTTCTACCTTACCATATGTTATCAATACCAATTTTAAATTTTTATCATGAACTAATGATGGATGTAATTTAAAATCAATTTAAATATTTATTTTAACACTGATACGCGATCTTAAATTTTTATAGTATATCTAACGAGACTCCTCTTACTTGACAATTTATGAGGTACTTATGTAAATATATCTAATCTATACCTTAAATAACATAATAATCCACTAGAAGCTGGATAATGAGATTTATAGAAACCACAATCAAAAAATATTCTATACCCCTCAGGCTAGGCTGCATGACTCATCGAGCTGGTCCGACCCTCTTCTGGGTCGGACCTGCCAAAACTAGGTTGACATGACTCGGCCGCCCACTGGGATTAATGGGTCGTGCCCTTTTTCACTTTAAGGTGAATAACTCGAAGACCACACGTCCGATCGATGCGCCATCTGCGGCACTGGGACCCTCGTGACATGGAGGTCCTTTTGCGATACTCTAAGTGAGTTTTGGACAACATTGGAAAATGGTCGGGTTGGAAAGAGTGTGTTTCCAACCGGGCCCTGGAGCAAAAATGCTAATAAATCTCAGACCGGGCGTCTGATTGATACGCTGTCTATCACGTTGGGTTCCTTTTTAAGAGACAGAACTTTGGGATACATAATCCTTCATTGGTTTGGTGATGAAGACTACCATACTGGAATCCTCTGTGGGTTCGACAATGGTGGTTATTGTTTTTGTATCCTACATCGGTCCAATAGTTTGACTTCTGTTCTAGTATCCTACATGGTTCTGACAGAGTAGCCGGTCTAGTATCCTACGTGGGTCCGACAGCTTAGCAGGTCTAGTATCCTACGTGGGTCTGACATCTTAGATGAATCAGTGAATACACTTGATCATCTTTATCACTTTACGAATGATGTATACCTGTGTCAGCTGAGTCTTGTCTTTCAATCATTATCATCGATGTGATTGACTTTACTTCCTATGTAGACTGAGTTGTGATTGGGCTTGAGAGTTGGAGCTGAACTGGGATTGATGACTTAGGAATATGTATGGTAATATACCTAAGTAGAGTTGGTTGATCCTTCATGATTGTATCTTTCCTTTGTGGTTTCTATTTCATGGATTCTAGGAGACCTTAGGGGGTCTTGGGGTCCCTACTGAGTATTGTTATAATCACAACTGCATGGGCTATGCCCGCACAACGTTGTGTTGGATGCAGACGATGGAAATCATTGATCGTGGTAGAGACTTGTGGAGCTGGACGGTACTTGGAGGTGGACCACACAGCGAGACGGTACACGGAGCAGACCGATAGATGTGGGGTGCTGAGGTGGGAATCTATACCTACCCTTTAGGTAGGATTCTTAGTAGACATTCTAGGAGCTTCCCATTTTAGTTGTTGTCCCTTTTTCAGTAGTACTTTCTTTATAGTTGTACTGTACTTTACTGTTTGGATTGTATTTCCGACCCCTTTCCTTTCAGCACGTACTTTTGTACAATGTTTTACTTAGTGCTTACTTCAGTTGTGTACTCTTCTATGTTTCTTTTATTCTGTAAAGGAAATGCCTTCCTAGCATAGGAATTTACACCTTTGGTGATAGTTGCTAGCCTCTAGCCTATGGAAGGTGGGCTTAGGGTAGTCATGACACGGGCCCCGAGGATGGGTCATGACAAATTGGTATTAGAGGAGCCGATTATACTGTATAACTCAAGACTATGATCATTTCATTATGTGAAGCAATAGTGTTAAGAGTATTGAGTGTGGTTTCCTGTCCAGGGAGTCGAGTGTTGGTGCGGCGGCTGACGTATCCATATAGTAGGACCCTGACCTCTGATTTCAGACTCAGTGCATGAAATCACTGATTTCATGTGTGTTTCAATTTTTTTTGTGATTACATTGAGTCACCTCACCAGGTATACTGTTTTGACCGTGGAGCACCTGTTTCTTTTCAAGATCTCCCCACGAAGGCAGCCAGCTAGGGTTTCAAGTCAAATACAAGATGGAATCCCACCGAGCGACGTGGCCTCTGTGAAGGTCCCCATCACAGTGAAGGCACCAGCGGTACCACTACCCACTGAGCCACCGATACTACCATCCCCATCAGTAGAGAGTGCATGTTGCTGGGGTGCGTTGCACGAGTTACAGTGACAGAGGCCGCCAAGGTTATGTGGAGAGACAGACCCTCAGGCAGCCGCGGATTGGGTGGAGGCTATCGTCAGAGTTTTTAGATTAGTAGGGACCCCATATGATCTTATGGTGATCCTTGCAGCGAGTCTCCGGCACGCAGCAGTAGGCAGATGGTGGATATTCATTCTCTAGGTGCATGACGAGGAATCTCTACTTTGGACAGACTTCGAGAGTCTCTTCTGCTCGGAGTTTCTTCCAGCCACCCATAGTGTGGTGCAGATTCAGGAGTTACTTCATCTGCGGCAGGGCAGCATGACAGTAGCTCAGTACTCGGCGAGTTTTACTGACCTCTCTTTCTACTCCACGGACATGGTACATAACCCATTCTTCCGGGCTCGGACCTTCGACCAGGGAATGAGGCATGGGTTCAGAACTTTGAATATTCCCCTCAGCATCCTGACGTAGTAGGGGGTGCTAGAGTGAGCTATTCTAGTGGAGAGTTTTCTCACTGAGCAGACACCAGCAGCGATACCCACCGTAGGGCCACACATAGTAGAGTCTTCTGTAGCCGGTAGTAGATAGTTGATGCAGAGGTCCAAATGGACCAGGCCATTAGGAAAGGGACCTCAAGAGATTGGTTCGGTTGTGCGGGGCACATGGAAGAGATCCAATTATACGAGGAGCAGGCAGTTCTATGCATGCAGAAGACAGGGTCACATGGCTCAAGACTGTCAGACCCGCCATGCAGATGAGCTGCAGATAGTGGAGGGACCTCACCGAAAGAGTTAGAGGTTCGACCGTGTTGGTCCATAGGGAGCAGGAGGATGAGGCAAAGTAGTTTGCCGAGCAGCGGGTGGTGGAAAATGCTTTGAAGCTCTACTACCACCACCACCACCAGGAGGACCACCCCGGCCACATGGAGCTAGCAGACAGGGGCAGGATCAGCTCCAGGCAGTGGAGGCCTACGACCACGGTGCACCTAACATTATTCAAGGTACCATCTGTGTCTACTCCACCGTTGCTGCAGTACATATAGACACAAGAGCGAGTAATTTTTTTATTGCTGCTGCCCTTGTTCAGAGGTCAGAGATTCTGACGGAGTCGTTGGCATGATCGTTATGGCTAGAGACTCCTATGGAAGCAGACTTGACGATTACGCACTAGTTCTGGCAGTGTTAGCTTACTCTAGGAGGTGAGAGCTTCGGCTAGGATCTTCTTGTAGTGGCGTCGAGGCCTTATGACGTCATCTTGGGTTTGGAGAAGTTGTCTATAGTTCATTGTCAGATCGACTTCATTAGGTGCAAGGTGCGGTGTGTCCACACGGATGGTACCAGGTTCACCTTCACTGGTGACAAGGGAGCCTTTGCAGTGCAGGATGGACTTACACAGAGGAGAGGGTAGCCGATCACACATCAGTTGGCTAGTCTCATCCTTGGAGGAGTTGATGTGTGGTGTCTGAGTTTTCCTGTTGTGGTGAATCAGTATGTGAATGTTTTTCCTAATGACAATCTAGGACTAACTCCTCGCAGAGAGGTATACTTCTACATATACATGTACCCCGGGACAACACCGATATCTACTCCAGCATATTGGATGGCTCCCACTGAGCTTCGTGAGATGCAGGTACAACTGGAGGACTTGGAAGGAAAGGGATTCATTTGACCCAATGTGTCACCCTAGGATTCTACGATTTTCTTCTCCAAGAAGGCGGATTGGATTTTGTGACTCTATGTCGACTACTGTCGCCTAAATCAGGTGACAATAAATAACAAATACCCACTTTTGAGGATTTATGACCTCTTTGATCAGCTCAAGGGAGCACGATGGTTCTCAAATATAGAACTTAGGTCAAGCTATCACCCGCTTAGAGTTCAAGATAAGGATTTGAAGAAGATGACCTTCAGGTGTCGGTATGGCCACTATGAGTTCTAGGTTATGCCCTTTGGCATAACCGATGCTCCAACAGTTTTCATGAGTCTCATGAACTTGGTCTTCCAGCATTACCTAAATCTATTTGTCATAGTTTTCATAGACGACATATTTATTTACTCAAACACTGAGGAGGAGCATTCCTACCACTTGTGGGTTGTACTGGATACACTGCAAGAGCACCAGCTTTATGGTAAGCTCTCGAAGTGCCAGTTCTGGATTCAAGAGGTTTACTTCTTGGTACATGTCATCTCGGAGGCTGAAGGTGCAGTGGATCAAGTGAAGATCGAGGCAGTACTTTCTTGGGAGCCCCATAGGAGTGTGATGAAGGTGAAAAGTTTCTTGGGTCTTGCTGGATACTATCAGATATTTGTTCCATAATTCTACAGAGTTTCAGCACTGCTTTCATCCTTGACGAAGAAGGGTAAACCCTTCGTGTGGTCAGATAGATGTCAGTAGATATTTCAGGAGCTGAGGAAGAGGTTGACCAGTGTGCCCATCTTGAGGTTGCTGGAGGAGGCATTGGGTATTTAGTTTACTATGACACATTAGGGACTGGACTCAGGTGTTTCATGATGCAGGAGTGAGAAATGATCACGTATGGTTAACGGAAGTTGAGAGAGAACGAGAAGAACTATGTTACCCATGACCTAGAGTTGGCAGTAGTGGTATTCACCTTGAAGATGTGGCGACACTATTTGATAGGCGAGCGCTTTACAGTCTACTCTGACCACCAGAGTCTCAGGTACATCTTCTCATAGAAGGACATGAACCTGAGATAGCGGTGATGGATCGAGTTCTTCCAAGACTATGACATTGAGATAGTCTATACTCCTGGGAAGGGGAACGTTGTAGATGATTCTCTCAGTAGGAGATTAGGCATTCAGCTACTAGGATAGGCGACAGAGCAGCTAGCCGCGTTGCAGATATCCTTTGTGGATAGAGATGGAGCAGCCTTTCTATAGTCATTCACAGTCACTTCTCCATTCCTTCAGTGAGTCATAGAGGAAAGGCGTGGGGACTTTGACTGTGAGAAGCCACGTGCTCAGATATCCATAGGGAAGGTGCGTGATGGATTTTCTGAAGGAGGAGAGCACTCCATCCTCTTCCGGGGACGTCCTATGCTACCAGTTGCACTGCGGGAGGAAGTGCTGAGGGAGCTTCACACATCCCCTCTAGCGGTACATCCATGAGTGGAAAAGATGTACCAAGACCTCAGATGACAGTACTGGTGGCCAGGTATGAAGAAGGATATAGTAGAGTTCGTTTCACGATTCCTCACGTGTCAGCAAGTGAAGGCAGAGCACCAGGTACCGGCAGGCTTGGTACAACCTTTAGAGGTCCCAAAGTGGAAGTGGGATGAGATATCTATGGATTTCATGATGGGGATTCCACATACATCCATAGGAACGAATCTATCTGGGTGATCGTAGATCAACTCACCATAATGGCCCACTTATTACTGATTAGAGAGCAGGGCTCAGTAGAGAGATTGGGATGCCTTTATGTTCAAGAGATTGTAAAGCTTCATGGTGTGCCATCAAATATCGTCTCCGATCGAGATGCTCGATTTACTTCCCAGCTTTGGAAGGGGTTGGAGGAGGCTTTTGGGACACACCTACGTCTGAGCACCGCCTTCCACCCTCAGATGGACGGTTAGACAGAGATGAGAATTCAAACTCTCAAGGACAGGCTTCGTGCATGTGTCCTTGACTTTGGTCATATCTGGGAGGATCACCTACCCTTGGTAGAGTTTTTATAAAACAACAGATACCACTCCACCATCGAGATGCACTATACGAGGAACTATACGACTGACCGTGCAGATCACCTCGGTGCTAGACTGACCCTGGGATGTCATCACTTGTAGGACCAGAGATGGCTCAGGCTACGACAGAGAAGGTGCATATCATCCACGAGAAGATGAAGACTGCACAGAGCAGACAGAAGTATTATGCTGATAGGAGATGGAGACCACTGAAGTTTGAGGATGGCGACCACGTTTTATTACAGGTCTCTCCTCGACGAGGTCTATGGATATTCAGCCAGGGCGGCAAGTTATCTTCACGTTTCATCGGACCTTTCCAGGTCCTCAGCAGAGTAGGCAAGGTGGCTTACCGCCTGGCACTTCCACCTTAGTTGCACTGGGTATAGGACGTCTTCCACGTATCTCAGCTGAGGAGATACGTGCATGACCCGAACAACATCATCGATCATGGGGAGATGGACATCGATGACGGGGTGACATTCATGGACGTCCCAGTGGAGATCGAGGATCAACAGGAGCAGGTCCTACGTGGACGGTTGATTCCTCTAGTGCGCATTTGCTGGCTGCATGAGAACCTCTAGGAGAGCACTTGAGAGAGGGAGGCTCAGATGCATGTACAATACCCCCATTTGTTTCCCTAGTGTGTGTTGTAGCTTTACGGGTATGTAAATCCCTGAGGTGGGAGTAATGTAAAGACCTGGAAATTTCAAGGATTTTTTTAAATACTTTGGAATTTTACAAGTCTGCGGTGTCTGACGGCACTTGATTTCGAGGCATGGTGTGCCCGGAATCAATTTCTAAAGTTTTGTTTGGGTACATTCAGTAAACGTACGTGCGAGTTTTTATATCTTTTGAACCTGTGCTCTGAATTGAAATCCATGGGCACCGATGAACTGGCATAACTGATACTTGATTAAGGGGACTTTTACCGTAGTTGCGTTTTATGCGGGTTGAGAGTTAATTTTTGGGGTTTAATAAAAAAGTTAAATAAATTTTTTTTGAATAATTTTATTTATCTTCAGTAGTTAAATCCTACATGGGGAAGTTATTGGTGGGGCCCACACCCACATAACTTCCCATGTGAGGATATTTGTGAGGTGGGGCCCACACGAGCCTTAACCTTTCACCTCCCTTCAACTCCCCATTATCTCCCCATCAATTAATTTGACAACTCCCCCTTAATGGTGTATTCTCTTCACCTCCCCTCTCACCCATTAATTTACGCCAACTGATTTAATTAATGACTACTTTAATTAATTAATCTAGTTTTGAATCAATTTGAATTGTTTGGAAAATATTTTTAAAAATTGGGGAAATACTCATTTTAATATTTTCTGGGAAAATATTTTGGTGGAACCTTTGGAATTAGAAGAGAGCTTCATCCTAACGCGAAGAACTACACCCTCTTCGACGAAGAAAGTCGATTCTAGGAAGAACGATGATGTGCCTTCCTTTCTATTCTCTACAACAAGTGAGGAGATACCAATTCCTCCTCGAACGCACCCCAAAATCTTCTATAAGTCCTCTTCCCATGACTCCACTCTAGAATCCGATGTAGGGGTTTCGTATAATTTATGAGTGAATAATTTATATTTATTGTGTTGAATAATCATGGCCATATGATACCGCCTAACGTGGAGTGTGCGGGACGAACGAAAACGGCCTGAAAACCCTCCGTTGTTATTGATTTTTAATTCACAGCAGGAAGCAGCATCGATTGAAGGTAGTGACTGCGCGCCGGCCATGTTCAGAGGAACCGCGGGCCGCTCAGCCGACGAAGAACCGGCCTGCTAAGTGAGCCGGTCCAATGAAACAGCGGCGCCATAAGGGCGTTGCATGGCAGGGGACCATAGGCCGCTTTGGCTAGCTGGTTGGGAGGGCAACGCCACCAGTTTGGAAAAGCGGGGTGCTACGCCCCCCCTTCGGGCCGCTTCTCCCCTCCAAGCCGAGCTACGGCTAGTCGGGCCACACCGCGCCCCTCCTGGCTGCGCCGCGACGTGCCAGGCCACGCCATGCCGGGCCGCGCCGTGCTGGGCCGCGCCGCACCCCATAGGGCCTGGGCATGCCTCTTGGGCCGTGACCTTCCATCGTCGGGCTAGTCCGAACCTATACCGGGTCGGACCATCCAAAATTGGGTTGACTCGACCTGCCAGCCCACTAGGCTTAACGGGTCGGGCCCGTTTTCACTTAAAGGTGAATAACTCGAAGACCGCGCGTCCTATTGACACGGCGTCTACGGAAATGGGATCCTCGTGACGTGGCAGTCCTTTTGAGATACTCTAAGTGAGTTTTGGATAGCATTGGAAAATGGTCGGGTAGGAATGAGCGTATTTCCAACTGGGCCCCCGGAGCAAAAATGCTAATAACTCTCAGTCAGGGTGTCCGATTGACGCGCCGTCTGTCACGTTTGGTTCCTTATGATGAGACAAAACTTCAGGAAACTTAAAATCCGGACTTTGTGACAATTTATGTATTGGACCCTTTTCTCGAGAAGCGGACCCTTTGCTCGAGGAGCGGACCCTCCCTGAATCGAGAGTGTTGTGTGCGGGAACCCTAGAGCTGGCTACGACTACAACGACTACCGTATTGGAATCCACCGTGGGTTCGACGATGAAGAGTACCATACTAGACTCCTCCATGGGTTCGGTGATGACAACTACCATACTGGAATCCTTCGTGGGTTTGACCACGATGTTTACTGTTCTTGTATCCAACGTGGGTCCGATAGATTGACTTCTATTCAAGTATCCTACGTGTGTCTGACAGAGTAGCTGGTCTAGTATCCTACGTGGGTCTGAAGGCATTGCTGGTCTAGTATCATATATAGGTCCGACAACATAGATGAATCAGTGACTACATTTGATCATATTTCTCACTTTACGAATGATGTATACCTGTGTGAGTTGAGTCCTGTATTTCAATCATTATCATCGATGTGATTGACTGTACTTCCTGTGTAGAATATGTTGTGATTGGGCTCGAGAGATGGAGCTGAACATGGATTTATGAATTATGTATATTTATTGGAATATAACTATGTAGAGTTGGTTGATACTTCGTGATTTTATATTTCCTTTGTGGTTTATCCTTCATGGATTTCAGGAGACCTTTAGGGGTCTCGAAGTCCCCACTGAGTATTCTTATACTCACCCCTGCACGGGCTATGCCCACACTACTTTGTGTAGGATGCAGACAACGGAAAACACTGATCGTGGTATAGACATGTAATGCTGGATAGTACCTAGAGGTGGACCACACGGTGAGACGATACATGGAGCAGATAGATAGATGTGGAGTGCTGAGGTGGAAATATATACCTACACTTTAGGTAGGATTCTCGGTGGAAGTTCCAGGAGCTTCCCATTTTAGTTGTTTTCATTTTTTCAGTTGTACTTGCTTTTTAGTTGTACTGTACTTTACTGTTGTGCTTGTATTTTCGGCCCCTTTCCTTTTAGCACTTACTTTTGTACTCAGTTGTACATAGTTTTTTCTTGTGTTGCGTACTCTATTATGTTTGTTTACTTTTATAAAGTCAATGCCTTCCCAGCATAGGGATTTACACCTTTGGTGCTAGTCGCCAGCCCCTGGCTTATGGAAGGAAGGCTTGGGGTAGTCACGGCACGGGGCCCATGGATGGGTCATGACAATGATAGATCCAAAATCAAATAAGACATTTTTCATTCTAGATAGGTTGGAAATTGTTCCTTTCACAGCTTCGTTATCATACCCCAAACTAAATTTTGTGATAAAATGAAATTTTATTTTATTTCATTAGGCTTAAGAGGTCGTTGATGTTGATTGTCTTCATTAACTGTAGGATTTTATCACCGGGTATAATAATTCCTATACTCCATGAAATTTAATCATTGTATTATGGGTGGTGGGTGGTGTATTATGTGGTGATTATCCTTTAATATTGTTCACATTTATCCCATCACATTGATATTCTATTTTAGGATTACCCTCATTTCTAATCATAAATCATTTACTACTCCTATTAAGATAATTTTCTTCTTGTCTCATCTTACACTTTGTGCATAATTAAATTATCATATTCTTACCTCTATGATTTTTTTATTTTAATTTCCATTCATATCGCAATTTATTTCTTATCAAATCCAAGAAATTTATAGTTAACTATAATTTGTATTTTCATCTTAATATCACATCAAAAAGTTTCTTCATAGCTACTGATGTTAGTTAGGGAAAACTATATTCCAAGACTTGGTTTTAGGCCATCTTAACATTTATTATTGATGATAATACATTAAGTGAACATCAAAAGTCATATAAAATTTTCCTCTTAGGTATAAATAGATTCGTAATATTTCTGGTTTATCTCATAGAAATATTTCTTTATTTTATTATTTAAAAAAAATTAAATAACTTATTAATAAATAATCTCTTAATATCATCCCAATCTAGAAATCCAATTTCGTAATTTAGTCTTCGATTAGAATCTCAATTTAATTTCTGGATTGAGGAATTTGTGTGTCCATAAAAAAGATATTTCACATTCCACCTCCCTTAATATTTGTTTTCTTATGAGGGAAGCCATTGAATTTTCCATCACAATAATCATTAACACTTTTCCTTGAAATTCCATGCATTAACAAAAACCAAAAAACAATAATGTGAGAGATTATAATCATAGTGGGAAACTAGAGAATCACAAACAATACTTTTTAGGTTTTCTAAATGTTATTTTCAATATACATACACTAATGTTTATCGTTGGTCATTCATGACCAACATCTATTCAAATACTTTATGATGGTTCATAAATAAAAAGTGTATTTACCCAAGAAAATCCCCTAGGAGTGTCAAAGTAGGTGTGTAGTTAGGGAACACTCACTATGAAATGGATTGGTTTCCAATATATAATCCATGAAATCTTTGTAGAATTATTACACCAAGATTCATCTATTCTAAAACCACATACACTTTTTGTATTGAGATATATATTTTCTTCTAAGAAAACTTCTGTCATTTGTTTACCATGACATATGATGTTCTTCTATGTATAGGACTATCCTAAGGGAAATCACTAATGTTATTCACATCCTCATTTAAAATGGTAAAAAATCCTTACAAGGATACTAACTATAGAAACCCATAATTTTCATACATAAATACGACATCATAGTAGTTTAATATTCATTAAATAATATTATGATCTACTATAGGATCATATATGTTAATTGTATTTGGGATCATGGATATATAATCAAATCAATCATAATATATCTAAATCCTAACTCATTTAGTTATTCATAAGAAAAGCCTTCTCAAAGACATTATACTTAAACCATTTCATGACATAAATTGGAAAATAAAACATAATAAAGGGTGAGAAAAGATTATCTCTAAGGGTAAAAAAGGGAGATATCAATTATCATTTAAACATAAAATGAGAATAATGGGTATAAGAACATGAGAATAACATTTAATGATCATACTGAGAAATTTATATATCATAAAACTAATTCCTTGAGTAAATATTGGAGGTTTGTAAGACGTAAAAATAAAGTGATCAAGTAACATGATCCAGAAGTGCATAACATTTTCATAAGATCATGCCACAAAAGAGTAGAATAAATTATGTCATAATCATAATAATAAAAATATTTTTTCATGGATACTCACCAATAAATTTATTAATTTATAGGATTGGGATAACTACCAATGTAATTTTTTTGGGCTTGATATGACCTCTTGTATACCCTCTTCTAGGCTGGGAATAACCTCGACTATAACCTATTTTGGGTTTGGGATAACCTCCTGCAGACCCTCTTCTTTCGGGGCTCAAGATAACCGAATGTGTTGCATTTGATCTTATAGAAAGTTAATTTTTACCCAATTAATATGAGGTTTTTTATAATTTTGGTCCCACCCATTTCATAATCATTAATCCATTCATATTTATTCCACAATATCATAAAAACATTCATCATAAACTTACACATTGAAAAGAAAATTGGTTTCATCAATTTTTCATCATCAAAAATATAAACCATATAGATATAGAGTAAATAAGGTATCATTGAATCATATACCATGTAAATTCTAAGTAATATCAATAACGTTTATGATATATGATAAATTCCTTCTCAAGATTTGTGGAAAATTTCTTGAAGAAAATTTCCTTTACATTTTTAACCATATAAATAATTAAAAATTATATAAATGTTACATACGAAATGACCTTTGAAAAGAACTTTGGGAACATGTAAATGAATATTTTATCCATTGAGAAGATATTATGATAGAAAATACCTTTCATTTTTTGTTCCTTAAAACACATATTCCTTTACAATTTTATTTTGATAAAAAGTTAAAACTATAAAATTCGAAAATAGTAGAGAAGATTAATTTTAACAAATTATCTAAAACTTTAATCATCTAAAATAATTAATGTAATAAAAAATATTATAATAGTATAGATATTCATGAAAACATTTTTTGAAAAAATATATTTGGAAGAAAAATAATTTTTAACCGAAGAGATAAATAATGTTTTTTTCCATAAAAGGGCTCAATCACTACTATGAGTAGTTTATGTAAAAATATTAAAAAATATATTTTAGATAGGTATAAAATGAATAATAAAATTCATGATGTTATTGAGGGATATATCATGAAATTTACTCATTATAAACATAATCATAAATAATCTCAATAAACAATTAGATTTAACCTAAATCACTAACCAAAAGTTCAATATTCATCGAAATCACTATATAATATTATAGAATAAATTAAAATTAGTTAAAAATCTATAATATAATAATTTTAATACTTATAATATCATATATTATCCACTTATAACATTATAACACCAATTTATGAATAAATATTCATTAAAATTTCAATTTCATAGTGTTAACTAATACTTTTTCATGGGGATTTTAGTGTGCTAGTTCTAATCCTTTTATTTGTATAATTTTTTCATAGTCTAAAAAGTCTTAAAAATAAGATAAATATCATATATTATATATATATATATATATATTTATTCTCATCCATCAAATTTATACATATAAAAAACATTAAACCAATAACAAAGAAGATTGGTCGTACATGTGCATTAACACTCATTTTACATTTCAATGGATGGAATGAAATAATGGTAAAAAAATTCAACTTTATATAATTACTATTATATCATATATATAATATATATATTAAACATATCCTTATTATCATCAATGTAAAGCATAAATGAATAATAAATGGCATTACTTTTTGGACGTGGTTGTCCCCACAAACACACATATAATACTTTAATTTATTATTTGTCATAAAATAAGGTGAATAATGGTTGTTACATATTCAGAATAATAAATAATTATATTTAGGATAATTATTTTATCATATTTATGATTAGTTCTATATATTTAGTGGTTTTATAATAGGTAATAAATTAAAAGATACTGGGTAAAATTGATTATCTTGTATTTAATCATAAACCTCATTTATATTTTTTTAAGGACATATGTAATGGTCTTTTAATGAGAAACAATATCTAATTAATATATATAAGCTAAGAATATTTTTGGGTCGGTTTTCACTGAGATTAATTTCTCGAGATCGTGTAAAGAAAAGTGAAAAGGGGTGTCGTTTTATAAGGTAGGGAAATGATACATAATGAATTAAAAAACTGATTAAAATATAATTAATTTATTAAAAAGATAAATTATAATAAATTGAAATAGGAAAAAAGAAAATATGATAAATTATAAATAACATCATCATATTAAATTCAGATTGTTTTTGTATCATTTTACACCATATCATTTAATTTAAACCCATTATTATCCAATTTTAATATTAACTATGATAATAAATTTGTAACATGAAAGGCTTATAAATTTAATGATACGGTAAAAAATGTATCATTGATAGAAAATGAATGAAAATTTGACCATTTATTATCCTAATATCCCAGTTTCAATATTATTGAATTTTTATATAATTTAATATATTTTTTCCTAAAATAACACTAATTTCATTCAAAAAAGTATTCACCAAATGTGACTCTAAAAAAAATAAAAATAATTGAATTATAATAAAAACCATTAAAAAATTCTATATGATTTAATATCCTATAAAATTCATATAGGAAAATAATTCACCCATATTTAATTACTTTTAATATTTTTAAATGATTTATTTTATTTTTCTATTAATTGATTAAATTCAATTTCAGCATTGAGTAATCATGTAAGGTAATTTTTTAATCACTGAAAATTAAACATAAATAAACATGATAAAAATAAATTCATATTTCAAATACACATTTATAACCAATATTATACTATATTAATAAATCTATTTTTTTGAGATATTGATGTCAAGAGAGCGACATTTTTGTATTTATCATTTCCAAAAAATAATATGAATCATATAATCAATGAAAAATGAAACAAAGGGAATATATATACAATATATGGATTAAAATTTTATAAATATACTCATAAAATACTATAAAGAATAAAATAGTTATTTTAAAGCATAATTCAAAGGTTTTATCCTTGGTTTACGCTAACTAAGTTGAAAATATGTACCAAAGATGTTATTTTCAATGAAAAAAATAAAAGTGACATATATACCATATTTATACATCTTAATTACAATAATGGAATCCATTTTTAATACTTAAATTCCTATATGTGTAATATATTCATTTTACATAATGTTTACAAAACAAACCATTTTTTATAGAAAATTGCATATTTGAACAGAAAATTGGAGTTGTTTATATTTCATGACTAATATAGACCGTTAGATGAATAATTTTTTTATGAATATAAAATTATTATATTATATTAATATAATTCATTTTTATAGATTAATTTACTTTCTAAAAACCTAGTGTAAACATAAAAACTATTTTTGAGAAGAAAAAATGTCTATAATTACCTTTAAACACATTTATATTAATTTTAAACAATTTATTTACAAATAAACAATATATATATATATATATGTAAATAATATTTTTCGTTATAATACAGTTATAACTATTAATAAATGATAATTTAATGGTTAGTTTATAATGACTTATAACATTACAATTAATTTAGATATAGGGTTGTGTGTTCACATGTTATCAAAGAAAGTAAATTTATTTATAGAGAAATATATAAAAACACATCATGGTGTTACAATACATGGGTTTTATATATTGATAAATAATATCTCAAAGAGTATATAAATAAGGAAATATCAAATATCATGATGATACATAACATTTTTTTGGTGATATGTAAGATCTTATGAGTGAGATGTATGATTTTCTAGTGAATTTCTAAATAAAATTTTTATTTTCCATAATATACCCAACATGAAAATTGGAACAAAAAATATTTAGTCTGAGGTTTTAAGTGATACATTAGATAATGTTGTGGATTTGAATAATAATTTCTCTCACTAAAGTGATATGTAAGAATAATTACTTCCAATATATGATTAAACTATGAAATAATTGATATCTAGAAATCAGATGAGGATAATTATTTTCATTAATGATATAAATTTCATTAGTGTTATTATAATTATAATTTAGGTTGATAATTTTATAGATATTCAAATGAGACTCTTCCACTATGAATTAATCTTCCCAGTACAACCATTTTACCATATTATCATGCATACATTGAGAAAATGATAAGTATTTTTCTTGATATTTGAAGGAAATAAGTAGTTGGGATTTATAGAAAATTAATTGAAAAAAATATTATTTATAATAGGCTATGATTAATGGTAAATCAATGTGAGATATTATAAATTAGAGGTAACTAATATTTATTATTATTTCGATGTTCATTTATCCAAATATTTATTTCCAAGTATGAATTTGTATATATACTTCGATCATATGATCATGTTTTTAGTAATAGAGAAATATATTGTTGATGAGATAGAAATGAGTCCTAAAATACAAAGGTTTTAATAAGGAGGTCATGATGACAAAATTCATGTGGAATTTCCATATTTTTAATTATGGAAATAGTATTCATATTATTTTTTTATATAATATATGAGTAAGAAATGATGATGATGAATTGATTAAGATTGTAATTAGGATACATTGAAATTACTACACTTTTCTTTATATATCACCATAGAATAAAAGGAACTAAGAGTTTCCACAGCATAATAAGAGATTGTTCTTGTACATTGAATAATAATAATAAAAAGTGTTGTTTGGTAGAGGATGATAGAGTTACTACCAAACATCCCATGAATCAAATAATAGTAAGAAAACCAGTCTATGATATTTAAATACCATAAGGATTTTAAAATCAGTGAGATAAACAATATTATTATTTTATAAAATATGAAATTCTAATAATTTTTTCATAAAAAGGAAAAATATTAGATATATTATATTTTATAATAGAATTGTATCTTCATGCTGATAATTATTTCAGGATGAGCCAACCAAATCTAATATTTGATGAGAAATATAGGGTTGTTCCCAATGTGTGAATAATTTTATGTGGGTGCATGCTTTGCTGATTGGTGTTTTGCATGTACCATATTTAGTGCAATGATTAAAGAGTTCAATGTCATCCCATTTCCAATGGCAGATTCATGGTAATAAAATATAACCCATGTATGCATCATATAATAATCACCATACACCATGAACTGTCTAACACACTCTGAGAGAACATTGAAAATCTTTTTGGGAATTGTTTTTTAGTTAATCTACTAAAATTAATTTTATCAAAACCAAAGTTCAGTACACTAAATGAAATATATTCACCCTAACATGATTATAGACCAAGAGGAAAAATATGAAATCTCATATAAATTGACCATAGTGATTTAACCCCTCTTTTAAGTATAATAGTACTCGTCCAGGCAGATCAACACATTTTCCACATAAGAAAAAGATTACAGAATATTTTTTTTTATTTTTAAATACAAGAACAATATAAAAAAAAATAAATGAAAATAAAATAAGTTATATTACTCTAATTTAACCACTATAATGACATTTCTCATTTTAACCAAGAAGAAACTTATAATTATTTAATTTTTTTAATAATAAATCATATTAATTTAATAATCAATTCACGTGTTTTTTTTTTATATTTTTAATGATAATTTTTTTCAATTAAGATGTATTCATTAATATATTGGTTTTATATAAAAGAGATAAAAATAATTATAAATAATAAAAATATACTACATGAATGGTTATTTTAAATAGAAGAAAATAATAAAAACATATGTTCATGTAATTTTTTTTCATTGAATAAAAAATATTATTTATTTATGAAATTTTTCTATTATAAATTTATAAATTCTTTAAATTGAAAATTCAGTGCATGGTTTTTATTGTAATTATAATATGATTTATTCATTTTTAAGAACAAAACCTTTTTTAAATAAGTTTCATATTTATAAATTTTCAAATATTTATCAATAAGAATGATTATTTGTGATATTTTAAAACAAATAGAATTTGTTTTTGTAATTTTTCTGTGAAATTTGACAGATTTGTTTTGATAATATGATCATTAATTTATTATATGTGTTTAGTGAAGGTCATAACATTTGTTAAGTAATATGCTTCTTTCTTATTTTCAATATTATTATTTAATGAATAATTGTTGGTAAACTTTTTTTAGATATGGAAATATTTTTTATGAAATATTAATGAAATTAAGAATTGTTATTTTTTAGTTGGATGTTTATTTCTTGTCTTATTTTTTCTTCAAACATTCAACAATTTTTAATTAATTTGTTATTTTTCTTAATTGTCCATTTCATAATTTGTAAGATTTAGTTTTTTTAAAATCATAAACCATTTATTCTATGTTACATTATATAAAAATGAAAGTAGTTATATAAAAAACTAAAAATTCATTCATGTTATGTTTAAAATTCGAATACAACGTTGTTGTTACCTATGAAATGATTTTTTACAAAATATCTTAAATGAAGAAGTCATAATGTTAATTTCTTTCATAGTAAACATATTATCACTTAAATATTTAGATAAATTTAATATATTTATTTCATATTTTAATGATGTGTTTATGTTTAGTAATTTTAGAACACATAATATTTGTCAAGAAACATATATTGTTCATTTAGAAAATATATATGGTTATATTTTTTCAATGAATCATAGAATATATTATAAATGATTCTAATATTATAAAAGCCAAGAAATTAGAAATAAATTCCATCCCAATAAAAAATTCTCAACATGAGGGGACTCATGTTTCAAAATAGAATAAGCTACCTAAAATTCCCTTATTAAAAAATGAAAATTTCACCAATTTGATGTTTCTGTAAGGTGCCAAATAACCTAAAGAAAGACCAATATGGGCAGAGATATTGATAGATTAAAAATCAAGGATATTAGTGAAGAAAAATATGTTTCTATAATAGTTCTTCCCCATCACTGATCTATCAAAAACATTAGTGTTGAACAAAACATCTATACCTATATTAACATGCTTTACTTTGGAATAAAAGTCATATGCACAAATACTACATCATGAAAAAATGTGTTCCTAAAAAATACAGCAATGCTAACATGTTTACCACAAAGGAATTAAAAATTAAAATTTTTATGAAAAACATACAACGGTCGGGGTTCTATTGATGGAAGACTCTGTCATGTGAAGAGAAAAACTATGTACCGACTCTGATCTTTGTTGCATCAAATGCTGCTGAAAATTACAAGAATAATAAAACCAAACAACTAACATAATATCCTTTCGATCAAACTCTTATTAATTTCATCACATACAATCTACCACGAAAAAAATATTTTTTCAAATGACCACTCACCCTACGGTTGATTCTTAGAGTAGAAACACATAATAAAAAATAAATCATATTATACCAATGTTATTTAATAATTAATATATGATTTTAAGCATATAATATAAATTCATTAAAGGTTTATAATGAAATATAACATATTTATAAACCAATAAAAACTAATTTTATGTTTTTAAATTTTCTTAATGTATAATTTTTTTTACCAAAAATATTTTGAGTTTTAATTTGGAAATAATTTTGAATAAATGAGACTTTTTATGATTTAAAACAGTACTGATCATTTTCAGAGAGATGTTTTGAGAAATAAATATTTTAAATTTTCCAAAAATTCTATATCTTCATGTTGTTAGTATTCAATAAAACTGAATAGTTTTAAGAAACTTTTTCCATTTATATGTGTAGGGTCCTGAGAAATCCGCAAAGGAAATTTTACCAAAATCCCCCAAACGAATTGGTGCAAATAATCAATGAAGGGACACCAAAAGGGCCGGTCCACGAACCGGTCCATGGATGCGCAAAGTGGCCAGGAACCGCGAGGAACCCCATCCGTGAACCATCGTCATTCAAAAAATGGAGGCGGAGAGCCACCGTAGTCACGAGGCAGGATGGGCGCTAGTCTTGTTAACCATCACGAACCGCCCCATCCGCGGACCACATAGACTGGTTCAGGCTGCACCCGTTGTCGTTCGCGGAATAGAGGCGGAACCCTCCATAGCCACGGAGCACTCCCTGAGTTCTCCTCACGGAGGGGGGCGGGGGGAGCGTTCTATACCCACCGCGAATCGCGGATTGACCAAGTCAGCTGTGAACTGGGTATTTTGTTATGGGCCTCCGCAAAAGGTGCCGCATGGCCACAAATACATTCTTTTCCCCACTCTATAAAAGGAGACCAAGGGGGAAAGAAGGAGAGGATCAGAGAACTGGAATCAGATTTGGAGGGATTAGAGATTCAGAAGGAGATCAGTTGAAGGAAGGATTCAGATTTCACAAACAGTGAAATTCCCATCTGCGAACCATAGCAGGTATATGAATTAAAAAGGAATTGGAAAGCACATAATAATTTGGTAAACCACGAACCTAAAATTACAAAAAGGAGAACCGAGAACCATACCCCTCTCCGCGGATGACTTCCCTGCAGACCAGGGAGTTCATGCCTCTTTTTGTATCCGTCGTACCACCGACCACTCTCCTCCGAGGATGATGATCCGACTGAAGAGCCTCCGATCGGCGCTGCCCTTGGCCACCACTGTCTGCCTGGAATCCTCCGCGAACCACCCTGGTTCACAGATTGAACCCGAAGCCGCGAACCACCCTGGTTCGCAGATTGAACCTGGAGCCGCGAACCACCTTGGTTCGCGGGATGCCAATCAGTCCGCGGACCTCCCTGGTTCGCGGATGGCTTCTCCAGCTGCGTGGCACTTCCCCATGCGAAGGGCACCACCACCCATACCTCTCAGTGGCTCACCAAATACTTCGGTGTTCTCATTTCTAGAGCCAGGTAAAATCATTCTGATCTAGCCAGGTCCTCCGTGACTCCCTCATTGGCCTATTCATCGGCACTGAGATGAGGCCTCTGTCAGAGCCACTAAATCCTCGTGGTATAACCTTCAGGCGCATCATCACACCATTTTGAGTTCACATACCCACGGTAAACAGGGGCAAAGGGGTTTCCACGACCTTCAATAGATTCCCAAAGCATTCATGGGTTTACATTCCCACGGTAATGTGGAGTATGAGCTCGGGAATCCCTTTTCTGCCCCTCCACTTATTGAGGGTTCCTCGAATATGGTAAAATACCCATCATAAGGAATCCCTCACGCACTGCAAGTGAGGATATGGGCACACGAGCACCCCCTTTCCCTCCCCCTCTAGGCTTTGCTGCCCCGAGAATCCATCTCAGAGTAAGCCCCGACCTTCTAGGCCTCCTCAGAGTGCAAGCCCCAATTCATCGCCCTGGTCCGCCTTCATGCGTAAGTCCCTTTCCGCTTCTCACGGACGCACCTTTCACGACGTGATTCTCTGGTCCCTACTGCCTCTTGTTTCTCACACTAAGCATGACTCACGTGGGCTTAGAGTAAGCATCGACCATGACATCCTCCTATGGGCCTCCTCAGAGTGTAAGACCCAATCCATCATTGTGGGCTACCCCAGAGCGTAAGACCCAAGCCAATGTGAACTACGTGGACTTTGATCCCTGCCTCCTAGACAGGGTACATAGGAATCCTCAATGAGGTTCAAGCCCACCACCCATCGGACCACCTGGTCTCTCTTCATGTCGGTTCCCCGAAACCTATCCGAAATACGTGGACTTTGATCCCTGCTTCCTAAGCAGGGTATGTAACAAGCCTCCCTATAGTTCAGGCCCAAAAGCCGGTCGATCAAATCATCTCTATGTCGGTTCACTGCGCCACTCCTAGTGCCACCTCAGGAGAGTTCCAGCCCTTCGGGGTCATTAATCCAACGAGGGATGGTAAACCTCGAGCATAAATGATTCCAAACCCCTGCGTCCAGTTGACCGTTTCCAACCAAGGTTAAATCCGTGGATACTATGTTTGGGTATAAACCAAATATTCGCGAACATATGAATACGTCTTAAATCTATAAGAGAGTCCTGGAACATGCAATAATTTCCCCCCAAAAGGGTGCGATGAGCCCGAATTTCCATCCTCTAGAACAATGTGAGTTCTTAAGAGTCACTGGTCAGACCATCCGGCAAACGCCTACCTTTGGAATGCAGGTCCATCAATCATTGGATACGGAGAAGTTGGGCGTTTCGTGGCCAAAAACCAGAACGAAACAAAAAATGGTGAACCCGACGTGAATCTTTAACCAAACCTGACGGATTTAACCTAATCTCACCGACTGCCCCATTTATGCTCTAAAGGAGGGCCAAGAAAGGTCATTAATTATGCATGGGAATATGATATGCTGCTTTGACGGGTTTTCTGCTTATATTTGCTAAAATGTTTTGCAGGTACTACTATCAGAAGTCCCTTCGATCCAATGGCATCGCAAAGAAACTCACAAGTGCATGATTCAAATGACGCAAGGATGAGACTTCCTCAACAACGGAGGACCCCATCACCCACCAAGAATCTTCAACATTTGGTTTTGGACGCGCTAATCCGAGAGTACCGCATGAATGGTACTCTCCCAACAGTGGAGGCGGCCATGCACGCCCTCTAATTTTTCAAGATTCACCAGTCGCCTACCCAGCAGCAACCGCAAAGGCAGATCCAAATAGCCCATGTCGCTGTCTCCAACCTTTTCAGGAGCCTATCCCCAGAATAGTGCAATGCGTACCTCCATTATCTTAGGGAGTAGGAAGAGGACAACGTTGAGGACTTCATCCCTGTCGAACGACGGTTACCCTCTAAGTCCCCCGCCGGATAGCGTCATCGCGGTCACGCCGCGACTCAACATCCTCGCGCCGAGGAGGATGTTTCCCCGAGGATTCAGGCCCACGCTCCATGAGCTCCGGCCCCTTGGACCGCCTAACGAGGGCGACAGACGTACAATCAGGGACCGGTCATCACCCTTGTCCCTAAGGAAGAGCTTTGCTACCCAGCCACAAAGACATACCATGAACAGGCACCTACACCTGCTCGATCCTCCCAAGCCCTCCATCCAGACATGGTGGCATCATACGAGCTGGCGTGCATCCCCACCAAGCTCCATCAAGCCCGTCGCTCACACAAGATGGCACTTACCAGGCATGCACCTCTCCCTTCCCAGGGTCATGAAGCCCACCAGCTTGACGTGGTGGCGACCCGGCACCTGTAGGACCAGCTCGTGGCCGTTGCTTCAGACGCCCACCATCCTGATATGGTGGCGATCAACAAAGCCCGCCACCTAGATGTAGCGGCAAATAATAGGCGGGGACGTCTCCCCACCAACAAAGGCCACCGACTCGATACAGTAGGAAACCAATATATGCAGGGCCAACTCCCTGTGGATGCAAGTAAAGTCCGCCACCCCGATGTGGCGGCAAACAGAGAGAGAAACCGGCATATCCCGGTATAGGGGAAGACTCGTTCACCTGCCCCGATAGAGGATAATTGCCAGTACCCACTGACCACTGGAGGACTGGAGTAGGATATTCCTACTCCGATACCGGAATGGGCCGTCATACCCGTTCTAGCCAAAGATTTATCTCTACATATCCTGGAAATGATGGAGAAGTAGGTATCGATCCCAGATCATATCTTGAAGACTTGCCAGCATGTAATTTCATCGGCATCAATCGCAAGGACTCGGGCCCCTGAGCTCGTCTCCCCAATTGAGGCGACTCAACTAAGAGATGAGATAGACACCATGGAGCAGATCTGCATCCCTGCTTCAGCCCAAGAGGGTCGTTGGCTATATTCTGCGATGCAAGGGCAACCGGATCGAGCAGCTTCACTCGTTCCAACTGGGGGACACCCACCCATCACGGTGGATGCTCTAGAGCAGGCATATATCCCTGATAAAAGTCAAGATGTTCGTCAGTGTATCCCGACAATGTCATGGGACCCAATTAGACATGGACCCAAAGGTAAAGGCCATTGTCAACAGCAGACGGTCCCTGATTCCCACAAAAGAGCGCCCCAAACGCGCCGAAGGTAGTCGGAAAATAAAGAGCGGGTTCATGACTCTGCTCTGCTAGATGTTGGGGTTCCCAACGCCGTTAAGCACACATCAAAGGCTCATAACCCTGCCCACCCATTACCATATTATGGGATTGGCAGTAGCATTTGTGAAGGTCCTCCCCGCAATGTCGCTACCAACAGCTCCGAAGGTCCTCCCCAGAGCACCCATGGGGGCCTCCCCCGTGGGCATATATCGATCGGTCACGAGAGCTTCTCTCTTGATGTGAGTCATGGAAACCCACCACGTGACCAGAATATTGAGCAACAAGAAGGTCCTAAACTTGCTTCGGTCCACCCTGAAGGTCCTCCTCGGGGTATACACTACAATCACTCTCCATTCAGTGGGACCACAGATTGTGATGGTAGTCCTCGCTATCATAGTCGCAACTATGGAGGTCCTGCCCATAGTGACGTCTCATCAGGACAAGAAGGCCCAACCCTTGTCATGGCCTGCCCTGAAGGTCCACCCTAGGGGTTACACTGCCACAGAACTCCACACAACCAGGCATCATGTCACCGCCACACTGAAAATAGAGGTCCTCCCCATAGAGACGTCAAGCAATGAGAAGGTCCTCCTCTCATTGCGGTACATTCTAGAGGCCCTCCCTAGGATATATCCCACAGATATTCTCCCTGCGGAAGCTATAATGGTAGTCCTCGCCATTGCCACAACTGTGATGGTAGTCCTCACCACCACGGTCTCCATTGCAAAGGTCCTCCTCGCAATGGCCCCATGAAACAAGAAGGTCCTCCCCTTGTCACGGCGTGTCATGAAGGTCCTCCCCAGGATGCACGTCGAACGTCAAGCCATGATGGTCATCCTCACCATGATGGCAGTTATTGCAAAGGTCCTCCCCGTAATGACGCTACACAGCCAGAAGGTCCTCCCCTCACTGCAACATGCCTTGGAGGTCCTCCCTAGGGTGTGCACTGCAAAATTACTCTATACAATGAAGCATCAAGCAGTAATGGTAGTCCTCGCCACTATGACCTCTATTGAAGAGGTCCTCCCATGGTGAAATATTATTTCGACAGGAAGTCCATCCCCCTACCGAGTCAAGCACCGAAAGGCCCTCATATGCCGAGGCACTCAGAAGGATGGGATTGATCATGTCAGATTCACATCTTGTCACTAATGACGCCCCTCTTCGATTAGGAGATGGTCCGGGGCCACGTTCATCTTTTGATCCACCTCGGAATCTCTTACATAATGATCAAGCACCTACCAGTCCCACTGCCTCTGATCACACTAGCAGTGAGCGCATCAGCTGGGCAAACCAGGTAGAAGAATAACAG
The DNA here is from genome assembly GCA_963277665.1 of Viscum album. Classification (NCBI taxonomy): domain Eukaryota; kingdom Viridiplantae; phylum Streptophyta; class Magnoliopsida; order Santalales; family Viscaceae; genus Viscum; species Viscum album. Next base: position 1,266,550,188 of record OY728165.1, on the reverse strand, counting down.
GCGGGGGAGTATGCCGATATGCTGCACCTAAGGAATCGACTGGCCAAGAATGATATACCGGTCATGTTTTGGCCCACGACCACCTCTCAGTACGACATACACAGGGAGTTGTCGGAAGAATGCATGCACGTCATCTGCCATAATATATGGACGACCCTCCACCGGCTAAAGTCAAGCTTCATGCCCTATGATGGGTATATAGACCACGTCAAGACGATAGGGGACCTCCTGTGTCACATCGACCTAGAGGACCTTTCCTCGACGCAACAACGACACCCCGAGAAGCGTAAAGGGAATACGGAGGCAGCTTGCCTCTGTGGACTGCACAAACTACGCCACCTCATCTGTGACACTCCAACAGGAGTCCATATCAGGGGATTGGGGGAACAGAGCTCTTCATTTCACTCCACTCCCCTCCCAGAAAAACCCATTCGACATGGTATCGTGTAATGCCATCACATAGAGATGGCAATCAGGTGGACCCCCTATTCATGAAAGGAAACACACCCAACAGAGTCAGGCCTCAAGTATGTCCCAGCAGCATCAGGCCCGGCGGGAACGAGCCATTCAAAAACACCTGAATCAACAATCTCTGCCTGCCTCCCCAGAAGGGACTGATCCATAGGTGAATTCGACAGCAGATCTGGATCACCCCCAGATGGGGGCACGCGAGATCAGGCAGGTCGCGATAGCCGCAACCACTGGAAAAATCTAGGGTCAACCCCAGCCTGCAGGGCTGGGGGATTTTTAACAACAAATTCCCCCATAAGACCAATAAAACCGGGAAGAGACTCAACATCCAGGGAACGGAGCCAGCCCCAGCCCTCAAGGATGGGGGCATTATTACCCCCTCAACAACAATCTCCCCCACGAGAATCAGTATTCTCTGGTCTAGGGAGGAAAGTCAGAAGAGGATTTTTCCATCCTATCCCGTCATTCAAATCACTATCCCCTTTGAGAGGAAGGAACACCGTAAGGTCACATCAAATAACTCTCCACGTCACCCTTCGTCAAGAAGTCCGTGGGAAATACCAAGTCATAAAAGTGAAGGCTAGACAAAGACGCGGGAGATCCTTTTACTATTTGGATGATGACACCACCTCCACCCCGCAATATGTGTTCATCAATGCCATAGAGGCTAACCCCGCGGGTGACACTGGAGAAAATGCAAATCCGGATGGATCGGGAGACGACAGTTTCGGTCAGGCTGTGACTCACAATGAACCATCATGTGTGCACACCCGAAACCATAGGGCCGCTTTATATATGGTCACCCCTTCAGCTAATCTCCCTCCGCCTACCTTACGTGCTTCCAACAAGGATAAAAAAAAAGGAACAGTTACCCTTAACTCATCCCCTTCTCTCGATAAAAATGAGCCACTCACGCTCTAAGAGAAGTTCTCTCGATAGGAAAAAGATATGAAAGTGTTGAGGCGGCTTATCTTCGAGCTACTCTAGAGGAACCGCTTTATTGAAAGTGCGTCCCAAGACGAGCCACGTCATGAACTCCCAGCAAGTGCACCTCAAAGGCTAAGGCTTTCCCGGGAAAACGAAGCACGATCAGGGCTCCCACCCAATGAGGCGCCTGGTTCGTCCAATTGCCTAAACGTGGATGATGAATACCAAGATTTCCCTCCACATAGGAGAAAACCGGAGAAAGTATGCCTGAACCCCCCGAGGGCACCCTGAATGGAATATGCACCCTTGGTGCTGGGCAATCCGGATCCTCATGCAATGCCTCGGGCTACGCCTGCCCAGGACTAGGCCCAATAGGATGTAAACCAGGGACTCACCAATACCATCGAGGCACTAACAGCTCGATTGGATGTGATGGAATATCTACGCGTTCCGATACAGCCGGAGAGGAAAACCTACCTAGATTGGGTGACAAACACACCACCTCCACCCAATTTTGGGAGCCCTATATTACCCATCTTCAATGGATCAGGAGATCCGGAGCAGCATTTGATGCACAACACATCCTATTGTGACCCTATGATGGGGACTCTGGAACAATAAGAAGCAGTAAAACTCAGATGCTTCATGCGGAACTTGCAAGGATCCACCTTCGTCTGGTATATGAGTCTGTTGGCCCAGTCGATAAAGAGCTGGGAGGACCTCCGGCAGCAGTTCCTGTTCCACTTCAGCTCAACGCTTCCTAAAACAACTGTCAACGATCTCATGAAATGCAAGGAGATGGAGAATGAGACAGTTTCACATTTCATCTCCAGATGGAAAGGTCAACCTATTATCTGAATAGGCCAATTCCTCAAGATGAGATTCTATCCATATGCATTGAGAATCTTAGAGATGATCTGCGAACACCGCTCATACCGGTGGAGTGCACCACCAGCTTCTGCCATCTCTCGGATATTGCCCAGAGAATCGAGGACTACCTGCAGCGGACTAATTCAAAGTCCCGAATAGCCTCACAGGCTCCTGTAAAGAGAGCTCCTAGAGCTGAAGCATCCAATGTCACACTCAAGCCGGCCCCTGTGCCTGCTCCACCACTTAGGTCTCCACCAAATCGTCAAGGGCCCCCTGCATATTAGCGGCCGCCCCTGCCTAAATGGGATGATCAGAGAAGACCAAACCGGAACCATTTTGAGGAGAAAAGGAAAAAAGTATACTCGTTCCGAGACGATCATGTTCGTGTCTACTTAATTACCTACATGAACTGCAACTTGCTCCACCTCCCGGAGCCGAGGAAAACTGAAGAAGTCGGCCGTGATGACCGGCCAGATTACTGCCCCTACCATCGGATGATGGGGCATAGTATCTGAGAATGCTTCGTCTTCAAGGACCTCCTGCAGAGGATGGTAGATTCCAGTCAAGTCGATCTAGGACCACCCCCCGCACATGTGGCATGTATCTCTACCACCAAGCCCGACAAAGAGGAGGGGTGGCAGGAAGTCACCAACAAGCAGGGGCGGAAATTTGACAACAGGATGACTCAGAAGACTATCAACCGAGCCCAGGGCATACTCTGAGCTCAACTACAGCAACCAGTGTTTCAACCACCAGCCCCTAGAGCCGCAAAGCTGACCACATCGGCCTCACCACCCTCCACAGGCCGGTCATCCGGATGGAGTCAAAGGAGGAAGCAATCACAAGAGGAGCAGTCCGCGATGAGGCCAAAGTTAGTCCCGAACCTGGAAGATTTAATGCCCTCAAATTTAACACAATGGGCACTGACCCACCAAACGGCACTATCAGAGACAACTGACCTGGTTGACCTATCAGAGGATGAAGATCCAATATTTGGTTTTATCAACGTCATCCATCTCATGGAATCATTCCCTGACGAAGGGTATGATTACGAACCCGAGTTTCGTACACGAGGAGCCGGGAGGAGGAATCGCAGAGGTAGAGGATACCAGGGGAGGTGCAGCTGTGGCCAAAATCTAAACTACGTTTGGACCCTGGCCCAAATCGTCAATATTGCGGAAACCCGTGGGAGGTCCCTTCAGCGGACTCAATAAGAGAGGGAATGCCCCTCCACCTCCACATGCAGCCACTCTGGCCCTGTCGTTCTGTGATACCCACCAAAGGAGGAGAAAGTGTCTGGCCGCCTAGGGCACACAAATAGACCGGCCATGCCAAGTCTTCAAAAGGCGGGAACACCATCGACATCCGACCCCGCAGCCGGTCCGTCCCCGTCAAATGATCCAGCTCCCAAAGCACCCACTAAGACTCTCCCGCCAACGAAGAAGCGTCGACCGCTGGAGCAAAAATACGACATCCTTAAGCAACTGGCGTTAGTACCAGCCAAGTTGTCAATCTTGGATGCCCTGAGTTTGTCAGCCGACCTTAGGGAGGCTCTTATCGAAGCTTTGATCTGCCCCCATGAATTCCAAGCCGAGGTAGCTACCATCGAGATTTACCAAACGGAGACTGTCCTGGCTGAATGCAATGCGGTGATTTCCTTCATCGATCAAGACAAAGATCCATCATTCAAGGACACATCACACCGCGATATGTGTCTGGAACAAAAAATGGTATTGATATTTGGAAAGTCTTTATAGACAATTTCTCTAGAGTTAACCTTATTCCCCTATGGACACTCTGTAAGTTGGGCTACAGTGAGGACGATCTAATTCCCTCAGCCACAAATTTTTTAGGTTACGACAATAGTGAGAAGAAACCAATGGGACAGATTAAGCTAAAGACCCATTTTGGTGACCTGTTAGACTACACAAGATTCATGGTGGTCTGGCAGAGCACGGCATTCAATTCCCTATTGGGAAGGCCATGGCTCCATAAGCACATGGTCGTTCCTTCATCTTACCACCAGTGTATCAAGTACTGCGTCGATGGAAAAAGCGAAACTTTGAATGCCGACAAGGCCACTTTTTATCTCTCTGAGTCACATTACATCGATTCCGGGTTCTATGATAAAAAGAAGAAGAATCCTTTGATCAACGACGTCGACTGGATCCCCACTCCAAATGGCTGAGAAATGGTCCCCGATGACCCCCTCAGGCATCTTGGTAGAGATTATGCCCTTCCCATCAACTGTGTTGAGAGTAGGAGTTCAAGTCCGAATGCACATTCAGATGTCCTCATGACTTCAGCCATGATGGATGAGTACGACAACGCGGGAATGTATACCAACCCTCAATTTAAGGACAAATACTCAAGCAGGGATGCCCACGATGCCTCTCCCTCAAACCCTCGAAGTCTCATAACGAAAACTCTCTCCTCGTCAGATGAAGAAGATGAAGACTTGGGAGAAGAAGAGGGGGATGATCTCAGAGATGCACCTCCCGCATTTGAGGAGGGTATCTCCACCACTGTGGATGAGCTCAGGGAAATAAACATGTGTACCGAAGAAGACCCGAGGCCGACTCTCATTAGCGCGACCATGTATCCCAAAGAACACGAGGTATATACATCCTTTTTAAGGCAACATAGAGATGTCTTTGCATGGAATTACACAGAAATGTTAGGACTCGATCTCGAGGTAGTGACGCATCACCTGGGCCTTCCAGAAGACCACCGGGGCTACAAACATGCCGCTAGAAGGACACACCCCTCACATGCAGCCATGATAGAGGCTAAATTCGATAAGATCATTAAAGAAGGATTCACCAGGGAGGTACAGTACCCCATTTGGTTGGACGACATCGTTCATGTCAAGAAAAATCAAGGGAAAATCTGCGTCTGCATTGACTTCAGAGACCTAAATCAGCATTGTCCGAAAGATGACTTCCTGGTTCCAATCACCGAGTTGTTAATTGATGCGATGACCAGGTATGAGGCTCTATCCATCATGGAAGGCTATTACGAATATAATCAAATCAATATGGACTGAGAAGACGAAGAAGCCACTGCCTTCAGGGCCCCTCGAGGGGTATTCTGGTACAGGGTCATGCCCTTTGGTCTGAAGAATGCTGGCACCACGTATTAGCGTGCCATGCATAAGATCATTATGCTATTCCTAGGGAGATTCGTTGAATGTTACGTGGATGACCTAGTGTTTAAGTTCAGACAACTCTTAGATCACCCATCGGACCTTGAGACCATCTTCAACAAGCTCCGAAAGCATAGCTTGAAGATGAACCCCTTGAAATGCACCTCTGGGGTTACCTTAGGAAAGTTCCTTGGCTTCGTCGTACGTCATCACGGCATCAAAGTCGGCCCTGAGAAGACAAAGAATATCCTGAGCCTTTCACCCCCTTTAAATCTCATAGAGTTGAGGGGATTCCAAGGACACATGGCCTATATTAGGAAGTTCATAGCCAACCTGGCAGGAAAATGGTTGCCCTTCACCAGGTTGATGGAGAAGGGGGTCACGTACCAATGGACTGATGAATGCCAAGTGGCATTTGACAACTTGAAAAAGCACCTCTTAAGCCAACTAGTTCTCATGCCCCCAGTCAAAGGAAGGCATATGATTCTATATGTTATGGCCCTAGAATGGTCATTGAGAGCCTTCCTCGCACAGAAGAACGATGTCGGCAGCAAAAACAGTCTCTATTACCTCAGTCGAACCATGATTGATGTGGAGACTCAATACTCAAATATCGAGAAAGGGTTTTCTGGGCTTGGTCTTCACGGTTCAAAAGTTGCGACATTATCTGCAGCATCATGAGGTCCATTTGATCTTGTAGAGTAACCCACTCAAGTACATCCTAAGTCGCCCGATGCTAACCGGATGCCTATCCCGTAAGGCGGTCATCCTGCAACAGTTCGACATCTGGTACATGCCTCAAAAATCCATCATGCACCAGGCATTAGCAGAATTTATGGAAGAGCACCATTCAATAGGAAGCACTGCACCAGACCCTAAACTACCTGATGAAGTTATCTTCTCGGTTCAAGAGGAGGTCCCATCATGGGAAATGTACTTTGACGGCACGTCCCGATGCCCCACCGGGAAGAGGATGGAGGATCCCAGATTCAACAAAGTAGGTCTGGGGATAATACTCGTGTCCCCAAAAAAGGCAGTTTTGCCTTATTCCTTCCTCCTGTCAGAGGGATGTACAAATAATGAAGCGGAATATAAATCCCTCATTGCAGGCCTAGAGCTCTCACTCCAAGCACAAGTACACCACCATAAGGTAAAAGGTGACTCAGAGCTGGTCATCAAGAAAGTCAACGGTGACTATTCTATTAAAAAAGAGGAGCTGGTCCCCCTATTTGACCATGTCCGAGTGCAAAGGGACAAGTTCTCCAAAGAACCAACATTGACTTATATTCCTTGTTCCCAGAATGCTCAGGCTGATGCATTAGCCAACGCGGCCACAACCCTAGCTGACCGAGACCGGGATGAAACAGTTATCAGTATTGCTCACCGTCGAATGGTATTGCCATTTGTTCAAGCTAAGATGGAAGTGATCCATGAATTCAGTCTTTTCCCTGAGCCATATTGTCCTTATACCGGCTGGATGACCCCCATCACGAACTACTTTCAACAGGGAGAACATCCATCAGACAGGGCTGAATGAGAGCAAATACGGAGAAGGGCAATCAATTTTTTCCTATGTGGCGGCACAGGTTAGCAAGAGGTCCTCTACAAATGAGGCCTCGATGGAGCGCTCCTCAGATGCATTGATGGAGAAGAAACTACTGTCGTCATGACTGAAGTACATGCAGGAGCATGTGGAGCACATCAACTAGGGACCAAGCGTTGCCATCAGGTTCGAAGGCTTGGGTACTACTGGCCCACAGTTGCATGAGACTGCGAGCATTTTACCACGAAATTCCACTCATTCTAGATTCATGCCAACATCATACACCAGACCCTGGAATTACTTCATCAAGATAAGTACTCCTGGCCGTTTGCCGTCTAGGGTATGTACATCGTGGGACCATATCCTCCCGCCACGACCAAATAGCTAAAGTATATCCTCCCGGCGACCTACTTCTCTTCCAAATGGGAAGAATCCATACCCCTCAAGGATGTCGGGGCATGAAATATTGTCAAATTCGTGAAGACCAATATCATCACCAGATTTGGTGTCCCTCATACTATAATGATGGACAACGACACCAATTTCTGCTCTACTGAGTTGGAAAAGCTATACCACGAGTATGGTATCAAGGCTAACCACTCATCCCGCTATCATGCAGCGTCCAACAGACATTTAGAAGCTTTCAACAAGACCATATCCAACATCCTACAGAAAATGGTGGACAAAGACAAGAAGTCATGGCCGGATAAACTCCTCCATGCATTGTGGTCTTATCGAACAACAATCTTCACCGCTACTCAGTCTACCCCGTACTCATTGGTGTACGACACGGAGGCAGTCCTGCCCATTGAACTCCAACTTACCTCACATTGCATTGCCATCTGTGATCGATTATCCAATGATGAGCAGTAAGAAAAGCAGGTAGGTGAATTGGAACAGCTAGACGAGAAGCGGTTGCACACTTTGCACCACCAGGAAGTGTACCAGAACCGGATCACATGAGCCGTCAACAAAGAGGTCCGCCTCCAGTTTTTCATGGAAGGAGAATTAGTGCTGGTCCTCTGGACCCCAATGATACCAGGAAAAAATCCTCCAATGTTGGAGCCCATGTGGGAAGGACCAAATTTTGTACACATGGTCTACTCTAATGAATCGTATGCCCTGATCTCCATGGACGGACAATCCTCCACGACTCCTACCAATGCGAGATTCCTGAAGAAGTATTTCGCATAGAGATAGAGAAATCTTCATCTGAGCTATATGACACTAAACTTCCAAGCACCTCGTCCTCACCACATGACTTTAAACTCCAAGGAATCTAATAATTCATCTGGTCCAAACTACAAGACATTAAACTATATGGACGACATCCTCACCGTATTACGTTAAACTACACGGATTTCACAGAACTACGTATGGCTTGATTCCTGCCCTCGTAGGATACGTAGAGACGCCGAGATTCCCTATCTGAGCCCAGCCACTTCAAAAAAAAAACAGAAGTCCCCTTTCCCCCATGTATGGACCAGACCTGCGCGGGGTGTATCATCTTTATAGAGAACTATATATGGCTTGATTCCTTCCTTCACAGGATACGTAGAGACACCGGGATTCCCTATCCTGGCCCATCCACTTCAAAAACAATTGCCCTCTTCCCCTATGTATGGACCAGAACTGCACGGGGTGTATCGTCTTTTAGAGAACTACATGAGGCTTGATTCCTGCCCTCGTAGGATACGTAGTGACGCCAGAATTCCAAACCCTGGCCCAGCCACCTCAAAGAAAAAAGAAAAAAAACAAAAAAAAATGCCCATCCCACCATGTATGGACCATACCTGAACGAGGTGTACTTCATCCTCACCACATGACGTTAAACTGCACGGATTCCAGATATTTATGTAAGGCTTGATTCCTGCCCTCGCAGGATACGTAGAGATGCCAAGATCCCTAGTCCTGGACTATCCCCTTAAAAAAAGATGTCCTTTCCCCCGTGTGTGAACTAGACTAACATGGGGTGCACTTCTCTTCCTTACCGCACGACGTTAAACTGCCCAAACAATGATGTTAAAAATGCCCCCTTCCACCGTGTATGGACCAGACCGGCACGGGGTGTATATCTTTGTCCTTACCACATGATGTTAAACTGCATAGAAGTCATCCTTTCCACATGATGTTAAACTGCATGGAAGTTGTCCCTACCGCAAGACGTTAAACTACACAGACCCCCTTTTTCTTTCACGTCGGGTCACCTTCGTCCTTACCGCATGACGTTAAACTGCATGGATTTTGTCCTCACCGCATGACGTTAAACTGCACAGACATCATCGCGACCCACCCAAGAAACATGGCGATACGATATGGAGATAATCCTTTCACATTTGGATACATCCTTTCCATACATCAGACTCCATGGCCCGAATAATTATGGATCTTCATAACGACTCATGGCCATCAGAAGTAGAAAGTCATCGACCTGTGGACACCTTTGTACGACTATGCACACCATTCCCTTAGTGGCTCTGCATATTGATAGCCCCTGGCCTATCTACTAAAGGCAAGATTTTACAGGCGACACTCTTCCTAGCTCCGTACGCTTACCGGCCTCAGTTTCCCCATACCATACCTCTTGATCCAGAATTTTATGGTGAACTTGTTTACAAGTTCATTCTTATTTTCACATTCAAGTGTTTCTAGGGTTTCCCTATCTGGCTATCATGTGTGTCCACCAGTGGTTTACATATAGACCTGTATCAACAAACATCAATCCAAGACTAGGCTACTTTGACTCAATGGACAATTGTGGTGAAGATGTTTCTTGTATACCGAGACACCATTATCCCCATGTGCCGAACTCTACACTGTGAGCAATCGCGGATTTTCATAATCATTCATGGACATCGGAAGTGTAAAGTTATCAACATAGGGACACCATTGTATGACTATTCATACCATGCCTTCAGCGGCTCTGCATAATGATAGCCCATGGCTCGTCCATCAAAGGCATGATTTCTTCGGGCGGTACTTCTCCTAGCTCCATTTGCCTATGGGCCTCAGAGACCCCACAACATACCTCCTGATCCAGGAAAGCTCAAAGTTGCAGTTTACGACCTTCATCCCCCACCTTGTTCCACATATATCAGAACAACCTGACCAAATTATCCTTCGAGTGATTGCAGCAATAGTCACCCAATGGTCCAAGTTCTATGACCGATAAACTAGGAATACTTCGCCCTAACCGGATGACGTTAAACTGCACGGAGTAAAGGCACACCCCCGAGAAAAAGATAAATCAGCCCAGGTGGGCTCTTTAAGCTTTAACGGCAACCAAGGACGAATGTCTCCGACATGCCTAGATATTTCCTCACCAGATGAAATACTTCGTGGCCCAGACAATCGTGGATCCTCATAACCACTCATGGCCATAGGAAGTGTAAATTTATTGACCCGTGGACACATTTGTACAACTATGCATACCATGCCCCCAGCGGCTCTGCATAATGATAGCCCCTAGATTGTCCATCAAAGGAAAGATTTCCACAGGCGATGCTCTTCCTAGCTCTGTACGCTTACCGGCCTCAGAGCCCCCATATCACCTCTCTTGATCCAAGAAGCCCCAGAACCATGATTTACACCAATCAACACCCTTACACATCTAGGGCATGTTGAGGTATTCAAGACCAGTTACATTCTAATGAAGAGCAGCCTTTTCAAAAATGCACCTGTCCTCGGTGCATGACGTTAAACTGCATAGCGACCTTTAAGAATGCCCATCGTCCTCACCACACGACGTTAAACTACACGGAGTGAAGGCACACCCCTGAAAACAAGATAAATCAGCGCACGAGGGCTCTTTAAGCTTTAACGACAACCAGGGATGAATGTCCCCGACAAGACCAAATATTTCCTCACTAGATGACAAATTTCGTGGCCCGGACAATCGCAGATCCTCATAACCACTCATGGCCATTGTAATTGGAAAGTTATTGACCCATGGAAACCTTTTTATGACTATTCATACCATGCCCCCAGTGGCTCTACATAATTATATCCCTTGTATCATCCATCAATGGAAAAATTTCTACAAGAAATTCTCTTCCTAGCTCCGTACGCTTACCGGCCTAAGAGCCCCCACATCACCTCTCCTGATCCAAGAAGCCCCAGAACCATGATTTAAACCAATCAACCCCTTCCATGTCTAGGGCATGTTGAGGTATTCAATCCCAATTAAATTCTGATGAAGTTTATCCTTTGAAAAAATCCCCCCATCCTCACTGGATGATGTTAAAATGCATAGCGACATTCAATAATGCCCCCCATCCTCTCTGCACGACGTTAAAATACACGAAAACCTTTAAAGACATCCCTGTCTTTACCTCATAACGCTAAGCTGCACAGATTCCATTCTCTCTGCATGACGTTAAACTGTATAGAAACCTTTAATAATGCTTCTCGTCCTTACCGAATGACGTTAAACTGCACGGTCGAATCCATCACGGGTTTAGTAAGAAACATAGGCTTTTCTCTGTCTTGTAGTGCATGGGTTAGACCTGCACGAACCACCTCCTCACACCAGCGTGAGAAAGAATTGCTTCACATGTTCTCATGAAGATCAATCTAGATATTTCCACCGTATTCATGCAACCTCTCATCATAAACCATACTCTGTTCTCACAAAAATCCGAACACTCATAAGCCACCCCTGGTGGTACCAAATTTCAACATCACTGAAGTTGCTCGGCTATCAGGTGTGGATAGTATTTGCCTTAAGGACACCTTTGTATGAATATGCATACCATGCCCTCAGTGGCTCTGCATATTGATTGCCCCTCGCCCGTCTACCAAAGGCAAGTTTTCCTTGGGAAATGCTTCTCTCCATATGCCTCCTGGACTCTGATCCCCCATTTCTATCCCGGGATTCAGAAATCCTCTGAGCTACAGATTACCAACTTCTTTCACAATCCTACCTGAATGCAGTGGAATGACTTTGACGAGATTACTGTGAACCAGGAGAAGTCGTTCCATTTCAGATTATGTCCCAGTTTCATGACTTTAAACTGCATCAAGACTCAATCGTCCTTTAGGCTAACTAAATGCGCAGGGAGGTGGTCTCTGGACCACGCTCCTAATTAGTACGGATGTTCCCAAAACCCTTTCAGATGTCACACTCCCCTTCTGAGCCACCCCTGGTGGTTTTCATTTCATTCCATGCCACCCATCGTGGTTTCTATAATCTAGACTTCCATGAAATCCCCTGGATATCAAAAATGGATAAGTCTTTGACTTAAGGACACCTTTGTATGACTATGCATACCATGCCCTCAGCGGCTCTGCATATTGATTGACCCTTGGCCATCTACCAAATGCAAGTTTCCCTTAGGAAATTCTCGTCTTACCTCTGTACGCCGGCATGACTCCCATGCCCTGAGACATGCCCCGCATGCCACTCAAATTCAAACATGTTTCCCCCCACGTGCGTCTGAAGGGTATTAAGACATCTTTTAATCAGTTGAACCCCATTGGGGCCCTCTCCCCACCACATTTGGTAAAAGCGGTTCGACCTAAAACATCAGTAGTGATATTCCTGATGGCAGGACTTTAAACCGATCACAAAAGAAAGAGGCACAATGCCTGTTAGGCCAAAAACCCGAAAAGGGCGACCTAAGAAAAAGCCGGGTTATACCAGCTGGGTCTATACCTAATGGGACCAGGAAATATATGGGCATTAAAAGAAAAAAAAGAAAAAGAAGACAAAATGTTCATGGGGTTTTTCCTATAAAACCCTAGCAATAGTCGAACTGTGCTTGCTGAGTCCCTTAGCTTAGGCAAAATTTAAAGCATTTTCCAATCACCCATCAATTTTTAGGACCACTCTACATCAGAATGGACTCCACTTCATTCCAATCGAACCCCATTCCTATGGAGGGAATTTGTAGGGTCCTGAAAAATCCGCAAAGGAAATTTTACCCAAATACCCAAAAAGAATTGGGGCAAATAATCAGAGAAGGGACACCAAAAGTGCCGGTCCGTGAACCGGTCCATAGAAGCGCAAAGTGGCCAGGCACCGTGTGCCACCCCCTATGTGAACCATTTTCATTTGCGAAATGGAGGCGGAGAGCCTCCTCGGTCGTTAGGCAGGATGTGTGCCAGTTCGGTTCACCATCACGAACCACCCCAACCATGGACCGCATCGTCCGGTTCAAGTCGCACCCGCTGTCGTTCGCGGAATAGAGGTGGAACCCTCCACAGCCACGGAGCACTCCCTAAGTTCGCCTCGCGGAGGGGAGGAGTGTTCTATACCCACTGCGAATCGCGGATTGAACAAGTTAGCTGTGAACCGGGTATTTGGTTATGGGCCTCCGCAAAAGGTGCCCCGTGGCCACAGATACATTCCTTTCCCCACTCTATAAAAGGATACCAAGGGGCAATAAGGAGAGGATCAGAGAACTGGAATCCGATTCGGAGGGATTAGTGGTTCGGAAGGAGATCGGTTGAAGTTAGGCTTCGGATTTCACAAACAGTGAAATTCCCATCCGCGAACCACAGTAGGTATATGAATTAAGAAGGAATTGGAAAATGCATAATATTTTGGTGAACTACGAACCTAAAATAAAAAAGAGAAGAACTGAAAACCATACCCCCCTCAGCGGATGACTTCCCCATAGACCAGGGTGTTTATGCCTCTTTTCCCATCTTTCGTACCACGGAGCACCCTCCTCTGCGGGTAATGCTCCGACTGACGAGCCTCCGATCGGAACCGCCCTTGCCTGCCGCTGCCCGCCTAGAATCCTCCGAGAACCACCCTAGTTCGCGGATTGAACCCTAAGCCGCAAACCACCCTAGTTCGCGGATTGAACCTGAAGCCGCAAACCACCCTGGTTCACGGGACGCCAATCAGTCTGCGGACCACCCTGGTTCACAGACGACTTATCCAGCCGCGTGGAACTTCCCCACGCGAAGGGAGCCACCACCCATACCTCTCAATGGCTCTCCAAATACTTCAGTGTTCTCATTTCCAGATCCAGGTAAAATCCTTCCGATCCAGCCAGGTACTCCGCGACTCCCTCATTGGCCTATTCATTGGCCCCGAGCCGATGCCTCTGCCAGAGCCACCAGATCCGCATTGTATAACATTCAGGCACATCAGTGCGCCATTTTGAGTTCACATACCCACGGTAAATATGATCAAATGGGTTTCCCCGACCCTTGAGCGGATTCCTGAAGCATTCCTGGATTCACATTCCCACGGTAATGTGGTCTCTGATCTTGGGAATCCCTTTTCTTCCCCTCCACTTGTTGAGGGTTCCTCTAAGATGGTAAAATACCCATCATAAGGATGCCCTCGTGCACTGCAGGAGAGGACATGGGCACAGGAGCACTCCCTTTCCCTCTCCCGTGGGGCTTTGTCGCCCCGGGCGTCCATCTCGGAGTAAGACCTAACCTTCTGGGCCTCCTCAGAGTGCAAGCCCCAATTCATCGCCCTGGGCCGCCTTCATGCGTAAGCCCCTTTTCGCTTCTCACGGATGCACCTTTCACGACGTGATCCTTTGGTCCCTCCTGTCGCTTGTTTTTCACACCGAGCATGACTCACATGGGATTAGAGTAAGCATCGACCATGACATCCTCCTATGGGCCTCCTCAGAGTGTAAGCCCCAATCCATCATTGTGGGCTGCCTCAGAGCGTAAGCCCCAAGAAAATACGAACTATGTGGACTTTGATCCCTGCCTCCTAGATAGGGTACGCAGGAAGCCTCCATGTGGTTCAAGCCAACCACCCGTCGGACCACCTGGCTTATCTTCACGTCAGTTCCCCAAAACCTATCTGAACTACGTGGAATTTGATCCCTACTTCCTAAGCAGGGTACGTAGGAAGCCTCCCTGAGGTTCAAGACCAACAGCTGGTCGATCAGATCATCTCCACGTCGGTTCACTGCGCCACTCCTAGTGCCGCCTCAAGCGAGTTCCAGACCTTCAGGGTCATTAATCCAACAAGGTATGGTAAACCTCAGGCATAAATAATTCCGAACCCCTGTGTCCAGTTGACCGTTTCCAACCAAGGTTAAATCGATTTATACTGTGTTTGGATATAAACAAAATATTCGTGAACATATGAATACGTCTAAAATCTATAAGAGAGTCTCGAAACAGGCAATAATTCCCCCCCAAAAAAGGGTGCGATGAGCCCGACTTCCCATCCTCACGACCAATGTGAGTTCTTAAGAGTCGCTGGTCAGACCATCTGGTGAACAGATTCCTTTGGAAAGTAGGTCCATCAATCATTGGATATGGAGTCGTTGGGCATTTCATGGCCGAAAACTAGAACGAAACAATATGGTAACTAAAATTTTAATTTAAAATATAGAAAGTTATTTTTAATGTACATAGAATATGTTTTACAATATATTGTGTGAAATTCAAAATAAATATTTTAAAATAAATAATGGATTATATGTTATATTAATTCATACTATAAATTTAGTATTAATAATTGTTTTATGTAGTATATGATTATTTTTCTTTCTGTGGGAGGAAATAATATATGTTTTATGGAAATAAATTTGTTATATATTATTCATAAGCTAATTATATCATGTGTTTTTATAATTAATGGAAATTTATGTTTTTATTTAGTTTTATTAATATAGATAAACATTGTTTTTATTCTATATTTAATTAAATTTATTGAAAATAGAATTTATATAGTCTTTGTGAATTTAATAGATATTCATATTGTTTGTAATATGACCTGCACTCTCTTATTTGAAATTTTTTTATATACAAATGTATAGAATAAGATAATATTACTAATGATTTAAATAAAACATTTTTTAATGATAAATAAATAAAATTATTTAAACATTATTCTAAAATATATTTAATGTGATTCTTTAGAATTTTAAATGTAACTTTATTTTTTATCAAGTTTATACTATCTTTAATAGTAAAATTATTTATACCTTCATTTACCTTCTATATTTGAGTTATTCCTTTTAGAGAAAGGATATTATAATATTATAATATATATTTATTCATCACGCGTGAAGTTATTAATTTCCTTATATTATATGAAATTAAATTTTTTTGATGAAAATATTCTCTATCATTTTTTAAACAAAAGTAATTTATATATTTTTGGAAGAATTTTTCATTAAATTTATTGAACATGTTTTTAAACATCATTTCTTCTTCTACTTTTTTTTCATTCCATTTATTTTTTATCACTCTTTCACATTCTATATTTATTCTTAAATTATTTTTAAATATCACTTTTTAACTTTTTTTCATTATGAGTTTTTTTCAAGTACCACAATCTTACATTCCAACGTTTTTTTATTTATTACATATGTTTGATTGTAATGAATTTTATTAGTTATTATCTTAAATTTTCATACTACCATTGAGGAACCACTTTAAAGATGATATTTCTTTTTCGTTATTTATTTTTTGTATTGATTTATCGTTTTTATCATTATTAATTTTTTAATGAAAATATGAATTTCAATATATAAGGTTTCTATTTTTCTCATTTAAATTTCATAATTATTCTAGAATACCTGAATTTAAGATTCATTTTATTTTAGTTGGTGTTCTAAAAAATAAATCAATGTTCAAAAATCTTTAATTTCTTATAATAATTTTCAATTTATAATTATTATATTTTTTTATTCGCATTTTTATTCCATTTTTTTTCAATCATCGATATTCATTTGGAAATTTATATTATTATTTTTCTTATAATTTTTTTAAAACATATATTTGGGATATTCATTAATGGCCAAAAATTGGTTTCCAAAAAATAATTAAAAATTAAAGGGAATTTCATTTATTAATCTGGAAACACATAGAATGGCCAGACCACAAATTAGGGGACTTGGGAGGGTGCCATGAAAAACACCAACATGGACCCGTTGAAGCAATTTCTAAAGAACACCCACAAAAAACCACACACATTTCCCAAGAACATACCACACCACATGAATCCCATAATATTTTGAATAAGTTGCCATAATTATGAAAATAGATCATCGATAGGAACCCTAACTAACATTGAAGCCTCTTATGAACTAGAGCATCCATAGGATCACCACTTTAACATCATCACAATACTTAGAAGAGTCAAAACATCTAAAGTAAATAAATTTATGGTTCTTGGACATTAACCATCTCATTAAAACCCCTATTATGAACCATTGTAATGTTAAATTTTTATATATGGATCCCACATTGTTCACTAAGGGAAATCAACAACACTATGAAAGAGAGTGACTAATAACAAAGGCAATAAAAGAATATAGATACCATAAAAATCAAAGATCCTAGAAGTATACTAGTTTATGAATATATAAGAATAAAAACATAACCAAGAAAAGGAAATTGGGGGAATGAAACAATATAAAGACTATTTAGTTATATGTAGTGGCTAAATTATTGAGAAATAGGGGTAAAAATAGTGTATATGGTGATGTAATGTTAGAGACTAACAGAAATGAAAAACAAAAATCTGTGTCACAATATTCTATAATGTTGAATTATGACCTTTAGGAATATAATTTTTTTTATTACAGTGTAGAACTATCTGTTGAATAACAATATATCTAAAATTATTTCCATCAAGGTACCAGACGATGAACTATTGGATCCATAAATTAATGGAAATTCTGTTTATGATAAAACAGAAAGACCATAATTTTATATTGTTTGTGTTTAGGTTTTTTAAATCATAGAATTGGGTATAAATTGAATTGATATATAATTATTCATTAATTTCATTTCATAATGTCTTTATTCCCAATGTATCATGTGTTCGAATACTAGAAATCATCCTTAAAGGGCACTCTCCACATCAGGATGACTTGTTCTAATAACAATTTGTATTGCATCAATATTGAATTTCATATTTATTATAATAAAATTAATTCATATATTATTTGTTTTATTATGGATTTAAGATTTTTTATAAGAATAAAATTCATTTAAATATATAAAACTTTTAACCAATTATAAACATATTTGATAAGGCAAGTATTGATGATAACGATAATTTTACTATTCAATATAACATTGAAAACTATTCCAAGTATGATTAAACAAAAAACTCTATCTTTTTATATAATTTATGTTGTTTTATTATGCAGATAATACCACATTACAAACTTAATATTGGATATTAATAAGATATAATGATTCTAAAATCCCAAACAACCATTTAGTATGCCGATATATACTATGATCTCGCAGAAATGATTAGATGAAATTTTATCAAGGAAAACATCACCAATCCCATGATCTATTGATAACCATTATTATAATCTATTTTAAAATAAATTATATATTGAATTCATTAATACAGAAAATGTTAATCCATTTATATTATTTTACTTCACCAATTCCGAGAGTGATGGATTGGGAAAATAGTACCGAGAATTAACATAGAAAATATTAACCTAAAAACACATTATCATGTATGAATATAGATAGAGTATTAGTCTAACATTTAATTTCATTATCACAATAGATAATCTTGATTAGAATTCAATATTCAATATTGAATCTTGAACTAAAATTGATGTAACACTTTAATGAATGAATTATATTTTTTGAACGATGAGATTCATTGTAGTTTTGACCAATTTGAATCATCACATTTAAGAAATCACAAGAAGACAATTTTATAAGATATTATTTTTTAAATGGAAGAAGAATAATAAATATATACAATTATATATTATCATATTTCTAATATATTAATTATATTTTAATTTACTATTTTGTTCATTATATGCTTTGATCAAGCTATATGTTTTAATTCTTCCTATGATGGAATTATCTAAAAAAATTCTGTTATAATTTATAAATACTTGTTTTTTATTTTCACTTTAAAATTTGTGATACTTTATTTTTTATAATTCCATAAATGGTACACGTTGTATTTAGTTATACTAACTTAAAAAAGGTAGGATAACCATTTTATAGAATATTTTAAAATGGTTATCTCTTCTCTTCAAATATTGGTGTCTTGTTCTACAATCCACTCTTCTAAATCAATTAGAGAGGATACAAATATGACTTTTTATATATAAATCATTATAAAATCATATTTTCTTCATTTTTAATTTAATTTATTTATTTACGTTTAATAAAAATTAATTTACCTCCCTCTTAACCTTTAACTATGATAGTATCTTTTAAAACTATTTTTATCAAATATTGTGGATCAATTGGATATTACTATTATTATTAATCCTATAGGAGACAATAAATATTCTGAGGATAATATCAAGGTTTTTATTGTTGTTAAAAGAACAATTGATATATAAGTAACATATAAGACACAATCTTGTGATGGTAATTATTATAACACTAATTAGATATAATGAAATATAATTTGAAGAATTTGAGTATTGATCATTTGACTTGTATTGTAAAGGATTGAGTTTTTTCGGGAATGATTTATCTTATTTTGGATTCTTAGAGTCTTGATCATGGTAATGTAATAAAATAATAAATTCATCCAATTAAATTAACCTTTAATTTTTTCACAATTAAATTGGTCTCGAGGCCTGCTGTATTCCCATGGGAAGAGTCTTAATGTGTTATAGAGTTTTGGGGTTTTTTTGGGGATATTTAAAAAAATATAAATTAATTATTTTCCAATTAATGTTGCTGTAAATATCTCATAAATAGTTCCCCATAAGAAAAATACCTTATCATGATTTTAATTCTGAAAAACGTTCTTATTTAGGGGTAGCATAATTTATGTTTCTGTTTTTCTCCTTTTTTTGAGTTTGTTTTTTTTTTCATTTAAGATTTTAAAATCACTAGATCATAAAATACACATTAAATTCAATATCATTAGGGTCATAATACTTTGAGATAAAAATTTAGATATTATTTATTTTATTTTATTTTAGGAGGAACTATACAAATCATGATGTGGAGGTTAGATCTTAAGGAAAAGTGTAATTTACTCTGAGGTAGGATCCTGATATTATTTTTGTTTCACTTTTTTCTTAAAAAATAAATTTAAATATTAAAAATAATATATATATATATATATGAAATTTAAATATTTCAAAAGTAATTTTTTTATAATTGTTTTAAGCCATTATTTTGGTAAATTACCAATGAGGTAGTGGAAGAACTGCAAATTGTCCTTGGTGATTGGACTATCATGGTCTCTCATAACCAACACTAGTCTGCACCGCATTACAGTGAAACAAAAGCCCACCAATATTGTGATCAGGGAAGTTAGGACACAAAAAATACAACATTTACCCCTCTATATAATAACCCTCACTATATTCACACCATGTTTTTCTCCATCTCTTTGAGATAAGATGAGGAATCATGTCCTAACTTCATGGTGACTAGTGGTTGGAAAAGTAGTTAATGAATAATAGTTAGATGGAGGGATACTATAGTGTGGGATTTTGTTGGTTGATTTTTTAGTGGCCTCATTTTGTAAAAAAGGAAGTAATTTATTGAGGTTTCTAATTGAAAATATAACAATGGACAATCTATGTACTAGAGGCATGATTTATGCAGGATAACTTGGGCATGGTGGTGAAGATAGTGAGAGAACTCACAACATAGTAATGATGGTATTTATGGTTTTATCAAGGGATAAAATTTATTGTCTCCACCTATTCATTTGATTGGTCTAGGTATAAATAAAACTCCGCCAAAAATTTATTTTTTATGGGTGTAATTTTGTAGTTGGTTAAGATCTACTGTTGGGCCTAAACATGTTAGCCACATAGGCCCCAAAACGAATGGATCAATCAGTTTAGTGGGATTCAAGTGGGTCCATTCAAATATCCTAACCCAGCCTAGGGAAAACATACTTTAACCTATGAGATCTCCTCCCCTAATAGAACCACCTTGAAATGTCAAATGGGTTTCATTTTTCAAATGTCTGCACATATCATATAGAATATTGGTATACATATTCTTATAAAACCCATGATATAGGAAAAGAAGTTATATTCCTACAGTTCTTCTAGATATTTTACACTTTTTCACTTAGTAGGCATAGAAGGTAGGTTGCACGAAATGATTAGGTATGCATGGATATACTCAAAGTTACCCCAAATGACTTTCTTTTATTTTCATTGGGGGAAATTATATCTCTTTAAAATGAAATGAGTGGATGATAGTGGTATACACATATCAATCACATAGGGTGAAAACCCCATGTCTGTCAAAGTTTGATAAATGTATATTCTCTCTCTGGTGGTTTACATATCTTATCACTATAGTGCATGAATTGAACAAAAAATGATTTTTTTCACATTGAGTGTTTATCATATAGATTGTAATAAAGGGTTATTCATTCTAATAAAATTCTTATTTTATGTAATTTTATGTAGTTTAATTTTTTATCTCTATAATCATAATAATAGGGTTTAGAGGAATAGTTTTAACTAGGATCATAGTTCCATACTCCCATGATGATATGTGTTACCGTGTAGGGTAGGAGCCATGATAATACTATGATGTTGATGAAATATGAATTACTTAAATTCCTGTAAATTATATCATTATAAATATCCCATGGAGAATCTAAATAATGTGTGATCAATAAATTTATGATATATATAGTAATTTTTAATTTAATTCTAAATTGGAATAAAACATGTTTTTTACTTTTTAAATTAAAATTTTATGTTTAAATGAGAAGTTTAATTTCAAATATATTTTTTGAAAAATGTGTAAATAAAAAATGTGACTTTCATCATACAAATAGAAGATGGAAATATCCATGAATTTTTCCCTAGTCTGTGACTACGCGCCATTGACCGTGAAAATTATATTTGTGAGCCTCCGATCATACAATGGACAAGGGACCATATAAATTCAACATATATCAGACTTTATCCATGAATCTTGATACTAAAAATCCATTGTGGACCATTGACTGTGAAATATCTTTTGTGATGATGATAAACTACACATAAAACCATAGAGACTTTCATCTATGAGGAAGAATCTTAGACATCCTCAACCTACATACATTCTAATTGAATCTACAAGATTTCTTCCACTAAATTCCCCCATGAAGGCTTATTAAATATCTATGATATAGACTTTCAGTAATAAGGTGATTCCCTTAATACATTCCACATGACTAGATCTATAAGGTGTAACCAAATTCGATGATCTAAGGGATTTAAATCTTGAAACTTTTGGTTTAAAAAATCACTGAAAAGACTTAAAGTAAGGCTAGAAATTTAAAAAGTTACACCCAGGATTACAATTGATCAATGAAAATTACATTATTTGGTCTAATAACACAAATATCTTTCATTGATAAATATGGAACCAATTGAAATATATGGAGGAATGACAAAAATTATATGACATCGTATTCTTGAACCAAAATTCTAAGAAAATGCTAGAGGAAAAAATTGGAAAAACTGAAATCAATGATAGTTATGAAGCATGATCGATGACTAATTACTAGAAGTGTGGTTTAACCATGGTCCTTTAATGTTTATGGATGAAGATATGAAGACACACAGTTGTTGAGTTTGTCTAATGTTCTCAAGAACATTAAATCCATGAATCGATTATAGAAGAGTTTCGTGCTTGAATCATGTTCTATATGTTGAGATTAATATGGGGATGACTACACTACAACCCAATTCGAATGATATATAAACTAATTTAGTTTAAAACATTCTTCTCAATGTAATTTCCCAATGTATACCAATGTCTAGTCTAGTGCATTAGATAGGTATCCTAGATGTCTTTAGTAAATGTATGAGGTATGATGATCATACATGGTATGAACATATTTCAATTGAATTAAAACAGAAGGAATGAATTATTAATATCATAAATATATAAAATAGGGGTCACATCATGATTTTTTAATATGTTCATGTTCATTTTACGTGGATTATATCCATGGGTTACATATCACAAAGAGAACATAATAGTTTTTAAGAGATCAATATATGAGACATGGACAACTATGCATGATGAAAATTTTCAAACATGGAATATGAATAATTTACTCACATAAAATATATTTCAAGATAGAAGAATCCATTCTATTAATTCCCAAGAAAATTAATTAATTTTTGTGGAAAAATATTTCATGATTTTTTTCATGAAAATTGATGGTTTTAAAGTCGTAGGTCATAAAGATTCTATGATATCCCAAATTTTTGGAATTGAAATAGGTGTTATTGATCATAAAGAATGTGTTTAATGATAATATTTAATGAATTTGTGGAGGAAAGTTTTTTCAAATAAATATATGAATACTTCATTATAATTGGGAGAGAAAAATTGGCTTGTTGATTCTGAATTTTATAGAATGATCTGAAAAATTTAATAAATATTTTTTCTATTATATCACTCTTTATAATATCTTAAATTGCTCCAATCATCTTCATTATCTCTTGAATGTAGGGTTGAAGATTCTATGTGATTATTTCATAGAAGGATAACTAGATTTAATTTTTTAGTCTTTGTAATTTAATAAAATTCATAAATTTTTGTTAATTGATTTCAATATTTTGTACCATATTCTATTTTTTTATGTAGTTGTGAGTAATTCGACTATATATATTATTTACTTCCTTTTATATTTATCTATAATCTCCATCTACATGGTTTTATACCACATTTGAGGAATCAGTTTAGGTTACACCGTGAAGTGTTATGTAATTGTTGGAACTTGAGGAAGGTTTAGTGGCTATTCTTTGATTTATTATGAATAACATGACCCAGATAGTTGTTACATAAGAAAAATAGGGGTAAACCACTTTTACAATTTCATAAATTGGAAGGAGGGTAGACCGAAAATAGGTATTTTTTTTGGATAATCTTATCATTTTCATTAATCTAATGGTGAAAAGGGAATTGGTTCTATAACCTCTTAGTTATAAATTAATATGAATATTTTTACAACAATTGTTTCCCATTATAGAATAAAAAATGGGAAGGTCATCCCAAATATGATCACTCTTCTTTCATCAGATTTTTCAAGATATTTTATTTAAAGAATATTATTTTAAAAATAAAAAAAATTATTCTTATGGACTGAGAAGTGATAGATTGATTTAGTGAAATCAATCCCAGAGAAAACCTTTATATTCTACTTTTAATACATCAACCAATTAAATAATAACTTTTTTTAGAATTCATATTAATGTTGTGTTAAAATAATTATTGTAGTGTATAGAAAAGATGTTCCGATCTAAATTTAGAGATTTATTGATTAGTACATGATATGAAAATAAATATTCCTTTGATCTAGAAATTAAAGGAAATGAATTGATTAGACATAGGAATATTAATATAGACAATAATTTTGAATAAATAAATCATGCAGACTTATGTAATATTACCATGTTAACATATATGCTACCATCATGGATATGAATCCATATCTAACCATTAGAGAAAAGTGAGAGTCAAAATTTTATAAAAAAATAACATTTTATATCAAAATTAATTAATTATTTTTGATTATAAATTAACATGACACAAAATTTTCCCAAGATTCATGGTCTTACCAGTGAGGACCACAATAGGAAAATATAAGTTCTCACAAATGTGTTATCATGTTTCAATCCTTGGGGAGTATCTAAAAAAATGGTCATGTGTATGGATTTAACCTTATCACTGGGGCCCTAAAATGAATGGATGTATAACCTACAACTAGTTGAGATCCATGATTGGGAATTTCTAATATGAAGCATAATAAAAGGATTCTTTGTTACCTATATAAGTTGGGTAATATAGAATGAACAATATGCCATCTGATTGGTGTCAAGAGACACTCTATATGAGTACTGGGGGATATTCAAAAAATTTATTTCTAGTTTTCCAAATCATGATATAGAGGAAAACTATTTCTTTATATTCTTATATCAAGGTCTTTTAGAAAATTATAGAAATGTATTTTAGGCATAATCTTGAGGCACTATTATTGAAAATTCACCCATTGAATTTAAAAGCCCGATTGAGAAGATTGCCAAAAAATAATCGATAAATCATAAAAAGTTGTAAATTTGTATTTGGAATTCATGATATAGGAACTTACCATTCATTAACCTTATTAGAAACTAAAATCAAAGAGATAACCAGCTTAATAAAACATATGGAGGTGGATCATGTGTGTGAATAAAAAAACTATCTACAGTACATGGTTTGTGCTCTTCACCTAATAATTTAGATATTAGTGTGCTGAAGTGTAGGGAATGATGATATTTATATCATATTTTAATACATGGGAATACTAAATATAATTTCAATACCATGAAAATAAAATTATACCACTCTATTAGAATCAATATTCATTATAAGATTAATAACTCCAAAACCACATTTTTTCAATATCATTAAAAACACCCCTAACTCTGTCAATATTATCAACTACCTCATTTCCAAAAAAATTATATCAGAAATCCTAATATAATGTTTAATTATCGAAACAGTAATAACTATAGGCCAAGGTTGAGGGGCTTGATGAAATGGTAAATGATTTATCTATAATGTTTAAAATTTTTAAGGATATAATGGGAACAATATTGAAAATATACCATATTATTGAATCCCAAATACTAATGAAAATGCGTTTGTGATCACCAAACAATTGCCAAAGAGATTCCACCACCTGTCTTAATGAAATCTCACAATGAACATGTGGAAAAGAAGAATATATAATCTAGATATACTTAAGAAAATTAAAATAACTAGGATGAAGTAATATAATCAGTGAAAGAGGAGAATGAAAGGATTGTATGGTATAAAAATGGAATACTAGTGAAACCCATAAAATTTCAATATAGGTAAAATATGTAACATTCACTACCATTCACATCCTAGATGATTTAGTAAAAGAATATTTAGGTACAAAACACCAAATGGGGATTATAGAAACCTTCTCTAAAGTTGATATAAGTTTACCAATTCATCAATCCAATAATAAAATCTCAAAATATGAAAATATTATGAGGAAAATTTATACATGAAATATTAGGTTTGTTGGTAAAAAGAATAGTTGTTTAGGGTGAAACCTTTATGCCCTTATCAAACCATCTTTAACTACTAATTGTTAGGATGTAGGGGAATTCCCTATTCCATGAACTATTGGACCTAACTTTTTTTCAATTATTTTCATTATTTAGGTGCTTCTGTAAATTTTTTCATTAATTTGTATACATATGAATATATGGTAGAATCAAAGTCGAAAAATTTTGTGGTATAGTCTGAAACGAGATCCACTATATTCAAGCCAGAGTTTTAGAAGTTGTTCTGGTAGGAGTTCAAGTATTTAAATTCCAAACCAAATTCTTTGTGATTACCAAGGAGGATGATATAGAAATATAAAAATCATCCATTATTATTGGGGTATGATTATTGTTTAAAACCAAGAAAATTATCAATGTGCATGAAGTACCCTTAATTTATATTTTTGGGATGACAATTCCCACTTCAATATTTTCTACTGAATGAGGCACCCTTTAGATAACCTATCACTTTTGACACTCTCTCAAGTTTTTTATACTGAATAGAATAAGAAACTAGATATATTTCATAAATTTTTTCACTTTATAAAAGTAATTATTTATTGATAACATAATAGTAGATATGTTTGTCTATAATTATGGAAATTCATGAATTTTGTTTAAGTATAAGTATATGTAATATTTGATATTCTTGATGATTTGTTTTTCTTTTTTCATGAAAACCGAGTTGATATGTTACATTATGTGTATTAAATTAAATCCATGAAGTGGGGAGCATTAACATAATTTTATATATTGGAAAACCATTAAATGTATAATTAAAAACACTACTAACTGATTTATGATTTTAATCTCATGGAAGGAGTAAAAATTCATTTAATAATTTCTACAGACATTCCGAGATTTCAATAACAAACACTGATTGAAATGTTGAGAAAAAATTCCATGAAATAGGATGGGACATATGTAATATTCTTGGGAGAACCACTAAAATATTTTCTTAAAGGATTTTATTTGAGGGTGATTTCATACCAATCCGAAATCCCAAAAGAAATCTCAATCACACAATAATGGAGTTATTAATAAATAAAAAGATATTTTTTTTAGAAAAAAACTCATTTTACGACATTTTTAATTCCCGATGGGTTATCTAAATCCTTGTAGTTTCTATGAAAACCATCAAAAACATTATTAAGAATGGGAATTGTGAATTAATTCCCCTGAGAAATAAAAATAGATAGAGAATGTGTATTGAATATAGAAAGAAGAATAAAGTCACTATAAATGATCACTTTTGGCTTCCATTCATTGACCAGATGCTGGAAAGGTTCTAATGAATAACTTACTAATGTCTGATAGATGGGTTCGAGGTTATTTTTAGGTTTCCTTTTTTCAATAAGACAATTAAAAGGTAACATTAATATGTAATTATTTAAATTTTCTTATATAAAAATTTATTTTAGATTATTAAGTACACTAGGTACATTTCAATACTACATCGCATGTATCCATTCAGATCATGTTGAAGATTTGTTGAAGTTATTATTAGAAGAATCCCCATTTTTTGGTAATTCTATTGATTAATTTTTAATATATTTGAAAAAGATATTGAAAAAATATATTTATAAATATATTATTCTAAATTTTTAAATGTTTTATTTCATACTGGAATGAGGAATTTCTTATATATATATTTCAAAATGTGGTATTGATGTAGAAAAATATAAAATTGATGTACTAATTTGTTTACCATACCCATCTTATGTATAGAATATTAGGACTTTCATAGTCAATAATTGTTATATATATGGTTTATAAAGGATTTTATTATGATGTTTATCCCTATAAACTTCTTACTCTTAATAAACGTATTTGATTTTAATAATTAATATATGGATGTTAATGAAATTAAGGGGAGATTTTTCACCCCACAAGTTATTCAACCATCAGATTGGGAACATCTATTTGAACTACATTGTCATTTATCAAAACATTTTTGGGGAGAAGTTATTTCCCAAAGAATTTAAGGGAAAATAGTCATGTTTTAAGAATCATGAACATATGATGCATCCCTGATAAACTTCACCACCACAAAAAATGGGTTCATTAAAGATTGTTTTCTTTATAATATTTCATATCATATTTAAAACTACAAAAATTCATCGTATATTTTGATTGTGAATACCTTAAATACCTGATGAATATCCATATTAAAACCCAATATTGGTAATATATGTGTTTCTTATTTAAGATTTAATCATGTCAGATAAATATTAAATTGATTAAATAAATAATGTTTTCAATCATTTATGAAATCTACCAATCACTATTTAAGGATTAATTCTTGTATTAAATTGATTCAATGATGAGATTATAAGAGAACAACTCTATATAGGGGAAGGGGAATTAAAATCTTATTCAGGTATAGTAAATTCATTAGTGACATCCATGGTAATATCTCATCATTGTTACCATCATAAAAATTTCATATATGATTCTGAGTTTATATTTATGAAGGTCCATTCAGTTGGAATATTTCAATGACTATGTAATAAGGTGTTTTCACCTGAAAATGAAATCTAATATGTTATGGATTTTTTCTAACATTAGATTTCAGATGCCACATTCATTTTCAAATAAATATAAGATTTTTTTAGAATTCAGTATTTATTAGCCCCATCTAATCAATGATTCTCTTGTATATTTTTAGTGTTGTTCAAAATTATCTTTATCTATGAATATTTTAAAAATATAATAGATTTCTCAAATCCCCATTAACTTTTTGGAAAATATTTAATGTCTGGGGAGTAGAAATTATATGATCTTTTAAAAAAAATTAAAATTATTATATTATTTTTTTGAATGGATTATGTTTAAAAGTGGGTGGAATATAATTATACAAAAAATGATGATGCTAAAGTGGTGTTTGATTTTTTCTAGACTAACATATTTTGTAAATTTGGAGTACCAAGAGTTATCGTCATTATAGAAGGGAACCATTATTATATAAAATAATTTAGGCATCCTTGAGTATGTATTGTCTATAAAATATTTTATTTTTACCATTAAATATCAAAATAATAGCTGAGATGAAGTTTCCAACAAGGAAATAAAATGTATTTTGTAAAAGATAGTAAAATCCAATATGAAGGATTAGTGAAATAGGTTAGAAGACATAATCTAGGACTATAAGACAATGTTTAAAGCATCTATTTGAATGAGACCTTACTATTTAATCTATAGAATAATATTCCATAGGCCTATGGAGTTGAACAATAAATCATACTAGGATATAAAATTATTGAATATGGATATATAAGGGGCTAGAAAAGAGAGTAAATTATTGCTGTAGGATGTGGAGGAAATTAGAATAGAATAATTTTAAAATTGAAGAATCTATAAAGAATGATCAATAGTGACTCGTGAAAAATTGATAAAACCCAAAATATTCCATCCTAGAGACCAATTGTTTTTTAAGAAATATTGACTAATGACAATGCTATGTAGTGTTTATTTTAGAAGGTAAGTCCCATTTATAGTTAATCATATCTATCATTATGATGATATGTGTATAAAAGAAGGTAAAATAAAACTATTTAATAATAAATGGTAAAGGATAAAATATTTACAATTATAATATACCAAAATAGATAGTGGATGATCTCACACTCTTCTAACCTATCTATCAATAACCACCCAGTAGGTCGTACCTCTCATAACACCATTATTTCATGCTATGATTTTAGATGAAATATTCCTACATAAATTATCTATTTAAATGGATTGAGGGAACTGCATAATTTATGTGTTATAGAGGGAAATTTTAGATTTATATATTTATTTTATGATATTTATATTTATTAATTTTAAATGTTTTGATTTATTTTTTTGAGATTTTTTGATTATTTTAATTTGTGGTAAATTTCTGAAATATGTGAGTTTAATTTGAAAGGAAATGAAAATTTGATTCCATGATAAGGATGAGAAGTTTATTTGAACCAATTTATAAACATATTTTAATTCTAAAATTATATTGTTTTTAAATTCCTTGTAAATTAAATTATAATAGAAACCGATGAATTTTGATTAAAATTCCATGGAATGATGTATAAATTTTTCCCTCTTACGAATGATGCTTCAAAAATTATTTGGATATCATATTTACAATTCCTTATATCTTTAGTGAATCAAGGAATGTTTTATTGACATTAAATTATTGAGAATTATTATATTAAACTTGCATCATTTTTTATTCCTTTTTATATATTATTGTAGCATTTATTTCATATTTAATCCATTTGTTCAATAAAATCTATTTGAACAAAAACCATTACATTTAATCCTCATATCCCCTAAAAACTATTAATTAATTTTTTTATTCACCCAAATTAAATTTATAATATCCCTATCCACCTTCCTCTAGAATCCATTTCTTGATAAATGATAATTTCAGGTGTGGGGAAGGATGAAATGGTGTAGGAAAATAATTTTTTTTAGAATTTTTAGATGATATGAAAAATTTAGTGCATTGTTTGTTCTAATGGTCTAGTATAAAAATCATGAAGTATTGTTGATTTTTATTCTTATTATCATTCATTTATGGTTATTAATAACCATCATAGTTCAATAAATAATGTTACTCCATCTTCTTTAATAAAAAATCATTCTGAAGAGAAATATAGATTTGAAAAATATGAAACAATGCTATTGGGATTGGGGTATCAATGTGAGGATGATGATGATACCTAAGATTATAGAGGAAAAATTGAATAATGATATATATAAATACCCACACAAAAAATATAATTTCTAAATTCCATCTCATCATTCAATGGTATAATAATAAATCATGATGAGAAAAGTATTGGAGAAAAATGGGAGGGGAATTTTACCTACATTGAAATTGATGAAATGTGTAGGATTTTCATGAATAATTCAATGAAAAAAGTTTAGTTCTTGAATATATATTAAGGGAGGAATATACATTTCATGAAAACTAAAAAACATCTAGTGATATTCATATTAGAGACCATCCTCCCCCATTATTATCAACAATTTTATAATAGAATCCTATCCTTATTAAGAATCAACATCATTAAAAAATAATCCATAACACCTCATGATATGAAAATATTATAGATTGATTGTGTGGACTTAAAAGAATCATAAATAATATTGATATATATCTATGATCATATAATGAGAGAATCCTTTCTACAAAATTTTATTGAACGATGAGTGGAAGTGTTCTATAGATGTATGAATAAGAGGACATGAGTGGATGAATGATGTAGGGTTTTATTTAATGAATCAGATGTAGAAAATGGAATCAATAATTTTATAAATTTAATGATATTGTTTGGACCAAGGTAGTTGAAATGGAAATTTTTTTGTCTGGTAATTATATTATTCTTTTGTAATCTTTTAAATATACTTGTCTAAATTCATTTTTGAATTTCATAGTGTATACTTTCCATGACTAGTATGGAATCCATTTAGTTATTGGAACATTTCAAATGAAATTCAATTATTTTAATTTTTTAAACTATGATGAATCATTTTATATAACATTATTTAATCATAATATTCTATGATAAAAAACACAGTTGGATGTTTCTAAAATTTTTAAGAATTCTAGGGAACTTTAATGTTCATTGCACTTTTTGGCCAATTTTTTTTGAAAAACATATTTCTACCCACATTTTAATTTTTTGTTATTTATATATACTGATGGTTTATTATCTCACACTAAAAATAATTCTTAATAATTTTTGGATATTTCTGAGTTATATATTGTTTTTTGGAAATTCTTCTTCTGTCTCAATTTCATTAATGGGTAGTTACAAATTTACCAGGAGTGAAACTTACTAAGTGTTTAGGTGATGAAACAAGAAAATTTGAATCTAGTTTGATGTTATTCATTCTATTTGTTCAATTAAAATATATTTTATATGTTATCCACATATTAATATTATATGTAGTATTCTTGAATTTATTTTTAAATTTCTAGAAAAGATGTTTTTACACAGTTATTTAAATTTTGTAGTTCGAATGAAAACATTAATTTTGATAAGTTCTATTAAAAGGAATAAAATAATTTAATTTAATTTTCATTATGTAGAAAACATATATAAATTCTTGTACACCCATTCCATACACTAGGAATTTGAGCATGTAATTGAGAATAAATAATCTGTGAGCATGATATTGTGTAGTGGCCACGCGATCATTGTAAAGCCATATAAATGAGATTTTAACTATGAAACTTTATACCCTAAAGGAAATAAAAGAAAAAATCATTATCCTACTTCTCATAATAATGTTTACCAAACTTGTAAAGGAAGATACCCACATCTATAAGAAAACAATTAATCAACCCTGAACCCACCATTGTCTAAATTAAATATACAAACCTACATCCACGGATTGCATCTATGAAGGATGATTGATGATCTGTACATTAAATTATAATGAAGAACATGATTAACTCAATGCTTAACACATGATAAAATCTATATAGTGAATCCAATGTTGATGATCCAAGATATGTGAAGCTCAACACTGCTAAAAAAACTAACACTAATGGAAGATCAACCCTAGGATAGTTATAAAATACAAGAACCCTAGATTTCTATAACATGGTGAAATTAATTCAGTCTGATCAAGGGTTATGAGTCCCCACAATTGATTAAGATGATTATGGTTAACATCCAGTGAGTATGAAAAAATAGGTAATTACATACCGTATGTTGAAGTGAATTTAAAAAAAATACTGGATCTACAAATAAAACAAACTATAATCAAATTCAGTTATTGAAGAAAGTTTAATGATAGATTATATGAATGAACAATACCTCTCAAGAATTCAACATTGTTTTATGAAGTTGTTTAAAGCTATACAGTCCTAGTTTTTCTAATGTTCTCAATCAAATAATATCAATGAATAAAATATTGGGGATATTTATACACAATGTATATTCCATGTGTTGGAAAAAATATGAATAAGTCTTCATTCAAGAACAAGTATTAATTTTTTGAAATGAATATGGGTACACTCTTGCTTTTAAATGTATATTCCCAGAGGATAATGATGCATAGTCCCATGAACATGACATTCGACATGAATTTATAGAGTCTAGTCCAAGGAAATATCGACTATCCATGGTATGGACATATTCTACATGAAATAGGCACTAGGTATGTGTAATTACTATCTTGCATTAATTAAATAAAATTTAAATCATGATACTAAAATAAGTCAATTTTCAATTTAAAAGAAGGAAATGCATGGGTTCCACTTCACAAGAAGCACAATAATACTACTAGAGTCATGCATATTTGGAAATACCAACTATACTTGGGGAAACATTTTAAATATTGAAATGGAATAACTACCATAATTACATTAACTTATATTGGGGTGGATTCATGAGCATTGAATGCACATAGAAATTATCAACTCCATGGAGAATATCGGTTGATCTCATTCAATAATGGACGATGTTTCCAAAGTTGTACGTCATAATGTTTCTATGATCTCATGAATTCATCAAAATAGAATCAAGAGTTTATATCCTGAATTATGTGTTGAATGAGAATATTTGGAGACGTTAAATAATAATTTTTCATATATATAAAAGAAAACTACATTCTAAAGGGGGAATCAAAACGTTGTAGGATGGGAGTGAATTTATGGGAATTTACTAGAATTTTTATTTTCTTTTTTCTCTATTATTTTACCACTCTTTAATTCATTATTTTTATCTCTCGAATGGAGGGGTAATGCTACTATAGGATTAAGGGATGGAATGGAGTCCAGTTGTAATTATTTAGTCACATTATTTAAATATAATGATCTATTTATTTTCAATTCATTTCAATATTTTTTTGAAGACTATGATTTTTGGTGTGGTTGTGTTTAAAATAACTATTTATATTTCCGATTTCCTCTGTTGTGGATCCATAACCTCTATCCACATGGTTTTTGAACAAATTAATTAAACATCTATTTTTTATGTTTTTATGTGTTAAGATGTTTGGTGACAAGTGAGGAAGGGTGAGTTGATACTTATATATATATAATGATCTGGAGTACTCGATTTGGTGTTACTTAAGTCAAATGGTGGTATTCAACTATTACAATTTCACACCTTGTAAAGCGGGTTCACTATAACAATGAACTTAGACAGGATATCCTCATTGTTTTTATACATCCATGTGTGAAAATGGAATAAGTTTTAAAGACTCGTGATTATAAATTAATAAGAAGAAAATATCAACCACTGGGGGACATGATAAAATTAAATTAGAAATATATGATTAACTTGAATGATTTTCTATCATCATATGTTATCAAATATTTTTTTCAGACCTTTTTTTGAGAAAAAGGTACTCTTATTATTATCCTAAAATTGAAACTTGTATTTAATGAAATCCTATATAGGGACAAAGTATGGTTTATATTACAAATATATTAACCAGGTAAATAACATTTTTATACCCCATGACCAAATTGTGTAATTACCCATGGTTTTACCAAGATGTTTGGTTGTGGTGTGACATATCCCATCATGGAATGAAGGATTACAAATAGTCCATTATTAATCTTATATATGGTTTCTTTGATCCTGATGCAGATAACTTATGACTTGGGGATCCCTAGCTTCTTCATAGTAGTTAGTGGTCTATGAGTTAATCTTATGTGAGGTTCTATAAAAAAATTCTAGGTCATTGAAGGTATAACAAGACTATTCTCACTATTTCATGTAGAACTGGGTGCTCAGTTTCAATTTTATTACCTATTTAATACCAAATAAATCATACTGCCTATCATTACATTTTTATATTTTTAAGGGGAATTTTATTTTATTAGAGAAGATAGAGGATCATTCTATATTCCATGATAAATTTATTATGTTGGCATGGTTACTTTTTTTTATGTCGTGGTCTTTGTATTGAATCAATTTTTAAGAAGGGTTTTCCTAGATATTTTTATAAATATTATATCATGTAGATTGGATAGAACCTTTAGTGCAGGGTGGTTTCAACTTTCACACAATGATTTTATAATATTATATTATTGTTAAAAATTCTAGTGCCTTCTTTAATTTTTCCATAAATCGACATCTTCAATCAAACAAAATCTATCTAGTGGTGAATATATTGAGATATTTTTCCACCATTAGGTTTGTTTTATCTCTCCAACTCAAGAGATAATGACCTTGTGGCTGCATGTGACATTCTTTTCTCTTTTTCTTGATTATATTCATCAATTTTATTTTGAGGTAAGCAATAAAAATAGAGATGTGTTTTTTTGTGTTTTCCTTCTTATGATTGGAATGGTTGTGTATATTATTTTTGGTGGATACATAGGTTCTTAGTGGTGTTTTATTTTTAAATTCCTCATTTTTTGATGTCGCGATTGTATGATCGTTGATTAAGATACATGTTCAAGGGTTATCCTTTTTAATATGAAATTATTTGAATATTATGATACTAATTTTTGTTGGTGAATATTATAAATTTAATTATCCATGATGACAACAAGAGTAACAATTTAGAGGTATAAAGGGTGATTCACAATTGTTAAAAACTACATTTTCTTTTTTTATTTATGTTATATTCAATCGTTGTTTTCTATTGTAATAAATGTTTTTTATATACATAGAATGATTGAATCTCCTTACATAGATCATAGATGGATTATACTATGACTATGAGTGGGGGATTATCAGTTCACCAAAATTTCACTGAGTTTTTATATCTTTCAATTAAGCCCTTTTAAAATTAATCCCGAATATTGTTAATATCTTTGGATCACAATATTCACTCCCCAACCTCACCATATTATGAAATGATGAAATAGAAAAATAAAATGAAAACACTATATTTAAAAGGTTTATACAAGAGGAGATATCCTACTCTTTACTCTGTTCCAATATTATTGAGAAATTTTTTTATTACTATATAATTATTTTGATTTCAATTGTAGTTAAAGACACACATAATGGTTATTCCAGTATCATCCAAATTGACAATGTTAGGAAAAATAGTATTCTTGGATGTGTGGCATTGTTTATATTAAAACCAAAAGTTCTTCAATGGTGTTTTTTAGATAGGTAAGATATGTTATTCTAGACATCTCCATGAAGTTATAAAATTTCTCCAACTACAAATAAGTAATAATCATATAGTCATGAATTATGGACATGTAATCCCCTAGGACTCACATTGGTTATTTAATCATAGTGTTTCATCAAGAACCTCATTTTATAATATAGACATTAAGTAAAACATCATAAATTTCACAAACACTTATTCTTCATCTGCAGAAATTAAAACAGAATATAAGAGATAGATCACTCTCACAAACTGTCTCTCACATACATTTCCTTCTAAAAAAAATGTTATCTTTTTGGTTGAATTCAATAAATTTATTTTTCTAACTTCCATATTCATTGTCTAAATACCATTAACATCATAGAAGATATATTCTTTTTTAGTTTTTGACTAATATCATGTGTATCATAAGAAGTAGAGTTTAATAATAATTTTGTATTCTATTATATATTCTATATAAATTTTAAATGATACAATAATTTTTTCCTCACAATATTCAACATCAAATTTAATAAAATCATGATATTCTAATGATGGTAATCTCAATCATTGAGTCATAAAATATTTTTTCTACAAACAAGTTTCTATTTAATCGAATAATGTCTCAAAAAAATCAATCATTATACGATATTTCCAAATAGCACAACTTATAGTTTAAATTTTTGAATATTTAATGAAAATGCATTCCATGTTATCTTGAGAAGAAATCACAGGTTTTTGTTTCCTCTTGAAAATATGAACCATTGTATTGAAATGTAATATACATTGGATTATGAAGAACTTGATGAGTACATGGATGAGATATTATACAAACACTTCTTCATATTATTATTCATGAATCATTATTTAATCACCATTATATTTTTATTTAAATGGATATATTTTTTATTATCATAGTCACTATAATATGACTTTGAATATCTCACAAAACCAATAAATAATTATAAAAGAATAAATTTTTAAAACAAAATACATATGATCTAACCAATTATGATAAATTTATATGAATGATGTCATAAAATCAATGACAAATGATCCCAAGACTTGCGATCATGTGATACACATATAATGTCTTATGAAAATTTATTTCCCATTATATTAAATATATCAATAAAAATGAATTATCTAGTTTTTCAATATTTTACATCAATTGAATTCATAGGATATAGACTACATTTTGAAATAGTGTAGAACACACTAGTATTTAACTCAACTTGAATCATGATAAACTTCTGATTGTAGAGATATTTTTGATACATATATATCTTTAAACCATTATCTAGTTTTAGATAAATATTTAGAAAAAATAATCTTGAATCGTAGTATTAGTATTAAATATATCCCTACAACCTTTACACAACGCAATATGTTCCATTGATTGCATTTATTAAATGAAATGGTTTTACCATGATGCAATTCTTGATTACATTTACACATTCACTATGATACAATTATGAAATGTACAAAAAAAATTTGTTATCATTAAACATCACATATGTAGACAAATTTATGAAATATACTTTAATACCCATCTATATGTAATTAAAGCATAATTTTTTCCTAACATCTATTAATTAGTGAACTTTTTCTTGAAACCCATTTGAATTATCTATTCATATTTATGTTTTGGATCACTTCTCAATCACTATTACAAATGTTGTATGGATTTTTATGAACTCATTTGGAAACATAACATGAATAAAAGTGGCATGAAACATATTTTCATGGAATGTGTTTGAATGAAAATAACATTGATTTTTTGGGCATGTAATTATTTCTAAATCGATAAATAGTTCTCCCTTCACTATGAACCAAGTCAATTTGAATCTATAGATTGATACTCTAAATAATTTTTTTCCCAAAACTAGCTTAATTAAAATCATATATACTTTTTTATCTGCAATGGTCTTATAGGCTGACGAACATTGTGGAGGCTATGCAACATTCACTCAATAGTTTTTCCATACTTTCTTCTAGTTATTCCAAAGAGCTCAACCACAAGCATGATTCTCCTACAACTCTCAAAAAAATATGTCATTAAAAACACAACTTAATTTTATTTTTCTTCAAATAAACTATTATGAGTTTCTTTCACACATAAAAAATCTTAATAAAAACTGCAGTCTTATTAGGAACTAGAAATCCCATCAATACCATCAACTTCTTCTACACACATTTACATCATCATATATACCATGGTAATTATTTTATTTAACAAGAGGATAACTATTATCATATGATCTCTAATATTCCCTTTTGTTTTTGTTTATAATACAATCATATACCTTTGTGTCAATATGTTTCCATCTTAACCTTTTCATCTCCACCATATTGATAACAAATAAAAAGGGTTTTATAAGGGTAGGAACAAATTTTTTATTCAAACGACATCAATTCTTCTTTCACTTATGGTTTTAAATACATTTTTAATTAATTAAAAATAAGTATTTTCACCATATCTTTTCTTATCATTGTGCCTCTAGTTAATCACTCTAAGTCCACATGTCATGACGTGATGTAAAAAATAGGGGTGAGTAACCATTGACTTTAAAGATATCCCAATGAGTCTTAGCATCTAATTAGACTTCATAAAACCTCCATTTATGGGGATATATTAATATATTTATTTTAAAAGCTATATATCATGAAAAACTAAAGAGAATAATTATATATTTTTATGTACATGTATATCACCCCATGAAACATATTTAAACAATTTTGTGATATAAAATTCTTGTTATACCAATTTTGTTATTTGGAAGTCTAGAACAAATCACCTTTAAAAAACATATTTATACAATTTTGTGCAATATGCACATCAACATGAAACCTCCCACATATCACAAATTTAAACTTCATTGTTTTAATTTTTTAAAACCTCTCATTAAATTTGATATCTTAATATTGAATCTTCACCTTTTAGAATTATAACATTCATGGGACTCTTATGAACATCTATAATTTTCTAAATATACTGACATAATAATCATAAGATCATTTAGAGAAATTTAATCCTAATATGAATCTGTATATATATTCTTGATGTAGTTCTTCATAATAACAATCCCTTTGTGTTTTTTTTTATATTTATTTCAGAGTTTCCATTTCTTGATTCCAATAATTCAAATAGCCATGGTTTTTTTCCATATGTCCATGGTGTGAAAATTATTTCCACAATGAAGTAGCTATTTACTTTTAGTGTATGACTAATTGAAGAATATTTTTACTTTAGTTGAATATTAATATCTTCCAACTTATTTTCCAAAATTTTCTTATCTTCTAACCAAAAAATTTGTGTTGTCCATTCCTTATATATTTTTGGTGCATAATTGGATTGTTGAAACCAACATTTGTCTTTAGAATTACAATAATAAGTGAATATACCATTTTAATCACATAGAATTTCAAACTTATATGTAGTAGTAGACCACTTTACCCATGGATATGCCTTCTTTTTAGCCTTAATTCTCCTCACTAAAGGATCTAGTTGATCTTTATTAATTGATAAATTTTATCAACAATCTAATTATCTATTTCAAAACCAATAAATGTACCATAAATTTCTTATAAATATATATCTACTTATTTAGAGTGGATTTTATCTATAATTTCAAGAACTAGAATCTTTATGTTTTTAACACCTAATCTCAAATATTTTGGATTCTCTTAGGGAACCACCCTTTTCCATAATCTGTTATCTATAATAGATATTCTATGTATATTATTATTACTTTTCATCTTTAATATTTATAATTTTTTTTATAAAACCATCATCATCTAAAAAATAGGTTTATTAAGATTAATATTTTATTACTAGTATGGGACCTTTTTCCAATATCATTAAGTGGATTATTCTTCAAAAAATATTAAGATATTTTTTCACTTTTATGATCCTATTTTTTATATTTAATCCTGTGTGGTAGTATAAATTTTTTCAATATTTTTGATTGTTTAGGTTTGATTATTTCTCATAATATTATGTGTTATCTTAAGCACAAGACTCTTCCTATTGATCAAATATTTCATACATTAAACTAATATAATATTTTCTACTAATTCCTCATTATTTTATAATAATTGTATTTATAAATTTTCCTGATTACTATGAAAAGTTATCAATATTTTTACTTCTTCATAACATGACAACCATTTGAAAATTATTTACTTTCATAGTTTTTTATGAAATTTTATCAAAGAATATATTATTTATTCCTGAATATTTTGTCTCCACAATTTTATAAACATTCCTTTTAAATTGTTTTTAATATTGAAAATTAATCATTGAATTCATTTGGGTATGTTAGAGGATTGATCCTTTTGAATTTATTTCTTATTTAGTCCTCTTACATTTTTAGTTTACACTTAAAAATATTCTTTTTCAAATATAAAATCCTTTATAAGGCATGTATATAATTGATTGCCTAAATTGTTTTGTTATTTACATGCCTTTTCAAAATTGAGTGTATATTTTAAATATTTTTTATATATTCATCTTTCCCATATTAATCAATGCATGAGCTTCATTATTCAAGAGTGTTACTATCTGTAAATTTTTCTGATGGGTTGTTGTCATCTAGGCCAGCTTCATAGTGTGATTGATTGAAATTATATTTCATCGAAATTTTAAAAAATTCAGTCATTAATTATTATTCCAATTATAAATGGATTTAGATCTAAAAACTAAAAATGTCATAATAGATATAGAATATGAATTCTCCATAGAAGTCACTTCAAAATGTTCACATAATACTCACACCATATAGAGATTATAAAATATAATTTAAAAATAATGATCCAATAAGAGCTAGTCCTATGCTCTGATATGACATGTAGGGCCTATAGGGATCATACCTATAAAATGAGGGTGAGAGTGGGTGGGGGTGGTAATCAGTGTAACCAGATTATACTAAAAATTTATTCATTTTAGTGAATCCCTCATATACACGATTGAATTTCCTAATTAACAAAAATGGATCAATTGGTATGCTCTACAACCTCACCATAGAATGTAGTGCAGATATAAACCATGAAAATAGAATATGATATTTACAATATTTTACCTTGACGGTGTAGCATAAACCTCACCATTTTTAACACTTATTATGTAAATAAAATTTACTATCATTATTTAATTTTTGTGATTATATTTTTCATAATATTCTCTTGAAAATTTTGGTCTGGAGTCACCTTGTTTAAATGTGGAATACAGTGCATGATTTATGATCAAATTATCTAAAAATATAAACCTGAAAATATCCTCAATGTGTAATCATGTAATAACTCAAGATTAAGTAATGTTTAAGGCTGGGGACTTATAGTTGCTATCAAAGGTCAGTTTATGTAACTTTATGAGTTATAATTCTATTAAATGATTATCCAAAAATATTTTTTTATGGTCAAATTTAAATGATATATCATTTTAAGATTACCGTGTTGCTTCATCTAAGACATGTTTGATTAGAATGGTTTTCTGCAGAGGAAACAGGGAAGCAGTGATAGGAAGGCATACAGAAGGAAATGGCCTTCCGAATCAGCATCCTGAGATGGTCAGAATTGGAACTAAACAGTTTGTTTTAGTAATGGTGCAGTTGACTCAAGCGATAAATGGTGGTGGTATCCATGCACGAGATCAGCCAGATCAACCGCAGAGTAACATGTCAGTGGTGGAACATTTCATGAGGCAACATCCCCCATCATTTAGATGATCATCTGACCCTATGCTAACTGAAGGGTGGATTAAAGCACTGGAGAAGATTTTCGATGTCATGGGGTGTTCAGACAATCAAAATGTTAGTCTTTCTGTTTACTGTTTAGAGGGTGAAGCAGATCAGTGGTGGTCGATGGTTAAAAATATCAGGGATGCTGATGAGGTTGACGCTCTCGACTGAGATGAATTCAAAGGTATGTTTCTTGAGAAGTATTTTCCTAAGGCTGTTTGACATAGGATAGAAAACAATTCTTGGAATTGAGGCAAGAGGACGACTCAGTGGCTGCTTATGAAGAATGGTTCACTCAATTGGCAAGGTATGCTCCAAATTTTATCTGAGTCCTTTATGGTAAAATCAATCGTTTTTACTCAGGATTAAAGCCAAAATATTGAAGGGATTTAGCTTCTCATGAGTTTAAGAGTTATGAAAATCTTGTTCGATGTGTTGAGAAGGTGGAATTTTAGTTTTCCGATGATCAAGTGTTCAATAAAAACCAACAGAAGAAGAGACCGAGGTGGCAGGAGAAAGGGAAGAATTCTTCAAAAAGGTCTGATGGTAAGAAAACTAAGTTTCCAGTTTGTTATAAATGTGGTAAAAGGCATGCTGTGGAATGTATTTTGAATTCTAGAAAGTGCTATTGATTTGGTAATATGGGATATAAGGCTCGTGATTGCACTGAAAAAGATCAGGGAGATGGTATGGCCAAATTTGATTTACAGTTAGTGAAATGTTTCAAGTGCAATGAGATGGGTCATTATGCAAACGAGTGTTCGACAAAGATCTCAAAATATGGGAATCATTCAGACTACAAGTAAAAAGGAGGGGTGAAATCCCTTGCAACTACTTCTGCAGATGTTGGGCCACCAAATGAAGTGGTATCAAGTACTTTGTTTGTTTTCTCAGATTACGCTAATGTGTTGTTTGATTCGGGTTCTACACATTCTTTAATCTCTTAAAACTTTTCTAGTAAACTGGGAATTGCATCTCAAGATATGACTCCTGAACTTATGGTAAAAACACATGGGGGAAATTTTGAGGCAAAAAGAATTTATAAGAGTCTTCCTATCCTTATCTGTGGAACGAACCTACTTGTAAACATTTTTTTACCTCTAGTAGAGTTTGATGTTATCTTGGGTATGGATTGGCTCAAATTTTACCATGCTAAGATTGATTGTAGAGCTAAAAAAGTTTCTTTTCATAAAGAATTTTAGTTTGTGTACAAGAATGAACCCTTAATGTTGATAACATATCAAGAGGCTGAGAAACTTGTAAAAGATGCAAATGAATGTTAAATTCCACATATTGTTGAAAATAAAGGAACTGTTCAGATTAATGATGTGCTGGTGGTAAATGAGTATCCTGATGTTTTTCTTGATGAGTTTCCTGGAATAATACCAGATCGGGAAGTTGAATTTACTATTGACTTAGATCCTGATGCTAATCCAATTTCAAAACCCCCTTATCGAATGGCTAAAATTGAACTTTTAGAGTTGAAGGAGCTATTACATGATTTATTAGAGAAATGTTTCATTCGACCTAGCACATCACCATGGGGTTCTCTTGTCTTTTTTGTTAAAAAGAAAGATGGTTCTATGAGACTTTGAATTGATTATAGAGCATTTAATAACAGCACTGTTAAGAACAAATATCCATTGCCTCATATCGATGATTTGTTTGATCAGTTTCAGGGAGCTCAGTATTTTTCAAAGATTGACCTGAGATCGGGGTACCATCAGTTAATGGTAAAGGATTAAAATATTACGAAGACCGTGTTTCGTACAAGATATGGCCATTATGAATTTTTAGTAATGCCTTTTGGGTTAACCAATGCACCTGCTGTATTCATGGACCTTGTGAATTGAATATTCCATGAGTTCTTGGATAAGTCTTTGGTTGTTTTCATTGATGATATTTTGGTGTTTTTAAAAAGTAAAGAGGATCATGAAAGCTATTTAAGGTTTATTTGGAAAACCTTAAAAGAAAATCAGTTGTATGAGAAATTTACCAAGTGTGAGTTTTGGTTTCAAAAAATTTCTTTCCTTGGTCAAATTGTTTCTAAAGATGGGATAACTGTTGATCCTGCAAAAACAAAGGTTGTTGAAGAATGTCCAAGACCCACAAATGTAACTAAGATTTGTAGTTTTCTTGGTTTGGCAGGCTATTACCAAAGGTTTGTTAGAAATTTTTCCTGGTTATCTAGTCCAATGATTAAGCTAACTCAGAAGGGTGTTAAGTTTATCTGGACAAAAGAATGTGATGATTGTTTTCAGGAATTGAAAAGAAGATTGGTGAATGCTCCAGTTATGGCAGTACCTTCCAGGAATATTGAGTTTGTAATCTATAGTGATACTTGAATTAGAGGAATTTGTTGCGTCCTTATACAGAATGATCAGGTAATTCCGTATGCTTCATGACAGTTGAAAACTCATGAGGTAAATTACCCTACACATGATTTGGAATTAACTGCTGTTGTTTTCTCTTTAAAAATTTGGAGGCATAATTTTTATTGTGTGAAGTGTGAAATATATACTAATCAGAAAAGTTTAAAGTATATTTTCCCTCACAAAGAATTGAACATGAGACGGAGGAGAGGGCTAAAATTAATAAATAATTATGATTGTACAATTCTTTATCATCCCAGAAAAGCAAATAATGTGGATGATGATTTGAGTCGAAAAAGCAATGCTTCATTAACAATGCTGCATTTGGAACATGATCCTCTGGTTAAGGATTTGATGAAATTTGGAATAGATGTTGTTGGTGTAGGATGTTATTCTGTTTTGTTTCACGTATCAGTGAAATCTTCTCTACCAGACAGAATTAAGCAAGAACATAAGCAAGATAGTGAGTTGCAGAAAAAGGTAGAGCTGGTTCAGAAGGTTAAGTTGCCTGAATTCATCATTGATAATGATTGTGTTTTGAGATTTGGGAAGAGATTTTGTGTGCCGTGTGATTCACAGTTTAAGGGAGAGTT
Source organism: Viscum album (assembly GCA_963277665.1). NCBI lineage: Eukaryota > Viridiplantae > Streptophyta > Magnoliopsida > Santalales > Viscaceae > Viscum > Viscum album. Next base: position 1,266,505,490 of record OY728165.1, on the reverse strand, counting down.
GTTATGTCAAGCTCATAGTTCTCCGTTTTCTGTTCATCCAGGAAGTACTAAGATGTATAGAGATCTTTGGGAGTACTACTGTTGGGATGGAATGAAAAGAGATACTTGCTGATTTTACTGTGAAGTGTTTGACTTGTCAACAGGTTAAATTAGAGATATATTTACTGAAGGGGATGCTTCAACCTTTACCAATACCATAGTGGAAATGGGAGAATATATCCATGGACTTCGTTGTGAGATTGCCGAAGACACCTCGAGGTAATAATGCAATCTGGGTTATTGTGGATCACTTGACTAAATATTCTCATTTCCTTGCTATACGAGATACTTTTTATCTAGATCAACTTTCTCATTTTTATCTTAAAGAGATAGTCAGGTTACATGGAGTTCACCTTTCCATTGTATCTTATTGTGATCCCAGGTTTACTTCTATCTTTTGGAAAGGCCTTTATAAGTTGTTGGGTACTGAATTAAATTTTAGTACAGCCTTTCATCCACAATCAGATGGTTAGTCAGTACGAACAATTCAGACTTCAGAGGATATTCTATGTTCTTGTTCAATGGATTAGCAGGGAATTTGGTACCAACATCTTTCTTTGATTGAGTTTTCTTATAATAACAGTTTTCATTCCAGTATACAGATGGCACCATTTGAGGCATTATATGGGAAGCAGTGTCGAACTCCAACTTTTTGGGATGAAGTGGTTTAAATGAAGTTGATGGTACCGAAATTGGTATAAGAGTTGGCAGAAAAAGTTCAGCTGATACAGAGACACATGAGAAAAGCTCAGAGCATGCAGAAAAGTTATGCAGACAACAGGAGGAAGGATCTCCTTTTTGAGGTAGGTGATCATGTTTTTCCCAAAGTTTCACCATGGAAATGTGTGATGTGATTTGGTAAGAAAGGAAAGCTGAGTCCATGGTTCATTAGACCATATGAAATTCTGGAGAGAGTTGGATCAGTTGCATACTGAGTGGATCTACCTCCAAGTTTATATCAGGTACACAATGGTTTTCATGTTTCAATGTTAAGGAAGTAAATTCCAGATCCATCTCATGTTTTGAGTCTAGAGGTAGTTCAGCTGGAAGAGAATCTATCTTATGAGGAACAACCTATCCAGATTATTGACCATAAGGAGCAAGTGTTACGGAATAAGGTGATTCATCATGTAAAGGTTTTGTGAAAAAACCACATGATTGAAGAGGCAACATGGGAATCTGAAAATTTAATGAGGGATAAATACCACCACTTATTCAATAAGTAAATAAATTGCGGGGACAAAATTTTCAAAAGGGGGGAAGGATGTAACATCCCAATTTGGTAAAGAATTATTTATTTTCATATCTATGTCTATTTATGAATTATATAGTGTTTTAATGGCTTAAAATGAGAATAAATCCAATCTTAAGAATTAAATTCTCTAATATTTGTATAAGATTGTTTTACCACCTTTTGATGGAGAACCATTTATAAATCTATCTTTTGAAAATTTTATAAGCTATATTTTTCAAAATAAACTTATTATTTAGGATTGGGACATTGAAATTTACTTTGGATAAATTTTTGGTATTTTTCTGACAATGTTCATTTTTTTAATGAATAGTGAAAAATACTGCATTTTACTTCAAAACTGCTTTTTCATCTAATTTAATTATGTGGATAGATTATATTTTTAATTGGTTTTAAAGTGTAAGTAGAATATATTTTTACCATTTAATCCAATGGTGCTCATTGGGATTAATTTCACATTGAAATTGGACATAAACAATTGTCAATATTTTGATAGAAATTGTTTCTAAAAAAACCCACTATTTGTTTTGACAATGGTAATTATTTTTAAATTATTTATTGCAATTTATGTGTTTAGAATTTGGTAAAATGGATTCCATATTTGGAATAATAAGGTCTAAATTATGTAATTAACACTCTTTTTTTGGACATTATGTATAGTAATGATGGTAATTATCTTTAATTATCGTGAATAATTATTAATCGGGTACATAAGGGTAATAAAATAATACCATAATAATATTAAATGACCACAAAATGTGTCATAATTCTACTGGTTGTGTCATGGCCGACCATGGTATTCCTTGTGACAGACTTTTACACCCCATGGAATCACTTTTGGGTTATAATGACACTTTATCTTTTTTTTAAAGAAAGAAGAATATCACAAAAGTCTGTAACACCTAAGTAAAAAAAAATTAGTTTTATCTACATAAATGATCTATTGGACAATAAATAGTCATTTTAAGGTTAAAAATATTTCCTACATCATATTATTTTTTTATATTTTTTAATACTTAAATAAATTAATTTATTTATGACACCATGATGATGTAGCGATTACCTCATTAATGAACGATTTAAATAAAATGAAAATATAATGTAAAATCAAAGACTTAAACTTGTAAAAAACCTATTGGATGAGTTTATTTCGAACCCTTATCACCTTATCCTTGAAATATATCAATGTGGGACCTTTAAAATCTGAAACTCATTTTAATATAATGTAACATTTCTTGACTTTACAAGAGTGCCCCTCCTCCCTCTTTTAAAAGGCCCCCACCTCTACCTCCTAACCCACAACTCTCAAGACATTGGCTCAACCAAGATCTGCTCATTTTATCTTTCCAAATCCCTCTCCTCATCCTAGAATCCTTACCTTTGGCAGAAAGATCTTCAAGAAACCCTTTTTTTTCAAACCATGAGGAGTTAACCGATTTGAAGAAGATTAAAGAACGATCGAGTCAAGTCAGACACGAGGTAAAGGACTTCTTCTCAATCTCCTTTCATTGAGGAATATATTTTTATACACATATTTATTTTATAGGGTGTATAAATCCCTTTTACTTTTACGTTTATTCAAAGGGAATCTTTTTTATACGAAGTGTTTTACTAAACGAAAAAAGGGAATGTTTTTGTCTTATGTATGCGGTGACAATGACTTTTCCGCCGCCGTGACCATTATTTGAGTTTCGGCTTCCTCTACAAGCCATAAATTTTTACCATGTTTTACTTTTCTTTTATTTTGTCATTGAAAATGGTTTTGATAATGTTTTTATTATATTAATGTGTTTTTGATATCTTGTGATTGAAATGTGGAAATGTTATGTTTCCTTTATGCATGTTTTATGTGATACGATTATGTTATGGTTCTTGGGCATAGTTTATGAATTTGAGTTGTTCTGTGATAAACTAAGGGCAGGTGAGCCAGTGATAGCTCTCCAATGCATTGGGTAATGCGACGGAGTAAAACTATAAGGTTTCTCCGAAGAGATTTAGGGAATTTACTGTGATGGGTATTCCAAACATAACCACGAGGGTTTCTCCCTACGTAAAAATGTTATGAATGCCTCATGTTACCTTTATATCTTATGATTTATATGATTTATTCATGATTTGATGAGTAATGTTAACATGCTTATGTTTTATGAGTAATTTATGATTTCATTTATTTATATGTATACATGGGCTAATGTTTTCATTCCGTATTTTTATACACCTTACTGAGATTTTTATGCTCATCTGAAGTTTTTCAAATATTTTTCATAGGTCAAGGGAAATGTACATGATGTGATGATAGTGTCAAGGAAGTGTCATGAAAGAATCCATGTTTTTTTTATATGTTTCCTTTGATGGGAAAAGTGAATATTGTCTTTAATGTAACCACCTTGTTTAAATGTGGAATGTAATGCATGATTTATGATCTAATTATCTAAAACTCTAAACCTGAAAAGATCCTCAATGTGTAATCTTGTAATAACTCAATATTAAGTAATTTTTAAGGCTGGGGTCTTATAATTTTATTATTTTATCATAGTAGATGTTCAATAATCTCAATTCATAGTATATAAATTTAAAACAACATCACTATGTTCTTCCAAATTCCTTTTTTCTTCTTTATCTCCATGAATATTCAGAAAAACATCAGAGGTTGATCTCTATATCTCACTATCACCACCTCACCTTTATTTCTTCTTTAAGAGAACATTATGCCTTTCTAGTCAAAGGTTCTAAATTGATTTTTCTCACCATAGAAATAATAGTTTATATAGAATGATCATTATTTTCAATATCTGTTTCTTATATTCCTGACTCTAAAAGGGTGAATAAGAATTATTGGAATGGAATAATAATTTCTTCTTCTCATATATCTCATCTTTATATTCAAAATTATATGTGAATATTTTCTTAAAGATATTCCTATTCAGTTTTTCTAAAATCATGGAACTCACTTTATTGTATCCTCATATTTTGATTATTATAATATTTATTCATGAAACATGATTACTTTTACACTATTTATGAGAAAAAATTATATCTTAATATGATATTTAGAAGTACCACAACTCATACTCCACAATTTCTAAAACTTAATAAAAGTTCAATCCATGTTAGCATGTTCATAAATTTTTGTTTTTGATCTTTTATGTTATCTATAAATCTTTTTGTGTATAAAAATATTTCATATTATAATGATTTTGATGAATTCTTGAATTATCTAGGCCTTAATATTTTCTCATGGTTCTTATGTTTGAATCATGGTTCACTCACTGTGATATTTTTATTTTAAATACTTTTATAAGTGTTATCTTAATCAATGTCATTGGACGTTGAAATTTATATGAACAAGAACTTTTCATAGTTATATGAAGCAATTCATACAATTTAATACATATGATCCAATGTTATAAGAATATTTTTTATAATTAATTTCATATAATGAAAAACATATTATTGAAAGGCTTATGATTATGTTGTATGATCATGAAATCATACAGACTTTGATTTCCTCCTGAAATTAATATAAAAACTAGATATTGAATTTTCTATTTATTATTTATATACAGTTTAATCAATATTTGAAGACTCAAAATATCATTTTGTGATCCCATTCATAAGTAGATCCTTTGTTTCTCATTTATTTTTATTTAATTCTTAATCACCATAGTGCAAAAAATTTTATTATGGTATATATCTTATTACACAATAAAAAAACGTGAATCGTGATAAACTTATTCTCATAAATATATTATTATCTATGAAATTATTATAAAGAATATTTTATTTCTTGATATTTCATTAGAATAAATATTATTAATACTCATCACTACCCATATGTAGATCCTAATTACCTTTATGAAATCCATTGAATTCTATGGATTACCTTTAACAAGAAATTTTTTTTTACCTTGACATAGAATTTTCATACCATTTTGCATGTTCTAAGACAACTTTATATAATTTCCACGCATTTGGATTTACATTTACCTCATCTGAATCTTTTATACATTTTTCCTATACATGAATACTTTTTCATTGGTTGGAAAATTACTTTCAATGAAAACTTTTGTTCATCAAATTCCATTTTCTTTCAAAAAATAGTATATTATAATAATTTTATTATTTTGAATCACTTCAAAATCAACATGAAAAATTATAGGAGAATTTATGTGATATCACATGTAAATACAACACAAATTACAGTGGTGAGAAACATATTTTGATTTAATGAGACGGATGATAAATAATATGGAATCATTACACATGTATTTATAACTAAAAGTATGAATAGTTCCTACATCAAAAAGTATGACATCAATTATAGACATTGGATGGATCCAAATAGTTGTAAAATAAAATTCACTACAACTTCAATGAAATATATCTATAGATATCGTTATCCAATGGTCATCCATGATAACACATATTGAGGGGGAAAAAACCCTTTTCAATAAAACAGTCATACTCTCTGTTCAGGATATGATGACCCATGAAGCCTCACACACAACTCCCCTACTTCTATCAATTAGTTCTGATATTTAATCTTATCTAGATACCTTTATTGGGATATAATTCATCTCTTGTTGAGAGAGCCAATAGTGGGGAAATGTTTTTCATTTAATAATTTTTAATATCCTTATTAATGAAATGAATCAAAATAGTATAAAAGTAATATATAGCTTTAAAATTATAGAAAACTAAAACTACCTGCGTGAAACTCTACATTTAAAATTCCATATTCAATAATTATTGCTTTGTACTAATTAGAATAGAGAAACACAAAATGTCATCTATTTTTAATTTTGCGTGAAAAAAACATCCATGGGGTTTCTTCCACAAATAAAACATTTTAATACACAATGAAAATATTCATTAGAGCCCGGTCATTTTATCAATAGATTATCTTCTTCGACACAAATTGAAATCATCATACACACTGATTGATTGATTATTTTTTGGAAATAAAGACAACTATAAACCTGGGATCTTAACCTTGTATAAAAGGTTATTCACATAAAAATGATAACGAAAAGGTGTTATGGAAATATAGAATTTATGATTGATGGTGTTGATGCTTTATTTTATTAACTAATATATATTCATGAATAATTGTGTCACATTCCATGTGAATTTTTGCTAGGTTTAAAATTTTTTACTCTATATGAGGTCTTTCAAAATGTGGTTATAGGAGAACTAATTGGTTGTTCTGTATAGTTTTGAAGTTGGAGTGTAACACTCATCCCATGATTTTCATAATATTGGAATGGATGAATACATGTAATGGGAATGGTAATGGTATCTATAAGCATGGTTATTGTAAGAGATTGATGGGTATTATGTTATAATTTCCTAGGAGCAGGGTTTTATGCTAAAATAAAATAAAAAGGAAAGGGGGATATTTGGATACATTTGATATAAATTTTAATTTTATAGTTAGTTTAGAGTTGATAAATGGTGGGATATTAAATCATGGTAATATTGAAAAAAGACCCTATACCCATAGTTTTAAACCGTGGATATATCCGAAAAAACCATGGGTATAGGCTCTACCAACGATTTTTGGAACTATAGATGTGAGAGGATTCACACCCTGGACAGAATCTTCAAAAAAGATGCGTATAACCACTATCTCATAGAAGTTCATAAATATATAAATATATATTTAATTACATAATTTTTTTAAACCATTTATATAGAAATAATACCATTGGTATAGGGGGCTGATTCCCTCTATTTTTGAAAAATTGAGGTTATAGGTAGGAATTTTCATCCTATATCCACAATTTACTAGAAATATCATTATAAGTTCTAAATCAATTCATATGCCCATGGTTTTGGGAATACCATGGGTATAGGGTTATTTTTGATTAAGTTTAATGGTAAAATATGGGATAAATTTAAAAAAAAAAATAATGGCCTTATGAAAAATGATTCTTAACAAATGGTTTTCCATTCAACATAAAAAATAAATATATCATGGATATTAAATGATGATATATAATTAATAAAAATTTTGATAAAAAAGGAAGTTACTTATGTTGTTTTATATTTATGGATAAATGGATCAGTAAGGTATGGTTTGATATTTGTGTTGGCAGTTGTTAGTGTATGATGGTGGAGTGGTAAGGACTTTTTTAAATAATCGGGATTAAGGAGTCCAGTATGTATATTGAACCATATCTTGGGAATCATGTGGCTATTATATATTAATTTTATTTTTTATTTTATTTAAAATTCTCCACTACTTTAGTTGTGTAACCTAACCCCCAAAAATATGGTTTAAGAATTTAGGTTTTCCACCAATATCCATATTATCATGGAAACTGATGGTTCACTATTCCCAATTCACCAATATATTTTATATAAGTATTGTATTATATAATTGTCTAAGTTTATGATGAACAACATATTATGTAAAAAGGTTATACAAAAAATGATGTTATGTGATATGATTATGAGGTTTAAATGGTTGTAATTTCTGGTGTGGAAATGACTTGGTCGAAGAAGGGAATTTTGTAGATTGCCTTTAAGTTCACATTACCTTACTATGCTGAGGATGTGTTGTGAAATTTGAATATGGTAAAATTTATGTTTTTTGGTATTCAATATTATTTGGGGTATAGTATGTGTTGATAATGATGTCGTGTTTATGGTTGTGATGTGAGTGGTTGTTATATGGTAACATAGATGGGATGATCACCTAGATGCCAGCTATTTGGGCATGAGACTAACCAGATTAGTGTAGAAGGGGTTTTAGGGCACCTTGATGTCATATATTATTTCGCGTTATCTTATCATACTAGGATTTTTTGTTGGGAAAGTGAACCTTAGTGGTGATGTGTGATAGTTGACTAGGTATAGGTGTGAGTTGGTTTTTCTTTATTCATTGTATGTTTAGTTTTATTATTTCAATATTTTTATTGATTTTTGAGGTTGATCTTATCAAGTTTACTTGTAGGTTCACCTCATATATATATATATAGTCACATATTTTTAATAGACATCTAAAAAGTATTTTATGGTGGAGACAGACCTTAATGTACCATGAATTAGATGTTTTTTTTCAGATTCACTAGTTTAGGAGTTCATTATTAAAAATTATTTTATAGATTTATCATATATGAAAGAAAGTGAATATTTGGGATATTGTATTTTACATTATATTATGGAGTTTATTTTTAGTTTTCATTATATATTCCTATGAATATAATGGTAATGAATCCTAGATATGTTTCATTATTCCCTCAGTCCTAGTCACCAACACATTGTCTGTAAGACATGGGTTTTGGGGGTCATACTCATCCATAATGCAGGACCAAGAGTGGTTCTTGGTTATAGGTGGGTCTTGATAATCACTGATCCCATGATGATTCCTAGATCCCTAAGAGTTATTTATTATAATTTTGGATTTCTGATTATCATAAATGAATGGTTTTCCTATTTAAAATATAATGATTTTCAATGGCTCTATACTCATATATATATATATATGGATTGAACCCTACATACATTGAATGGTTTAAATTATCAAGAGATAACATGTAAATAAAAATATATAAAATTTCAGCAAGAGTACATGGTATACTTGTTATGTTTTGTTTAGCTAAAAAATTTCTTAATGTATGTTGGAATGAATAATATCTCATAGTGATGTCATATATAGGCCATTAATGATGAATCAAACCAAAAAGACACAAAGATTAACATAATTAAATAAAAGTTGAGATTTGAAAAATGATCCCCTTACCCAACATATATATCCACACTCTAACTCTTATAAAAGACCCAAACATACTAAGAAGAACCATAGTTATCTAATCTTTAGCATCCAATAAATAATGAAAAACCAGTACATACCAAAAATACAATATGTGAACATAAATGACAATCAATGTCCACATAATGGTTCTGAGTTAATTGACTCAGTAGGGAATCAACAATGGTGTCTCACATAGTGAATAAGTTGGATTACGAATCATAACATCTCTTCACATTTACATATACACTAATTACTTAATTTTATGAATCATAGTCAAAGAATAGTAGATATTAACAATTTGTGTGAAATCAAAGAGAAATAATACATATAAAAAGTAATGACTTATACTTATATGATATATACTTTTGTATACTTTATTCAGATAATTCTGATTAATCCAACTATCTATGTCTCATCATAACCCTACTTGTGTATATTACATATCACTGATCATCTAAGGGTTTTCACATCATTTTCTAACACGATTTTGTGACACCTCATATAAGGCCCCGACCTTAAACCTTACTTAAAATTGAATTAAATTAATAATTCACATTGAGGATCTTTTCAGGTTTAGAGTTTTATAGTATTAGGACATAACTATTACATCTCAAAAGACTACAAAGTAGAAACTTCTACTAAGTTTCCATAAAATAAAAACTCTTAAAAAGAAACAGGTCTAGTTCCATGTTTTAGGTAGCATGACTTTCCCTTTATACCGTCCTTGACCCTATTCCACGTTAAGTCCTGTGTAAAACATTTGAAAAACTTGGGATGAGCATAAAAAGCTCAGTAAGGGATACAGAAAGAATGAAAACAGTTAGTTTTTCAAAACAACAAGTAAACCATGTATACTTTAACAAAGTAATACTTTTCACCTTTTCGATGTAGTAAAAACTCTTCACTGAATAAAAGTTAATTACTTACCCTTCAGTAACCAAAATATTACCATAAAACCCATATAAAGATCACATAACATATAAAGGTAACTTGGGACATAAACACACTTAAGTGGAATAACCATACGGTTGACTTCCACACATACATAATGGAATAGACATACGGCCGACTTCCACACATACATAATGGAATAGCCATACGGCCGACTTCCATACCCAATGCATTGGAGGTTATAACGTAACAACCCATCCCGGTATTCACGGCACTACCCGTCATATGGTTTATCACGTAACCACCCGTAAAATGTCCATGTACCATCATTACACATAAAATATTGAAAATATAAACATTTCAATAACAACATTTCATTTGCAATCACAATAAGTAATTCCCAGATATTGAATTAATCAATCCATTTTCAATAACCATTTAAAAGAGATTTTTGAATCAAAGTGTCCCATACCACTTTGAAACTTTTAATGGAATTATAATTTTAAAACATTAATTTCCATATAAATAAATACTGAAAACCATTTCGAAAACATGGACATTAAAGATAAAGTTTTATAATAATAAATCTTTAAAACATTTAAAACGATATTTTTGTTACATAGTTTTTAACAAAATGAGAGACTCTTGAATACAAATAATAGCGGAATAACATTTTATCCGAACTTTATAATATCATGAGAATAAAGGGATTAATGATATAATATGTAAAAGGACAGTATACACACCATATAAGAGTGAATTGGAGCATAACAACAATGAAGTCTCAAATGAAATGTAAAATGAGATGAAATCCATTATAAAGAAGGTATCCTTAAATTAAGGATAAATCAATCTCATAATTATGTGTGAAAAATATAAATACAACCAATATAAGTGGATATTAAGTGTAAAACAATCAAAGGTTATTCAAACATATTCAAAGGATGACATATTCAATAACTACATGTTGAACCCAAAGAAATCGAAATGGGGTTAAGAAGTTCCCTTGGTAAAACTCGACAGCCTATCAGCGTCACATAAAATTTTACAAAAAGAGTTGATGAGAGACATAAAGGGGATATCATCACTTGGACATAAAATTTACATAAATAAGGATGTAGAAGAACATATCCCATCATAATAGTATTTGAATTAAAAGACATAACAAAATAAGTCTTTTAAAAAAAAGGAGGGTGAAAGGTTCCCTTACCGACTTGGGTATCTTTCGAAACATACACCCCATGAAAGAAGGACAATACAACATTGATGTAAATACTCATAAATGAAAGTATATTACACAAATATTAGAATAATGGGCTGTACATATACCACTCAAAGGAAATGGTGGAAAATGTAGCACAAATCTCACAGGAATAAAAGTGAGATGAAAAATCCCTTACGAAACTCGGCAGCCTAACGATGCCACTTAAAACTTCAAAAATGGATTGATGAGAGGAAATATGGCCTCTCATCATATCAACATAAATTTTACAGAAATAGGAATAAAAAATAACATCCCCCAACATAAAAAAGATGATCTTAAAAGAAGTGACATAAAGGAGGGTACTTAAAAAGAAAGAGAGAGGTTGGATCTCTTACGAAAATTCGACAGCCTAATGACGCCACTCAAAACTTCCAAAATGGATTGATGAGAGAGAATAGGGTCTCTCATAGTATGGACATAAAAATTACAGTAAGAGTAATATAAAAGAACATCCCAATCACAATAAAGATGAGCTTAGAAGGAATGACATAAAAGAGTGTACATAAAAAGAAAGAGAGGAGTAAGATCCCTTACGTCGTGTCCGACATGACTCGATCATTCTTTAACGTCTTGAATAATAAACTTGAGTTAATTTCTATTTTCTTAAGAACCTTTTTGAAGTTCATTATTCCTTTTATATCACTTATTTCCATGTTATAAACATTATGTAACCATTTGGGTTAATAATGTTTGTTTTGTCGATATTTGGTTCTTAAGTCGAAAGTGGACTTCTTACAATTACATGTTGTTCGTGTGGTCAAATGTTCTTTATATCCAAAACGAAATAACTGATTTGGATATCATATATATCATATATATCAATAATATACATGTATTTATAATATCACATAATCATTTAGAGGTATGAAATGAAATGCACCGTTCATGGAGACGGTAAGCCGTACGTACGCATGAACGCTATTTTCATTTCTTTGTCATATTAATGGAATTAAAACTAAATGAGAGGTATGTATATTTTAATTCCAGAATTATATTTATCATTTAGATGTATAATTCATCATATATATCTGTTATATACATGTTCTTATAATAGTACATTACATTTGGGGATAAGAAATGAAATGCACCGTTCATGGAGATGGTAAGCCGTACGTACGCATGAACGCTACTTTCATTTATATATCATACTTTAATGGAAATAAATAATAATGATATTTAGGTATATTATAATTCCAGTATAACATCATATAAAATAACTTTAAATCCATCCTTTATACGTCCCACATATGGCATTAACGAATCACATCACTTTGAGGGGGCAGTAGTCCGCACTTCCTTAAATGAAGATATCGCGTTTACCCATAATGGAAACCATAAAGGTATGCACAAAATGAAAAATACAGAAGATTATGGAAAACATAAAAATATTATATATCATATATAAATATAGTGTCATCTTAATGGACACCTTTGAAGGTGTTAAAAGAATGTTGAACAATCATCGTTTCGGGAGGCAGAAATTCACCATCCACGGAAACAATATGTTCTTTAACCATTAGATGTAGGTGTGTGTAAGTGTAGCTCGAATAATTCTTATAAAAACATCCTTGTATATTGAAAATACTGTAGTTTTTACAAAAAAAATGAATAAATAGAGTTTAGGGGGTTGGAGAAGCAAAATAAATCAAAAGGACTCAAGTGAAGACATTACCTTAAAATCGGGTAACTCCCTTTGGTTTGAGCTAAAAGGATTCCTTGGGAAGACCTCTGCCCAATGTGAGGCTTCAAGGAGTAATAGAGGGAAGTGGAGAGACAAAATTTGTAGGGGTTGTCCGAGCCAAAGGCTTTGGAAGTGTGGGTAAGGAGGTAGAGGTGGGGGCCTTTTATAAGAGGAGAGGAGGGGCACTTTTGGAAAGTAAAGAAATGTTACTTTATTTGAAAATGAGTTTCGGATTTAAAGGGTCCCACATTGATATAATTCTAGGATAAGATGATAAGGTTTATAAATACACCCATAAAATAGGTTTTGGACATGTGTAGGTCTTTTATTTTACATTATCTTTCCATTTTATTTAAATCGTTAAATAATGAGGTCATCGCTCCATCATCCAGATGTCAAACATAATTTAATTTATTAAACGTCTAAAAATTATAAAAAACTACTATGATGTAGGAAATATTTTTATCTTTCCAATGACTATTTATAGTCAAAAATCGGACATGTATAACCCCATGTAAAAATTGTTTTAGTAAAACATTTCATGTTTGTGTCATTTTTACATTAACTTTAAATAAAAAGATATTAATGTCATTTTCCAACCAAAGTGGCCCCATGGGGTCCCCATGTTGACCCATGGATTTTCTTGGTCGGCCATGACACATCCAATGTTGGTAGGACATGTGTCTACATCATTTCATTTTATTAAAACATTATTCTTACCTTTAACTGCACTAATTACTTCGAATCGCGATTAAGAACTTAAAAGTTACTATTCACCAAAAAATTATTTTAATATCATTGAACCACATTTTACTTCTTAATGACAACCATGTATGTTGTATTTTTGAAATTCAAAACATAGAAGTGGTAAAATTTAATTTAAAGGAAAAATCAGTTTTTATAAGTACCACTTAGTGGTTTAACTATTCATCAAAAATTGATGTTTTTCAGAAAAATCCCAAAAATTCACCCTAAGCTATATTTGATATTCCAAATTCAAAAATGAAGTCTATTTTACAAAATTCAAAAAATATAAGTCACTTTAATTAATTTAATAATTAATTCCCGCTGTCAAAACAAATAGCGTGTTTTTATGAAACAAAATGTATCAAAAGATTGACACTAGTTTAAGTCCGATTTCAAAGTGAAATTAATTCCAACGACCACTATTGGATTAAATGGTAAAAATATATTCTAATTTAACTTTATAACCAATTAAAAAGATAATCTAATCATATAAATAAATTAGATTAAAAGAGGTTTTGAATTAAAATACAACATTTTCACTATTCATTAAAAATTGAACTTTTTTGAAAAAATACCAAAAATTTACGCAAAGTAAACATTGATGTCCCGATTCTAAAGAAGAATTTTATTTTGTCAAATATAACACATAAAATTGTCAAAAAGTGGATTTAAAATAGGTTCACCATCAAAAGGCGGTTAATCGACCTTTTAAAGAATATTAGAATGTTTAAGCTTAAAATTGGACTCATTTGCATTTTTTAATCCTTTAACATTTATTGTAAAAAGTAAAAAATATTTGACAAACATATATAATCATTTTTTAGTTAGTTCTGTTCATTCCCGCCACTACAACGGCTAGGCGTTAACTACTATTTAAAATAATATTATTTTATTATTAGAGTGCAACGTAAGATTCCCAAGAAACTCGTTGTTGCGTGTTGGGTACGCCATCGAGCATAGAATCCCCTTTAAAGTAATATTAATATTTTTTTCACAAATATGGATAAATATGAAAATATCATATTATCTATTTACCTGGGGTGTTACATCCTTCCCCCCTTTTGGGAATTGTTTCCTCGCAATTTTACTATTGAGCTCGGAAACATCCTTGAAAGTCCCACATCGGAACAAGAGTCGGTAAAACAATCACTTTAAAATAAAGAATGATAAGTACAGAGGTCACCCGTGTTAACCCATAATAGGATTCCATGTAGGAAATCATGGACATGGAAGAAAAATCAAATGGTCATGTTCTTGAGCGAGAGTGATAGTAAACATGTCTAGGAGAAAGTTAACCATAAGAAAATCACAAACTTGTGATGGGTTAAACGGTATTCGATTCCCCAGTAGGAAAAGTTAATAGACAACATTTTTGTTTTAAGTTACTTTTTATTGAGGAATTTATTCATAAGGAAACATAATCACTTATCATGCTGACTTTCAACAATTATTAGATTCCTTACACAAACTCATATTTTCTCTAGAAGACGAGTATTTAGGAAGACTTGTTCACATTAAGAGTACTATAATCAACTTCTAGAGAATCCCCTAATCCACAAACAAGAACTATATACTTCCCATGTCTTTAGACCAAAACCGAAACCAAAAAGGCTAGTACAAGATCAAATAATCCAAAAAAGGATAACCCTTTATAAAAAGAAAATATATTCTTAATCTCCAAAATTTTTCAAACAAAACCCAAAGTTCAACGAGGACCATTCGATAATAAATTTTTCCATAAAATTCTTCAAAGTAAACAAGACTAATATTGAAACCCAAATATTTGAAGGATTTAGTCACATAGTCTTCCATGTTAAATCGTAACATTTATCTCCAAACAACATCAGTTGCTCTTAATGTCTCGTATTGAAAAGTAATTAACCTAATCACATTTACCCCATGATAGGTTAATCATTTTCATAAATAACCCAAAATCAACTTACTCTTAATTCATAAAATCATCTAACTAAAAAGAATTAGTCAAACTAACCAGGGACTTCACGTAGTCCAGTGGTAGGCGATAAATACCAGTCACACTTTGGTTGTTGGTTCGATTCCCGCAGCTTTGTCCGATGCGATGGGTTGTCACACGGTCTCTGTGTTGTCCTTTTTCCAAAACTATATAATTTTAAGACATTCCCCAAAACGAGATAAAATCTTCAAAAATAATCATAACATATTTTAACCTCAAGTTTATCTCATGCCTTTCATTTTCCATCATATCATATAATAACCCATAATTACCTCAAAAGTAAGGATCATATAAACTCTAATAGTTACCTTTATAATTATTACCTGAACTTCAACATCGATTGGTCATCTCATACATGATGCATTACAGAACATACCAAGGTTCAAGTGGTTGATCATGGCTCCTTGATAGATGGTTTAGGACAACCACGAGTTTCCTCATTGAATCCCCCATTTTATCTAGTATCTTAATCACAGAACCACCATAGTTTCCTTCAAACCTGTTATCTCTTTGGTGCCTGCTAGATCCATCCATTCATTAAAAACAGAAATGTTAGTGTGAGTATATCAACAAAACCATCATGTACTAATGAGGAAGATAAACACTAAGATATACTTACTCATTCACTTTATCTAAAACTAGGACTCTTTCTGAAATTCTAACCATTGTGGTAATGTCACTTATGCTTAAAGAATACCCTAACCTCTAAAGTTATCTAAACCGACCTTTGATACAAACTATAAGGCCCCGGCCTTAATCCTTACTTAATATTGAATTAAATGAATAATTCACATTGAGGATCTTTTCAGGTTTAGAGTTTTAGAGAATTTGGACATAACTATTACATCTCAAAAGATTACAAAGTAGAAACTTCTACTATGTTTCCATAAAATAAAAACTCTTAAAAAGAAACATGTCTAGTTCCATGTTTTAGGTAGCATGACTTTCCCTTGATCCCATCCTTGACCCTATTCCACGTTAAGTCCTGTGAAAAACATTTCAAAAACATGGGATGAGCATAAAAAGCTCAGTAAGGGATACACAAAGAATGAAAACTGTTAGTTTTTCAAAACAACAAGTAAACCATGTATACTTTAACAAAGTAATACTTTTCACCTTTTTTAATTATTAAAAAATCTTCACTGAATAAAAGTTCATTACTTACCCTTCAGCAAACCAAAATATTACCATAAAACCCATATAAAGATCACATCACATATAAAGGTAACTTGGGACATAAACATACTTAAGTGGAATAACCATACGGTCGACCTCCACACATACTTAATGGAATATCCATATGACCAACTTCCACACATACATAATGGAATAGCCATACGACCAACATCCATACCCAATGCATTGGAGGTTATAACGTAACCACCCATCCCGGTATTCACGGCACCACCCGTTATATGGTTTATCACGTAACCACCCGTAAAATGTCCAAGTACTACCATTACACATAAAATATTGAAAATATAAACATTTCAATAACAACATTTCATTTTCAATCACAATAAGTAATTCCCAGATATTCAATTAATCAATCCATTTTCAAAAACCATTTAAAAGAGATTTTTGAATCAAGGTGTCCCATACCAATTTCAAGCTTTTAATGGAATTATAATTTTAAAACATTAATGTCCATATAAATAAATAATGAAAACCATTTCGAAAACATGGACATTAAATATAAAGATTTAGAATAATAAATCTTTAAAACATTTAAAACAATATTTTTGTTACATAGTTTTTAACAAAATGAGAGACTCCTGAATACTAATAATAACGGAATTACATTTAATCCGAACTTTATAATATCACGAGAATAAAGGAATTCATGATAGAATATGACAATGGACAGTATACACACCATATAAGAGTGAATTGGTGCATAACAACAATGAAGTCTCAAAAGAAATGTAAAATGAGATGAAATCCATTATAAAGAAGGTATCCTTAAATTAAGGATAAATCAATCTCATAATTATGTGTGACAAATATAAATACACCCAATATAAGTGGATATTAATTGTAAAACAATCAAAGGTTATTCAAACATATTCAAAGGATGAATATTCAATAACTACATGTTGAACCCAAAGAAATCGAAATTGGGTTTAGAAGTTCCCTTGGTAAAACTCGACAGCCTATCAGCGTCACATAAAATTTTACAAAAAGGGTTGATGAGAGAGATAAAGGGGATCTCATCACTTGGACATAAAATTTACATAAATAAGGATATATAAGAACATATCCCATAAAAATAGTATTTGAATTAAAAGACATAACAAAAGAAGACTTTTTAAAAAAAGGAGGGTGAAAGGTTCCCTTACCGACTTGGGTATCTTTTGAAACATAAACCCCATGAAAGAAGGACAATAAAACATTGATGTAAATACTCATAAAGAAAAGTATATTACACAAAGATTAGAATAATGGGCTGTACATATACCACCCAAAGGAAATGGTGGAAAATGTAGCACAAATCTCACGGGAATAAAAGTGAGATGAAAAATCCCTTACGAAAACTCGGTAGCCTAACGACACCACTTAAAACTTCCAAAATGGATTGATGAGAGGAAATATGGTATCTCATCATATAAACATAAAGTTTACAAAAAGAGGAATACAAAAGAACATCCACCAACATAACAAAGAGGAGCTTAAAATAAGTGACATAAAGGAGGGTACTTAAAAAGAAAGAGAGAGGTTGGATCTCTTACGAAAATTCGTCAGCCTGACGACGCCACTCAAAACTTCCAAAATAGATTGATGATAGAGAATAGGGTCTATCATTATATGAACATAAAAATTACAGTAACATTAATATAAAATAACATCCGAATCACAATAAATATGAGCTTAGAAGGAATGACATAAAATAGTGTACTTAAAAAGAAAGAGAGGAGTAGGATCCCTTACCTCCTGTCCGACATGACTCGATCGTTCTTTAACATCCTGAATAATAAACATGAGTTAATTTCTATTTGATTAAGAAACTTTTTCAAGTTAATTATTCCTTTTATATCACTTATTTCCATATTATAAACATTATGTAACCATTTAGGTTAATAATGTTTGTTTTTTCAATATTTGGTTCTTAAGTCGAAAGTGGACTTCTTACAATTACATGTTGTTCGTGTGGTCAAAGGTTATTTATATCCAGAATGACATTACTGATTTGGATATAATATATATAATATATATCTAGAATATACATGTATTTATAATATCACATAATCATTTAGAGGTAAGAAATGAAATGCACTGTTCATGGAGACGGTAAGCCGTACGTACGCATGAACGCTACTTTCATTTCTTTGTCATATTAATGGAATTAAAACAAAATGAGAGGTATGTATATTTTAATTCAAGAATTATATTAGTAATTTAGATATATCATTCATCATATATATCCATTATATACATGTACTTATAATAGTACATTACATTTGGGGATAAGAAATTAAATGCACCGTTCATGGAGATGGTAAGCCGTACGTACGCATGAACGCTAATTTCATTTCTATCTCATAATTTAATGGAAATAAATAACAAATATATAGAGGTATATTATAATTCTAGTATAATATCATATATAATAACTTTAAATCCATCCTTTATACGTCCCACATATGGCATTAACGAATCACATCACTTTGAGGGGGCGGTAGTCCGCACTTCCTTAAATTAAGATATCACGTTTACCCATAATGGAAACCATAAAGGTATTCCAAAAATGAAAAATAAATAAGCTTAGGGAAAACATAAACATATTATATATCATATATAAATATAGTTTCATCTTATTGGACACCTTTTAAGGTGTTAAAATAATGTTGAACAATCATCGTTTCGGGAGGCAGAAATTCGCCATCCACGGAAACAGTATGTTCTTTAACCATTAGATGTAGGTGTGTGTAAGTGTATCTAGAATCCTTCTTATAACAACATCCTAGTATTTGGAAGATACATTATTTGTTACAAAATAAATGAATAAAAAGAGTATATGGGGTAGGAGAAGCAAAATAAAACAAAAGGACTCAAGTGAATACATTACCTTAAAATCGGGTAACTCCCTTTGGTTTGAGATAAAAGGATTCCTTGGGAAGACTTATACTCAAAGTGAGGCTTCACGGGGTAAGAGAGGGAAGTGGAGAGACAAAGCGGGCAGGGGTTGGTCGAGCCAAGGGCTTTGGAAGTGTGGGTAAGGAGGTAGAGGTGGGGGCCTTTTATAAGAGGAGAGGAGGGGCACTTTTGGAAAGTAAAGAAATGTTACTTTATTTGAAAATGAGTTTCGGATTTAAAGGTTCCAAAATTGATATAATTCTAGGATAAGATGATAACGTTTCGAAATCCACCCATCTAATAGGTTTTGGACATGTGTAGGTCTTATATTTTATATTATCTTTCCATTTTATTTAAATCGTTAAATAATGAGGTCATCGCTGCATCATCCTGATGTCATAAAGAATTTACTTTATTAAACGTCTAAAAATTATAAAACAAATACTATGTAGGAAATCTTTATAGCTTTCCAATGACTATTTATAGTAAAAAATATGACTTGTATAACCCCATGTAAAAATTGTTTTATTAAAACATCTCATGTTTGTGTCATTTTTACATTAACTTTAAATAAAAAGATATTAATGTCATTTTCCAACCAAAGTTGCTCCATGGGGTCCCCAAGTTGACCAATGGATTTTCTTGTTCGGCCATGAGACATAAAATGAGGGTAGGACATCTGTCTAGGTCATTTCAATTTATTAAAACATTATTCTTACCTTAAACTACACTAATTACTTCTAATCGTGATTAAGAACTTAAAAGTTACTATTCACCAAAAAATTATTTTAATATCATTGAACCACATTTTACTTCTTAATGAAAAACATGTATGTAGGATTTTTGAAATTCAAAACACAGAAGTGGTAAAAATTAAATTAAACGAAAAATCAGTTTTTATAAGTACCACTTAGTGGTTTCACTATTCATCAAAAATTGGAGTTTTTCAGAAAAATCCCAAAAATTCACCCTAAGATATATTTGATATTCCGAATTCAAAAATGAAGTCTATTTTACAAAATTCAAAACATATAAGTCACATTAATTAATTTAATAATTAATTTCCACTGTCAAAACAAATAGCGTGTTTTTATGAAACAAAATGTATCAAAAGATTGACACTAGTTTAAGTCCGATTTCAAAGTGAAATTAATTCCAACAACCACTATTGGATTAAATGGTAAAAATATATTCTAATTTCAATTTAAAACCAATTAAAAAGATAATATAATCATATAAATATATTATATTAAAAGAGGTTTTGAATTAAAGTACAACATTTTTCACTATTCATTAAAAATTGAACTTTTTTGGAAAAATCCAAAAAATTTACGCAAAGTGAACTTTGATGTCCCGATTCTAAAGAAGATTTTTATTTTGATAAATATAACACATAAAATTTTCAAAAAGTGGATTTAGAAGAGGTTCTCCATCAAAAGGTGGTTAATCGACCTTTTAAAGAATATTAGAATGTTTACGCTTAAAATTGAATTCATTTGCATTTTTTAATCCTCTAACATTTATTGTAAAAAGTAGAAAATATTTGAAAAACATATATAATCATTTTGTAGTTAGTTCTGTTCATTCCCTCTATTACAACGTCTAGCCGTTAACTACTATTTAAAATAATATTATTTTATTATTAGAGTGCAACGTAAGATTTCCAAGAAACTCGTTGTTGCGTGTTGGGTACGCCATCCAGCATAGCATCCCCTTTAAAGTAATATTAATATTTTATTCAAAAATATGGATAAATATGAAAATGTCATATTATTTATTTACTTGGGGTGTTACACCTCATGTCCATTCTAGAATCACCCTCACAATTATAATATGTCCCATGCATCCTATGATTTTTCTGGTGATATTGATATACATCTAAGAATGTTATACAAAAAATTCTCAACTAGTTATCAATTCCTTTCTAGCGACCTTGTATAATACAATCTCAATATAGATATAAATTCCATAATGGACATTTTCAACCACATCATTACAACTTATCAAGGTGCAATTCCTATCATCAAAATCACATGGCTATATTTCACTATATAACTCAAGGTAAAATAGTACAAATCAAACAAGAATAATGTTTTCCAACATATATAGAAAATACACACAGTAATCATCATATACATTCCACATGGATTCCAATTTATATATCTAATTTTGGATTGTTTGATGAAATCATACATGGTAAACCACGTCAATTTTCTAATAAAATCAAATAATTAATTTAGCAGTATTTTTTTCATTGACTATATCAAAAATAAAGATAAGATGACATAATCCAGGCCTATTAAAAATTATAATTATGAAATGTACATAAATATATGCTAAACACTACATATTATATATCATAAAACCAATTATATATTTTATTACTCACTCAAGAAATGTATCACTATAAATAGAAGTATTTTTACTCTTAAAATTTTAGATAAATATATATTTAGGCAACGTTTTAAGCTACATTTTGTTCTAATAAACATGATTCTTGAATATTGAAATTTTAATGAGTTGTTTAATAACCCATTCAATTTTTTTAAAAAAATACTTCAGGATAATACCCCAATGTAACTATTTAAAATCATATATTATTCCAAAGCCAAATTCAAGGTAGTAAAATCAAAACATTATTTATAGTAATAAATTAGAATATCCAAATATTTTTTTTTAATACATTCTATATAATTAAATCTATAAGCATGTTTGATGAATTTTATTTAGGTGAATAATTGGAAATTATTAAAGTGTTTTAACTAAAAACATGAAATGAACATGATTTAAATGGAATGCATGAAATTATAAATCAATATGAATACACATAATGTTTTAAGGGAAACACTAATGAAAAAAAAAACAATCATGAAAATTTATAAAATATTATATAAAAAACTTTTTATCATTATATATAAAAATAAAAAAGAAAACCATGTATTTTTATATTTTCAAATACATGTGTAAAGTCTGTTATGTATTTGAAAAATAGGTGGTAGATTTTTAAAATGTATAACATGATCAAATACATGGATTATTGGGCCCACCTACCAAACCCAATTTACAATGAACCAGTGAAAACACAAAAATTTCATTATATAGGCCTACGTTTAAATAACAAGAATTATTTACCAAATAAATTCAATTTATTATAATTTTATAAATAAGAAACCTATTAATTATTATAATGAATTGTAGATCAATCATTAAAATATGATCCACACAGATTTAATTAAATTCAAAATTTATCATTTCTAAACAACCATAAATTCCTATGAAAAATCAATAAACTCATAATTTCATAATAATAATACCTGAATAGTTGATGAATAATATAAAACACATAAATTAATACGCAAAAAACACCAAAGTAATTTCATATTATGTAATACATATTCAAAAATCTGAATATTAAAAATAATAATTAATTCACTATATATTATTTTTTTACTATATTTCAATGGAAGTATTGGATAGTCTACAAATTTAGTGAAATAAAAATGAAATCAGGGATAAATTTATGTGATAGAATCCTTTGGGATTCATTGAAATAGAAAACTATGTATTCACCTTTAGTAATTTATTTTCCCCTTGATTGGAGAAAAAACACAGCATAATTCCCTAATTTCTACAATGTAAATCAGAGAATGGGAAATAGAAATTCCATTCTAGATTAGTTAAAATAGACTTTGGATATCAAGATAATAAATTGGGGAGGAAGATTAGGAAGGTGGAAGGGAAAGAGAACATATCACCGACCTCCCATGGGAGGAGTGTTGTTTATCTTAGAAACCCAATAAGCATGTTTTTCATTTTTACCCCCACATTGCATCTCTATCCTCTAGTGACTAATTTCATTTAAAAAAATAAAATGAATAAAAAATCAGTGTGTTTTTTGTTATATTGAAAATGGGTTTCTTATAGGTGGATATTTATTGTTTTGGGAGATAGATAAAAATATAAATTGATTCATTGTCCATGTTTTCAGTATTTTTTATTACCTATCTTTTTCAGGTGTCAATTAATTTGGAATCTCTTTTGATGTTGATGTTCCATCATTGAATTACTTTTTTCTTATTATCATTCTACCATACATTACTAATCAAATTTATTTTATAAATGTATCATAAAAAAATTTTAAGTAACTTATAAATTAATGGTGACAAAGTGATGATATATAGTGATGACAGAAAGAGTTCATATATATGAAAGTAAATTTATTTAGCCCATTTATTATTACATTTTACTTAATAATTTTTTTCATTAAATAATTTAAAAAATATATTTTTAAATATATTTTTGTGAATAAATAAAATAAATAATTGATTAAACTATAACAATTTTTGATTTTATGTTTGAAATTTTAATATAATTTCAATTAATATATAAAAACACAATTATATTGAAAACATATTTCATGCATACATGTGGAAATGATGTTATTTTTTTGTAAATAAATTGATTTTATGCAAATTATTTTTTATATAATTTCCATAAACAGGATATGCTTTATATAAATTCCATGATAATTTATTTAAAATTTTATTAGACTATAAAATAAGGATATTGAAGTATACTGTTGAAATATGTTTGTAAATGAATATTAAAGCACATTCATATTGCATAAATCAATTCATTTATGTGTAGTATAATTCATAAAGTAATTAGTATAGATGAATCTTGAATGAAAATCTAAATTATAGTATCTCATAGTGTTATTCCATGTGTAAATGTGTAATGTAAATAAATACATAAATGTGTGGACATAGTCAATGATTTATATTCACTTAATTGCACAATTATCCATAAATATGTCTATAAATTACCAAATATTTAATCTGGTTACTATATAAATATCTATATGGATGTAAATGTAGTCACTACATCACATTTGATACTGTAATTGAAGGATTTTTTGGAGTGAATTCCTTGTAAATTAAATCCATTAGAGGAAAATAAAATTAATTAATGTATTCCTTATTTATTTTCTTACAGTTTCAATTTTTAGCTTGCAAAATGGTTACCTAATCAAATAATATATACAGTAGAGTGTGTATTATAGTCTATAATTTGAATTATCATATGGATAATTTATATAAACAACTTTATATAGTGTGAAACATTTTATTCCGACACTATATGTTCTATATTTATTATGTATACCCCTTTACACATATAATAGAAATAATATAAATTATAAAAATATATTAAATGATTCTAAGACCTTGATGTGAGGCATGAGAGTATTAAATTTCTAATGAATATATTCTACCATATATGATGAGGTTTATGTAATTGGAAATAATTAATGAACAATATATAGATTCAAATTTTTTATCATTATAAAATTTTATACATAAAACATTCGTACTATTTCCAAAATGAAGCATATATTTTTTGTTTTTTAGTGGGATTCTGTACATTCATTATTTCTATATAGAATGCATACATTTTTATTAATACTGTTGTTATTTAAATGAATTAATGGTAATAATAAAATATGAATTGAGGTGTAACACAGAATTTAAAATATTATTTTTTTACATTTATCATTGTTCATTAAAAAATTCATAATTCATATAAAAGGTTTTACTAAAATTATTTAATTGAAATTTTAAATAAAATTTTACTTTTTAAAAATATATATTAAAAATTAAAAACAAAAAAATAATCATTCTAATTACAGTGAAATTAATTTTAAATAATAATAAACACAAAAAAATTGAATTTGATATTTGGTCTTATATGTTCTTTGTTAAATTAAAAAATATGGACAAGATACATGGTATAGATTTTTACTTTTTTCCACCAAAAAATAATGTTAATAGTGCTCATGTAAATAGATTTCTTTAAGAGAGAAATGGATATTAAAACTTGTTTATTTAAATGTTTTTTTCATGTAGATGTAAATTATAGATGAAAAAACATAATATATACCATTTGGTATATAAATGATGATGATGTACTCCTTAATTCAATTTTATTGGAACATACATCAAATGAAACACCCAGTAATGAAATAAATAGTAATGAAATGAGATAATATGACTTCTTATATTTTATTTCATCATTTTACTTGTTTATCATGTAAAATTAATGGTCTATATTATTTAAAATAGGTTTAAATTTTATACTCTAATTTGGGATGTGTTACATTCAAAGTATTATAATAGACCATATATCATATTCTCTCTCCATCTATATTATTTCATATTCCGTTATATGGTATAGATAAAACATGTACACTCTTATAAACCAAAGAATAAGGTAATCCCCATGGAATGATAATGAAACGTATAAAAATGTAGAATATGGAGAAATTTTATACATGTTATCTATATTATCAATTTCAAGAATTTTATAGGTGATGCAGAGAAATAAAATCGAATAATAATAGTGATGAAAATGAATGAAAAAATTGAGTTGGATCTGTAATGATGTAGGTTGAAATGAATGGAAAAAAATAAATTCCATAGAATGAGTTAAAAAATATGACAGATAATAAAAATAAATTCATAAAAAAAGAAAAATAACAAGAAATTTCATATATTTTGTAGACATTGAAATGAATTATATTTTATATTCTCTTCATGGAAGATGAGAATGTATTGGTCAGATATTCTATTAAATTATATAAATATAATTATAAAAAATATTTGCGTATTATCATTTATTTAATTTATAAAAAAATTTATGACATGGAAATTCTAAATATGTTATAATTTAGATATATTGAATGGTTATTGAAATTTCTACAGATGGTCAAAATTTAAAATTTCTGAGATAAAGTGAAAAATAATAATTCAATTTAATTTTCATGAATTATTCTTGTATAAATAAATATAAAATATATTCCTTACAATTCATTAGAATACCAAAGTGAAGAAAAATAAAATATATATTAAAAACTAAAATAAATAAATATTAATTTGATATTTTTACAGTAATAAAAACAAACTGAATTAGATTATAGTTTGTAAACATATTGTATAAAATATATACAAACTATGTATTTCATGATATTATAATTTAAAATTATAACCATAAAATAAAATAGTTCAATTTATAAGGAGTATCATATCAAAAAATATGATATTTTCCCATTATTATTAA
Organism: Viscum album; assembly: GCA_963277665.1. Classification (NCBI taxonomy): domain Eukaryota; kingdom Viridiplantae; phylum Streptophyta; class Magnoliopsida; order Santalales; family Viscaceae; genus Viscum; species Viscum album. The sequence goes on along the minus strand of OY728165.1, from coordinate 1,266,478,698 downwards.
CATGAAATGATAAATAAATATATAACTATTCCCAAATAAATCCAAAAAATATAGTGCACAAATATACTTAAATATATATATATATACAAAATACCCCATTTATTGTTTGTGGAAAATATAAATGTATGCCAAAAAATAGATGGTTCATCTGGAAAAAGACTATTATAATATGAAATTTGTATCAGACCCAATTACCAATAAACTAGAATGGTGAGTGTCAATGGAATATTTAAAATCTGAGTGTGCATAGAATTATTTAATTTAAGGATTTAAAATACCATCAATAATTTTATCAATATAAATAATTTTATATAAAATATTATATTATATATTATTATATATCATAGCGCATAAATTATTTTTTTGTAAATCAAATATCATATATCAAATTGACTTATAAAGAGAGGAAATGATAGGAAAAATACAAAATCACACGAGCCTTAGCCCATTTGGTGAGGACTCCATAAGTACATCCAGGAGACCCGAGATAAAATCCAGGGAGAGGCTAATTTTTAGGGGTTGTACAGTAGTACAGTAGTAGGAACTGTGCAGAACTATATCAATTATTGTAGCGGGAACTGTAGCAGGCAAGGTTTGGCACAGTAGCATCCATGAATATTCCTTTATTTGGGCCTTCGGGTCCTCGATTTGGTCACTGAGTCCTTTAAGTCCTTCAGGCCACCCAGGCCTTCGTGTTAAAAAGGCCTTCGGGCAACCTTAAGTGCAGATGAAATCCAGACAACCTACAAGAAAAAAACATCAGAAAGAGGAGGATCAAGAAGATTTCACCATAGCATAAGCTAAATTAATAGAATGAATTAAAGGGTATGACACTTTCCATCGGTACGAGCCTGTGCATGCAATGGAAAGCCTAACCGAACAACCTTGCGAAGGTGGAGAGCTGATTTCACAACCAAGATGCTTGGGAGGAGTAGTTCAAAGTAGTTTGTCTGGGATGTATGTAATGTTTGAAGTCTATGGAAATTAAGTCCTTTAAGGAATATGGGCCATGTAGTACTTATGCCTACAGGACTTGTAAGGGTTCCACCTCACCCCTTGAAAGGTGTATTACCAAAATAAATAATAAAATTAAGGCCTTCGGGCCATTTGAGGATTTGAAAAATACAAATGAAATCATAACAATTTTATAAATTGGTATGAAATATGTATTTATTATAATATGATAGAAATTTAAATAATATATATGTTTTTTTCCATGTGTTTTAGTTTTAAGTGTGAGAAAAAAAATATTTTTATCAATTATATATGTATTTTAAATGATAACATTCCAGAATTGCAGTGATATCATTAATAGTGATGAAAAATTGAAATTATCCAATAAATTTATCTAGAGATACACACTATTATATGATGATAAATATTGTTTTTTGAATTATTGTTTAATTTAAAGTGTTATATAATATATCTACTCATGTAATTATTTATAAATATGGTATAATTATTTCTAAAAATAATGAAATCAATTTTCAATTGAATTTCATTACAAAATCAAATAATCCATGCATTAAAATTTATATTATCTATTTAAATTCTATTTAATACTGGAAAAAATTAATCTAGGCAATAATTTTTTTTAAAAAATTCATATATTACTGAATTTGATACATTGAATGATGGTTTTTTTGATTAATATACAACTGAAATTATAAATAAGTTAATAAATATGACATATGAAATCCAAAAATATAGTGCAATTATATATTTCTAAATATATGTACAATACCTTGTTTATTTATGTATGATAACATAATATAGTGGGAAAGTCACACAATATAGTCTTCATTATGAAAAGGACACATATAATATTTTATCCATTAAAAAAAATGGATTATAATACAGAAATGGTAGTTTAAATAAAATATTAAAAATATGTGAATAAAAAACAATTTTTATTTAAGGGGTTTAACATAATATCAATATGGATATATATATATATATATAAAGAATATAATATATTGTTATTTGGTTATATATAGGTTTGTGAATAATAAATTTTTTGATGATATTTCTTCATATATAAATTGACAAAAAACTGAAATAATAATAAAATAATATAGAATAAATCATACCATTTTTATATGTAGATGTAAAATAAGAATTTATCAGAATATATTTGTACTCTAAATGATATATAAATATATATATGTATTAATTATCTGAGTATAATGTATGAAACAATTAATTATTTACCAAAAATATTTGAAATTTAAAGGAAATCATAACATATTTGTTGGGATAAAATTAATCAGGATTCCTATTTTAGATAAATCCAGAAATTATAATGTTGATAAAGAAAATTATTTTATTGTATTTAACGTGAATGAATTTTTTCCTTGGAAAGTTTTATGTAATATACTGATTAGTGTAATAATGTATAAAATTAATTAAATCACCTTTTTAAAATTTTTATTTTATAATCATTCATTTTGTGTATTAAAATGTGTCTTGGGATACTGAAAATGAAAGTTTTTCTTGATGAAAATAAATTGAAAATAAAAAATAAATTTAACAATATGATATATTAAATAAAAAAATAGTGTGAACAAATATATTTTTGAATATATACAGAATAATGAATTTTTTGATGGAATAAAATATACCTTATCAGTCCAGTCACACGGTACACTGTTCATTATGATATGGAATCTCAGAATATATAATCTGTATTGATAAAAATATATTTTATTTAAATTTAAAATATCTAAAAAATGAATTATTTTTAATATGAAAGAAATAAAAAGGAATAAATGGTGAATTTATTCATGTGAAATAAAAATTATTAGGAAAGTCATTCAACATAAAACATATCAAATGTGAAATTTCAATCATCCAATGTGATTAAACATATGTAGGACATACAAATTTGTAAATTGAATATCCTAAATATGGTGTTTAAATTAACAGAAATCAAATGTCAATATTTCTTGTTGATTGAGAATATTTAAATAAAATTTTGATCCTAAAATAGACTTGTTTGTTATCGATATCAAATTTAAAAAAATTTAGATAAAAATAAGATGAAAATGAGAGTAGAAATGACCATTGAAGCATAAAATGAGGATTTTTTGAGTATATTATGTGGTGAATGAATGAAGGTGATATGATGAAGATGAAAACCTATATAGAAGAATAGAATGAGGCAGATGTGATGAGGGAGAGATGGGAAGGCTAATTCAATGCAGGGAAGGAGGTGAAGGGGTAGGAGAAGGAGGCATTGGTGGAGTGGTGGAGGTGAAGAAAGTAAGGCCCATAAGATAAAATAGAGAGAGATATATAGATAAGAGATATAATGGGAGATGTAGGGAGAACTTAGAAATATTAGGTAATATGTAAAAATGGGAGAGGATCATGTAAATCTAAATGGAATGTATAGTGGAGGAGCAAACACATCACTAGAGGACTGAAATATTGGAGACACATTTATCTAGAGGAACAAACTTTACTATATAGAATATAATCATAGAAATAATGGTTTTTAATTATAGTAAAATAAAATTGAGAAATTAATTTCCAACTATTATATATATCATCTAAATATATAGTATAGAAATATATTTCACAATATACAGATAATACACAATGTATTCATGGAAAAAAAGACTTCTACTGGATAACCACACAATACTAGGTTTTCTAATGAAATAGAACTTTAGAATATATAATCCATATAAAATATGATAAATTATAATTAAATTGGAAATTTTAAAACAAAATAAGGAATGATGATCAATACATATGAAATAAAAATGTGTAGATGTAAAATTAAGGTATGTTATATAATAATATTTCTAAAAGTGGTTAAATTAAAAATAAATTTAATGTGAAATATCAATCAACTGATGAGATTATCACAAATATGGGGAGTGAGAAATTTGAAAACTATAGATCCAAAATCAATTTAAAAAATTTTGAAAAAAATTGGGCCAATATATTTTTAATTATATATAATATTAATTGAAAATATGGATCCCAAATTATTCATTGAGGTTTTTTAAATGAAATAAAATAAATCCTACACTACATGACAAATAAGATGTCATTGTGTGTAGATATGACCATTAATCATTGTAAGAGACTCTCATGAGATTATTTTGTTGGTGGATAATTAAGGGGATGAGAGTTAGATGAAACAATAATGAATATGAGAGAAGGAAATGGAGTCAAGGAGGAATAGATGAAACTGATGAGATGATGATGGAAGGTTTTAAATGTGAAGAGTAGACTGTGGTACATGTGAAGAAGGCGAGGAACTATAGATGAGGAGATTTGGGTAAGTAAAGATTCATATAGGAGATGAGGATATTAAGGTGTGGGGAGAAATGGGATGTCCTGAAATAAATGGAAAGTGGAATAGGATAATGGAAATAAAAGTTGATTTTTTGTTAAAAAGTTAACCCATTGATTAAAGAATGATAGAGAGGAAACACATGTCGATAAATGAAAGATATTTATAATACATTTATATGTTGAATAATATAGTAATAATTTCATCAAATTATTTTAATATTATTACACCTATAATATATTTTTATCTCACATTTAGTAGTATAGTCATAGATAATAATAAATATATATTTGTATCAATAAAATTATAATTATTAATAAAAAATATTAGAATTTATTTTTGGATGTTATATAACATATTAAAAACAAAAATTATATTTCTAATGATCATATAGTTTATTATTAGATTTTTGGTACCATATTAAACATTTCGTTATTATTTATATTATATTTTTATTACTCAGTTTATTGAAAAGATATTTTAATATTGGTATTTGTTTATATAAAGTTGATAAAATATTATAGTTGGTTATTTTCATTAAAAAATTATCCCAAATTAATATTTTTTATACCTCATCCTCAATTATAATCCCTCGATGTTCAAGGAATACTATATAGGTAATTTTATATTTTGGAATGGGTAACAATTTTTTCATCTAGTTCAGGGAATAATAATATGGTATTTGTTGTAGTTTTTAAATTTCTATCAAGGCTATTCCTATAGTAAAATGGAATTCTATGATTAAAAAATAAGTGGTTTCTATAAAAATGGATAATGAATCTCTGTATAGTGAACCATTAGTTTATAAGGAGTTATATTTCAAAAACATATGATAGGATAACAAATAAGATTATGTGACTATTGGATTCTATAGCCATTATGGGTTATGATTGTAAATATATTCAAATATCATTAGATAAACATATATATAAATTTTATTAGTGTGAATTGGATTTCAGAAAACATTATAATATTACTAGGGATTTTATTTTGATATATTGTAATATTTTTGACATTTTTGTGTTTTGAAATAAATTTATTTGAAATTATTTCATGCACTATGATAAAATTGAATTGTGGAGGGAATAAACCTACATATAGTGAGAAATTTCACTTAGATGTTTATGGAAATATTTTTTTATATTTATTAAGAACATAGTTTCCCCCATACACATAAATGTTTTTTGGGTAATTGATAGTGTCTAGGTAGAATCTAAAGGATTGATGGTTGGTTTTAGCTGAAATATATACTAAAGAGTTTTTTTGTGTCATATATATTTTGTTTATTCCATAGGGGATGGTTTTTTTTGTACCAATAGGGTCTACTGTATGGAGATCATAGGGTAGAATCTGGTCTCCCTTAAAAAGATCTCGTGAGGAATGAAAGGATGAAATACCCCATAGAGGTCATCCTTATGCTATGAGCTATGAGGCCTACATAGTTTGGTCTTTGGCGTCATCTTTCCGTAGCAGTGTAGTGTCTGTGTATGGGATTTTTGGTGGTTCTATTGGTTTTCAGAATCCTATAGTTTATTTTGGGATTGCGACTTGGTGTCCTAGATAGCTATTTGTTGTGAATCTGAGTGGATAAGTTATGGTATTAGGATATGACATGTTTTGAGTTTGGAGATGGATGTTATAGTGTATGGGTGAATGCTATGTTTTAGTAATTGATGGACCATGATTCCTTATCATTTTATATTTAAGGGTCATTATGATATGGGAAATAGATTTCAATCTCATGTTACATTAGTTTTCTAGGATTGGGATTGACCATTTTTTAAAAGGAGAGATACACAGTGATTAACACTATATATCTCAGTGGTAGGATTTGATTCAGACCATTATATCATTGACTCCCTCACTACATAGTAAATTTACTAAAATTACAATGGAATGTAGTGTGGTTATGGGTGTGGCGGTGTGGTCTTATGTTTTATACATATAGTATAAATTAAAAAAGTTACATTTAATTACTATATTTTCTACCATCCACCCTCAAAAAAAGGTGACCCAAGGGCCAATTTCAAGAATGCTGATCACCATTTTAAACGAATTAAGCCTCATCATTTAGTGACTGATTCCTTTGTGAATCAATGTGGGATTCTTCACATGTTATATTTTTAACACCAATTTCATTATAAAATATTGTGGTGGATTCATCCTTGGTATTGTTCAAGGGGTTCATCTTAAATAGTTGATAGACGATTCATGTTGTTATATTGTATTGGAGATCATCGGTGCCCCATTGGATATGGAATTAATTTTGGACATTTTTTATTTTGTTCTTTATTAAAGAACATCGAAACATTCATATTGAGGTAGGGGGTCTATTGACTTTAATTATTATTTTTTGAATGTGTGAAATTATCATTCTTTACTATTTTTTTTTATAAAGATGGAATCATCTAAACAAAAATATTATAATGATAATTAAAGAATAAATTTCTTTTTGTTTCAGGTTATTGAGATCACATGTTTTTTATATTATATTGGTGTTTCATATTGATTTTCAAGACAATTTTATATCATGTTGTTAAGGTATTCATTGTGTTAAGAATGGTTAATTTTCATAGAATTCGGTAAACAACATTAAAATGTGATTATGATGAAAGTATTAAAGAAATATTCTTATAAATTAATAACAAATCTATTTTGAATTTGATGATATATGGAAGTAATGTTAATGAAATGTTTATATTGATTATTATATATTGATTAGCTAATAAACTATATGATCAATATTAAAAAAACTATAGATAATGAACCAGAAAATTTATGATTGGAATTATCATGGTGTACTATGAAAGACTATTGATTTTGGTTGGGCAAGCTCAATCATTATTGTGAGAGACATGAATTCCCTTTTGTTATAACCATAGTTTCATTTATTGTGGTGATGAAATTAACATTTGGTGTCCTCATGTTCCTGATATAGGATATTAGAGCCTTATTATAATTTAATGATTACTTGATATATCTGGAAACAATGATTAGAGCTGGGAGAGTATTACATATTTTTATAGTGATTGTTGATGTCGGTGATGGTGATATGGATTGTTCTATGAAAAATGGTTCTAGGGATCATAGTGTTGTAGTTATGATGAGTTAATAGATATTTTTTCAATTAAAAATACTATTTCTTGATAGTTATTTGACGGTAGGTTAGATGGATATTATTTATTATTGTTTCGATTTATTTACATTGATTTCATTTATGAATAATAAGTGTATCATTTTTGTGGATTCATAGGATGAGTACTGGAGTACCTAGAAAATTAAGAAAATATAAATGATTTTATTAAAATAATGGGGTTATTTCTTTTTTTATCTAAGATTATGCCATAACTGTTCAGTAAAAATGAAATTAGGAAATCATGGCAGGGATAAATCCTAGGTTATAATATTATAATATTATTCTTATAAATGAGTATAAAATAATTTTAATGAATATAGGATTTATTTGAAAATAAATGATATACATTGGTGATTTTGTAAAATTTTGAGATCTAGAACTTATTGGTTGTAGTTATGTGTCGTATGTGAAGATGAATGCATATGAGTCTAGGGATATATTGTTTCCCTTACTCTGGTTATGCATGATATATCTTTATATTTTCTTATTTCATAAGCTCCACCACCCATATCGGTTGGGTAACTAACAACCCAACATTTTGGGGGCTATTTTCTATAACATACAAAAGATAAATGTAATATATGGATGAATTATCTTTCTCTCTAACACTCTCTTCAACAATATTACTATATGTGAGCATCTTGGAAACCTGAAATATGTTTCATATACATATGGTGAGCATAAAAGTATACTTAGTAGAAAAACAAGTCACTCATGCAAAAGTGGAGGAACATACTAATGACTCTATGAAGACAACAGAAACCAAAACCACAAATCAATGAAAACTAGCCACCCATCCTCACAAAGGAATACCCACCAAATAAATCCGTCAAAGTAATGTTATAGTATAATCACATTGATATTTGGGTAACCCAAACCAATTTCCCACTCGTTATCTTCTCATTCATAATGGCTAACCTCTTGATGCTACCACTATTCTCATACGCTTTCCAACTACCACAGCCTACCTGCATGTAAATAGGACTTAAACCACACACAAATTCGGCCCACAGAAACATAGACCGCAATAAACACACACCAAGCCTGACGACCCTTAGGCCTCATCCTAATGCCGCATGGGAAACAATCCTACCAACATACACATTGGCCTCTCATACACAACACAACTTACCTGAAGGATCTTGGTTAAGGTAAACCTTAATCCATTCTAGCATGCTCTGAGGATCTAAGGCTATAGAAAACCTCAATACATTACAACCTATCCCAATGATATGGGGATATAGTAAACCTCATGCCACTAAAGCCTACCTCGATATGCATGAGCAGTAAGAACCTGAAAGAGGGTGCAAGGATGAAATTTACTAACTAGCCATCCATCATTCTACCAGCATATGGGGAAAGGAACCCACCCCAATGAAATGGGAGTGTTCGTCACATGGATCTCAAAAAGGGTGGGGTGCATATAGAAATCACAAGAACAACAGTTCAAACATATATGTAAATAAAAAATCATCAAAACATATGGGTTTCAATCAAACAACCTGCACACACAAAAACATGTTTGCTGATACACCTATATGCATGACTAGACAAACTTCAACAACCAAAACACGAGTATAACACCCCCTCTCACTTCAAAACATTCCATTTATTTAAATTAAGGGTTCACATTAATTATTCAAGAAATATCGGTCAACTATCAACCACAACTGAACCCAACAAAACTTGAAATCCACATTTCAGTCCCACTGCACCAGACTATCCGATGACCATGACATAACCAATGGAAGTCCCACTAACTACAAGTTCATCCATTCCAAAATCAATTAGTCTCTCAACCATAGATTACATCACATATCTTGTATCACCTAAAACATAAAACCCACAACCAAACAACCCAACAATTATGTACAACACACATCCACAACTATTCAATGGGGTTTATTTAGAATTATCCAACATTGTTCATTAATTCTTCTCAGTTAAATGGTCTCATCACATAAGGGTTTTTTATCATGGGGAATCCATTTACATATCAAAGTGTACATGATTAATTAGTTCTCATGTTACATCCTTTTAATCACACTATCTTGAAGAAATCAAATCATCACAAGTGCACAAGAAAAAAACATCAATGACTATTTTTTAAAAATTACTTATAGACAGAAAAAAACAAAACAATGTTCATGGATAACATCCTAAAATAGCATACACAACATCAAAATGTCTCTGTCATTGTTTTTTATAGTATGATTATATTTTTATCATCCAATTTTTACCCCTCATTTAATAACCCTATTTAATGAAAGGATTCAGTTGTATTCACAAGGAAACATCACTATGTCCTCCCTAAATCATACAAATTGGAAGATAAATGAATGAAGAACCATACATGGATGATAAAAGGTTTGATTTTCCTCCTTTCTCCATGAATAGGGTTTACATGTGAAGTAGGAAAATATATGGGAACCCGAACAGAAAAGGCTCTCACAGTAGCACACGACTCCTCGAGGAAGAGGGACTCTAGATGAAAATAGAAAAATGAAATAGAAGAAGTAAAGAAATGATATCTGTATAAGAAAAGGCAAGATCCTCAAAATCTAGGAGATGATTTCAAAATAAATGAAAATCAGATCGTGGTATGACCACACGAGTCAGTGGTTTCACATGTTGGAATTAATTGAGATTTAATAATTCCCTCAACCTAAAATATGGTTGAGATATAAGGATATGGTGGAAAGAGCATTAAACACAGGTGAGATTTGATAGTTTATTGATGAAAAACACATAAATGTGGGTGAAACTAGAAAGAATAGAAAACTAGGATTATCTCACTTATGCCCTGGTTTCGACGCCCTAGAACATATGCCCTGACACATATGCCCTATCACCAATTCCCTAGCATCTATGCCCTGACATGATGAAACCAATTCCTAGAATTTACAACCCTGATTCCCCAGACTGACCAACACCGATACCCCTAACACTTCGATGCACTAACATGCGGATGCTGATTCCCATGACTCATCGATGTGTCGTGATGAGGACACTAATAGTTCAAAAGTGTATTATTTGAAAACTCTAAGAATGAGTCAGTGATATCCTCTATAACAACACATAAAATATTTTTTCACAATGTAAATAAATGGAGGGGTCCACGTAATTACATCAGATACATCTCAAACTATTCTCATTCTCACAAATTCATAACTAAATGAGAAGATGAAGGGGGGTTCAAACAACCACATAGTAAGATACCACTCAAGGATAAAACACATTATTTTCTTTTAAAGTAGGTCTGAAAACCTATACATCCAAGAACATGTCCCTTATAGTTATCACCCCAAACAGTCACACGAATACCAAAGATCAAATTGTCCTGACACATGTATTAGGGATCTTGTTCATCCATGTCAAGATGTTATCAGCTTTGGGCGACACTGACTCACCCACATGGATTTAATCACATCGTCAATAATGATTCATGATTAGGAATTAGTTCTTCCACTCCTCTCATGTCAATAAATTTACAACACATTTAGAGAACAATGAAATAGCTTATGTCATAGAAAAACCATGTCAGACATTAAATCAAGTAAAATAAAAAAAGTAAACCCTAGAAGAAAACATAGAACATGTTCAGGTACTAGGAACACATCTACAACTCTCGATCCCATGTACTCTCCTCGAGGCCCCCGTGCCTCTAAAAAATGGTTCAATTCAATGGTCCATCCATTGAGAACATTCTCCTCATGCTCATCAATCCTTATTGGCCACTCCGTGAACACTGTGTCTTCCACGATATCCATATCTCTGCAGTCTATATCATGGGGTCATCATGTTGATTCCGATCAAGAAGTGAGTCATGGACGACGTCATAGATACTCTCCAAAAAATGTGGAAACTACACTTGATATTAAATCTCAGCAAATCACACCAACACCTCAAAAGTTCTGATGAACATGAGAGAGAGCATGCTTCCCCTACCAAACCTTAGCAGGCCACATTGAGGGGAAAATTCATGAACAAGTGGTCTCCAACCTCAAACTCTAATAGACTTCTCCTATGATAGGTATATGACATATTCTGGTCCGGAGCTACCTTCATCCTGTCATGCATGAGCTAAAATATATCATTTGAACTCTGAAACACCTCTAGTCCAAGAACACCAGCCTCCCCAACCACTTTCCATCACATGGGAGAACAAAACAGCCTTCTGTATGAGGCTTTGGACAGTGCCATGGCATTGGTAGAGTGATGGGTGTTGCTGTATGAAATCCCTACCAAAGTAAAGTGTCATACCCAAAATACTCCAATGTCCAGAACAGATGCCCACAACATGTCCTCTAATGTCTGTATGTTCTTCTATATCTTCATATCCACTTGAGGGTGGAAAGAAGTATTAAGGCGTAGCTGGGTGCCAAAATAATATATTTATTACCTATAAAATAGTGATTTACACCTTTCAAATCATTGGTAATGGATGGTTCTTGGCACCACATGCAACCACAATACCTCATCCACGTACCACCTTTTAAAGGTATCCACTATGCTCAGCTTCTTGGTCACTAGGAATTGAGATGATTTTTTCATCCGGTCCACCACCACCCAGATAGAATCATGATCCCCCTAAGACCTAGATATTCCTAAGTCTAAATACATCGAGATGTCATCCCACTTCTACATGGGATGATCTAGGGGATGTAGCAAACCTCTAGGGACGTGGTACTCAACTATAACTTACAGAGACACCATGCACATTTCCACAAACTCAGCTGCATTCCACTTTTCCCTAGGACACCCAAAAACAATCTCTCAATCCGTAGAACATCCTGGAAACCCTTAGGTGTACGTCCATGGGTGTTCTATGGAACACATACTGTGATTCCTCATGTATTTTCACTGGGATAAATTTCATCCCAATGAACAGTATCTAGTTCTAACCATCCACTAACCATCCTCTAAAGCATTACCATTGTCAACATGATCAAACATCACCTTATCATCCATGTATCTCTATTGATACACCTACAATATCCTAATTAGAGATAAATACATGATCATCTAAAAAAGAAATCCTCTACCACCATCCAGCCACGTATCCAGGTGCAAGGCATCCAACTCCTCTATTAACTTCCAAGTGCTTGTAGATTCTCAAACTACCTCCTTCTATAACTTCTTACTCAATGAATCATCCACAAAATTCCCTAGACTATGGTGTACGAGATCTCGAAGTTGTAGTCTTAGAAAAAATCCATCCACATAAACTAACATTGGTTTAGGTATTTCTTGGATGAGATATACCTCAAGATCTTTGTATATGTGAAGACCAAAATTCTCTCCCCAATGAGGTAATGACACCACGTCTTTAGGGTAAACATGAATATTGAAATCTCCAGGTCATGGGTGGAATTGTATCATTTGTGAGGATGTAGCATCCTAGACCCATAGGGGATCAGTCCCCACTGATTCATTACACACATCCCAATACTAGATCAGAAGTTTCAAAAAACACCTCAAACAACACCCCTTCCTCTGGCTACCAGAGCACCAGAGAATTGACTATCATAACCTTCAGATAGCTGAAAGAAGATGACACTGCACAATCCACAAAAAGGTCATTCCCATCCTGGTCAGACATCCCAATGAGATGAAAATAGATAGAAGTTGGGTAATAACCTCCAGTTATAGCCTTCCAGACCCAGGAATCTTTGAACCTCTACCACATTCTTGACTGATGCTCAATAAACAACTACTTTGACCTTCGATAGGCCAACTGATATCCCTTGTATCGACACCAAATGTCCATGGATGATCACCTCTCGGATCCATAACATTTTCTTGGTCAACTTCCCATAATGATGGTGGTGTTCAAGGACCTCCATGACAGTCCTGAGGTGCTCAGTATGCTCCACCTTTGACCTTGAGTAAACTAGAATGTCTTTGACGATCCCAAAGATAAACCAGTCCATGAACTCATGGATAACAGAGTTCTTGATCCCCGTAAACATAGCCGGTGTGTTCGTAACGTAGAACTACATGACTACAAACTCAAAGTTCTCATACCTACACCTCAAATTAGTCTTCAAGATGTCACCCTCCTTAACCCTTCACTAGTGATACCGTGATGATAGATCAATCTTAGAGAACCAACCAGCTATTCTTAGATGGTCGAAGAGAACTTATATCCTCAGGAGAGGGTAACATTTCTTGGCCATCACCTGATTTAGTCTCTGGTAGTCGATACAAACTATTTGACCACTCTATGTCTTCTTCACAAACAAGACCGGGACACCCCATAGTGACACAACAGATCAAACCAAATTCATCTTCATTAGATCATAAATCTGAATTCTTAACTCCTAGAAAATAGAAGGAATCATCTGATAATAATCCATCGACATCATACGGGCACCAGGCTATAAGTATATCCCAATAACAACATCGCAATGAGAGGATAGATTCACAACCTTTTCAGGGAAGATGTCTAGGAACTCCACAGTAACCCCTAGAACATCCACTATCTCAACATTCACTAATATTAACAACTTCTTGGAAAACATTGAAAGAAGAGGTTCCACACATCGGGTACCAACCTAACAACTACATTCACCCAAAAAAGTTACACACTAACTGTCCTCATCGGAGAACCTGATTCTTCTCCAGAAGTAGTCGATAATGGAACACATAGAGAAAAAATATTTGATTCTTAATATGAATTTGTATTGATGAATAGATAGCAGAAAAAGATCTCCACTGGTCGGATGTAAATCCAACATTAGTCTACATTCCCATCATACATAAAATAATTTCTTCTGACCGCTGACTGGTGTACACAACACCAGGTGAACAAAAGTATCTCTGCATCAATAACCAAATCGTGGGATATACATGGTGTAATGAAGAAGTGTGAGGCACCTGATTCAAACAAGTCAGAAAAAATACTTCCAAACAAACTGATCATCCCATGAATAGCCGCAAGCCCAATTGGAACTGCTACATCTGCGGTGTGAAACATTCCGCACCCGTATCACCTGCCTCTTAGTTATCGACCTCCTCCCTTACCACCACCTATTCGAGGTCCTGGATAAGCTATCAGTAGTTTGGTTCCTCCTACAAATGTCTACTCTTGCTGGAGAAGTAGGATGCTGGTGTGGTTAGAAGGGCCTATCCAGAAACAATTGATGCTGAGGTGGGAGCTGAACCTACCCACACCCACTGTACTGACCTGTAACTAGGCACTAAATTTTGATGTTCCCAGGAACTCTGTAAGTGAAACATCTTAGTCCCAGGCCCATAAAAAAATAAAAATACATGTAAAATAGAACTCAAAATATTGAGGCCTACTCAATCTTAGCCAACACCTAGAAGGTCGTATTTCTAGATATCCGATGATGACTTCTTTCTCCTTCGACGAACTCTATTGGCTCCCCTCATACAAAAAACCTCCTTGCAATTTCATCCAATCAACTACATCATCATTCTTCTAAACTTCTACATATGTCCATATAGTGAAGGGAGTAATAGAATACTAAAGTGAATGTCGATGTTCCTCCTCGAAGCGACTCACCTGAGACTCCTCATCCAGATATAGGTTTGGATAAAAGTGCAGGGGGTCTATGAACATGATCCCCAACCCCCTCATCGACATACTCACTCGTAGTAGAGAGACTATCTATTTTACCTTTATGGACATCATCATCATGGAAAGGAACTCTGCCTAAAACTAATTTGTGGATTCAGCCCACAAAACATCAGTCTCCTTCCACTCCCTGAGGTAAAGTGTCCACCAATGATGAACTTCTCCCCTCATCTGAATAAACCCCAATTGAAACCAATACTCTCTTGAAGCATTTATCAATGTAAATGTGATCTCGAACTCTTCAATTATTCCCTCCATCTCTATGGGGGAAATAATTACCTCGTACCTTCTAAGAGACTATCATTGGAAATCACAAAGGGAAGTATTCCACAAGTCATCCTAATCTTATAGATTAACCCTCTAATGATAGATCAAGTCATCCTGCTGGGCTTTGACTGCCCGTGCCACTCATGGACGACGTCTGGGTGCTATAGATGAAAAGGTAACAAAGAATTTACTATGCCTAGGTAGTACAAAAATTCTATTTATATTAATTTTAAATAATTATTTATTTTAATTTTACTAAAAATCTCTACTAAATCAACAACACAAGTCATTATGATGCATGTACCTTTCGTAGAGTCTATAACCTACAATCAGTGGTGCCTCGCTTGGTTATTCAGTAGGCTCAAAGTCCTTGCATCGTATCACAGGGGCCCCTAAAATCCCATGTCCTTTCTTGGCTTCCCTAAAATATTTCATTTACTAAGTTCACCTAACTCATATTCTCTACCAACCCTTGTAATACATATTGTTCCTAAATCTGAACTCCAACCTATCTCTCAACTAGCCTCCCTATGATACCACTTTATCACGAACTGCCTTCATCAAGATGAGGGAAGGGATAGAAAAGATCTTGCACTTCCCTCCTCTAGATGAAGTGGTGATATTGACCCCCCGAGTCCCACCTTTAGTAGGACACAGAGTTGCGACTCACACCAAGGGTATGTTATCTTACATATTATGGAAGTCATTACCCTTTACAAAGAAACATTTTGGGATGTAAGGTGTTAAGTCCCAAAAATGCCAAAATATTTAAAATAAAAGTAAATCCAAAAATCCATTCTTATATACATGAGTTAAACATAAACTACCACAAAAGTATAAAAAAACTCCAATGGATGTACCAAAAAAGAATGTACAGAAAAAAAACTATCCCAAAGACCAAGCTAGTAAAACTTAGAACGGTCTTCGAAGTCCTATAGAAAACCTAAAACTAGTTTTATACATGTTGGGTGAGCATTCTAGTATACTCAATAGGGAAACCAAAGTCACTCATGCATAAGTGGGGGAATATAATATGTACCTATAAAGATACTTGAAACTAAAAGCACCTATAAAGAAAAACTACCCACCCATCCTCGCTAAGGCACACTATCCAAATAACACAACTCATGTCATATAATAGTGTAAGCACATTGATATTTGGGTTTCCCACACCACTTCCATGCTGGTTATCTTTTTATTCCTAATGGCTAATATCATGATGCTACAAATCATCCCATACACAATCCAACTGCCACAACTATCCCACACACATCTGAGCCTCCAAATATGAACAAATCCTGACCGTAGACACCTGGGACACAACAACTGAACACCACGATTGATGACACGTAGTCCTCATCCCAAAGGGACATGGGAAGAAAATATGCCCATAGAAACCTAGGCCTCTTTTCCATAACACCACCATTCTGAAGGATCTTATGCTAAGGTAAACCTGAATACATTATTGCATGCCCAAAGGATCTAGGGATATAATAAACCTCAAACAAGTAAACCATGCCCAAAGGATCTAGGGCTATAGTAAACTTCAAGACATTATAGCTTGGATGGATACGCTTGAGCGGTAAGAACCTAGAAGAGGGTGCAAGGATGAAATTATGTAACCATCCATCCATCCTCCCACTGGCATGTTGCGAAGGACACCCTCACCCATTATATGGGGGTGTTCAGAACAAGGTTCTCAACAAGGGTACGATGCATATATAAATCACATGAACTATTGTTCATACATTTAGGTGAAAAAATTATAACCCAACCAACGGGTTTAAGAAAACAACTAAACCACAAGAAAATGAGTTTTTAGCCACCCTTATATGCATAACCACACAAACAGCCAGAACAAGAATAAAAGACCAACTCCCTTCTCATTTAACCATTTTCCATTTATTTAAATTAAGGGTTCACTTTAATTATTCTTTTACTATCATGCTTGTACTAACCACAACCAAACCCAACACAACATGAAAACCCCATTGTCTTCCCACTATATAAGGTCGTACCATGTCCAGGATATAACCAAATCCTTTCCCACTACATACAAGATCATCTATTCCACACATAATTAATCTCTCAACCTAAGATTGCATCACACCTCCTGTATCAGCCAAAACATAAATCCAAAAAACCACAAAACCCAACCAGGACATGCAACACACAACCACATATGTTCAATAGTGTGTATTCAAATATAGCCGAAATTTATCTTCAATTCCACTTTGTTAACCGGCAGGATCACACAAGGATTCTTTATCCAAGGGTATACAATCACATAACAATGTGTACATTATTAATCACATTTCAAGTTACAACCATTTAATCCAAAGATCATCCAGAAAGCAATGAATCACCAGTGAAAATTGAAAGACCACTAATGGACATTATTTTTAGAGTCCTTACAGGGGAAAAAGTCAAGACAAGGTTCGTGGATACAATTCTATACCAGAATATGAAAAATAAACACTTCCCTACCATTATTCCATAGTTGAATGGTTATATTTTTATCATTATATTCATTCTGCTCATTTATTACTCTATATTCAAGAATAGAATTACCTGTATTCACCTAAAAACATCACTACGCCCACCTCACATGAAACACATGAGAAGAGAAAAGAAGGAAAAACCATTCCTGGATGATCAATTTATCTATTTAGTTATTTCACCATGGAAATGGGGCATGTGGGGTGCAAGAGAATCCACGGTAACACGAACTGAAAAGGGATCACATAGAGTAGCATGACTCCTTGAGAAATAGGGACTCTAGTCACACTAATAGAAATGAAAAGTAATAAGGAAATAAGAGATCTATGTTCATGTAAAAAAGACATCATCTAAATTAGGGATATTATATCAAAATAATTGAAAATCATATCATGGTTTGACCACATAGATCGATAGTTTCAACAATTGGAATTAATTGAGAATTAATAATTCCCTTAGACTAAGATATTTCATATATATAAGGATACAGTGGAAAGATCATTTGGAATGAGTGAGAGATGATGGGTTTTTGATTAAAAACACATTAGAGGGGCGATACTAGAAAAACAAAAAACATAGAAAAATGGTAAAACTTGGAATGACTCATCGACACCCTAGCATTGACGTCCTGACACTGATGCCCTAGCACTAAGCCCTAGAACTGCCACCCTGTCATCGACGCATTTACTCACCGACACTAACACCCTGAGTCGGTTACACCGACGCCCCCGAAACATCGACATTAATGCCCTCGACTCACCAACTCGCCATCATGCTTACACCTATAGTTCCAAAATTGATTTTTGGAAAACTCTCTGAATGAGTCATCGATATCCCCTAAAACACCCAAAACACTAGATTTTTACAAAGGAAAGGGCCAGAGAGGTCTGGGTCATTAAAATAATATACTTGGACCCGATCATTTGAAGAAAATGGAAGAGAAGGTTCATTCTATCCAATAGTTTACATCTGTTACTCAGTTTCGATAGAAGATCTATACTAAAAACTATTGAAGGGTCTTAGAGTTTGATGTTAGGGAAAAAGTGTTTTTTGAATATCACCATGGAAGAGACTCATCTAGCTTGAAAGAATGGAATGAATTTCCTATGGTAAATTTCCTCATTTCTGATGATTGATCATATTCGAGAAGTGGAATAGTAGATAACAATTAAACCAAACATAGATCTGGTTTATTTTTTCATCATGGAATCCCTCTCGAGGATGTATATTCTTGATCCCTCAAATTCTCTGAATCTAAAAGGTTTATAACAAAAGTATGACAGCTCTTTTGAGAAGTATCCAATGAAAATCATGCATTATAGAGGTTATTTTTTTATGGGAGAAGAAAACTGACATTGTTAACTTGTTCTGGGGGCCATAAATTTGTAGAGGAAAAATGGTAACTTGAAAAAACACTAATAATTTTTAACCCTTATCAATTAGAAATAGAGAATTGTTGATGAAATTTCTGGGAAAAATTTCTATATGGGGAAGATTGTAATTTATTAGGCTTTATAAATGATATTTATATATGGAATGAATATATTTGTTGTCATATTATATTATATGATACACATAAAAGACATAAACTACCAAACACATATTTCATTGATGAAGATTATTAAATTGGTCAACAACTAAATCAAAGAATATTAGAAATATTAAAATATGATAAATAATATAAAAATTTGAATGTGGAAATTTTTCTTATCATGGTCTACTAGAATCTTCATTCAAAGAAAGAACACTATGGAAAATAAAAAAAAATCTTTTTAAACCAGTTGATATTCAAGAAAAGAAAAATATACAACCCTATGATGAATTGAAGTCAATAATGTATGAAATAATGAAGAGGTATTTAAGGGAGTTATTATGACTGTGGAAAATGTAATGTTTCTATTTGTATAGTAACCTAGCCATTTGGTTTAATAAAGTTTCCTCAGAACAATAAAATATAACCAAAATAATACTTATCATGAAAATTTTAATATAGAATGCATATTTTAATTTGTTATAATTAATACCAATATTAATAACTCTAAGTTATTATAATAACTTTTTTTTAAAAATTATATTTTAATGTATTTCATAGAAATCATATATTTTATATTAATAATTAAAATTATCTATGTTGGAAAATTATTTTGATAAAATTAATATCATTTTTAGAATAATACTGTTGAATTTTTTCAAGGCTGAATTTTTGATAAATTTATAACGAACATCAATTTTTATTTGAATTGTAAAAATTGTATTTTCATAATGTTTCACAATTTATGAAATTATAATGATGTAATAAATAATTAATTTTAAATTTTCTATCTCAGCACAAAATCTATTTGATAGTTTTAATTGGTCATTTAAAAATTCTAACCATATTTTCTAAATCTAGAAATTAATTTCCAAAGTCTATAAGTCTAAAATAACCCTTTAATTAAGCATTTTTGTTTTAGATTCTCTACATTAACTAGGATTAAAAAAATAAAATAGAGTTATAAAGTTATTAAAATACCTAAAATATTATTAAATTATTAAATTATATTTCATAATTTCAAAAATGATACTATATAATGGCCTTCCAAGGATCTTATATTTTATTTAATACATTTACCAAAAAATACCCATCCTTTCCTGTATAAATAACACCTCACATCTCCCTTGGAAAACCACTTACCATATATATTCCAAAGCCCAACCTCAGCCAAAATACATTTTCTGATGTATCATATATTGTTTTGAGATATTCTTGAGTAATAAAAATCAATTATTTCACATATTTTAGTTCCAAATAATAGAAATAACATTGAGAAGAGTGTAATGTTTGATTAATAATTCATATCATTTCCAATTCTCTCACTCATTTTCTCTATTAGTTTCAAATTAAAATTTTTTAATATTATTTTAATAATTTAATAAAATTTTAATAATTATTATAACCTTCAATAGTGACTATATTTATGAAATATTTATAGGTCAAGATTCACTTCACCCCCCTTCGATAATGTCACGTCAATGGTTGGTTGTTCTCCTACAAGAAAAATTCCATATTTCATTAATCACCACATTTATGGATGGATAAAATTAATTATACATGAATTATAAATATGTAATTACATTAATTTTAGGATTCTGTAATTAATCTTACTTATGTATAAATGTCCTTGAACAGAAATATTTGTAATAAAATAAGACGAGATACAAAAAGGAAAATATGTAAAAATAATAATTAACATTTAGCAATGGGAATTAAGAAAGGTATTATAATTATATTATTATATCAACAGTTAAATTAATAAAATAGTTTGATTTTTGTTCTATTTTTTAAAAATTCATCTTTTATTACTATAGAGGTAGAAATGTGAATAAATTAACCAGGCTTTAAGGTGATTGTATTCTCAAATGTAACTCTTTAATTTGGGTAATATATAACTTCACATTGATTTTAGTATGTAAATTCATTTAATTTGAAAAAAAATATTGATTTAGTTTGGGGGGATATACATGCGATTTCCTTATTGAAATTATATATACCACAATTACGATGATTTTTCAAAATGGGCTAAATTTTTTCAAAACATCACCACACTCCTCTGGATTTGATTCAACATCAAAGAAAAATAATCTTTTATGGAAAATACGACATCAATTATTCATTTTAAAACCCTAATTTTTACTCACGAATGTATACTTATTTATAATTTTATGGATTCAATTATTTCCATGGTTTTATTTCATGAATAAAATTTTTATAAGATAACTGTCTTTGTGGAATGAATTATTATGACCATTTTATAATGCGATGGGTTGGTCCAAAGTTATATCACCCCCCAATTTTTTGGGTAATGTGTTATATCTTATGATATTATATTTCTTACACATTAACAATAATCTATGTTAGTTAAAAATATTATTTTCTGATTTATGAATATTTGTTATGGGTGAAAATGATGCAATCATTTTTCTCAAAAATGTGTGAAATTTGACCACTATGTTATGCTGTTTCATTATTATTTTCATTCCACATTCCATTATTTTTTTAAATGATTACTTCATGATTATGATGATGATCCCTTTCTTAAGATATGATGTTGATGATTTTTCTCACCCTTGTAATGCTGATTCATGTATCTGATTCCAACAAGGTTATCCCTCCCTAACACACTATTTAAAATACCCATTATTTTATGTAAATACTAAATTGAATAGTTTTCCTATGGAATACATGAGTGGTTCTAGAAGTAAATTGATGAATAATTGAAATAATGTTTATGTTTTATGTATAGATTTTGTATGAACCTAATATTTCCTTAACACTAACCCTTTAGATCTGTAAATATATTATTATTAAGTTATTAATTTACATAATGATGTAATAGTAACATAAGAAAATTTTGGGTTTTTATAAAAGGATATTTCATTTCAAGGGTAGTGGATTTCATTTGATAGAACGTGATGGAAATTGAATGGTCACCTTGTTTAAGGTTACATGACTCCAAAACATGTATATAAATCATATCAATTTAGTTGATTTATACTAGATGGGATTTTAATTCTTGTTTGAATCATTATTCCTTAGGATCTCTAAATGATCCAAAATAGTTATAATATGTTCTCTTTATAATGGGGTTAATCTGTTTTTTGGGAAGACATATTATTGAATATTGGGAAACATGTATGTCAAAAATACAAAAAAACCACAGTATGGAATAGGATGGTTGGTCTTGGAAAGACAACGGGTCTTGAAGAATTAAATTAAAATGTTTTATTGAATGTTTTATCTCTACATAATCTTCCATTCTGTGAATATTTTATTATTTTAAAATATAAAATTGATAGTTATATAATTTATCCATTTAATGATAGTTATCTGTGAGAATGCATTAATTATTACTTGTGGAGTCCTACTAGAACTATGTCTTATAGTGGAGGAAAAATTATTTTCACTTTCAAGGACAAATTTTCTTATAATATATGTAATTATATTTTTCAAAATAAATATGAAATTTTTGAAAAAATCAAGACATGTAAATAAACTATTAAAAACTAAACCGGAAGAAATTATAAAACCATGAGAATTGATAATGGGTTGGAATTCCCACCAAATGGAATTTTTTAGTTCCATTATTCTAAATTCATTTCTAAACACCATATTATTTGTGATACTCCCCAATAGAATGAAATGGTTGAGCATATAAAACACAACATATTTGATATGGTTTATAACTTTCTAACATGATATTTCCTTCCCACATCATTCTATACTGTAAATACATTTACTATTTTCTATGTTATCCACAATGTTCCTTCAACTAAATATCATTTTAAAACTCGACATGAATTATGGAATAACAGTCCCCCTTTATACAACAACTTAAAAGTATTGGATATAAAACATATTCCTAAATTAAAAATAAAAAGTTTGAATATAGATATCTTAAATGTATATTTTAGGGTTGTCCTTAAGTGTTTAGTGGAAATAAAAACTATATTGATAATCCTTATTTCCGAAAATTAATTATTCACTACGTTTTTATATTCCACGAACTCATTAATTCTTAATACAAGAATCTAATTGATATAGTTATCATGCAGAACAAATTGAGAGTTTGAGATGAGGAAGACAACCCAAATGAAAGCTCCACTTATGTAATCTATATCGGAACCTCATGTACAGACCTAGACAGATTACATCAGTGATTCATAGATAGAAAGTGGGGATTTTAAAGCTTCTGGTTACTATCATCTCAATAGAGATAACTATAGGCTGGTCATTATGCCTCCTACTCACTTGGGATATTCTGATATGGCACTTTTTCATTAAAAAATTCAGTGGATCATATGTATGAGGATTCCAAGACCCTTAAGAAATATATTAATGATAAGGATTCTAAAAACTAGATGTCTACTATTTATAATGATATGAATTTCTTGGAAAAAAATAACTCCATTACAATTATTATCAAGCCATAAAATTCCAATTTAATTGGATACACATGGATATTCAAAAGGAAATAAGATAACATTGGTGATAAAAATATAATCTTTCAATATATACTTATAGCTATGATATTCAATCCAAGAGAATTGAATATTCATAAATCTTCTCTATTTTTTAGAAATACTATTCAACTTAATTACTTCTATACATCTATTCTTACAATGATTTTAATATTAATAATATTAAAGTTAAATATTCGTTTCAAAATGGTAGTATTGATAAGATATTGTGTATGATACGTCCTGGTGGTTACTCAACTTATTTTTAGCTGAAGTATGTATACCTTTTAAATAAAGATTTTACAGTTTAATAATGGCGTCTAGGAAATGTTAAAGACACATTAACTAAATAATTATTATAAATTTGTTTATAAAAAATAATTATAATTCATGTGTGTATGATAAATATTTTAAAAATGGAATTTCTTATACACATATATCCTGATTATATTTTAATCACTTTCAATAATATTAAAGGCATCACGATAGTGGAATCAAAATTGGAGAGTTCTTTTAAAATTTATGATCATGGTAATACTAAGATAATTTTCAGAATGAAAATTATTAGGGATAAAAGTATGAAACTTATTTAAATTTCCCCACATTATTAAATAATTAAATTTTAGAATAAATAATAATTTAATCCATTAATCCTAATAATGTTCCCTTTAGGATATAATTTATAAAATCAAAATCATATTCACATGTTACAAATTCTTATTTAAAAAAAATTCTAAAATACATTATGAAAATATTATTTGTTGATTGATGTATTAAATGATTGGTAACCAAAATTTTTTTACTTTTTTATTATCATCCATTGTTTGATTATGAGGAACAAGGGAAAGCCATGGTCATATCCTCTTAAGTGGATTTTATGATACATTTCTTTTACACCTATATTTCCTCTCTTCTATGCTAGCAATGTTGGATAAAATGAAATGGTTAGTGAACTTTTGTATTCTAATTATAATTTAATATTGAAACTATATAGTACCTCTATGATTATTCCGTTTATACTAGTGGAGTTACAATTTCATGGAAGTGTAATATAAAGCCTATTATGGCCCTCTCAACCACTGAGGATAGGAGTATTTATCTCACTAAGGCTATCAATGAAGCTATGGTTTTTTATAGTTTACTATAAAAACTTTTTGAATATATTTATGTAATGGGATTAATTGTTATATTCAATTTTCAATGCTCTTGCATAAGAATATACTCTATTATGGTAGGTCTAAACATATTTATGCTAAAATAAATTATATTATTGAAATTATTAAAATCATAATTGTGTGTGTTAATAATATACACAATGAGAATAATCTATAAGATAGTTTTTCTAATTCTATGAAATTTTAAAAACTCATACATTGTTTATATATAATAAATATGGTTATAAGTCAATAATTACTTGTAAAATGACATCAAGATTTTATTTTTAATTGGTAAAGATTTGTGATAATTTTTTTCTCACAAATTGTCCTCGTATAATATTATATTTATCAATTGATTATTTCTCTTGATATGTATGTATTTTGATCATTTTTTTACATAGGTACTCTACCAAACATTATATTATATTGACCAACTATCATATGGTTGATCAAATGGCCATAAACTATTTCTATTAATCGATCATGATGGAATGTTGATCAACCAAAAATTATTGTCATTTAGTCAATCACCATTTATGGTAAATCCCCTCAGTCGAGCCACCTCTTAAAATAGTATCATTATGTTATTTTAATGTTCAATCAACCTATATTAAATCCCTTTTGGTCAAAAAATATAACATGTACACCTCACATTTCCTTGTCCCTCTATGCACCAGTTTCTCCAACAGTTACGCAGTTTCTTGTTTTTATCGTAACATTGGTTATTAGGGTTCAACCATTCATACCTGCACATTTCAATCAATTTGATGAAGTTATTTAAATATATTCAGACCTAAATAATAATTTTTTTCACATATTGGGATTGTGAAAACTCAATTAGTGAGACCAATCCTTTTATTATATTGAATAGAATGATTATACAGATATACTTATGGGCATCCTTTCATGTGACCATTGTTTTTATCCTTTCACATAAGGTAAACATAAATAATGGACTATAATTCTAGTCGATATCCATATCTCAAGAAGTATATCATTTGTGAATGACTTCAGTTCCAGAAGAAAGATCATCTTCATATTGTAACACCCCAGGTAAATAAAGAATATGACATTTTAATATTTATCCATATTTGTGAATAAAATATTAATATTACTTTAAAGGGTAATCTATGCACGATGGCGTACCCAATACACAACAATGAGTTTCTTGGGAATCTTGTGTTGCACTCTAATAATAAAATAATATTATTTTAAATGGTAGTTAACTCCTAGTCGTTGTAATGGCGGGAATGAATATAAACAACTAAAAAATGATTATATATGTTTGTCAAATATTTTTACTCTTTACAATAAATGTTATAGGATTAAAAATGCGAATGAATCCATTTTTTAAGCGTAAACATTCAAATATGCTTTAAAAGGTCGATTAACAGCCTTTTGATGGCGAACCTCTTTTAAATCCACATTTTGAAAATTTTATGTGTTATATATGAAAAAATAAAATTCTTCTTTAGAATCAGGACATCAAAATTTACTTTGTGTAAATTTTTGGTATTTTTCCGAAAAAGTTCAATTTTTAATGAATAGGGAAAAATGTTGTATTTTAATTCAAAACCTCTATTTAATCTAATTTATTTATTTGATTAGATTATATTTTGAATTGGTTTTAAAGTGAAATTAGAATATATTTTTACCATTTAATTTAATAGTGTTCGTTGAAATTAATTTCACTTTGAAATCTAACTTAAACTAGTGTCAATCTTTTGATACATTTTGTTTCATAAAAACACGCTATTTGTTTTGACAGTGGGAATTAATTATTAAATTAATTAATGAAACTTATATGTTTTGAATTTTGTAAAATAGGCATCATTTTGGAATTCGGAATATCAAATATATCTTAGGGTGAATTTTTGGTAAATTTCTGAAAAACTTCAATTTTTTGATGAATAGTGAAACTACTAAGTGGTACTTATAAAAACTGATTTTTCCGTTTAAATGAAATTTTTCCAACTTTGTGTTTTGAATTTCAAAAATCCGACATACATAGTTTTCATTAAGAAGTAAAATGTGGTTCAATGGGATTAGAATAATTTTTTGGTGAATAGTAACTTATTAAGTTTTAAATCGCGATTAGAGGTAATTAGTGTAGTTTAAGTTAAGAATAATGTTATAATAAAATGAAATGACCTATACACATGTCCTACCCTCATTTTATGTGTCATGGCCGACCAATACAATCCATGGGTCAACTTGGGGACCCCATGGAGCAACTTTGGTTGGAAAATGACATAAATACCTTTTTATTTAATGTTAATGTAAAAATGACACAAACATGAGATGTTTTACGAAAAAAAAATTTAAATGGGGTTATACAAGTTAGATATTTGACTATAAATAGTCATTTTAAATCTAAAAAGAGTTAATATGTCATAGTAGTTTTTTTATAATTTTTAGACATTAAATAAATTATATTATTTATGACATCATGATGATGCAGCGATGACCTCATTATTTAACGATTTAAATAACATGGAAAGATAATGTAAAATCTAAGACCTACAAATGTCCAAAACTATTGGATGGGTGGATTTAAAACCCTTATCACCTTATCCTAGAAACACATCAATGTGGTACCATTAAAATCAGAAACTCATTCTAAAATAAAGAAACATTTCTTTACATTCCAAGAGTGCCCCTCCTCTCCTCTTATAAAAGGCCCCCACCTCTACCTCCTTACCCACACTTACAAAGCCTTTGGCTAGGCCAAACCCTGCCCATTATGTCTCTCCACATACCTCTATAACTCCTTGAAGCATAATATTGGGAATAATTCTTCCCAAGGAAGCCTTTGAGCTCAAACCAAAGGGAGTTACATGATTTCAAGGTAATGCCTTCACTTGAGTCCTTTTGTTTTATTTTGTTTCCCCAACCACTTAAACTCTTTTTATTATTTTCTTCTGTAACAACTCCAGAATTTTCAATATAGTAGGATGTTTTTATAAGAAGGATTCGAGATAAACATACACACACCATCATTTAATGGTTAAAGAACATACTGTTTCTGTGGTTGGCGATTTTCTGCCTCACGAAACAATGATTCTTCAATATTCTTTTAACACCTTTAAAGGTGGCCATTATGATGTCACTGTATTTTATATATGATATATATGGTATTTATGTTTACTATATGCTTATTTATTTTATATTTAAACCATACATTTATTCTTTTCATGTTGTGTAAATGCGATAATTTCATATGAGGAAGAGTGGACTACCGCCCCCTCAAGTGATGTGACTCGTACATGCAATACATGGAATGTATAAAGAATGAAATTAATGAACATATGTGACCTATATAACACATATATTATACTGGTATTATAATATATATATATATATCATTTATTTTTAATTCAATTAATATGACAAAGAAAAAATGAAAGTAGCGTTCATGCGTACGTACGGCCTACCGTCTCCACGAACAGTGCTTTTCGTTTTTTATCTCCAAATGATATGGGATAGTATAAAATGAATATATACTGGATATATATGATATTTAAAACATCAATACTATTCTGGATATGATGTACCTATAACTACATGGAAAATTATTTTCCAACAAGTTCAATTTTTCACTCATGTACCAAACATCGACAAAAACGTCTGATATGAACTCATATTATTAACAAATTATTATAACATTAAAATATGTGATATTAACTGAATAATAATAATTATAGGAGGTCCTTAGGGAATTATATGTTGACCAAAGTTTATTATTTAGTAATATAAAGAAACGAACAAGACAAGTCGGACTTGAGGTAAGGGATACTACTCCTCTCTTTCTTTTTAAGTACACTATTTTATGTCATTCCTTTTAAAGCTCATATTTCTTATTATTGGGTTGTTCTTTCATATTTCTCTTACTATAATTTTTCTGTTCATTTGATTAGAGACCCTATTCTCTCTCATCAATCCATTTTGGATGTTTTGAGTGGCGCCGTTAGGCTACCGAATTTTCGTAAGAGATCTAACCTCTCTCTTTCTTTTTAAGTACTCTCCTTTATGTCACTTCTTTTAAGCTCCTATTTGTTATGTTGGGGGATGTTCTTTTATATTCCTCTTTCTTTAAACATTATGTTAATATGATGAGAGACCCTATTTGATCTCATCAATCCATTTTTGTAAGTTTAAAGTGGCGTCGTTAGGCTGCCGAGTTTTCGTAAGGGATTTTTCATCTCACTTTTAGTCCCGTGAGATTTATGATACATTTTCCACCATTTCATTTTAGTGGTGTATGTACTTCCTATTATTATACTCTTTGTGTAATATAATTTCATTTATGGGTATTTACATATTTATTGTATGACCCTTCTTCAATGGGATGTACGTTTCGAAAGTTACCCAAGTCGGTAAGGGAACCTTTCACCCTCCTCTTTTTAAAAGACTTCTTTTGTTATGTCTTTTAATTCACATACTATTATGTTGGGATATTTTCTTCTCTATCCTTATTGATTTAAATTTTACTTCCATATGATGAGATACCCTTTTTGTCTCTCATCAACTCATTTTCTGAATTTTGTAGTGACGTCGTTAGGCTGTCAAATTTTTGCAAAGGAACTTCTTATCCCAAATTTGATTCTTTGGGATAAACTTATAATCCTTGAATATGTCGTTCTATGAATATGTTTGAATAAACTCTGATTGTTTCACACTTAATATCCACTTATATTTGGTGTATTCGTTTGTCACACATAATTATGTAATTGATTTATCCTTAAACCAAGGATATCGTCTTTGTAAGGGACTTCGTCTCAATCTCCATTCATTGAGGCATATTTTTTTTATACACAACCTTATTTTATACGGTGTATAAACCCCTTTGACTTTTACGTTTATCCAAAAAGGAATCTTTTTTATACGAATCGTTTTACTAAATGACAAAAGGGAATGTTTCTGTCGTACGTATGCGGCGACAATGACTTCTTCGCTGCCGTGACCATTATTTGAGTTTCGGCTTACTCTCCAAGACATACCTTCTTTTTAAAAGAAAAATAAATACCATGTTTTACATTTCTTTTATTTTGGTATTGAAAATTGTTTTCATAATGGTTTTATATCAATGTTTTGTATTGATATCTTGTTATTGAACGGTGGAAATGTTATGTTTCCTTTATGCAAGTTTTCTGTGATAAGATTATGTTATGGTTCTTGGGAATTGTTATGAAGACGTGTGGTTCCGTGATAAACTAATGGCGGGTGAGCCTGATATAGCTCTCCAATGCATTGGGTAACACGAAGGAGTGAAACATTAAGGTTTCTCCGAATAGATTTAGGGAATATACTGTGGTGGGTATTCCAAACGTAACCAAGATGGTTAGTCCCTATGTAAGAATGTTATGAATGCCTCAAGTTACATTTTATGTCTTATGATTTCTATGATTTATTCATGATTTGATGAGGTATGTTAAAGTGCCTGTGTTTTATGGGTAAAGTATGATTTCATTCTTATGAATATATGATCTCATGTTTCCTTTCCATATTTTTATAACCCTTACTGATATTTTTATGCTCATCCCAAGTTTTTTTTTTTGAAATGTTTTTCATAGGTCAAGGGAAAGGTACATGATATGATGATAGTGACAAGGAAGTGTTAAGAAAGAATCCATGTTTTATTTTAAATATTTTTCCGTTGAAGGGATAAATGAATACTATCTTTATGTAACCACTTTGTTTAAATGTGGAATGTAATGCCAGTTTTATGATCTAATTCTCTAAAACTCTAAAACTGAAAAGATCCTCAATGTGTAATATTGTATTAACTCAAGATTAAGTAAGGTTTAAGGTTGGGGTCTTATAGTTGGTATCAAATGTCGGTTTAGACAACTTTAGGGATTATGAGTTTTTGTTGGACACATGATTAGTCCCTATATATATTATTTCAGTTAAATCCTGGTTTTATAACTTTTTTCAGGTCATGTAAAGTCGGTTATGAATGGAAGGAGAAGGATCTCAAACGACATTCCTATCTCTTCCTGATGACATGCTTGCAATGATTATTGCAATGTCATGTTCAGATGATTGTGAAACTTTTTCTAGCATACAACTCACTTGCAAGAAGTTGTTTGAGATATCAAACACCTCCACTATACCTCGTTATCATCGTGGATCATGGGTTGTTTTTAGAAAAATACTATTTTCACAATATTCTCATGTTTTCAAGAAGGTAAATATTATCAAGGTATTTTCAAATATTTTACCTTATCACAAGAATTTGAAGCATATTATGATTTTAAAAATGGTGATGAGGAAGGAGACCCTTGAGCAACCTATTTATATTTTCTTTTAAAATATAGTCTCTCAGAACATACTTATGGTATTTTAAAAGGACCAATAATAGAAAGTTTCAACTCAAATTTTGTCCGACTATTTTATAGAAATCATGTTTTATCAGATGTTTTGGAATTATATGTCATTCATGATTATTTTCCAAAAATGTTTTTCTATGAACACCCATATGACCCATGTTGTACAAGGTGTATTTGGATGGAGGAAGAAAATGATTTTGAAAGATCTATAAATCATTTTTGTAATGCATGGGACTTCTACCTACGTGAGCAAGATGATGATGAAACCGACTGGAAGCCATGATCAAGGTATGATGTTATTCATTTTGGGAATCGTTTTATTTTATCTTATGGTGGTGAAATAAGACTTCAAGAATTAAGATGTTGAGATCGTAATGAATTTGGATGAAAATGAGAGGTAAAAGGAAACTATTGAGGTTAAAACATGTTAGGGTTATTTTTGGAGGACAACACGTAGACAGTGTGACAACCCGTCACATCGGACAAAGCTGCGGTAATCGAACCCACAACCAAAGTGCGACTGGTATTTATCACCTACCACTGGACTATGTGAAGTCCCTGGTTAGTTTGAATGATTATTTTTAGTTAGATGATTTTATGAATTAAGAGTAAGTTGATTTTGGGTTATCTATGGAAATTTGTTAACCTATCAGGGAGGATATGTGATTAGGTTAATTACTTTTCAATACGAGACTTTAGGAGAAACTGATGTTGTTTGGAGATAAATGTTACGATTTAACTTGGAAGACTATGTGACTAAATCCTTCAAATATTCGGGTTTCAATATTAGTTTGGTTTACTTTGAAGTATTTTATGGACAATTTGTTTATTGAATGGTCTTTCTAGAACTTTGGGTATTGTTTGATAAATTTTGGAGATTAAGAATAGATTTGTTTTTTTAAGGATTGTCCTTTTTTTGTAGTATCTGATCTTGTACTAACCTTTTTGGTTTTGGTTTTGGTTAAGGTCTAAAGAAATGGGAAGTATATAGTTCTCTTTTTTGGATTAAGTGATCCTCTAGAAGTTGATTATAGTACTCTTAATGTGAACAAGTCTTCCTAAATACTCGTTTTTTGGAGAAAATATGAGTTTGTGTAAGAAATCTAGTAAAAGTTGAAAGTCAACATGACAAGTAAGTATGTTTCCTTAAGATAAAAAATAATTTCCTCAATGAAGAGTAAATTATATCAAAAATATTGTCTGTTAACTTTTCCTACTGGGGAATCGAATACCGTTTAACCCATCACAAGTTTGTGATTTTCTTATGGTTAACTTTCTCCTAGACATGTTTACTATCATTATCCCTCAGAACATGACCCTTTGTTTTTTCCTCCATGCCGATATTTTAATACTTGGAATCCTAGTATGGGTTAACTCGGGTGACCTTAGTACTTATCTTTCTTTATAGTAAAGTGATTGTTTTACTAACTCTTGTTCTGATGTGGTATTTTCAATGTAGTTTCCAAGCCCAATGTTAAAAATTACGAGGATGAAATTCCTAAAAGGGGGGAAGCATGTAACACCCCAGGTAAATAAAGAATATGACATTTTCATATTTATCCATATTTGTGAATAAAATATTAATATTACTTTAAAGGGGACGATATGCACGATGGCGTACCCAATACGCAACAATGAGTTTCTTGGGAATCTTGCATTGCACTCTAATAATGAAATAATATTATTTTAAATGGTATTTAACGCCTAGTCGTTGTAATGGCGGGAATGAATAGAAATAACTAAAAAATGATTATATATGTTTGTCAAATATTTTTACTCTTTACAATAAATTTTATAGGATTAAAAATGCGAATGAATTCCATTTTTTAAGTGTAAACATTCAAATATACTTTAAAAGGTCGATTAACCACCTTTTGATGGCGAACCTCTTTTAAATCCACTTTTTGAAAATTTTATGTGTTATATTTGACAAAATAAAATTCTTCTTTAGAATCAGGACATCAAAATTTACTTTGTGTAAATTTTTGGTATTTTTCCGAAAAAGTTCAATTTTTAATGAATAGTGAAAAATGTTGTATTTTAATTCAAAACCTCTATTTAATATAATTTATTTATTTGATTAGATTATATTTTGAATTGGTTTTAAAGTTAAATTAGAATATATTTTTACCATTTAATCCAATAGTGTTCGTTGAAAGTAATTTCACTTTGAAATCAGACTTAAACTAGTGTCAATCTTTTGATAAATTTTGTTTCATAAAAACACGCTATTTGTTTTGACAGCGGGAATTAATTATTAAATTAATTAATGAAACTTATATGTTTTGAATTTTGTAAAATAGGAATCATTTTGGAATTCGGAATATCAAATATAGCTTAGGGTGAATTTTTGGTAATTTTCTGAAAAACTTTAATTTTTTGATGAATAGTGAAACCACTAAGTGGTACTTATAAAAACTTATTTTTCTGTTTAAATGAAATTTTTCCATCTTTGTGTTTTGAATTTCAAAAATCTTACATGCATGGTTTTCATTAAGAAGTAAAATGTAGTTCAATGGTATTAGAATAATTTTTTGGTGAATAGTGACTTATTAAGTTTTTAATCGCGATTAGAGGTAATTAGTGTAGTTTAAGGTAAGAATAATGTTATAATAAAATGAAATGACCTATACACATGTCCTACTCTCATTGGATGTGTCATGGCCGACCAATACAATCCATGGGTCATCTTGGGGACCCCATGGATCCACTTTGGTTGGAAAATGACATAAATATCTTTTTATTTAATGTTAATGTAAAAATGACACAAACATGAGATGTTTTACTAAAAAAACTTTAAATGGGATTATACAAGTCAGATATTTGACTATAAATAGTAATTGGAAAGATAAAAAGAGTTCCTACTTCATAGTAGTTTTTTTATAATTTTTAGACATTAAATAAATTAAATTATTTATGACATAATGATGATGCAGCGATGACCTCATTATTTAACGATTTAAATAATATGGAAAGATGATGTAAAATCTAAGACCTAAAAATGTCCAAAACCTATTGGATTGGTGGATTTAGAACCCTTATCACCTTATCCTCGAAACACATCAATGTGGGACCATTAAAATCTGAAACTCATTCTAAAATAAAGTAACATTTCTTTACATTCCAAGAGTGCCCCTCCTCTCCTCTTATAAAAGGCCCCCACCTCTACCTCCTTACCCACACCTCCAAAGCCTTTTTCTCGGCCAACCCCTGGCCATTTTGTCTCTCCACATAAATATATAACTCCTTGAAGCCTCACTTTGGGCATAATACTTCCCAAGGATACCTTTGAGCTCAAACCAAAGGGAGTTTCCCGATTCAAGGTAATGTCTTCACTTGAGTCCTTTAGTTTTATTTTGCTTCTCCAACACCCTAAACTCTTTTTATTCTTTTATTTTGTAACAACTAGAGTATTTTAAATATACTAGGATGTTTTTATAAAAATTATTCGAGCTACACTTACACACACCTTTGTCTAATGGTTAAAGAACATATTGTTTCTGTGGTTGGCGATTTTCTGCCTCACGAAATGATGATTGTTCAATATTATTTTAACACCTTTAAAGGTGGCCATTATGATGTCATTGTATTTTATATATGATATATATGGTATTTATGTTTACTATATGCTTCTTTATTTTATATTTAAACCATACCTTTCTTATTTTCATGTTGTGAAAATGCGATAATTTCATATGAGGAAGAGTGGACTACCGCCCCCTCAAGTGATGTGACTCGTACATGCAATACATGGAATGTATAAAGAATGAAATTAATGAACATATGTGACCTATATAACACATATATTATACTGGAATTATAATATATATATATATCATTTATTTTTAATTCAATTAATATGACAAAGAAAAAATGAAAGTAGCGTTCATGCGTACGTACGGCCTACCGTCTCCATGAACGGTGCTTTTCGTTTTTTATCTCCAAATGATATGGGATAGTATAAAATGAATATATACTGGATATATATGATATTTAAAACATCAATACTATTCTGGATATGATGTACCTATAACTACATGGAAAATTATTTTCCAACAAGTTCAATTTTTGACTCATGTACCAAACATCGACAAAAACATCCGATATGAACTCATATTATTAACCAATTATTATAACATTAAAATATGTGGTATGAACTGAATAATAATCATTATAGGAGGTCCTTAGTAAATTATAAATTGACCAAAGTTTATTATTCAGGAATATAATGAAACGAACAAGACAAGTCGGACTTGAGGTAAGGGATCCTACTCCTCTCTTTCTTTTTAAGTACACTCTTTTATGTCATTCCTTTTAAATCTCATATTTCTTGTTATTGGGATGTTATTTTATATTACTCTTACTATAATTTTTATGATCATATGATGAGAGACCATATTCTCTCTCATCAATCCATTTTGGATGTTTTGAGTGGCGCCGTTAGGCTACCGAATATTTGTAAGAGATCTAACCCCTCTCTTTCTTTTTAAGTACTCTCCTTTATGTCACTTATTTTAAGCTCCTCTTTGTTATGTTGGGGGATGTTCTTTTTATATTCCTATTTCTGTAAAATTTATGTTAATATGATAAGAGACCCTATTTGATCTCATCAATCCATTTTTGTAAGTTTAATGTGGCGCTGTTAGGATGCCGAGTTTTCGTAAGGGATTTTTCATCTCACTATTAGTCCAGTGAGATTTATGATACATTTTCCACCATTTAATTTAAGTGGTGTATGTAATTACTATTATTATACTCTTTGTGTAATATAATTTCGTTTATGGGTATTTACATATTTATTTTATGACCCTTCTTCAATGGGATGTACGTTTCGAAAGTTACCCTAGTCGGTAAGGGGACCTTTCACCCTCCTCTTTTTAAAAGACTTCATTTGTTAAGTCTTTTAATTCACATAATATTATGTTGGGATATGTTCTTATATATCCTTATTGATTAAAATTTCACGTCCATGTGATGATATACCCTTTTTATCTGTCATTAACTCATTTTCTGAATTTTGTAGTGACGCCGTTAGGCTGTCAAATTTTTGCAAGGGAACTTCTTATACCAAATTTGATTCTTTGGGATAAACTTGTAATCCTTGAATATGTCATTCTATGAATATGTGTGAATAACCTCTGATTGTTTCATACTTAATATCCACTTATATTTTGTGTATTCGTTTGTCACACATAATTATGTAATTGATTTATCCTTAAACCATGGATATCATCTTTGTAAGGGAGTTCGTCTCAATCTCCATTCATTGAGGCATATTTTGTTTAATACACAACTTTATTTTATACGGTGTATAAACCCCTTTTACTTTTATATTTATCCAAAAAGGAATCTTTTTTATACGAAGCATTTTACTAAACGAAAAAAGGGAATGTTTTTGTCGTACGTATGCGGCGACAACGACTTCTCCACTGCCGTGACCATTATTTGAGTTTCGGCTTCCTCTCCAAGCCATACCCTCTTTTTAAAAGAAAAATAAATACCATGTTTTACATTTCTTTTATTTTGGTATTGAAAATGGTTTTCATAATGGTTTTATATCAATGTGTTGTATTGATATCTTGTTATTTAAAGGTGGAAATGTTATGTTTCCTTT
The DNA here is from genome assembly GCA_963277665.1 of Viscum album. Lineage (NCBI taxonomy): Eukaryota > Viridiplantae > Streptophyta > Magnoliopsida > Santalales > Viscaceae > Viscum > Viscum album. Next base: position 1,266,441,787 of record OY728165.1, on the reverse strand, counting down.
ATGCATGTTTTCTGTGATAAGATTATGTTATGGTTCTTAGGCATTGTTATGAAGACGGGTGGTTCCGTGATCAACTTAGGGTGGGTGAGCCCGATATAGATCTCCAATGCATTGGGTAACACGAAGGAGTGAAACATTAAGGTTTACCCGAAGAGATTTAGGGAATATACTGTGGTGGGTATTCCAAACGTAACCAAGAGGGTTACTCCCTACGTAATAATGTTATGAATGCCTCATGTTACCTTTTATGTCTTATGATTTCTATGATTTATTCATTATTTGATGAGGTATGTTAACGTGCCTCTGTTCTATGGGTAAATTATGATTTCATTCTTATAAATATATGAACTCATGTTTCCTTTCCATATTTTTATATCCCTTACTGAGCTTTTTATGCTCATCCCAAGTTTTTTCTTGAAATGTTTTTCACAGGTCAAGGGAAAGGTACATGATATGATGATAGTGACAAAGAAGTGTCAAGAAAGAATCCATGTTTTATTTTAAATATGTTTCCATTGAAGGGATAAATGAATACTATCTTTATGTAACCACTTTGTTTAAATATGGAATGTAATGCAAGTTTTATGATCTAATTCTCTAAAACTCTAAACCTAAAAAGATCCTCAATGTGTAATCTTGTATTAACTCAAGATTAAGTAAGGTTTAAGGTTGCGGCCTTATACATATGATGCCTCTCTAAAGGGAATCTAGTTAGTGGTAGGCTTATTAGATTATAATATTTATATTTATGTTTCCTTATTCATTTGATATTGATATCAATTGTTCTAATCAGCTCTTTTAAAATACTATTTTTAGATTAATAAATATCATGAGAGGTTGGCTCTCCTACCATGATTGTTGGACCACAATGGTTTTAATCATATAAAATATACTTTCCATTTACTGATTTCTATTTCTCTATTTTATTTTACCGTATCTCATCTTGAATCTCCTAGTTTTCAAGTCTATTTTATTTATATTCAATTCAATGTTCAATTAAATATCTCTTGATTCAATAGAAACAAATCATTTATTTTTGGTTTCTCACCTTTTCATTTCGTAGTACCTCATAGCATTGTCCCCAATGCATATAAAAGGTTTACTTTTATCATTGTTTTTAACACAAATAAAAATAAATTTTATATGAGCCAGTCATAAATATGATAATATATTTATCAATTTATATATTATAAAATAATTATGTTTTTTAATTGTAATGAAATATTTTCAACAATAAAATTTAAATAAATTAATTAATTAGAAATATAAAAAAACATAAATTTTCATTTATATAATATTTTTTATATAGTAGAAATATTAGTTTTTATATATAAGAAAAATTTAAATATGTAAACTGTAATTAATTTTATAAAAATATAATTGACATTATTTCAGATAGAAAAAATAATAAGAATTTATCAGATTTATATATAGTTGCTTATACATATATAGGTGTTCGTTTCCATAATATTATATATGTGTACTCACGGAAATGTTTCCATGGGTTCTTTAGAAATGCTTGCAGAGTAAAACACATATATTTATATGGGAATAAAGACGATTATATATATAAACCAATAACTAAAATAATACATATTCATGCCTTTAAATAAATCATTAAAATGAACTTATAATTATTAAATTTTTAATATTTTTTTATGTTAAAAAATATATTCTTTATAGTAAAATTATTTATTAATATTTAAATGTAATTAATTAGTAATGTATTTTTTGGGTATTTTTATATGTGTAAATGTGATTACATTTTAATATAATTATATATTTCTATAATTAATTATATATTTTAATATATATATATATATATATATATTCTTATGAATAAATAATGTTATTCTCAATTATAATTAGTATTCATTATATGTAATTAGTAATTGATTAATTTTCTTTCATAAAATGAATTTAATAAATACATTGATATACTTAGTAATAATTTCAAATTTATAACAATTGTAAATCAATAGAAATTTATTTATTAAGAAATTACTTTTAAATCGAGATTTTTAAAACTAAAAATATATCCTGAAAAATAATGATACAATTATATTTTTAAATTAGTTGAAATAAATAATATGGCTTTTGGGGTGGTTTATGAGTTTTAAGTCCTATAATTTTCATTTTCGAAAGACCATGGTTCAAATCTTGGAAAGTCCCTTTGGGGATTTATGTTACAGGTTATGATATAAACATGAAACAGACTAGCGGTTACATAGATATGATGCAGGAAGGTATTGATGCATGTAGGATGATGGAAACATGATGCGACTAAGGGCTATTGGACCATTTCTAGGGGACTGTTTGCCTTTTGACTATGGGATATATAATAGGATTCCCTCTATGCAAATAGAAGGTTGTCTTTTCATTCATAATAAAGTTAGACTTCGTCCCCAACATTAAAAATATTAGTTAATAAAACAATATTATAATTTGTAATATGTAATATATATATATATATATAATTTTAATTATTTAGTAATATGATAAATATAGGTGATAATGTATTTAATATTAATTATTAATATTTTGAAAATTATTTTTTATAAATATTCAAATATAGTTATCAATATTATTAAATTTTAGTATTCATTTTTATAATATAATATATTTATTTATTTAGATAATAAATAGTAGTTTTATAATATTATAAAAAATATAAAAATAGTGATTAATAATATTATCTACATTTAAATTGTAGAGACCCGTATCTTGACATACATGGACATTACATTACTTTTGTGGAATACTTGGTACATAACAAAAACACACACACAAGGATCGTAATAGTTTAGTGTCTTTGAAAACTCGGAACATAATCTTCTAATCGTGGTGAAAGATCTTCAATATCTCCCATAAAGATCTTCCTTTTTTTTTACCTAAAACCATTATTTATTTCCTGGGGAAAAGAAAACATAAAAGGGTGAGCTCAGATGCTCAGCAAGGGAAAATAAAGGAAATAAAAAATCATATCATATCTTTTTGAAAATCATAACCTGCAAAAGAGATCATAATATCTTAACATGGAATAAATCATAGAAGTGAAAATGAGATTTCCATAATCATAACATGAAACTTGAAACTTTGTGGCATGCACACATAATCATGGAAAATCATTTCTTGTTAGTCATGACTCATTGCCAAGACTATCTTAGTGGACAAAGTCCGTTTCTGAACCGAGTTCACTCCTCGTTTCAGTCCTGTATCACTGAACCGAAATAACCTTCCGTTCCAGCCATGTCTATCTCATGAGATATAAAATCATTACCCAATGCATTGGAGGGAGATATAGGTCCCACCCATCTCTTAATGATACCCTTCTTATGTGTGCCACAAAATCATAAACCATACATCATAGCATAACTCATGTAATAAAAATGGGATTCTTAAACAACATGACATCATAAAACAATTCATATAAGATAAAGGAATTCATAAAAATATTTCCATCACAACATAATAAAATCCATGTAATAATAGGGATAAAAACAGAACCCTTTATTATCTTAGATGGAAAATAACTTTGATAAAACACTTGAATTGAATTCTTGAGGAAAATATCCTTTCTTCTTCAAAATCAATTTCTTTTCACAAAACATCATGCAATTTTAAAAGAAAGAGATTTTATTGAAAATAGTCATGAAATCTTTTATAGGAAGCTTAATGAAAATAAGGCTTTATAAAACAGTAGAAATCCATTCGTGCCGTATAAGTTAAAAAAAACATTCTTCGTACTTTTGTCGGAAAAGTCAAAAAGCACCTCGTACGAAAAACGACAAAAGATTCCTTTCATACATATTACTAAAAACTCACCGAAGGGTAAAAATGGATTTAAACAATTTTAGGTGGATCGAAATAATATTACATATTGAGTAAACATGGATGTGGATGATAAAATACACCCCAGTAAATACTTACGAATAAACAATCTCGGATAAAAATGAGATTGTGATATTTCCCTTACCTTAGGTCCGATTAGCTTTGTATGTGTCCGAAGCTCCTGTATAATGGTTTAAATAATGTTATTGACTTATTACAGAATCATACATATTGATATGATATCATATATGGTCATATTATTAGCTTCTTGTTAGTAATATTTCATTGTTACTTGTTACTCGGGTCTTTATTGCCTTTTGTTCTTATGCGTGTTTTGCCGAATACATTCTTATTATTCTTTTAAGGTTATAGATACTTTACATCCATAATGGTATTAGTGTAACATATATCATATTTATTCATTCAATTCTTTTATATAATTACTATGTAATGATGATCATGTAGAACGAGTCGCATCACATCGTGGAGACGGTATTCCGTACGTACGCACGAGTGATGATATCATTCCTATGATCGTGGAATTGTATTGGAGTATATATATATTATTTCAGTATCAATATTACTTCATAATAATCATATATAGTTACTCATTACACCATTATACCCATCCTTGTAAGGTGATGGTGGAAAATATATTACACCACGGCGTGGAGACGGTATTCCGTACGTACGCACGCGCGGTGATTTCATTTTTCCGTAGGATGGATAGAAGGTGAATTAGGGTTGTTTCATATTTATAATAACATATCAGTATGTAAGTAATACTGATGTTATTACTTTTTCATGAAACAACTAAAGAAGAATAAGTTGAAGACGAAAGAAATTGAAAAGATTGGTAATGGATATTACCTCTTCTTTGGAACACCTCTTTGAATCCTCCACTTAGGGAACTAAGATTGTTCTTTGAAGAAGACCAGGACCTCTAGGATTATTCTAGGGAAGTGGAGAGGAGAAAATGGCAGGGGTTGGCCGAGCTTGAGTGCTCAAATTGGTGTGAGGAGGAGGGGGAGGAGGTGCCCTTTTATAAGGGAGGAGGGGGGCACCTTAGGAATATCTCAAAATATTATTTTATATTAAAGTCAAAATCGGTTTATAATGGCTCCAAAGGGTATTATTTCGAAGATAAGGTGGGGATGGGCCGAAATCCTATCAACCAATAAGATTTAGACAAGTTTAGGGTATTATTTTAACCTTATCAATTAGATTTAACTCTAAGTTAATTAATTTAACTTTTACCGTGTCTTTTTGTTTTCTTTCACTATATGGTTAATACACTTACTATAACATGCCAAAAGAACCCCAAATTGTTTATTATTAATATATATATCCTTATCTAAGTCATTTGGCCGAACCTTTGATTTTTAGGAATTAAATAACAATTAGTAATATAATATTTGATTTTAAAACTATTTTTTGTCAATTTTGACACTATTTGATATATGATTTTTGTGAAAGTCATAAAAGAATTATATGTTCTAACCAAGTTGATTAAATCAACACTAATATATCATAGTAACCTAGAAAATTTGTGGAATTCATAAAAAGCCTGAAATTACATTTATTTTGGTATTTATATTATCAATTATGTCAATATTTCATTAATAAGATAATTACTGCATCATCTTTGTGTCATAAATAAATTAAATTATTTGATGTCTAAAAATTACAAATAAAATACCATAATGTAGGAAATCTTCTTATCTTTCTAATGAATATTTACAATCTAATTTATCTTATGTATAACCTCATATTATAAATGATTTACTTATTAAACTTTGATTTTAACTATTTTAACCCTTCTTTAAATAAATTAATAATAAATGTCCTAATCTAATCCAAGTGGGCCTAAATGGTCATATTTTATTTCTAAGTTTGTTTTGGTCGAATTACACTTGTCCAATAGAATTAGGACATGTGTTAGGGTAATATTAATATCATATTTACCCTTAGTTACCCTATTTACTATTAACCGCGGTAAAAAAAGTAAAAAGTTACTATTCACCAAAAAATTATTTTCATCTCATTGAACCACATTTTAGTCCTTGATATTAATTGTGTCTCTCGGATTTTCGAAATTCCATTCACAGAAGCGGTAAAATTAAGTTTTATGCAAAATTCAGTTTTTAACCTACCACTTAGTGGTTTCACTATTCATCAAAAATTGAAAGTTTTCAGAAAAAATACCAAAATTTCACCCTAGGCTAATTTCGATATTCTGAGTCCAAAAATGAAGTCCATTTTGAAAAATAAAATTTATAAAATTTCAAAAAGTGGTTATTACTATTCATAACGGCTAGTTTTGATAATATTTTAATAGCATATCGTTGTTTAGTGAAACTCGGTATTGCGTACTACACACGCTATCGAGGAAGGTTGCGATTGCGTGTAATGCAAGGCAAGTCAAGGATACGTGTTGTGCGAGCTCCTTTTTGGTGTAGCGTACAACACAAGACATTAATAAAATTAAAAAGAATAGTTTTCATAAAATCTCGGGCCGTTACATTCTACCCCCCTTAAAATGAATTTCGCCCTCGAAATTCGTCGGGGTTATAAATAGTTTACTATTCGAAAGTTTCTTTAATAGAAACCCACATCGTAAAAAGGAATGCCAAAACTTGTCTTTAAAAACTAAAGTATGAAATGTTACGATTACCCAAATAAACTAATCATTGGGTTTCCACATAGGTGAAAATATGGATATGGAAGAGAAATCTAACCATAATGTTCTGATGGAGAGTGGTAGAGAACATGGCTATGGAAAAGCTAGCAATCACAATGCCATAAATTTGTGATGATCTAGGGTACCATCTGATTCATCGGATATAAGGGCACTAGGACAACATTTTTGGTTTTCAAGATCATTTCCCTAAAGTTGAAAATTTGAATTACAATAAATACTTACTTTATTTTGGTACAATCTCACTATTGTTCGTGCCTTGAACAATTTCCACTTCATCTCTTAAATAAATGAAGTTGAATTTGTTATTCGTGTAGTGTTAGCAGATCATGTGATAGAATGACGGGTCATTCCATCTGTCTCAAACAAAAGGTTAGCAAAAATTATATACATAAGTCGATCTATAGTGAGATTAATCATATATGGTTCCTAAAATGGACTTATACTTCATATATCATACTGCTTAATATAATAAAACTAGTTTCTACTAAACAGGGACTTCCTGTAGGCCAGTGGTAGGCGATAAAGGCCAGTCGCACTTCGGTTGTGGGTTCGATTCCCATAGCCTTGTCCGAAGCGATGGGCTGTCGCCCGTCTTGCAGGTTGTCCTTTTTCTAAAACTATATTACTATAACATCCCGTCAATAATATCGAAAAAACTTCTATCCTTAATCCATTCCAATCTTTAGGCTTATCCAGAATATTGTAGTCCACTCTCATAGTGAAAATGATTACCATATATTTAATACCATCGTTGATCCCCATATATCATAAGATATGTCACATTCCAGACATTCAAAGTCCTTAATCATGTATTCTCTTGAATACCCATTGAACCTTAATGAAAACATGAATGCAGTTACCAAAATCCTCAAAATTCTATATACTCAAACCATGATATCACTTAGTCCTTATATCAATCATGAGCTCATGAATACTGTAAAATATTTCATTTTCTCGTTTTCCCTTCATTATGCACATATCATTCTTTTTCCCAAAATATCTCAATCACTTTCCATGGTTATTGGTACCATAAAATTATTGAAAACCACAATAGACCAATACATAAATATTCCAATACTCCATGATACAACATTATTTTGGAATCCTATTACATAAACAATTATTCATTCCACCACATCATTGTCATATTCAACATCGCCAATAGTGATCGCATGTGACTTCCCTTTGTCCTTTTCCTTAAGCGGTTGCTCATGTCGATCATCACTAACCCTTGGATTAGGGCATTTATTAGCATAATGCCCCATTTCCTTGCACTTGAAGCATTGAAGTGTTGGTGATGTGTTCTCTGCAATGTTTGCTTTATTCACATCATTAGAATCCCTTTTTCCATTACTTCGACACTCATCTACTCGATGACCTTCTTTTCCACACTTAAAGCATTTTCTAGTCCCTTTAATACAATCTCCACCATGCTTCTTTCCACACTTTGTGCATAAGGAAACATTCATCTTCTTTTCACCATTATTCTGAGATTTCTCCTTGAATTCCATCTTTCGTTTCTTGTCAAAACCATGAGATGGATATGTAACACCAACTTCCATTTCTACCTTGACAGCACAACGCACAATTTCTTCATAGCTACTGAAGTCTCTTATAGCTAATGCCCTTCGAAGACTTGGTTTTAAGCCCCTGAAAAATCGATCAACTTTACTTTCAGGTTGGATAATAATGCCAGATGCATACCTTGCAAGTCTTGTAAAATTTGCTTTGTATATACCAACAGATTCATCATCCTTCTGCTTCAGCTCAAGAAACTCCTTTTCCATCTTTGTTCGAAGAATACGAGGGAAGTACTTACTGAAAAACAACTTCTTGAACTCGTCCCATTCCATGGACTCAATTTCATCTCTTTGCCTCGTATTCTTGATAAGATTCTACCATTGATCAGCTTCACCTTCCAAACGATATACTGCTAAGATGACTTTATCATGTTCAGAACATTGAAGAACTGAAAATATCTTTTCAGTGGTACTGATCCATTGTTCAGCAACAAGTGGATCGGTAGTCCCACTAAAAGAAGGTGGATGTTGCCTCATGAAGGACTCAATAGAATATTGTTCCCTTCTCTGCTCATTTGGAAGTCCAGAATGATTCATAGCTTGTGTAAGTATAGCAATAAGATTTTGTACTCCATCTCCCATAACATTTGTTTGTTCAGGAGGACAATCATTGCATTTTCCATTGCAATGATCAATATGGTTCCTTCGGGTTCCAGCCATCGTCTAAAACCCAAAAAGAATAGTGTGAGAGGCAAAAATCATGCTAGGGAAAACAACATAATAAAGGGGGAGTACCTTCAATATCTAACATCTTAGGTTTAATTCTATGATCGTTAAAGTAATTCTAGTACAATAACCTATACGTATACTTAACCTTAGGGACATCCCTAGACATACCTTAGAAATATCTCTAGGGATTTCACTAAAGTTCTCGCATCCTAGTTTCCAAAGGTTGACTAAACCTCCCTCTGATACCAAATGTAGAGACCCGTATCTTGACATACATGGACATTACATTACTTTTGCGGAATACTTGGTACATAACAAAAACACACACACAAGGATCGTAATAGTTTAGTGTCTTTTGAAACTCGGACCATAATCTTCTAATCGTGGTGAAAGATCTTCAATATCTCCCATAAAGATCTTCCTTTTTTTTTACCTAAAACCATTCTTTATTTCCTGGGGAAAAGAAAACATAAAAGGGTGAGCTCAGATGCTCAGCAAGGGCAAATAAAGGAAATAAAAAATCATATCATATCTTTTTGAAAATCATAACCTGCAAAAGAGATCATAATATCTTAACATGGAATAAATCATAGAAGTGAAAATGAGATTTCCATAATCATAACATGAAACTTGAAACTTTGTGGCATGCACACATAATCATGGAAAATTATTTCTTGTTAGTCATGACTCATTGCCAAGACTATCTTAGTGGACAAAGTCCCTTTCTGAACCGAGTTCACTCCTCGTTTCAGTCCTGTATCACTGAACCGAAATAACCTTCCGTTCCAGCCATGTCTATCTCATGAGATATAAAATCATTACCCAATGCATTGGAGGGAGATATAGGTCCCACCCATCTCTTAATGATACCCTTCTTATGTGTGCCACAAAATCATAAACCATACATCATAGCATAACTCATGTAATAAAAATGGGATTCTTAAACAACATGACATCATAAAACAATTCATATAAGATAAAGGAATTCATAAACATATTTCCATCACAACATAATAAAATCCATGTAATAATAGGGATAAAAACAGAACCCTTTATTATCTTAGATGGAAAATAACTTTGATAAAACACTTGAATTGAATTCTTGAGGAAAATATCCTTTCTTCTTCAAAATCAATTTCTTTTCACAAAACATCATGCAATTTTAAAAGAAAGAGATTTTATTGAAAATAGTCATGAAATCTTTTATAGGAAGATTCATGAAAATATGGCTTTATAAAACAGTAGAAATCCGTTCGTGCCGTATAAGTTAAAAAAAACATTCTTCGTACTTTTGTCGGAAAAGTCAAAAAGTACCTCGTACGAAAAACGACAAAAGATTCCTTTCATACATATTACTAAAAACTCACCGAAGGGTAAAAATGGATTTAAACAATTTTAGGTGGATGTAAATAATATTACATATTGAGTAAACATGGATGTGGATGATAAAATACACCCCAGTAAATACTTACGAATAAATAATCTCGGATAAAAATGAGATTGTGATATTTCCCTTACCTTAGGTCCGATTAGCTTTGTATGTGTCCTAAGCTCCTGTATAATGGTTTAAATAATGTTATTGACTTATTCCAGAATCATACATATTGATATGATATCATATATGGTCATATTCTTATCTTCTTGTTAGTAATATTTCATTGTTACTTGTTACTCGGGTCTTTATTGCCTTTTGTTCTTATGCGTGTTTTGCCGAATACATTCTTATTCTTCTTTTAAGGTTATAGATACCTTACATCCAGAATGGTATTAGTGTAACATATATCATATTTATTCATTCAATTCTTTTATATAATTACTATGTAATGATGATCATGTAGAACGAGTCGCATCACATCGTGGAGACGGTATTCCGTACGTACGCACGAGTGATGATATCGTTCCTATGATCGTGGAATTGTATTGGAGTATATATATATTATTTCAGTATCAATATTACTTCATAATAATCATATATAGTTACTCATTACACCATTATACCCATCCTTGTAAGGTGATGGTGGAAAATAGATTACACCGCGGCGTGGAGACGGTATTCCGTACGTACGCACGCGCGGTGATTTCATTTTTCCGTAGGATGGATAGAAGGTGAATTAGGGTTTTTTCATATTTATAATAACATATCAGTATGTAAGTAATACTGATGTTATTACTTTGTCATGAAACAACTAAAGAAGAATAAGTTGAAGACGGAAGAAATTGAAAAGATCGGTAATGGATATTACCTCTTCTTTGGAACACCTATTTGAATCATCCACTTAGGGAACTAAGATTGGTCTTTGAAGAAGGCCAGGACCTCTAGGATTATTCTAGGGAAGTGGAGAGGATAAAATGGCAGGGGTTGGCCGAGCTTGAGTGCTCAAATTGGTGTGAGGAGGAGGGGGAGGAGGTGCCCTTTTATAAGGGAGGAGAGGGGCACCTTAGGAATATCTCAAAATATTATTTTATATTAAAGTCAAAATCGGTTTATAATGGCTCCAAAGGGTCTTATTTCGAAGATAAGGTGGGTATGGGCCGAAATCCTATCAACCAATAAGATTTATACAAGTTTAGGGTATTATTGTAACCTTATCAATTAGATTTAACTCTAAGTTAATTAATTTAACTTTTACCGTGTCTTTTTGTTTTCTTTCACTATATGGTTAATACACTTACTATAACATGCCAAAAGAACCCCAAATTGTTTATTATTAATATATATATCCTTATCTAAGTCATTTGGCCGAACCTTAGATTTTTAGGAATTAAATAACAATTAGTAATATAATATTTGATTTTAAAACTATTTTTTGTCAATTTTGTCACTATTTGATATATGATTTTTGTGAAAGTCATAACAGAATTATATGTTCAAACCGTGTTGATTAAATAAACACTAATATATCATAGTAACCTAGAAAATTTGTGGAATTCATAAAAAGTCTTAAATTACATTTATTTTGGTATTTATATTATCAATTATGTCAATATTTCATTAATAAGATAATTACTGCATCATCTTTGTGTCATAAATAAATTAAATTATTTGATGTCTAAAAATTAAAAATAAAATACCATCATGTAGGAAATCTTTTTAGCTTTCTAATTAATATTTACAATCTAATTTATCTTATGTATAACCCCATATTATAAATGATTTACTTATTAAACATTGATTTTAACTATTTTAACCCTTCTTTAAATAAATTAATAATAAATGTCCTAATCTAATCCAAGTGGGCCTAAATGGTCATATTTTATTTCTAAGTTTGTTTTTGGTCGAATTACACTTGTCCAATAGAATTAGGACATGTGTTAGGGTAATATTAATATCATATTTACCCTTAGTTACCCTATTTACTATTAACCGCGGTAAAAAAAGTAAAAAGTTACTATTCACCAAAAAATTATTTTCATCTCATTGAACCACATTTTAGTCCTTGATATTAACCGTGTCTCTCGGATTTTCGAAATTCCATTCACAGAAGCGGTAAAATTAAGTTTTATGCAAAATTCAGTTTTTAACCTACCACTTAGTGGTTTCACTATTCATCAAAAATTGAAAGTTTTCAGAAAAATACCAAAATTTCACCCTAGGCTAATTTCGATATTCTGAGTCCAAAAATGAAGTCCATTTTGAAAAATAAAATTTATAAAATTTAAAAAAGTGGTTATTACTATTCATAACGGCTAGTTTTGATAATATTTTAATAGCATATCATTGTTTAGTGAAACTCGGTATTGCGTACTACACACGCTATCGAGGAAGGTTGCGATTGCGTGTAATTCAAGGCAAGTCAAGGATACGTGTTGTTCGAGCTCCTTTTTGGTGTAGCGTACAACACAAGACATTAATAAAATTAAAAAGAATAGTTTTCATAAAATCTCGGGCCGTTACATAAATAATCATTTATTTATTGGAAATCATTTTTATTTAAATGTTATTTTTAATATATTTCATGTCGTTGTGTACCTTAGGGAAATATTCTCCCCTTAATCATGTATCACATAAGAGTTAATATATTGGTATCCCCATTTGGTGGTATATATATAGCATCTAATGGAAAATTATTTGGGAAATGGTGAAGGCCATGACATAAGGTTGAAGTTCGTGAAGTAATGGTGGAAGTCACATTATTAGACAAAGGGACCGGAAACAGGGAAAGACTAGTGCCACACATTGAGGAGGAGAACCATGATGTGACATTGAGTGTGATGATTTCATGAAGGACTCCATGTCATGGATATTAATATAATATTCATGGATAAGGGGAACCATGTTAAAGATGATCCATCCCTGAAACTAGCGGTCATTGTGGGTATGATGTTCTTATTACTACATCACACATTGGTATCAGCATGTCATGGTGCTACAGGCCATGAATTGGTAATGGTAGAAACCCAGAAAATGACCTTATGGTCATTGGGCCTTTTATTCAGGTATTATATTAACCTACATGTCATGTAATGGTTCCCTCCAAACCCATAATCGGGTATTTATACATAAATTTAATCAAAAATTGATTTTTATTAGGTATATTTCAATACTTTAATATTTATTTATTTAATTTTTTATTTGAAATAAAAAATATTTACAAATTTATATAAATAATAATATGTCATAAATAAGATTAGTGACATTGAAATATAATTACTAACTTTTATTGTTTTTATATAAATAATAATCATAAATAAAATGATTTACAATGAAATTGAATTATTATTTATTACTATTTTTAGATATTTAATAATATATATAATTATATCCTCAATAAATATAAAATATATATTTTACTTAATCTAGTGTATGTTTTTATTTTTGGAATCTATCAACATTATTTTTACATTGATAAAGTGATTTATATCAGAACTAAAATTGTCACTTATAATGATCTATTCATATGATTTAATTGAATATGTGAATAATTAACATTGAATTTTTGAAGCAGTTTAATATTAACAACACTAAATTTAATATTTTTGAATAATTTTTTTCACCAATTCTAAAGGCAATGTAGATTAACTATAGATTTATAAGAACTTATAAATTTTTCACTTATAAAATGTTTGTTTAGTCATGTTTTTAGTAATAACTAATATATCCTAAACAATCATTTTATAAGAATCCTAACTACACCACCAATCATACCCAAAACTAATACTCCACAGCCCTTACATAATTTTTTCGATTGATTCCACTATTGATATTGAACACAAAATATTAAACTTTATGTTTTAATGATATATACTCTAATGATGATGTGTTTTTGGTGATTACTTAGATTATTCATTCTGTAAATTTAAATATTCAACCCTACCTCTCAGCCTGGATGAACATAACTGCTCTTTCCTTCTCAATATATGTTTGTGTGTGTATCTGTGTTTTTTTTTTGTATCTGTGAATATCGATTCTGATATCAATTTATATATTTTTCTTATAAACACGCACAAATAATAATTTTTTCATGATTAATATATATTTTTTTTTATATATATATTTATGTGTGTGTGTTGGGGTGTGGGGTGTGTATGTGCATTTATCAATTTTATGTTGATTTTTTATGCAAAATAATGGTAATGAATATTCCAATTTTTCATCAATGTAATGTAGTTTCTATTGGGGTATATCTACTTCAATAAGAATAAATTATATTAATTATTAAAAATATAATTTTTATAGTGTTTATCAAAAAAGAAATAAAAGGTGGAGTGTATTATATACCTTGAAATTATGGAATTTCTATGTTTGGAATTGATGTTGACATGAAAAAATTGATTTATTACTAGGTATTATCAATTTAAATATATATATATATATACTGGTAATAATTAATTAAATTGAAAGTGATATATATGTCACGAAATAAATTATGCATATTAAAATAATTACGTGATTTATAAAGGCAACACTTATAAGCTTACCACAAATCAAACTCTGCTGAAGATGAATAACAGTAATGTTTCTTTAGAATTGTCACTATATACAATAAAATATACTTAAAAAATTTATAGGGAATCTGAATATGTCCCATAGATTCTTTTTTTCATTAAAATACCTATATATATTGGTGTCCCATAATATAATTGATTTTAGGTAAAACATAATTCCCATTTAATGATATAATAATTGTGGTATAAAGTACAGGCATATAGTTTTTTAGGAATTAATAAAAAATTCATATCAATGTAAAATATTCCATGGATAATATTTTATGTATAATTATTAAAAATTTATGTTGTTCTATTATTTTTGGATAATTTTTATTGGTTATTTATAGATAATGATTAATTCATAATGCTATTATATGAATTTCATCAAATTTTAGTGAACGATAAATTTATTTACACAAACTATGATAACATTACAATGGAATATCAACGGTTTTGTTAGAGTAAATTATATCCATTAGAATTTGGGACTATCTATTTAGTTTTTTTATATAAATTATATATTATGTGTTTTTATTTTTAAATTCGGAACACAATGTATTTACTTTGTGATGTGATTTTTTATATTTTGAAATGATATTAATCTTACCTAGAACATATTTATCATGTGTTTTTTTACTTAAGATGACATTATGTTTTAAATGGTGAAATGATACATTTTTATTACCATTTTTTCTATGTTTTGTTTTATCATATAACTCATGATATTAATATAAATTTATTAATAAATTAAGTTTCACATATTATAATAGAATATATTTTTTTCTTCTATACATCTGATAATTTATTTCAGAACCATAAAAGAAATAAATTTTAATATTATTATTAATATTTAAAATAACTAAATATCAAAAATAACATATGTTATGTGCGAATTAAAATATAGACATTGGAAAAGAATAATTTTTAAATTTCCTTTATATTTAATATTTTATTGTATATATATAGTAAATTTTTTAAATTTAAACAAAACCAAGGCTTCATATATGTTCTTATGGAAAATTGATATATATATATATATTAAAATTTATTTTTGTATTTTATAATGAAATAATTCATATTATATATGAATACAAAAAATGATACATTATATGAGTACCTTCCTTGTATTTATTTTCCGGTTAAATGAAAATATTTTTAAAAAACATAGGATATATGAAGAAGAGAAATAGATGAATGTTAATCATTTGAAGAAAGATAATACATATGGGGTTATAGTGTTCATCAAACATGAAATATTTCTTTTAAAAATCTCAAATAAATTTCATATTTTTATATTATTGTTATTCAATATGAATTTGTCCATATGAGTTGGAAGTGAACATTATCTATCATAGAAAATAAAATTTTATAAATGTTGCACTGAACATAGGGACTAAATAAAGTTATTGAATGGGATAACAGTGTTATTTATTGATGAATTAATATGAAGAAAACACTAAATAATGATGGATATTATATGGAGGAAATTAAAACGTCACATTAAGACAACATTCATGATTGTCAGAAATTATTTGATGCGTTAATGTGTTTTCAAATGATGTTATTATATGTTTTTAATACAAAATACCCAACATTATCAACTATAATAAGATTATATAATTTAAAATCTTCAAATGTATGGATCAAAAATAGAATAATTGAGTGACATTGGAGAATATTTTAATAGAAGATAATGATATTAATTTAGAGTGTATGAAAATTAATGAATATTATGTTCAATGGGAATGCCCTCTGATAGATTACATGTATACCAAAATTACTCTATTTTTTTTCATAATCTACAAATCACTTAAAAAAGGACTATGTATGGTGTAAAATGGTACAATAATTATGTATTAAATATATTAAATGATTTATGATATTTTAGAAACAATTAAATGTTTTCACGACTATATTTTTATGAGGAGACTTGAAGGTTTTTGACATGGAACGTAGATATTTGTATTCATGATGGAAAACATCATCACCCATTAAACTCTCCATATTTGAAGAAAATTATTCAGGAGTATCCAAAATATAAATACAATTCATGAAATCTTAATCATTCAATATTAACATATGGAATAGATTCTTTTAGTGTAAATCGAATCAATCATAATAGCTAATATATATGTTGGTAAAATAAAACATTCTACTATTGTTTAATGAGAAATTTTATGTATATTTGCTTCTCTCTCATAATATTTGAACCAAAATGGATTGGTAATTATATTGATGTGTTTAGGATAAATTTATAAAAGATTTGAAATCGATATAGGGTGTATGTGTTAGTTTTATAGTGATCGAAGTAGAGAATAGTGTTCATTTGGTGATTTACCATTTTGGGTGGTAATTTACTTTCAAGGTTTGGTAAATTTATTAGGATATAACATTAATGTACGGTAATGTTGTCCCATTTTTTAAAAATGTACAGACTCTATTAGGATGAAACCTTCTAGGGATATAATGTTTCTAATACATCATAATGTTTTTCCCCGATTCATTCATTGGTTATTCAGAAGGAGGTAAAACAATTTCCCCCTTAACATGTGATTAAAAGTTTTAGAATGTCAATATTATTGTAATTGTATTTGGTAATCCCTTCTCAGAAAAAATATAGAAACTATTTTTAAAAAGTTATATTTGTTTTTAATTAAATTATTAGAATTGTTTTTAATTCTAAAAATTTCATGATGTGGTTAATATAGAAAAAATGTATATGATATCATTAAAAAAATATGGAATTATTACCAAATTGGATAACATTGAAATGTTGATAAGGGAAGGGATTTCCAATGAGAAGGGTGAAAAAAGTCATGTATTTCCCAAATGGATTACACTATTTTAGAAAGTGATATTTTTTTATCAACATAATTGATGGTGTAAAAGATCTATAATAGTGCTAAAAAACATCAATAATATCATATATATGAATTATATTATGTTAAAGATCTTAAAATCACGTGGAAAGCTTGTTTTGATTCAAAATCTAATTCCCTTGTATTTACATTTGATGCTTCCTAAACATTGTCGACACACATTCAACAAGATTTTGTTTTTTAAAAAATTGATATAGTGTAATATTTTAGATCTTGTTATGTTTATAACTATGTAAAATGTAATTTCTATTATGTTATGTGAATTATATATGTTATTATTTCCACAATTATTTGAAATAATGATTCAAATTATTGTTTAAGTCTGTAGATTTTTCTGAATACGTGGTATTATTAATTATATATAATTGTACCACATGGAAGGGTATATTAAAATTTTAAAAGGTTATATAAAAAATTTATGTTAAAGAAAATGATTTATTATAGGGAAATATAGTTTTTAATATGTAATTTAATTTGTTATGGACTATCTATTTGATATGGATTCCAGCAGTTCAAAATTTCATACTTTTTTTGTCTTAATAGTTAAATTATCACTAGTAGTGAATTTAAATAAAATAAAATTACACAGGGAAGGGTGGATTACATTTAAATTTTAGATAATAGTATATTGGTAGATATTTATGTTCAAACTCTCAAAATAATTCATAGGTATTTGAATCAATAAAGTTTTTAAATATAGATATCAGATATAACTAATCAACTATTTGCAAGATAGTTTTTATCTATTATCTTTAAACATATATCTATAAATATAATAAAGTATTACATTTTCTTTTAAGAAATGCTAGATAACCATGTTAACATGTATTTTCATAAATCATTTATTGAATTAGTGGTTATCAATTCTATATGAAGGAACGTGTAGAATATAAGATGATGAAAATTAGTAGAGTCACTCTTATAGTAAAATGGTTGTTTGTATATTCCACCATGTAAAAAATTACTATTTTAGGGAATATTTCATTCCTTGGTATCATAAAAAATATTTTCGAATTTATATTAAATGTTTTAAAGATGAAATTTATACTAAAAGTCTCTGGAAAAGTGCATAGAGAAATTTTGAAACATCTTATGAAATTGTATCATTGGTATGTTGAGGGAAATGGAAAACTCAATCCACCATCATTATATATAAACATTATAAACCAAGAAACATGGTATGGTTTCATTTATATTTTTGAGAGGGAATCATTTATATTATACAGAATAAAGAATACAAATAGACCCTAAACCAAATTATTTGGTGTTGACTATGTGGACAAAACATCGAAAGTTAGATCTATCAAATGCAACATTTTCTTTCAAATAAGTAATAACAATATTAACATAAATTATTTGTTTAATGTAAATTTTTTATCTATCTATATGTATTATAATAAGGTAATGCATTTTTATGTTTACACAATTAATAGGTTTTTCTTATTGTCATCTTCTAACATATCCAAAAAATCATAATTTAGTATAAATATTATTCTCATTAACCAACCCCACTCCTATTTTCTCTCAAACACATTCATTTCGAATATTATCAATCGTATTATATTCACATTCACATGTTAACATTTTTATTTCTTCTACCATTATTTTTCTCAAGATTTCCCATTAAAATATGACATGAAAATCCATATATAAAATATAGATGAATAATGGTCATATAAAATTTAACATAAAATTTTTCATTAATCATGATGATTTATAATTTCTAATTTATATAAAATAGGGTGATAAATACTAACATGAATCAAAACCACTATACCCATTCCAAAAAAGAAAGTATGGGGTACACATTATGTGAATATTTTTAGTTATATTAAACCTATATGAAAACATATATGTGATATTAATAACAATTGAATTTTATTCCATTAATTAAATATTTTATTGGATGTAAATATAAATCCACCTTTAAATACATGATATTCTTTGATAGGAGGCCTATGTAAATATAAATTGTTAAATAGTATGAGAAAACAGATAGAAATTTTTGGGGTACATGTGTGAAAAAATGTAAATCTCATCTAATTTAATATAGTATTACTTAACAATGAATACATATTTCATAATAGTTTTATCTAGTTTAGACACAAAAATAATTATATACCAAATATAATGAATAGAAACTATTATTCGGGTTTATGTATCACTAAAATTAAGGTAATGTTGCTGGTGTATGTTTTGGAGTGTCTCTATGAGTATAATGTTTGGAAAAAATAAAAAACCAAGTATAAAAAAGAATATGGAACAGATTTAGGGATAGTAAGTTATTAAAATTGAAAATGATATTTTGTAAGAAGATGATATAAATATGTTCCTTCAAAGGGATTAAAAAAATAATTAAAAATTCATCCATGATTCCAATATCTACTCACCCTTACTTTTAAAGCAGATTATTTACCCTCAATATCTCACATTGCAGGAGGTAAATGATTTTTTCATTAATGTTTCTGCTAAGTGTTAATTCAAAAACATCTAATAACATGTTTGTACTAAAATTAAACATGGGGAATTAGATATTGATTTATAACTATCACAACCCAATCCTAATCTTGTAGTTATATATAATGTGTACAATATCGAAGGAAATATTTTACACATTATCTTTTTTAAATATCACAAGATAATATGGATTCATGTTGATTATATTTCATGTAGTAGTCTACATATCCCCAAAAATGATATTCATTATCACAAAGTCTTGATTTTTCAAAACCCATGTCATTAATAGATAGATATTATATCGTATTATATGATTATTCATTCCATAACATAATGTTCCACACCAGAATCATATAGGTCTACTACCTTTGGAAACAAGTATTCATAAAAAAAATAATATAAGATATATAATGTCTCCCACATAGATATTATCGCAATCTTCACCTGTTTTACATATCATAAATAAAAACATCATTCATATATTGGGTATGAAAAACAAAAGAAAGTGTGATCTCATATGTCTAGTATTGTAAGAAAATAGAGATACCCATGATCGCATATTCAAAACATAAGCTAAATGTATAACTGATGAGGTTAACAATTTAAAATCATACACTATATATAATAAATCATATTATTTAGTTTTTAAAAACATATTTGATGTTTATAATACATTAATCAAAGAGTAATAAAAAAACTAGATCAATTAGAGCCTTACAATAGAAGAAGACATAAATTTTTTTCACACACATGTTCGTAGAAAATAATTTCATTATTATTCATTTATCACATACAATAATATAATAATGGATATGGTTCTCTCAATATTCCATTTTATTAGTTATCATTTTCTCCTATGACTATCATAGTTGATATAGACTCATACTGAAATGGGTCTAAAACCAATTCTAGTCATGTTTAACTCATAGGATATCCATATTTACCCAATGAATTGAGGGATATAAAATTACTTGACCTCTTATAACATAATCATAATATTTTAATTTTTTTTTCCATATTATCAAAAATAATTCCTCATATATCATAACCTATGGAAACAAAATGGGTTTCATAAAATATTCACTAGCACTACCCATAGAAATTAAAAGAGTTCCATAAATATCTCCTCATCATAACCATAAAAATACAAAGAATGAATAATTATGGTATACTTGGATCATATCCCCATTAAATAATATGTAATATAAAATGATGTTATCATAAAATAAAATTCCTTTAAAGGATTTCTTGGAATATTTCATGCAGAAGATATCCTTTTGATTTCGTAATCACTTCTTTAAATTCTATATATTTTTAAAATATTATGAAAACAATTCATTATAATATCATTGAAAAAATATAAATTAATGGTAAAACTATTAATTCATCTTGATGAAATGAAATTCCATTCATTTAAAATTTCTTTAAGAAAATATTCCATTAACATATTTGGTAAAATGTCAAAAGTAATTTATTTTGAAAATGAAACGAAATAAAATTTTAAATCATTATTTAAAAAGTCATAAAAGGGTGAAAATGAAATTTATAAAACATTAGGTAATAATATATATTATCATGGAAACGTTTTTATAAAACATAGAAATGGATGAAAAAATAATAATGATTGATGGAATAAATGTAGGTTTTTCTCAAAAACCATCCATTTATCTCTTAAATTATTAAAGAGAGGTAAAAAATAAAACATGTATTACCTAGAAGTATAAAGATAGATATTAAATGTTATTATTGATATATAATTCATAATATTTCACCATTGAATAAAAATCATAAATAATATATATAAATATTGAGTTTTTAACAAAAAGAACATACTTCAATTATCGTATTTCTTCATACACATTCAAAACTGACTTGTAATAAATATATATTTATTATAAATATATTAATCAATCATAACAATATATATCACACTATATATTATTTTTTATAACATATTATCAATCATTTATTAAATATACTTTATTTGAACCACTTTTTTCGGTGATAATAACTTTATTTGTTTCATGAATTATTCTGTTTTCCATTCTCCATAATTATACATTGAACATGGTTAAATTATCTAAATAATGGTTAATATGATATTATATCATATGTATTAATTACATATATATACATTAATAAATAAAATGTTGATATAGTTTAATTAATTACATCGTTAAAGAAGACAGTAGGTCATGCATATGAATGAACACTCATTCAATTGATCGATGGATGTAAAAATAGATGGGTAAATAATAATTAAATATAAAGAAATAAAATAATATCAAAAATATAATAAATTTTTATTAAATATAACATTTAAACTAGTCCAATAATGTTGTGATGAAATATTAATTTCACTGCTATATCGAGACGGTAAGACGTACATACACACAAATGATGTTTTTTCTTTCTATATTATGGAATTATTGGGGATAATTCTTGTTACACATTTATAATAAAAAATTAATTTATTTGAGATAATGAATTAATTGTTTTATAATATACACCAATTATTTTAATGTAATTGAATAAAAAATAAAATTGAAAAAGCTCACTTAAGTGATAAACCGCGTAATTAAGAACATGCTTTTCGATTACACATTAATAATTGAAGGGATAAAATTTTGGATAGAAAATGTTTACTAAAATTTTGATAAATAGGATATGAAAGAATTATTTGACTTATTAGAAAATATAAAATGATCATAACATGTGAATAAGGGAGGAGGAGAGGTTCCCCTTTATATGTGAGGGGATGGGCACTCTTGGAATAATAAAAAAAATATTGAAATATATTTGAGTCATTATAGTGTTAAATGCATCCAAAAGAATGTATATTTGGGTAAAAGTGTATAAGGTCAACATATTTTAAAAAAATTCAATTTATTTATATTTTCTATGTCATTTTATACCCTATGTTTTTTATTACCCCATTTGTTAGTAAATTTTAAATATAATAATGATAACGAATTATTCATTATTAAAGGGTCACATTTTTATACTATTTGTTTATTTTTATATTGAAAACCCTAAAATGGAATTCTAATATACATTTTTTCCTCTTCCTTGATATGTTTTTTTATTTAAAAATTATTTGGAAGAAAATAATTTACCTGAATTGGATTAATCTTCTTATTTAAAAATCAATTTTATGTTTTTTTATTAATTGAATAAATAATGTGTTGTCATTATATAATAATTTAAGGTAATTTGAAATTTATAAAAATAAAAAATAATCTAACATGATAAAAAAATTAATTATTATATAAAATAAACATCTATAATTTAACATATCCTCTTTTTATCCTCATATAAAAACTGTATTGATATTAAATTTCAGTGAGTTATATTTTTTATTTCTTATTTTTTATAATTAATATAATGGTCATAATCAAAAAATTATTTCAAAAAGTTACAATATTTTCATGAATTTTATTTTAATGGAAAAGAACCACACATAAAATAGTATAAAGAAAATTCTTCGTAAAAATTTAAATCATTATCCCAATGCTTTAGCCCTAATTTACATGTTTTACCCTTAACTAGGTGTGATTAATTTTATATGATACCTATTCCTATTGACCAAAAATAAAATTAACATTTAAAAAAATATATCCTCTTAGTTCCAAATATTAAATCCATTTTAATTTTTCAATATTGATAATTTTTTTAAATTAATTTTGAACTATGTGATTAAAATGTGATAATAACTATTTTTAAAAAACTATATATTTTGAAGAATAAAACTAGATTTTTTCTAATCCCATTACTAGGAAAAATGTTAGATTAATATTAAAAAAATTTATAAAATATGTAATATATTCATTTAAATAAATTATTTTAGTAATGGTGATTAATTTAATTTATTGACAAAAAAACACATTCTGTACATAAAAAAACTTATTCAAAAATACATATCTTTTACAATCAAATGTTTTTTTTATTTCATTTCAAATCAATTTATATCTACTGAATTTATTTAAAACTATACATTTTACATAATATATTATGTATTATTTATACTCACTAGTTTAATAGTTAGGAAATAAATTTATGCTTTATTACATTTCATTTAGGCTCAGGTTGCGTGTATTAAAATCTATCAAATAAATTTAATTTGAAGAGAAAAATATAAAATATATATAGGTGTTGAATTATACCCCCTTGAAATAAATTTCCTCATTGAAATTATTCCAACAATACATAGAAAATTTAAATATCTCTATTTAATCACATCATCATGTTCCTTTAATGCTTCGTTGAATTTATGTGTTCATCCAAAATCATTAACCATGTAAGTGATCATGTTCTGATTTAATATCTCTCTATGATCCAAAATCCCAATCTATTATTCCTTATAAGAGAGATATTTCTCCAATGGTAGGACCTATGAGTTCATTAAATGTGAATAATGAAAAATGTACTTATTCATGAGAGATACATAAAAAATATATTAAATAGGAGAGAGATTCATATGATGTGAAAAATGTTAAGAAACCATCCCAATACATATATAAATTTAAATAGGACCCATATATCAAAGTAAAATATTTCCCTACTTTCCAAATATAAAACCATTATTTAATTGAGATATTTATATGATTCAATTTTCACGGACTTCTATCTCTAGAACTCCCCAATAATGTTCAGGGTAAATTTTCTATCAACCTTGTGCTACCCTATCATCTTTCTAACTGGATCTGACATTTTCTACAATTTTCTTAGCTAGATCTGGTCTCAATAGCATTATTTTTTCAACTTCATCATATCACATTATAGTTCTACACATAATTCCATAGAGGGATTTATAAGGTTCCTTATTAATGCTCAATTGAAATATATTGTAGTAGAAATACTAGACTATAGTAAGGAATTGATCTGAACCACCTTCGAAATAAATAGTCTAGGATCTCAAAATATCCTCTAGGGTTTGACTGGTTAACTCAGACTAACTATATTTCAAATGATGATAAGTAGTACTACAACTCAACACTATATCAAAATTCTACTATATAGTTCTTTAGAACATCATTTTAGTC
This sequence comes from Viscum album, assembly GCA_963277665.1. Taxonomy (NCBI): domain Eukaryota; kingdom Viridiplantae; phylum Streptophyta; class Magnoliopsida; order Santalales; family Viscaceae; genus Viscum; species Viscum album. The sequence continues at coordinate 1,266,416,700 of OY728165.1, read as the reverse complement.
CTTAGATCCCAATCATATACAATACAATATGGTACTCCATGAAACCATACCACTTCCTTAATTAAATTTATATTAATCTAATAATGAATGTAATCATGTATAATAGAAATCATTTTTTTCCTAAATTCATAAGGTTATAAAATACAAATGAAATTTAATTACGGCCTTTATATGTCCAATATGATGTATTACAATTTATATTATTGTATGGGAATTGTTTGTGAAATCTTTTCAAACTTTTTTCTCTCATCCTCAACATGATGAAATACAAAGCATCGAGATACATATTCTACAATATCTATGTCCATGTGATCCAACTAGAAATATTTTATCAAACCTATATACATATTATTACTCTATGATGAATATAGAGTGATGAGCTATGAGTCTCATCCAACTACTCTGTCAAATATGGTATGTAAAAACTATATACAATTTTTCAGAACAATATCATTTTATCCCAATCAAAGATGAACTCAAGAATATTTCTGACCATCTTTTCTAGTCCCACGCCTTCCTTATGTTCCATTTAATCCTCACATCGATAAATGATTGAACGCTCATTTCGAAAACATCATATTTATCATAATTTGTTAATATTTTAATATATATCTTTTCCAAATCCATAAATATTATATCTTTATTGATCCTCATCACAGATTATATGGCACAATCTTTTCAACTAAAAGCATCATCCACCTCGTTCTCTTTTCCAGGGGAGTGATGAATTGATCTATTATAATCATTAAAAAACTATAAGATACATATGTGGAGAATATTTAGCACTTTTTTAGTGAATATGTACCTTAAAAATTTACGATCAGTATATATATCACAACGTTAGTAATAAGATAATTCTTATGTATCATAAATTAAAAAAATAAAACCACAAAATACAAATCAATATTTGGGAAATTTTTTCCATTGACATTCAATTATCATGAGGGATAATCTATTTCCATGTAATTTTACATGAGTCATTTTCATATTTCCTTCTTTTATGCATAACTAAATATCAAAATACCCTCTCTAATGAAGGATTGTGTGTGAATAGGTGTGTTAAACATCCATCTCTTCAGTTCCATTAAATTTTACATGAAATCTCTATCTAAAGGAACATGTATCTAATTTGAGTTAACTTGGTGATTGGTTTTGAAAATCATGATAAATTCTTTATAAAAGATCAATAATATCCACTGAAACCGAAAAAATCATATATCTCAGTCACAGTGGTTTGTTTAGGCCTGTGTTAAAAACCCATTTCCCTTGATGGATCAACCGACATGCATTAACATGGGATTTTATAACCAAAAAATGAATCCTTTTATAGGTGAATTTCATACTTCATAAATTTATAATTTTTTTTATCATCCCTTTCGGCATTTAATGAAATCTTCACATTCTCTTCATAATGTTCATTTATCTTATAATATATATTAATGTCATCTATGAAGTCTATTATAAACTGATCATGGTAGTCTCCAAATACTCTATTCAATAAATCAATGATTGTTTTTTGGAAATTTGTAATATGATGTGGCATCACTATAAATTCATAGATTCTAAAAATTATATTATGTTTTTCCTTGGTTATATCATCTTTCTTTACCCAAAATTGACGATATTCAGAATGAATTTCAATCATGGGAAAGTAATGAGATCCACAAAGTGGATCAAAGAAATTCATCAATACATGGTAGGTATTACTTTATTTATTTTTTTCTTCTTCATGTCCTAGTAATCAATGCCGAGTTGGATCTATCTATCATAACTCATGATAATAATAATAGGTTTATCCCATGGAGATTCCCAAGGTTATACACTAGTCCAAGTCATTTCTATTTTAATATTATCCTTGGATTTCTTCATCAATTCATGTATTTCACTGACAATCATTATATGTGGAGTATTGGAAATTTTATTGGACCCAATTATATGTTCTATTGAAAACTCACCTTCATGATTATGTAGAAATCTAGTAAAATAGTTTATAAAAATATCAAGAAAACTCCAAAAATAAGGAATACCTTCAAAGTTGAGTTTTTCCCAACAATCTGAGATAAATAACCCTTTTAAAAATTAATTGATACACATTCAACACATGAAATTTCTATTACATATTCATATATATTATCAAACAGATAGAAGATCATAGGTTAATTCAGAGTATCTAACATGACATCACTTATTTTTTTATTTAAGTGTGATTTATATAATGTAAGAAAATATATTCCTAATATAACATCAAATTCAACAAAATATATAACAACAAGATTTAGATAAAATTACATTCCCACAAAATTTTATCAGATAATAATCATATACTTACGATACGTTCATCAACCCATTAAGGGTTTTTAGTGATAATTTATCAAAAAATCATAAAATTGATTTTATAATTCCCTTATAAAAATAAACTGGTATAAAATAGTTAGTAAATATAGAATCAAATAAGACATTATAAATTATAGAGTTGATGTTAATTGTACCCCTTACAACTTTATTAACATACTCCACATTACTGATCAGATAATATTTCATTTTTTCCCTTGAAATATTATTTTCTATCATAAATCATCATTATTAGGATTTTCTCTAGAAAAATGGTTATCATAATTCCTATACTCATTGTATTTGAATCACTAGGGTGTGGGTGGTGCATTTGTGGTTCTTTTTCTACATAATTAGATAACACATCTTCCTATAACTATAGAACTCTATTATATTATCACCTTACATGAAACACATAAAATATTTAGTAGTCTATTTATGAAAATTTGATCTATTATTTCTTCCACACTTTTAGAATAAATGAAGTATTGTATTCTTCCATCTAGGGTTTATAGAATTTTCTTTTGAATTCCATTAATCACTTGTTAATTTAACCATGATATTGATGGAAAAACATAATATCCATTTTCACCTTTAGATAATGTCGAACAATATCATCAGAGAAATAAAATTCCTTATGTATAAAAACATTCAGATATATGGTTTTATACCAATAATGAATCAATGTATGTTATATTCATGTTGGATGATAATACTAGATGTTTACCACATAGGACTTGTAAAATCTTCCCCATAGGTACTAATTGATTCATCATCATTCTTTATTAGATAATTTACTTCCTTATACATTTTCATATAAATAATATGAAGATTTTAAATATTCAAATACACTATCATAAACTCAACAAACTCCATGGAGTCAATTCCGTCCCATTTCTTCAGGTTCTTGAATATAGATCACTATTTTTCATCTTCACCGTGCAAATGATATGTAGAAAAATTTATTTTTTCATATTATGAACTTTTGGTAATGGAATTTATCTTTTAAATTCTATTGGTCAATTACTCAATAACTACTTCATCAAAATTCCCACTAAAATAATGATGATGTAGCCACATGAAGCAATTAATATAAATTTTTTCCATCCTTTCCTCATTTAGATGATCCACATGATTAATGCCTTGATAAATTATTTTATTTATAAAAATTATATATTTAATTCTAACACTAATAAAATTTTATCTCTTAGGAGTAAAATTATTTTATTTTATATCACATTCATCATTAACATGGTTCTATTAGGATCCAGAAAATGACTAAACCAAAAAAAATATGTGAGAAACAATAATAAGAATGCTTATGAACATAATAATGTAAATTAATTAATAAGATTTATAAATCTGGACCCTTTATATGTATTTGAGACCATGTTTTCATCCTAGGTCATTTTTGGTAATCGTTTATTCCCATACATCATAATGGTTCATAATGAAAATATGAATGAACAAATTAATACCCGCTAGGGGTGTAAACAACTTGTGAATATTAAGACCAATCTCACTATACACCACAATGATAGATGATATATACTTGAAAAACTATTTTTGGGGATAATAACTCAGGATATGTCTATACTGAAACTATATCCACTTGTAGTTTTCAAACATTGATGTTTTTATAGGAAAATGACACTCTTTTATTTACTATATCTTAAAAAAATATTATATAAATAGGATTATACTAAAGGTTATAAACTAATGTTTTCTCATCATTTCTTGAAATGGTTTATTATTCCATTCTATGTTATCAACTATAGAGACCCATTATTTTTATAAATAGATATTACAACCTATTAGTTAAATATTCATTACATAACACAACGAACAATTCTAAAATCAAAGAGGACTTGTTCTATTAGAATCGGGAATACATAAATTTTTTCATATTAGATATGAATTATATCCCACATAAATCCTTACATATTGTTCCTTTCTTATACATATCAAACCTCAAAACATAATTTATATCCCAAGGTTGGGAAAATACGAAAGGGTGTTCTCAAATTATTAGTAATATAAAATAATGGATATATTAATGATCAGATATGTTTAACATGATAATAATTGTATGAGAACATGATCATAACATTTGAAATTCTTACATTGTATATCATCGATAATAATCTTGTGTAATGGAAGATAACTAGGTATTTTATAAGGCACGAATCATTGGAAAATTAATGAACATGGGTCATAAGACCATAACACAGGCATTGACCGTTGATTTATGGAATACATAGAATCATTTAAAATACTTTTTTTTCACCGTGGATGTCCTCTCCTCACCCTAATCCTTCTTTGCTGGATAGGGTTTCGCATGGCACCATGGTGCCGGTCTGAGGCCGAGTTCCAGCTGTAGTAGATTTAGTGTTTCCACCTCGTCTCTGGTGTGTGTGTTGGGTGGTTCACCATGGTCTCTGTGAGCAACTTGGACGGCGGCGATGGGATATGGTTTGTTCTGGGTTTCTTCCTGGCGTTTTGGTAACGTTTTCTAATTTCATTTTTTTGCAATTGGTTTTGGTTTGGGATTTGTATCTCCTTGATTTTCTGAGTTCGTATATTTGCATTGGGCTTCAAATAGGTTCTTCTATTTGATGAATGTTTTTTTGATTCTTTTATGGCATTTGGGTGACCGGATCTTCAGATTTTTCCAATATGAGATGGAATATTGGATCTAAAGCATGTTCTAGTAGAGGCTAAAGGTGAATCGATAAAGCATAACATGCTCATTGTGTTGAGTTTCATATGGGTTTTTTTGATCCATAGTATGAAGATGATTCTCAATCAGTGGAGTGGCATTCTATTTCTGCAGTTGGTTTTGGGTTGTGCAGATTCTATGAAGACAGGGCATTGCAGGGGTTTCTGTTGAGGTGTTGCTTCAATGTTGAGTATGAGAGCTGTAGGTTGTGGATCTGTATCATTGTGGTTAATTTTATCTATTTATATAATTTGGTTTAGAGTAAGGGAAGACCTGAGATATTTGTCTTAGGTGTTGAATCAGATTGGCAGTGATGTTAAGATGGACAGATTTCTGCTTGAACCATATTTGTTGGCTGGATCCGTTGAAATGGATGGTTCATCAATTGGATAGGGGTGTGAGCAATAGTCGGGAAATATTTTTATGTTTTGCATTTGACGGTTTATATTTTGGAAGATGACTTGGTTTAGACATTCTACAAGGTAATGATTCAGATGAGGATTCAGAGCTGGTAGCTTTCTCTATGCATGGCTATTCAGATTCAGAAGATTGAGAGGGTATTTCCTAGCCATCGGTACCAGGCCCATGCATTTTTTTGCATGGGACAGCTTGCTGAGTTGACATGAATTGAAGGAGGCTTTCCATTTTGATGTTGATGCATGGGAGGGGAATATCTTGTAGTCATGTTTTGGGATCAGGTTATGTTTATGTTTTTATGTCTTTGAAGTCTTGTGAGGTTTTCCCCTATTCCTTAAAATGGGGTTTATCCAAAAAAAATTAAAAAAAATAGGCCTTTGGTCCATTCAGTCACATAGAAAGAACATTTTCATTTTGGATTCACTTCATTAAAATATAAAAAATAACAAAATATTCTGGAATAATTTTATTTTTGAAAAGAACCATTGAAACATGTAAATTAAAATTAAAATTATTGATCAGTCAAGATGGGGGGATTTTTTGTACTTGCAGTATATGATAAAATAAAAATATGTTTACAAATATTCCATAAAAACATTCAAATTCATCTTTCAAAAAAGCCACGAAGAATATTTTTAAACTATTTATAAAAAAAATAATCATTTCTGAAAATTTCTTTAAAAATCATTGGAGAAATGTAAAAATATTCCCGAAAACATTTTTAGAAAATATTTAAATGGATGAAAAACAATTTTCAACTGATGTGAGAAAAAAAGACAGTTTTTCTTTATATAACTCGTTTATTTTATGGAATTCATAAACAAAAGAACATGAATTGAAATAATTTATTATATAGAAATAAAAAGTTGTGAATAAAATTTGTCATATTATTTAGGTATATTTTATTAAATTTCATCCTTGTAAATGTAATTATAGACAATACCGATAAACAATGAGACTTTAACATAAATCTTTTACCTCATGTCCCATTTTTCTTCATAATAATTCAAAATCCCACTATAATAAATATATATTTTTAATAAATATATGTTAAAAACATATTTATATATATCATACCATGTTTTATTTTATTATAACATTTTTCCACCAGTTTGATAAAAATTCATTATTAAAATAAATGTTATGGGTGATAAATGCTTCATTCTTCAGTCATATTTTGGTTAACAGCCTCAATATTTTTACATTTACTGTGATTCCCTCATTTATTTTTTAAAAAAATTAAGTTAATATCATTAATATTAATTATAAATATGTTTAGAGTTATCCATTAATATTTGAGATAGAAAAATAATTACACTATTATAGGGATGGTAGGTCATACGTACACGAGAACGTTGTTTAAAATTTATAATATGTTGAATGACTGAAAGGTATTTAATTAATATTATAAAAAAATTATTAAAATAATATATATATATATCATATATATATATATATTAAATTTATTATTATAATCATCCAATAATAGTGATAATGAAGAAGGAATTACACCACCATGTGGAGATGGTAAGCCATGCATACACACGAGCAATGTTTTTACGTTATATTGGATAAAATCTTAGAGGATAATGGTTGTTACATTATTAGAATAAAAACAAATAAAATTTAAAATACTTAATTAATTATTATATAATTTATAACATGTGTTTGGAAGAATTTGAAGAATAAATAATGATGAAAACACTCCAATAAGAGTTATACCACTTCATTAAGTAACCATTTTAGATTAAACCTTAATCTTTGAATGGATGGAATTATAAAAATAAATAAGTCTTAATGATGTGTTGAAGGAAATTGTTAATGTATTATGGTATGTCATTATAGATATATAACGCTTAAAATGTGTGAATTTTGGAGGAGAAGAGGTTCCCATTCTTAAGTGAGCAGATGAGCACTATGGGAATTTAATAAAAAGTTTGAAAGATAATTGACTCATTTGCAAGAAAAAAGAATCAAAAATGGATATTTACTTAATGAAAAATAGTATAAATATAAATATAAATATTTTATAAAATTTAGAGAGGTTTTGGTTCCTTTTTAATCCTTATATTTTTCATTAACACTTGGTTAATCATTTTAACCTTAACCTTGGTAATTGAGTTTTCAATATTAATGGGCTATAAATTTATATATAAGATGAAAATTGTCTCAAAAATGGCATAGATATAGTTTTATATATGATATAATATCCAACTTTTCTTCTTTAAATATTTTTATAATCGTTAAATAAATAGAAAAAATATTACTTTCTTAAAATACCATTAATACCATTTTTGACATTGTTTATTTAGTTTGACTCTCAATTAAAATTCACAGTAATGTAATTTGAATTTAAAACACAAAATATTCCCTAATATGAAATATTTATTTGAAAAATTTATATAACAATGAATTTAGAATATTTATGTAACATAATGTATTTTGAAAATCATTTATTTAATTTTTTATTTACTAAATAAATATTGTGTCGGCATTGCATATTAATTTAATGAAATAATTCAGCCGGAAAAAATTAATAATAAACTTACATGATAAAAAAATAATTCAAAATTACATTATAATTTTGGAAACAAATTTTTTCTCATTTTTTCTTTTTGAAAAAATTTTTGAGATATAAATGTTAAGAGAGTTATATTTTGTATTTACTCTTTTAAAAAATTAACATAATAATTTTAAAAAAAATATGCCACCAAGTAACCATATATTCATGAAATTTATATAAAATGAATAAATCCACTAATCCAATCTAATATATTCATTGGTAGAGAAAATTTAATGGATTCTTTTAAATATTTAATCCAATTTTGCACATTTTTTCTTTAATAGGGTGAACAAAATTTAATATTGTTACTTTTTTTATTTACCAAAAAAATTAAACTATTAAAAAAATTTATCCTCCTAATAAATATTATTAGAACCCTTTTTTAGGATTCAATTTCAATATATGGTAGAATTTTATATTAAAATAAGTCCAAAAAAAGTGATGGAAATAGTTTTTTTAATATACACTTTTAAGAAAACTGCAAGATTTAATCTTATCCCATGACTATAAATAAAATTTTATGAATGTGAAATAAATTGTTTGAATATAAAATTTATTAATTAGATTAATATCATTCTTGAAAAGTAATTACATTAATTTATTTATATAAAAACACATTACGCTTGTAAAACCAGTTTTTTTTCTAAAACAAATCATTTAATTTAAAATTATTTTTATTTCATTTATATTCAATTAGTAACCAATAAATTTATTGATAACTATATATTTTTCATATTTTTGATATTTCTCATTATAACTACCAATTTTAAAGTAATGTTATACTAGTATACTATATTATATTTAATTTATATATGGGGTTGCAAGGATCACAATCTATGGAAGAATTTTTATTTGAAGATAAATATATCATAAATTTTCAAGGGGTAATTAGAATCCCTATAAAACATCCATAATATTAAAATTTAATTTTATATTTAATTATTAGGATAAAAATATATATTTTATCAAATTAATTTTATTTTTAGATAAATTTCAAATTAGTAAATGAGGACTAGAATGGGGTATATTATTATTTAATTTGAATCAAATGGGAGAAAATGTTTGTTCAAGGATATATAAAGGATCATTTAATAGTTTTTAATGTTCTAATAAGGGTACCTTTACAAGAAAAATAATATGGATAGGTCACCATTAACATGATTTGTCACAAGAATTTAAATAAAATTATCGTGAATGAATAGTTAGGAGACCTGGTTTTGAATATATACATCACATCCATTTACATTATCCATTATCGAATAGTTGATGTAATATATTTATTATAGTTTAATAATATTAAAATTTAAAGTAAACTTATATATCACTAAAACATAAATAGAGGGCCATGTGAAGGAAATTTTTGATTCATTAGACCACCTGAAACTTCTATAGAATATACATTAATTAGAGAAGATGAAATATTATTAAAAGGACACTAGGTAGACACAAGGTTTGAATAGAAAATATTATATGATAAAATTATCATAATACCTATAATTATGGGTAACAAATCTACAATATATTGATGTAAAATATATTTTCATTTTATCCATGTTATTAATCCATTTTATTTTTTTTATGGTTCACTATAAGTTCATTGCAAAAAAGTTGAATACATTGGAGATATATTTTTTGTATCCATTTCCTATATATCAAACTGATCAACTATACATGAGGTCCCTCATTAATTTTTAACACACTTGAATAAAAATTTAAAAAATAAACATCAAATTATATTTTATTATATTATGAGTTAACAAGTATCTTATTATCATAGGGATGTGTTAATTTATCATAAAATAAGTTATGGGGAACTTATATATGCATGATAAATCAATAATTTTTTAATAAAGGTGAATTATTTGGGTATATGTAACAATATTTCACTTTGAGAACATATATATATATATAATTACATATTTTTCACAATGATTTTACAGTTTCGGGAAAAATTAACCACATTGATTATGGTTATTACTTTTGTAAATATATGAATGATTTCATATTCCATGTTAAAAATAGAATTACCAATGAGAAATTGTTGATGATATTTATAACTTCATAAAAATTAATTATTATCAATTTTTATATTTAGTTTTATATTAGTAACATGAATATCAGTATTCATGGTATTCAAAATGAAAAAATATATAGTTTTAGAAATGGGTAGCACATATGTGGTTCAATAGTTTTCTGATATAAAAAATATAAGGTCTCCTAACATATTTACAATTTTTTATTCAATCAACATGAAGATATAGTTTAACATGGTATATTTAGATAATTTTCTTGTTAATGAAAATCATTATTGGTGAAAATTATTTAATAACTACACATTTATAGCATTGCTGGATTTACTAATTTATTAAATGAATTTTAAAATAAAATGATTTTTCACTAAAAAATTTCACTATTTTTTGGGTATGGGATATTCAATAACTAGATGGTAATTTTTATTTATTTTACCACCTGCCTAAGCAAGATGAGTTCATTTTTATAAGATGAAATATCTTCTAATATTAGTTTTCAACATCAATATATATCTACATTAGGTGATTAGGGTTAAAATTGCATTTAAGCACACACACACACACACAATAGAAACAGGATTAAAAAGCGTTCCAAAGCACGCCCAAGGGTATAGGCTACCAATCAAGCCATATTTATTCAGTGCATGGCACGTAGCATAAGTGCGCATGAATCCCATTACATGGCCTGTAGTCATGGTTGGAATGTATCCCATTACATGGCCCTAATGACCCAATTTTTTACCCGAAAGTGAATAGTGTTGCAAAATTACTCAGGATACTATATTTCCACTTATGGTGTCCACTATCGCTATATTGTTGTCCGTGCATCAATTGCTCTATCTCTATTGTCCTGGTATAGTGCATTTATATTTAGATACTCTCCATGGTTTTTGAACCCCCAACCTTGATGTAGTCTGACATGGTGCTTTACCACTAATCCAAACCCCAGCTCCAGTTATCACCCACAATGATAATTAATATATAAAATAAACTTTTTTTAAATATAAAAAATATGATTCATGGTATTGGGGTTTTTAGTTGATAAAATCTATCATCTTATAATAAAAATTCTCATACCAATATAAATGGAATGAAAACTATATTGTATTTGTATATATTAATGATATTAGAATGTTATTTCCAAACTATTGATGTATTATTATCATTAAAATTTTAATGTTGTTTCTTATTGTAGTTTTTATGTTATTATTATTTATTCACTGGGATTATTTATATTTTTGATCAAATATTTATTCATTCTCTCCATTATTGAAATGATATTTATATCCATTTATTATTTCAGTTCAATGAAATTAAAATTCATGTTTCCTATTTAAAACTAATATGTAAGTTCAAAACATGCATCACATAGTGAAAAATAAGAAAAACTACTGGAGTTATTTTCATATGATAAGAAAAATATTGGTTATTCATTTACTAAATGTTGTAATTAACTGTATATAATATTGATTTATGATGTGGCTGATATAACTAAAAGTGTTTTGTTCCATTTAAATGTGAAATTTTAGTTCATAACATTTTTCGCATCATCAATACCAATCATATATGATCAGTTTTTAATGATAAATTAAAAATAATTATTTATTCAATTTTTACATTTTATATATTACTACATGTTAGTATGACATATGGTGTGGAGAATATTGCTAAAATTTAATATTTTAAATTTAAAACTGACATTTTATTAGAAAACATGCATTATGTTGTCAAAATGGTGAAAACATTATTCGATTATCATGATACATTACGAAATTGATCAATTATTCATTATTCACATATATATTATGTAACCACACTATAATATGACATGTTATGTCCTCAATATCATGGAAAATAAATGTTTTAATTTTAAAAATGTCATTTTAGTTAAAACATTGTATCTTATGGTAACATTTTAAACAAACTTCATATCATCCTGATACATTAGGTAAATGATAAATGAATTATTTTTAACCTTTCATAATTAACCTCAAATAAATCTAATGCATACTACCTCTGGTAAGACTAATAGTGTTTGTTTTCAATTTTAAAGTCACTTTTTAATTCAAAATACACATTACATACTCAAAACTGATTAAAAAAACATATATATACATGATACACTTGGAAAACAATTTTTATATTATTTTCAAATATATTTATTTATTTCCCAACATTCTTATATGTGGTGTGGTGCATATGACTGAAAGATAATGTTTTCAATTTAATAGTAAAATTTTAGTTTAAAATGTGCACCATATAGTCAAAACCAAGTAAATAAAATAAAATTTTCATTAGAATTTTTAAAATAAAAATTATTTCATTTTTGATATATATTAATTATCCAGACATCAATAAGACTTGAACTGAGTTTGACCTTACTAAAATAACATATTCCAAATTTAAAAGTTACATTTTAGTTCAAAATGATAATCACATTGTCAAAATTAATAAATCATGCCTGTATTTTCTCAATACCTTAGAAAAATATTCCAGGATTCATTTTGGACTTGGATGAATTAATCTCATGTAAATATGATACACGATGTTGAATGTATGATAGAAAATTTGGGTTTTTTCATTTAAAAGGGGTATTTTTATTCAAAACATTCATCTCAATGAAAAAACAAATGAAACAAAATTATATTACCCTAATAATTAAGTAAAACAATCGATTATTCATTATTGACCGTTATGAATTATCCTTATATCAATGAAATACATGGAATACCTAAAATGATCTAATGTGAATTCTATCAATATATAGCCTCTTATTTTAGTTCAAAATTAATTTCATATAGTCAAAATATAAAGACCTTTTTGGATTTTCATGATATATTAGGATATGAATAGTTTATTTTAATTTTAAATATAGTAATTATGCACACATAAATATGACATGTGGTGACAATGATATGATTGAAAGTGACTAATTTCAAATTAATATTGAAATATTTGTTCAGAACATGCCTCACATATATAAAATTGGGAGAATGCATTGAGAGTATGTTTTACTTGGTAATATATTTTACTTATATATTATAGTATTTGATAAATTTATGTATTTTAATTTATCCTTTATGTTACCCAATTTATTTATTATTTATTAATTTAATATTTTATAATATTTATGTTATATATTTTTTCTTCTTACTATTTATGTTATATCCTTGTTTTTTATTATCTATAAATTCTTTAATTCGTTGAAGTTGGGTTTATCCATCAAGAAGCTATCCCAAAATTTGATAGTTTTCTAGTTAGCTAGAAATGGTAAATTTTCAAATGAATCATTTATATCTATATAATTTTCATATATATAGATTTTTGTAATGTTATTTCATTTTGAAGTTAAATTTTTATAATGTAAATTTATTTTTAATTGTAATTTATTTCTAGTATTTATTAATTGAAAATTTCCCAATTAGAATTTTTTAATGATATATTTTTTTCTTGGTGATGTATTTTGATGGAAATTCTTGGATGTTTGTTATGAGTTAATGAGATTTTCATGGAATTCATTATTGATAAAGCATCCATGTCTTTATGTTGACTGACATACTGAATAACTAATGTGGAGGAGTCTAATAAAAAATGTAAACTTATATGAGATTTTTTATTTTGATTATATTGAAAGTAAATTATGAATTATTTTGATCAATAATGGAACATTTCCCAAGTCAATTTGGAAGTGCATTTGACATGTTTGATGAAGGCCTAGTTCCAATTGTGTTAATGGTCACTTTTATCACATGGCCAATCTATGCCATAAATTATTTAGTCATATAGTTAAACAAAAGGTTGTTTGTATGGTCAATAAATATATTATGGTCACTTCACATGGTCAATATTCATTGTTGATGGGTCGTACATGTGGTTGATCCACATCTCTAGTACATGTGGTCAAATCTCAAGATCAATCCATTGACCCAGATTATTTTTGGTCTCACCTAAGAACCCCATTCCACAAATTTATTAGTTTTTCCTGATCGTCGATACACCTGGTGGATTTTCATAGTTTTTTGTAATGTGGATATATTTCCACATATAAAGATAAATTTTAATTAAATAATTTTTTCAAATAGATCATTATTGATTTGGGTATCATAATTTCTCAAAAGGGTCCTAATCATAGCTACCGAAAATCAATGAAATAAATTGGGAATGATGATTTGAGACTGAAGGGTTTTGAGGTGAATAATAAGATTGATCAGAAGACATTTTTTAAATCATTATTCTTTGAGAAATAGTATACGACTTTCTATCATGATACATAACATCAAAATACTTTAAGAGTGAACATAAAACTTTACAAATAATAAGATGTTGATAATCATAACACATTGAGTTATCATAATACTTTGACATCATAATCATTTTTAAGGCCTCATTGTCTAAATTTTCAAATAATAATTTTATGATTTTGTGATGTTACGTCCTTTAATGATGTATAGTATATGGGTGATATTAAGATGAGTTAAATATTATCAGAGATTCCACATTATAGATCCCACAAACTCATATATGCATCCAAATGTGTATGGTGATATTATATATGTATTCACATGTTGTGAGATTTATGGGGACATTGAGACCTCAATATCAAAATATTTGATAAGGAATCTAACACAAGATTTTAGGGGTTTTAATTGAAGCTGTATGAATAAGAAATACATTAGGAATCTATTTAATCAATTTGTAAGATAAGACCACACTATCATATAAAGATCGTTGATTTTCAATATTTAAAATATGGGGAATAATATTAATGTAATTTTATTATGTGTGTCTGTGTGTCTATAAAATTAATCATGTGAATAATTATTGATAACTTGTAAAGAAATATGACTGAATTTGGAGAGTCTATACAACATCTGGATCATGCATAGAGGATGTGTTCTTAGCTAGGAGATATAAAAGGTGGATGAATCCAATTGTGCCTATATATTATAAGACTGATGTGTAACCATATTTCTCATGATCTTCTAATGAGTTTCATGAAATCAGTGGTGTTAATTTTCTTGAAAGGGGTTGATGTGAGGATTTTATAATCCACCATCACATGGAAGGAAATTCATTATATATAGTTAGTGAAGAACCCAAGATTTATATTTTTTTATTTGAATAACATTATCAAAACCAATGGATTTTTTGAATGATGTGTGTAATAATTTACTCATGAATCACGTAACTATGGTATCTAAAAATAGTGTAGGATTATATTTGTGGAGAGGTTGTCTAACCTCTTACTAAAGGATTGTATTTTGGGTTTCTAACTTAATACTACTATAACCACTACTACAAAAATGGGCAAGCAAAGCGCGACCTTTATCAGCGCTAATCAAAAAGCGCTGATAAAGGATAATCTTTATCAGCGCTATTTAAAAGCGCGGATAAAGGGATGATTTATCAGCACTTTTCTAGCGCTGATAAAGGAAAGGTTTTCACAGCGCTAGAAAAGCGCTGATAAAGGGGGGCTTTATCAGCGCTTTTCTAGCGCTGTTAAAACCTGTCTCCGATTTTATTAAAAGGAGGCCGACAGTCTCCTCTTTTTTATCGTGCCCTAAGCTCTCGTGGGACTGTACCCTTGCGACTGCTTCCTCCCCCGATCTTCCCTTTACCGGACCTCCGCCATACTCCTTCTCATTCTTCTCGACCCTCTTCCGCGGATATTCCTCCCTTCTGAACCCTACTCCCCCTCTTCAAAGGTTGGCAGCTCCTCTCGTGCACCCCTACTCCGGCGGTCGCGACTTCCAGGCAGCGCAGAAGGCCCCCTCACCTCTTTGGACTTCTGATTTCTTCACCCAAGGTATGTGGATGCCCTAAATATTGTTTTGCAGTGTAGGTTTTTATGTGGTTGTCATTTATTTGTCGCCTCTGCTTCCCCTCCTCCCTCTTTTTAGACTGAATCAATGTTATTCACTCTACTCCTAGTGATGATTTTTTTTGCATATGTTTTTGTTTATTCGTTCATTGAATTTGCTACTGTTGTGTGTTTTTTTATTTGATTTTCCTTATGTTAGTAATGTTTATTTCTACTGCATCATGAATTTACTCCACTTTAACTTCAATTGGTTCTGTTACTGGTGTTGATAGTTAGTCACATTAGGGGGGATGGTTTGCAGGGGGTGTGAGGGGGGGCTGGTGTGTGCAGGGGTACGAGATGGGTAGGTTTGGTGTGTGCAGGCAGGGGGGAGAGGGGGTTGGCGTGTGTAGGGGGGAGGCTGGGTTTGGTGTGTGCAGGCAGGGGGGGAGAGATAGGCTGGGTTGGTTTAGTGTGTGCAGGCAGGGGGAGAGGGGAAAAGATGGTTTTCAAGAGGGAGTGGGTAGGGGGCATGAGGGGGGAGGGAGGCCGGTTGGTGGTGCTGCACGAGGGGGATGGGTCTGGCGTGCTGGTGGGGGGGTTGGCTGGTTTGTAGGGGGCAGGTTGGTTTGCAGGGGGGAGTGTGTGTGCAGGGGGGAGGTTGGCTGGCAGGCGCAGGGGTGCAAGGAGGCTGGTGGTGCAGGGGTGTAGGGGGGGGGGGTCTGGTGTGCAGGCACGGGGGAGAGGGGGGCAGGCTGGTTGGTTTGCAGGGGGAGGGGGAGGCTGGTGTGTGTGTGCAGGGGGGAGGGTGCGGGGGTGCAAGGCTGCTGCAGGCTGGTGTAGGGGTGCAAGGGTGCCATACAGGGGTGGAGGGGTGTTGTGCGGGGGTGCAGGAGGGGGGAGGGGAGGGGGCAGGGAGTGCAGGGGGAGCGGGGCAGGGAGTGCAGGGGGAGAGGGTTGTTTTGTTGTACGGGGTACAGGAGGGGGGAGGCTGGTGTTCCTGGGGGAGGGGTACAGAGGGTGCAGGGGGCTGAAATTTTTGTGCAGGGGGGCTGAAATTTTTGTGCGGGGGGGGGGGGGTCTGGGTTTTTTGTGCAAGGGTGTAAGAGGGGGGAGACTGTGCAGGGGGGGGGGGAAGCGGGAGAGGGGTGTTGTGTTGTACAGGGTACAGGAGGGGGGGGCTGGTGTGCCTGGGGGAGGGGGCAGAGGGTGCAGGGGGAGGGGGCTGAAATTTTTGTGCAGGGGGGCTGGTTTTTTTGTGCAGCAGGCTGGTGCAGTGCAGGGGGTCCATCGGGTTGGGTCTAGGGGGGTTGGGTTTGAGTGGATGGTTCGGGTCCATTGGGTTGGGATGGGTTGGATTGGTTTGGGTCGGGTTGGGTCGGGTTTACACATAAAACCCGACCCAAATTGACCCGACCCTCGATGGGTTGGGTTGGGATGGGTCCTTCGGGCATGCGCCGGGTAACCCGACCCCACTGGGTCGGGTTGGGTCAGGTTGGTTGCTCTGGAAGCTTGTGACCCGATCCGACCCAACTCGAACTTTTTTGTTCGGGTCGGGCCTTGAAACACCTCCAACCCGACCCGACCCGACCCATGGACACCCCTAGTTTATATGATGCGCTATTGTGCCATGTGGTGAACCTTCTGCATGTTGACTATAAAATGTAAAATTAATTTAGTATATTATCATGTCTTAAATTGGTCAGTCATTGTGCACCAAACTTATTCTTTGGAGGTTGTATACCTTACTCGAATCACCCCCTTAGGGTGTGTTTCTTATGGGCCCATGACCCCTATGGATCTTTGGCTTGAAATTGAACCACCTTTGACATGTGTTGATATATCCCATGCCCATGGGTTTATTAAAGGTAATTAATGATATTTATGTGTAATGGACATACCCATGGACTACTTGATCACTTATAAATGAATTAAATAAAAGTTGAATGGTAAGGCCATGTTCCTTAACCATTTTTAAACAATTTAGTGTTATTGATTATATACATTGGACCCCATCTTACGAATTATCAGTTATAAGACTTAAATTTATCAAATTAATTGACAAAATGAAAGGGTGATATTCCTCAGACTTGATCATAATATGATATGGATGTGATTACATCATTATTACCTTCTTTAATGAATATGATGTTTCATATTGATTATTTGGAATTAATAGACATGAACTTCCATATTGCTTATTCGAAATTAATGGAATTAACATTCTATATTGTTTGTTTGGAATTAATGGACATGGTGTTCTGTATTGCTTATTCAGAATTAATGGACATGAAATTCCTTATTATTTATTTGGAATTAATTGACATGACGTTCCATATTTCTTATTCAAAATTAATGAAAAATATGCTCCTTATGGTTTACATGGAATTAATGGACACGACATTCGTTGTTGTTCATTTGTAATTAATGGACATGATGTTCCATGTTGTTTATTCAGAATTAATGGTGACGAATAAAGATTGGATGGATGCTAATCGTTTGACAACAGAGTATGAGAACGGAGTGAAAGAGTTCATCAAGTTTGCACAGTTTCATGCAAAGGATCCTTCTCAACTCCTTTGTCTGTGTTTACGTTGTTGTTATTCTAGACTAATTACTCCAGTGGAGTTGGAAGAACATTTGATATGTCACGGAATAGATAGGAGTTATAAATGTTGGAATAAACACGGGGAAAAAGCGAATGTAGCTATTGGCTGGAATAAAACTGCATTTTATGGATCATCAGATATGATTACAAATATGGATAATGAAGAAGACCGTATAGAGGATGTGATTACAGATATCAATGATGATGAAGATTGTATTGAGGAAATGACAAGGACAGTTGAACATGAACTTCGTGATTGCCCAAAATTGTTTGAGAAGTTAAAGAGTTGTGCAAAGATGCCATTATATGCCGGTTGAACTAAATATACTGCATTGTCAGCTGTATTGAAGTTGTATAAATTGAAAGCAGGCAACAGATGGAGTGATGCCAGTTTCACGGAACTACTTTCTCTTTTGAATGACATGCTTCCAGAAGATAATGAGCTCCCAAGACGGACATATGAAGCTAAACAAATGCTACACTCGATGGGTATGATTTCTAAAAGAATACATGCCTGCCCGAAAGACTGTATATTGTTTCGCAAGGAGAAAAAATCACTTACAGAATGCCCAAAGTGTGGTGCTTCTCGATACAAGAAAGATGAACGCAGTCCTACGAAAGTTGTATGGTACTTTCCAATCATTCCAAGGTTTAGGCGTCTATATGGAAGTGAAGAAACTGCAAGGCAATTGTAAGACACTACATCCTACGTTTTAGGTCTAAACATCAATTTATATAATATATATTATCTTTTACTGAGGATTCTGTTATGATAGGGCGGTGTACCAATATCGTCTAAATCATCGTATGAGGACAGGGGCTAAGCATAATGAGCCGAGCAAGTACTATGTCTGGACAAATATCAGGGTATATATAATAAAATTGCACTATCCAAGCATATATGAAACACAAGTTACTTACTCTCCTCATGATCAATGTTTCTGCAGTGTCCAAAACAAACAAACGACAAAGATTGCGGTTATTATGTTTGTAGATTCATGAAAGAGATCGTTTTCAATGGACAAATTAGCATCCCTAAAGAGGTATTTTCGAAAACAAGTACTATTTCATTTAAATTATTTATTAATTCTTTATTTATATATTTTTCAGTACTATTATGAATGCCGAAAAGAGTTATATTCACAAGACGATGTAGATATGTTCAGAAATGAGTGGGCCGCATACCTGATGCAAGATTGTCCAGATATAGCATGAAGATCTGACTTTTATTGCAAGAGTTGCAGACGCGTATAATTGGCAGAAATTTTTGAGAGGGGTTCATGGGGATAAAAAGATGAAACATTCTTGTATGTAAATATTTGTAGAAAAATTGTAATTATTATTAAATAAAACATTCTTTCTCCAATGAGTCATTTGTCCATTTTAACAGATGAAATGCACCAGTAACATGCAAGAATGATGGACCACATTTCTTTGGCCTTTGGACAAAAAAACCAGTAAAATCTAGAAAATACCTTCATATCACGCAGTTATAAAAAGAGTCACTATTTAAAAGAAAGTCACAAGTTTAGATACATCTCGAGATGGTCTGTTTAAAGACATTTTGAGGGACACTACTAAAGACATTCTCAGATATGAACACATTCCCCACTTTTAGATCGTTGTCTACTACAATGATCTTCCAAACAAGATATGCATTAGAACGCTCATGATACATAGAGCAATTCACTGGCCACCTTCGAGAATGATCTGAAGCACAAACCATGACAGCATTATGTTTTTCCTTGAAAATTCTCTTGGCGAACTGGAATGGCAACTCACTATTGTGATTTTGCGTCTCTACTTGTCTCTTCATATGTGCAGCTATTGCCATTCCACTTCACTAAGAGAATTTTCAAGTAAAAACATAATGCTGTCATGGTTTGGGATTCAGATCATTCTCGAAGGTGGGGTTGACTCGTACACGTCACATTTGAAGGTGAGTATGCATACACGATAGTTGACCTTCTTAGAGAAGAGTTTCTGGAAGAGTATAAAAGACATGAAGCAATGAAGATCATTAGAGTGTTGGAGAAAATGTGGTTGCTACAAACAATGTGGAAATCGGCTTGTGCAAAGCGACCTAAGTTACAACTTGCAGGTATTGTACTTTATTTTTTTCTGGAAGGTTTCAGTTTAAATGCATTTTGGAATGATCATTGCTAGCCATTGTCTTTTAGGTTTTTTTGACAGCCAAGGGGAAAGGGTGGGGTCTGTAGACATTGGAGGATATGTCGAAGGGTGATTTTGTGTGTGAATATGTTGGAGAAATGTTAACTCCCGCAGTTCTGAAAAGATTCACTATTTAAAAGAAAGTCACAAGTTTAGATACTTCTCAAGATGGTCAGTTTAAAGACATTTTGAGGGACACTACTAAAGGCATGCTCAGATATGCACACATCCCCCACTTTTAGATTGTTGTCTACTACAATGATATTTAAACCAAGATATGCATTAGAACGCTCATGATACATAGAGAAATTCACTGCCCAACTTTGAGAATGATCTGAAGCCCAAACAATGACAGCATTATGTTTTTCCTTGAAAATTCTCTTGGCGAACTGGAATGGCAGTAGCTACACACATGAAGAGACAAGTAGAGACGCAAAATCACAAGAGTGAGTTGCCATTCCAGTTCGCCAAGGGAATTTTCAAGGAAAAACATAATGCTGTCATGGTTTGTGCTTCAGATCATTCTCGAAGGTGGCCAGTGAATTTCTCTATGTATCGTGAGCGTTCTAATGCATATCTTGTTTGGAAGATCATTGTAGTAGACAACGATCTAAAAGTGGGGGATGTGTGCATATCTGAGCATGTCTTTAGTAGTGTCCCTCAAAATGTCTTTAAACTGACCATCTTGAGATGTATCTAAACATGTGACTTTCTTTTAAATAGTGACTCTTTTCAGAACTGCGGGAGTTAACATTTCTCCAACATATTCACACACAAAATCACCCTTCGACATATCCTCCAATGTCTGCAGACCCCACCATTTCCCCTCGGCTGTCAAAAAAACCTAAAAGACAATGGCTAGCAATGATCATTACAAAATGCATTTAAACTTAAACCTTCCAGAAAAAAATAGAGTACAATACCTCCAAGTTGTAACTTAGGTTGCTTTGCACTAGCCGATTTCCACATTGTTTGTAGCAACCACATTTGCTCCAACACTCTAATGATCTTCATTGCTTCATGTCTTTTATACTCTTCCAGAAACTCTTCTCTAAGAAGTTCAACTATCGTGTATGCATACTCACCTTCAAATGTGACATGTACGATTCAACACCGCATCAATACGAGGCCCGGTGTGGCCGACACCACTCACAGTGTCACTGTTTTGTTAAAAATGGACTTAATTTTAAGTGAAATCAACAACTGACATACGGAAAACCGACCAAACACATTGGGATTCTATTGAAACTTAAGGACAACGATCCATGGGTCAAATGTGACTTGTACGAGTCAACTCCGCCTCAATAAGAGGCGCGGTGTGACCGGTATCACTCCAAGTGTATGTATTTAGTTTAAAATGGACAATATTTTACGTACATACGCCAAACCGATATACGCCTTCTGATTGCGTTGATACTTTTTCACAATGATCAATGACTCATGTGTGACGTGTAGGATTCATCACCACATCAATCTGAGGCCCGGTGTGGCCGACACCACTCACAGTGTCACTGTTTTGTTAAAAATGGACTTAATTTTAAGTGAAATCAACAACTGACATACGACAAACCGACCAAACGCATTGGTATTCTATTGAAACTTAAGGACAACAGTCCATGGGTCAAATGTGACGTGTACAAGTCAACCCCGCCTCAATCAGAGGCGCGGTGTGACCGGTATCACTCCAAGTGTATGTATTTAGTTTAAAATGGACAATATTTTACGTACATACGCCAAACCGATCTAACGGATTCTAAGTGCATTGATACTTTTTCACAACTATCAATGACTCATGTGTGACGTGTACGATTCAACACCGCATCAATCCAAGGCCAGGTGTGGCTGACACCACTCACAGTGCCTCTCTTTTGTTCAAAATGGACTTATTTTTAAGTGAAATCAACAACTAACATGCTGCAAACCGACCAAACGCATTTGGATTCTGTTGAAACTTAAGGACAATGATCCATGGGTCAAATTTGACGTGTAAGAGTCAACCCCGACTCAATCCGAGGCCCGGTGTGGCTGACACCACTTAAAGTGCCTCTATTTTGTTCAAAATGGATTTATTTTTAAGTGAAATCAACAACTGACATACGGGAAACCGACCAAACGCCTTAGGATTGTGTTAACACTTTAGTACAATGATCCATGGGTCATATGTGATGTGTACGAGTCAACCCTGCTTCAATCCGAGACGCGGTGTGGCCGGTATCACTCTAAGTGTATGTATTTTGTTTAAAATGGACAATATTTTACATACATACACCAAACCGACCAAACACATTCAGTTTCTATTGAAACTTAAGGACAACGATCCATGAGTCAAATGTGACGTGTACGAGTCAACCCCGCCTCAATCCGAGGCCCGGTGTGGCCGAAACCACTCAAAGTTCCTCTGTTTTTGTTAAAAATGGACTTAATTTTACGTGAAATCAACAACTAACATACGAAAAACCAACCAAACGCATTCGGATTCTATTTAAACTTTAGAAAAACAATACATGGGTCAAATGTGACATGTAAAAGTCAACCCCGCCTCAATCCGAGGCCTGGTGTGGCCGAGACCACTGAAAGTGCCCCTGTTTTTGTTAAAAATGGACTTAATTTTATGTGAGAAATCAACAACTGACATACGGGAAACTGACCAAACGCATTCGGATTCTATTGAAACTTAAGGACAATGTTCCATGGGTCAAATTTGATATGTATGAGTCAACCCCGACTCAATCTGAGGCCTGGTGTGGTTGACACCACTCAAAGTGCCTCTGTTTTGTTCAAAATGGACTTATTTTTAAGTGAAATCAACAACTGAGATATCCACCTCACATGTAGTGTAGACCCTCCCCCAAGACTTGGCATGAATTTTTGAGATGCACAAACATGGGGTGGATTACATGGCTTTCCTACATGGAATATATCCCACTACACATCTTTAATGAGCCAGCTACGCAGTTTATCCCTTGTACAGATACACAGGAAGAATCAAACAGGATCGACGTCATGTACTAACATAGGGCAAGGGTGCATAAGATGACACAAGATAAAAGGGTAACAAGTATATGTTTTTTAAAATTCCATGTAATTTACTATTGATATGACATGTATATTTACACAAGCAGCTGGACATTGGAGTTACCCAGGGTAAAGGGACAAGGCATGTGACCCTTTAAATGACACATAATTTTATGTACCATGATTGATCTCTTTGAACACTATATCAAGGACATATTTCATTAGGGTTGGCTCCCATGATCCTTCCTAGGATGGTTTTGGTATCTTTTCCTACTTACGGTAGTACGATCACTTCAGCAGGACGTCCTAGACATAGTTGGAGTCTCTCTGAAAGTCCTGGAGTGAGATCATATATCTATTTTTGAGGTCCAGGTAGAGTCATGTATCAACGCAACCAATCCTACCAGACATCGATCCTATATATAGAATGCTAATCTTGATATCTCATTACAGTCCCCCAGTTTATGATATGTTACCTTTTTTGTATTAATATACATAATTACTAAGTGTGGTGGTTGGGAGAGTTGGGATATCCTTTTTATGTATTGCATAATGATTCAAGGAGAACGGGCTCTGCACGATTTGTCAAAACCAAGTGTCAATCCAAGGAGAAACAATGCATAGTGGAATGTTCTAGTATTTATCTTCTAAGTTGTGTAGGAATATTTTGTGATACTATTTAATGAGGTAGTTTTTGTTTCTGGGTAGACGGTATCTAACTCATGGTAAGAACACTGTTTGGTTGGGTTGTGATCGGTTGATGACATGCTTGTGGTTGATATACTGGTTTTTGTGCAGGTCTGTGGTTGATATACTGGTTTTTGTGCAGGTCTGCTCGGCTGGCTGTACTGGTGCAGGTTTTTTTTTAGCAGCAGGCAAGGATTTAACTGCTCTTTTGTAGCACTGTTAAAGGCGACATTTAACAGCGCTAAAAAAGCACTATTAAAGGAGATATTTAACAGCGCTAAAAAAGAGCTGTTAAAGGCAACATATAACATCACTTTTTAGCGCTGTTAAAGGTATCCTTTAACAGCGCTTTTTTAGCGCCGTTAAAGGCGACATTTAACAGCGCTTTTTTAGCGCTGTTAAAGGTGACATTTAACAGCGCTAAAAAAGAGGTGTTAAAGGACCCCCCCCCCACCCCTTATCAATGCTGAGCTTTACAGCGCTTTTCTAGTACTGTTAAAGCCCGATTTTAGCGCTGTTATTGCCCGTTTTTGTAGTAGTGAACCACTTTTATATAATATGGAGTATCCATTTTTGAGCATATAAACAAAATAGAACTAAGTATAATTTTATGGAAAAATTTTAAATGTAATTTTATATTTGTTTTCTTATTATTACTATATACATGTTGAGTTTTGGAATATTCAAAATGTGGATAAATAACTTTAAAAAGTTCATGTATCTTTATTTAATAGGGATAATTTGGTTAAAATAATAAATCATTTTAACCCATCACTCAGTGGTCCAACCATTCATGGGGTGCTTCATGTTGTATTTGATTTAGGTTTATGTTAAAGAACCAAGAAGAAAAATGAGATATAGTGAATCATAAATCAATTTATAGATGAGGGGTTCCTATATACGATAAGAAGAATTATCTGAATGGGAGGAATATTATTCTACCCTAACTACTATCAATTGTAGTAGAAGTGAGTGATGATTCAATATAGGGATTTATACAAACTTTAGATGGTTATTTAATTAATTAAACTAATAATATAAATATATATTTCGATTGAGAGGATAGAAATTTTATCTTAATTTCTTTTTCTGAAAAAGAATATATAATAGTCATGGGTCTGTAAAATGAAAATTACATCTTGAAAATAATTATTTTTAGTTATTAATGAAATATAAATGTCAAATGATCCAATGTATAATTATGTTATGGAAAATGTGTGTATATAAATGGTGAAAATGATGATACCATTGTTGACTAATTTATAAGGTTCAATGTGATTATAATAAATAGCTAGGGTTTTGGTGAAAAGCTATGGGATTCAATCATAGTTAAAAACGGATGGGGAATTTTTAATATTGGTATGACTGAAAATAATTATCCCTAAAAGATAAGAATATTTAGCACTTGATGAGTAACAGATAATAATCAATGTTTATGAGTTGATAAAAACTATATCTTTGTAGGAGAATGTGAAAGATGACATGTAATTTGTGGATATTAGAAAATGAAGAGTCGTAGAATTATATTTTGTGAATCAAATTATTATAGGGATCAAGATTTTAATAAATACATCAATATGATTATTTTTCTTCATTAATGAAATTCAAAAAAGGAAAATGGAATGGAAAAAATGATCACCAAAGTGATGGAATTTTGATATCCTTATAAAAATTTTCATATTATTTTAAAATTAATAAGGTCACTGAATATGAATATTTTGAGGAATATTATAAACCTAAAAATAGAAAAATTAAAATAAAAAGAAGAATATTTTTTTTACTTTGAAAAATAATCTGATGTGCAAGCATGACAAAACTTATTCATCCTCATGTAGGTCTTCATATAATGAGTTGTATTTCATTGATATAGTTGAAAAAGAATTAAATTCCTCAAGAAGTAATTACAATGGTGAATAAATAAAAATGTTTGAATGGATAACAAAGGGAATTTTTAAGTAATTCATGGGAACATTACAGAACACATGAAAAATAATAGAAAACTAGAGAATGAAAATAAATTGTTAGATGTTGAAATGTGTGAGCATGTTTTAGAAAAATAGTTTTTAGTAGATGAGAGAAGAAGATCATTTTGAGTGTGGTGGAACTTGAAAACGTTGTAAGTGATCTGAAAGAAATTATTTTATGAAGATAAAAATAACAGAATGAGAAAAAACCAACCATGTCTTTTAGATCAAAATTAGATGAATCCATTCAGATAAAGTATTAATATATTTTTTTCAATTTATTTATTTTTATCTTCAGATATTGAGAGGAGAAATACTATTATAATAGTAATATTTATAGGTAATAAATAAAAAGATATATATGAAATTTATTATAGTGTTTATGATACAAACTATTCTACTGAGGATTAGTATGACAAGCCTATAGAGAATAAATCATCCATATGAATTGAAGGGACGAATATTCCAAGGATAAAATTTCTATTTTGTAAAAATAAGGCTCAATATAATGGAAGATATCCCCATTAAGTCACGAAATTGAATTCTTATCAAAATTGAATATCTCATTTCAGATATCATTATAGGTGTTGTGGAAGGTAAAATAAACAGTACTATTACATTTAGTTTAATATGTTATTTTCATGGATTAAGAAATAACCAAAAGGGTTCATTATTTATAAAGTGAAGATAGAAATCAAGACAGATAAATAAGTGATAAAATATATACTAATTTTTCCCAACCAAAATTGATTTAATTTTTTTAAATATTTCATAGGAGAATAGGACTAAAAAGGTTACTTGTATTGAGATATCATTACTATAATGATTGACAAGATTACTAACGATGTGATATGGAATGAATTTATAACTTTTAGGAGGAGGAGTCATGTAATTTTATGTCATTCATGAAAAAATATGATAACCCCAATGAAGTTTCTAATTTCATGAATGAGTGCCCATAAATATAACCATACTAGTTAAAGATGGGCCAAATAATATAGAATCAACTTATTACTTTTAAATATAAAGTAAAAATATATATATTTCAAATAAATATAATAGAATTAATTACATGATATCCATAAATAGTGATATGATAAATCAATAGGAATCCTCAAGAAGTAGAGAATTAGAAATTATGTAGTGTATGTGTAAAAGGTATACAAATTTCGGACATGGATTAAAAAATTATATAGTAATTTTACCATATCAGGAATCAAATTGTGGTTGTATATTCTAGTATGGAGAATATTACCTATTGAGGTAGTTGATAGGAGGAAAAATTAGGACAATGTAATGAATAATTAATCTATTTTGAGAAAGAACTCTTAACCTGAATGTTATTTCTATGTAACTAAGAGGTCCCACCATATTCAATTATTCCTTATTATGTTTTTTATCATGTGTATTATTGAAGTATGGTAAAAGGGTTGAACATATTTTAATAAAAATACATTGTCCTTCTTGAGTTTATTTACAACAATGATAAAGTTGAATACAATTCATCCCTTGAGGGGGAGAAAACATAAAGAGAATATTCCATTTTTTAACATATAGTGAATCTAGAATATCATGACGACATTTATACAAGAGGAAAGTGGTATTAAAGTAACATTTATATCCCCATTATATGATTGTATTAAATTCACAAATAAAGGTGGAGTTTTGTTTGATAAAAGAGTTATAAAAACATAGAGTTATATTAATTGGAAATGTGATATTTTATTATTTTTTGACATATGGGTAGATTATATACTCGTCATATTAAATCCATTTCAAATAGATCCTAACAAGATATTTTGAACATTGTTTCACATGTTTGATTATTTATGGTCAATACTAATCTCCTTAGATTTTCACTCTTATTATAAAAAATTGTTATACCACATAGAAATAGAGTTGTTTAAACGAAGTCTCTTTTCTAACGAAACTATATGACATAATACCTCTCTTATATTATTTAAGGATTTAATATATATATATATATATAAGAAAATGGAGGAGATTTTTTGTTCTGGAAGAAAAAAAATCAAATGCGAGGACCCTATATTTTTATTTTCATTTATTGCCAATATGGTGGATAACCGAGAATCTATATAGATATTGATAATAAAATTGGTGTTTATTGGTATTTCCAACTAATCCAAAGGGTGAGATTGAAATAACAATGTAATAGTTGTGGTTATTTTTAATTGGTAAATATATGTTTACTGGTGGAATTTGATGATCATTATTATATTATTTTTATATATTTAGGAGATGTTATTTTATTTCCAACATGATAATGAAACCAATAAAATATATAGAATGACTAACTAAAAAAATCAAGGACAGAAGTTCATGATGATGTGGACAAGTATATGTGATGATTATTTTTTGATGTTCTTAAAAGGAACCATGAGAATTTTTGTTGGAGGAAGGAATGTTGGATTAAATTCATTGGATTTTCATTAGAGATATTTGATGGTGGACTAGATAAACTGAGTTCATGATATCTTTCCTCAAAAAATATATTACCATATTTAAAGATTTGATCACATGATTTATCCGAAGGACCTTCATATAGTTGATCTAGAAAGTGTGGTCAATTCACATAATAAATCAACATGGTTGATAGGTTTCATATGTATTATATCCATAGGAAAACTACATGAAATCACCTCTATGAGTTAACCCATTAAAAAAGTCTATTGTCTACCTAGAATCTTGGTCACGTACCTCACAGTTAACAGTTTATACTTATGGTAAATATACATTATTTAAAATCATGGATACTTATTCTTATAATTAAATACTTTCAAATATGAATAGATTTTTATAATAGAAAAATATGTTAAATTAATCTTCATACATTAAAGTATCTTGATTTGTTTACAGCGTCACTATCCATGATAATTAGAATCAAAGCATCAAAATGGGGGTGATTCTTTGAAACTGAAGGATGTTTCAGATGAGGATAAAACTATCTCATTATATTTTTATATATAATATGTATTTTAGCTACATAATTATCATTTGGATGATGATAATTCACACCGTAATCCATTGAGTGAGATCATAAGTATTTATAAACCATAAGACACTGATAATAAATCAAATTTGAATATTTTTAACACTTTAAATTCATAATGTAATTATTAAAATTATTATAAAACATTTATTTCCTTGTTTTCATAATTTTTTCGAAAAAAATTTCAAATCTCATTGCATTTTTCAATGATATTAAGATGTGTACCATGTAGTAGAAGGTTCCGGGTCCTAGATCCAATGAATTTGAATATGCATGCACATGTAGATGTTGATTTTGGAAATGGATTGAAATGTAGATATATATATTTGTATTCAAATATCATATTATCTAAATACTATAGAGAAATATTATCCCAACTCTTTTGGATCATTAAATTAGGATTCAAGAATAAAATATAAATTGGGAATATATTTGATCAATTTTAAAATAAATATATCACATGTATCCAATTATTATAATGTTTATATATTGTTAATATGGAGGATAATATTTACCTGATGTTATACTATATATATGTAGGTGTAAATGATGTCTGGAAAACAATAATGAGGAATCCAAAAATACTATTTTTGAATTCTAAGAGTCGGTAAAACCCTTGTATCGAGGAGAGGCAATGATTCTAATGATGGGATATATAAAATGAGGAACAATAATATTGTGGAAAGTTAATTTTATTCATGGAATAAACTAGATTTATCATAATCAAGTGATGTGTTTCTAGAAAATCTCTATTGCTAGAGGTCCGGAAGGGGGTACACATGCAGATTTTAAAATCCATTTTTATATAAAGGATGTTAATTCTAATGTGTTTTGAATGTATTATGGAGTAAAAAATCATTTTTTAAAATATCAATACTAATTGAGTTTATGATGGGGATGTGTGGCCAATCACTAATTAATCAATCAATTGGGGTGTCTATCCAAATATAGTAGATGAGATTTCTGATCTGGTTTTCTTGAATGTTGGTGGTGGAAAATATTTATAGTGTATAATAGAATAACGATATAACCACTAGTGTCTATAGTTTATGATCATTGTTTGGGTGTTTAAAAAACAACGCAATGGTGGTGGGTTTTATATTTAACCTTATAAATATTAAATGTTGTGATTTTTATGATTAATATTTTATGTGAGGTTAGAATGTGATAATTAACTATGTTGATTGAGATATTTTTCTCCCTCAAATAGGAAGGTAAAATCTCTTTATTTACTTATTCATTAATGCATTATCACTCAAGACACAACCAAATTATCTAACATATTTGAAACCATATGTCATTTTAGTTTTCATCAATGCATAAATGAAATAGACTCATAATATTCATTAATAATAATATTAAGTCAAAGGATCATTACAATTTTCATATAATAAAATATACAATGAAAAAAATAAATTGAGGAATTAAAATGATGTTTTATCTCTCATGACCTCCCCTTTTGGAGATTACCAATGGATAAATTAATAATATAATGTGCTAAGGTATTATTAGAATACTACCCATAAATTCCCATATCATCTGTGTCCCATCAGATGATATCATCTAGATTTAAAAAAAAATATTATGTATATTATTATACAATATCATGCTTCCGATCATGTAAGGGAACTAGTATTACCATTTCATTTAATAATTTCTCCTGTGAAATTTTCAAATTAATTATTATGAATAAAACTTTCAAAATATGATAAGTTATTTAACAAAATTCAACAATTAAAATTTATATTTAATAATAATGTATAGATTATTTGGTTCTTGGGAAACAACACAAACCAAATCTAACATTCACTTCCCCCAGCTTCTAAAATCACTATTTTGCTAGATCTCACATGGTGTTCTTGATTACACAAACATATAGGTTTATGCATGTGGTCCTATATATTCCCTTTTATGGGACCAATTCTCATGGTAACCTCACCCTATAGGAAACAAATCATCCATTGTTTATACTTTTGATGAATGTTATTTATCATTGGATGTGAACTTGTCCCCTTGGAATGAGCCTCTATTGCACTAATATCACAACACAATTTGATATTGTCATTATTTATAGAGGCCACATCAATCTTCTATATGAATTATCTGTCCAAAATAATTATTTGGATGTATCAGAAGATGTATATTACTCACAATATACTATAGAATCATCCACAACTGGATGAATTGATCTCATCTTTCTCGTAGACCCTATATAGAGATAAAATTCAAATCATAAATCTGATTTAAGAACAGTCTAATATATGATGAAACTATGATCTATATAATACATGATGACAATATTTTCAACTCATCCATATATCTGGAACATGTCATTAGTATTTCTTGAATACTTGAAGATATCTGTAACAACTCTACCAGGATTTCCTTCTATAATATCATGATATTTTACTACCATTATCAATGTTATGGAAACATAAAGCATAATATATATCATGACATACAAAATAGAACCTATCTCAGAAGTCTAAGATATACAACTCACCAATTATTTCAATCTCATTTTGTGTTTGATGAAACATTTAGAGAGATCTATTTCATTTTTCATTATTACCAATAGTAACATAGATTTCTTTTATTGAGACTATTTAATATATGGTTAATATATGTACATTGACTTATTCTAGTAGGACTATTTGGTCAATCAAGAATTATCATTGTACAAAAGATGTATATTGCTTCACATGCATCATTCATTCATAATAATAGGTTTAGCAACATTATTATTGCCTACAATAATATTATATTATCTATAATAAGTAATATTTCATCAATACATACTACTAAGAACACAATAGTGCTCCTAGTAAAACACTTATATACACATAGTTTACACAAGTCAATTATGATAAAAAAAATTATCATATGGCTTCATTGAATTGAATTTTCCAGGACATAGATTCTTCCATTAACTATAAAATACATCATTTCAACTTGAAAACACTATTTTAATAACATGTATTCACAATCAACGTTGGTTGTGTCATATAGAAATCATCTGTAAATTTTATATTAAGGTTGTTTTATTTTATATCAATATATAAAATTTCATTGTTACTGTAAAATGAAATGGAATGTATAACAATGTAGTATTTAATCATAGAAACTATCAAAATAGTTTCATCTTACTATATTCCTTATAGTTGATTAAACACTATAGCCAATTTTCATGCATTATAGTTACATAAATTACATTCCTTGTCTGGTTAGTTAGGCAATCCCCATATACACATAATGTGGATTATATCTACAATATAATTCAATAGAACAAAATACTTTTTCCAAAACATGGAATCAATTTGAGAATAAATTTATTCATTCCATCGTGAAGCTTTTATGTTAATTACCACCTCTTTATATGATAGAGTTTCATCATAATCAAATACCAATGTTTCACCATTATTGGTGACCATAAAAATATATATTTTTAGTTCTTTTACCTCACTTTTTCTCAAAAAAAAATACTTAAGTTTTTAGAATAATATATTCCATAGGTCAGGTAGAATCTATACCTTTAAAAAACCATATTTATCATGAACATCAACTTCATCAGTCTTAATCTTTCTCCAACTATATTTATTTAGGATGCTCCCCCTCTCATAAAATATTGTCTAAATAGGTTCACAATTTACTTATTTTATATAGAATAGCATAGATAAAATCTACTTGTTTATATAAGATAACCTAAAAAGATACACATTTTTCCACTGGGTGATAGTTTGTTTCAATAATTTCAATTAAACAATTCATCGCTTCCCCATGAAGTTTTATGTGACTAAATAGGTTTCTTTCAATAACATTACTCAAATGGTTAAACATATTACCATTTATTCATCACATTGTTTATTTTGTTCACTTTTATAATGAATATCACCAAAAGCAGAATACATGATCCTCATTACACATTATTCACCTATACATGTTAAGGAAGGGTTGGTTATTCAATTCATTTGAACCATTTT
Source organism: Viscum album (assembly GCA_963277665.1). Classification (NCBI taxonomy): domain Eukaryota; kingdom Viridiplantae; phylum Streptophyta; class Magnoliopsida; order Santalales; family Viscaceae; genus Viscum; species Viscum album. The sequence goes on along the minus strand of OY728165.1, from coordinate 1,266,383,404 downwards.
ATTGTGGTGTATAAGGATGAGTGAGTCCTAATACGATCCAATACTCCATTAGGTAATTGGTGAAGTTTTTTGGAAATTATTTTATCTTTTTCAATTGGCTCAAATATTATTTGTATTCATAACAAGATGACTTTCAAATTAATTCTTGAATTCAATAAATTTCACAAAGTATTATTGTAACAATATAACTAATTAATAATAACCATATATACATTATCAATCGGTAAAAGTGATCGAAAATTAATACAAAGTTCATGTTTCTATATAAAGAATTATTCACACATCTATGGTTACAAATTCCATAAGCTCTATTATCCTTTCATCAAGCCCACAAAATTGTTGTCTGGTCATCTTTCTCAATAATCAAATGTGACATCTGTCAGTTGAAATTTGGTTAAATGAATCTAAATAGAAATAATGTTAGAGATTTTTCAAGTGCTTATATTTTACATGACTATGTTGTTGATTCCACAACATTATGTTATATAAGTCATGATAAATATATTCATTATTAATTTTTATTACATGTATTACGTAATGTAATACCTAAAGAACACTATTGAGATGTTTCATTCCATAAAAATGTCATCATTTTAAAAGAAGCTTATTTTATTTCCATATTTTTATATAAGTCCATCTGATTCTAGTGATTAAATGGATAATATGTTAAAGTTATTATAGGAATGTAATATTAGTTCATTAATTCCATTATTTACCACATAATCAATATATAGTGTTTGAGTCCTTTGGCTATATTATATAGCCTTTCTCCATTGGCAGCCAATAATTCCACCACTCACCTAATAACTATTCATAATATACATGTTTCATATGTTTTAATACATTATTGGGAACTAAAATCAATATCTAATACCTAATTAGATGAAATACTAGATTACATTTAATTAAAAAGAGACATTAAACCTACCCTTTCACCTTCATTATTATCAAGATCACATTCTAGTGGAATTTTATTCCACATGTAAATCATTTTTATACTTGTTCCCTCTATTTCCTTTCGATGTTCTTCATGTAATGATGTTTCCCATGAGATATTGTCAAAGAGTTAGAATGTGGACCCTTTTCATTGATCTTCATTCTCTTTTTCATAATAAGGACCATTATTTTTTTCTTAATTTATGTCCTTTTATCTTATAGATTTAATATATGATGATTTGAAAGAGTGAACCAAATAGTTTAACTATTATTATTGAAAATAAAATTAGAGAATCTTGATAGAATAGAGGATAGAACTAGATTAACTCCCAACTCATATGATACCATAAATCCCAATAAAATATATTTCAAAATGTATCCAATAATTTTGAGATCATGATGACCATATGACACCCCTTATCCAAGAATGTATGTTAAGAGTTTCGTGGAGATGTGGTGTATCATTTTATTTGATTTCACCTGATATAAGTCATGAATCTGATTTAATATAGAGTATACATTCATTTCCTCGTGATGATTCTGAATATCACTGGTCATAAAAGAGAACATAAAACACTATACATCTAGTGCATCATCTAGGTGTTTCAGGTAGAGAGAAAACATATTCCCACCAGCCTCCTTGGATGGAAGCTCAGGGACAAGGGACTCTAGCATGTGTAATTTCCACACACAGATCAATATAATTGAAGGGAATTAAGACCCCTGCTAGAAATTGGTTTTAGTGAAATGATTATGTCTTCAAAACCAAACATAGTGATAATTTAATAGTAATTTATTATGGCATCTAATATCAAAAATAATATCATATTATTAGTAAATAATTGATAATTTCAAATATGTGATGTAATAAATATTATATTTTCAGTATCCCATCTGGTTTTCAAATCTGACTAGCCATCACCATTGGATTTAGAATGAATAATTTCATGAATATTCCTATGAAAGGTAACCATATTCACCTTTTTATGAACTTTAAATGGGCCTAAAATGTTATTTATATTGTTTTAGTTAAGAATAATATGTTAAATTATTTATCCCATATCTCCCTGATGAATTGAGTGTACTAAAAAATTCAAAAAATATTAGACTCATATTTTATCAATTCTTTACACATAGTTACACCATGTATTTAATGGGATGTAAAACCATAATGAGTGATAACATATGTAAACCAATGAATTTTGATAAATGTCATTGATAACAGAAAGCACTGTTACATGGGTCAGACAAGCCTTTTGATCAATGGTTTCATTCTAATTTATCTAATTGAAGTTTATACTCATATAATATTTTAATTGTAAGTATTTTTATATTTATATATAAATTTACATTTATTTTAAAACTTAATATACGAATTAATATTTTAGCATCCCCGTTTTATAACCTATTTTTGAACTAATTAATGTGTATTTTGATGGATATTTTATAAAATTCAACTAAATTTCTTCCCTCACACAATACATATGCTCTATTTTAGGGTATAATGAGGTTTTTATCCTTAAATATGGGTAAAGATGTATTTCCTAGGGATATAAAAAGGGAACCTCTTAATTCCTTGAGTTACATAAGGGAAATACCAAGTGTATGTGAGAAATATATGTGTAATGTCCAGTTTTTTGAGTTTTATAAGGTAAGATGATATTTTTATTAGCTAGTTAAGGGTACCAATAGAGTTTATTAAAGTTAACCCATGTGTTATAAGAACTATGTATGGGTAGATATCCACTACTTAATAGTAATCTATAATTTATTCACTCCACAAAGGGTAAATATGGATTTAAAAAATGGTCATTAAAGCATTCCATTTATCATGTAAATGTGTCTCGAGATTTCTATGGGTCATTTAAGGGAACCTGAGGTGTTTAGGGGTGATTCTCTGGTGGTGTAGGGTACATAAGGGTAATGTCATGGTACCCTTACAAATTTCCTTTATGGTAGAAATACATTAAAACCATTTCTTTTCATTCCTTATTCTTTATATCATGTCTATAGTATAGTATTATGATTATAAATTCAGTAAATAACAGGAATTGATTATAATAAATGGTTTAAGGATTATAATCCATTTATGATAGGATTTACGCACTCAACATTCAATATGTTCATGCAGAATGAATTAAATGGTAATTTTTTTTGTGGTGTCCATATACTTGTAATTTGAATGCATGTGTATTTTATTAAGATACCAAAAAACAGGAATACTTCTATTATCATAAGATAACATTAGCTAGGAAGAAAAGATTTTGTATGATCAAGTTTTTTGAATCCTTCTTGGATCAAACTGAGTTCATCAACATGATTTAAAGAAAGGCAGAACATCACTTATCTCATCTATGATATGTTTATGGGTTTTTCAAAGGATAAACCCCATGTAATAATTAAATATAATTTTATCATAATAACTCATTGTATAAATATATTTAAAGATTTATTTTAAAATTATTAATAATTCCTAAAAATGAAAATCAAAAAATTGTGGAAAATAAATAATAGTAATTATTCTTGGTTTATCGTGGATTTTTATAGATATAGGGATTACTATTTCATAGGGAATTTTTATTATTATATATGAATATTCTATAATTATTATGGTATATTATATTTAATATCATCTCATTCTATAATATATTGGAGAGTGAATCTATTATCTCTTTTGGATATTTTATGTCATAGGAAATAAAATATATGGATTTGGTTCATGGAATATACAGTGTGTTATTTTAGTCAATACACACATGGATGAGATTCAAATGAAATTTTCATGATGAACATTGTAGTTTTTGGTCAAATACCATGAGGTAGTAAGTCTATAACATTCCTTCACGTTTTATATGGATTACTGAAATGATTATTTTCATTCATGTGTAGAAAATGGGGCTTATGATTGATATTGGTCACATGAGGGAAACTTATGTTTCCCCATGAAACCTATATTGATGTTTTCTTGAATATGGTTTTGTTATGGTTCTTCCACATAGTTGATATGGTGTTATGTTTGTTCTATTATCTTTTATACATGCTTGCAAGTACTATTTTTGTCTCTTCTATTAATAAAGGTAGATCCATATGGATTATCACCTTCTAAATGGGATGTTTGTGATATGGAACAACGTGTTTATGATTTACCCCTTATAGTTGAAAGATTAAATCCTTATATTATTACTATACTATTGAGGTGGGGGATTTTTCTAGCATGGCTGCTGATATTCCTTCTAGAATGGTTTTGAAGGAGGTAGAGTATTTCCTTGAGGACTAGACATATGTTTTTTATATATGTTATATAATGACCTGACCCCAAACTCCAGGAGTCAGTTCATTAATTCATAACATTATTGTGATTATAAAGAATCAAATTAAGATGGACCGAACAATTTAGATGTTTCGGAAAACCATGTTACAAACATGACACCCATATTATGTTGGGAAAATAAAATAATGAATAAAATATGTAAAACCTCAAAATCCATTAAATAATTTCAAACTATTCCTCTTCATAACATGGGGAATGTAAATACAATAAGGGTGACCTCAAATTCTCAGAAAGGGTATGTATTTTGGATGTAATAATTACTCAACAAGAATAAATCTCAATGGAATGCTAAATAACTGAGAACATGTAGAATTTAATTATCTGGATAAGGATGAATCGATATATAAATGTATGTAAATAAAAACACAAGATATTTAACCAATAAACTAAAAAATAAATTCATCCATAAATTTTATTATATGAAAACATAATGTATAATAAAATTGAACACTAAAATATCAATGAGGGGAATGATTATTTATTTGACATCATGTCTGAGGCACATGAAAAAATATACCATAAATATATTTCACAAGATCAACTAAAAGCCCATGAAAAAACTCATGTTATTTGGCCATTATATTTATAACATGAGAACCAATAATTGCATCAAGGGTATATATAATGTCTCATCCCCACCTGTCATTACCAGTCCAAAGCATTCCTCATATTGATAAATTTATTTAACGAATAATTAATATAAATATTAAAATATCTACATTGAATAATGAGTATGAATTTTCCAATAATTAATCATATAAGGATACGTAACAACATGGATTTTTTTACTTTTAGAAGTGGAAATACTATTAAAATACAATTAAAAACATTCTTAAGGATAATAGTAATTACACCCTCTAAAGTATCATATACCACATTGAAACAATTGAATCATAATTCCATGTAAGGAATAAGATTACATGAAACTTAAAATATAATTAAAATTTGTATTTTCATGCTATAAAATTTAAAAAGGTATGTATATAAACCATATTGAAGAAACTAGGTGCATATATTTTTAATATGCCTCAATGAAATGTAATTTAGATGAAGTCTCTTACCTTAGACATAATTTTGGTTGAACACCTTGACATCATTTATAATGGTTTTAATAATGTTATTAACTTATAAAATAACCATAAATATAATTATAATATCATATTTTAACTTCTTATAATATCTTGTTACATGTTTGTTAACAATCATCCATTATTTTTACAATTTTGGATGTTAATTTCCATGTTATTGGAGATTATTTTGAGTTTTTACATGTTTTTACTACTAACTAGTAAATAATTTCATCATCCCTATTATGTAAATTAATAGGTAAATATAACATATATATATGTTATATATATTTAAAATAATCCATAATATTTAGATATCTAAAGTCAAATCAACCTTCCATGGAGACTGTAGGTCGTACGTACGCAAGAACGCTACATTAATTTACTATATTTATTAAAATAATGAAAGTAAAATTATATATATATATATTTCAAAAGTATATTATAATATTATATATATATATATATAACATTTTTTTATTTAATACAATCCTCAATATGTTTAATGTATAGTTTTAACGAATCACGTCACTTTGAGGTGGTTGTAGTCCACACTTCCACAAACGATGTTATCGTATTTACACAAAATGGAAAGCATGATGGTATATGTTATAAAACAAATATTATATTATGAGGACAACATAAATATTATAAATATAATAAAAAATATCTTTCACATCATTATTACCAAACATGTGATGTGGTAAATAAAAACAAACGTCATTTTTTCAGGAGGCGGTAGTTTGACAGACACGAACGGTAAATTATTAACCCATTTCAATGATGTGTGTGTATGTGTAGGTGTAACCCTTAACACAAAACATATCCATATATTTTTTATACTAGTGTTATTATATAATCATGTAATAAAAATAAAATAAGTGATGGGGAACGAAATAAAACTAAAGTGATCGTTGAAGAACGTCCCCTCTTATTTAGGAAACTCCATTTTATTTATACAAAAATATTTCCACTGCATGATTTCATTTGAAATTTTGGATTCTAGGATTATGTAATAGATGTTTTTAGATTATTTGATATGTTTTTTGATGATATATAAGGCTCAATTTGGTGTGAGTAATTTATGGAGGGGAACCCTTTTATAAATGAGGTGAGCGGCACTTTCAGAAACTCTCAAAATATTAAATAAATATAAATTAATTTTAAATTACAAATTGTTCAGAAAATATTTATTTAGAATATAATATGATGATACATATAAAAAATATCATAAATTAATATTTATACTTGTTTATGTCACATTCAAACCCTTATCTTTTGGATTTAACCCTTAGTTAAACCCTTTAACACTTACCGTGACAACATTGCTTTTTACTCTTTAAGGGAAAATATAGTAACTAAAAAGTGTCAAAACAACTATAAATGAGTCATGGATGAAATTTTAAACAATTTAAAAATACTTTGAGATATTTTTATATTTTTATGAATTTTAAATCATTTAATAAATCATTATTTATTTTTAAATATCATTAACGTTAATTTTGATACTATTCATTTCAGTGTCTTTTTAAATAATATAAATACACAAGATAACATTTAATAAAACCTTCAATAAATCCCTAATATCTATATATAATTATGAAAACTCTAGGTTGACAATAATTAATTCTACTTATATTTTTTTTTTATTAAGATTTATTTGATATGTCCATTAATTTAACAATTACTGCATCATTATTATACAAGCCATTAATTTAATTATTTTTTCCCTATAAATTTCAAAAAAATTATCAAAATTATATAAAACAATTGTCACTAAAATTACCAATTATAGTCTAATATACATTTTTACTAACCACATAAAAAATGTAATTCTTATTAAAAATATAAGTGTGACATATTGGTCATCCCTTAGAATAAAATACTAAAAAATGCTTAATGTTATCTAAGTGGAACTAGGTAATAAAATAAAACAAATAATGATTTCGTTCAACACTATATCATACAATAAAATTAGTACATGTGTTAGGTAAGTATTATAATACTTATAATATTAATTTTTCCCTTATTTACACGATTTACCTTTAACCATGGTAATTTAAAAAATACTTATGTAACTATTCTTATTGCCCAAAAATAAAAAATCCATATTAAATATTTTGGACTTCTTGATTACAAATATATATTCAATTTTTTAAAATTTGAAACACATTATTTTCAGTAATTACTTTAAAATAAATCTCATTTACGAAATAAGAAAATGATTTTTTAAAGTGAAAACCTTCAAAAGATTTAAATGTTTTTATATAAAAATTCATTGTGAAATTTATTCAAATTACATAAATTAAAATAACAGTTAAAATATTTATCTAATGAATCTTTCAAATTTGAAATAAAATTTCACTAAACACAATAAATTTTTACATGAAAAAGCTATTTTAAATTAAAATTCAATATTTAATCACTATTCCTCAAAACATGAAACGTATCATAAAAATACCAAAACTTTAACCAATGTATACTTTAGTTTTCACATATAAAAGAATAAGTATATTATTTCTAATAACATATTAAAAAATGTCAAAAAAATTAGATTTAAAATATGTTTTTTTTAAAAGGTTGTAAAATAGGCTTTAGAAAAATTTAGGTTTTATTTATAAAATTTGGTTTCTCTTATCCTATTCTTGATAAATATACTAGATAAATATCTACAATATTTAATTTAATATATATTTCACTAATATCATTCACAAAATTTATTTAAATAAATTTAATTTAATTGGATAAAAAAAATTTTTGGGAATAAAATAGTTCTTTAAAAAAACGTTTTCTATATATTCAGTTGTTCCCAGTATTAATTTATAATATTTGTGTAACCGTTGAATTCAACCATTTATTTTCATATTCATTTTAATAATATTGATAACTTCCAACCTAGAGGTTAAATATTATATTAATATATTAAAACAGTATATTTTAGTAATATTTAGGTATGTCGTAAAGCTCGGTCTTTTATATAATGGAAGCCAACTCCTTGTTGTGTGTACGTAAGATTAATATAGTGTTGCATATAAATAAAACTATCAAAAAAATTACATTTATTCCTAAATTGAAATATTGTATATTCTTGGGGTATGACATTATCTCCAACTTAATTAAATTGTATCCTCGCAATTTAATCCTGATCTCTGTAGTAAAAGGTTTTATATTTAAAAATAAAAAATAGTTGAAAATCTCATATTGAAAATAGGTTTAAAAGATATCTTCTTAATAAGAGGGAAAATAATGTTCCAAGGTTGCCACAAAACATGGATATCAAATAGGATACATTTTTTAAAACATGGACATAGAAGAAAAATATAACAATCACATTTTCACGAATAGTGACTGAGAATATATTCATCTAAATGTTGATGACCACAATTTCATAGACCAAAGTAATGAAAATAGTTAATTATATCATAAAATGATGATAATAGAACAAAATTTTATTAGTATCATTTTTCTTAGTGATGAAATAATCATTCACTATCATAGGATATAAGTAAGTATATATACTTGATGTGTTTCTATAAACATAATCTTCTCCCTAACCCTTGTATTAATTATAATTATATTATTAGCATTGGTTTCATCACATAGTAATGTAGTAAAATAATATTTAAATCTTAATCCAATGTTCAATTTACACCATTTAATAAATGGTCAACCTTATGGCCCTTCCATGTATAATGATCCAAAACCTTATAATCCATTACAATGAAGTTAATAGTATCCAATTTATCTATCCATATCCATCATCTCTTTATCCAATATCATTATCTAAAAACAAGGAACATATTTAGTCTTACCTTTCCCTAAACTATTTGTTTGCCTAAAATTTTAACTTGTTACATATTCACTTTTCCTAGATATCAATTCCAACAATCATAAGATTTTAAACACTTGATGAATACATAGTTAAATACAATATTTATATATTGTATAATACATATAAAAAGGATATATTCAATAACATAATTTTACAAAAAAAAAATTAGATCCAAATATAGAAATCCAGTAATCATTATGCTTCATTTGTATCAATAATGTGAGCTTGATGTTGATCCCATAGCTACTTCTATGGTATAATCCCTTAATGCATAGGGATTTTTTTTTTGTATAGTGACACATCTCATTATAATTGTATCACCTAATAGTAGTTTTTTTCTTATTTTCTTTCTATTATCTTTAATGGTGACCCTTAATATCCACTTATAGAAAATTCCCAATACATTCAATAATTTAATAGGATGATTCTATCAATATTTATCACATGTGGGGAAATCAATAATTGCCTTTTCCATTTATCATTCATTTTCCATTTATTTCTATTCTTATATGGGTTCTTATTTAATCCATAAGACATAGATAATTATTTCACTATTGTTATAGAACAAAAAACTATTTAATTGTATGAAAAACTACTTTTAAGAGACCATATTTATTTGAAGACTTGGATTAATCCATTGAAATAAGTTTTCAATCTTGTACTTTGTGTGGCGTATAAAATCCATAGCATACCTAGCCAACCATGTAAAGGTCGCTACATACATGGAAATACTTTTTTTTCTTTTTCTTTAAACTATATGTCATTCTATTTATCTTAGAATTTTGTATATGAGGGAATTATTTTATCAATGATTGTCCCTTTAAATATTCTCCATTCAATGAATTGTATTTTTTCTTCCTCACTAATATTTTCAATCAATGAGAACCATTGATTTGTATCTCCATTGTAGAAATACACTATATGTGTATCATATTCCTTTTCACCACACAAAAATTCCAAAAATATTGTACCCAAATGCATACTTCATTACTCATATTCCATTTGATCAGCAATCCCATTAAATGATGGGGTCTCTATCGAATAATGTGATGCAGCATTAGAGAATCCAACTATAGAACATGTTTCTCCATCTATGAAAGGTTATTTTTGATAACATTATTATGCTTCCCTATAATGGCCATAACTTTATCCATTCCAATACTAGCTATATTGGATTTTTCATCATGGGATGCTATTAAATTTTTGTTATTTTTTATACCATTCATCCTTCGAGGAATTATTTCTTATTAATGGAATATACTAGAATAGCTAATAAAACCAAGAATTTCAATTCAAAATTTATAATTCCAAATACGGTATAGAACTCAACATTAAATAATTGTTTGTGTTTCGTAAATATTAGAATCATAATATTTGGTTTCTTAGGGGATATAATCATATTTAAATCCCACATAATGGATTGTATTGAAAATGTGAATTATCCTAAGCGTATCCCCCAGGAGTGTCGAACCAAGTGCATAGTAAGGATCATTGTCATATACCCTGTTACACACAAGATTGTCCTGATACACCTTTCTGGAATTGTAACCCATACGTACATATGTTCCAGAACCACATCCACGTGTATTATACAGACAATGATGTATTGCAAGTAATAACCAAATGATCCTTACCTTACCAAAATTATAAGATGATCTTCTATTAATTTTTCAATGTTTATCATAGGGTTTTTTTCCTTAATATATGTTTTTGAAAACTAGATTACAAGTATTTTAATAAAAATTCATTGATAACAGCTGTAACAAAACAATACCAAAAACTCGGAATTGGTGGATTACATTATTGAATTTTCATGATTATAGAAAATGAATTCTTGAGGGACTAAATAGTTTAGCAGTTTTTTAAAACTATATATCATACATGATACCCATAATACATTTGGAAAAGAAAATAAATTATATCATAAGGTAAATCTTGACACATGTGAAACTCAATCAAATGATTTCTCTATATAGACTTGGGAAAGGAAACCTAATAATAGTGAGATCAAATGCTCAGTAAGGGTAAGTAAAGTGGAAGAAATAATGAATATATGAGAATATATATATAAATATAATTAACTGAGAACCAATTGTATTTAAATAAATGGATTAGGAATAATCAATATGATAAGGTAAATAACTAAAAACACATTTCATTTTATTAATAAACTGAGAACGAAATGCCTCCATATATGTTATCATATGAAAACCTTGTGGATAATAACAATGATAACTAAAATATATATTAAGTACATAATTAATTATTGGACTTCATGTCTGAGACGCATGAAAAGAAATACATTCAATTGATTTCACAAGACCATTTCAAACCACTAGTGGAAACCCATATAACTTGGCCAAATTATTTGTCTCATAATAATCTATTTATACATCTAAGAGCTATAAAATATCTATTGTCCACCAGTCATTATCAGTCCAAACCATTCCTTATATTGAGTAATTTATTTAATAAATAATTTATATGACTTATCAGATATGTATATTGAATAAATACGAAATAATTGTAAATAATTCCCTAATGGATGATATGTAAAAATAATTTTTGTTTATGTTGATGAATGTAAATACTATTAAAATTTCATTAAAACCATTCTACATGAAAATAATCTTTATACATTCCAAAGTGTCCAATGACACTTTGAAAAATTTTAATCCTAATTCCCATGATGGAATAAAATTAAATTAAACCCAGAATATAATCAAAATAAGTAGATTCATTATATAACATGTCAAAAGAGATTTATATATTACATATAGAAGAAACTAGGTCAACATCATTACAATAAGCATCAATAAACTAAAATTTAGAGAAAATTCATTACCTTTCACTTATATTTTGGTGAAAGATCTTAATCTCCTATAAAATTATTTTAATGAAATTATTAACTTATACTAGATTCACACTCATATTTATAATAAAATCTACTAACTTCTTATAATATCTCATTTTCCGTTTGTTAATCACCATCCATTATTTTCACTGTTTTGGGTCTTAATTTCCTAGTTTTCCTGTATGTTTTAACATGTTACATATTGTTCCTATTTCTTAGATCATGACTTCATCATGTCATGATTTTAAAACATTATTTAAATACTATATATATTCCTTATATTTATGTTTAATAATCCATAAAATAATGATATAGGAAATGAAATGCACCATTCATGGATACAGTATGTCGTATGTAAGCATGAATGCATCTTTTATTCATTCATGGTATTAAAATAATAAACATTAAATGATACATATTAATATTAAATTTAAATAATCATATATATTTCATATAAATAAAATATTACTATTAAAAACCCTTTATAAGTTCAATTAATAGTTTCAATGAATCACATTTCTCAATGGAAGTGGGAGTCCACAATTCCCGAAATGATGTTATCACATATACACAAAATGGAATGAATCTAGGTGTAGCTTATATAAAAGTTACATAATAATTCATAGAACCTTAATATCATATATATCATTTTAGAATAACATTCCATTCATTATGACCAACAATGAGAGGTGGTAAATGAAAAATGAACAACATTGTTCCGCAATGTGGTAGTTCGTTGTCTGTGAACAATAAATTACATGCCCAATTTATGGAAGTGTGTGTAGATGTGGGAATAATAATTTACATAAAAACATATATGAATATTTTTTATAAATTTTTTATAATAAAATTATGGAATAAAAGGATATTAATGATAGGATAATGACCTAAAACTAAAGTGATCATTGAAGAACGTTACCTCTTATTTGGGTAACTCTTTTCATTTTATATCAACTTCCTTCCTTAGATTGATTTATTCCTAGAATGAGTCTTATATCATTATGATAAGGATTTTGGGTGCTTATTGGATTAGTTTTTTGTATGATATTAATTCCTAGGTGTGGTTTGAGGAAGTGATGGAGGAGGACCCTTTTATAGTTGAGGTGAGGGGAACATTTAGAAACTATCTAAATATTAAATTAATATAAATTAAATATTAATTAAAAATGGATCTATAGGGATGTTTTTAAGAATATAAGATGATTATATGTCTAACATCTCTAATCCAATAATTTTAATAAATTTCTAGGTCACACTATTATCCTTAAATTTTGGATTTAACCCTTAGTTAAGAAATTAATTTGTACTATGACTACATGACATTTTAATAATAAAGGGTTAATATATTTAATAAAAAATGAAAAAAGAACAAATAATGATCCACACATGATAATTTAATATTTATCCCAATCATTGGGATGAAATTTATATACTGAATTATTTTTATTACATTTAATAAAATTTTATGTATTTTAAAATATCATTATTGTAATTTTTGACACTATTAAATTCTTGAATTTTATTAAAAATATCAACAGACACGATAGCTTTAAAAAAAATTAACAAATCCCAATTAAGTATATAAAATTCATAATAAAATTTAGTACATTAATTTTATCAATTTATTTTTATTTTAGAATTCTTCATAAAATTTAATAGATATTTCAATTAATTTGACAATTACTATATAATCAGTGTAGAAGCATTGTATTTAACTATTTCTCACAAAAATTAAATCTAAATTATCATGATTAATATAAAAATATAATTTTTCCATTTTATATTTATTGTATAAGATAACTTCTTATAAAACTTATATAAAAAATATAACACATTTTAAAAACATGACTGTGACATATTGGACCTCCCTTTAACTAAAATAATAAAAATTGGTTAATATAATCCAAGTGGATCGAAGATATAATACTATAGGCCCAAGGATTTGTTTTTGAAAAAAAAATATATAATTAACTTAGAATAATTGTCAGGGACGTTTCATAGTTCTTATAATATTATTCTTCCCTTTAATTACCTAATATACCATTAACTACGGAAATTGTAAAACTATAAATGTAAAAATTTATATATCACAAAAATTAAAGGAACTTATTTATATAATTTACACCTACTAATTTCATATATATAATCCTTTTTTCATAAGTCAATACACATATGTTTTAGGGATTAATTTAAAATTAATCTCATTAATGGAACGAGAAAATGAGTTTTTAAAATGGAAACGTTGAAAATATTGAAATGTTTTTAAATCTGAATTCAATTTAAAATTTATAATAATTTCCTAAATTATCATAAATGATAATAATATTTATTTAATTATACATTAAAAAAATTAAAAAAAATTAAACCATATAAATTATTTACATGAAAATGTTTTTTCAATTAAAACACAATATGTTATCAGTATTCATAAAATATGAAACTTAATAGAAAAATACCAAAAAATCAAAAAAAATAAATTTTATATTAAAAATTAAAATAATAGCTTTTTTTCAAAAATAATATATAAAACTATAAAAAATTATATTTAAGATAGGTTCTCAATTAAAAGCGGTAAAACTACCTATAGGAAAATATATTTTTTATGCGTAAAATTGGGTTTTTCATTTTCTAGGAAAATTAAATCTATTGTATAAATGTAAATAATATTTGAAAAAATAAATATTAAATTTATATCATTAAGTAATTGTAATTAATTTAATTTATTAAGATAAAAAATCATTGTGGTAATAATAGTACATTTTTATAAAAATATTATCAATATATTTTCTTGGTTTATATATTAATTTATAACTAATATTTAACCAATGAATTCAACCATAAATTATCCTATGTTAGTTAATACAATTCATAACCGCAAACATAACATATTAGTTATAAGTTATTATATTAAAAAAATAATATTTCAATAATATATTATTGTTCGATAAAACATGGTCTTGCAGGTGACACATGCCAACTCATTGTTGTGTGTACCATAATCTTAACATGGTGGGGAATATAAATAATGTTATTGAAAAAATTAAATTTATTCAAAAAATTAAAATATTTTATATTTTGGGGTGTCACATGTGATAGATGTTTGTTTACTTGTGTACTTTTTTTACACTCATGGAATACAATTATAGATCTTATGCACACGTGTTATCGGGAGTGTGTGGTTTCCTACTGAGTCTTGCACTCACAATATACATGGTGTACCAATTGTGAATGTAGATTTCATTATTAGTGATACAGTGAAGGAAAATTTCCTTGAGGTGGGTGGTTGAGCAGGTGGAGAAGGATCATGAAGAGGTATCTATATAAATTTTGAGCAAGATTTTTAATAGTGTTGTTATTTATTATATTTACATAGTACATTATAAACTTTTATTATGACATATTTTATTTATTTGAAATATTGTATTGATACAGCATGGGTTAGTTTATTATTTCTATTTTATCATATGTTGAATTTATATTTCTATACTTTGAGTAACATATTTCTATTATGCACTCTTATAGAGGATATAGTCTCCCCATGGATTTCACTCAAGACCCTCCATGCTCTTTGGAAACACTTGGAATGTGGGGAGTCAAGCCTATGGTCATGTGAAACACTATCTTAGACCCATTGATTTGGGACAGGTTGTGAAATATATTATTTGGATTTTACATAAATGATTATCCATTTTTGAAAAAATAATTTTATTTATAATCAAATTTTTAATCAAGCTCAAATGATTGTAAATTATTTTATATAGGTGACCACAATCAAGAATAAGTAATTAACCATTCACATGAAATAATTGAAATAATTAAATTGGTTTGATCATGATACTGAAAGTATTTGGTTGATCAAGTGGATGATTAACTAAACCATGTTTATAGGGTAATAACTCCTTGAATAGTTACTTTGTTTGATTTTCAACAATCCACATGTTCTCCTATATACCATCTTGTTTAGTTTCACCTCAAATACAAACATGAAGCATATCCACAATTATAGAGAGTTTCATATTTCAAGTAAAAATTTGCCCACATATAGTTGAGGGAATCAAATATAATGGATAATGATTTTACATAAAAAATTCATGGATAGACATACCTTTATATAATAAGTGGAGAGGATGACACGTCATCCATCATTTTAATTTAAACATAATTATTTCAAAACCCACAAATTTTGATTTTAATTAATATAATCCAAAATTTATTGATGAAAATTTAGGATAATTCTGATTAATACGTGAATAGAATTCACATTTTAAACAAGAAACCATTCCATTAAATTTTTGTTTAGAAAAAATTATTAAATTAAAAATTTAATTTTTTTTAAAAAATATTAGTTAATTTATATTAATGTACTCTAGAATAGTCCTAGAGTTCACATGAATCTGTAATTAATCGTAGGTGAAATCAATTATGTTCACAACATGTCCTTGGTGTCAAAAAATGTACCCATCATAACTATTTGTTATCTTTTATGTTCTTTTTACATGTAACATGTTCTTACATGAAATTCATTGTAGACATCATTTCAAATGTTACTCATCGTGTGGTGTTTAAAATTGAGTTAAAAAAACATAATATTTAAATAAAAAAAGACACATATTTAAAGTATGCCAGACATATTCATTTTATTCCATATGTTTAACACAAAACATGTAGTTATTATTTTACACGGATTTCAATTAGGATTTTAAAACTCAAAAAAATCTTTGTTAGAAGGTGTCAATATAGGTTTCAAGCCATTTATTTTTGTTTAATTACATAATTAATTTTCCTTAAATGTAATAAATTCACCGCATTACATATTGTATAACATGTAATCTACAGGAATTGGTACACAATACATGATGTGTATATGCTATGTACATGATATCTAACCCATTTTTGTGGTCATCCATATCACATGACTTCAAGTAAGCATATAATACATGTGATAATTTATATACTACACAACATTTACTGTAGTTACAGACTATGTTTACAAAAAATAACCCATGTTCAATGTCTTCAAGTCACTATGTGGAATGTAATAAGTACATGTCTCATATTTCTACAACATTAAATACATGAAAATAACTGGGCGAACTGTGTAGTGTCAAACATTGTGCACACCAACTACATACCATGTAACTCTAAAAACATATGTTATATTTAAGGATTAAAATTTGTATGTAATTACACACAATGTACTTATTTTTATTACATTATTCATGTATCCTATAAAAAATCCTAATCTGGTGAACTATGGTTCACGGTGTATACTTTCGATTACACATTGTGTTACCATGTCACATTGATGTAATCCACACGTTCTCTAAAACCTCATGATGTCATTGGGATTCATCTGGTTCTATTTTTATTGATCATGATCCCTTTCAATAATTATAAATTATCACAAAAATATTCCCTTTCATTCTTTAATAATCCTTGAGGTTCTCTATAAATCTTATATAAAGGAGGAGGATATTTCCCTTAAATCATTTCTGAATTCATCAATGATATATAAATGGTTATGATGATTTTCTCTATAATGTTTTCAAATAACAAACATTTAATTAAAAAATTATATAAATTTATTTACATAGAGACAATTGAATATTGGTAATTTCATATAGGAAATTATTATTAAATTAATCCATATTTAACCCAATGTCCAAAAAATTATAAATAATATTGTCATTTTGTTGACATGAAAAAGGGGTTGTGGATAAAATAAATATCTTTTATTTAATAAATAAATAACTGAAAAATTAAATGAGTTATAACATACCATTTGAATTGATACATTGTACACCATCCATAATTCCTCCTTAGTATTTATGAAACCTTGTATAATGATTATTTATACAAATAAATAAATATCACTATGTTGATAAATAATGGAATCAAATAAAAACCAAATAAATATTATTCTCAATTTAATAGATAACATTTAATTACAATATTAAATTCTTATCAAATTTGACTGTGTTATTGGATACACATAGTGTGTGACCCCTTAGTCTCCTCTCTCATTTGAATTATGTTAAACTTGTCTACACACTAAGGTTAACATATATAATCACACCTAGACACCCATAGATATTGAAGTTAAATGAATCAATGATAATAACATCTTAAAAAAAATTATAATGTATGACCCCTTTGTCTTTATATCATATAAAATAGGTTTCATGCTCAGGTAATTAATTATGAAAACAATATTCATTTCTTTGATAGTCCAAATTTAAAAACCTAACATTACCTCTATATCTAAGGACATAATCTAATAGTTCCATATCTATTATTGGATTGAGATATAATCAACCTTTAAATTTGAAAATAATATATGTTGAATTATTAATTAATTACCAAAAACACGTGATATAAACAACATATCATACTCTTCAATTATCATATATGTTTATGGTTTTCATCAATACTTAAAATTGCATGACTCATTATATGAATTAATAATAATATCATGTTAATGGATCATTACACATTCCTTCAACTAGGAATATCCATAGATATAAAAAAATACAGGATTAATATAGTGGTTATGTTCTCAGAACTTCTATTATTAGAGATTACCATTTGTGGACTTAATAGGGAGAAATTTCAATCTCTCGTAATTATCCTACCCATGATGGTAGAAATCATAAATGTTACATTAGATGATATAACCAATCTATAGTACATATATTTATAATATTTTTATAGGATCTCAAGGTTCTCATCATAGTGTAGAAATGATATAGCCTTTGGATACCAAAAAAAGTTAAAACATTATCACATTAAATGTTATAATGAAGAAAAATAATTATGTAATAAGATATTTTTTTAAATTGACCGTGTTGAATATATAAGTAATCATAAATTAAAATTCAATCACCTCTAGTGTCCCTACTCCAACAATTTCAATCTATCTAGGTTGTGATATGGTACGAGTTGATGAATTTGTGTGGGAGATTTTCAGGCTTTTCCCGACTTTTTCAATATAATAAATGAATTTTTAAGGTGATCCACATCGATAAATTTTTACTTATTGATGGTGATTCAGTCATAGTAGCTATTAATCCCATATATTTTGATGCAAATATGGGAATTTCTTGGTGCTAAATGTCACATTTCCCAATAATGATTTAGGAGGCAATAATGTCTTATTGATTGGATTAATCATTATTTGTGTGGTGTTTTTTATTTTTAATTTTTATAATTATAAAAAAAACTAATAATGTTCAATCACTATCCATCATTAACATATCTATTTGGAAATTCTTACACTAAATTCCTAATCATGCTTAACATGTCAAAAATATATAATTTTAATGAAAATAAAAACCGTACTTATTTCAAGAACAAAATTATAAATATTCATCCTTAGACAAACACATAATGAAAATAATAATATAATTACAAGTAATATTGCATCTATCATGTTGTATACTTTATCCTCTACTACATATGATCGACCCAAAATAGAAGTCCTACACAAAAATTAAAATTTCATGAAAAATTAATAATCATCCTCAAAAAAAAATTTACACAATGTTTTTTGATACATCATCTCAAAATAGTGATAACAACTATAATTTAGAATAACCATTAGAAAAAATGAACTCCAGTCAACAAATAGTGAAAGTGTTTTTTTAGATAGAAAATAATAATTTTTTTCAAATATATTATTAAAATAATGACACCATTCTTGATGATATTAATTATAAAAAAATAAATCTATTTTTTTTTAAATATTTGAAAATCATAATTACGAATAACATAAAATCCATGAACATATCAAAAAACCTAAAAATAATATTCAAATGATCTTTTATATAAAATATATAAATTAATAAAACATTAATATATAAATTAAAAAATTCATAATATAGATTAAATTAATCATTAAAAAAATATTACATAAATATGGTACATATGATAATTAATTGAAAATCCATAAAAATTAATAAATTCCTAAAATAAATAGAATATTTCAAAATAAACATTATATGAATTCATACTTATTGTTTAATAATGTATAAAACAATTCAAGATTAATACCCTTCGATGTCAATTGATGGACATAACATTAACAAAGATATTTTAAATTCAATCTAGATCATTAAACATAAATAAAGATCCATATAAAAAATGTAAAATTTGTAATAGTTATTTTCCTCTGAAACTAATTCAATGAAAAAAATTACTGAAAATATTTTTTAGTCACTTTTAATTATAATTTGCATAATATTTCATATATATTAATGAAAAATACTATCAAGTCAAATATGATTACTAAAACTTATTGGTGTTACCTTTTAGTGTGTATAAATCAAAACTATTAGATTCAAAATTTTCACAAAATAGTTCAAAATGGAGATAATTAAAATATTTATTTATTAAAGAAAATAACATAAAACAATTAAAATAATTATATATAAGAAATAACAATTATATAATACCATTATAAATCTTGATATTTTTTTATTTTTTTATTGAAATAAGTTTCAAATATTTTTTTTGAAATTATAAATATAAAAACCATAATTATTGAATAATATTTTTGAAATACACTATTTTTAGTTTTTAATAAAACTAATCTTGATAGTAAAATAGAAATAGAAATAGTGATAAGCTCATATATCATAGTGCAGCCACTATGGTGGCTTCTAATTTTCTTAAAACCCTGAAGAGATGATGTGTTTGTAAAAATTCAATAGAGGTAAAATCCATTTGGATATATAACCATGAGATGATATAATATAATTTAAAAGCCCTAAAAATTATAAATAAGAAAATAATTTAAATTATTAATAAATAATTAAATTTAATTTCACAATTGAGCGACAATAGGGGTTTATAAAAGTTATGTTTTACAAAATTGATCCAAATCTAAAATAAAGGTTTATATATTAACCATTCATATCTTCATTATAGAAAATTAATTTCAATGATTATACACCTGTAGAAATGTTTATTTTATTTCCATTAAACAATTTGAAAATATCTAAATTATAAATAATACAAGATTGGACCATCACAAATCATAACAAATAACTCTAATAAATCCTAATCAAGAATTAAAAGAAAATTTTTCATAATAAAAAATTTTACATAGGTGTATTAATATAAAACTATTGACATGAAAACAAAATGTTTGAAAGAGTGGTCATTAGTAAAGAATGTCATCTTATATGTTTTTAGAGGTTTTTTGTAAAAACAATAACGAAAAATGATTATGTTATTTATTTTCCAAACAAATGATCAAACTCATTAAATCCTCTAAAACCATTAGTATATGAAATAGGAGTTTAAGGGATTCCCACATTTGTTGATTATTTTTATCAAAAGATGTTCCAGATCATAACAACCTTTTATAAAAAAAATATTTTCATTATTTTTTAACATATATATTTTTTTATTTAATTTTCTTATTATATATAGATAATAATATATTTAGTTATATTTTAATATTATTATATCATTCTTCAAATTTATTAATGGAAATGAAAAAAAAACTTAAAACCCTCATAGAAAAGTCCCTTTTATATTGGATGGTGACATTGAAATCCTTACATATATGTAATATGGGATTTAGCATCCCTCTTTACCTGGTTAGAATAATACTATATTATTATTAATAACACATGATTAATAATTAGTACTAATTTATTATGTTCTTAATGAATAATTAATTAATGCAATAAAAATTTTATTTATTTATTAATAATAAAATATAATAATGGGTATATAATTATTTATAATAAGTGGAAATTTGTGTGTGGTTAATAAACATTAGTAATTCATTTATAAATAATACTTAGTAATTAAGAAAAAAATATTTAATCATTAATCAATACTAATTAAATATATATGGTTATCAATTTAAACTAATTAATAATACGAAGAGATTATATAATAATATTAAATAATTAATTAGTAATTATGTTAGTAGACGAAATTATATTAATTTTATATATTATTAATGAATTTTAATTAAGTACACATTATAAGTAATTATTTATTATTAATTTTATAAATTATTTAAATGTTATATTAATCAAAAATTAAAAATATTTTTAATAATTATTTATTAATTATTAATATTTAAATATTATTACAAATAATTCATAACAACTACATAAAACTAAAAAATAATTATTTATTAATTATTAATAGAAAATAATTAATTATATCTTCTAGATATGTTATTAATTATTTTTATGTACCATGTTCCATAGTTGAGTGGTACCCATCGGTATCCTTCAAATGAATGGTATCAGATTTCATGTAGAGACCCAAAGCTTGACCTACATGGACAATACATTACTTTTGTGTAATACTTAGTATATAACAAAAACAAACACCGAAGGATCGTAATAGTTTAGTGTCTTTGGAAACTCGGAACATAATCTTCTAATCGTGGTGAATGATCTTCAACATATCCCATAAAGATCTTCCCATTTTGTTTTATTACCTAAAACATTTCTTTATATCATGGGGAAAAGAAAACATATAAAGGGTAAGCATGGAGAAAATAAAACAAACCATATTCATTTGAACATAAAAACATGAGCATAATGTTTAAACATCAAAATCTTGATCAATGACAAAAAACATGGCAGTATGTAAGGCATCGATCATAAAGAAACATTAATCAAGATAAAATAGCATGGGAATAAAACATGTAAATGTGGAAACCATTAAGGACATGTTATGATTTCCATAGTAGCCAGGGAATTGCTGCCAAGACCATCTAAGTGGACAATGTCCCTTTCTAAATCAAGTTCACTCCTTATTCCAGTACTATATCGCTGAACCAGATTAACTTACCATTCCATCCATGTCTATCTCATGAGATATAAATCATTACCCAATCCCTTAGAGGGAGATATATGTCCCACCCATCTCATAATGAAATCATTCTTACTTGTTCCATAAACCAATCGTAAATCATTCATCATAACCCAAAGAATAAAATGGGTTTCATAAGCATCATCCCATCATCACATAATCTATATAAAACAAATAGATATCATTTCATAATTAGAAAATTGAAACCATGTATATCATAGGGAAATTATACTTGAAACATACACATATGAAATAATGCATCTTATACTAAAAATGGTTTTGATAAAAAAAACTTGAAATAAATTCTTGAGAAGAATATCCTTTCATCTTCAAAATAATTTTCACTTAACAATATGCCATGCAATTTTAAAATAAAATGATTTTGTTGAAAATATTTATGAAATCCTGTAGACTATGCTTCATGAATATAAGGCGTTAGGAAAACCGTAACAATTCGTTCATGTTCTCCTCGTACTTTTGTCGGAAAAGACAAAAAGTTCATTGTATGGTAAACAAAAAAATATTACTTCCATTCATCATAGTAAAAGTCAAAAAGGGGTAATAATTTCTTTAAACATATTTGTAAGAATAGTAAACATTTTATTAAAACATTTTGAGAAAACATGGACATGGATGATAAATATAACCACAGTTGGAAGGACAGAAGGTGAAATAGGGTTGTTTGATATTTATAATAATATATCCGTATATTATTGATACTTATGTTCTTAATTTATATTAAGAAAACTAATGAATAAGAAGTATAAGAATAAAGAAACTTGAAAGAATCGGAAGAAAAGAATACCTCTTCTTCGACACACCTCCTTTAATCTTCCTCTTAAGAAATTATAGTTAGTCTTTTGAGAAGACCAGAACCTCCAAAATGTATCTAGGAAAGTAGAGAAGAGAAATGGGTAGGGTTTGGCCGAGCTTCAAGGCTCAAAAGGGTGTGAAGAGAAGAGGTAAGGGGAGCCATTTTATAAGGGTGTATAGGGGGACCTTTGGAAAAACATAAAATATTATTTTATAATAAAGTCATATTCGGTTAATAATAGCTCCAAATTGATTTATTTCAATGATAAAGTTGGTATGGGTCGAAATAATCTCAGCCAATAGGTTTTAGACAAGTTTAGGTTACTATTTTAACCTTGTCCTTTAGCTTTAACTCTAAGTTAAATAATTTAACTTTTACTGTGTCTTCTTGTTTACTTACACTATATGTTTAATAAACATACAATATCAAGAAAAAAGAACACCAAGTGGTTCATTATTAATATATATAACCTTATCTAAGTCATTTGGCCTAACCTTTTATTTTTTGAAATATTATTACCATTAATAATATAATATTTGTTTTAAAAACTATTTTATGTCAATTTTGACACTATTTGGTAATTTATTTTTGTGAAAATTATAACAGCATGATTAGTTCAAAAAAGTTAATTAACTCAATACTAATATTTCATATTAACCTATAAAATTAGTTTAATTCATAAAAATCTTCAAATAAAATTTATTTGGGTATTTAAAATTTTAATTATTTCAATATTTCATTATTTAGGTAATTACTGCATCACCATTGTGTCATAAATAAATTACATTATTTAATGTGTAAAATTTATAAATAAAATACCATTAGGTAGGAAATATTTTTAACTTTCTAATGAATATTTTTAGTTGAATTTACTTATGTATAACCCTATATTAAAAATGTTTTATTTATTAATCATTCATTTTAACTATTTTAACTCTTTTTTAAATAAAATAATAATAAATGTCCTCATCTAATCCATGTGGACCTAAATGATAATATTATATTCCTAAGGTTGTTATTGGTCAAATTATACTTATCCAATAGAATTAGAACATGTTTTAGGGTAATAATAATATCATTTTTATTCTTAAATACCCTATTTAGTTTTAAACGTGGTAAATAAAAGTAAAAAGTTACTATTCATCAAAAATTATTTTTATCTTATTGAACCACATTTTACTCCTTGATATTAACTGTGTCTCTTGGATTTTCGAAATTCCTTTCACAGAAGTAGTAAAATTATTTTTTATGTAAATTTTTAAATTCTCCTAGGAGGTGGGTAAAAAATGGTGAAAAGTTCAATAAAATTTTTTATATATCTAAAATTATTATAAAATGACTCCAATGAATTACATTGAACTTATATAGGTATTATGTATCAATTTTGACCAAAGTAAATTTCAATAAAATAAATAATTATTTAAATAAAAAGTCGGTTTTTAAATAGTAACCTAGTGTTTTCACTATTCATCAAATATTGAATGTTTTCAGAAAAATACCAAAAATTCACCCTAGGCTAATTTCAATATTCTAAATCTAAAAATGAAGTCCATTTTGAACGAAAAAATTTAAAAAATTTCAATAATTGGGTATTACTATTCATAATGGCTCGTTCATAATAATATTATAATAATATCTCGTTTAGTTAAACTCGGTATTTCCTACTACACATGCTATCGAAGAAGGTCTTGGTTGCGTGTAATGCAATCCAAGTCAGGGTTGCGTGTAGTGAAAGATCTGTTTAGTGTTGCATATAACATAATCAAAACTTTTTTCATTTATGCATTAAAAAAATCTATAATTAATGTTGTGTAGAATAATTTCCACAAAACGAACATGAAATTGTGTATAACATGAGCCACGAATAGTTTTGCGTATACTGCAAGCTAATACAATGCTGCGTATTGTACAAGATAATCATGGAGTATTTTATAATAGAAGACATCAAAGAAATTAAAAATAATATATCTCATAAAACCTCGTGGTGTTACATTCTACCCCCCTTAAAATGAATTTTTCCCTCGAAATTAATTGGGGTTATAAATGGTTTATTACTTGAGAGTTTCTTTCATAGAAACCCACATCGTAAACAGGAATACTAAAACTTACTTTTAAAAATGAATGTTAGAAAAAAAAAGATAAACAATGTAACTCATCACTCGGGTTCCCATATAGGAGATCATAGGTGAAAATATGGATATGGAAGAGAAATCTAACCGTCAAGTTTTCATGGAGAGTGGTAGAGAATAGGGCTATGAAAAATCCAGTAGTCACAAAGCAATAAAATTTTGATGATCTATGGTACCATCTGATTCATCGGATATGAGAGCACTAGGACCACATTTTTGGTTTTCAAGATCATTTCCCTAAAGTTGGATAATATTTTAATTTAAAGAAATACGTACTTGATTTTGGTACAATCTCAACGTTTCTCGTGCCTCGAAAAATTTCCACTTCATCTCTTAAAGAAATGAAGTTGAATTTGTCTTTCAAAAAGTGTTAGCAGATCATGCGGTAGAATGATAGGTCATTCCATATGTCTCAAACATAGGGTTAGAAAAAGATATATACATAAGTCCATCTATGGTGAGATTAATCAGATATGGTTCAAAAATGTAACTATACTACATCTATCATCTTGCTTAATAAAATAAAACTAGTTTCTACTAACCAGGGACTTCATGTAGGCCAGTGGTTGGTGATAAAGGCATGTCGCACTTCGGTTGTGGGTTCGATTCCAACAACCTTGTCTGATGCGACGGGTTGTCGCTCGTCCTATGTGTTTCCCTTTTTCTAAAACTACACTATTATAACATTCCAGAAATTGTTTCGAAAAAAAGTTCTAGACTTAATCATTCTATCTGATGTCCAAATTAATCCATTCTATCCTTTAAGCTAATCAAAAATACTTATGTCCAATCTTATAGTATAAAGGAAACTATTACTAGAAATGTCATCAACCAAGAATGTGAATACCATCATTTATCCCCCATAGATGATATATCTTGTTGGTCACATTCCAAATAAGTGAATACCTTAATCATGTATTCTCTTAAAAAATGAATACCCATTGAACCTTAGTGAAAACTTAAATGCTATAAAAAGTTAACTCTTTCCACATACCAAAATCCCAAAATTTCTATACACTCAAACCATGATATCACATTATCCGTATATCAGCCATGATCTCATCAATACTATAAAACATCTCATTATCTTCTTATCCCTTAATTTTGCGCATATCATCTACTTTCAAAAAATATATGAATTAACCTTTCATGGTTACCAGTACCATTCAACATATACTTTCAAATACTTTTGGAAAAAAATAGTGTAAGAATACTTAGATGTATCTTTATTCTATAGTACCATTACCTTTACAACATAACTCCTGATAAACATAAATCATTCCACTACCTTCTTAAACCATTGACCAAGATTCAACACTTCTTTCATCTCATATATCATTTTTAGTCTCTTCATCATCATCCACATAAATACTATGCATATGACCATGCTGATTCTCTTCATGATATTTTCCCTTAGGGAATTGGTTTTCATAATGCCAAAAAATATCACATTCAAAACATCTAATAATTGTTGATGTCGTAGCGATACCATTATCCTTGTCCACGGTGTTAACTGAACCTTTTCTTTTGCACTTACTGGATTTGTGTCCTACTTTTCTGCACCCAAATCATCTTCCAGTTCTATTGAAACATTATCCTTGATGCCTCTTCCCCCATGATTTACATGAGAGAAATTGAACTTTCTTTCCTCTATGATCATCATTAAACTCCATCTTTCTCTTATTAGATGAGTCGGGAAACTTAGAAAAGTTGAGATTATTGATCATATTATGAGATTGCTGATTAGGTATAATAACGATGTTTGGACTTCCAAATCCCATTTCATTTGGATGCTCATGAAGAATATCATTTCATTGTCCATCATATCCTCTATTATCCTGAATCTTCCTGTTTCCATCCATTTTCTAAAACCCAAAAAGAATAGTGTGAGAGGAAAAAATCATGCCAGGGAAAACAACATAACAAAGGAGGAGTACCGTCAAAATCTAACATCTTAGGTTAAATTCTAAGATCGTTACCTTAATTTTAGGACTATAACGTACACATATAATTATCCTTAGGGACATCCCTAGACATACCTTAGAAATATATCTAGGGATTTCACTAATGTTTTCGCATCCTAGTTTCCAAAGGTTAACTAATCCTTCGCTCTGATACCAACTATAGAGACCCAAAGCTTGACGTACAAGGAAATTACATTACTTTTGCGAAATAATTAATACATAACAAAAAAAACACAAAAGTATCGTAATATGTTAGAGTCTTTGGAAACTTGGATCATAATATTCTAATCGTGGTGAAATATCTTCAACATCTCCCATAAAGATCTTCCCATTTTGTTTTCTTACCTAAAACATTTTTTTATATCCTGTGGAAATGAAAACATATAATGGGTGAGCTCAAATGCTCAGTAAGTGTAATCATGGAGAAAATAAAACAAACCATATACATTTGAACATAAAAACATGAACATAATGTTTAAACATCGAAATCTTGAGCAATGACATAAAACATGGAAGTACGTAAGGCATATATCATAAATAAACATTATTCATGATAAAAAATAATTTGGAATAAAACATGTAACTGTGGAAACCATTAAGCACATGTTATGATTTCCATGGTAGCCAAGGCATTGCTGCCAAGACCATCTTAGTGGACAAAGTCCCTTTCTAAATCGAGTTCACTCCTCATTCCAGTCTTGTATCACTGAACTGGATAAACATACCATTCAAGACATGTCTATCTCATGAGATATAAATCATTACCCAATGAATTTGAGGAAGATATAGGTCCCACCCATCTCATAATGAAATCATTCTTACTTGTTCCACAAAAAAATTGTAAATCATTCATTATAACCAAAATAATAAAATTGGTTTCATAAACATCATCCCATCATCACATAATATATATAAAACAAATGGATATCATTTCATCATAATAAAAGTGAAACCATGTAAATCATAGATAAATTATACTTGAAACATACACATATGAAATAATTCCATCTTATATGGAAAATGGTTTTGATAAAACACTTGAAATGAATTCTTGAGGAGAATATCCTTTCTTCTTCAAAATCATTTTCATTTCACAAAATAAAATACAATTTTAATAAAAAATTATTTTTTTGAAAATAGTCATGAAATCTTGTAGAGTATGCTTCATGAAAATAAGTCGTTATGAATACCATAACAACCCATTCATGTTCTCCTCGTACTTTTGTCAGAAAAGTTAAAAAGTTCATTGTATGGTAAACAAAAGAAAGATTCCATCCATTCATCATAGTAAATGTCAAAAAGGGGTAAAAATGAATTTAAACATATATGTAAAAACAGTAAACATTTTATGAAAACATTTTGAGAAAACATGGACATTGATGATAAATATAACCCTAGTAACAAATTATGAATAAACAATCTCGGATAAGAGTGATATTGGAATAATTATTCGTTACCTATGGTCTGATATGCTTCGTATGTATCTGAACCTCCTATATAATGATTTAAACAATTTCATTTACTTATTATATAATCATATTCATTGTTATTATATCATATATGGTTCACTTATGACTTTATATTACCCTTTCTTTTGTAAATTCCATGTTAAATCAGTGTTTTGGGTAAAATCGTTTTATTTATCGTACCTGTTTGGAATTGTTGTTATTGAAATTATTATTACAAATATCAGGATTAAGTTACTTAAAAAATGTAAATCATGATTTATATATCATAAATATTCAGTATATATATATATAATAGATATATGAATGAAATGAAATACACTGTTCATGGAGATGGTAGGTCGTACGTACGCATGAACGTTGTTTTCGTATCCTTATTGAATTGAATGGAATTAAGTAGATGACATAAATATATGTATATATATAAATAAATTATCATTATTATGTCATATATTTAATTTTTATTACATATATATGATTCATGAGTGATTAACATGGAGAATGAATCTCATCGCGTCATGGAGATAGTAGTATGTACGTACGCATGAGAGATGATATCATTCCTATGATCATGGAATTTTATTTAAGTGTATGTATAATATTTCAGAATCAATATAACTTTACAATAATCATATATAGTTATTTATTTTCACCATTATACCTATCCATGTAAGGTGGTGGTCGAAAAAAGATTACACCACGACATGGAGATGGTATTCCGTACGTACGGACGAGTGGTGATTTTGTTTTCCGTTGGACAAATATAAGGGTAAATAGGGTTGTTTAATATTTATAAAAATATATCAGTATATTAGTGATACTGATGTTATTAATTTATAGTGAAACAACTAAAGAAGAATAATTAGAAGAAGAAATAAACTTGAGAGAATCTGAAGAAAAGAATACATCTTCTTCGACGCACCTCCTTTAAGCGTCCTCTTAAGGAGGTAGAGTTTGTCTTTTGAGAAGACCAGAACCTCCAGAATGTTTCTAGGACAGTGGAAAAGAGAAATGGGCAGGGGTTTTCCAAGCTTCAAGGCTCAAAAGGGTGTGAAGATAAGAGGGAAGGGGTTCCCTTTATATAAGGGAGGAGAGGGACACATTTGAAAAAACATAAAATATTATTTAATAATAAAGTCATATTCAGTTTATATTAGCTAAAAATTGATTTATTTAGAAGCTAAAGTGGGGATGGGTCGCAATCCTCTCAAAAAATAGGTTTTAGACAAGTTTAGGTTACTATTTTAACCTTATCTTTTAGATTTAATTCTAAGTTAAATAATTTAACTTTTACCGTGTCTTCTTGTTTTCTTACACGATATGGATAATAAACATACTATAACAAGCCAAAAGAACCCCACGTGGTTCATTATTAATATATATATAACCTTATCTAATTCATTTGGGATAACCATGGATTTTTAGGAATATTATAACAATTAATAATGTAATATTTGTTTTAAAAACTATTTTATGTCAATTTTGACACTATTTGGTAATTGATTTTTGTAAAACTTATAACAGCATGATTAGTTCAAAATAAGATACTTAACTCAATATTAACATGTCATATTAACCTATAAAATAATTTTAATTAATTAAAAGTCTCAAATTAAATTTAAATGGGTATTTATATTATCACTTGTTTTAATATTTTATTATTTCGGTAATTTCTGCATCACTATTGTATCATTAGTAAATTAAATTATTTTTTGTTTAAAAATTATAAATAAAATACCATTAGCTATGAAATTTTATTATCTATCTAATTAATATTTATAGTTGAATTTATCTTTTGTATAACCCTATATTAAAAATGTTTTATTTATTAAGCATTGATTTTACATATTTTAACTATTTTTTAAATAAAATAATAATAAATGTCATAATCTAATCCAAGTGGACCTAAATAATAAATTTATATTACTAAGGTTGTTTGTGGTCAAATTATACTTATAAAATAGAATTATAACATGTGTTAGGGTAATAATAATAACATTTTTACCCTTAATTACCCTATTTACTTTTTACAGTGGTAAATAAAAGTAAAAAGTTATTATTCACCAAAAAATATTTTTACCTTATTGAACAACATTTTAATCCTTTATATTAACTGTGTCTCTTGTATTTTATAAATTCCACTCACAAAAGTGGTAAAATTAAGTTTTATGTAAATTTTCAACTTTTCCTAGGAGGTGGGTAAAAGAAGGTGAAAAGTTCAATAAAATTTTTATATATCTAAAATTATTATAAACTGACTCTATTGAATTAAATTGAACTTATATAGGTTTTATGTATCAATTTTGACCTAAAATAAATTTAAATAAAATAAATAATTACTTAAACAAATAGTCGTTTTTAAATAGTAACCCAGTGTTTTCACTATTCATCAAATATTGAAAGTTTTCAGAAAAATACCAAAAATTCACCTTAGGCTAATTTAGATATTCCGAATCAAAAATGAAGTCCATTTTGAAAGATAAGATTTACAAAATATCAAAAAATGGGTATTACTATTCATAACGTCTAGTTCATAATAATATTATAATAATATCTCGTTTAGTAAAACTCGGTATTGCGTGCTACACACACTATCGAAGAAGGTCTTTATTGCATGTAATGCAAGCCATGTGAGGTAGGCGTGTACTGAAAGATCTATTCAGTGTTGCGTATAACATAATCAAAACTTTTTTTATTTATACATTAAACAAAATCTATACTTAATGTTGTGTAGAATAATTTCCACAAAACGAACTTGAAATTGTGTATAACACGATCCAAGAATAGGGTTGCGTATATTGAAAGATAATACGGTGTTTCATATAGTACAATCTAATCTTGGTGTAGTGTATAATAGAAGACATCAAAGAAATTAAAAATACTATATCACATAAAATCTCGGGGTGTTACATTCTACCCCCCTTAAAATGAATTTCGCCCTCTAAATTCGTCGGGGATATAAATGGTTTATTACTTGAGAGTTTCTTTCATAGAAACCCAAATCGTAAAAAGGAATACTAAAACTTACTTTAAAAAATGAACATTAGAAGCGAAATAAATATCCAATATAACTCATCACTTGGGTTCCCACATAGGAGATCATAGCTGAAAATATGGATATGGAAGAGAAATATAACCGTCATGTTCTGATGGAGAGTGGTGGAGAATAGGGCTATGAAAAATTCAACAGTCACAAAGCCATAAAATTGTGATGATCTAAGGTACCATCTGATTCATCAGATATGAGAGCACTAGGACAACATTTTTGGTTTTCAAGATCATTTCCCTAAAGTTGAATAATTTTTGAATTAAAAGAAATACTTACTTGATATTGGTAAAATCTCAACGTTTCTCATGCCTCGAACAATTTCCACTTCATCTCTTAAAGAAATGATGTTGAATTTGTCTTTCGCGAAGTGTTAATAGATCATGCAATAGAATGATAGGTCATTCCATCTGTCTCAAACATAGTGTTAGCAAAATTTATATACATAAGTCCATCTATGGTGAGATTAATCAGATACGGTTTCATAATGGACTTATAAATCATCTATCATGTTGCTTAATAAAATAAAAATAATTTCTACTAACCAGGGACTTCCTGTAGGCCAGTGGTAGGCGATAAAGGCATGTCGCACTACGTTGGTGGGTTCGATTCCCACAACCTTGTCCGACGCGACGGGTTGTCACTCGTCCTATGGGTTGTCCTTTTTATAAAACGACACTATTGCAACATTCCAGAAATAGTATCAAAAAAAAGTTCTAGCCTTAAACAATTAAATCTGATGTCCAACTTAATCCATTCCAAATTTTATGCTTATCGAAAATACTTCTGTCCAATATTATAGTATAAAGAAAACTATTACTAGAAATGTCATCAACCAAGCATGTGAATACCATCATTTACCCCCGTATAAGATATATCGTGTTGGTCACATTCCAAACATTTTAATACCTTAATCATGTATTATCTTGAAAAATGAATACCCATTGAACCTTAGTGAAAACATGAATGCTGTCAAAAGTTAACTCTTTCCACATACCAAAATCCCAAAATTTCTATATACTCAAACCATGATATCACATTGTACTTATATCTACCATGAGCTCGTCAATACTATAAAACATCTCATTATCTCCTTATCCCTTCATTATGCGCATATCATCTACTTTCCAAAAATATATGAATTAATCTTTAATGGTTACCGGTACCATTCAACATATACTTTCAAATGTTTTAGGAAAAACAATAGTGTAAAAATCCTTAGATGTGTCTTTATTCCATAGTACCATTACCTATACAACATAACTCTTGATAAACATAAATCATTCCACTACCTTCTTAACCCATTGACCAAGCTTCAACACTTCTTTCATCTCATATATCATTTTTAGTCTCCTCATCATCATCCACATAAATACAACCCATATGACCATGCTGATTCTCTTCATGAGATTTTCCCTTAGGGAATTGGTTTGCATAATGCCCAAAAATTCCACACTTAAAACATCTAATCATTGTTGATTCCATAGAAATACCATTATCCTTATCCATGGCCTTAACTGAACCTTTTCTTTTTCACTTACTGGATTTGTGTCCTTCTTTTCTGCACCCAAAGCATATTCCAGTTCCATTGAAACATTCTCCTTGATGCCTCTTCCCACATGATTTACATGAGAGAAATTGAACTTTCGTTCCTCTATGATCATCATGAATCTCTATCTTTCTCTTATTAGCTGTGTTGGTAAACTTACCATTGTTGAGATTATTGATCATATTATGAGATTGCTGATTAGGCATAATAACGATGTTTGGACTTCCAAATCCCGTTTCATTTGGTTACTCATGAAGAATAGCATTCCATTTTCCATCATATCCTCCATTATCGTGAATCTTCTTGTTTCTAGCCATTTTCAAAAACCCAAAAAGAATAGTGTGAGAGGAAAAAATCATGCTAGGGAAAACAACAAAATAAAGGGGGAGTGCCATAAATATCTAACATCTTAGGTTAAATTCTAAGATCTTTACCTTAATTCTAGGGCAATAACCTATTTTTATACTTATCCTTAGGGACATCCCTAGACATACCTAAGAAATAGCTATAGGGATTTCACTAAAGTTTTTGCATCCTAGTTTCCAAAGGTTAACTAAACCTTCACTCTAATACCAACTATAGAGACCCAAATCTTGACGTACATGTACATTAAATTACTTTTGAAGAATACTTAATACATAAAAAAACATACACCAAAGGACAGTAATAGGTTACTGTCTTTGGAAACTTGGAACATAATCTTCTAATTGTGGTGAAAGATCTTCAACATCTCCCATAAAGATCTTCCCCTTTATTTTCTTACCTAAAACCTTTCTTTATATCCTTGGGAAAATAAAAAATATAAAGGGTGAGCTCAAATGCTCAGTATCTGTAAGCATGGATAAAATAAAACAATCCATATACATTTGAACATAAAAACATGAACATAATGTATAAACAAAGAAATCTTGAGAAATGACATAAAACATGGCAGCACACAAGGCATAGATCATAAAGAAACATTAATCATGATAAAATAACATAGGAATAAAACATGTAATTGTGGAAACCATTAACCACATGTTATGATTTCCATAGTAGCCAAGGAATTTCTGCCAAGACCATTTTGGTGGAAAAAGTCCCTTTATGAATCGAGTTCACTCCTCGTTCCAGTCCTGTATCACTGAACCGGATTAGCTTACCGTTCCATCAATGTATATCTCATGAGGTATAAATCATTACCGAATGCATTGGAGGGATATATAGGTCCCACCCATCTCATAATGAAATCATTCTTACTTGTGCCACAAAACAATCGTAAATCATTCATCATAACCCAAAGAATAAAATGGGTTTCATAAACATCATCCCAACATCACATAATCTATATAAAACAAATGGATATTATTTCATCATAAGAATACTGAAAACATGTAAATCATATAGAAATTACACTTGGAACAAACACATATGAAATAATTCCATCTTATATGGAAAATGGTTTTGATAAAACACTTGAAATGAATTATTTAGGAGAATATCCTTTCTTCTTAAAAATCATTTTCTTTTCAAAAAATGCATTGAAATTTTAAAAGAAGAGGATTTTGTTTAAAATAGTTATGAAATCTTTTAGAGTAGGCTTCATTAAAATAAGGTGATAGGAAAACCGTAAAAATCTGGTCATGTTCTCCTCGTACTTTTGTCGGAAAAGTCAAAAAGTTCATCATATGGTAAAAAAAGAAATATTCCTTCCATTCATCGTAGTAAATGTAAAAAATGGATAAAACTGATATTAAACATATATGTAAGAATATTAAAAAATTAATGAAAACATTTTGAGAAAACATGGACATGGATGATAAATATAACCCTAGTAAATACTTACGAATAAACAATCTCGGATAAGAATGAGATTGGAATAATTATCCCTTACCTTAGGTCTGATATGCTTCGTACGTATCCGAACCTCATGTATAATGATTTAAATAATTTCATTTAATTATTACAGAATCATATTTATTGTTATTATATCATATATGGGTCACTTATGACTTTATATTACCTGTTCTTTTGAAAATTCCATGTTAAAGCAGCGTTTTGGGTAAAATCGTTTTATTTATCGTACTTGTTTGGACTTGTTGTTATTTATATTATTATTACTTATATAAATATTTGCATACATAAAGAATGTAAATCATGATTTATATATCATATATTATATATATATATAATAGATATATGAATGAAATGAAATACACCGTTCATGGAGACGGTAGGCCGTACGTACGCATGAAAAATGTTTTTGTTTACATATTTAATTGAATGGAATTAAGTAGATGACATAAATATATATATGTACATAAATAAAGTATAATTATTATGACATTTATTTAATTATTATTCCTTATATATCATTCATGAATGGTTAACAGGGAGAATGAATCTCATCGCATAGTGGAGACGGTAGTCCGTATGTACGCACGAGTGATGATATCATTCCAATGATCGTGGAATTGTATTGAAGTGTATGTATAATATTCTAGAATCAATATCAATTTATAATAATCATATATAGTTATTTATTTTCACCATTATACCCATCCAAGTAAGGTGGTGGTCGAAAATAGATTACACCACGACGTAGAGACGGTATTCCGTACGTACGCACGCGTGGTGATTTCATTTTTCATAGGAAGGATAGAAGGTGAAATAGGGTTGTTTCAGATTTATAATAATATATCAGTATATTAGTGATACATATGTTATTAATTTATAGTGAAACAACTAAATAAAAAGAAGTATAAGAAGAAAGAATCTTGAGAGAATCAGAAGAAAAGAATACCTCTTCCTCGACGCACCTCCTTTAAGCTTCCTCTTAAGGAAGTGGAGTTGGTCTTTTGAGAAGACTGAAACCTCCAGAATGTCACTAGAGAAGTGGATAAGAAAATGGGCAGGGGTTGGCCGAGATTCAAGGCTCAAAAGTTTGTGAAGAGAATAGGGAAGGGGGTCCCTTTTTATAAGGGAGGAGAGGGGAAACTTTGGAAAAACTTAAAATATTATTTTACAATCAAGTCATATTCGGTTTATAATAGCTCCAAATTTATTTATTTTGACAATAAAGTGGGTATTAGTCGAAATAATCTCAACAAATAAGTTTTAGACAAGTTTTGGTTACTATTTTAACCTTATCTTTTAGATTTAACTCTAAGTTAAATAATTTAACTTTTACCGTGTCTTCTGGTTTTCTTACACTATATGGTTAATAAACTTACTATAACAAGCCAAACGAACCGAAATTGGTTCATTATTAAAATATATAATATTATATAATCCATTTGGACGAACCATAGATTTTTAGAAATATTATAATAATTAATAATATAATATTTGTTTTAAAAACTATTTTATGTCAATTTTGACACTATTTGGTAATTGATTTTTGTGAAACTTATAAAAGAATGGTTAGTTAGAAAAAGGTTCATTATCTGAATATTAACATGTCATATTAACCTATAAAAATAGTGTAATTCAGAAAAGTCTCAAATTACATTTATTTGGGTATTTATAATATCAATTATTTTAATATTTCATTATTTAGGTACTTACTGAATCACCATTGTGTCATAAATAAATTATATTACTTAATGTTTAAAAATTTAAAATAAAATTCCATTAGGTAGGAAATCTATTTATATTTCTAATTAATATTTATAGTCTAATTTATCTTATGTATAACCCTATATTAAAAATGTTTTATTTATTAAAGATTGATTTTAACAGTTTTAACTCTTTTTAAAATAAAATAATAAAAAATGTCCTAATCTAATCCATGTGGACCTAAATGATAATATTATATTCCTAAGGTTGTTTTCGGTCGAATTATACTTATAAAATATATTTATAAAATTTTTTATGGTAATAATAATATCATTTTTACCCTTAATTAACCTTTTTACTTTTAACCGCGGTAAATAAAAGTAAAAAGTTACTATTCGCCAAAAATTATTTTTATCTTATTGAACCACATATTACTCCTTGATATAAACCACGTGTCTTGGATTATCGATTTTCCACTCACAGATCCGGTAAAATTATGTTTTTTGTAAATTTTAAAATTCTCTTAGGACGTGGGTAAAAGACGGTGAAAAGTTCAATAAAATTTTTATATATCTAAAATTATTATAAAATTACTCCAATGAATTACATTGAACTTATATAGTTATTATGTATCAATTTTGACCCAAAATAAATTGAAATAAAATATATAATTATTTAAATAAAAATTCGATTTTTAAATAGTAACCCAGTGTTTTCACTATTCATCAAATATTAAAATTTTCAGAAAAATACCAAAAATTCTCCCTAGGATAATTTCGATATTCTGAATCTAAAAATGAAGTCCATTTCGAAAGATAGAATTTTTAAAATTTTAAAAATTTGGTATTACTATTCATAACGGCTAATTCATAATAATATTATAATAATATATCGTTTAGTGAAACTCGGTATTGAGTACTACACATATTATCGAATAAGGTCTTTATTGCATGTAATACAAGCCAAGACAGGGATGCGTGTATTGAAATCTCTATTTAGTGTTGTGTATAACATAATCAAAACTTTTTTCATTTATACATAAAACAAAATCTATACTTAATGTTGTGTAAAATAATTTCCACAAAACGAACATGAAATTTTGTATAACATGAGCCAAGAATAGTGTTGCATATACTGAAAGATAATACGGTATTTCGTATAGTTTAATCTAATATTGGTGTAGTGTATAATAGAAGACACCAAAGAAATTAAAAATAATATATCTCATAAAATCTCAGGGTGTTACAGTTCAAATCCAATAATCCCCTTGGGGGATTTATGTCATATGTGGGGATAAAGGTGCTAATATATAAAGATAGAAAAATAATAATGTGATGAATAAGTGAAGCAGGATAGGTTTAAAACACATATAATGCTCTTCCGGCCACTAACCCATTGATTTAATCAATTTAATAGGATTTCTATGGAGTGGGTCAATACTTGGAGGGGGTGTGGCGTATCAATGTGACCCCATAGGGTGTGTGTTATTTCTGTTACATGTAACATCCAGAACATTATAAGATTTAATAATAATAATAAATACAAATAAATATTAATATTTCTGTTAATAATATATAATAATATATAATAATATATAAGTAACATTTCAAAATTATTAATATTAAATATATAATAGCTTATAATTTATAAAAAATATATATTCTAATTAATAGTATTCAATAAATAATAAATATTTATTATTTATAATTAGTAATAACAAATAAATTTACACTAAAACTTATATATATACACTAATTAATAATAATTATTTATAATTATTTATATATAAATTAATTAAAATTATAAAATAATTACTAAATATTTTTTTAAGAAAAATCCCCCACTGAATCCCTATTATTAAAGGGGAAAATGATTATAGGATATCATAGGGGAAAACATCCATCCTTAAAAATAGAAAAATCCAACTCAAAGCCCACGTTTTTTCATGACCTCGTTCTAAGAATCATGACTCTCTTTATGAAGACCTCGTATATTGATTCGTCCTCACCCATGACTATGAAATATTTGATTAGGGATTTTTCTATAGGACATTGGATGTTTCCAAGTTCCACAGGTTTCTTTTGAGCCCTATGAATCACTACAATAGTTATACTCATGGCCACTTCTATTCATCAATTGGCCTTGAATGTCATGTAATTCAGATTGGTCCATATTTTCCTTTGAGATCACTTCTTGATCATTATGAAAGTATATAACTCCAAAATGATTGGAATTAGAGACATGATCCTTGCTAAGAATTTAATTTTAGATACCCTAACATATTCAACATTGTCTCCCTTCATCTCATCCCATAAATGAGTATCAAGCATGGCATTCATTATTTCTTCTACATTTCTCATTGGAATTTGGATCATCAAGGATTCAGTATATACCTCATCATCTATGTCAAGGGAATGCATGTACTTAAGATTTTTATATTTCAATGAACCATTCATTCTTATATCCAAAAGTGTGGCATGTACATATTCACTAGTCATGGAAATATCATCTCGTGAAACTACATGACTATAAATCATCAAGGAAGGTTCCTTTTCATTTGGTGTAGTATATTCCTATATATGGAACGGGGTAACATCTCCTCTACCTCCTGAAAATTAGAAAACAACAATATGAGGTCCTCCATGAGTGGAAATTTGATAGTAGGAATGTCTATTTATTGGGGCCCAATCATTACCCTAGAATAATTAGGTGACTATATAATCTAAGAATGTGTGGTCCATGCTAGTGATGAAACTTCCGCCATATCCATATGACTAACATTGATCTACTTGAGTGTTCCAGGAGAAGCAATAACCCCTTTCTCTTTAATTTTTTTTTCATAAATCAATCATTGGTCTTTCATAGTCACTATATCTACATCCTATTGTGTATAAACATCATATTAATGTATTTTTTCAAATTAGTCTTCATATAACTGGTTTACCTCATCAACATTAATTATAGAATATTTAAAAGTGATTCCTACAATATTAAATTTTCCCTATGCCTCATGTTCTTTATAAATATTTGCCATGAAATATAATACATATATATGTGAGGTGATTGAAGTCCAGATTAGATCTGGGAATTCATCACTGAAGCATCCACATAACCTTCAAGACCACAAGACAGATATAAAAATCCAGGAACATGTTTGGAAAGTTGAGATCCTCAATGTGAGTTATAATCCAAAACAATAGTTGGAAGAATATTTATATCATGATATTGATACCTAAGAATAATTCTAATACTAATGACCCCCAAATGATTTTTTTGTCTATCTAACTCTCTTACACTTAAAAATATAGTTATTCAATTCATTCCCATATGGATAACATGATGAATTAAAAAACACTACTTCGATAGGTGGGTCTTTTGAAACCAATTATATTACTATAAAAACAATATATTGGGATATTTTCATAAATAATTATCAAGGAGAAATGAAATTTACATGTAGAAAAGAATGCATTGTTAAATAAAGTAATGTGAAGGTCAAATTCTACCATCAAACATGAATAATGACAGAAACTGACTATCTCAGTCTCCCTAAAGATATTAATTGGTTCTCCGATAGCCAAATCAACATAAAATAAATTCTTTTAGGAAAAGAATATCCCATTGGGGACCAAAAACATAACTCAAGTCTATGGATATGTCTTTCTATCATCATGGGGGTGGATTTTGGTGTCTCATTTTAGGAAATTTAAGACCTTGGTATAAGTTATATAGAATCAAATCCCAAAGCTACCATTTTAATTCCTTAAAATAGAATAACAGAGAATGTATACCCAAGATATTTTGATACGTATCCATGATTTAAATCCCTATTGATATGATAGTAAATTAACTACGACCTTAATAATCCATGGTAAATAACCCCGTTGTATAATTAGTCATGTGGTAATATAAATTTTCCATGTGTGATCAATTTTTCAATGGACCCTTCAATTGAAACTACATGAAAATTTTTACTTTTACTCAAAATCCATCAAGGTTATGCATCCATTGAGTAAATGATAAGAAACATCAAATATTCATTCAAACATATTTATATTTCTAATTACCCTCGATATCACCTCTAGATTCTATTTTACGATCATTGATCCCCATTAAATCCTCCTTATATCATGGTACATCCTGAGAAAACACTCACGAAACAAGATTAAGACCAATGAAGTATGGAATATCGACGAAAGTAAAGAATACACAATAGTTTTTGGAATATCCATGGGAGTTCTCCCACAATGGTATCATCATAACCCATATATTTTTATTTACTAGAAATTATTAAAAATAAATTAATAATTACTAATAAATTTGTTTTCTATATAGTAATTTCTAATCATAACTAAATATTGACTAATAAAAACTATCTAACAAATAATTACTCATTATTGTTTATATTTATATAATAAATAATAATCCAAAATGATCCAAGATATTTTATGCCCTCCAAAACCATGCCCCTAAACAAATTATTACATAAAATTAATGGTACAATGAAAACATGATCTGTAATAAGAATACACAAAGATTATATTGAACGAGCATACAAACATAAATTCCACCTTATAAGGATTTAATAAAAGAACAATAACATTTTTAACATATCCCAAAATCATTTAATCATTTAATTTTAGCACCATTAGGCCACTTATAATCAAAATAGTAAAAGGTTCAATTATCACAAAAAACTAGGTCAATATTTTCAATCATGGGGTCATCCATCGTGTCAAGTTAATCTAGGTTTCAGACTATAAAACAAAAACTCAGGGTTTACATCATCGTTTTTTCAAATACCCACCTTTTGAACAACAATGTAAAGCATATTCAACTATAAAAGACTCCACATTTTCATAATACACTACTTCATTCCCAATATCATCATTTTTCATTGCCTTTAAGAGAAAAAACTATTCCCATACAATCATATTCTAAAATTCTCATATATGTACATTAGTAAAAAAATCATGTTCTTCCAAAAAGAAAAAACACTTCATGGAGTCACTTCACATAACAAAAATATATTTATTTCTAAATCCATACAAGGGAAAAAATTATGAATATATAGATTTATATATTTTCAAATTCAATAGAATGAATACCAGTATCAATTTAACCATCTGCATTCCATTTTCACTAGTGTATGTATTTTATTCTTCCATTATTCAAAAAACTGCACTATCAACCCTACATTACTTAATCTAGTTGAGTCTCGTCATCCCACATCCAATTGACGTTTAGATCTGATATAATTGATTCCAATATATCCAAATTCATCAAATGGAAATATATCATTATAGACAAGTTAGTTTAAAAAGAAACATTTATTAGAAATGGATCACCACATAAATACTCTTTATTACTTTCATAAGCAGGACCACAACATCGACATCCTTAGATCACTATATCGTCGTGATATGGAAACTTTAATATCACCAAACCATAATTAATATTCCAAGAACATAGATCTAAATATTTTTCAATTAGTCTATTTCCACAATAGGATTGAATGAACCCTTCAGTTATTACAAAAACTAAAATATTTCTATGTTAACAATAATCCTAAGTAAAATCGAATCATTAAAAATCCAGATAAAAGAAAAATATCACTTGAAAACCCATCCCAATTCCACAAAAAATCCCACCACATCATTGATATAGGTATATACCTTCATAATGATGTGTACTTAGACAATAAACATCAATAAACCATTCAATCATATAGAATAATAGGTTCTTGTTATAGTATACACAATTATCGGGGCAAGAGGATACTCATCAATTATCTGATTAAAAAAAATTCCTCAGTGAATATGATGTAGGATATGTGACCAATGAATATTTAACTTCTCAAGCTTGAAAAAACATCTGAATAAAGAGGTAATTTTACGTTAAATTTATAATAAGTCCAACTAGATGGGGGAAATTAATACATTGTTCTTGATATATATCTTAAATAAAGATGTTGCTAATATAAAAACCTATTTTCCATATATCATATTTCTTAAATGAACCATGTGTTGATTCCCTTTACTGATTATCAACATTTTCTCCTTTGATCCCCAAACAACATCGATAGATTGTCGAATTCTAGCATGGTGGATAAATTTTCTTCCAGTGTTCATCTAGATCTTTAAGATGATTCCATCAAGTATGAAGAATAATCTTTTAAATATCATTCATGAGAATATGGAGGATGGAGGAGAATCATCGATTCTTGAGAAAATATACTCTAGAGTTTTTTTTGTCTGTGAGGGATAGATCTATAGATTTCACAATGCATAAATATTCTCTACATGGATCATACCATGCACAATATACATAACAATATATTTATTGATTAATGAGTTAGGTTTTAATGTTATTTAATCACACACATGACCATAAAATTATATTAAACACTTAAATAGACCTATTACATCTATTAATAATTTTAATATTTTATTATTATTGTGTTCACTAATTGGAACATCGATAAATATTATTTTAATATCATTATTTTTAATATTTATCGTACGACCATGACATATTCCACCCATCAACTTAGAAATTTAACAAATTCTTGAATAAATATTAAATTATAAATTTATTCAATAATTAAATATAGAAGTATATATTATATATATATTTAATTAAAAACTAACATTGTGAATATTTAAATATTTATTTTATATAACCAATAAATCATGATTAATATTATTCCCCAGATTTGAGAATAATGTTTTTCAAAAAAGTTAATCCAAATATAATCCAATTATGAAAAATGAAAACACATAGTGTATGAACCTATAGGATAATTCCTTATTGGATTTTTGTGGAATTTCTTAAAGTCAAATATTAGAGTCTTCTAATGGGTCATCGAACAAAAGCGGAATATATTAATGTCATGT
The DNA here is from genome assembly GCA_963277665.1 of Viscum album. Lineage (NCBI taxonomy): Eukaryota > Viridiplantae > Streptophyta > Magnoliopsida > Santalales > Viscaceae > Viscum > Viscum album. The sequence continues at coordinate 1,266,339,141 of OY728165.1, read as the reverse complement.
CATCGACAAACACATACAAACGGACCCTGAGTTATATAAACCCTTGTGCATGATGTCATATCAAATAGGTTGCATAATTGTTCCATCAACCTTAAAATAGATATATATTTATATATTTATTTGTAATAAACCATTATATATCACAATAAACATAGAATTTATATCTTCAGTTTCATTCAAATCAAATGGAAAAGATAATAACTTACATAAATGGAAGGGATACCCTTTCCATATCATATTCATTAATAAAACACTGATCAAGATGTAACCAAAGTATCAAACATAACATGAAAAATATAATTAGTGATTTCATCTAAACATCAATGTACACAAGTCATGATATATATAAAAAAATGTCTTAATTATTGAGGTATAGTATACTCACTCATATATATGTATATCGAATTTAATGGAAACATGAAGAGTTAATATTGGTGGTTCTTCCCTCTTAATCTTACATATTTGATATTAACAAGTGTGAGCTTCATGGAATAAAGCCTCATCCTCTTATGATATCTCATAATATACAGTATGTAATCTATTTTCAATTTCATAGTTTTCATCCTAACTATAGGAAAACTATTTTAATGACATCATCTTATCCCGTAAATGTTATTATCGTTATAGGGTACTAATATGTCCAAACTTTATGAAAAAGATATCCTTTTAAATGATCACATTAAATACATGAATAATGACAACAATTATGAAATAATATATATTTAATAACCAGTTAATTTAATTTAACGAGTAATCTAAAGTATATATTATTTTTTTAGTACACTAATTGTAACAAAATCCCAGTTGTCCTAGAGACTACATATGATGAATTTTAGTATGAAATATCTCATATAAAGATCATTTTTAAGATGAGAAATGGGTTTTATTAAGGGGTATTTCATGTTTTCATCCATGGAAATTATATTGACTACAACATCACCTCGTTGAGAAAAATCCATTAATATGTGATTTTATGGAGTATGTTCTTTGTCAACTATTGTGTCCTTAAACTATTAGTAAGAGCCACAAAATAGTATTATCACAATAAATTTTGATAAGACATTTTTTTTATATATTGATATATTTATTGAAATAGAAAATATGTCTGACTTATTTAGCATCCCCAAAACCCACATTATACTCTGACTCCACTGTAGAATATGTGACAACTATATTCTTAGATAACATTTGTTTCATGACTCCTCCGATGATTGGGTTTTCATATCATATATACTACATTTGATAATTTTGATATGTTTTGAAAATAGAATATACATATCTCGAGATGAGTAACTCATTATTTCCTCTCTATACGGGGAACATATCCTTATATCACCTCAATTACATAAAGATGTTTTTTATAGTAATTCAATGATACTATCCAATATTTTAATAATATTTACCTACTATTTTTTAGGATAAGTAATATCTATCCTTGTACATACCTGGATATAATTGACTGACCAAATTTCTAATGAATATAGATCCTAATCATTTCCTTTCTCTCACCAAATGTCTAAGATTACACAATATTTGAATTTTGAACACCATTTGACATAGTCAATAATCAAATCTTGTATTCCATTTTGAATAACCCATGTATCTTATGGTTTTGAATACTCAAAATTAGACCGATCAATGTATTATATCTATCATTGTTGATTTGATCCGAAGAACGTATGTTGAAACAATTATGAATTAGATGGATAAAAATGGGTTTATCTAAAGATACTCTTTATTTATAGGGGTGCATTTTCTTTTTAGGAAGATTCTATAACAAATTCCTCACATCCCCACACATTTAATTGGGAAAATATGGGTTTATTTACACTACATAATTGGTATGGTATACCATATAGTACAATAGTAGATACATGGTTTAATATATACGTGTATTTAATTAATTCATATCACTAAAATGAGAGTTGAATATTTAAATGACTCATCATTAACAATATCATGTCTATGTGAATTTTCTCATTTCACATACACGTTTCTATTAGGGTATATAAAGATCAGTGATTAGGGATAAAATGTCATAACCCCATTAAGAGTCATTTATTTCTTGATAATATATTATTTACCACAGTATGAGTGGTGTTTTTTAATAATCATACCAAACTATTTCTCAACATCAGTCATGAATTCTTAGAATTTCTCAAAGGATTCCAACTTGAAAATCATTTCGTAGATATATCCAAACCTTCTCAAATAATCTATAATATTTTTGATGTATGACTAACCATCTCATGAATCAACCTAGACTGGACCAAAAATATATATGTAAACTATCTCTAGATACTCCATAGAACTTTTACCATTTGAACATAATGTATAGTTGTTCCTTTTAACATGTAATCAGGTTTGATAAATACCATGTTATATTAGAGTAAATTAATAAAAATAATTTTCTTCATGTGACTTAGTATATGATTTCTCATTGATAAAACCTAATATCTAATTCCATAAAAATTAATTTGATGAGTCATGTAAACTAGATTCTTTTGTTTATGAACACTTGGTTCTAATGATCTAGTAGATATTGAACATTCTGAAAATTTATATTACCATAACACGTGATTCCATTAGAATAGAGGCATCATTCATTTCCAAATTTTATAATATAACGTTTTATAAAAATTATTTTCTTATTATTTTAGAACACATAATAAAAATAATGAATAACTAAGGTCATTTCCATCAGTAATGTGAGGTTGTAGTCATCAATTGCATGTGCTACCAATTTAGCCCTGTTTTAATCTTGTAAATCCAAATTACCTAAATAAAAATTTCAAAATATACCAGGCTCCAAAATTTATATTAAAATGATTGATCTACAAGCATTATCTAAAACCAAATTCATAGAAATTACAATTTAATACTCATAATTAATATACCTAATGCATCGGGTTTCTTCCATCACACTATGTTGTCTTTCTTCAAATGGGCCTTCATAACACATTAGAAATTGACTACATCATGATTTCTCACTTACACATTAATAATCTACTTATTGGAAGGTAAATGTATTGATGTCTAATTATTGTATATATACTTTTTTGTTTTTACACATTTATTCCAATTATTCCCTGTATGAAAAAGGAAATTTTTCTTATAGTAAAACCTTATCAATCGGGTGGATTGTGGTGAGAGGACCAGGGATTCAATTCTATATATTTTTCAAGATTAAACTAAAAATATGTTTTTAATGCCCTGATGTAGTGAGGTGATAATGAGATTAGTTAAAAAATCATTAGGTATTTTAAGCCCTTTAATATCTATATTCTTTATGTAACCAATCATTTTCACTATGTTTTGTCATATGGTGTTCCTTATCTATGTTTGAAAATGATGAATTCCATAGATATCTCAATCCATTCATATATTACCCTCTCTAAATAATGGCCTCATATTTGATTTAGCATTTCATATAAATTCATAGTAATATATGATTTTATAGTTCACTAAGCATGAAATACAACAGTATACATTTTAAATCTAGCACATCAATCGAGTGTTTCTTATATAAAAGTTAGTCTACCAAACTCACTAGCATATTGTCCAGATTGGAAACTAGGGACTCTAGCATACAGAACTTCTTTTCCTAGAATAATATGATTTTAAAGAACCTCTACCATTTTTGTGAGTTTGTGCTGGTAATGACATTACCTTTATAAGGGATAGTTCATTGTGACATAGTTGCATTTTAAAAAAACATTTTATTCTAAAACAAATCATGGAGGATTATTTTTAAATTATTTGATTACCAAATTTTAAATGAAATAAATTTAATTATATACATCCTACTATACAGTGAAATCCAAAAAAACCCTTACTATTTGACTTAGAATGTCTTGTTGAATGAAGATTATAGTGCAATGTATTGGTATTTCCAATCTCATTACAGATGAATGAGCTAGTTAAATTAGTCAAATATATTTATAATGGTAAAATAATATCAACGATTGGATTACAACTCTTTTATCCAATAGGTTGACTTGAAAATGCAAAAACCCTTACTCAAATATCCCTAATATATACCTCCATGTTACATCAATACTAAAAAAAGGCTACTCCTCTTGATGTGAAATGGTTAAATCAACCCAAAAAATTCATAAAAAGGCCCTTATAAATGTAACATTTATAACAGACCTAACATTTTTCACATATTATTACATGATTCTGAGTTTAATTAAAAATAATATCAAAAGACAAAGATTGTAAATCCTATTTTCCTAGAAGATTAAGTACATAATTTAACAACATCAAACCAAAATAAAAAAATCTTATATTTTACCATCATTATGAGCTCTTAAGTACATCTTATCCCTTTTATATTCATTGTATAACCTTTGGAATGCATGGAAAAAAGTGATAAGCTAAAATCCCAATAACAAAAAATGCATAAGAATAAAACCTAGAACATGGGTTAGAGTGCATACCATGATGAAATAAAGGCATGGAACATGAATAATAAAATGGAAGAATAACATTTATAACATGGGAATAAATATAATGTGGAAAAACAAATAATATGAATTACAAATGAGTCAATGATAGCTAACAAGACATTATAAACAATGTCCCATAAGAGAATCAGGATCACTCCTGGTCCCAACATGACATCTAAGGAGAATAAACATTCCCAAATTCATTAGAGTTATATATGTGTGAACTCATCATAACATGTTCATTGATATGGGTTTCACATGAAGAATTAACCATTAGGAATAAACATAAGGTTTACCCAAGGAATGATATGGTTACCATAACCATGTCATAACGCAAATCAACTGAGCATATCATAAGGGTGTCCATGGAAGAATAAATTTATAAAGTGCATGGCACTTAATAATGTAATTTATTCATAGAAAATAATAAATGATTTACAATTAATTTTAAATCATTAAAAATGATTTTTTAGCCAATGATCTTATACCCTTGTGGTAGAGTCTCCTTCTTGGCATTTAAAAGACTTAGGATCAAATCTGGAAAAGGACAAATGTTTCTAGTGGTACTGTAGTTGGGAAATATAGAATTAGTGTAACCATAGGAGTGACGGTACTATAGTGTTGGTGGAACTATATTAGGTACTGTAGCGGTAGTGGTACTGTAGTAGGTATTATTGCAGCATAGGTACTGTAGTAGTACTGTTCACTGAGGGGTCCTTTTGGCCAAAAAATGGGCTTTCAAGCCATTTATTTAGGACACTTGGCCTTGGGAATTTGGGCTATGTAATGGGTATCCCCCTACCTAGTCTTAAAGATTTATTTTCTTTATATTAAAAAATGATTCATCAAACTAAACCTTTAAAAAAATTAAAAATTAGTGTTTATGAAACATTATATATTTACCACTTTAGTGCGATTTAAGAGAAAATATTAAACTGTATTTAAAATTAAAAAACAAATAATTATTTACACAAAACAAGAAATGAACCAAAATATGTGTTCATGATAATATTATTTATTTTATAAAAATAATGGTGGCTTTAAACAAATTAAATAGGCTACTTGAAAATGGGTAAAAAACAGTGAAGTTCTCTTTAATCAGGCTTTCATTTCCTCAATAATTGAAAAGAGAACCTCTTTAAAACATGTATTTAAACATAAATAATGATGATCTGATCTAGATATAATATTTTTGACCATATAAATATAATTTATAATAATTATTCAAAAAAACAATCATTAAATTCGATTAAATGGATAGAAAGAGTTACCTGAAGGATAAAATGGGGGTTCAAGTAGATTCTTGTACCTTATGTATGGAATGGTATTGATCATGATATTAATGTAATTTATAATAAAATTAATTAATTAATTAATTAATAACCTTTTATTTTTTATTAAAATTATATTTAGTTAATTTTTGTTCTTTTTGAGGTGTTATGAGATTCAAATTTATCATTCGGGAGCTTTGACTTCCTTGGTTTTCCATATCGGTTTACCTATAAACATGTATAGAAAATAAGGTAAAATGAAAGTTGTTTTACATAATTGAAGATATATTTCATTGATGAACATCCATGACATTAAATTTTTATATATTTCATTTTGTAATTTTCTGTGAGTATTTATAATTAGATAATATGTTACTGATAATTGGTTAGATTATTTTGTAGTTTTTCGATCATCACAAGTTAGTTTAGATTTATTAATTAATATAACGAATATAAAATTGTTATAGAACATTAAATAGTTTTTAATACATGTTTTTTAATCTAATTTAACTAAAAAAGCTTTTATGAATAGTCTTGTAGGATTTAATTGAAATTGAAAACTTTCTATCCATGAATGTGATAGATTAACACATCACAGATGATGTTTTCATTTTTAGAACAATAAGAGGAGGGTAATGAAATTATGATGTATTATTCAATAAGAATAATAAAATTCTAGTATATGTATGGTATGAGAGATATCATACCACTCATATGAGGTAATGTGAGGATAGAAAAATAAAATAAAATAATTTCAAAAGAAATGAAAATAAAAGAAAGAGGATTTTACCTCTTGAATCCTTCTTCTTGATAACCTCCTTAGGGAGATTGGATTTGGTATTTTGTTGAGAGAAAAGGATCACGGTCACTAGAGAGGGGATTGAGAGGTGATTTGACCCAAATTTTGAGGTAGTTAAAAGTTGAGAGGTGTGATGAAAAGAGGTTGTGAGGCATTGTATTTATAGTGGGGGAGAGGGGTGTTTCCTCATAATTTTATTCATTAGCTTGTTATTTTGGCACCAGACTATTAATATTTCATATTTTTCACCAAATATATTAAAATTATAAATGATTGTCATTTATTTTTTTCTTACATCATTCAAACATCATATTTTACTTTATAATTCATCTATTTATCTTTTGTCGTAAATTATCGTATTTTACTATTCACAAAAAATACATGTATATAGGAAAAATATCAATAATTCACCATAACCATTTTTCACCATGTATAATTCAAAAATGAATTTAATTTTATGAGAATAATTATTAAAATACTATAAATTGATTTTTTAAATAAATCCTCATTTACAAGGAAATAATTATTTCAAAATTATAATAGATGTTATATCAATTGGAAAAATTAATTAAGCTATAAAAAAATTTACCTATAATAATAATACCAAAAAATAATTATTAATGAATCTATTTAATGAAAATAAATTTTCTATTAAAAACATTAATAATGATAAAATTTAAACTAAACAATTATGTTTCAGAAATATATAATTTCTTAATTTATCACTATTAAAACATTTATTTACTTATAAAATGATATAATTTTATCATATTTCATTTATAAGATGCATATGTTTCATATATACATTCATCTATAAGGTTACAATTCTATTTTTCAGTTTACTATTTATAAGGGTCGCATTATTATTTCCAAGGTCAAGTTATTATTCCATCTGTATAAGTACCTTAATTTTCTTAAAATTCAACTGATTTCATTCATTATTAATTTTTAAATTTTTTATGGTGTTATCTTTGTGGTGTTATTTGATATATACTATATTACATAATTATAAGAAATTAATTTCCATTGATAAAATATTGGGTCATTATATTCTTCCCCCCTTATAAAATTTCTACCAAAAAAATCATTTTTTCGTTCAATGGTGAAAATAGGGGTTGGTACTTCTCCTTTATCTCTTCCTTATATTCTCATGTTTCCTCTTATTGCAAATGGTTCTGCAATAGTACTTTGACTAGATGAGTAATATTGTTTCACATAACATTATCTCTATAATCCAAGATCTCCTCTGGTTTCTCCTCATATAAGAGGTCATTTTCCAATTGCACCACATTATAATTATATACATCTGATGGATCCGGTATGTACGTCCTCCTGATTTCTATGATGAATACATTGTCTACGTGAGATATGGTTGGTGGATGTGCTAGTCAATTGGAAACAACTCGGACAAAATCATGAATCATGAAGGGTCCGATGTACATGGGACATAGATTTCCTTTCATTTTGAATCTCGTGATCCTCTTCCTTGGACATATGAAGAGGAATTCCATGTCTCCAATGGAAAACTCATTTTCTGATCCATGATTGTCTACATAGATCGTTTGTAAAATTTTGGCTACCTTGATGTGCTACTAAATGGCTTCCACCTTCTCCATAATTTCTTCGACCATTCTATGTCCTAGAATCTTACATTCACAAACTTCAACCCAACATACATGTGTTCTAAATCATTTCTCATAAAGGGATTGATATAGAGATATTTCGATGTTCGAGTGGACACCTTTTTATAGGAGAACATAACTATCGGTAAATTTTGGTTCCATATTACCTTGATGTCCTTATAACATGTCATCAATATACCATCCAATGTCTGAATTGTCCACTAATATTGGACATTAGTTTGATGATGGTAGGTCATATAGAAGTTCATCTCAGTGTTTAGAAAATTTTAGAGATATTTATAGAACATGGATATGAATCATGGATCTCAGTCAGATACAATTTATATTTGTACTCCATGTATCCTTTCAACTTACATGATGTACATCCATGCACATTGATCTAAGTAGAATTATTCTTGAAATGTGATCTTGAGAACAATAATTATAATATGATCTAGAACAACACATATAGAATTTTTACCTCTGTATGACTTCATATGTCTAGTTAAAATGTCCATGGTAATGGTATCTCAATTCCATTTCACTTTGGATAGTGGTTGCATCATCCCTTTAGTCTTTTTTCATTCGTACTTCACTTGCAGACATTCCAGGTACATTGATGTATATTCTGTGATCTCCTTCATATTGTCCCGCCAATAGTTCTCTCAGAGATCCTGATACATCATTATCCTCCATGGGTAAAAAGGGAATGTTGATCTATGTGTGTCATTATAAAGATCATTATTTATCTATGGATTGGATTTTATGGATAGTTATAACCCAAATCTCCAAACTCCTTCCCCATCCATTTGGAACATTGAGGATTCCCCACTTCTCATAGCTTCTTCAATTTTCCAAATTTCCACATTATTTATTTGGCCATCCGTTATTTTCTACATAATAAAAGATTCAATAATACATTTAAAAATTATTAATGATGATTCCTAATTAATGATTCAAATTTGAATCCTTTTAAAATCCAAGAATATTGTTTCATTTTCAATTATTCTCCTTGATAAAGATGTACGATCCAATCTTTATAAAGAATGTGCCCCTTTATTTTCCTTAATAGGATGGTAGTGGATTGAGCAGTCATAACAATTGATGAGATCAAACCATATTATCTAGCACATTCTAATCTCTTTATGTGTGAATATTTAATTTAGTGTCTTATAATCAGTATATATTTCATAGATATCCCCAGAAAGATAATTCTATTAGAATTTTCATGTAAAGATCACAGCCACCAACTCCAGATCATGTGTTAGATAGTTTTTCTAATGAATTTTCAACTGAATTGAGGTGTATTCTATCACATTATAATATTTCATCAGTACATAGCCATCCCCCTTCTTTGAAGGATATCTATAAACCACTAATATTTCTCTACTTTGTGGTTGTGTGAGCACTGGTGCAGTCATAAACTTCTTTTTCAACTCTTTAAAAAAGTATTCACATTAACTATTTTAAACAAACTATTCTACAAGTTGACTCTTCTAGGTTAGTAGGTTCAATATAAATGGGAATTTCTTCAAAAATATCTGGTAATACCCAACTAAATAAAAAAATACATATTTTGATTTTAGATGTTTCCCTTGTCCACTTTATAATTTCCTTTATATAGGACGGTTCTATAGATATCCATTTTCTGGTGATTACATACCCTAAGAATGGTACTTCCTCCATCCAGAAATCACATTTGGTGTACTTTTCATATAGTTTATCTCATCACAAATATCATAGCATAGTATTAAAATGCAACCCATGTTCCTCCCTACTCTTAAATTATATCAATATATTGTCAATATATACTACCACAAATTGGTCTATGTATTCCCTTAAGACTCTATTAAATAAGTCCATTAAATTTTTTAGAGAATCAGTGACTTTGAAAGGAATCATTATGAACTAATAGTGTCCATACCTTGTTCAAAAGGCTATATTGGGATTATCTTTCATCCAAACTTATAATTGGTTATATACTGACCATATGTCCATGGTATAGAAATACATGGAACCATGTATAGTTGAAAAAACATATCATATTTATGTGAGAGGTTATAAATTTTATTTATTATAATTTTATTAATCTCATGATAAATAATACATAGGCTCATTAATTCATCCTTCTTCCTAAAAAAGAGTATTTAAACTATCCTTGGTGAAGCACTAGGCATATAAAACCCTTGTCCAGATTCTCTTGTAACTACTTTATTAGTTCTTATGACTAAACGCTCTCTATTATTTTAGTTTCCATTAATATAGGAATAGATCCATGGATTAGATAATGTGATAAACCAACTAATCAATCCAGAGATAGACCAAACAACTCGTCAAGTAATACTTCAGTGTAGTCCCTAATGATGAGATTGTCTTTTGTAAGATCCCGGTTTTTTTGGAAAGGTATGTTTTTGTTGTGGTCTAGGTTAAAACCTTTCTTCTGGGACTTTAAAAAGGTTTCTTGAAAGTGTGAGAGGCCTTGGGGGAGTTCCTGGGGCTCGCGGCATGGGATAAGGGAAGTCTTGGAAAAGAAGACCATGGCGAACGGCCTGCACACGGTCAGCCAAACTATGCGGCCTGCCCAGGCAAAACCGTGTGACCCTCCCTCCTCTGGACAGAAGTGAGTGCACGTTTTGCGCACGGTTTTCCAAACCATGCTACTAAACTGTGTGACTCCTTCTTCTCCAGGTAGTGTAATGTGCACGGTTTACCAAACCGAGCGTATAAACCGTGCGACCACTTAAAGTTGGGAGAATTTACAAAATTTCCACTCTAGGCTTTTTAAACCCAACTCGGGATTTTCCTCCCATTTCCCCCTCCTCACCCTAGGTACAAACCGGAACTCCCAAGTGTTTCAAGAGATCGATCTCCTTCGATTATAAGGCGTTTGGAGTGCCATTGGTTGCGGATTGAAGCTCCAGGTAAGGGTGACCTCATCCTCGGTTCTCTTTTTGGTTTAGGGTTTGTATCTCCTCTCCCTCTTGTTTGGAAGCTCTAAAACCCTATCATTTGGGTGTGTTTTAGGTTGAAGCATCAAAGGTTGGTTGGATCGAGGTCTAAGGACTCGATCAGGAGTGTGTTCAACCGCAGTTTCGAGGTAGGTGGTCTATAAGTTATATCCCATGGTATTTTAGGGGTTTTGATTATGTTTACTTGTGTTCTTGTTTCCCTTGGTTATGTTTTGAATAACCTTGGTATGATTGGTTTTGATGATGTTTAAAAGAGAAAATGGGAACCCTCATGATCCCCATGGAATGTGTTGGGATTGACATGACCTAATTGGGCCATCCATGGGTTGTGTCGGCATTTCCCGAGTTTAGGGATTGACATTAAACAAGTGACTTGTTATAGTGAATTGTAGAGCCCTTGATAAACATGTTGGAATGATTGGTTGAACTTATAATAGAATTTAAGTGATGCACCTAGACTTGGTAATAACCAAAGGGTTAATTGAAATGGGTTAAATTGTTGGTTCATGGGAATGATGAACGGGTTAAATGGGTTAATGTGTAAACTGATTTAAGACCATAATGGGATAGGTTATGGGTTTTATGTTGAATTCTTAGTGAGATAGGCATAACACATGGACATTTTTTGAATGGCCAAATGATATGAAATGGTAATGTGTTAATGGGTTAAAGCATGATGTGGTTTCCCATGTGGATTGTTGTGAATAGTGTTGGCCGAAGGGAAATGGTTTGGATGGTTGATGGTTACTTATATAAGCATGTGCACATGTCTTGGTAGAGTGGGGTATGACTTGAGGATCTATGCCCATGGTTCGAACGAAGACTGATGCTCTAAACTCCACCCTAAATGCACGAGTTAGGAAAGGGGACTGAGGGTTTATTCTCCTAACGATTGCATCCACCCGGACTGAGGCTTAGAGGTAAGGATATGGTTGCTATGAGGGATTTATTCCTAGTGAGATAGGATAACGATGTGTCTACCCTCTTTCATGTGATTGTTGGCCTTAGACCCATGTAACATAATGAATTTGATTAACTCATGGAAATCTAATGAAATTGTAATAAATGGATGGTAATGGAATGGAAATGGCTTTGGCTCTGAAATGGTTAATAGAACCTTAATTAATTACTTGACATTTATCACTCATTTTCCTTTTTTATGCACTACCTGTTTATACTGGATATTTTTTAGATAACATTGGTGGTGTCCTACTGAGTTGTACTCACACCTTGCACGGGCCGTCGTTGGGTACCCGAACAGACTTCATGTTTGAAGGTCAGGACAAGGGCAAGGTTCCTTGCTAAATAGATGAGTGGAAATGGGTAGCACATGGTGGGGTATACAGACTTGGAGTCTGGACCATCTTGGGGATTTTGGATGTTGTCTTTATTTTGGGATTTGTTCACTTTTTCACTTGTAGTATGACATGGATTATTTATTATTGGAAATGGTTTTTATACATGTTCCTTATTTATCAGTTATTGTTCTGCTATTTGGTTATTCTGTAGTGTATTACTCTGATAAAAAGGGGGTATAGTCTCCCCACTTGACCCCATAGACCCCGAAGCTATTCGGCAGCCTTTGGCGTACGGGGAGGCACACTTAAGGTCATGTAACCACCTGGCTTAGAACACCGATTTAATGGATTCCGGGATGGGGACGTTTCAAAGTGGTATCCGATGAGGTATTTCTTCTCCATCTCTGAGGTCTTTTTATTTGGGATTGGTAGCCAAGGGTTAGGATGTGTTGGGCCTTGTCAATGAGCTTGATCATGGGAGTATCTAACCCACGTACAGGGAAAACCCAAGTCCCCCTGGGTGGGAAATGTAGTTCTTGGTTGTATGTTGTTACAGTTGATGATATTTCACCGTTGGGTGATGCACATGTGGTTTGATGTGCCTATTTTATGATGTTTGGATCATGGCCTTAATGGAACGATAATTTTCACTCATGCATCATTTTAGGCACCTAGGGAGATATGTGACATGCATTGTGTAGGCACAGACACGAGATGGGTGTGTGAGTCAGGAATTTAGGGTGCATCATGCATTTCATGAAACCAAGATATAATGAGAATAATGAATTAAAACAAGTGGTTAAATGATGTTTAATGAAAAATAAGGGGTTTTAAATGAAGTGAAAGATGTTTGTGTAAATATTTGTGTGATTTTGGTGATAGTGCATGGTTACTTACCCCATGGGGACCATGGCCCATAGAAGGGATGGTCGGGGTGGTAAATTTGAGGTGTTAATGTTGTTGAATTAGTATATGAAAGTGGGTTGTTGTGGATTTTAGGGATTCCTTTGTGGTGTAGTCGCAAAGGTTTTATGGTGCGCATTCTAAATTTCATTCTTGGCATTGTAGAGAAATGCCACCACGATGTCGGGTACCAGTTGGGAAATAGGAGGATGTTGCTGAGAACACTCCTTCGGTAGAGGAGCAAGAAAATGTGGAGATCAATGAAGGTAGAGAAGACCAGTTCTGAGATAACTTGACTCTCCTTATGCAGATGATTGATTGGGACCTAGGGTGGATTGCACCGAGTATGTTTGAGCTGATCCGGGAGTTCCAGCTGCAGCACCCTCCGACTTTCACCAGAGAGGGTGGGCAAGAGGAAGTGGAGTTCTAGTTAGAGTCTGTCGAGACTATACTGGAACATCTAGAGACCCCCGTTGAAAAGCAGGTAAAGATGGTCGCTTATATTTTTCCAGGTCAGGCTCGGCATTAGTGGAACATTCAGGCTCAAATTGAGCAGGCTGAGGGAATGTCGTGGAAGGTTTTTCATAAAATGTTTCTGGAGAATTTATACCCATAGGCCTGGAGACAAGAGCGGGCTGCAGATTTTATGAGCATGACTTAGGGATTGCTATTGGTGATGGACTATGCTGGTCACTTCACTGATTTGAGATGCTTTGTCCCAGTGTTAGTAGGGGATGAGGCAGCAGTAGGAAGGCGTTTCTAGGATGTGCTGAGAAATGATATCAGGTCTCAAGTAAACATCTTCCACTTGAAGAGTTTCATAGAGGTGGTAGATCAGGAATTGGTCTCGAAAGAAAACCTGAAAGGATCTTTGGGCAGTGGTCTTGTGGTGCCAGTGGGGTAGAAGAGTAGTGCAGCTATTGAGGGTCAGAAGCGACGCCATGTGGGCTCACAGTATGGAGGAAGTGTGAAAAGAGGCTGGAAGAGAGTGTCCACCACTTAGAGTGGGGATCAGGTGTTCTGCAATCATTGTAGTAGGCTGGGGCATATGTGTGGTCAGTTTCCTTGACCTTCAGTTGACTGATGTTCGTGCGGAAGGAAGGAGCATGTGCAGAAGTTCTGCAAGAATCCTCGACAAGCAGGTGATCATGATGGTGGAAGGAAGGTACCAGATACGGGAACAGGATTAGTTTCCCCGTATCAGGCAGGCAGTTGGAGATCCACAGGCCGTACTGGTAGAGGTGGTGGACGTGGAACTCTAGTGCAGGATCTCTCACGATAGCAGGTCAGTGCAGCGCAGGGCGTTTCGGCAGGAGCCCAGGGTAAAGGGGCAAGACAGCTTCAGGCAGTTCATTTTGCGCCTTATGATGGCGAGGCTGGACCATCGACTGTTCGAGGTACGATCCTTGTAGCTTCTACTTTTTCTAGTATGTTGTTTGACACAGGTGCCACACACTCATTTATCTCTACTCAATTAGTGGTAGCATTGGGTTTACCTATGGAGGGGGGTGTGGGGTGATGTCAATCGACACTCCGTTGGGGGTTCGGGTTGTGGATATCAAGCAGTGCAAGGGATGCGCCTTGGAAGTTGGTGGGTATCATTTTCTCTAAGACTTGTTCATTCTCGAGATGTCAGGGTTTGACCTAATTCTGGGAATGGATTGGTTGGTTTTGTATCGGGTGCACATAGACTGCTATCATTGCAGAGTGTCATTCAGGTCGCTTGAGGGTGACGATTATGCCCACCGTGGCGAATAGGATATTCGATCAGGGCGTGAAGGGTTGTTTTGTCAACAGATGAGTGGACTCACGGCTCAAGGGTAATGTATCATGCATGATGATGATAAGGGATGGGAACAAACGAATTTCCCTCCTGTGGTGGATCGGTTTCAGGATGTGTTTCTTGAGTATTTATTGGGGTTACAACCCAAGAGGGATGTTGAGTTCATGGTCGAGTTACGGCCGGGAGGAGAGCCAGTTTCTATTCCACCATACCGAATGGCACCAGCAGAACTCCAGGAACTGAAGGTCCAGCTTAAGGAGTTGGAGTGTAAGGGGTTTATCCATCCTTGTACTTCTCCTTGGGGATCTCCTGTTCTTTTTTCCAAGAAGGCTGATGGGTCGTTGAGGCTATGTGTGGACTATCAAAAGTTGAATTAGATGAAATTGAAGAATCGGTACCATCTTCCTAGAATTTATGACGTGTTTGATCACTTGAGGGGTGAATCAGTGTTCTCAAAAATTGATCTGAGGACGGGTTAACACCAGTTGAGGGTGAGGTCTTCTAATGTATCGCAGACCACTTTCCGGAGTCGGTATGGGTTGTTTGAGTTTGTGGTAATGCCTTTCGGCTTGACCAATGAACCGATGGTGTTTATGGATTTGATGAACCAGATCTTTCATCCTTATCTAGATCGGTTTGTAGTTGTCTTTGAGACGATATCTTAGTGTACTCCAAAACTCACAACGATCATTCCCAACATCATGAAATCGTCTTGGGTATGCTAAGATAGCACCGGCTATACTCCAAGATATTAAAGGGTCAATTCGAGATAGGTTAGGTACATTTTTTGGGAAACACCATCTAAGAGGTGGGTGTGTCAGTGGACCTGGAGAAGGTGTAAGCATTTGTATCTTGGGGGCAGCCCAAGAGCGTTTCTGATGTTCAGAGTTTTCTGGGTTTGGCCGGGTATTACCGAAGGTTCATTCAATATTTCTCTCTCTTGGCAGCACCATTCTCAGGCTTGACCAATAATTGAATTAGGTTCGAGTGGTATGATGATTTTGAGAATTCATTTCAAGAGTTGAAGAAGAAGTTGACGACCGAACCTATCTTGATCTTACCTGAGTCGGGTAAGAAGTACATCAGGTTTTGTGATGCATCTGTAATCGGACGTGGGAATGTGTTGATGCAGGATGAGCGGGTGGTGTCTTACGGGTCAAGGCAGTTGAGACCCCATGAGAAGGATTATCCCACTCATGTCCTTGATTTGGATACATTATTGTACGCCTTGAAGTGGTGGAGGCACTATCTGTTGGGAGAACGGTTTACCGTGTTCAATGACCATAAGTGTTTGAAGTACATATTCTCACAGTGGAATCTAAATATTCGGCAGTGAAGATGGGTTGAATATCTCTAGTATTTTGACTTTGAGTTGGTTTACACTCCAGGAAAGGGAAATAGTATTGCTGATGCTCTGAGCAGGAAGGTTGAGAATCAGGTGGTTCAGGAGTCCAGCATCGAGTGGAAGGTGATAGCCTTGTTTGCAGAGATGCACCTAGAGGTGTAGGAGAAGAATGGTCAGGTCACTATTTATTCTATAATGATGGAGTAGACGCTCCTGAGTCGAGTTAAAGTAGGCCAGCATGATGATCATGTGTGTTTGATCATGAAGGAAAAGAATAATGGTGGGGAGATACCTTCTGGTTGGTCCATCGGTGAGGACGATGTTGTTTGCATTCGTGATCGTATGGTTGTTCGAGAATGTAATCAAGAAGAGTTGATGCGTGAGTTCCATGCGTCGAAGTGGGCAGTGCATCCTGGTCTGACCAAGATGTACCATGATCTTCGAAGGCAGTTTTGGTGGCCTGGATTGAAAAAGGATGTTTCGGGCTTTGTGGCACGGTGCCTTACCTGTTAGCAGGTGAAAGTCGAGCATCAATGCACAGGTGGTTTGTTGCATCCATTTCCCATTCCAGAATGTAAGTGGGATCATGTAACAATGGATTTTGTCGTGGGGATTCTGAGGATTCCGCGAATGAATGGTGCAATCTAGGTGGTTGTGGATTGGTTAACAAAAGTGGTGCATTTCTTACCGATTCAGGAGAACATCACAGTCAACCAGTTGGGTGAGTTGTATGTTTGGGAAATAGGGTGGTTGCATGGGGTGCCTTGGACCATAGTTTCAGACTGAGATCCTCATTTCACAACGCGTTTCTAGAGAGGGTTGAAAAAGGCGCTTGGTATGCATGTGATATTCAGTACGGATTTCCACCTGCAGATAGACGGGCAGTTGGAATGTACAATCCAAGTGTTGGAAGACATGTTAAGAGCTTGTGTCTTAGACTTTGGTGTTTTTTGGGAGAGGGACCTATCATTTGTTGAGTATTACTACAACAACAGTTTGCAGGCTACAATTCAGATGGCACCGTTTGAGGCGCTTTATGGGAGACCATGTAGATCTTCGTTGTGTTGGCTAGAGGCCGGTGAATCTGAGTTGTTTGGACCAAGTCTCGTATAGGAGACTTCATAGAGAGTTCAGTTGATTAGGAACCAAATGGATATGGATCATGGTAGTGAAAAGTCATATGCATATCAGAGGCGTAGACCTCTCGATTTTGGGATGGGTGATAAAGTATTACTTTGCGTGTGGCCATGGTTGGGTCACCGACGGATTCGGAAACAGGGCAAGTTGGTGCCCAGGTATGTGAGACCTTTTTAGATTGTGGAGAGGATCGGACAAGTGGCTTACCGGTTGGCACTTCTGTAGTAGTATGGTGGGATGCATGATGTGTTTCATGTGTCACAGCTTCAACGGTATCACCCTGACCCATCTCATGTGGTTGATGTTGAGGAAGTGGAGCTTGAGGTTGATGCGTCCATTGAGGAGCATCCGGTTCGTATGGTGGATCATAGTGAGAAGGTCTTGTGGGTAAAGGTTGTACTGTTAGTGCGAGTACTATGGCAACATGTGAATGTTCAAGAAAAAACATGGGAGCGGGAATCGGATAAGCGGTCTCAGTGGCCCAAACTCTTCTCTTCGGTGGAGCAATGAGACATGGGAACTCGGCTCGAGGATGAGTCGTTATATGGTGGGGAGGTTGTAAGATCCCATTTTTTTGGAAAGGTGTGTTTTTGATGTGTTATGGGTTAAACCCTTTCTTTTGGGACTTTATAAAGGTTTCTTGAAAGTGTGAGAGGCCTTGGGGGAGTTTTGGGGGCTCGCAGCACCGGGGAAGGGAAGTCTGGGCAAAGCGGACCAAGGCGCATGGCCTGCGCACGGTCAGCCAAACCCTGCGGCCTGTCCAGGTGAAACCGTGCGACCCTCCCTCCTCTAGATAGAAGTGACCGCATGGTTTGAACATGGTTTTCCAAACAATGCGGCTAAACCATGTGACTCCTCCTCCTCCGGGTAGTGGCATGCGCACAGTTTTCGCACGGTTTTCCAAACCGTGTGGACAAACCTTGCGGCCACTTAAAGATGGAAAAATTTACAAAATTTCCACTCCGGGATTTTTAAACCAAACTCAGGATTTTCCTTCCATTTCCCCCTCTTCACCCTAGTTATGAACCAGACCTCCCAAGGGCTCCAAGATATTGATCTCCTTCGATTCTAATGCATTTTGAGAGCCGTTGGTTTTAGATTGATGCTCCGGGTAAGGCTAACCTCGTCCTATGTTCTCTTTTTGGTTTAGGGTTTGTATCTTTTCTCCCTCTTGTTACGAAGCTCTAAAACCCTATATTTTGGGCGAGTACTAGGTTGAATCTTCAAAGGATGGTTGTATCGAGGTCTAAGGACTCGACAGGTAGTGTGTTCAACCATGTTTTAAAGGTAGGTGGTCTATAAGTTATATCCCGTTGTTATTTAAGGTTTTTTTGCATGTTTAATTGTGTTCTTGTTTACCTTGGTTATGTCTTGAATAACAATGGCATGCTTGGTTTTAATGATGTTTAAAATAGAAAATGGTAACCCTCACGATCCCCGTGGGATTTGGTGGGATTGACTTGACCTAATTGGGCCATCTATGGGATCTGTCAGTTTTTCCCAGGTTTAAGGATTGACATTAAACAAGTGACTTGTTGTAGAAAATTTTAGATCCCTTGATAAACATATTGGTATGATTGGTTGAACATGTAATAGATGTTAGGTGATGCACCTAGAATTGGTAATAACCAAATGGTTAATTGAAATGGGTTAAATGGTTGGTTCATGAGAATAATGAATGTGTTAAATGGGTTAATGTGTAAACTGATTTAAGACCATAACGGGATAGGTTATGGGTTTAATGTTGAATGATTAGTGAGATAGGCATAACACATAGGAATTTGGTGAATGGCTAAAAGATGTGAAATGGTAATGTGTTAATGGGTTAAGGCATGATGTGGTTTCCCATGTGGGTTGTTGTGAATAGTGTTGGTCGAAGGGAAATGGTTTGGATGGTTGATGGTTACTTATATGAGCATGTGAACATTGCTTGGTAGAGTGGGGTATGACTTGAGGATCTACACCCATGGGTCGAGCAAAGACTGATGCTCTAAACTCCACCCTAAATGCATGGGATAAGAAAGGGGACTGAGGGTCTATTCTCCTAACGGTTCCATCCACCCGGACTGTGGCTTCGAGGTAAGGATATGGTTTCTATGAGGTAGTTAGTCCTACTGAGATAGGATAACATTGTGTCTACCATCTTTCATGTGATTGTTGGACTTAGACCCATGTAACATAATGTATGTGATTAACTCATGGAAATGTGATGAAATTGTAATAAATGGATGGTAATGGAATGGCAATGGATTTGGATCTGAACGGTTAATGGAACCTTAATTAATTACATGACATTTATCACTCATTTTCCTTTTTCATGCACTACCTATTTATACTAGATATTTTGTAGGCACCGTTGGTGGTGGCCTACTGAGTTGTACTCACACCTTGATCGGGCTGCCGTTGGGTACCCCAACAGACTTCATGTTTGCAGGTCAGGACAAGGGAAAGGGTACTTGTTAAATAGCTGAGTGGAAAGGGGTAGCACTTGGGGGGGGATCCGGACTTGGAGTCGGGACCATCTTGGGGATTTTGGCTGTTGTCTTTATTTTGGGCTTTGTTCACTTTTTCACTTATAGAATGACATGGAATATTTATTATTGGAAATGGATTTTATACATGTTCCTTGTTTATCGGTTATTGTTATGCTATTTGGTTATTCTGTTGTGGCTTACTCTGAAAAAAAGGGGGTATAGTCTCCCCACTTGACCCCATAGACCCCTGCTGCAAGTTGGCAGCCTTTGGCATATGGGGAGGCATGCTTAAGGTCATGTAACCACCCGGATCGGAGCACCAGTTTAGTGGCTTCTAGGTCGGGGATGTTACATCTTCAAACATGATACCCTCATTTATCTCAATCATTTGAGATAGATAATCATGCTCATAAGGTATTAATATCCATATTTGAGATGATGATTCTAATGGAGTTTCATCTTCCTCCTTACAAATTTAATGTATTAGGGAATGCTTTGAGATGTGAAGAGTGATCTCCAATTCCTGATAGGTGATGATGTATTTCTATAAAGATAAGAAATTCATACCCATAATAGCATCACATTCCAACAAAGGATTTAATTCAAATTACTTTGGGAGGTTCAATACATAAATATAAAAAGTGTGGAGTTATATTCTTTGGATGAAATAATTTCCACATTTTATTCCACAAATAACTAACTTCCATATTTTGATGTCTTATTTGAAAAGTTATACTAATATTCAATGATATGAAAGAATGTGTTGAACTATAATCAAATAGTAAATTCTCTATTCATGAATGAATAACCAACATACCCATCACCACAACATTTTAAGGATCCACCTTAGTATTATTTACAGAATATAAGCATCAATACTGCCTTGTAGGATGTTTTTGTTGATTTTATCCATAACCCTTAGATTAGGGAAATGTCTTGAATAGTTATAATTTTCCTTATAGTTGAAACACTATTATAAAGGCCGAGTGTCGATCTGAAACTTCAGTTCTTCTTCAGGATTGGTTGGAGTTTTTATACCCCTTTGGAAATTATTTTTCATATACCCAACTCTTCCACATTATATGATTCTCTTGTTTCTCATTAAGTAGATTTTGGAATTCTTCTTCCCACACATTTGACATGAGTTATGTTTGGTATTATTTCAATAATGGGATCTATTTATTAATCCACCCATATTAAACTCTATTTTCTTATTTATGTTTTCAATACCAAAAGATTACTGTGAGTTTCCAATCTCAATTTCAACATTATGGGAACAATGGAAAATCACCACATAACGACGAAAGCCTCAAATCTCCAATTCTTTTTGTAGACTCAGCTTTATTCCACTAAATAAGTGATCAAACAAGCTTTCAGTGTTCATCAAAATTTCAGTGGCATATTGTGAAATAATTGTGATATTTTACTTGTATTATTTAATGGACATAAATTCTTTTTTCTTCATTCCAATGAACTCCCTTTAAATCTTAAGATGGAGGTTTATTGGAATTTTTTTATTGAAAAAAAATTCGTGAAATCATTACATTCCATAGAATAAATTTCCTCTTTGGACATTATGTTTGTGATCATATTCCACCACTGATCAGATTCTCCATAAAAATGATAGACCACCAACAAAAATTTTCTTTTTATGAGCATTGGAGAACATAAAATAACATTTATATAGATTAAATTCATTTTTCATCATGGAGGGAATCAGAAGATACACTAATTAGTATAGGCCTTTGTATCATGGAGGATTCAACATAAACATCATCCTTATAAGGATAAGGAGGGAGTTAAACATGATTCATGTTATTATTCATATGTTGAACCAGATGTGAAAGTACTATAATTATGTTTTGAGTAACTATTACCATTACATATAGTACTTCATTAACAAAATAATCACATATAATATCAATTTTATTGTTTAAAAAAGTTATTTTATTTATATTTGAAAAAATAATAAAAATAATGAAAACTTATGGGGCTTCTATGAGCATATAAAAAGGGTGTCTAGGAATGAATGGATTTAAAACATAAATGGACATTAATAAATGAAAATATTACTAGATAATAAAAAATTATTTCCAACTAATGTAAAAAAATTAAAAATGAGTGTTTTTTAAACATTGAAAATTACCCAATTTAGTGCAGTTTAAAGGAAAAAATTAAAGAGAATTTAAAATGAAAAAAGCATAATTGGTATTAAAAACCCAAAAAAATCCAATAAATTTATATGATAACTTTATTGAATTTTAAAAAATTATGCTTTATTAGAAAAAATTATGGAGAGCACTTGGAAATGTGTAAGAAATCAGGGTGCTCCCATTAATTGGGATTTCTTTTTGAAAAGAATTGAGAATTAAACCTTTTTAAGACATGTTTTTCACTATAAAAGATGATTCAACTGATCTGGATTTATGTCTTAGTAAAATATAATTATAATTTAGAATAATTAAAAAGCAAATTATTAATTTGGATTAATGAGAGAGAAAGAGTAACCAAAAGAAAAATTGTGGGTTTGGATAGAATCCCTTACCTTCTGTCTGAAACAGAAATATACTTGATATTAATGTCCTAGATAGAAAACATAAATCAATTAGTTAATTTATTCCAAACATTAATACATGTATTATAATTTTTATAATCTTATTAAGTTTATTTATGTCTTTTTATGGGTTATGAGATTAAATTTCATGATTCAATGGAATTGGTTTCCTTTGTTTTGAGGATAGGTTTACATGTATATATTTACAGAAAAATTTTATAATTACATTTACAATTTTGAATTGAATTTACATTTCATTGATGAATATACATAATATTAACTGTGTATATAATTCATTTGGTAAATTTGGGTGTGGATAAATCATTAGATAAGATGTTAGTGATAACCGTTGAGATTATTTTTGTAGTATTTGAATAATCCCAAACTAGTCTTGTTTTATTAAATAATATCATGTATATATAATGATTATAGAACATTAAATAACACATAATAAATTTATTATAATAATATTTAACAATAAAATGAATTTATAATAATTATTGATGGATGTGATAGAAATTGACTAATCGTCTATGAATGTGATACATTAACACATCATGAATATTTTTTTCATTTTTAGAACAAAAATGGGAGGAGAAGGAAATGATGTTGTATTATTAAATTAGTATAATAAAAATAAAATATATTTAATTTAATTTAGGAATTATAAAATTTTGATGATGGTGGGTGGAGTTATAATAATAAAAGAGGTTAACTTTAAAATAAATTAAAATAAAAAAAAGAAGATTTTACCTCTTGAGTCTTTTTTATTGAGAACCACCATAGGGGGCTTTGTTTTGGTATTTTGTTGTGAAAAAAAGTATATTAGAAGTGGGAATGGGGATTTTAAAGATATTTGATTTTAATTTTGACAATTTTCAAATCATGAGAGGTTTGAGTAGAAGAGGTGGTGAGTGGTGGTGTTAATAGAGAGAAGAGGTGGTTTTCTCATTATTTTATTTATTAGAATATTATTTTGGCTCAGTAATAGGAATTCCTTGAGAATTTTTACCAAATATATAAAAATAATAATGGATAGTTCGGTTTATTTGTCTTACATCTTCCATAAATAATATATGAATCCATAATTCATCTATTTATCTTTTAGCATAAATTATCTTATTTTATTTTTCACCAAAAATATTTTTTGAAAATACCAAAAATTATCCCAAACTATTTCTCAAAATTTATAATTCAAAAATGAACTACATTTTATGATAATAATTTTATATATATTATAAATTTTAATTTTAATTAAAATAATCCATTATGTGGAAGATAGTGATTTTAAAATTATAAATGAATTTATAATACTTGTAAAATTTAATTAAGGTCCCATAATATATTATCATAATAATAAGACAAAAATTTTATAATTCAGGAATATATTGTACGAATGAATATTTTCTTTTAAATAATTATAATTATGATAAGTTTTTTACTAAATAAATATCTTTCACAAATATATCAATATATAATTTATCATTTTTAAAACATTTATTTACTTATAATATGATTAAATTAAATCATATCTTCATTTATCATATGGAAAATTTTTATATAAACATTCATTAGTGAAGTTGAAATTATATTGTCTAGTTTAAAATAAATATGGGTCGCATTACTATTACAAAGGTCATGATAATATTCTATAAGTATTGGTTTCTTCATTTTATAAAAATGTCACTTATTTCATTTATTCCACATTTATATTGTTTTGATTGTGTTCTATATGTGATTTTATGCTATTATTACTTTATGACATAATTATGAGAATTCTCTTTAATAAAATATTATTTTATTAAAATAATCCCAAAAACGGATGATCCAACACTTAATTCTATGGATTTATTCTTATTTATGTTATGGAAGGAAAAGGTTTATCTAATATTTTATGAATATATTTTGTTAATTATGAATATTTTTCCTTTAATACATGACTTTTTAATTTTATGTTGATCTTAATTTTGGGATTAAACAAGTTGTGATAAAACCTTCTCACATAATCCATTTATTTTAATTGTGTATTTTCATAATAATCTATATATTCATGGTTTCTTTGTCCTATATAAATAAAATAAAAAAATTTAATGTTAATATAAAATAAATAATGAAATAAAAAGCCTATGAGATTTATGTAATGGTTGATTTATTGATAAGATTATAAATCCACCTATAACACAAGGGGAAAACTCCGTATCCCTATTATTTCTTCATTTACAACATACCACCATTTCACCTACGTATTATCAGGTTAGTTTCATCTTGGTTCTGTGTTAAACCACCTATTCCTCGACTATGTCTTGAACTAACTCCATGAACATTTAGATACTCCTTTTATAACAATTTCTTGTTATTAAAATTTAGGTGAGGGTGAAAATGGATTTATTCAGGGGAATTACAACTAAAAATTTGGAAATTCAAGACCTATAAAATAAAGTAGAGAGGGATGACACACATTCCATCATATTTAATTTAATAAAAAAAATTACATAACCATCATGTAAAATTAATTTAAATAAACCCAACACATACATAGGTATGATCAATTCTCTCGATTGTTCATAAATATGATATTAATCTAAATTTACAATTACTAGGTAGTAATCATTTATAATAATTATTTTTAAAAAAAAAATACTTATGAATTAACACAATTAATTATCATATAAATAAATATTTTCATTTTTTTATTGTGAAATCATCATGAAGATTCCCATCAAATGTGTTATTAAACAAAATAAAATATTTTTTTTATTTCTAATATTATAAAATTGTACATAGCAATTTACCTGGAGGAAACTCGGCGAGTACCTCTCCAAAAAACTATGTATGCGCTTGGTTATATAATATGAACTCAAATGACATATTGTGTTTGAGTCATGTTTTGTAATTTCATAACATGTACATTAAAATACAAGACACATGGAATAAAATAAAATTTAATTTCCTATATTATTTAATACTGGCTATGTATTTAGTATGCAATGACCATACATGCAGTACATTTTTTTATATTAAAAAATATTAATTAATAATTTAACATAATATAAATTATAGTTAAAGACATTAAATATCAAATTATTGTCTCACAAAAACCATTGGGATGAGTTTTAAAGAAAAATGATTTAAATTCCATTTTATATAAATTAATTTATGTGGTGTACATCATGAAAAGGCATGTATTCTGTGTGAATGGGTAATAATTAATTTTTTTCATGTGAACATAATTACAGAAAATGTGAATTAATTAAACCCCCTATAAATTAATTATATCTCTTATGTATTAATTTCACTGCATGTTTATTAATCAAATATCAAGTAAATTTAAAATACTATTTATGATTTAATTATTTACATATTTTCTATAGACCACATGACCACCATCAATGGAATGTATCCCTTATTATAGTAACATAATATTGTATAAATTGTACAAAATAACATATAGACCATAATAAAAACATTATAAATGAATAATAAATGAATTAAAAAGTATTTATAGAAGTTAAGGAAATAATAATGATGAAATTTTACCTTGACCTTATGAATAGTAATATAACCATTGTGAAAAGTAAATCAGCCAAATTAATTGTATTCATACCCAAGAATATATAAATAAAATCAAGGAATTTTATAAATGAATGTATGGTATAATTATATTATTTTTTAAGTAATTATTTTTTTTAAAATTTTTTTATTAAGTGACGGTATTTTTGTATGTCAAAAAAATTCAATTACAAATTTTCTTATTAATATAATAATTTTTTAACAAAAATTAAATAAATGTTTTCATAAAATAATATTCCAAGGTCCTATGATTTTAATGTTAATTTTTTTTGAAATATAAAGTAATTTTTCAATGTGTTATAAAATAGGTTAAAATTTTAAATACTATTTTTTTCAGAGTAATGGGTGATTTGAAATAAAAATTAAATTTGTCATATTTTGATATTTTTTTTATAAAATTGAATATTTTTATTATATACGTCAAAAAATATTAGGGTGAATTTTTTGGATTTTTTTAATATACATCAAATTTTGTTGAATAGTAAAATAGGATAATTTTCAATAAAAGCTATATACATGAATTATGGGGTCACAGATGATGTATATCAGATATATTTCCATAATCTCTAACAATCCTTCTATATTTTAATATATTTAGTTATAATTCTCAATTAATTCATTGTTTTGAGCCAAAATATTAAACTAATGAATATTATAATTAGAAAACACGTCTCTCCTCCACTATAAATATCACTGCACACCACCTCATTTCCTCACACATCTCAAGATTTGATCCCTAACCAAATTCAACTTAAAAACCTTCCCAAGTCCCTATACCAATTCCAGGATCTCTTGGTCTCATCTAAAGACAAATAACTTTTCCTTAAGGGGTTCTAAATGGGGATAAATCAATGAGTCAAAATCCTCCTGCTTTTACTTTTAAATTCTTTTCAATTTCTTTTATTTTCTTCTTAATTCCCCACCTTCTCTGATCAAAGTATTATGATTAAACCAAATATTTAAAATAATTTTATTCTATCATGTTAATTTAACATCCATTGTTAAACTCCTTTCTATATGTCTCTCTATCTTTTATTGTAAATATAAAATCATTGCATCTAATGTTTCAATTTACCAACATTGTGGGAGACACACATTAATTTTCCTTTAACTCCTTCAAGGATGTTAGTAAAACATATTTAATAGTTGAAGAATATTGTAAAATTTCTTTAACAACCTAATTTATTTTTTGTAACAATCATATATTCATAATACTAAATGATAAAACAAAACAAGTTCATTGTGATTGATAAAACACCAAAATTATCCTTAAATGGTCATTATTAACATTTATCTAATGATTCATCCTCATAAGATATAACAAAATTCATTGGAAGATAATTTAAAATTTGGGATGATCTTTAATAAAATATAATAACAATTTTATATATTCAACTAAATTTTAAAATAACTTTAACATAGGTATACAAGTGAACAGATCATGAAAACTAAGAAGATAAACACTCTAGAACGATGAAATTCACCTCTATAACTCATCGAAAATCCCATAAATTAACTTAATAAAACCATAAAGAGTCTTATTGATGTATTAAAGGTTCATCCATTGTTATAAAATGAATATAATTTGAGAATATATGATATTAAAGTGAATAAATCATTTGGAAAAATGTAAATTGAATTATCAAAACAAACTATCTTTCATTGGGTTTTCCCTCTTTCACCCATTTTATAGTAAAAATATTCCGTAAATATAATTTCCTCATAATTTTATTAACTTTTATGGAGTATAAATTCATTCAAATTGAGTTTATGATAAATTCATGGCTTTCCAAAATATCACTTATTTCAAATATACATACATTTTACTTCTAAAGATTATTTCTTTTACAGTCCAGATTACTGATTCATATATCAAGTATGTTATTACCTATTTCATTTGGGAAACTAATTTTTATGAATTTAATATTTACTAAATGATAAAAATTTTCTTCCATGGGTTATTTTTTGTATAATATTGATATATATATTCTTGGTTCCATGGATGATAATGTAAATGTTATAATGTAATGGGTGAACCATGAATTATATAGCACAATGTAAATGTTATGATATGACTGGTGTGCCTGAAATTATATTTTTCTTCTATGAATTGGGTAATGTGATGTACCACATGAGTAAAAAGTTAAATATGTTTGAAACTTATGCTATATTTTTTCACAACTACGTGCGGTATTTGACCACTAATACCTGATGATCCATTTTTTATTCAAGGACACATTACATACCTTGTTCTAATGTTTCCTCTCATGATTATGATGATGATGATATCATTATGCACACCCCATGTTATATTGGTTCATGTTATTATCTATCCTCATAAATGCCTTTTAACTCAACCATTTCATTGATATATATTCTCATGTGACTATTTATTTTAATAATAATTCAAAGGAAAAATAGAATCAAGTGAATTAGGAATTAAATAAATGTATATTTAATATATTTAAAATGTTATGTATGGTCTTAATTTCTCATAACACTAAACCTTCAGTTCTTTTTTGTGAAATTATTTTATTTCTTTTTTTCATTAAAACGATGAAATATGTTATGTAATACAATTAGGGTCACTATTGTTTGTATCATAGGAAAATTTAGTTAATTTGTGAATTATGATTATAAAACCTTTGTGAAAACCTTTAGTATGAGACTAAGTATAAGTAAGAACCCATGAATCCTTGATTTGGAAAATTCTAAACATAGGGATATGACAAGGCAAGTCTTTATAATTAATTGATCAATGCATTAAATTATTTATTTTGGACTTGTTGATTTCTATTTTGCTCAATCCATTTCTATTTTAGAAAATAGTGAGAAACAAGACAAACTAGGCCAACAACCCTGGTGATAGAAAATGTAGTGATTTTTTGACTAACATCCCTAATACATTGGGGTTGGTCTTCAAAATTTTATGGTGATTCATACCCAGCTATATTTTTCTACAAATAATAACCTGAATAATTTGGAACATCCACCTAAAACAAAGATTATGAAAATAGCTGTCAATTACTTTATGTAGAAATGATCATCAATGTTTAGTGGATCACATGATCCACCAGTCACTGAATAGTGGGTTAAAACCATGTGTAAGATCTCATATGTACATTACTATTCTTATATGGAGAAGGCGAATATCACTTTTTTATCATCTATATAGAGAGCCCTACCAATGGTGGGAGTTGATTAAGAAAACTTTTCTAAAGGATGAAATTTAGTAGAAGGAGTGGGAATACTTTATGATAATGATTCTTAACAAATATTTCCATAAAAAACATCAAAAAAAGAGAGATATTTCATTATGCTGAAGAAAAAAAAGAGAATCTATCATGACCTACGAATAAAATTTCATAAGGATTTTAGGTACATATAGGGTTTTGTTATCAACAATGATAGAAGAATTTAAAGATTCATTAGTGAATGAAAAATACATGTTCAAAAGGCTCCGAATATTTGATACCTTTTTAGTTATGAAAGAATTTTTTCTATGTCCACTAAAAGTGGATATGGATATTGGAGAATGGTCTCATGGATATGGTGAAAAGAAATGAAATATAGAGTTTCAAGTTAGAGGATCTAATGAAAAAGATAGAAATTAAACTCAACCACCTGAATGTCCAAAATGTGGGAAGAATCATCATGGGAACTGTGTCTGAGGGATGGGGAAATTCTTCATGTGCGGGAGAAAAGGCTACCTAGATCATGAATGGTGAGATGACTTGAGAAATTATGAAAATTTGGTGGAGGGAAGGAGAGAACCACAAATAGTCTAGTTCTACAACTATAGGGATCAAGGGAACAATGAAAGATAGTTCACTAAACCTCATTTCCTTAAGGGTAATCAGCATTATCAACCACCATATTCAAAAGAGAAACTTAAGGCTTATTCTATCACCACTACTGAATTGGATAAAGATAGAAAACTTATACACGGTACACTTCCTATTCACTCAATAATTAAAAATTTAATATTTTATTCTAGTTCTACACATTCCTTTTTATCTTTCATGATTTCTAGAAAAATTGAATCAAATCCCTGAAAACATGACATATATAGATCTCTAAAAATACAAAGTGGTGAAATCATTAAATCCCAAGTGATGGACTCTTCTCATGTTGGAATATGTGGAAATATTCCTTCAGTGAGTCTCATGATACTTACCTCGATGGAATTTGATTATATAAAGGGAATGGATTCTCTATCATTATATATAGCACATATAAACTATCAGTAAAAGGAAATATATTTTAATGTTCAAAACCATCCCATGATCCCTTGAAAAATAATGAAATATCTTGAATCTACATTGGAAAATCATTCGTCTATGTGGGTGTAGATTCCCTATGAACAACCATACATCATGCAAATGGTTGATTCAAAGGAAGGTATCATCCTAAGGGAAATTCCCATTGTGAAATAATATAGTGATGTTTTTCTATGGAGTTACCCAGACTTCCCCAAGATCTTGAGGTAGAGATATCAATAGAATTCATACCTAGAGCTACTCCTATTTCAAAGAATTTCTATAGGATGGATCATATTTAACTATATGAGTTAAAGAATAAACTAAAAGTTCATTTTTTAAAAATGTTCATATTCCATAGTGCATCGTCAGGGGGTTCACTTGTTCCCTTTTACAAGAACAACGATGGATAAATGTTGTTTTGCATCAATAATGGTTAACTAGCCATGATCACCGTAAATAATAGGTATCCTCTTTCAAGGATTGATTACTTGTTCGGTAGGGTTTGAGAAGATTAATAATTCCCAAAGGTAGATCATTGTTCTGGGTATCGTCAACTAATATTGAAGAAAGAATATATTCATATGTCTAACTTCTATACAAGGTATGGGCACTATGATATTTTGTTGATTCCCTTTATCCTTACTAATTCCCCTATAATATTCATGGATTTGATGAATAGTCTTTAGAGAATACCATGAAAAATATGTGGTAGAGTTTATCAATGATATTAGCACCTACTACAATATAAATACTGAACTTGAAGAACATATAAGGCTTATGTTGGGTAAATTAATGAAGGAGAAATTGTACTCCATAATGAAAAATATTGACTTCTGGATGTAGCATGTCACATTTTTGGGACATGTGATCACATCTGAGGGAATCTCTATGGACAATTCCAAATCAAAGGCAATTGAAGAATGAACTAGACCCTCAACATTCATATAAATCATTATTTTTTTAGGATTTGTTGGTTACTACAGAAGATTTGTGTCAATTTCACATGATTTTGAAGCTCTCTAACTATTTTTACAAGGAAATTGGAAAATTAAGTCTATGTAGAAGAATGTGAGGAAAGATTCAAGGAGCCAAAGAAGAAGCTGATCACTGCACCTATAATAACATTACCAAAAAGTGGATAATTTTTTGTGATATACAGCGATTCTTCAAATAAAGAATGTGGTTCTGTACATGTGAAAAATTATAATGTGATATCCTGAACCACACATGTTTTGAAGATCCATGAGAAGAACTACCTGATCATGGTATGGAGAAAGAAACTATGATATATTCATTGAAAATATTGCAATACTCCCTATATATTGAGAATTTTGTCATATATATGATCATTAAATCCTAAAGTATATATTCACAAAAGGGTGCTCAACATGTGTCAATGGATATGGTTAGAGGTAACCAAAGACTATGTGTAACACTCGAGACTTTTATTAGAAATATTTTGTTTTTATATTATGTAAATCATCAAAGGAATCTTTCACTACACACAACACTATCTTGGCTTGCTTTACACGCAACCGCGGCCTTCCTCGATAGCTTGTGTCGTACGCAATACCGAGTTTCACTAAACAACGATATGCTATTAAAATATTATTAAAACTAGCCGTTATGAATAGTAATAACCACTTTTTTAAATTTTATAATTTTTATTTTTCAAAATGGACTTCATTTTTGAATTCAGAATATCGAAATTAGCCTAGGGTGAAATTTTGGTATTTTTCTGAAAACTTTCAATTTTTGATGAATAGTGAAACCACTAAGTGGTAGTTAAAAAACTGAATTTTTCATAAAACTTAATTTTACCGCTTCTGTGAGTGGAATTTTGAAAATCTGAGAGACACGGTTAATATCAAGGACTAAAATGTGGTTCAATGAGATGAAAATAATTTTTGGTGAATAGTAACTTTTTACTTTTTTTACCACGGTTAAAAGTAAATAGGGTAATTAAGGGTGAAAGTGTTATTAATATTACCCTAACACATGTCCTAATTCTATTTGATAAGTGTAATTCAACCAAAAACAACCTTAAGAATAAAATATGACCATTTAGGCCCACATGGATTAGATTAGGACATTTATTATTAATTTATTTAAAGAAGGGTTAAAATAGTTAAAATCAAAGTTTAATAAGTAAATCATTTTTAATATGGGGTTATACATAAGATAAATTCGACTATAAATATTGATTAGAAAGATAAAACTATTTCCTACATAATTGTATTTTATTTGTAATTTTTATACTTAAAATAATTTAATTTATTTATGATACAATAATGATGCAGTAATTATCTTATTAATGAAATATTGACATAATTGATGTTATAAATGCCCAAATAAATGTAATTTTAGACATTTTATGAATTAAAATAATTTTATATGTTAATATGACATGTTATTATTGATTTAATTAAATTTTTTCTAACTAATAATTCTGTTATGATTTTCACAAAAATCAATTACCAAATAGTGTCAAAATTGACATAAAATAGTTTTTTAAACAAATATTATATTATTAATTGTTATTTTACTACTAAAAATCTATGGTTCGGACGAATGACTTATATAAGTTTATATATATTAATAATAAACAATTTGGGGTTCGTTTGGCTTGATATAGTAAGTTTATTAACCTTATAGTGTAAGAAAACAAGAAGACGCGGTAAAAGTTAAATTATCTAACTTAAAGTTAAATCTAAATGATAAGGATAAAATTGATACCTAAAATTGTCTAAATTCTAATGGATGAGAGTATTTAGACTGATACCCACCTTATATTCTAAATATATTAATTTGGATCTATTAAAAACCGAATTTGACTTTATAATAAAATAATAATTTTAGTTATTCCAAAGGTGCCCCTCTCCTCCCTTATAAAAGGCCACCTCCTCCCTCTCTTCCTCACACCACTTTGAGCCTTCAAGCTCGGCCAACCCCTGCCAATTTCTTCTCTCCACTTCCCTAGAGACATCCTAGAGGTCTTGGTCTTCTTCAAAGGCCAATATTAGTGCCGTAAAATGTCTCAAAGAAGCGCTTCAAAGAAGAGGTAATGTCCGTTACCGATTCTTTCATCTTCATTTCTTCTTCCACTTCTTCTTATTTAGTTGTTTCATTATGGAGTAATAACATCAGTATCACCCATATACTGATATGTTATTATAAGTATGAAACAACCCTATTTCACCATCTATCCATCCTACGGAAAACAAAATCACCGAGCGTGCGTACGTATGGAATACCGTCTCCACGTCGTGGTGTAATCTATTTTCCACCACCACCTTACTTGGATGGGTATGATGGTGTAAATAATGACTATATATGCGTTTTTTAATGTGATATTGATTCTAAAATATTATATATACACTCCAATACAATTCCATAATCATGGGAACGATATCATCGCTCGTGCGTACGTACGGAATACCGTCTCCACGATGTAATGCGACTCATTCTACATGATCTTCATTGCATAATGATTATATAAATGAATTAAATGAATTAATATGGTATATATTACACTAATACCATTCTATAAATGAGGTATCTATAACCTAACAAGAAAAATAATAATTTATTCGACAAAACATGCATAAGAACAAAAAAGTAATAAACACTCGAATAACAAGTACTAATGAAATATTACTAATAATAAGCTAACAATATGACCATATATGATATCATAAAAATAATTATGATTCTGAAATAAGTCAATAACATTATTTAAATCATTATACAGGAGGTTCGGACACTTACGAAGCTAATTGGACCTTAGGTAAGGGAAATATCACAATCTCATTTTTATCCGAGATTGTTTATACTTTGGAATTTACTGGGGTGCATTTTATCATCCACATCCATGTTTCCTCAATATGTAATATTTACATCATTATACAATAGTTTATATCCAATTTTACCCTTCGGTGAGTTTTTAGTAAAAGATATGAAATAAATCTTTTGTCGTTTTTCGTACGAAGAACTTTTTGACTTTTCCGACCGAAGTACGAGAAGAATGTTTTCTATTAACTTATACGGCATGAATGGATTTTTAAACCATTATTTCCAAGAATCTTACATTACAAGTTTTCAAGTTTATTTTTAATCAACTTCTTTTAGTTTAGAATTGTATGACATGAAAAGTGTTTTTGAAGTAGAAAGTATATTTTCCTCAAGAATGGAGTTCAAGTGTTTTATCAAAATTGTTTTCCATCTAAGATAATATAGGGTTATATTTCTATCCCTATTATTACATTGATTTGATTATGTTGTGATGGAATTATTTTTATGAATTCCTTTAGCTTATATGAATTGTTTTATGATGTCATGATGTTTAAGAATCCCATTTTTATTACATGGGTTATGCAATGATGTATGATTTTTTATTATGTGGCACACATAAGAATGGTATCATTATGAGATGGGTGGGACCTATATATCCCTCAAATGCATTGGGTAAAGATTTTATATCTCATGAGATAGACATGGCTGGAATGGCAAGTTAAACCGGTTCAGTGAAACAGGACTGAAACGAGGAATGAACTCGGTTCAGAAATGGACTTTGTCCACTAAGATAGTCATGGAAATGAGTCTTGACTAATAAGAAATGATTCTCTATGATTATGTGTGTAAGCCACAAAGCTTCATGTTTTAAGTTATGATTATTGTGATTACGTTTCACTGCCATGATTTATCCCATGTTATGAAATTAATATTTCTTTTGCAGGTTAAGATTTCAAAAATGTTATGTTCTTATGAATATGATGTGATTGATTTTTGTTTTGTTTACCCTTACTGAGCATTTGAGCTCACCCTTTTGTATGTTTTCTTTCACCCAGGTCAGGAAGAATTTTATTAAGTAGGATATGCCAAAAGGGACTCTAGATATGATGAAATAAATGGGAGACAATGTAGATGCTTTATGAACCAGTTGTTTATGATTCCCAATTTATAAAGACACTATACCTATACAGTCCTTTCGTGGTTTTGATATATGTTTTAATAAGTATGCTTCAATTCTGATGTAATAACAATGTATTTAAAGTATGGGTCGTTATAGTTGGTATCAGAGGAAAGGTATAGTCAACCTTTGGAAACTAGGATGTGAAAGCCTTAGTAGGAACCCTAAGGATAATTCTAAGCATAGAACACAATCTTAGTGTTTTAGAAATGACCACGAATAACCTAGGATAATCCTTTAGTGTGAAATTTTATTCCTGATTATGTGTTTTCCTATTATAATTAGTGTTTCTCACATTATTCTTCTTGGATTTAGTCAATGGCTAGAACCCGAAGGAACCGTGTTAATGCGGAATGCGATGGGCAATGCAATGATTGTCCCCCTGAGCAACCAAACGTTATGGGAGCTGGAATGCAAAATCTTGTAGCCATGCTCACACAACATTCTCAAGCTATGAATCATACAGGACTTCCAAACGAGCAAAGGAAGGATCAACATTTTGTTGAATCCTTCATGAGGCAACGTCCACCTTCATTCAGCGGGTCTACAGATCCATTAGTTGCTGAACAATGGATTAGTACTACTGAAAAGATATTTTCAGTTCTTCAATGTTCTGAACATGATAAAGTAATCCTAGTAGTGTATCATTTGGAAGGAGATGCTGATCAATGGTGGAATCTTGTTAAGAATACAAGGCAAAGAGATGAAATTGAGTCCATAAAATGGGACAAGTTCAAGAACTTATTTTTCAATAAGTACTTCCCTCGTATTCTCTGAAAAAATATGGAGAAAGATTTTCTGGAACTAAAGAAAAAGTATGATGAATCTGTTGGTAACTATGAAGCAAATTTTACAAGACTTGCAAGGTACGCTTCTGGTATTATTATCCCACCTGAGAGTAAGATCGATCGATTCTTTAGTGCTTAAAACCAAGTCTTAGAATGGCCTTAGCCATAAGGGACTTCAATAACTATGAGGAAATTGTTCGATGTGCTCTCAATGTTGAGATGGAGATTGGAGTAACCCATCAGTCATATGGGTTTGATAAGAAGAGGAAAATTGAATTCAAAGGAAAATCTAAAGAGCACACTGGAAAGAAGATGAGCTTTCCCTTATGCTCAAAGTGTGGAAATAAACATGGAGGGAGTTGTCATAAAGGGACAAGAAAATGTTTCAAATGTGGAAAGGAAGGTCATCGGGCATTTTAATGCCAGAATGATGGGAAGAAGATGTCTAATGATTCAAACAAAGGAAGGGACACACAGAATGAACCTACTACACGTCAATGTTTCAAGTGCAAGGAGATGGGGCATTATGCCAATAAATTCCCTAATCCAAGGGTTGTTGATGATGATCGACATCAAAAAAATCTTAAGGCTAAAGACAAAGGAAATTCACATGCAATTTCTATCTGCGAGGTGGAGTACGATAACGATGTGGTGAAAGGTACACTTACCATCCACTCTAAAGTAGAAAATGTTTTATTTGATTCTAGATCCACCCACTCTTTTATTTCTGAATATTTTTCTAAGGGTATCACCATATTACCTCAACAATTAGATGTTGAGTTAGCTGTGACAACACCTAATGGCACAACAGTCGCATCAAAAGTTTATAATTCTTCCCCGATTGAAGTTTGTGGGAATGTGCTTCCTGCAAATCTTGTGATCCTTCCTATAGTTGAATTTGATGTGATTATTGGCATGGATTGGCTTTCCCTATATGGAGCTCATATCAATTTCCAAAGAAGGGATGTCACATTTCATATTCCAGATCAATATATGATCGACTATCGATGCAAGGATGAACATAACCTTCCAGTGGAAATTTCTTCCATCTCATGGGTCTTGATTCCACTAAATGAGGGTTATTTATCTCAAATGGCTGGTGAGAAACACATGATTAAGAATATGCCCATTGTATGGGAGTTTGATGATGTCTTTCTGGAGGAATTGCTAGGTCTTCCACCAAATCGTGAAGTTGAGTTTTTAATAGAACTTGTACCGGGTGCTTTGCCTATTTCAAAGACACCTTATAGAATGGCCCCAATTGAGTTACAGGAATTAAAGAAGCAACACCAAGAAAATATTGATAAGGGATTCATACGCCCTAGTGTGTCAACTTGGGGACCACATGTTCTGTTTGTTAAGAATAAAGATGGATCAATGAGACTCTGCATTGATTATTGAGAACTTAACAAGATCACTATCAAGAACAAATATCCTCTCCCACGCATTGATGACTTATTTTACCAACTACGCGGAGCTCAATACTTTTCCAATTTTGATCTTTGTTCAGGGTATCATCAATTAAGGGTCAAAAGGGAGGATATACCAAAGACAACTTTCAGTACAAGGTATGGACACTATGAATTTATAGTGATGCCATTTGGTCTTACTAATTCCCATGCTATCTTCATGGATCTGATGAATAGAGTCTTTAGAGACTACCTTGATCAATTTGTGGTAGTCTTTATAGATGATATTCTTGTCTATTCAAAGAGAAAATAAGAACATGAAGATCACTTGAGAATTATATTGAAGACCCTGAGAAAGGAGAAGCTTTATGCCAAATTTTC
The DNA here is from genome assembly GCA_963277665.1 of Viscum album. Classification (NCBI taxonomy): domain Eukaryota; kingdom Viridiplantae; phylum Streptophyta; class Magnoliopsida; order Santalales; family Viscaceae; genus Viscum; species Viscum album. The sequence goes on along the minus strand of OY728165.1, from coordinate 1,266,301,156 downwards.
CAAGTGTGAATTTTGGCTTCAAAAAGTTGCATTTTTGGGTCACATAATCTCAAAAGAGGGGATATCTGTGGATCCAGCAAAAACAGAGGTTATCGAAAGATGGTCGAGACCAAAAAAAGTAACTGAGATCCGATGTTTTCCTGGTTTGGCTGGATATTATCAACGTTTTGTGAAATATTTTTCACGATTATCTAATCCACTCACCAGGTTGACTCGAAAAGGAGTTAAGTTCGTGTGGACGGATGAATGTGAAGAGAATTTCAAGGATTTGAAAGGAAGGTTATCTAGTGCACTTGTACTCACACTTCCTTGTAGTGAAGAAAGGTTCATGATCTACAGTGATGCATCTAAGAAGGGACTGGGATGTGTTCTCATGCAAAATGATGTGGGGATAGCTTATGCCTCACGACAGTTGAAAATCCATGAGCAAAATTACCCAACACATGATTTGGAGTTAGCTGTGGTAATCTTTGCATTAAATATTTGGAGGCATTATCTTTATGGAGAAAGGTGTGACATTTATACTGATCATAAAAGTTAAAAGTATATTTTCACACAAAAGGATCTGAATATACGCCAAATAATATGGTTAGATCTGATTAAGGATTACGACTGCTCAATTCATTACCACCCTGGGAAAGCAAACAAGGTGGCAGATGCATTAAGTCGACAAGACCATGCCAGTTTATCCATGATGAGGATCAAAAAAGATCCAATATTTATGGATTTACAAAGGATGGATCTTGGAATTATAATGGAAGGGGGAAAATCATATCTTTCTCAAATGAATGTTCAACCATCTATACATGTGAAGATTAAAGAGGCGCAGAAAGAAGATATAGAGTTACAAAAGAAGGTGAGAAATATTCCTGAATTCAACCTTGATTGTGATGGGATAATAAAGTTTAGGAATCGAGTTTGTGTTCCTCCTGTCCCTGAATTAAAGAATGAGCTGCTGGATGAGGCTCATAGTTCTTCATTATCTATTCATCTTGGAAGCACAAAGATGTATAGGGACCTGAAAGAGTACTTCTGGTGGGATGGCATGAAAAGAGATGTTGCTGAATATGTCTCTCGATTCTTGGTTTGTCAGCAAGTCAAAGCTGAGAGACAGAAGTCTAAGGGGATGTTACAACTATTACCCATACCTGAATGGAAATGGGAAAACATCATTATGGACTTTGTCACAGGACTTCCTAAAACATTTAAAGGCAATAATGCTATCGGGTCATAGTTGATCATCTTACAAAGTCTGCACACTTCATTGCTATTAGAGAGGATTTCTCTCTGGATCAGCTTTCCATGATATATGTAAAGGAAGTGGTAAGATTGCATTGAGTACCACTTTCTATTATATCTGATCGGGATATGAGATTTACCTTGAAGTTCTGGCGAAGTCTTCAGCATACTCTGGATACAGAGTTGAGTTTCAGCACTGCTTATCATCCTCAGACAGATGGTCAGTCTGAGAGAACAATTCAAACTCTAGAAGATATGTTGAGAGATTGCTCTATGGATTTCAAAGGTGGTTGGGATCAACACCTACCTTTGGTGGAATTTTCTTATAATAATAGCTTTCACTCCAGTATTCAAATGGCTCCTTATGAAGCTCTCTATGGAAAGAAATGTAGGACGCCAACTTTCTGGGATGAAGTTGGGGAAAGAAATCTATTAGGACCTGATCTTGCTGATGAGATGGCAGAAAAGGTCTGATCTATTCAACAACACATAAGAGCAGCTCAGAGTCGACAGAAAAGTTATGCTGACAACCGATGAAATGACCTAGAGTTTGAAGTGGGTGATAAAGTGTTCTTACGAATATCTCCCTGGAAGAGGGTCATGAGATTTGGAAAGAAGGGGAAGTTGAGCCCTAGATATATCGGTCCTTTCGAAATACTGGATCGTGTTGGAAAGGTAGCTTACCGGTTGGAATTTCCACCGAATCTCACTCAAGTTCACGATGTGTTCCATGTATCTCTCCTGATAAAGTACATACCTAATCCTTCACATGTACTCATCTCAGAAGTTGTACCGCTGGAGCAAGATCTTTCTTATGAAGAACAACCGATAGAGATTCTGGATCTTAGTGAAAAAGTCCTACGGAACGAGACCACTCGCTTGGTGAAAGTTTTATGGAGGAACCACTAGATAGAAGAAGCTACATGGGAGCTGGATGATATAATGAGGGAAAGGTATCCTCATCTTTTTGTTACAAAGTGACGAATTTTGAGGGCGAAATTCATTTTAAGGGGGGTAGAATGTAACACTCAAGACTTTTATGAGAAATTTTTTGTTTTTATGTTATATAAATCATCAAAGGAATCTTTCACTACACACAACAGTAGCTTGGCTTGCTTTACACACAATCGCGGCCTTCCTCAATAGCTTGCGTCGTACGCAATACCGAGTTTCACTAAACAATGATATGTTATTAAAATATTATTAAAACTAGCCGTTATGAATAGTAATAACCACTTTTTGAAAATTTATAATTTTTATTTTTCAAAATGGACTTCATTTTTGGATTCAGAATATCGAAATTATCCTAGGGTGAAATTTTGGTATTTTTCTGAAAACTTTCAATTTTTGATGAATAGTGAAACCACTAAGTGGTAGTTAAAAAACTGAATTTTTCAGAAAACATTTTTTTACTGCTTCTGTGAGTGGAATTTCGAAAATCCGAGAGACAGGGTTAATATCAAGTACTAATGAGGTTCAATGAGATGAAAATAATTTTAGGTGAATAGTAACTTTTTTCTTTTTTTTACCACGGTTAAAAGTAAATAGGGTAATTAAGGGTAAAAGTGTTATTAATATTACCCTAACACATGTCATAATTCTATTGGATAAGTTTAATTTGACCAAAAACAACCTTAGGAATAAATTATGACCATTTAGGCCCACTTGGATTAGATTAGGACATTTATTATTAATTTATTTAAAGAAGGGTTAAAATAGTTAAAATCAATGTTTAATAAGTAAATAATTTTTAATATGGGGTTATACATAAGATAAATTAGACTATAAATATTCATTAGAAATCTAAAAATCTTTCCTACATAATGGTATTTTATTTGTAATTTTAAGACTTAAAATAAGTTAATTTATTTATGATACAATAATGATGCAGTAATTATCTTATTAATGAAATATTGACATAATTGATGTTATAAATACCCAAATAAATGTAATTTGAGACTTTTTATGAATTAAAATAATTTTATATGTTAATATTACATTTTATTATTGATTTAATTAAATGTTTTGCGAACTAATCATTCTGTTATGATTTTCACAAAAATCAATTACCAAATAGTGTCAAAATTGACATAAAATAGTTTTTAAAACAAATATTATATTATTAATTGTTATTTTATTCCTAAAAATAAAAGGTTAGGCCAAATGACTTAGATAGGGTTATATATATTAATAATAAACAACTTGGGGTTCGTTTGGCTTGATAGAGTAAGTTTATTAACCTTATAGTGAAAGAAAACAAGAAGACACGGTAAAAGTTAAATTATCTAACTTAAAGTTAAATATAAATGATAAGGTTAAAATTGATACCTAAACATGTCTAAATTCTATTTGATGAGAGTATTTCGACCCATACCCACCTTATCTTCGAAATATATCAACTTGGAGCTATTAAATACCAAATTTGACTTTATAATAAAATAATATTTTTAGTTATTCCAAAGGTTCCCCTCTCCTCCCTTATAAAAGGGAACCTTCTCCCTCTCTTCCTCACACAACATTGAGCCTTCAATCTCGGACAACCCCTGCCAATGTCTTCTCTCCACTTCCCTAGAGACATCCTAGAGGTCCTGGTCTTCTTCAAAGACCAATTTTAGTGCCCTAAAAGGAGGTCTCAAAGAAGCGCTTCAAAGAAGAGGTAATGTCCGTTACTGGTTCTTTCATCTTCATTTCTTCTTCCACTTCTTCTTCTTTAGTTGTTTCATTATGGAGTAATAACATCAATATCACCCATATACTGATATGTTATTATAAGAATGAAACAACCCTATTTCACCATCTATCCATCCTACGGAAATCAAAATCACCACCCGTGCATACGTACGGAATACCGTCTCCACGCCGTGGTGTAATCTATTTTCCACCACCACCTTACATGGATGGGTATAATGGTGTAAATAATGACAATATATAATTATTGTAAAGTGCTATTGATTCTGAAATAGTATATATACACTCCAATACAATTCCACAATCATGGGAACGATATCATCGCTCGTGCGTACGTACGGAATACCGTCTCCACGATGTGATGCGACTCGTTCTACATGATCTTCATTGCATAATGATTATATAAATTAATTGAATGAATTAATATGATATATATCACAATAATACCATTATTTAAATTAGGTATCTATAACCTAAAAAGAAAACTAAGAATTTATTCGAAAAAACATGCATAAGAACAAAAAAGTAATAAACACCCGAATAACAAGTATCAATGAAATATTACTAATAATAAGCTAAGAATATGACCATATATGATATCATAAAAATAATTATGATTCTTAAATAAGTCAATAACATTATTTAAATCATTATACAGGAGGTTCGGACACTTACGAAGCAAATTGGACCTAAGGTAAGGGAAATATCACAATCTCATTTTTATCTGAGATTGTATATACTTTGGAATTTACTGGGGTGCATTTTATCATCCACATCCATGTTTCCTCAATATGTAATATTTACATAATTCTACAATATTTTATATCCAATTTTACCCTTCGGTGAGTTTTTAGTAAAAGATATGAAAGTAATCTTTTGTCATTTTTCGTACGAGGTACTTTTTGACTTTTCCGACCAAAGTACGAGAAGAATGTTTTCTTTTAACTTATATGGCATGAATGGATTGTTAAAACATTATTTCCAAGAATATTCCCTTACATGTTTTCAAGTTTATTTTTAATCAACTTCTTTTAGTTTAGAATTCTATGACATGAAAAGTGTTTTTGAAGTACAAAGGATATTTTCCTCAAGAATGGAGTTCAAGTGTTTTATCAAAATCATTTTCCATCTAAGATAATATAGTGTTCTGTTTCTATCCCTATTATTACATTGATTTGATTATGTTGTGATGGAATTATTCTTATTAATTTCTTTATCTTATATGAATTGTTTTATGATTTCATGATGATTAAGAATCCCATTTTTATTACATGGGTTATGCAATGATGTATGATTTTTGATTTTGTGGCACACATAAGAATGGTATCATTATGAGATGCATGGGACCTATATCTCCCTCCAATGCATTGGGTAAAGATTTTATATCTCATGAGATAGACATGGCTGGAATGGCAGGTAAAACCCGTTCAGGGAAACAGGACTGAAATGAGGAATGAACTCGGTTCAGAAATGGACTTTGTCCACTAAGATAGTCTTGGAAATGAGTCTTGACAAATAAGAAATGAATCTCTATGATTATGTGTATAAGACACAAAGCTTCATGTTTTAAGTTATGATTATTGTGATTACATTTCACGGCCATGATTTATCCCATGTTATGAAATTAAGATTTCTTTTGCAGGTTAAGATTTCAAAAATGTTATGTTCTTATGAATATGATGTGATTGATTTTTGTTTTGTTTACCCTTACTGAACATTTGAGCTCACCCTTTTGTATGTTTTCTTTCCCCCAGGTCAGGAATAAGGTTATTAAGTAGGATATGCCAAAAGGGACTCTAGATATGATGAAATAAATGGGAGACAATGTAGATGATTTATGAACCAGTTTTTTATGTTTCCCAGTTTCTAAAGACACTATACCTATACGATCCTTTTGTGGTTTTGTTATATGTTGTAATAAGTATGCTTCAATTCTGATGTAATAACAATGTATGTAAAGTATGGGTCGTTATACTATGATTTATCTATTCACTATCATCCTGAAAGGAAAACAAGGTAGATGTTGATCAAAGCATAAAATAATTGGCTACTCAATCTATTTTGAAAATTGAGAAAGGCCATATTTTCCTGGATAAAAAAATATGGATTTGGAAATCATAATGGTAGGTAATAAAAACTATCTTTCCCAATTAATTTCTAAAAAATATTTGAAATAAAATATTACAAGTCACAATAGGATGATATGGAGTTACAAAAGAAGCTAAATGTAGTAAAAGATGAGAAGCTACAGGGGTTACAAGTCTACAAAGATGGTGTGATTCAGTTTTTAATGAGGCTTTGTGTGCCTTCATATCCTTATATAAAAATGGAGTTATTGGATAAAAAAAATAGCTCAAAATTCTCTATCCATCATGGGAATACCGTGATGTATTGTGATCATTGTGAACACCTCTTCTAGGGTAACATGAAGAATGAGATTGAGGATTATATCTCCAGGTGTGTAATATGTTAGGTAGTGAAAGCAGACTGATAGATGTCCAAATGGGAGATTCATCAAGTGCCTATACCCATGTTGAAATGGGATTATGTCACTGAGGACTTTTTCATGGGTCTCCTTAAAAAAATACTATAGAAATAATGTGATACGGGCTATAGTGGACTGACTCACCAAGATTACACACTTTATCACTTTTCTGGAAGATCTCTCTATTGATCAACTTGAGAAGATGTATATGAAGGATGTGGTGAGGCTACATGTTTTTCCACTCTCAATTGTCTCTGATTGTGATTCCAGGATCACATATACATTCTAGATGAGACTTTAACTTGATTTGTGTGTTGAAATAAATTTTAGTATGGCATATCACCCCAAAACTAATGGCAAATCAAATAATAATATTCCGAAACATGAAGATATTCAATGAGCCTGCACTTTTGAATTCAATTTTGGATGGGATTATCATCTCTTATTAGTCGAGTTCTCATTTAATAATATAATCCCCTTGAGTATTCATATATCTCAATATGATGCTTTCTATAGAAAGCAATGTAGAACAAAAACTTATTGGGATGAAGTTGTGGAAAAAAATTTAAATGGACCTGATCTTGTGCTAGAGTTGACAGAAAAGGATCAATCCATACAAAAACATATCAATGATACATAGATTTTGAAAAAGAACTATAATGTTAATGTTCAAAGGGACTTTTATTTTTTATGATCGAGATAATATCTTCGTTCAAATATCACCATGGAAGAGCAAAATGCAACATTCAACAAAATGGAAGCTAATCCCAATGTATATGGGCCCCTTTGAGATCCTTGATTTCATAGGAGTCAGGGCCTATTAGATTTTACTTCCACCAAATATGGATCATGTTCATGTTGTTTTCAATGTATCACTACTGAGTAAGTACATACAAAATCCATCACATGTATTGAACGCAGATGTGGTACAATTAGAAGATGATATCACTTATGTGGAAGACCTATTAAAAATTTGCGACAAGAGAAATGAGTTTCTACATTAAAAAAACCCCACATTGTCAATGTGTTATTGAGGAAAAATAAGTATGAATAATCAACTTGGGAACTAGAGTTGGTGATGAAGGAGAAGTACTCTCACCTGTATATGTAAAATGAAAGTTTGATGGAGAAAATTAAAATGTGGAGAAATGTAATCATCAAAACTTTTATCAATGGAATTAATCCTTTATTATAGTAATTACATATTGTATAAATCACATAATATCACTTATATACATAATTTTTTTTATAAAATATGAATTTATGAAATAAGCTATATTTATACAAGATAAGGAACCAATACCGATAAAAATGTAACATGACCTTAGGAATAGTAATATGGAACTTATGAACAGTTAAATGACCAAATGAATATTATTCTCACCCATTTATGTATAAAGAAAATTTATGGATATTATAAATGAAATTACGATATAATTATATTATAGTCTATGTAAATAAATGTTTTTAAAAAATATTTATTAAGTGTTGGTATTTTTGTAAGTAAAAAATATTTAATGTATTTTTTATAAATAATTCGATAATACAAATAAAATTAATTCTATAAAATGTATACCTAAATTCATTATTTTATCTCTTATGATTTTAGGATAATTTTTTTATACCATAATTAATTTAACAATCTGTAATAAAATCATTTATAATTTTAAAATCATTATTTTATTTATTGAATGGTGATTTTAATTAAAAAATAAATTTCATAGATTTTGATTATTATTATCATAAAATAGACTTCATTTTTTAATTCTAATCATCTAAAAAAGGTTATAGTGATGTTTTTGTAATTTTCTAAAATACATTATTTTTTTATGAATAGTTTTTTTTAAGAAAAGCAAAGCAAGAGATTCAAATAAATGAGGCAAATTATAGGAGTCTAAAGGAGGAGATTTTACACTTGTCCCTATTAAGCAGATCATTCAAATCCTCATCAGGTGTGGTCAGGTTCACTCTAGAGGTTTCAGAGATGCCCTTGGAAGCAAGCTTATCAGCAACCGAATTGGCTTCACGATAAACATGGGTAATGATAAAGTTCTTGGTGGAAAGAATTTCAAAGAATTTGATCCATTTCGGGGTGAGTTTCCAGGTAAGATGGATCTGATTTTTCCGGACAGCTTGCACTATAGTAGAGGAATAACTTTCAAACCAGAGATCATTCCAGTGTCTTTCATGAGCCATATCCACTGCAGTAGTAAGGGCCATCATCTCAGCTTCGAGAGCAGTAGCATAACCGCAAGATCCATTGGAGCCTTCAAGGAAGTTGCTATTTTCATCTCGGAACACAATGCCATAACCAGTTGGTCCAGGATTTCCTTTTGAGGCACCATCAAGATTGCATTTGATCCAACCTGCCAATGGAGGTATCCAGAAGATTTCCATAGTGCCTGAAGGTTTGGGGAAGTTTCCTGACAAATGAAGCCTCCTCAGGACTACAAAATCTTTGATAGAGTTGTGACATTGTCTAGGATGGATCTGATTTGCAATTCTGGTCATTGAAAGAATGCTAGAAATAGCAGAATTTTTATTGAAAGTGGACTTGCCATGCCTGATAGTGTTCTTGCCTCTCCATATGGTATGAAAACCCTCATCACAGGCAGCAAAGAAGAGGACTTGAAGCTGCATGGAGAGATGAACAGCTGCAATAGAGTACAAAAAATCTGCAGCATTGTCAACATGTGGTAAGGTGATGTCAAAAAGATCAAAAATGAAAATCCAGATTGAAGCAGCGGTTTTGCAAGAGAGAAAGAGATGATCCAGGTCATCTCTATGCTGGTGACACAGGTCACATCGTGAGCAAAGTGAGATGCCAGCTCTTTGAAGATTTTTGTCCATTGGGAGTCTTTTCCTTTGAATTCTCCATAGAAGAGTATACCGAGAGGGTTGTATCCATTTTCTAAAAGCCTAGACAGCAGTAGAGTTGTTGTTGTAAATGGAATGATGATAGAAGTTTTTAGAGTCCAGCATTCCATTGATAGATGCTTCCCATACCATAATATCGTCAGCATTTATGAAGTCATAAGAGTTAACAATTTCTAGAATTTCCATAGGCAGGTTATGTTTCATCACAAGTTGGGCAGCAATAGAGGCGTCAAGATCAGCATCCAAAGAGTCAGCATAGATACCCTCGGCCAAAGGTTCCCCTGTCCAGTTATCCCTCCAAAATTTCAGGTTGGAAGAGGCATTTACTAACCAATGAGAGTGTATCTTGATCTTTTGATAGATGTCTTTCAGGCCAGGCCAAACAGAAGAATTCATATAAGAGAATTTACCAGCAATCAATCGAGAGAGAATACGTTTTCGGAGAAAGTCCAGGGAGGCTGAGTTTCCATTTATGAGTCTCCACATAAAGTGAGCTTGAAGGGAATGATTGAAACATTTAATGTTCTTAATGCCAAGTCCCCCCATAGTGAGGGGTAAGCAGCACTTGTTCCAAGAGACAGTAGCAATTTTCCTTTCAAGGATACTGCCACTCCAAACAAAATTCCTCATAAGGGAGTTGAGAATCCTGAAGGTAGAAGCAGGCCAGGAGTAGACCATAAAGGAGTAGACAAGTTTGGAGGTGATCACATGTTTGACAAGGCAGATTCTACCTGCCATAGAGAGAGCTTTACCCTTCCAATTAGAGAGAGTTCTTCTGACATCGCAAACCACATCAGTGAAATAGGTGGATCTCGGTTTACCAAAAAACATTGGGACCCCAAGATATGTGAAAGGGAAGGATCCCTCCTTGATGCCGAGTCTCTGAATCATACAGTGCCTCCTAGAGTCTGTAATGCCCTTCCCAAAGAAAATAAAGGATTTATTCCAACTCACTTCTTGTCCAGAGACAAGCTCATAATGATGGAGGATGGATTTGAGATTCTGAATATTTCTTGTTCCCCCTTGAGTAAAAATGATAATATCGTCAGAAAAGAGAAGATGTGAGGGAGCAGGGTTACCTCTATTAGCCTGGAGAACTTTCAGATTTCCCTTGCCAGCATGATAGGTGATCAGTCTACTAAGGTAATCCTCTGCAATTGCAAAAATAATGGCAGACAAGGGGTCCCCTTGCCTTACCCCTCTGGAGCACTTGAAAAAACCCTCAGGTGAGCCATTGACAAGAATGGAAATATAGGCTGAGCTGAGCAAGGTGTAAGACCACTGAATAAAAGTCGGATGAAAACCAAATCAATGCATAACATTACCTATGAATCCCCAATCAATGGTGTCAAAAGCCTTCTTAATGTCCAGTTTAAGCGCAATGCTCCCCCCTCTAATGGGATTTTGCAAAAGGTTCACACATTCAGAAGCATTGAGAAGACAGTCCTGTATTCTTCTCCCTTTGACATATCCAAATTGATTCCAGGAAATGATTTTATCAGAGATACAAACAATCCTGTTAGCCAGTAATTTTGTGAGGATTTTCTGAATAGTATTGATCAGGGCAACAGGCCGGAATTGATTTATTTCACTGGCATTATCAACCTTTGGAATTAAGGCAATGAATTGAGCATTGATACCCTGAATTTCTGTTCCATGAGTAAAGAAGTGCTTGACCAGTCTACAAACATCAGCCTGTATAGTATCCCAGAAGTATTGGAAGAAATGATTTGTATAACCATCAGGTCCAGGCGAGCTGTCCTTTTTCAGGCCAAAAACAGCATTCTTTATTTCAATATCGGAGGGTGGTCTAATAAGCATTGAGTTATCTTCATCACTAACAAGGGCAGGAATAATGCCATCAAGGAGTTCCCCATTCCTTTTGCACCCATTGAAGAGGTTTTGAAAGAACGAGACAATATGATTCGAGAGGCTTTGATGGTCCTCAAGAATAACATCCCCATCTTTGAGAAGAGATAGTGGACTGCAAGCTTTTTTACTCCTTTGTAAGGCATTAAAGAACTTAGTATTTCTATCCCCATCCGTAAGCCACTTCACCTTATAGACCTCTTTCTGAATATTATCTCTAAGAGTAAGTAGATTTTGCAAATCCAAGGATAGTTTAGCCTCCTGTCCAGCAAGGCAAGAGAAGTCAGAATCAGTCATTGATTGTTGAATACCATGTAAGGAGTTTTCAAGAGACTCAATTTCTTGATCCAAGCGGCTGAATCTATTTTTGCTCCAAAGTTTCAGTTTTTCCTTGAGGCAGCGCAGCTTAAAAACACAGGATAAGGGATGATTATTTTCCTCCAAAGTCCAAGTACCTCTTACAAGCGTAGAACATTCAGAGAGAGTAGTCCAAGCATTGTTAAATCTGAAAGGAAGGGGGCGCCGCTCATAAAATCCAATAAGATTAGACAGGATTGGATGATGGTCTGAGTTGTGTTTGGAAAGAGTCACACAAGAAATAGTCCTCCAGTTATTCAGCACTTTATCATTAACAAAAACACGATCAATCCGACTAGCTCTCATGCCATTTAAATGCTTCCTATACCAAGTATATTTGGCTCCAAGCAAGTTAACCTCAGTGAGATTTTATCCGTCAACGCATAATCGAAAGTCATCCATAGCAGAATTGATATTTGAATGTCCCAACTTTTCATCAGCCTGGAGTATAGCGTTGAAGTCCCCAATGAGCAGCCAAGAGTCACCAATGGTATGTGACAAGTTAGAAATATGACTCCACAAGTCCCTTCTATCCAAATAGTTATTGGAGGCATAAACGATTGAGCAGAATAAATGTTGAGCTTGGAAATTAAAATTGAAGGTAATCATCTGTGCATGGGTAGAAATAAGGGTGGGATTATCAACACGGCTATGCACCATGATCCAGAGCCAGTCCTGCTGATCCCCATGTATAGCATGGAAGAGATTGTAGCCCATTTTGACAAGCCGAGAGACAGCACACGTATCCATAGTCTTTGGTTCATCTAAACCAATGATTTCAGGCTTATTCTTAGTCACAAGCAGCCGAAGAGAACATGAAGTACCAGGGTTGGCTATTCCATGGCAATTCCAAAATAGGATCTTCATTTAATGATTTTTGTTGGGGTGAAACCCCTTTTGTTGCAGGCTGGCAGTAGCCTGAATCCTGGAAGATCTTCGTGGTAGACTACATTCAGAAGTAGTTATTGTCGTAGCTCTTGCTGGAGTGATGTCATTAACAGATGTAGTAACCTCCAGCAGATCATCACTGTATGTAACAGCCTTGTGCGCATCCAGTTGCGCTTGAAGATTTTCCTGTCCAGAGTTCAAGTGGGAAGGAGTGTCTTCAGTCTGTCTTGCACCCTGTTCGGACAGGAGTGAGGGACTTCCCTGCTGCAGATCGGACTCGGCCAGCAAAGTACCTGCATTGATAAAATCCACTTGTCCAGTGGGGGATGTACCAGTGGTTGGAACAGATGTTAAGAGAGTATGCTCTAGTTCATCCTGACAAGAATTCAGCACCTCAAGGAGACCTGTGTTGATCAAATAAAGAGTCATATTTTCAATTTGGAGGTTGGCAGCAAAAGCAAACATTTCAGTCAAGAAATCAAGGCTCTCCTCCTGCTCAAAACTATCCACAGCCTGTAAGTGGGAAGAATTATCATCATTCCTATTAGCAGCCAGTGAAGTGGGATTGTCATTCTCCTCAGCCAAGTCAGCCCAGTTTGTACTGGGACCTGTAGTTTGTGGAATTTCCTGTATGGAAAAGCTAGTGTCTTTTTTAACATATTGCTTGCTGGAGGCAGGTTTCTTGTTGGGAGCCTCCCTCCAGGCATTCCTGTTTGGCACAACTTTCATGGGTCTTTGAACGTTACGACACTGCTCAATAGAGTGCCCCACCTTTCTGCAATGTTCACAGAACCTGGGCAGATTCTCAAATTCAAGGAAAAGATCAATGAAATGATCATTGACTTCAAGAAGAACGCGTTCAGGAGGCAAGGATTCCATGTCAATCTCAATCAACACTCTAGAAAAAAGACCAAGATCACTGTTGATCGTTCTGTGATCAATTTTCAAAGGCGTCCCAATTCCTGAAGCAATGTCACTCAGGATTTTTGGATGCCAGTAAATCCAAGGCAGGCCATGAACCCTTGTCCAAACCTGGGCAGTTGACTGTTTCTGCGTGAACGGATTAAAATGTGGATCCCATTCAGATAGGCGAAAGAAGCCTGGTTTCAAATTTAGGGACCCAATTCTCCAGGCTCGATTCAGGTCGTCCTGATGGTGCAAAACAATATGAAAAAAGCCTCTTCCAATTGAGATGAGGTGCCAACAAGTAAGGCTCCAACAGTCCGATATTCGTTGTTTGAGCTCATTGTAGGACCACGGCTTCGTGCCCTTTTCATATGAAATGCGTCCAAGAATAGAGAATTTGCATACCTGCAGACGCTGCTTAATAGCCTCTGGATCCGCAGTGATCATTATAGCCCCTTCGCCAGTCCTCTTAACCATAGTCGGTCTGATTTGAGTGCCCTCAATATGTGAAGATCCCGCAAGTGCCTCAGCAAAGGAAATTCCTTTTTCTGGTCTATCTCTCCCACCCAAGACATTCTCGTTCGATTTTTGAGGAAGCGGCAGCTCCCAATCAGGATTAAACGAATCCATTGCACAGGGTCAGAGAAGAATTCAGATCTGGAATCCATCAGCGATGACAATTTTCGATCCAGTCTTCCCGCGCGCTTCCATCCTCCTCCTGCATACCATACCAGATCCAAGGATGATGTAAAAGCTATATTTATAAAATATGGAGTACTATATGATGCAAGGATGATGTAAGTTCAATAATATCATACCCCAATTCCATATTTTTATATATTTAGTGATAATTATAAAAATATTCCGAGTCTTGATCCAAAATAATAAACTAATGGATAAAATAATGAGAAAACACCTCTATCCTCCACTATAAAAACCACTCATCACCTACTTCTTTCCGGGAACCTCTTAGGCATTGATCTAGGTCAAAATTATGCCTAAACCTTTCCCCAAGCCCCTCTACCACGTCCTTGAGCTCTTTTTCTCATAAAAATACCATAACCTTTTCCTTATGGAGGTTCTCAAGGAGGCTAAATCCAAGAGGTAAAATCCTCTTCCTTTTTCTTTTAATTTCATATAAATTTCATTTCATTCCATATCATCCCCTCTAATTCTCTTATTAAAATGGAAAGTTAACTCCAATATGTTTTATATACTATTATAATATCATTTTAATGGAAATCTATAGTTAAACCCATTTAACTATGTATTTTATTATAAAAATGATATCATTGGCCGTGATGTGTCAATTTATAGACATCGTGGGTGATGCACATTCATTTTCCTTTTGTTCCTTAACAAATGTTAATAAAACCACATTAATGGTTTAAAAATATTTTAAAATTTATTTTACAACCGTATTTATGTTTGTAATCTGAAATTTGTACATAATACGAAATGATAAAACAAAATGAATTCATTGTGATAAAAAAACTACCAAAATTAACATATAATGTTCATCATTAGCATTTGTCTAATGATTCATCCCCATACCATAAAACCAAAATATTTTTTAAATAAATTGAACTTCATTAAGATAATTAATTACATACAATAACGTTTCTATATAATAATCCACATTTTCTATTATCATCCATTCATGTATATAAGTGAACTGATCTTGAAAACTAAGAAAATGAACTAGATAACTCATATAAAATCCCATTAATATACTTAATAAGATCATAATATATTAAACTAATTCAAATAAGGTTATTTATTAATTAATTAATGAACCTATTGTTATTATAGAGTATATAAATGTAAATAATGCATTTGGAAAAAAGGAATGGGTAACTCTCAATCCAAACTCTCTATCTTTGGGTTTTCCCTCTTTCACCCCATTTTCAATATGGATATTACATAAATATAATTTATTCCTGATTATATTAACGTTCTTTGGATATATATGTTTTCAAATTGAGTTTATGACAATGTGAATTTTGTTCAATAGAGATATTATTTCAGAAAAACACAACTTTTACTTCTCAAAATTGCTTCTTCTTAACTCAAGGTAGATGAATCTTATATCAAGTAGGTTATTCCTTATTTATTTTTGGAACCCAATGTTTATGATGTATGACTTTATAAATTATCCTTGTTCCATTATATGGGATATTTTATGTTAATTATTTGTATACATTCTATGTTCCATGTGTGATAATGTATATGTCATGATGCGACAGGTGTGTCTGGAATTATAAAGCTTAATGAAAATGATATAATGTGATGGGAGAACCAAGAATTATATATTTCTCCAATTAATTGGGAACTATGATTTATATCATGAGGAAAAGGGTGAAATATTTTTTAACATGATTCCATCTTAGTTCACAACTATGTGTGGTAGTTGACTACTAAGACCTGATGTTTTCTTTTTAGGCATTTCCCCACTCCATGCCACAATTTAACTCCTCCTATCATGATTATGATGATTTTGTTAGGAATATTATCTCCCCATGTTATATTGTTTCATGTTCTTATCTACCTACTAACTGGGCTTTTAGCTCAACCCATTACTTTATGTAAATCCTCATGTGACTAATTATACTAAGAAGAATTCAAGGGCCAATAAAAATTAAGAGAAGAATGAATTAAATAAATTTTTATGTATGATTTTTTAAATTATATGTATGGTATTAATATACCCAAGAAACTAAAACATTGTATCCTTGTGGTGTAAGGATTTTATTTTGTTTTTTCATTAAAATTATTTAGAATGTTATGTAATAAAAGTTAGGTCGCTATAACCACACCCTATGGGGTTGCATGACATGTTGGAATGTTACATTCCAAGTAAAAATGGATGCATTCTCCACCTTTTAAAGGTTCATTGTACATGCATCATTTACAAAAATTAAACCATAATTGGGTTATATAAATTATTAATGAGTCGTGTAATAAGATATCTCACCAATGATATTTATTAATTAATTTATTGAAATGAAAAGTAACATTAAATGCATATATCTATTAAAAACTATTGATCAAAAATTAATTAATTCTTCATCTATGTCGACATGTCTTGATCCCAGGAACATATAATTCATCCTCTATTTCTTTTGTGGAAACGAATTTATATTGTAATGTCCTGAACTAGATTACCATAAAACCAATTGCAGGACTAGTGGGCCCCATGGACTCAAGCACATCTCCCTATATTCCATCGGCAACTGACTAGCAGTGAGGTACTCATGAGGTGATAGTGGATTGAATATACCCTCTTATCAAATATGTGTAGTGTTTTAACAAATTATATAATAGGAAATAGTTGATGCAATAAAAAAGACAGTATCCTAAGAAAAATAATAACAATATTATAAAGGTGTCCAACAATAGTTTATATAATAGATGAATGAATGACTTGGTTCTGATAAATATCATAAAGAAGTAAACAGCAGAACATGTTTTTTAGAATAATAAAAAAATTTAAAAGGCACCAAAGCCGCATGGAAATTATTCATGAGAATCCTAAGCTCCATCTTGATCCTTTTCTCCAGACACAAGGTAAAAGCACAAAGAAACATGAAATAAACCATTGTCTAGAGTCGGAAAAACAAGAATGTTCAACTTGGGTACCCTAGTGTAATGGAAGCCCAAGTAGGGTCTGAGATATAAATATCAGCAGGCTAACACCACTGGTGTGTAGTCAAATTTAGATAGTGTAATTTTAATTAAGAAGGGTCCACGTATAGTAGAATTTAATAAACTGAACTGCATAAATAAGTAAACACCCATCCTGGCTCCGATGAGGCACCTGTCTGCTATAACATATTTGGATTGTTTCCAAGAGAATAGTCTGACCATGTTATATATATATATATATATATATATATTGGGGTGTGTCGGGACATACCAATGCCATCTGAATTCTAGGGGAGCTCACACGGTCTGCACCAAACGCTAGTAATATTCTTGGGTTAAGAATTCATCCCATCCTGAGAAGTATAACAGGCATAGGGTAAGAATTCCTCCTATCCTTATAAATAGTTAAGGCATTGTGTAAGAATTTCTCTAACCATCAGTAGTATAATAGATCATTATTTTGAATCAGTTTGTACACACAATTAATATAATCATGGTAAAAAATTTCCCCCTTAATTAAAAGACGGTAGTTCTTTATGTGGCATCACCATGTTCCAAATTTTAATATAGGCATGTGGTAAAACATCATCCCACCCATAAAAGATAACGGGGATAGGATAGGCATGCCTCAAATCCATAATCATTAAAATATATGGTGTGGGGTATGAATTCCTCCCATCAATATTCGTTTACAATTATTTTCATAACTATAATATAATTCTTAAGGCATTACCGCATATGCATTTCAAATAGTCATACCATATAATCATAAGAAAACATGTCCACATTGACACTAATGGAATCTCATCTTATGTATTTTAATAAAAAAAATAACATATAGATCACATTAAATTTTTTATGTGTACATAATGCATGAAATATTATGTATTTATAGTAACATTGTTGCATATTAATTTAGAATCATGAGTAAAGGACTGTCAAACTTTTCCCAGAAAATTTACAATTTTTATTGAAGAAATGAGCATACATATGGAGATTTATTCTCATAACGTTGATGTATAGACTAAAATATCCTCGATATGTTAATTTCGCTATCATAATCCATGCTTACTACACAAAACATAGGCATGTTCTCACCACCCTATTTTGTTCTATAGACTGTTTAACCATTTAATACATTTCAAAGGAAAAAATTTCACTTGGTATGAGTCATATAATGTAAGGTCATCATGCTCAATTTTCCAAAAAAAATGGAAAATTAATTTAAGGAATATACATTAAAGATAAGGAATGTCACCATCTTAAATTGGTCATCCTAAACAAGGACAGATAGATTAATTCATGTAATAGAAACCTATCATGTGTTGGTCATCCTATACAAGCCAACTCATTCATCTTGCTTTATCATGGAAAGTCCATACACATGACATAAATGAGACACCAAGACTATTTATGTAGGCAAGGATAGAATTCTATTCATATTTGATTAGTTAAATATTTCAACTATGCAATATTAAATTTAATTAATGCATTTCTAAAACAATGTTATATGGATAGGGACCCTACCTGAAAGTGGAACCAAGCCATCCACATCATTTATTGGTGATTTATATGTAAATGAATCTACTCCCACAATATGAATAAGAACCTTTTCATACATATATATTCACCTAGACCCTATGTACATTCTTACATGGCCATGAACATGTGAATGGGGATCCATAAATATATGTTTATATGAATATAGTATTCTTAAATCACCTACACATTCATATTTCACAAACACAAATATATGTATGGCCCCAGCCTTAAATATTACATAATCATGAGTTATGTTAAGAATTAACATTGAGAATCTTTTCAAATTTATATTTTTAGAGAATTATTCTATAACTTTTACATTAAATATCTAATATTACAATGTATAAACTTCTACTATGTGATGTCTCAGATTTTCAGTGTATTAATTTTTTAAGATATTATATAGAATTATTATCAGACCAGGAACAGAGACGACACCACATTCTGAGAACCGGTGATCTCAGGACGGTGGATTGAAACTATTTTTAAGTTAAGTGAGTCGACACTCACGCGCTGTTGCGGAATTTTCCAAATGGATGCCCAGATTAAAAATCTGACGGCAATATTGCGTCCGGGACGACCACTTTACCCAAGAGCAAGCCTAACCTCGGTCGGTCCGGGTAGTGGGGAAAAATCATATTTTCGGACGTTTTAGTAAAATAAAAATAAAATAAATATCTAAATGTTTATTTTATTTATGGGAACATCCACTGCAGTGTGGCGATGGGAAAATCTGTTTCCTTAATTAATGGCCCATCATAATGACTCAAGAATGGCAATTCGGAGTCATTAATGCAGCCAGGTAATTAAATCCCAAACACCTTTCCCTTTTTATGGGTGTTAAGCGATTGGTGGTCGTTAACGAATTTTTTTTTGAGAGGAAGATTTGGAGAAAAGTTCGAGGAGCCGTGGAGGAAATTATCGGCGATGAACAACGACGGATCGAGGCTGGGAATCGCTATGCCAACGATGTTGAAGGATCACGACGATGGTGGCAGTGTGACATCTTTCCCAATGATCAATCCCTTCTAAAAGGTATGGGGTTGTTATTTCATTCCTCTTTCCCAGTTTTTGATTTAAATGACGAATGCGGATCAACCACGAACAAGTTGATCTGTAGATTCATGTGTTCTTACAGGAGGTATTTTTTTGGGTAGTTTATGGGGAATTAATCCAAGCTATTTACTGTTGTTGATTATTGCTCCGTTTAATCCTATTAACAGGAGCGGATCAACGCTAATATGAACGACGACGAAGGTTCATTCCTCACTTTGTTTATTGTAATTCATCCCCCATATTCCCTTCTCAAGCATTCTTCGCATTCTTCGTGGGGTGACAAACAACGGATCATTGCGCATCCGTTCCGCGACGCAACGATCCCAAATCGAAGGTTCAACACTGCCACAACCTAGAAGAGGTGTGGTGAAGATGGTACATGAAGAATCGGACTGGATCGGAAAATTGATTTCTTCAAGCATTCATCACGCGGGAAGATCAAATCATGTTTTTGGATCCGATCGGAGGTCCGAAAACACCGGAAGCGGCTTCGTGGTGACAGGGCGACAAAAACCAGAAGGATTTATGGTAATTAGGTGGCCGGATCGACGAACAGATCATCAACGGAGGCGCAACGGCGGAAGTTCGTGATCCTAGAAATTTATAGAATACACGGCGTGTACTTCCTAAGAACATGTCGTGTAGTACTAGCGGTGGCGGCTAGGGATTTGGGAGTCAGAGAAGAATCACACGGCATGTGACCCCAGTCACACGGTGTGTTGGACTCTCCCTGAATATCGGTGTGTACTTTGGGAAATACACAGACACGGGATGATCTACATGGCTTCAGGCGGCACGGTGTGTACATCATGACAGAAGAAGCTACGCGGGACTCGGCCTGTATCCCGGGGATACACAGACACGGGTTGAAACACACGGGTTTAAGACCATGTACGGGCACGTGGCCAGGGTACACGGATCCAACCCCAGTCACTCAGACACGGCGTGGACACCGTACTACACGCTGTGTACTCAATTTTTTCTACGCGACCAGCTTTATGACATGGGCCGTTGTACACGGGCAGTACCCAGGGTCAGACCACATGGTGTGTAACCTTTCTACACACCATGTACTTTTTGTAAAATGGCATGGTCCTCCTGTTCATCGTATTTCAGACATCATTCGTTTGGGTTAGTTCCCCTTATTCTCGTTCCCCTGATGGTCGGGCATCATTTCCTCACACAGGAGTATGATCCCTTCAACAGGACTTTGTAAGATACATTCAGGCATCAATATGAGAGGCCCAGATCGAGATCTTCTATCATTTCCTGACCCTAGGCAGAGTCAGGCATCGACATGACCATATATATCGGGCGTTGATCCTCGACCTAGCTGGTGTGTCTCCTAGTTGGTGAATCTGGATGAGTCATGGTATCCTTCATGGCCCTGGTAGTGATCCTCATCTGTGTATCGTGATATTTCCCACTCATGAGTGTGTCTCCATTAATGAGTGTGGCTACCTCTCTTGATGGTTCCCAATGAACGGTACTTCTCGGACGGATGTCATAAGAACTATAAGACTCGTGGAGTGTGGGCTCCCGGAATGAGTGCTTCGTGGAATCTTCACACTGAACTCCTAGTTGGGGGTATGCGGTTGTGCGATTTGTCTCTAGACCACGAGTCTGGGTGTTGGGTATATCTAGTTTGTTCTATATGTTTTGTAGACATAAATTGTGCATATATGACTGTATCTTTACTTATGTACTGCTTTGTGGTTTTCAGGGTCCTCTAATGAGTATTGTTATACTCACCCCTGCACGGGCCTTGCCCGCACGTCTGGTGTCTTGTGCGGACGAGCATCCTTTTTACAGTTTCCAGGGAGGAAAAAGATAGGACTGAGCTTTCTGAGTTCCCTACAGGCTAAGGCATTCCTACGGCTATGAGCATCAGTCCCAATACCTTTTGTGTTCACATGTTGGACTTTGCAGTTTTCATACTCTTTTTTTTGTGGGCTTGTATTTTGGCCCGATTTACTTTTTTGTACTCTACCTTTCCTCATACTCTGTTGGTTGGGTTTAGTTGTATGCATGCATATTGTTCCTTAGTGATTTGCTTTTCAGATTTTTGGGGCTTGGAGATGTCTGCATGTGTACAGGTACATAGGCAATGCCTCTTTTGTTAGTAATATGCCTACTCAGTTCTAGTAGCCTACCCCTAGACTATTGGAGGTTGGTTTGGGGAGTCACAGCGCGGGCCCCACTAGGACGGGTCTTGACAGAGCTGTATCAGAGCTGGTTGGTTCTTCCTTAGGACCAAGAGTCTGTGAGTTTGGATTGGGGCAATAGTGTTAAGTGTTTCGGGTTCGGCTTTCAGGCCAGAGACTCTAGTGTTGGTGCGGCGGCCGACGTATCCATACACCAGGACTCTAATAACCTGATTTTTGACTCGTTACATGAAAACACTAGTTGCGGGGAAATAAAAGGTACATGCATCATATTGGATTGGGTTGTCTTTTCCATGTCCTTTGTGTCAGCTATCCAGATATACTCATTGACCATGGTACATCTTGTTTCTTTACAGAATGCCTCCACGACGCATACCCGCTATGATTCAGCAGAACGATCAAAAGGATGACCCCCAAGTGATGAGCCTTTGATATAGGGACCAGTTCCCTAGGCTTTTCTACTAGGTGGCACACCTACTATACCACCAGTGGAGCAGCCAATGGTACCTGCATTACCGACCGGTGAGGAGCGCAGGCTCAGCGCGCTCCATGAGTTCTAGAGATAGATAACCCTCAGGTTCCGAGGAGAGCCCGACCATCAGGGGGATGAGGACTGGCATGAAGTGGTGACAAGAGTTTTCCGTCGAGTGAGGAAACCAGTAGGCCAGATGGTGATCCTAGGAGCAAGCCTTCTTCAGGGTTCGGTGGGACGACGGTGGATTCTGACCACAAAGACTCACGACGAGGAGACTCATTCATGTACAGAGTTTTAGTGACTCGACAAGGAGGTATTCTCTCCGGTTATGCTAAGATCTGAGCGCATCCAGGAGCTTCTCCATCTCCAACACGGCAGAATGACAGTAGCGGACTATTCATCGAGGTCCACCAACCTCGCCCAGTACTCGATGGATATGTTCAAGGATCAGTACTTCAGAGCTTGTACCTTTGAGCGAGGTCTACGATGATACATATGAGCTAGTGTTGTGCCTCTATGCATATCGACTTATGCTGGAGTGCTCGAGCGGGCCTTGGTGATCGAGAGATTCTTGGCGGAGCAGAGATAGCCGCTGGTAGTCAGTAGTAGGCAGACTGGTGTGAAGACCCTAGCAGTAGGGAGCCGACGTTAGGAATAGGGATCTGGACGTGGGAACGTCATAGGAGGTCCCAGGACAGGGGATCGACAATCCATGGCTATCATTCTAGATCCAGTCAGCCTAGGGAGAAGTGATGCTACACATGTGATGGTAAGGGATATCTCTCTAGAGAATGCCCGACCCATCGAGCTGCTAACAGGGAAGCGGCGGATGGACCACCAAGGCAGAGGCCGAGAACGGGACAAGAAGACCCGCCAGGCGGCAGACGTGGCATAGGATCAGGGAGAGCTGTAGGTGGTGGCAGACGCTTTGACATACTTCCACAACAACCCCCAGGAGGTCCGCACCAGGCTCAGGGAGCTGGGGGACATGGGCGAGGACAGATGCATGCTGTCGAGGCGTATGACCATGGGACTCCAGGGATGATTTGAGGTACAATTTGTGTCTTCTCTACCTTAGCAGTCATGCATATAGAAACATGTGTTAGTCATTCTCTCATATCCACATGTCTTGTACGAATCCTCGAGATTCCGGTCAAACCATTAACTCAATCCTTACGCTTGGAGACACCTACGGGAGGAGACTCAACGATCACACACCTTTGTAGATAGTGTGATCTTACCCTTGGAGTCAAGATTTCCGATTGGAACCTCTTGGTGGTAGCGTCGAGGCCTTACGAAGTCATTCCCGCTATGGATTGGTTATCTTCGGTCTATGCCTAGATTGACTGTTTTAGGCGAAGAGTGTAGTGTGTCCGCTGTGATGTGACGAGGTTTTCCTTTGTCTAAGAAAGGGAGACCCAGGCAGATCAAAATGGGCACATGAGTAAGAGGGTGCAGCCGATCACTCATGAGATGGCTAACCATACCCTCAGAGAGGTAGATGTTGTGAGCTCCCAGTTCCCAGCATTAGTGGTGGAGTATCAGGACGTCTTTCCTGAAGATGTTCCAGGACTACCTGCCCGCCAGGAAATCAACTTTTGTATTGACTTAAACCCTGGGACAGCACCGAACTCCTCATCGGCATATCGGATGGCTCCCGTAGATCATCGTGAGCTGAGGGTGTAGTTTGAGTGTTTGTAGAGAAAGGGTTTCATGAGACCCAGCGTTTCACCTTGGACGGCCCAAGTCTTGTTTTCCAAGAAGGAAGACGGGAGTCTGAGGTTGTGCATGGATTACCGGCGCCTAAACCAGGTAATGGTAACGATCAAATATCCAATTACAAGGATCTATGAACTCTTCGATCAAATAAGAGGGGCACAATGGTCCTCGATGGTTGACCATCGATCAGGCTATCACCAGTTACATGTACGGGATGAGGATATACCAATGACGGCTTTCAGATTCCGCTACGGACACTATGATTACTTGGGGATGCCTTTCGGCATGTTGAATGCCCCTGATGTGTTCATGGGACTGATGAATCGGATCTTCCAGTCGTACTTGGACCGGTTCATATTGTTATTCATCGAGCACATCCTTGTGTACTCGGAATCAGAGGAGGAGCATGAGAGACACCTGTGGATGGTTCTAGATGTACTTCGGGAGCACCAGCATTATTGGAAGCTCTCGATGTTCCAGTTTTGGATTCAGGACATCCACTTTCGGGGACATGTCACCTCAACAGATGGATTAGCTGTGAAACTAGCCAAGGCGGAGGCTGTGTTAGAATGGGAGACGGCTTGGAGTGTGATGGAGGTACGAAGCTTCCTTGGGTTGACAGGATATTACCGAAGATTCATTCCTGACTTCTCCCAAATATTAGCACCGATGAAATCCCTGACCAAGAAGGGGAAACCCATTGTATGGATAGAGAAGTTCCAGCAGGCTTTCGAGCAGTTGAGTCAGAGTTTGACGAGCGCCCCAGTCTTGAGATTGCCGGAGGAGGGCGTTGAGTACGAAGTCTTTTGTGATGCCTTAGGGACTGGGCTCGGCTGTGTCCAGATACAGTGGCATGCAGTAATTGCTTATGGTTCGTTCCAGCTTAGGCCACATAAGAAGAACTATGAAACACATGATATTGAGTTGGAATCAGCAGTCTTCGCATTGAATTTGTGGCGACACTACCTTATGGGAGAGCGGTATATAGTCTACTCTGACAACAAGAGCCTCAAGTACATCTTCTCAATGAGAGATCTGAATCTGAGGTGGAGGAATTGGATAATGTTCCTCAAGGATTATGATTTCGAGAACGTCTATACTCTTGGTAAGGGGAACAAGGTGGCAGATTCTCTTAGCAGAAGGTCGAGCTCACAGTTGTTGAGTGAGGTGACACAACAGTTAGATGCGTTGCAGTTATCCATCGTGGATGGAGAAGATGCATCTTACCTATAGTCGATGGTTTTCACCCCTCCACTCTTAGAATGAGTTAGGGAAGCACAACTTGGGGATTTTGACTGTGTGGCATTACATGCTCATTTATCCACGGGACATGCACCTTATGGATATTAGTAAGGTGGGGAGAACGTACTTCTTTTCAGAGGGAGCACTGTTGTACCAGTGGCGTTTCCGGAGGAGGTCCTGATGGAGTTTCATACATACCCTTTGGCGGTACATCATGGAGTGGAAAAGATGGACCGGAATCTCTGACTCTAGTTCTGGTGGTCAGGCATGAAGAATGTTGTCATGGAGTTCATTTCTCGATGCCTCACAAGACAGCATGTGAAGGCTGAGCACCAGGTCCAAGTAGGATTAGATCACCCCCTGGAGGTTCCATAGTGGAAGTAGGATGGAATATAGATGGAATTTGTGATTGGATTACCACGGAAATCCAAGGGCTAGGATTCCATCAGGGTGATCATTGACCGACTCACCATGTTGGCCCACTTCCTAGATATCAGGGAGCAGAGTTTCGTAGAGAGATTGGGACGCCTCTATGTGCAGGAGATAGTTCGGCTTCCTGGAGTCCCCTCAAATATAGTTTGAGATCGAGATGCCCGCTTTACATCCCAGTTTTGGAAGGGATTTCAGGAGGCTTTTGGGAATCATCTATGCTTGAGCACAGTGTTTCATCCCCAGACAGATGGTCAGACGGAGAGGACCATTAAGGTTTTGTAAGATATGTTGCGGGCATGTATGTTGGACTTTGGTCACAGTTGAGAGGACCACCTACCACTAGTAGAGTTTTCATACAACAAAAGCTACCCCTCCACCATTCGTATGGTACTGTTCGAAGCCTTGTATGGGAGACCCTTCCGGTCACCGCTTTGCTGGACCGATCCAGAAGAGTCAGCACTCATGGGTCCAGAGTTGGTGCAAGCTACCACAGAGAAGGTGCAGACCATCCAGGAGTGGATTAAGACTGAACAGAGCCCATAGAAGTCTTATGCTGATAGACGACGGAGACCACTGGAGTTTGAAGAGTGAGACCATGTCTTTATTCGGGTCTCACCATGAAGAGGGTTGCAGAGATTTGGCAGGGGTGTCAAGATATTTCCGAGGTTCATCAGACCCTTTCAGATACTGTACAGAGTTGGTGATGTGGCGTACCGCCTAGCTCTACCGCCTTAGTTGCATCAGGTATGTGATTTCTTCCACGGGATACAGTTGAGGAGGTACATTCACGACCCGTCACACGTCATCGACTGGGGTGAGCGGGACGTTGAGGATGGAGTGACCTTTGCTGAGTACCTAGTGGATATTGGGGATCGACGGGAGAGGATCCTTCGTGGATGATCAATTACCTTGGTGTGCATCTAGTGGCAGCATAGGAATCTTCAGGAGAGCAGGTGGTAGCGGGAGGCTCAGATCCATGCACAGTACCCACACCGTTTTGAGTAGCCTTTGTTTTGAATTTTCGGGGACATAAATCCCTAAGGTGGGGATAATGTAATGTCTCATATCTTTCGTGTATTATTTTTTGAAGATATTATATGGAATTATTAAAAGGCCAGGCATAGAGACGACACCTCATTCTGAGGACCGGTGAGCTAGGGACGATGGTTTGAAACACTTTTTACGTTATGTGAGTCGACACTCGCGTGTGGTTGTAGAATTTTCCAAACGGATGCCTGGATTAAAAATCTGAGGGCATCGTTGCGTCCGGGATGTTGACATTAACCAAGAGCAGGCCTACCTTGGCCTGTGCTGGTCGAGGGGAAAAATTTTATTTTCGGACGTTCTAGTAAAATAAAAATAAAATAAATATCAAAATGTTTATTTTAGTTATGAGAACATCCGCCACAGCATGACAACAGGAAAATCTGTTTCCTTAATTAATGGCGTGTCATAATGACTCAAGAATGTCATGTTTGAGTTATTAATGTTGTCACGTAGTTAAATTCCAAACTCGTTTCTCTTTTTATGGGGGTTAAGAGATTGGTGGTCATTGACGAATTTTTTTGAGAGGAAGCTCTGGAGAAGAGTTCGTGGAGCTGTGGAGGAAATTCATGGAGAGAACGACGACAGATTGAGGCTGTGAATCGCTGCGCCAACGATGTTGAAGGATCTCAACAATGGTGGCAGCACGACATCTTCACCAATGATCGATCCCTTCTAAAAGGTTGGGGTTGTTATTTAAATCCTTTTTCCAAGTTATTGATTTAAATGACGAACGCGGATCAACCATGAACATGTTGATCCGCAGATTCGTACATTCTTGCAGGAGGGATTTTTTCTTTGGGCATTTTATGGGGAATTAATCCATGCTATATACTATTGTTGATTCTTTCTCCTTTTATGCCTATTAATGGGAGCGGATCAATGCCATGACGAACGACGGTGGAGGTTTGTTCCTAACATTTTTTATTGGAATTCTTCCCCCTTATTCCCTTCTCACGTGTTCATCACATTCTTCATGGGGCGACGAACAATATATCGTTGTGCATACGTTCCACGACACAACAATCCCAAATCGAAGGTTCGACAGTTCCACGACCTAGCATAGGTGCGGTGATGATGGCGCACGATGAATCAGACCGGATCAAAAAAGGGCGTTCTTCGAGCATTCTTCACGTGGGAAGATCAAATCATGTTTTCGGAGTCGATTAGAGGTCTGAAAACACTGGAAGTGGCTTCATGGTGATGGGGTGACCAAAATCAGAAGGTTTCGTTACA
Organism: Viscum album; assembly: GCA_963277665.1. Taxonomy (NCBI): domain Eukaryota; kingdom Viridiplantae; phylum Streptophyta; class Magnoliopsida; order Santalales; family Viscaceae; genus Viscum; species Viscum album. Next base: position 1,266,273,291 of record OY728165.1, on the reverse strand, counting down.
ATCGGGTGGCCGAATCGATGAACGGATCATCAACAGAGACGCGATGGTGGAAGTCCATGATTCTAGAAATTTTCAGAATACACGGCTTGTACTTCCGAAGAACACGTCGTGTAGTATTGGCGGTGGATAGGGTTTTTGGAGTCCAAGAAGAATCACACGGTGATTTGGGCTTTCCCCGAAGCTCATCATGTACTTTTTGAAATACACGAACACAAGATGATCTACACAGCTTCAGGCGGCACGGCGTGTACATCAGGATAGAAGCTGCTATGCAGGACTCGACATGATTCTCGGGGATACACAAACATGGGTTGAAACAAACGGGTTGATTACCATGTACAGGCACGTGCCCAGGGTACATGGAGCCAACCCCAGTCACATAGACATGGTGTGTACACCGTACTACATGCAGTGTACTCAGTTTTTTCTATGCGACCAGCTTTACGACACGGTCCGTTATACACTGGCAGTACCCGGGGTCAGACCACACAGTGTGTAACCTTTCTACACGCCGTGTACTTTTTGGCAAATGGAATGGTCCTCTTGTTCATTGTATTTTAAACATCTTTCATTTAGGTTAGTGCCCCTTCTTCTTGTTTCCCTAAAGGTCAGGCATCATTTCCTCACACAGGAGTATGATCCCTTCAGCAGGAATTTCTGTGATAGAGTCAGGCATCCATCCAAGAGGGCCGGATTGAAATCCTCTATCCTTTCCTGACCCAAGGTAGAGTTAGGTATCGACATGAAAAAATATACCAAGCGTTGATCCTCTACCTATCTAGTGTGTCACCTAGTTGGTGAATATGGATGAGTCGCGGTATCAGCCATGGCCCTGGCAGTGATCCACATCTGTGTATCGTGATCTTCCCCACTCATGAGTGTGTCTCCTGTAATGAGTGTGAATAACTCTCTTGACAGTTCCCGATGAACGGTACTTCTCAGATGTACATCATCAGAACTGTAAGACTCGGGGAGTGTGGGCTCCAGGAATGAGTGCTCCATGGAATCTTCACACTGAACTCCTAGCTGGGGGTATGCAGTTGTGCGATTTGTCTCTAGACCACGGGTCTGGGTTTTGGGTATATGTGGTTTGTTCTATATGTCCTGTAGACATACACTGTTCATAGCTCATTGTACCTTTACTTATGTCTTGTTTTGTGGTTTTTAGGGTCCTCTATTGAGTATTCTTATACTCACCCATGCACAGGCCTTGCCCGCACTTCTGGTGTCTTGTGCAGACGAGTATCCTTTTGACAGAGTCTAGGGAATACCCGGACAAGACCAAGGTTTTTGAGTTCCCTGCAGGCTTAGGCGTTCCAACAGCTACGAGCAGCATTCCCAGTACCTTTTTTGTTCATATGTTGGACTTTGTAGTTTTCAGACTCTTATTTTTGGTGGGCTTGTATTCTGGTCCGGTTTACTTTTTTTACTCTACCATTCTGCGTACTCTGTTGGTTGGGTTTAGTTGTATGCATGCATATTGTTCCTTAGTGTTTTACTTTTCAGTATTTGTGGGATTGGAGATGTGTTCGTGTGTACAGGTACTTAGGCAATTCCACCCATGTTAGTAATATTCCTACTCGGTTCTAGACGTAAGACCCTGGCCTATTAGAGGCGGGCATGGGGAGTCATAGCGCGGGCCCAACTGGGACGGGTCGTGAAATACTATAAATAATTTTTTCACAACAATAACACTCATTAATTAAAAAAATAATTTCATTCTTGATAAAAATAGTCCTGAAATATTCCTTTCTCTTACACTTCCTTATACACTGTAATATTTTTTTTCAAAAACATGGGAGGAGCATAAAAATTCAGTAAGGTATATAAAACAAGGGAAGAAAAAATCAGTCCAGGAGTACATACAATTCAATAAATAACTCTTTACAATAATAAAGCATATATCTTTAACATACCTCCTGAAAGCAAATGATTTTTTAATAACACATAGAAATCATAAATCATACAGGTAACATGTGGCATCAAAAACATACTTACATTGTAGCATTCACAACTACAAAGGGAGTTTTGTTTGGATTACCCCTCACAATATATTTCATAAATCTTTTATGAGAAACATTAACATTTACCATTTTCACATTAACCAATGCATTGGAGAGCTATCTCGAACTCACCCGCCCCAGTTTTATCAAGGAATCACCCATATGTTTTATCAAAAAACCACCTATCAAATTTACAAGTAACATTACATAATCATAGCACATACAAGATTATAATTATCTACATTTCACTAATCAACCAGAATGAATCAATTAACAATATTGTATATTCATTCTATTTCCAAAACCATTTAAAAACATTTAATAATGTGATTTTTGAACCAATTTGTCTCATACCACGTTGAATCAATTAAATTAATTAAAAATTTAAAACATTAATTTCTATATAAATAAATCCTAAAAACCATTTTTAAATCATTGACATTAATGAGAATGATTTATAATAGTAAATATATAAAACATTTAAAACATTACTTTAAATAAATATTCCTTTACAACATGAGAAAACACTTGAATGAAAATAAATTCAGAATAACATTAAACAAATCCTAAAATATCATGATAATAAAGAGATTCTTGATATAATATTTCAAAGGTCATTATATACACCATCTAAAGTGAATTGGTGTATAACAACAAATAAGTCTCAATGGAATGTAAATTGATACAAAATCCCTTATGAATATCGTATCCTTATATTAAGTATAAATATATGACATATTTATGTGTGAAAAATTTCAATACACACAATATAAGTGGATATTAAGTGTAAAACAATCAGAGTTCATTAACACGTATTCCTGTAAAAAAACCAATGACATAGATATTTTACTCAATGAATGGATATTGTGATATGATTTCCCTTACAATGGTCATATAAATGATGTAAGAATTTATCAATGAGATGATTATGTGTTTTAATTGTATATACACACAAAGGTAAGTTTAAATTACAACATAAATAAATATTTATTTATTCTACACATAATCTTTGAATAATATAATCAACAAAGTATGCATAACACCCAAATAGAAGAGATTGAGTTTAGAAATTCCCTTATAGAAATTTGACATCCTAACCACGTCACATAAAAATTCAAAAAATGAGTTGATGAGAGAAAAAAAGAGTCTATAAAAATTTAGACAGAAAATAGAAAAAATATATATATATAATAACATACCCCAACAGAAGAAACTGGAAATAAAATACAAAACATAAAAGAAGTATTTAAGTAAAATAGGAGGGTGAAAGTATCCCTTACCTCGAGTACGGCATGCATCGTTCATTCTATATATTCCATAATAAAAAAATAGGAAAATTTATACTTTATTTAGAAACTTTTTCATGTTTTTTATTCAGTTTTTATTACATATCATCATGTTGTAAAAATTACATAATTATTTAAGTTCATATCGCTCGTTTTGTCGACATTCAGTACTTGAGTAAAACACAATATATAATTACAAATTGTCCATATCGTCTAAATTAAAATATATCTAGAATATTTTTCATGATTTAAATTTAATATATATCTATTATATATAATTATTTATAATATTCCATAACATTTGGACATTATAAATGAAATTCACTGTTCATGGAGACGGTAGGCCGTACATACGCATGAAGGCTACTTTTATTTATTTCACATATTAATGAAATGAGAACAAAATGATATATAGTTATATTATAATTATAGTATAATATAATTTGTTATATATGTTACATTATTTTTTTAACTCCATCCATTATATGTTCCACGTATGGTATGAATGAGTCACATCACTTTAAGGGGGTGGTAGTCCGCATTTTCTCAAATAAAATTATCATATTTACACATTATGGAAAGGATAAATGTATTCTGTGAATAAAAAATATAGAAGAATTGAAAAAATATAAATATAATATATATCATATATAAATATGGTTCCATCATAATGGCCACCATGAGAGTGGTAGGGGAAAATTTAACAATCATTGTTTCGTGAGACAATAGTTCATCGTCCACAGAAACAGCATGTTCATATCCCTTAGATGGAGGTGTGTGTAAGTGTAGTTCAAATACATATCATAAAAACATTCAACTATATTTAGGATACTATTTTTCTTATGTATTCTAATAATAAGAATAGAATAATGAGTGAATATGTAAAATAGGGGAAAGGAACACAAGAGAAGATGCTACCTCTTAAAATGTGTAACTCCATTTGATTTGAGCCAATAGGATTTTTTTAAATATATTATGACCATGTTGAGGCTCTAAGAGGAAGGGAGTGATGTGGGAAGATTATTTAGTTTGAATTTGGATGATCCAATTGTCTTTTGATGTCTATGTTATGAGGGTAGAGGTGGTGGCCTTTTATAAGAGGGGGAGGGCCACTTTAAGATTGTCTAGAAATATTAATTTATTATAAAATATATTTTGATTCCAAAAGAGTCCAAATTTAGTTATTTCTAGAATAAGATAAATATATGTCTAAATAAAATCATCCAATATTTATTATACATGTTTTTTATATTTTTTAATCCTTATCTTTTGTATTTAACACTTTTTTACTCTTACTGTTTTATCAAGCATTATACATTTTGAGAATTCAAATAGTTACAAATGCATGAAAAATGTCCAATGAAAGAGTAATTAATAAACATTATACTTATCATAACTTTTTTTCTGAATCCTTGATATTTTTTTAATTTTATGATATTTAATAAAATGTTATATATTTTAAAATATGAATTATATCAATTTTGACACTATTCATATCATGATGTTTTAAAAATACATAACAACTTGATTCCATCTCAGAACCGTCATTAATACAAATATAACATGTCAATATCATCTAGAAAATTCGTTGATGACATCAAAAAAACAAAATTTTATTAATTATACAATTATTGTATAATTTATTTGAATCGATTATTAGTGAAGAAATCACTTCATCATCATTGTGTTAGAATTAAATTTAATTATTTAATATATAAAAAATATAAATAAACAATAATAATATATAAAATAATTTAATCTTTCTAATAAGTATTCATAGTTGAAGAGATCAATTATATAGATGCATATAAATATTATTTTAGTAAAAGATGCATGTTTATGTTATATTTTTCATTACTCTAAATTAATTCTTATAAAATGTCATTTTCACTATCAAGTGGGTCCATGGGGTCCCAAAATCGACCAATGGATGCCCATGGTCTGACATACCTCATCTAATAGAATTAAGACATATGTTAGTGTAGTTTAATATTATTATAATATTATTTTTTTCCTTATTTACCAGATTTACCCTTTATCCATGGTAAATGAAATAATTACTCAAATTACTATTTATAATGCTTAAAAATAAAAGGTACATATTCAGAAAATTTGGATATTATGATTACAAATATGGAATCAATTTTTCCAAATTCAAAACATATAAGCTGCAGTATTTAATTTAAAATTAATTCCTCTTGTCAAAGCCAAAGAGCGGGTTTTTAAGAAATAATAACTATCCAAAGATTGATATGTGTTTATGTTCAATTTAAAAGTGAAATTACTTATAATGAACAAAATTGGTTTAAATGATAAAATAATAATCTAATACACTTTTAATACAATTAAATGTGCAATCCAACTATATATCTAAATTAGATGAAAAGGTATTTTTGACATAAATGCGGTATTTTTCACTATTCACTAAAAAATGAACATTATCATAAAATTTTCAATAATTTATCCAATGTAAATATTTATGTTCCACTTGTAAATAAGAAGTTTGTTTTTCAAATATAACATATAAAGGTGTCAAAATCTACATGTAAAAATGATTCCCATCGAAATGTGGTAAAAAACATTTAAAAATATTAGTGTATTTCATTCTTTAAATTGGATTCACTCTTATTTTAAGCCTCTAAAATTTATTGGAAAATGTAATGATATTAAATATATATATATATATATATATATATATTCATATTTTAGTTAATTTTGTTCATTTCTGCCAATACAATGGCTAAAAATTTACTACCATTTAAAATATTATTATTATATTATTTTTTTGGTATAAATCATAGTAGTGAGCAACATAAGATTTCAAGGAAACCCATTGTTGTGTGTTGAGTATTCTCTCAGAAAAAGAATCACCTTTAATGTAAAAATAATATCTTATTCATAAATATTAATATAAAGGAAAAATTTATTATTCTATAAATACCTAGGTCATTACAATATACATAGGCATACCTTTCCCCTCACATGTATTTCACTACCATGGATGAATTAACACCTAACGGGGGAACCAATATATATATATATATATATATATATATATATATATATATGTACCTATGCATAATCAGGTGTGTCTCCTTAGACCTGGGGAAATGAAATCACATAGCATGGACCTGCGCACTACACAATAATAATTAATGACCCAAAAAACTATAGACCCCAATTTAAAAGGTGAGAAAAAAATCTGTGAGAAATAAACCTCACCTCAGATGGTGACGACAAGCCAAAATAAGATGATCCACCTTGCCTTTAGTGGTGGTTTCTATAATATGAACCACCAATACCTAAGAGTCCATTCACACAAACCTAGAACAAAAATAAAATCTAGAAAACTATTACCCATCAACCTAGGTTTCAGCTGACCTTGGTAGGATGCTGGAGAGGCTGAAATTTGGCTAGAAACAAGGAGGATAAGGTAGAGCGGATCATACCTTGAAGACTATGACCATGAACCGATGGAAATGTGGTTTCAAACAATGAAGTATAGAAGGCTATTGAAGTGGGCTCATGTGACAACTTTAGAATCACTTTGGGGGTTCTACATCACAGATATGGTGAGATAGGGGTGATGGAGTGAATAGTTTAGGTTTTTATTCTAATTTTATTTTCATTTTAATAAAATTACATTTTTAAAAACTGAGTATCACGCGTGGTTTGGGCTTCACATTTTAGACATTAATGCGCTATCTTTTCAACCACCACATGTCAACAAAAGAACCTCACACGTTTTTTCCTCAATGTTTTTCGAACTATGTGAAAATCATGTTACAAATAGTGCATAGGAACGGCATCCAAACCTCAACTGCCTCAGATAGGTGCATGGTTTTTAAAACATTAAACATCCCATGAAAAAAGACTATGCCACCCCCCCTCCCTTTAATAAGTCCACATAGTTACCTATAGTGGGCTGCACCATTTTAGACAAACCGTTTCCCCTTTGTAGTTTTTCAAAAACCATGTTTTTTAGGTCCACTGCTTCTGAAACTCCTTGAACCACCTAGGACACATAAATTGCCTTCTCCCAAGTCCAGAAACATCACCTTGAGAGTTTCCAACTCTCTAAATTGAGTTCCAATGCTTGGATTAAAAAATGACTTGTTCAGAAATTAAAATGGTTTAAAAACATTCGCATTTTAGTCTGGTCCAAAATGCAGATCCTTACAACCTTCCCACATTATTACTTAACATCCCCTAGAAGCCATTGGGAACAATGTAATCCTCAACTAAACTACAAGGGTCACAAAGAAACATTTAAATGTTCGTGTTTCAATCCTAAATTCCTAACACACCACTAGGCATTCATTCAACACATAGCACATAATCCATTGTAAAAACTGATCCAATTCCCAAATTCCAACTGAACAACTAATATGGCTCCAACCTAAGCCTATTTAACTAGAGAGATGATCATATCATCCGATCTCTATGATTACATCCAAATTTACATCCCACTTTAGGATTCAATATTAATAAAAGGTGAAAATTATAAACCATGGTTCATCCCACTGTTGAAATCTTCTTATATGCACGACTGTAAGCATTTGAAGACTCTCCTGGCATGATTTTATAATTATTAAATAGTTGATTTACCCTCTAACCCAAATACCAAGTCGATGTGGATTTTAATGAATGACCATAGAGGACACCAACCACAAACTTCTTCACTTAACAACATGCCATAAAATTGTCCATCACCAACCTTTACCATTGAACAATAAAGGAAAGAGTAAATCCACAACGATAAAAAATTTAAGAAGTCACCCATCCTAGATGGTCAGTGTTTTATAAGCCGAACTGTGATGCCTAATCCTGTAGAGTCTTGCATTCACGATGTACATGAACATTAATGTCCAAATCAGACTTCTAGTGACATTTCTAGACCAAATCATGATGGAAACCACACATCCCATGTGAAACATAGAAAAAGAAGAACACAACATGCTAAACTACATTTAAAACATTCAACGCGGCGTAAGACCAATGCTCGCATTAGTGCATCTAGGATGAATAGAAGATAGAGGACATGGTCGACACTAAATATAATACACAGAGAGGAATAAAACTATTTCCAGTAAATTACACCCATTTTCTAGAAAGAAGAATTTTCATACCACAACTAGTCAACTACAAATAAGAGACCTGACTTCACCTAAAATTGAACTTTCATTGACAGAAAACATTCCCATACAACACGAAGTAATTTTTTATTTTTTAATACTCCACCATCGAAGTCAAAATATTACCAATGGTTCTCCTCAAGGATTTCTTAAAATTAAAAACCCAAAATCCTCAAGTACTTTCAAGAAAACCACAATTTTAAAATGTTCTTTCTTTGGGTGTTCATTCTACATTGATGGGCACATTTATTTATAATTGATATGATTATCCCCACCATAGGGGTATCAGTGTAGTTGAATGAAAATAAGTCTAGTTTATCGTATGAAAACCTGATCATAACCACATTACATGTATGAGTGGTACTTTGAGTCATACTCATCAGGACATAGCATTAAGAAAGGTGTCAAATCCAAACTGATCGGTGCGTCAAAAATCCCAATAATTTTGAAATACATATCATGCATTGGGATGAAACTAATCCATTAACACTATGCCACATTACTATGGAGTTGACCCAATACTACTCTCAAAATCTCAAGTATCAATAATTCTACAAAACTCATCTGTCTCTTTAGCACATTTAACATTGAACGGTACCATGACCATCAATGCCTACTACATGAGGAAATGAAAAGGTGATAAACGACCAATGAAGAGGCCGACCATTCCTGAGGCATGTCTAAACAATATATTTTTAGAAATTCATGATTCTCATACCCATATAAATTTCAATGAAAACATTACCACTCCTTCGAACAAGGGTTTTATTAAAAGATAAAATTTTAAATAGGGACAACAACACCCAAACAACACTAAATGTTAGTAAGCTCACATGATTTAGATATGAATTTATGTTCTAAGAGTTCTTCCTACCACAGGATATTAGTTCACGGAGAAAGAACATCAATCCTAATGTTAGGTCATGCTAATAAGAGTCTCTAGGCTTAAAATATGGTCACTAAGCCATTGTTAAATATACAACTCCTACAAAGAACTCTATCGTTTCCATTCTATAGAATCCCAAGAAAAAAATCAGCTACCCTTTCAGGAGGGTCACGAACTAGGATACCATTGATGATTTAATTTCAAAGACCTTTATATTTAATAATATTTAAATCCTTACACATATATAAGTTTTAATTTCAAGCATGTGGTACCATTTATCAAAACAAATTGCAAGGTACTCGATCTTAACCAACACTCCTAGGGATAATAAGGCATGTTTCATAAAATTACCTTTTGAAGCATTTACTTTTCATAGAAATTTATTCATATGTAGGTAATTTAAAATATATTTTTTTAAAAATTACGGCGACCTACAAGGGTCCCAATGGGCCAACTCAAATCAAATCAATGATAAAAATATTTTTTATTTATTGCCATTTCACAATATAACGTAGTCACATAACGACATTCGACAACATGTGTTGTAATTTTTCTACTCTTGAGGCACTCATACACTATAGTGATTGGGAAGTGGCCCTAATTATTTGAAACCAATCCCATTTTAGATTATAACCTACTCAAATATACACTAGGGTAGCCATATGGGTGTATATCTACCAACCTATGAAGCATCCATACACTTTATAGTTTGGAATTTGGATACCGTTAATCATAATAAGTTTCACATTACAATTAAACATTATCATCCTTTTTTAATTATTCAAATAAATGGGTTAAATTTTTCTATTTATAATGTTCCCATAAACCATAAAAGGAAAAACATCATCCCATCATAGTTGTATACATATAATTTAGAAAATGAAACCAAATATATATCAAATATGCTAGTATGTCACTAAAAGAAGCTAACACAAATAAAATACTATTAACACAAAATCATGGTAGAAAAATCAAGAGAGGAGTTATAAATAGTTACCTAAGAAGGTACAACATAGAATGTTATTTTAGAACCTAGCATTGAATAAAATCACTAATCATGGAATAACACTCAAGGCTCAAAACCCAATCAGCATGAAACCTATGAATGAAACAACATGGCATGCCACTATGCATGACATGTTAATTTACTATTTTCCTATTATGATTCATAGTATGGAACTCCCCTTCTAAATTAGGCCAAGAGTAAAAAATACTAAAATCATAATTCAAAAGCAGTGGAAAATAAAACAGACACTAAAGGTGAAATCATATCAAATGTAATATCCAACATCATGAACAACTATCCCACCCCTGTCCATTTGGTCATTTCGTGGACATTGGGTGATCAGTCAAAAGCAAAACTATTATAAAAGCACAGACAAAATTATAGTCTCATGTCTTCCATCACATATCAAAAAGGAAAGGAACAAAGTTACATCTGATACCACTCTATAATGTCCTGAGCCCGCATACCTTCATAAAAATAGTCATACTGGTGTGTCTCATGGCCAAAATCACATCTCCCCCTATGCCATAGGCTACCAACTAGAAATAAGGGTCTCAGGAGGTGATAGTGGGGATACTACACCCTCATATCAACGATGCATAATGGTATAACAGAGTAAATAATAGGAAATAGTGGAAGTACTTTGAAAAAAACAAAATCCAAATAATAAGAATTTTATATATGTGTCCAATTATAGTTTATACAATATATGAATGCATGAAATTGTAATGATAAATATCAAAATTCAGTAAATAGTAAAAAAAATCAGTTGATACAAAACAAGGAAAATGAATTAAAGACCCACAGACGATCTCCAGGAGCATCTTGAGCTCCACCTCCATCCTTTTCTCCTAACTCCTCATACAAGAAGACAACATCAATCAATCAACCATGTTCTAAATGACTGTAAAAAAGGAAGGTCTACTCAGGTAACCAAGTGAAACAGTATCCCATGTTAAGTGTTTGATATAAATCTCAATAGGTTGGCGCCCCCGATTACTAGTCCAATGTAGCTAGTGTAATTTTATTTATACAGGGAGTAGGTATAGTATAATTTAATAAAATGAACATTATAAATATGTAAACACTCATCCATGATCAGAAGACACACTTCAAAGTTATACCATATTCAGATTTTGTCCAGAAGAATAGTATGATCAAGTCATATATATATATATATATATATTAGGGTGTATCTAGACATACCACTTCCTTCCAAATTCAATAGGAGCTCACAAATTTTTCCCAAAACCCTATTAATTTTCATGATGTAAGAATGCCTCCCATCATATAAGTATAACAATCATGTGGTGAGAATGATTCCCATCCATAGAAATATTTTAGGTGTGGAGTATGAATGCCTCCCACATTTAGTTGTACAATAGTTAACTATGTGGCCTGAACATGTGCACATTTTTAATATAAGAATGGGGTTAAACTGCCTCCCATACATAAAAGATAATATTAAATTATGTGGCATCAACATATGCACACATCTAATATTGGTATGGGGTAAAACTACCTCCCATCCTTACAAGATAAAATACATGTGGTGAGCTTGCCTCTCATCCATAATCGTTTACATAGATGGCAGGTATGAATGCCTCCCATCTATTTTAATTTACAATCATTTCCATAACTATAATTTAATGCATTATGATTTACCTCATATTCATTTCAAATAGTTATACCATATAAACATAAGAAAACATGTTCACATATATACTTAATGAAACTCATCTTAAGTATTTCAATAGAAGCATTTCAAATAGATCACATTCATTTATCCTAGGTGTACATAAGGCATGACATATTAAGTATTTATGATGGTATAGATACATATTCATTTCCAATCATAAGTGAAATCCCCTCATGAATGTCACAATCCATTTATAATTCCATTTAATCATTGTTGATTACATATGGTGATTTGTGATCATAATGATGATCTTTGGACTAAGCCATCCTAGATATTTCTAGTCCACTATAATAAGCCAAGCATACTACACTAACCCAATGCATAGTCTTACCAAACTATTTTGTTTCACCCAATGATTAACAATTTAATACATCCCAAAGGAAAACATGTAATTGAGTATGATTCATCCTACAAATGGTCTTTATGCTCAATTTTCCTAAACACATTAAATTGATTCAAGAAATATACTTTTAAGTTCGAGGATGTCACCATCTCACTTCGTTCATTCTAAACATGTCTCGTTAGATTACGTTAAGGAAATGAAACATATCGCCTTTGGGTATTCCTATAAAATTCAACTCATTCATCTTTCCATATTATTAAAATTCCATAGACATGGCATAAATGAGACACAAAGACTTTTTAGAAGGTAAGGTCAAAAGTCTACTAATATTTCATTAATTAACTCTATGAACTTTAAAATAATAAATTTAATTAATCCATTGCTAATATAAGGTTATAGATAGGGACCCTACCACAAAGTGGAACCATCCCATACACTTCAACTCTTGGGAATTTCTAATTAATAACAGCTACTCCCACATGATCACAAGCACTTTTGCATACATATAAGGATACCTTGCCCCTACGCACACACTTTCATGTCCATTTGAAATTTAAAGGCGTCCATACATATATTATTATATGCATATAGTAGTCTCCACTAATCAATGTATGATTCATTCATATATATACAAAGGCACACCTTTCCCCATACATGTATTTCACTTTCACGATTGAATTTACAAATAACAGGGGAACCAATATATATATATATAGATATATATATATATATATATATATATATAACTACCTACGTATACAAAGGAAAGTGGACATAGACCTGGTGACCGGAAATCACACAAAAGGGACCAACACACTAGACATTAATTATTTCAAACCATAAAACATCTAATGAATCCTATTTAAATTTTTTGATCCAAGATGCTAGAAATAACCCCCACCCCCCTCAGATAGTGGTAACGAATTGAAATAATCCAAACCACCTCACCTTCGGTGTTTGTTTTCAGAACATGCACCAAAATGAACTAAGAGGCCATTTTTACAACCCTAGAATATATAAAACCTATGAAAACTATTACCCATCGACCTAGGGTTTCGTCAAAACTCAATAGGGAGAAGAAGATGCTGAAATCTTTCTCAAAAGATGGAGGAGAATAAAGAAAAGATCATACCTTGATGAATCATACAAGGAATTGGAGGAAAGATGGTGTGAACCAGTGATGGAGAGAAGGCCATTGGAGGGGGCTCGTGCAGCGAAGGGGGAACACCTTCTGGGCTGTTGCATCCTGGGTCAAGTGAGAGAGGGGTGAGGGAGTGATTATTTAAGTTTTTATTTCTAATGAAATATCATTTTAATAACATTTTATTTTAAAAAACAAGGTATCATTCATGGTTTCTAATGCATGGTTTGGGAAACTGTGTGCCAACCATGTGACCTCCACTAGACACCAATAGAACTCAGTATAGTTTTGCTGCACGGTCTGCCTAACCGTACGTAAATAGTGTGATGAATAGTGTAGATTTACTACCTCCAACGTCAGTCATAGGGGCTAGGCACATGGTTTTGGAAGAAGTGTCCATCCCATGAAAAATAACTCTTCCCCACTTAAATAAGGTTGCATTATTACCTATATTGGGATAGACATCTTCAGACAACTGTGTTCCCCTTTCAGTTTTTACAAAACCACTTCTTCTTAGTGGAGAGCTCTAAAAACCTCTCGACCCACCCTAGAAATATAATGGGTCTTCACCCAAGTCCAAAAATGTAACCTAAGATGTTCAAACTCTCAAAATTATGTTTTGAAGTTAGGTTTTCAAAATGAAATTTTTAGAAATTGAAAAGGTTAAAAACTATTAACTTTTCATCTCGTCCAAAATGCAGATAATCGTATATTTTACCACATCATAACAGCATGTAAAACCAGTACCATATTAATATTGAGTAATATTTCCACAAAATATATTACAATTAAATTGACCACACTCCCACTAAAACATTTATTGATAGAAATATATCATTTATTTCTTATATAATAGTATTCCATCATGGATTCATCAAAATCAACTACCCATGGGATAGATGCTTTTATTAAACATTATATAGATCTATTCAAAATCTATTATTATTAGAATTTACTGCAGTCATAATCACTTTTGGTTGTGTTATATAGACATCTATTCAAGGTTTCCTATTATTTAAGGTTATTTTTAAATCCATTTACTAAACCACAAAGTTATGGTATAATGCTATCGAAATTAGAATTCAGATGAATTTAATCAAACGATGCTATTGAAATGGTTTCTTCGAGGTCATTTATTTTACAATATTTTTATTCTTTTCAACCAGTTGTGGCCATATGGGAATAGAAATTAACATCCTTTAATGGATTCTTCATAAAACCCTATTTAAATCGCCCAAGGGATTTACATGAACCATAATAACCAAAAAAATATAAACATTTCTTTTTGTACAATGAATCCATTTTAGAAATTATTACTTCTATGCCTCTTGTATAATATATTCAATTTACTACTTCCATAGGGGATGAGAATAATTATTGTTTAATAAATAGGGTCACCATTATCGTTGACTGCAAACCCATGTATTTTTATTTTTCTAACCTCTATTTTACTTATATGGAATATGTGTGTATGTGGAATTATTTCATCCATTGTTTTTTATGTTTCGTTTATACCCAATAATGTATACCCATAGAATATAAATAATTTAATTCTTTCTCAATCCCACTATCTATTTTATAGATATAATCTCTCTCAATAACATCACATGTATTTCAATTCTTACGTTTTTATAATGGGGTTCTGATAGTTAGTATCCCTATTTTTTCCTTTGGGTATCATAAAAATATACAGTTTGTGCATCGAGGTGAATGTTTATTTCATGAATATCTCTAACAATAATTTTTCATCCCCACACATGTATATTCTAAAATATGTGTTTTTTCACTTAATAATTTCTATGGTATATCATATACAACTTTTATTTGTACTTGGTTTAGTTTGTGAAATGTTTTCTGTAATGCATATATTTAAAATAATATTGGAGGATTTTAGGAATCACCGTTTAGCTTGTAATGAACAACAAGGTGTGGTTCCTCATTTTACTTAAAAAATTTCATTGGTGTTTATATGGAGGATTAAGTTTGTATAAAATACCATACTCATTTAAATATTTAATAAAGTCTTTGCTGATATATTCTCCACCATGGTTTGAATTCTGTTTTCTAATCTTCTAAATATGTTGGTTCTAAATTTCATCATTCAATTATTTAAATTTCTAAAAGTATTCTTACTTTTACTACATTAATGAGATATACCTATGATTACTGAAATCATGAGTAATATTTTTTTGTGTATGATAACCAATCTCTTACTTCAAATGGGATTGTTCCACATGCATTAGTATGAATAAACACTATAATCATTAATGCCCTTTATCCAATTCCACTAAAAGATGATTTTTTCATTTTACATTGTTATATTACATTAAAAATTAGAATTAGTTATTATTTATAATTAATTGAAATACCCATTTGGTTGTAACATAGTCAATTGTTTATCATTTACATTTCAAATGTGGTTTTGCAAAAGTTAGGTGTGGTAAGAGTCTTGTGAATTATATTCATTATCTATTTTCAACACATTCATCTAATAATATAAAGTATAATGTCCATTGTGTAAATTTTCCATACCATAACATATTAATTCTTTTTAAAAAAATAAAAATTAAATTTAAACATGTAAATATAATCTTCTATATATTATTTTGATACAAAATTATTTTTTTATAATTTATAGCACATTGTAACAATTTCTAACAAACAAGATAATTCTCATCAACAAAATTTATTGGTAGTCACCAATGGATAGTGATGCCAACATAGCACCATTTGTTGGAAAAAATTTCACCTCACCTAGAAAAATCGTTCAAAATATACTATGATGATTCATATTTTTAGAAATATGAGAAAAATTTAATGGATCATTCCTTCTAAATATTTTGTTTTTTCCATAGGAAAGGTTATTATGTGGGAGAATTTGGGAGTTATCTAGATGCTTAAGGTGTTTCAATAGTATTTTGAGGCTCACCATGGATTGTAACACAACATTGTTGGTTTTATTAGTGTTTTTTCTTTCATTGTTGTGGTCGTGGGTTTTAGAGGTTTTGTAAACACAAATTGGGGATGGTGTGGTGTTAGGTTTGTTAGTATGGTGGTCTTTTTATGTTTTGTGGGATTTAGAACCACACCTAGGGTGGGAAGGGTGTTAGGCATGGTGCCTCAGATTTCATCCTATCAGTAATAGTAATGGGAGACATAACATGCCTTTTTCATTTTCATGGTTATAGAGAAACAACCAACACCTATGATCTGGGTGTAACGACCCAAAACTTGTTAAATGAAATTTACTTCTTTAATGACTAAATTCATTATCATGTACTGAAGTTATAGAGAACACCAACACTAATTTCCTTATTATAGGTTATTATATGTTATATATTTTTCGATATAAATGATTGTTAAGTGGATTTACATTGATAATATATCAAGTATACATTTTCCATTAATATTTGTATATTAAACATTATGATATAGTTTAATTGACATAGACGGAAGAAGTGATGGCCATGAGTAGCAGTATTATAGCCTTTGATGGCCATTTATCGAAGCTCTCATGGAAGATAGAATCATTGGAATTTTCCCTCAACCAAGCCTAGACTATATTCAACAAATAATAATGATCAAAACTATTTATGGGATTATTTCAATCCCATTGAGATCGTAACCCAAACTAATTTCCCCAAACCACCCCAAAATCACTCACCATTGCACATCATATCCTTGTGGAATTCAAAAGGGTAATAAAAGGATAAGTATGTAGTCCATATTTGTATGAATTATTAAATTTTCCTTCAATAAAACTATTATTATATATTTCATTTTCATTAAATCCTTATAAATTATTAGATAATGATTTTTATAAATATAATTTTATGATGTGATGAAATGAAAATTAAATTTTTGGGGAATATATAATTTTAATCATGAAAATATTTTTTTTATGAATTTTGGAATTCCAAAATAAAAGATATTCAAATAAAATATTTTTAGTCAATAATATTAATTTACATTAAATGATAATATAGTTTTATAGATTCAAATACAATTTCTAGAATTGTAATAAAAAATTATTTTCTAAATTGTTTTTCTATAAATGGTGTTTTTATATTTAAAAGTGTAAATTACAATATATATATATATATATATAATTTTACGGATAAAATATAAAATTATTTTTTAAATCATCATGTCAATAATTACCAACAGTGAATTTTTCATAACATTATAAAATAGTACAATGTTTTGGTTAAAATAAATTACGGAATAAATATAAAGTTGGTATACTGACAACATAAATGCCTATAAGTGATTTAATACTTACTATAATGATTATAAATGGCCATAATTATGTTTACCATTTAATATAAATTT
The DNA here is from genome assembly GCA_963277665.1 of Viscum album. NCBI lineage: Eukaryota > Viridiplantae > Streptophyta > Magnoliopsida > Santalales > Viscaceae > Viscum > Viscum album. The sequence goes on along the minus strand of OY728165.1, from coordinate 1,266,255,460 downwards.
AATTTTATTTCCTATTTTTAATTTTATAAACCCTTCATGAATCCTCTAAACCATATATTATATTTTAGGGTAATAAATTTAATCTTTATAAACATCACACACTTTCACATCACATAGGGTATTATTTTAATGATTTCAGTTATTAGGAATTTAAATTATTGAAACCCAATTTTATTTTGTATAACCCATGCAAAAAAACACTGTGACTGTTTGTGGTTTGGATTAATTGATCATATAAAGTCCAAATCCTATGTTTGGAAATTAATAATGAATTATTGACTTTTTTTACAAAAACCCAAAAAATATCCCATTAATATTTAGAAAAGGCCAGTAGATAACAATGGTAATTAGACCAATCCCCTTTAGTTACTTATTACGGAGCACTAAAGCTCTTAAGAGGATCTTCCCATACTTTTAGAAGCACTCTCACAAGGTATGAGAACCTCTTCTTCTCATATTAATTAATTAAAATTCATTACATTATTCCATTTTATTTACTATTTCTAAAATTGGAATGTGGTTTTACCCATCCATGTGCCCTACCTCCTGATTTCAAGGTGATGATATACCAATTTCACTATTATTTTACCCTTCCATAAATCATTATGTACCCCTATATGTTGTTGGAATTATCCACTAATTTTCTAGGCCAAATATTTGTGTAGTGAATACCCAAAAAAATTTATAGTCAAGGGTATTCACCTTGACCATACAATGCTTTATTGATTTTTCAATTCCATGTATGTATCTGAACCTACATAATTTTTTTGTTAAATTTTATGTAAGACATCCTTATGTTTTAGGATTTACTTGGCACACTTACTCATGAAAATATTATGAATGTGATGGGTGTGCCTAGAATTATATAACTCTCCAACACATTGGGTAATGTTTTTATCTGATGATATACCATGTATGTCTTAAAAGAAGTTATCTTAAGCACCATAGGATAGGATTTCATAGAAGTTATCCTTGACTTATTCTTATGATATCATGCTTTATTTTCTTCCACATTACACTATTTTCTTTAGGCTATTAGGTTATATAATGGATTATTTTACAATATTCTTATACTCACCCCTCATACATTAACTTGATTTTTATATTGGATTACATATACTTAATTACCTTATACAATACATTCCTTATTACTTTACTAGGATTTTTAACTCACCCATTTCTAATGTACATTTGTAGGTTATCCCATGGATTCTTAGGTGACCAATAGAATTTAAGGCCATTTTAGTGTCTTTAAATAATGATTTAATACCTATGTTTTAGTTTATTATGTCATGTACCTAATTTCTTAAATATATTTGTCCTCATGATCTTATGTGGTTTTGTTATTTGTTCCTTTATAAAATAAATCATTGACTAATGTTTCTAAAAGAAATCATTTTTCATAGGTGGTATCATAGAAAGGTATTGATATTTTTTGGGATTTGGATATGAAAAATATAGTGAAATCTTTATGGATAAGAATAAACATTGGATAGAATACCTAATTTTGGTAATATATTGAGTAATTTTTTTCTAGGAAAATGCATCCCAATATTGATACTACGAGTGGGTGGTGTTATGATACAACTGTAACTAGTGGTAATGAATCTGGAAAGGGATCATTGATTTGGACATGATCGTCAGCTAGTGAATGAAAATGGTTCTTGAAGTACACATTGTTGACACTTCTAGATGATATAAAATGGTAAATTCACAATAAAATTATGAACAATTATGAAGGGAACCAAATATCATATGATATTTTATATCAGACAATAGATCATGGATAACATTACTTGAAACTTATAAATTTATATGTTAATGATTATATATCGTTTATGACTTATCAATTTAATATTCATTGTATCCCATTAAGTTTTTTAATTGTTCAAAAATATTCATCCTTAATTATAAATTTTTAGTCAATTGTGGGAGATAGCAGAAATAGAATCAAGAACCAATGTGTGGGACAATGTGATGACTCCACCAAATTAAATTTCATACAAAATAGGGGTTGTGATTGGTAACCTCATCAGAATAAGATCCAAGTGAAATAACATTTTGAACTAAAATATAATGTCTCAATTTATACATTTATGTAACAAATGACTATATCATTTATTGGATCTTCTAATCCTTTAATCCTGGAACAATGGATAAACCCCACTGAAAATATAATCAGCATCTTCTAATTCCCTATGAAATAGAAGGTTGTCCTGGTTGTTTATCATATGGATTGATAATCTAGTCAATATTTGATGGTTTTTTTGAATATAATCCTTGAATAAGATATCAATTTATGAAGTAGAAGGACTTATGGAAAGTGTCTTTTGACAAATATTTTATTCACGTTATTTGATGTAAAATGGAAATGGATTTTCTTATCCTCAAGGAAAAGGATGATGGAAACATTGGGTTGTATGAAGTGAAAATGGTATTAAATTCGTGATATTCATTCAATTTTTTTATTACTCTCAAAATTAATTGCCTCCACTTATTTTGTGGGATAATGGCTAGCCTATGAAAATCCATATCCATTAAGGAAATTGGCATATATGATAAAATTGTCAAAGGATCCATGAAAGTAGAAATGGATATCATCCAATTTCAAAGTTCACATTGGGAGAAGAGTAAAATAATGTATTTTAGTCTAGGAATTATGATGGTTAAAACTCAAAGTTAAATGTGGGTTGAACATCCCACTAGTAAATGTTTGGGAAGAAACATCAAAGAAATATCCCAAAGGGGAGGAAAAAATGCTTTAGGTGAGGGAAGAAGGTCACCTAAAAGTGATTAATGATGGGAGAACCCAACAAATTATATGGAATAATAGAATGATCTATTCAACCCTTAACCTATTTTCCATTGTTTAAGAATCATGGAACAAGGATAAAATGTGAATTAATGCACTAAGCCAAGGGTTTTTTTTTTAAACTGACAACAACCACCTATATATCTATGAGAGAAAGAGTGATCTTATTCCATCACAATTTCTGAGTTGGATACTAAAAAATATGTGGTTATTGGTATGATTATTACTCATTGAAGGAGAGTTAATGTAATATTTACCCATGGTTCTACACATTAATTCACATAAATAAGGTATAGTATAATTATTTAAATACCAACTCAAAACACGGAACATGAGTTATCAATAAATTCATAGATTGGGTTAATTATAAGGTTCTAAGAATATAGATCAACCCCTCTCAAAATTTGTGGGATGACATACAAGAAAACATTATGATACTACATTTAGTATAATATTTTACTATTACGGGCATGAATTTCAATTTTTATAAAGACAAAATAAATTATATAGAGAAGGAAATCACACTATTTATCACAAATAACCATTTTATTTTTTACATGATACTCTTGGAGGTTTAATCTCCATTGTAATAATCATATCATGTATAGATATTATTTCCTTATGAGAATGAATATCTTGATCAATTGGTTGATACTATTGAAACGACTTTCCATGATGACAAGAACATTTAAAGGGAATATGATGATGTGTTCCCAAAGAATTCCCCAAACGTCCACCAACCTGTGAGGATGATTTCTCAATATGACCTATGCCTAGTGCTTTTCCAATATCTTTGAATTCAAATGGAATAAATATTTCTGACCCTGAGAAGATAAAGTAACAATTATAGCAGAAATGCGATAAATGGTTTATATTCCAATGTGCTTTGTTGTGGGGGTTTTCATCCTCTTCATCAAGAAGAAGGATGGATCAATGTGCCTCAACATTGATTATCAAGTGATCCAGAAATCACTATAGTGAATATGTATACTCTTAGATGGATAGATGAATTTTTGGAGTAGCTACATGGAGCCCAATACTTCTCCAACAGGGATCATCAATCAAGATATTATCTATTAAATGTGGAGAAGGAGGTTATCCCAAATACTTCATTTCGTATAAGTAATTTGAACTTTGAGTTCATAGTGATTCCATTTCGACTAACTAGTTCTCCATAAATAATTATGGACATGAAGAATAATGTCTTTAGGGATTACCTTGAAAAAAAATTTGTAGTATTTAAATATTATATAATTATCTACTATAAATGTATTGAGTAATGTATGGATCGTTTGAACTATTTATTGACGACATTACAAAGAAAAAAGTTTTTTTAAGTATAATAAATGAATTTTTTGGATGGATAATGTATCCTTACCAAGGTATGTTATCACTAAAAATGAATATTTCTGGATTCATAAATAACCAAAGAAAATGATGGATTTCCTAGACACACATTAGTGATAAAGATCAATAGATTTCATGGATTATATGGGTACTATCATTTATTTGTGAGAAAATTTATTCAATGTTAAAGAATACTAACTAGATAAACTATGATGGTTTCAAGGTTATCCAGAATAAGGAATTAGTGGATATTATTAAAGAATTGATTTATAGGCTAATCACTACACCTATTCTAATATTTGACACTAATGAGGAATGATTTGTGATCTAAAATGATGCATAAAAAATGGATTGGGTTTTTAACTCACAAAGGATAAAAAAGTAATATATTATTCCCCCCACCAATTAAAGTTAAATTAAAAAAAATACCCTCATAAAATTCTCTATAATTCATTGTAGTGGAATTCATATTAAACATTCAGTTTGATTATCTCTATAGTGTGAATTGTGAAATATATATATAATAAAATCCTCTTGTTTAAATTCACACAAAGGGAACTCAGTATCTTCTAATGAATTTGGTTAATTATAATCAATGGTTATGATTGTATAATGTATTAAATTCATTCAAAAATAAAACAATGTGGTATATACTTATTTTGGAAAGAATCATACAACCCTATTTATGATGGATATTGCAAGAGATCCAATATTATTGGACAAGAAATGTATGGACATTTGAAAAATAAATGGATCTTCATCTTAACAATCTCAAATATCTATCCCAGTATATTTCATGAGTGGGGCATGGAGGGAAAGAAATATTATGGGCTTATATAGAAAAAGGTATAAAATATTTTGAGTTGATATTTTCTAAAGATGGCATTAGAAGGTTAGGAAATACTATATGTGTCCCATAAAAATCTATGATATGGAGGGATATTCTTCGTTATTCCCATTACACATCCTTCTCTATTCATTCTAGATGGAATAAGATGTACAAATATATGAAGGAAACATTTTATGAGATAACATGAAGAGGGATATTTCATAATTTTTATCCCGGTAGTTATTATGCCAAAAATAATACGTTGAATAAAAAAAATTCTAAATGTATGTTCCAACCATTATCAGGTTATATTATGGAAATTTGAAAAAATCACCATGGATTTACCCATAGGACTCCCCCAGACCCCTAAAGGTATGATTTATATTGGGGTGGATGTTTATTGATGTACCAACTAAGAGCATTTAATTTTTATCAAGGAATATTTATATCATGTTTAAATCTGAAATATATACATAAGAGAATTTTAATGATGATGTGTAGTTACACTATCCATTATATTTGATCAATATATGATGTTTACCTTGAGGTTTTTGAATAATCTTTTGGTAAGTGTTGGATGAAGAGTTGGGTTTTGCCTTACTTATCACCCTCAGAATAATTTTTAGTCTCAAATAACCATTAAAACTCTAAAGGATATGATAAAATCATGTTCAATGAATTTCCAAGGATATTGAGATCAATACCATCCCCTAGTAGAGTTATCATATAACAAAAACATCTACTATAGAATTAAAATGAAACCTTATTATTCTATGTATGGGAAGAGGTGATAAATTCCAACATGGTGGATTAATGTTGTGAAGTGAAATATGTTGAGACCCAATGGTGTCCATGAAATGATAGAGAAGGTTTAAAACATTATTAGTCATATCAAATCTAGAAAAAATAATTAGAAATGCAGGTAGACAATCATCCAGGTGATCTAGAGATTAATCAATTAGATAAAGTGTTCCATTTTATATCACTATAGAATAAGGTCATGAGGTTTTTGAAGAATATAAAGCTTAGTTATAGAAGCATCATCCCCTTTGAGATACTTGATTAAATCAGAGTGGTGGCCTATCAACTAGAACTCATATGTAACTTATCTCAACTATATGATGTCTTCAATTTATCCCTATTAAAGAACTACATAATAGACCCCTCACATGCACCTAATACATATATAGTGCCCTTTTATAATGATCATTCATATAAGGAGCATTCAGTGATGATCGTAAGTCATAGGGATAATGTACTACGAAACAAGGCAACTCACATGGTCATCTTGTTGTGGAAGAACCACATGTTTGTTGAAGTGACATGGGAACCAAAGGACATAATGAAACACAACAACCCAAATCTATTATAGCGAAAGACGAAATTTCAAGGGTGAAATTTTTGATGTGGGGAAGAATGTAATGACATGGAATTTCATAAATGAATTTCCCTTTTTGAATGAAAAAATTAATTATCTTGTTATGAATTTATAGAAAATACATGCACTAATTATGTTATTTTCCACTGTTTTAAGATATATTCTATCATATTTGAATGATTTATAATCATTATAACCATAGATAATATAGCCAATGTATAGTGACTGTCATGATTAGTATATTACGGATTAAGATAATTTCTAGATGACCCAGACGGAAGAAATGATTTCCTCAACCAATATGATCTTACCATATTATTCCCATTTATTAGATATTCTCAAGGAGATAACATCACTAGTCTCTTTCTTTAACTAATAACAAGCTATGGGTGAGTAACTAAAGCACTAGAGAAGCTGTTTATAAGAGAATTTCAACCTCATCAAGGTCAAAACAAAATCCATGTCAATCTAACCACCCCATGAAAATCACACTATCACACACCTTACCTTTATGGATTTTTTTAATGAAATAAAGGTATATGTATCTAGATCATAAGAGGGTGATTTTTTATTTTTTTCAATTAAATAATTATAATTATTTCTCATTTTTATAATCAACATTTAAATGATTATATGATGTGTTTGATAAAAATTATATTTTGATATGATGACATGATAATTGTATATCTGTGAAAATTATAATTTAAATCAAAAAAAAATTTATTTGAATTTGTTATTTTTTTAATAAAACGAAATTATATTAAAAAAATAACCTTAAATAATATTTATCAAATTTTAATTATAATATAATTTAATGAGATCAAATATAATTTATATATGGGATAGAAAACCATTAGTTATTAGAATAAAAATGTTTGAAGTATATATGGATTTTTCATTTTAATGTGAACATTCTCATTTTATAGAATCAGTTTTATAAAGTAAAAAAAATTAATCAAGAAATCAAAATTATCCAATGAGAAATATTTATTATTTATGTGAGAAAGGTACATTTTTGGGTAGTAATTAAATATGTTATATATATAGTATGTATTATGAAATCCTAAATTCCAAAATTAATTTAACTAATGCTATAAATAGTTTTCACAAAAAAAATTGAATCTCTAATGTAAAATTAGCAGTTTTTTTTTATTTTTATAATTTCATAAACCCATAATGAATAATATATATCTTATATTATATTTTCAGGGATTAAAATCAATTCATTATAAAAATGGATCACTATAATATCAACAAGGGTATTATTTCAATGAGTTTAGTTCTTGGAATTATAAAATAGTGAAAATCTATCCTCATTGGTTGAAACCTTGGGAAAAACCATTTCATGGTATGTGGATTTTATTATATTATCATAGAGTCATAGATGTATGTTTTGAAATTAATAAATAATTATCCACTCTTTTTCCGTATAACCCCAATCAATCTCTCAATACCTTTCAATAAATACCCTTAGAGCATAATTTTTCTCTACCCTTATATATTTAGAGACCTCCCAAGCTTCCCCTGTTCTCTTCAGAATATCCTATAATGCTTTTAAAAGTACCTTCTCATGGAAAGGGGTCCTCTCATTATCATACTTATTAATTCACTATAATTATATTATTCGTTTTGATTTTTGATTTCCCATATCAAAATGTGTTTTTACACATCAATGTTATAGTACTTATGATGTCAATGTGATGAGGTACCACATTCACCCTCATTAAACCCTTCTACTAATCGTTATCTAAACTAGAAATTACAGTGACCTGAGCTTCTCATTTATGGACATTACATCTTTTTAGATCAATATTCAATAAGTTACCCAAACACAAACCTGGGGTCCATAATATTTTAGTACCTTTGTAAACATTGAATACAATATTCATAATTTGGTGAAACCTATTAAATTTCTCCCAAAATGATCATTTCTATCAGAAATATCCATAAACATGCACTACATAGAACTTTATTAATAAATTAGGGAAACAAAATGTAAGAAAGAGAGAACATATATTCTCAATAAAGGTAAACAAGTGATATATGTAATAATTTAATGAACATAAGAGTTAGAGAATATAATAATATCATATAAAAACAATGCCTTAAATATTAAAGACTATTATTTTGATTCATGCGATAAATATTAGTTTTTCATAAGACATGAATCGTAAGGAAACCAAATAGCATGATCCATGCGATAATATCATTTTAATAAGAAATAACAATTTGTAATATATCTAATCATAGAAAATATTATATTAAGGATACCCACCAGGACATGAATTACATGATAGGCTTGGGGTGACCACTCATGTACCAGTATTGGGCTTCAGGTAACAAATTGTGTACCCTCTTTTGAGATCTTTGGATAACCTTTTATTTACACTTTGAGCACATATAACATTAATTATAACCCAATTCATTGGAGGGAGATACATGAACTACCAATAATATAACTAAAATCATATATATTGATTCCACAAGTTCATGAAATATCCATCGTCTCATAACTCATGAAATGAAATGGGTTTCATAACAATTCATCATATCATAACGTGTTGAACATAAACAGGTTTCATAATGATTTCATAATTTCATAATATCATAAACAATGTAAAATAATAATTTTTCATAATAATAATATCATTGAATAACTTATGGAAGGTAAATGGGTTTCATAAAAATTAATACATAAAAACTAAAAACCATTCACAGAGAGAATAAGAATGGCATCCTTGGATCATATCCACAATAAGGCATAGGTAACATTAACTGATGTCATCTTCGATGGAAAATAATTATTAATGATAAATTAAAACATTTCGTGAGGAAAATATCATTTTCTATTTAAAAATATCTTTTTAAAATACAAATGTTTTTACATATCCTTTTCATTGAATGTAACCTTGAAATCATATACCTAAATCTATAGGAAAAATTTACCATATTTCTTGAGGAAAATAACCTTTCCTCTTTGAAAAACATTTTTAAAAAATATAATGTAATTTTTTAATCATTTTATTTTAAAATAACATAAAAAATATTAAGTATTCTTACAAGATAATAATGGACATGATAATGGGAAGTATCTTTCATGCCATACTTGTTATTGAAAATAATCCTTTTAAATTTTCTTTAAATTCTAGAAAGGATTTGTTTTAGAAATTTACATAATGATTCCTTTTAAAACAATTAGTAAAAAGTAAATCATTGTTTAAACTTTATATAATAATTCATTTTATGAATATTTAAAAAAATTGAATAAATTTTTTGGAAACATGGTTTTTGAATAAAAAGGATTTTCATCCTAAAATACTATGTTTCTTAAAATCATTATCGTGTAACTCTTGAGTACATTAAGAGAGAAGAATCAAAGTAAATACCATTTATCAAAAAATATCTAGGGAGAAGAAAATTTATTTTTTTTATTGAGAGATGGATCATTAGAATCTAACATAAATAACATAATTATTATGAATATCTATAAATGATGATATTTTAACATAAAATCTTGAGCACTACGGTAACATTGAATCATATACCACATCAAGGGATTTTATTAACCTAACATAAAATATAATGAGTTTAAATAATTACATGATATTAAAGGTAAAATGGGCTCTATATACCCCTTTCACATGAAGACAGATTCATAACAAAATCATATTTTTCAATGAAGGGCAATTGAGAAGAAAAATCCTTTATCGATTTGGTATCTTGTGAATCGTAATCCCCATAAAAAAATATGCTCAAATGGATATATAAATACCAATAAATTTTATTATAATTGTCATAAAATACATTCATTGGTATTATATACTCAACATAAAAGAAATATGGGGTGAATATAGAATTTGACTCACTGAAAATCAATGTGAGTTAAAATCCCATACTTCTTTAGATATATTTGGAATCATAATCCCTAGAAAAAAAAATGAAATGAAATATTAATATTACACCCCAAATAGGAATTTTAATTTGTAAAATAGAATTCAAATCTAGTTTTTGAAACTTTTATAAATTCTATTTTAAAAAATAAATTTTTTATTTGAAAGAGGTATATAAAAAATTAATTTAGTTAAATTTTTTTAATTTTTTTGATAAGATTAATGTTTTGATGAATAATGAAAAATGATTATTTTTAATAAAAAATAGATTTTTAATCTAAATAATTTATAATGAAAAAATATATTTTTTATTGGTTATAAAGAATAATTAGATCAATTGTATATTATTTAATCCAATTTAGTTATAAGGAACCAACCTTATAACATTACATAATATTGAATTAAATGAATAATTCACATTGAGGATCTTTTCAGGTTTATAGTTTTAGAGAATTAGGCCATAACTATTACATAACAACTTGAATATTACAAGTTGACACTTCTACTCTGTTAACATTTTTTCTATAAAATAAAAACTCTTAAAAAGGAACATGTCTAGTTCCATGTTAATGACATCATGACTTTTCCTTTATCCCGTAATTGACCCTATTCCACATTATTTCCTGTGAAAAACATTTCAAAAACATGGGATGAGCATAAAAAGATTAGTAAGGGATATATAAATAAGGAAAACTGTATGGGATACACAAAGAAGGAAAACTATTAGTTTTTCAAAACAATAGGTAAACCATAAATATTTTAACATAAGTACTTCTTTTCACCATTATGAAGTAGTAAATACTCTTCACTGAATAAAAGATCATTATATACCCTTTTGTAACCAAAAGATTACCATAAAACCCATATAAATAACACATAACATATAAAGGTTTCTTGGGACATAAACATACTTAAATGTAATAACCATACGGTCGAATTCCACACATATCACTAAATGGAATAGCCATACGGCCGACTTCCATACCCAATGCATTAGAGGTTATAACGTGACCACATGTTCTGGTTTTCACGGAACCACCCGTCATATGGTTTATCACATAACCACCTGTAAAATGTCCAAGTACCATAACAGCACATAAAATATTTCGCTTATAAAAATTTCACTAATAACATTTCATTTGAAGTCACAGGAATTGATTTCAAGATATTGAAATAATCAATCCATTTTCATAAACCATTAAAAAATATATTTCTAAATAAAAGTGTCCCATACCACTTTGAAGCTTTTAATGAAATTATAATTTCAAAAATTAATGTCCATATAAATAAATACTGAAACCCATTTTTGAAACATGGACATTAAATATAAATATTTATAATAATAAATCTTCAAAACATTTAAAATGATATTTTAGTTAAAGAGTTTTTAACAGAATGAGAGACTCTTGAATACAAATAATTGAGTAATAACAGTTAATCTGAACTTTATAATATCTAGAGAATAACTGGATTCATGATATAATATGTCAAAGGATAGTATATACACCATATAAGAGTGAATTGGTGCATAACAACAATGATGTATCAATGGAAATGTAAATTGAGATGAAATCCCTTATAAAGATGGTATCCTAAAATTAAGGATAAATCAATATCATAATTATGTGTGAAAAATATAAGTAAACCCAATATAAGTGGATATTACGTTTAAAATAATAATAGGTAATTAACACATATTCATTGGATGACATATTCAATAAGTACAAGTTTAACCCAAAGAATTGAAATCGGGTTAAGAAGTTCCCTTGTAAAAATTCGATAGCCTAACGACGTCACATTAAAATTCAGAAAATGAGGTTATGAGAATAAAATGGTATATCATCACTTGGAAATAATTTTTACATCAATAATGATATATAGGAACATATCCCAACATAATAAGCTGTAAATTAAAAGATATAACAAAAAGAAGTCTTTTAAAAAGAGGAGGGTGAAAGGTTCCTTTCCCGATTTGATTACTTACAAAATATAAGACACATGAAAGAAGGATCATACAATTAAGATGTAAATACTCATAAATTAAATTTTATTACACAGTGAGTACAATCATGGGTAGTACAAACACCACACAAAAGGAAATAGTGGAAAATATAGCATGAATCTCATGGGAATAAAAAGTGAGATGAAATCGTTTACCACATTGTAATCAACTAAGTCATATGACCAAAAGGTAATAACCAAAAAATTAATCACATAATTACATGAATATAATGATAATAATGATAATATATATCAAATTGAAGTACACAAAACACCACATGCAATGAAAACATGGAGAACAATGGAAATATCATAGAATTGAAAGTTAGATAAAAAAAATCCCTTACCTAATTGTCCGACTTGACTTGATCATTCTTTAATATCCTGAATAATAAAATAAAGTTAATTTATAATTTCTTAGGAACCTTTTTAAAGTTTATTAGTCCTTTTATATCACTTATATCCATGTTATAAATATTATTTTATCATTTAATTTAATAACATCCATTTTGTCGATATTCGGTACTTGAGACAAAAATGAACACCTTATATTTACAAGTTATCCATGTTGTAAATAGTACATTATATCCAGAATGATATTAAAGATTTATATATCATATATGTCATATATATCGATTATATACATTTATTTATAATTGTACATAACATATAGAGGTAAGAAATTAAATGCACTGTTCATGGAGACGGTAAGCCGTACGTACGCATGAACGCTACTTTCATTTCTATTTCTTATTTTAATGGAATTCGTACATAATTATAATTAGGTATATTATAATTACAGTATAATATCATATATAATATCAATAACTCTATCCTTTATACATCCCACCTAAGGCATTAACGAGTCACATCACTTTGAGGGGTGGTAGCCCGCACTTCCTCAAATGAGATTATCGTATTTACCCACTATGGAAATCATAAAGGCATGATATAAATGGAAAATAAAGAAGAATAAAGAAAAAATAAACATAATATATAACATATATAAAAACAGTTCCATCATAATGGACACCATGAGACGTGGTTTGTGATATTTGAATAATTATCGTTTCGTGAGGTGTTAGTTTTCCATCTATAGAAACATTATGTTCTTCACCAATTAGATAGAGGTGTGTGTAAGTATAGTTATAATACATCTCATAAAAACATCCTAGAATATTTTGGGTACTGTTTTTGTTACAAAATAAAGGAATAAAAAGAGTTTAGGGTTTGGATAAGTAAAATAATGAAAACAAATTAAGAGAAACGATTACCTTTAATTTAGGTAACTCCCTTTGGTTTGAACCAAAGGAATTCATGAAGGGACTTATGCCTACGGTAAGGCTTCTAGGAGGAGGATAAGTATTTAGGGAGATTAATTGGGCAGTGTTTGGATGAGTAAAAAGGCTTGAGAGGTGTGAGTAATTGGTTAGACGTGGTCTCCTTTTATAAAGGAGAGGAGGGGCTCTTTAAGAAACTGTTAAAATATTATTTAATTATATAATGTTATTCAGTTTCTAATAGTCCAAAAATCATTATAGTTTAATATATGATGACTCATGGTAGAAATAAAATCATCTAATATTAATTGGATAGGTTTTGGATAATATTTTAATCATTATAATCTTATTTATTTAAATGATTTATTAATGAGGTAAACAGTGCATCATTATTGAGTCATAAATAATTTAATTTATGTGATGTATACAAATTAAAAAAAAATCCAATATATAGTAAATATTTTTATATTTCCATTTAATATTTCTAGTCGAAATGGTTATTTATATAACTCATTGTAAAAATTAATTTACTAAACGATATTTTCTTTTTCCATTTTTGCCTTTACATTATGTAAATTAATATAAATTGTCATTAACACTCCCATGTGGATTAATGGGGTACCAAAATAGACCCAAAGATGAAAATAGTAGTTAATGACTCAAAAAATAATTTTTGGAAAAGTTTTAAGGTAATTTTGAATTATTATAATACTCTTTTTACCTTGAAATACCATATTTACCTTTAACCGCGGTAAATAAAAGTAAAACGTTACTATTTACCGTAAATTATTTTCATATTAATGAACCACATTTTATATCTTGATGACATCCATATATTTTGGATTTTTGAAATTCAATTTACAGTTGTGGTAAAATTTCATTTAAATGAAAAAGTCAGTTTTTTTAACTACCACTAAGTGGTTTCACTATTCATCAAAAATTGAAGTTTTTCAGAAAAATACCCAAAATTCAGCCTAAGATATATTTGATATTACAAATTAAAAAATTATGTCTATTTTACCAAATTAAAAACATAAAAGTTTAATTAATTAATTTTAAAATTAATTCTCATTTAAAACAAATAGCGTGTTTTTAATAAACAATAACTATCAAAAGATTGACACTTGTTTATGTCCAATTTCAAAGTGAAATTAATTACAATGACCAACATTGGATTAAATGGTAAAAATATATTTTAATTTCACTTTAAAACCAATTAATAATATAACATAACCATATAAATAAATTATATTAAAACATAGTTTTGAATTAAAATACAATATTTACACTATTCATTAAAAAATGAACTTTATCAGAAAAATTCTAAAAATTTACACTAAGTAAATTTTGATGTCCCCATTCTAAATAAAGATTGTATTTGGTAAAATAGAATGTATTAGAGTGAAAAAAAAATTTATTTAAAGAGGTTTCTCCATTAAAAGGTGGTAAATTGGCCTTTTAATGTAAATATAACTTAAAATTAGATTCATTCACATTTTAAGCCTCTAACTTTTATTGGATAAATGTAAATACATTTCACAATCATGTATAATCATATTTGTTTTAGTTTTGTTCGTTCCTGAAAATACAACGGTTAGGAGTTAGCTACCATATAAAATAATAATATTAAATTATTAGTGTGCAACATAGGATTTCAAGGAAACCTATTATTGTGTACCAGGTACGCTATCGAAAATAGCAACCCCTTTAAATAAAAATTAATATTTAATTCACAAATATTAATAAATATGAAATTTTCATATTATTTATTTTCCTAGGATGGTACATCCTTCCCCCCTTCTGGGAATTGCGTCCTCGCAATTTTAAAACTGTTCTTGGAAACTTCATTAAAAGTTCCGCATCAGAAAAAGAGTCAATAAAACTATCACTTTAAAATAGAGGAAGAGAAGTACAAAGGTTACCCGAGACAACCGATATTAGGATTCCATGGAAACATGGATATGGAGAAGAAAAAACCATCATGTTTTGATGGGGAGTGATAGAAAACATGTTTAGGAGAATGTTAACCACCAGAAAATCACAAAATTGTGATGGGTTAAACAGTCTTTGATTTCCCATTAGGAAAAGTTAAGAGACAAGGTTTCTGTTTTAAGTTACATTTCATTGAGAAATTTATTTATGAGCTTAACTAAAAGCATAAGGAAATGAAATTAATTTTAATGTAGACTTTTATCCTTCACAAGATTTCTAACACAAACTCATATTTCCTCTATACGATGAGTAGTCAGGATGACATGTTTACATTAAAATTGTTGTAATCAACATCGAGAGATTCAAATAATCCAAAAAAGATTATTTATATATTTCCCTTGTCTTTAGATATTAACTAAAACCAAAATGTTTAGTACAAGATCAGATATTCCCCAAAAAGGATAAACTTTTACATAAAGAGAAACTACTCTTAATCTCCAAAATTTGTCTTAACAAAACCCAAAGTTCAATAAAGACCATTCAATAAAAATATTTCCCTAAAATTCTTCAAATGTAATCCATACTTTGATTGTAACCCAAATCTCATAAGGATTTAATTACATAGACTTCCAAGATACATCTTAACATTTATCTCTAAGTAACACCAGTTACTCATAATGTCTCATATTGAAAAGTAATTAACCTAATAACATATTCTCCATGATAGGTTAATCATTTTCATAAATAAACAAAATCATCATATGTCCACAATAAATACATATATTCTTCCAAAAGAAATTTTCAACCAGTATTCCACAATTGAAATCCATAGTATTCTATCTTCGATAGACATATAGCATTTTCTCAAAAGAGAGAGCGTCTTCCACAACAATTGTTTATCACTTAATAACTAAATCATTTTTCAATACTAAGTATATCAATTTGAGAAAATATATGTTCCAAAAATCAACTTATTCTTGTTCCATAAAAACATTTCACTAAAATAATAAGTCATACTAACCAGGGACTTCAAGTAGGCTAGTGGTAGGTGATGTGCCCTTGTCACCCTTCAGTTGTGGGTTCAATTCTGGCAGCCTTTCCGTATGCGACATGTTTTCACCCATCATACGAGTTGGCCTTTTTATAAAACTCAAAAATAACCCTAACATGTTTTAAACTCAAAAGTTTCCGTATACCTCTCATTTTCATCCAAATTCATTATGATCTTACCATCTTAATTCTTGATGTCTTATTTCACCACCATATGCTAAAATAAAATAATCCCCAAAATCAAAAACATCATACCTTGATCATGGTGTCCATTTGGTTTTATCGTCATATTGTTCACATAGTTAGAAGGTCCATGCATTGCAAAAATGATTTAGAGATCCTTCAAAATCATTTTCTTCCTCCATCCAAATACACCTTGTACAACATGTGTCATATGGGTGTTCATAGAAAAATAGTTTTGGAAAATAATCATGTATGAGATATAATTTCAAAACATCTGATAAAACATGATTTCTATAAAACATTCAAACCGAATTTGAGATGAAACTTTCAATTAATGGTCCTTTTATAATACCATAAGTATGTGCTGAGATACTATATTTTAAAAACAAATACAAATATTTTGCGCAATGGTCTTCTTCTTCAGCACCTTTTTTAAAAACATAATATTCTTCAAAATCTTGTGATATGGTAAAATATTTGAAAATTCCTGGATAATATTTTCCTTTCAAGAAAATATGAGAATATTGTGAAAATATGATTTTTCTAAATACAACTCATGATCCACGATGATAACAAGGTATAGTGGAGGTGTTTGATATCTCAAATAACTGCTTTCAAGTGAGTTGTATGCTAGAAAACGTTTCACAATAATCCAAACATGACTTTAAAATAATTATTACAACCATGTCATCAAGAAGAGATAAGAATGTCATTTGATATCCTCCTCATTCCATTTGTAATTGACTATCCATGACCTGAAAAAGTTATAAAACAATTATTTAACTGAAATATTAGATAGGGACTAAACATATGTCTAACAAAAATTCCTTATCCCTTAAGTTGTATAAACTAACCTCTGATACCAACTATAAAGACCCAACCTTATAACATTACATAATATTGAATTAAATGAATTATTCACATTGAGAATCTTTTCAGGTTTAGATTTTAAAGAATTTGGTGATAACTATTACATAACAACTTCAATATTACAAGTAGACAATACTACTTAGTTTCCATTTTTTTCCTAAAATAAAAACTTCTAAAAAGAAACATGTCTAGTTCTATATTTAAGACAACATGACTTTTCCTTGATCCCAACCATGAGCCTATTCCACATTATGTCCTGTGAAAAACATTTCAAAAAGTTGGGATAAGCATAAAAAGCTTAGTATGGGATACACAATGAAGGAAAACTTTTAGTTTTTCAAAACAACAAAGTAAACCATTAATACATTAACATAAGTAATACTTTTTACCTTTATGAAGTAGTAAATACTCTTCACTGAATACAAGATCATTACTTACCCTTTTGTAACCAATAGATTACCATAAAACCCATATAACAACCCATAACATATAAATTTAAGATGAGACATAATCATACTTAAATGGAATAACCATACGTTCAACTTCCACACATATCACTAAATGGAATAGCCATACGGCCGACTTCCATACCCAATGCATTGGAGGTTATAACGTAACCACCTATACTGGTTTTCAAGGCACTAGCTATCATATGTCTTATCACATAACCAACCATAAAATGTCCAAGCACCATCACATCACATAAAATATTTAAAATATAAACATTTCATTAATAACATTTCAGTTGAATGCACAAGAAGTAATTTCATGATATTGAAATAATCAATCCATTTTCATAAACCATTTAAAAAGAGATTTCTGAATCAAAGTGCCCCATACCACTTTGAAGATTTTAATGGAATTATAATTTCAAAAAATTAATGCCCATATAAATAAATACTGAAAACATTTTTTAAAACATCGAAATTAATGATAAAGATTTAGAATAATAAATCATTAAAACATTTAAAAATGATATTTTAGTTAAAGAGTTTTTAACAAAATGAAAGACTCTTGATTATAAATAATTTAGGAATAACATTTAATCAGAACTTTATAATATTATTAGAATAAAGGTATTCATTATATAATATGAAAATGGATAGTATATACACCATATAAGAGTGAATTGGTGCATAACAACAATGAATTATCAATGGAAATGTAAATTGAGATGAAATCCCTTATAAATATGGTATCCTTAAATTAAGGATAAATCAATCTCATAATTATGTGTGAAAAATATAAATACACCAATTATAATTGGATATTAAGTGTAAGACAATAATAGTTTATTCACACGTATTTATAGGATGACATATTCAATAAGTACAAGTTGAATCCAAAGAATCGAAATTTGGGTTAAGAATTTCCCTTGTAAAAATTCGACAACCTATCGGCATCACATTATAATTCAGAAAATGAGTTGATGAGACAAAAAGGTTATATCATCACTTGTAAATAAGTTTTATATCAATAAAGATATAGAAGAACATATCCCAACATAATAAGCTGTAAAATAAAAGATATAACAAAAAATTATTTTAAAAAGAGGAGGGTGAAAGGTTCCCTTACCGATTTGGTAACTTAAAAATCATATGCCACATGAAAGAAGGATCATAAAATGAAGATTTAAATACTCATAAATGAATTTATAATGCACAAAGAGTGAAATAATGGGAAGTACATACACCACACAAAAGGAAATAGTGGCAAATATAGCATGAATCTCACAAGAATAAAAAGTGAGATAAACCCTTTACCACGTTGTAATCAACTGAGTCATATGACCAAAAGTTAATAAAAACAAAATTAATCAGATAATACCATGAATATAATGAGAATTATTATAATATATATCAAATGGAATTACACAATACACCACATGAAATGAATAAGTTTCGAAAAATTAAAATCTCACGAAATTAAATGTGAGATAAGAAAATCCCTTACCTCGTTGTGCGACTTGACTCGATCGTTATTTAATTTCTTGAATAATAAACTAATTTTAATTTATAATTTCTTAAGAACCATTTTAGATTTTATTATTTCTTTTATATCACATATTACCATTTTATAAATATTATGTTATCATTTAAGTTAATACATCCATTTTGTCAATATTTGGTACTTGAGTCAAAAATGAACACCTTATATTTACAAGTTGTCCATATGGTCAATATTCCATTATATCCAAAATTATATTCATGATTTATATATCAAATATTTCATATATATCCATTATATACATGTATTTATAATAGTACATAACAAATGGAGGTAAGAAATGAAATGCAACATTCAGGGAGATGGTAAGTTGTACATACGCATGAACGATACATTCATTTATATTTCTTATTTTAAAGGAATTTAAACATAATTATACAAAGGAATATTATAATTACAGTATAAAATCATATATTATATTATTAACTATATCCTTTATACATCCCAAATAAGGTATTAATGAGTCACATCACTTAGAGGGGGTTGTAGTCCGCACTTCCTCAAATGAGATTATCGTATTTACCCACTATGGAAACCATAAAGGCATGATATAAATTGAAAATATAAAAGAATACAAAAATTATACATAAAATATATCATATATAAAAAATTTTCCATCATAATGGCCACCATGAGAGGTGGTTGGAGATATTTGAACAATCATCGTTTCGTGAGGCGTTAGTTTTCTATCCACATAAACATTATGTTTTTCACCCATTAGATAGAGGTTTGTGTAAGTGTATTTCGAATAAATGTCATTAAAACATCCTAGTATATTTAGGACACTTTTTTTGTTACAAAATAAAGCAATAAAAAGAGTTTAGGGGTTGGATAAGTAAAATAAAAGAAAACAAATTAAGAGAAACTATTACCTTTAATTTGGGTAACTCCCTTTGGTTTGAACCAAATGACTTCTTGAACGGACTTCTGCCTAAGTTAAGGCTTCTAGGAGGAGGAGAGGAATTTATGAAGATTCATAGGTAAGAGTTTGGACGAGCCAAAAGGCTTGATAGGTGTGAGGAATTGGTTATAAGTGGTCTTTTTTTATAAGGGAGTGGAGGGGCTCTTTAGGAAAATGTTAAAGTATTATTTTATTATATAATGATATTCGGTTTATAATTGCCCAAAAATCGTTATAGTAGAATATAAGATGACTAATGGTTGAAATAAAATGATCCAATAGTAATTGGACAGGTTTTGGATAATATTTTAATCATAATAATCTTATTTATTTAAATGATTTATTAATGAGGTTAACACTGCATCATTATTGTGTCATAAATAATTTAAATTATTTGATGTATAAAAATTATAAAAAAATTTACATGATATATGAAATGTTTTTAACCTTACAATTAATATTTTTAGTCTAAATTATAATTTAAATAACTCCTTGTAAAATTAATTTACTAAAACATATTTTCTTTTTCCATTTTTGCCTTTACTTTAAGTAAATTAATATAAATTGTCATTATCACTCCCAAGTGGCTCAATGGGGTCCAATAATATACCCAAATATTCCCATTGTCGTTAATGACTCATCAAATAATGTTTGGACAAGTGTTAAGGTAATTTAGAATTATTATAATACTCTTTTTACCTTGAATTACCCTATTTACCATTAACCGCGATAAATAAAAGTCAAAAGTTACTAGTCACCAACAATTATTTTAATCTTAATGAACCACATTTTACATCTTGATAACAACCATGTAAGTAGAATTATTGAAATTTAATTTACAGATGTGTTAAAATTTCATTTAAATGAAAAAGTCAGTTTTTTTAACTACCAATAAGTGGTTTCACTATTCATAAAAAAATGATGTTTTTCAGAAAAATACCAAAAATTCAGCCCAAGCTATATTTGATATTCCAAATTCATAAATTATTTCTATTTTACCAAATTCAAAACCTAAAAGTTTCATTAATTAATTTTAACGTTAATTACCGTTTAAAACAAATAGCGTGTTTTTAAGAAACAATAACTATCAAAAGATTGACACTTGTTTATGTCCAATTACAAAGTGAAATTAATTCCAATGACCAACATTGGATAAAATAGTAAAAATATATTTTAATTTCACTTTAAAACCAATTAAAAAGATATTATAACCATATAAATAAATTATATTATAACATAGTTTTGAATTAAAATACAATATTTACAATATTCATTAAAAAATGTACTTTATCAGAAAAATTCCAAATATTTACACTAAGTAAACTTTTATGTCCCCATTCTAAATAAGGTCGTTATTTGGTCATATATAATGTATTATTGTAACCAAAATTATATTTAAAGAGGTTTATCCTTTAATAGGCGGTAAATCGGCCTTTTAATGTAAATTATACTTAAAAATAGATTTATTCACATGTTAAGCCTATAAATTTTATTGGATAAATGTAAATACATTTAACAAAAATGTATAATCATATTGTAGTTAGTTTTTTTCAATATCTCCAATACAATGGCTACGAGTTAACTACCATATAAAATAATAATATTAAATTATTAGTGTGCAACGTTGGATTTCAAAGAAACCTATTATTGTGTATCGAGTACACTATCGAACATAATAACCCCTTTAAAGTAAAATTAATATTTAATTCACAAATATTAATAAATATTAAATTTTCATATTCTTTATTTTCCTGGGTCGTTACATCCTTCCCCCATTTTGGGAATTGCGTCTCACAATTTTAAAATTGTGCTTGGAAACTTAATTAAAAGCCCCACATCGGAAAACGATTCAATAAAACTATCACTTTAAAATAGAGGAGGAGAAGTAAACTGGTTACTTGAGACAATATATATAAGTATTACATGAAAACATGTATATGGAGAAGAAAAAAACCATCAAGTTCTGATGGAGAGTGATAGAAAACATGTTTAGGAGAATGTTAACCACTAGAAAATCAGAAACTTGTGATGGGTTAAACAGTCATTGATTTACTAGTTGGAAAAGTTAACAGACAATGTTTTTCTTTTAAGTTACTTTTCATTGAGGAATTTATTTATGAGCCTAACTAAAAACATAAGTAAACACAATTAATTTTTATGTAGGCTTTTATCCTTCACTAGATTTCTAACACAAACTCATATTTCCTCCATAAGATGAGTTTTCAGGATGACTTGTTTACATTAAATGTTCAATAATCAACTTATAGAGAATCAAATAATCCAAAAAATATGAACTATATATTTCCCTTTTCTATAGATATTAACTAAAAAAAATTGTATAGTACAAGATTAGTAAATTCCCAAAAAGGATAAACATTTACATAATGAGAATCTACTCTTAATCTCCAAAATTTGTCTTAACAAAACCCATAGTTCAACAAAGATCATTCAATAAACAATTGTCCCTAAAATTATTCAAAAGTAATCCAAACTTTTATTGTAACTCAAATATCATAAGGATTTAATTACATAGACTTCCAAGATACATACTAATATTATCTAAAAGTAACAAAAGTTACTCATAAAGACTCATATTGAAAAGTAATTAAAATAATCACATAATCTCCATGATATGATAATCATTTTCATAAATAAACCAAATCGTCATATGTCCAAAATTAAAACATAGATTCTTCTAAACTAAAATTTCAACCATTATTCTACAATTAAAATCCATAGTATTTTATCTTCCTTAGGCATATAATGTTGTCTCAAAAGAGAGAATGTATTCCACAACAACCTTTTATCACATAATCACTAAATAATTTTTCAATACTAAGTATATCCATTTGATAAAAAATAAGTTCCAAAAATAAACATATTCTTGTTCCATTAAAACATTTTACTAAAATAATAAGTCATACTAACCAGGGACTTCATGTAGGATAATGGTAGATGATGTTCCCCTGTCACCCTTCGGTTGTGGGTTCAATTCCTGTAGCCTTTCCGGATGCGACTGGTTGTCACCCATCCTATGGGTTGTACTTTTTATAAAACAAAAAAATAACCCTCACATGCTTTAACCTCAAATGTTTCCTTATACCTCTCATTTTCATCCATATTCATCATTATCTCAACTTCTTAATTCTTTAATTCTTATTTCACCACAATATGATAAAATAAAACAATTCCCAAAATCAAGAACATCAACCCTTGATCATGGTGTTCATTTGGCTTCATCGTCATCTTGTTCGTGTAGGTAGAAGGTCTATGGATTTAAAAAATGATTTTGAGATCCTTCAAAATCATTTGCTTCCTCCATCCAAATACACCTTGTACAACATGGGTCATATGGGTGTTCACAGAAAAATAGTTTTGGAAAATAATAATGTATGACATATAATTTCAAAACATTTGATAATACATGATTTCTATAAAATAGTCTAACCGAATTTGAGTTGAAACTTTCAATTAATGGTCCTTTTAAAATACCATAAGTATGTGATGAGAGACTATATTTTAAATTCAAATATAAATAGGTCGTTCAAGGGTCTCCTTCTTCAGCACCTTTTTTAAAATCATAATATGATTCAAAATATTTTGAAAAGGTAAAATATTTGAAAATTACTTGATAATATTTACCTTTCTTGAAAATATGAGAATATTGTGAAAATATGATTTTTCTAAATACAACTCATGATCCACGATGATAACGAGTGATAGTGGAGGTGTTTGATATCTCAAACAACTGCTTTCAAGTGAGTTGTATTCTTGAAAATGTTTCAAATTCATCTGAACATGACTTTGCAATAATTGTTGCAAGCATGTCATCACGAATAGATAGGAATGTCGTTTGAGATCCTCTGCCTTCCATTTGTAACTGACATTCCTTGACCAGAAAAAGTTATAAAACAATTATTTAACTTAAATATTAGATAGGTACTAACCAAATGTCTAACAAAAATTCCTAATCCCTAAAGTTGTCAAAACCAACCTATGACACCATCTATAAGGACCCATACTTATAACATTAAATAATATTGAATTAAATGAATAATTCACATCGAGGATCTTTTCAGGTTTAGAGTTTTAGAGAATTAGGCCACAACTATTACATAACAACTTGAATATTACAAGTATACACTACTACTCAGTGTCCATTTTTTCATAAAATAAAAACTCTTAAAAAGAAACATGTTTAGTTCCATGTTTAAGACAACATGAATTTTCCTTGATTCCATCCTTGAACCAATTCCACATTATTTTCTGTAAAAAACAATTCAAAAACTTGGGATCAGCTTAAAAATCTTAATAAGGGATACACAAACAAGGAAAACTGTTAGTTTTTCAAAACAACAAGTAAACCATGAATACTTTTACATAAGTAATATATTTCACCTTTATGAAGTAGTAAATACTCTTCACTGAATAAAAGATTATTACATAACCATTGGTAACAAAAAGATTACCATAAAACTAATATAAAGAACACATAACATATAAAGGTATATTGGGACATAAACATACTTAAATGAAATAATCATACGGTCGAATTCCACACATATCACTAAATAGAATAGCCATATGACCGACCTCCATACCCAATGCATTGGAGGTTATAATGTAACCATCTGTCCTAGTTTTCACGGAACCACCAATCATATGGTTTATCACGTAACCACCCATCAAATTTCTAAGCACCATCACAACACATAAAATATTTCAAATACAAACATTTCACTAATGACATTTCCTTTGAAGTCACATGAATTAATTTCAAGATATTGAAATAATCAATCCATTTTCATTATCCATTAAAAAGAGATTTATGAATCAAAGTGCCCCATACCACTTTAAAGCTTTTAATGGAATTATAATTTCAAAAAATTAAGGTCCATATAAATAAATACTGAAAACCATTTTTAAAACATGGAAATTAAAGTTAAATATTTAGAATAATAAATCATTAAAACATTTAAAATGATATTTTAGTTAAAGAGTTTTTAACAAAATGAGAGACTATTGAATTCAAATAATTTAGGAATAACATTTAATCAGAAATTTATAATATCATTAGAATAAATAGATTCATGATATAATAAGTCAATGGATTGTATGCACACCATATAAGAGTGAATTGGTGCATAACAATAATGAAGTATCAATGGAAATGTAAATTGAGATGAAATCCCTTCTAAAGATAGTATCCATAAATTAAGGATAAATCATTCTCATAATTATGTGTGAAAAATATAAAAACACCCAATATAAGTGGATATTATGTGTAAAACAATCAGATGTCATTAACAAATATTCATAGGATGACATATTCAATAATTACAAGTTCAACCCAAAGAATCGAAATTGGGTTAAGAAGTTCCATTGTAAAAAATCCACTGCCTAACGGCGTCACATTAAAATTCAGAAAATGAGTAGATAAGAAAAAAAGGGTATATAATAAATTGGAAATAATGCTTACATAATAAGAATATAGAATAACATACCCCAACATAATAATATGTAAATTAAAATATATAATAAAAAGATGTCTTTTAAAAAGAGGTGGGTGAAAGTTTCCCTTACTGATTTGGTAACATACAAAAAATATGACTCATGAAAAACGGATCATACAATTAAGATGTAAATACTCATAAATATAAGTATACTTCACAAATAGTACAATCATGGGCAGTACATACTCCACACAACAGGAAATAGTGGAAAATATAGCATGAATCTCACCGGAATAAAAAGTGAGATGAAACCCTTTACCACGTTGTAATCAACTAAGTCGTACGACCAAAAGTTAATAACCACAAAATTAGTCACATAATACCATGAATATAATGATAATAATGATAATATATATAAAATGGAAGTACAAAATACACCACATGCAATGAATAAGTGGCGAACAATGGAAATATCACAGAATTAAAAGTGAGATTAGAAAATCTCTTACCTCGTTGTCCGACATGGCTCGATCATTCTTTAATCTCTTGAATAATAAACTAAAGCTAATTTATACTTTCTTAAAAACCTTTTTAAAGATTATTATTACATTTATATAACTTATTACCATGTGATAAATATTATGTTATCATTTATGTTAATAACGTCCATTTTTTCGGTATTTGGTAATTGAGTGAAAAATGAACCCCTTATATTTACAAGTTGTCCATGTGGTCAATATTATATTATATCCAGAATTATATTCATGATTTATATATCATATATGTTATATATATCCATTATATTCATGTATTTATAATTGTACATAACATATGGAGGTAAGAAATGAAATGCACCGTTCATGGAGACAGTAAGCCGAACGTACGCATGAACGCTACTTTCATTTCTATTTCTTATTTCAGTGGAATTTAAAAATAATGATAAATAGTTATATTATAATTAAAGTATAATATCATAAATAATATAATTAAATCTATCCCTTATACATCCCACATAAGGCATTAACGAGTCACATCACTTTGAGGGGGCGGTAGTCCGCACTTCCTCAAATGAGATTATCGTATTTACCCACTATGGAAACCATAAAGGTGTGGTATAAATGGAAAATAAAAATTCATAAAGAAAACATAAACATAATATATATCATATATAAATACAGTTCCATCATAATGGCCACCGTGAGAGGCGGTTGGAGATATTTGAACAATCATCGTTTCGTGAGGCGTTAGTTTTCCATCCACGGAAACATTATGTTCTTCACCCATTAGATGGAGGTGTGTGTATTTTAGTTCGAATACATATCATAAAACATCCTAGTATATTGAGGATACTGGTGTTGTTACAAATTAAGAGAATAAAATGATTTTAGGGGTTGGAGAAGTAAAATAAAATAAAACAAATTAAGAGAAACTGTTACCTTTAATTTGGGTAACTCCCTTTGGTTTGAACCAAAGGACTTCTTGAAGGGACTTCTGCCTAAGGTAAGACATCTATGTGGAGGAGAGGGATATAGGGAGCTTAATTGGGTAGATTTTGGATGAGAAAAAAGGCTAGAGAGGTGTGATAAATTGGTTAGAAGTGGTCTCCTTTTATAAGGGAGAGGAGGGGATCTTTAAGAATGTGTGGAAATATTATTTTATTATATAATTATATTCAGCTTCTAATGGGCCAAAAATCATTATAGTCGATGATAAGATTTCTAATGGTATAAATAAAATCATACAATAGGAATTGGACAGGTTTTGGATAACATTTTAATCATTATAATCTTATTTATTTAAATGATTTATTATTGAGGTAAACACTACACCATTATTTTGTCATAAATTATTTAAATAATTTGATGTCAAAAAATTATAAAAAATATACCATGATATATGAAATATTTTTATATTTCCAATTAATATTTATAGTCTTAATGATAATTTATATAACTCTTTGTAAAAATTAATTTACTAAAAGATATTTACTTTTTCCATTTTTTTCCTTTACTTTAAGTTAATTATTCTAAATTATCATTATCACTCCCATGTGGCTCAATGGGGTCCCAAAATCGACCCAAAGATTACCATTTTCGTTAATGACTCAACAAATAATGTTTGGACAAG
Organism: Viscum album; assembly: GCA_963277665.1. Taxonomy (NCBI): domain Eukaryota; kingdom Viridiplantae; phylum Streptophyta; class Magnoliopsida; order Santalales; family Viscaceae; genus Viscum; species Viscum album. Next base: position 1,266,227,400 of record OY728165.1, on the reverse strand, counting down.
TGTTAAGGTAATTATGAATTATTATAATACTCTTTTTACCCTGAATTTCCCTATTTACCTTTAACCATGGTAAATAAAAGTCAAAAGTTACTATTCACCAAAAATTATTTTCATCTTAATGAACCACATTTTACTTCATTATAACAACCATGTATGTTGGATTTTTGAAATCTATTCACAGAAGTGGTAAAATTTCAATTAAATGAAAAAGTCTATTTTCATAAATACGAGTAAGTGGTTTCACTATTCAACAAGAATTGAAGTTTTTTCAGAAAAATACCAAACAATCAGCCTAAGATATATTTTATATTACAAATTCAAAAATGATGTATATTTTATCAAATTAAAAACATAAAAGTTTCATTAATAATTTTTAAAATTAATTCTCGTTTAAAACAAATAGCGTGTTTTTAAGAAACAATAACTATCAAAAGATTGACACTTGTTTATGTCTAATTTCAAAGTGAAATTAATTCCAATGACCAACATTGGATTAAATGGTAAAAATATATTTCAATTTTACATTAAAAACAATTAAAAAGATAGTCTAACTATATAAATAAATTATATTAAATCATAGTTTTGAATTAAAATATAATATTTACACTATTCATTAAAAAAATGAACATTATCATAAAAATTCCAAAAATTTACACAATGTAAAATTTTATGTCCCCATTATAAATAAGGATTTTATTTGGTCAAATAGAATGTATTATAGTGATTAAATTATATTTAAAGAGGCTTCTCCTTTAAAAGGCGGTAAATCGGCCTTTTAATGTAAATTATACTTAAAATTAGATTCATTCACATTTTAAGCCTCTAACTTTTATTGGATAAATGTAAATAAATTTAACAAACATGTATAATAATATTATAGTTAGTTTTTTTCATTCCCACCAATACAACGTCTAGGAGTTAACTACCTTATAAAATAATAATATTAAATTATTAGTGTGCAACGTAAGATTTCAAATAAACCTGTTGTTGTGTATCGGGTACGCTATCGAACATAGTATCCCCTTTAAAGTAAAATTAATATTTAATTCACAAATATTAATAAATATTAAAAATTTATATTCTTTATTTTCTTGGGATGTTACATTAGTTCATTGGAATTAATATCCTAATTAAATTTGATATAAAAACATTTCAATATTTTAAATTTTTTCACATTAAAAACTATTCTTCTTATTGTTTCAACGGTATTAATTTTAATTTAATTTTATCCAATTCTAATTTTATAATTATGAAAAATATATTCCTTATTTTTAATCATTTTTTCAAGATATAATAAATAGTGCCCTTTTATTTCTGGACTATATGAATAATATTTTTTTAATTTTTGTTGTCATAGTTATGGGTAAATATGGTAATTAATGGTAAACATAATAATATAAATATTATAAAATGACCATAACACATGACCCAATTTTATTTAATTTTTATTTTCTATCCTTAAAATTATGGGATCTTTAATGTGACCATTTATGTCTATTTGGATGAGATTATATCGTTTATAATATTTTACTCAAATAAAATCCAATGTTTTCAAATTTATGAGTTTAATAAATATATCATTTTTTATATGGTGTTATTCAGAAGTTAAAATTTACTATAAATATTAATTTTAAATAAAAAAAATTATATTCATCATGGTACTTTATTTTTGAATTTATAGAAAATAAATAATTACCTTAATGTATTAGATAATAATGATGCAATAATTATTTAAATAATGGATATATCAACTAATAAATATAAAAAATTTTAAAATAAATTAATTTGAAATAAAAAATGACATTAATTAATATTTTAGTTTCAATTTACATATTATTAATTCATTAAAATATTTTTTTCTGAGTTACCTAGTGTATTGATATTCGTTAAGAGTCAATGTAATGAATAGTGTCAAAATTGACATTAATGATATGTTAAAAAAATATTTTATTAAATGATATAAAATTCATAAAAATTTAAAATTCAACCATTATACTTTTATAATGCTTAAAATTTCATCCATGAAACATTTATGGTTATTTTTTAAATTTAATAGTAACAATAATAATCCTTAAGGAGTAATTATATGAATTGTCCTAGTAAGAGTTAAAGGGTTTAAATAAGGGTTAAAACCAAAGGATTAGGGTAATAATGTAACCTAAACCGGTATAAAAATTATTTGATCAGTGTTTTTAAACCCCTATTCATATTATCTTCGTTATAACTCTATTTTGAGAAATTTGTAATTGAATTTTAATTTATATTAATTTATTATTTGGAAAGTCTCCGAAATTACCCCTCACATCAATTAAAAAAAGGAACTTACACCCTCACTTATTCACAACACATTGAGCCTTCAATATCAACCAAGAACAATTCATTTATATTCCTAAAATACTTATCCATGTTTTTAGGTGAAGTTCATCCAATAATATCATCCCTAGATCTCTTGAGAGTATATCTAGAGGAAGGTATCTGAATAAGATATAATTATTTTTATGAACTCATCAATCTTCATGTGTTCATATACATACTATAAATGCGTTGATTCCATGATAAAGTAATAAACCTAGTATAATATATAATCTTAAATTTAATTTTGATTATGTTACATCCATATTCCACATTTTATCCATCCTACAATAAACAAAAACACTGTTTGTGCTTAAGTGTGACTGACCTCCTCTAATCTGTTGTATAATCTATATTTTATCACCACATTAATTAGATCAAAATAATTATGGAAGTAATGTTTTTCATGATAATAATAAAATTATAATGATTTTTCTAAAAATAATATACCATTAACATCGATATCCTTTTACTTATTAAGGTGATTATATCATCACTCATGCGTACGTACAGCCTACCATCTCCATGATGCAATGTGATTCATTTTCCATATACAGTATTGAATAATTGCTATAAAAATGTATTTAATGTATAAATAATAAATTTAAATCATTAATATAATTATTTATATGTTTTATTTATATTTTATGAAAAATACATATGACATTCATGATAAAACATGCACAGGAAAATGAAAGAGTTAACACCTGAAATTAGTGTAATAATGAAATATTATCATCAAATGGTTGATAAAATAATATAAGAACAAAATATATAATATAATAAATATTAATTCAGTTATATAATGAGTTAATAACTTTCTTTAATCCATTATATTTGAGGTTAATGTATGTACCACTAAATGGAAATATACGGTAAGTGTTTTCTTATCTCACTTTTACTTTTGTGAGTTATATGCCTTATTGCCCACTTATTTTTTTTGTTGGGTATATAATTCCAATTAATTTATTTTATGTTTCATATGAGTAAATTTATGGGTTATTACATATACATTTTTAATACACATTTCATAGAGTTATGGTTTTAATGTTTCTAAATTGGTAATGGATTTATTTCACAATTTTCTTTTAATGGAAATTTGTTCTATTGTATAACTATATTAATTTATAATGTGTATATACTACTCTTTTGATATGTTTTATCATGAACCTAAATGTTCCCATTATATTTTATGATTAATTTAATTTTATTCATTTATGGGTATTATAAGTCACATTTTTCAATGTGGAAGGGGACTCTTTGGAATGTTTAATTTTTATTTTCCTTATGAATTTTTCAATGTTCTCATTCAAAGTTTTTTCATCTATGTCAACATCCTTTATTAAACCATATACATAATTGAAGTTTATATCTAATGGTACATATTCCATACTTTATTAAATGGTTTTAGGTTTGTTTTACTATGGAATTTGTTATAGACTTTGTGACTTTTTATTGAATTTAATAATGAATATTGATAAAGTGGAATTATTTATTCATGTGGGGAATGCACTGGATTAGAAATAATGGGTTGGGTCTATATATTAAAAAATCCCTTGATGCATCATTAGTCTCAATGTATATGTTCAGTTGGAAAAACACTACATGATTGTTTCCAAGAAAAATAATATTTTTTTATAACCTAATATATAAAAAAGCAAGAGGATTGATCCTGACAATAACAATCCCGAGCATATATCTTGAAGGTTCAATCATCCAACATTATGCATTTCCATAATTTGAGTAATTACTATCCAATGGATTTTCAATATGAACAAATAAATGGATGAATTTTATTTCTTAGTGGATTTTTTACATAAATGTGTGATTAGTTGTTTACCATGCCATGATTATTTTACTTTATTGATTTATTATTTATTCTATTATACTTAACCCTTACTCGGCATTTAGGATCACCCTTTTTATATATTATTTTCTATAGGATTCAAAAAAAATTAGAATTGATATGCATGGTTAAGATATGTTGATTAATGGTATTATATATGAAAACAATTTTTCAATTTTATATCAAAAATGATATTTTAATTTAAAATATGTATGTACATTACAAATACTACTAAACTATTTAGTTTAATTGGGATGCAATTCCATCTATCTTATGATAATGTAAAGAAGTGAGGTCCTTGCTCTAGGGAACAACTATTAGGGACGTTGCATTTAATATCATGAAAAGGACTAAATTCATGATATAACATATCAAAATATCATAATTTACATCACATAATTTAATAGAGTGGTGAATCTTCATATTCCTCTAAAAAACAAAGGAGGTACTAGAAATCCAATACAATCGTTCATGAATTCCAATGTAGAATTTCAAATATCCTATATAATAAATATTTTTTAATTATAAATCTATTAAATAAAAATATTTATATATATATATCATACCATATATAATTTTTTTATGACATTTTATTACATGGTTTCTAATTATTCCATCTTAAACTTGTGTTTCGAGTTATATGCACTTTGTTGTTCATATATGTTTTCATTTTCTAATTTTGTTCCTATTACATTGATTATGGTTAAACAATAAATGTAATGTTAAAAATGATATAAACATCATATATATTAATTATATATGTATTTATATTAAATTATAAATAATATAGATAGAAAACGAAATACCCTATTGATTGAGATGGTAGGTCGTACGTACGCATGAAATATGTTTCTATTTTATCAATGTATTGAATGAAAGAAATATAAATGATATATTATCATTATATAATCAATTTGAAATAATATAGATCACATATTTTCATGAAAACAATCTTTGTTACCATCCATGTAAATCCTGAATGAATCATATCCCTTCGCGAGTTAGTAATCTATTGTACGCACAAGCAACGTTATCGTATTAGCACATAATTTAATGAATGATGTTTTGAGTGAAATAATAAACACATAAGAATAAAAATATCATAAATATAATATATAAACAATAAATCTATCATTATTTCCTATTGTGGGAGGAGGTAATGTAAAAATGAATGACATTGATTCGTGAGGACGTAGTCCACCGTACTTACGAATGATGATTTCGTAACCAATTTTATGGTATCTGATATTATTTTAAGCCATTAATTATAAATAAATATATCTCAATATATTAATGATACTTATTTAGTTTTATAATAATTTTATAAAAATAATTTATGGAGGTTTACAGAGAAATAACAAAAAAAATAGTTGAAGAACCTTACCTCTTCTTTGGGTATCATCCCTCTGTTGTCCCCAAAATCTTTCATAGATTGGATTTCTGTCCGAAATATGGATTATTAGATGAGATTCTAGAATATTGGAAGTTATTTTTAGATATATTTATATAACCATGAAGGATTTATTGTTGGAAAAGGATAGGATAATGTGTGGCCTTTTAAAATTAAGGTTAGTGGAAAACTTTTATGTTTTACAGTGAAAGAATTCCACCAACGTTTTTTAAGTTATAGGGATCCAATAAAATATCATCACTAATAATAGAATGTATGAGGTCCAAATATGTATATTAAATGGTTTTTGTTCTTGTTTTGGGAAATTTTTTACCTTTATATTTTTAGTTCAACCCCCTATAAAACCATATTTACTTTAACCATGGTAATCAATTTTTACTTTTTCCACTTTTCATTTTGTCCAAGAAATATATTTTGACATTATTAATTAATTTAAAGTATTATTATTGGAAATATTTGGTCCATTTATTAAAATTAGTCTCATATAAGTGGAAATATTTAATTTAATATTAATCTCATTGATGTGACGATAAAGTGGGTTTTCGAAGAAAAAAATTTCACAGTATCACAATCGTTTTATTAAGAATATCAAAACAAAATTATTTAAAAATAAATAAATTGGATTATTAGATATATAATAGAACTGGTTATACTAAATATCCAATTTAAAATGTAATTTTACATTACAAATAAATTAAACAAAATGGTAGTTTTCAATAAAAATTATGTATCTTTCACTATTCATCAAAAAAATGATACTTTTCTATAAAATTTCAAAAAAAACCCTATTATTCATTATTATTATGATTTAATGATGATAATTTTTTCAAATAATTTTACTAAACATTTAAAAAATTATTTTTAAAATAAGTATACAAAAAGGCGATAAAACTTCTTTTGAGAAAGATAAAATTTTTAAGCATGTAAAGTTATTTATTCCTTTTTCTTATCTAGAATTCACTATAGATGAATGTTAAATATTTGATTCAATATGTTATATATTTAATTCATTTAAACCATCCACCTAATTGTTTTTGTTTAATTTATTTCAGGAAAAACATGTTTTTACGAATAAAATAGATTTTCAAAAAAATATTTCTATTATTTACAAATAGTTATTATTTTTATTTTGAATTAATTGGTAACAAATAATTCATTTAATATACATGTGTAAACCGTATATTTTTTAATCCTATTCGTACTATCATATTCTAAAATCTAGCTGATAACTATAATAATAATATTTAAATAATATGTAATATTTCTTCGAAACTTTAGGTCCTATGTAATGCTTGATAAACTCTGTGATTCACATAACACATTAATAACTTGGTTTTTTATGTAATGTAATCTCTAAATAGTTATTTTTAATGAAAAATAATGAAAATATTAAATTTAAGTGGAAAACAATTCCAAAAAATCTTTAGGTGTTACATTCAACCCCTAATAAAATGAACATCGCCCTAGAAATTTATGACTTCTGTATCAACAACTAAGGATATTTTTGACTCATTCAATCCTCATGTTCCTTTATAGCTTCCATAATCTTGTGGGTTTTCCACAAATCATTTATCAAATAAGTGTTATTATTTCATAGAAGATTCTATATTTGATCCAAAATCTCTATTAGTTGTTCCTCATATGAAATATAATGATCTAGTGGTATGACTTGTGAGCCCAGTATATATGATTTATCTAGTACGTAATTATTCAAGAGTTATCATGGGACACATGATAAATAAATATCGAAATAGAATAATATATTATAATGGGATTGATATATATATATATTGCTTATTTTATACTTCATTCTTCCATGGGTAAATTCAAAAAAAACTTACCAACTTCAAATTCTATATCTTGTCGATGATTATTAGAAAAAAATATATTTCATCTTTGGGAAATAATTATATTATTTTATGAATGAATCTACCCAACCCTCACAAATAATCATTATTTTTAGGTTTCAATATATTTCTTTAGGAAACTTCATTCCTTTACATTGGATTTCTACAGTACTTTCCATAACGGGATTCAATCTGCTCCATTTGAATGCTCGAGTGAAAGCAATCACTTTATGAAAACTCACCTTCAGGAAAGTTTTGTTCCCAAAAACCATTAAAATTATTTGATAATATATAAGCATATAATCTATGTTTTCTATTAATCATCTTATTGACTATCTATCCGAGATGATATGCAATGATGAATCTATACTTCTTATAAATATCATACTAAAGAGTTATCCAAAACACTGAGTAAAACTCCATATACTAATAAAGTAAAATTAAATATGGTAATCCATATAACCTGACCATTTCCTTAATAATGATTATAGAATTATTATCTAACGATAAATCTTATCTGATAGCAATTAATTATTCTAATTCATAAGGTGATTGAAGATAACACAAAATTATCCCAACATCAAAGATAAGATAAGCACGATTGGTTACCAATAACATTAATCAAATTTTGAAAAAGTTTAAATACCTTACTCTGAAAATAAATTTGTCACTATGTAAAAATCTAATGGGTTTCATGTGCCTAAATTTCACTTAAAATATTTTTATTCATGATAATATCCCATCACATAATATATCAAAAGGGGATTCAATGATGTTGATCATATGATAAAACATAAAATCATAAACCCCTGATGGTATCTATAACTATTAAGTTTATATTACAAAGAGAAAACAATTATGTCAAATTATAACTCACCCATTATTAATTCAAGAATCTCTTATCATATAAAAATAATTTCTCTTTGAGGTTTGGGTTGAACCTTATATTGATATAATATCAAATGTTATTTTGTTATTCCAAAATTCTGGCAGGGGAAGGTAATCACAGGAAATTTCACTATATGATGAAAAATAATATTTTTTTATATCATATCTTTCTATATATAACATGAAATTTATTACTAAGAAATAAAAGATTATTGTTCCCTAATCATATTCATTCACTTCATCCTTCTGGATTTCATAAGAATTTACTTTTTCATTTATCTTCATAGATTGTTGGTGTTTATCATCATTATTAAACCTCAGATTTAGGAACCGGTAGGTACAATTCCCAAAATACATTCAACTGAAACATTGATTTTTTGGAGGTAAATTCTAATGATATTTCTCATTATTCACATATTTAATTAAATTTAGTAGATCACATTGTCATTCTTTCACTCATGGCATTCTATGTCACAATAAATAAAATTAGTAGTACCCCTAAGAAAATTTCCTCCATTTTTTTCTACACATTGACCATAAAAGAATCTCATCTTTTTCTCTCCATGGTTCTTAGATTTTAGTTTCAATTCCATTATAATCTTCTTCAAAAATGTTTGATGTTGATATCTTACTCTAACATCAATTTTAGCTTAAAATAACATCGAAAAATCTATTCATTGCTATTGAAGTCTAGTATGTTTGACACCCTTTTCATGCACTACATTAATCCATTGAAGAATCAAGAAACCTTACATTCATGTTATATGTTACTAATAGAATCATATATTGAATGTCTTGTAATGTATTCCTCATACGTACCAATAGATTCATAATACTATTATTTTATCTCAATGAACTCTTTATCCATATTTTTATGAATAATATTAGAGATGTACATATCGAAAAATATGTTCTTGAACTCATCCCAATCAATGGAGTAAATATCAATCAGGTTTCTTGTACTATTGTTATGATTCTGTTATTTGTTTTCATAGGCTTCTAAATGCTATTTAGCCAAAATGATTTCCACATGCTCTGACCCCGAGATGATGGAAATTTTATTTTCAATTTTGATGATCTATTTCTCAGAATCTAGTGCATATAATGACTGACATAAAGAATGTAGAAATTTACTCATTAAAGTCTCTATAAAACTTTTTTCCCACCATGGCTCTTTTTTAATTCCAACAAAATTTATTTTTTGAGAATGTTTGGTGAGAAGAGTACGGATATTTTCCATTATGGCTCCCATAACATTTGGAGAAAATTTATTACATTATATATCGCACTCATCATTAACGTGATTAAATTGTATTCCACCCATTGTATAAAACCATAAAGTATAATATATGAATCAGAAATCACAATGGAAAACCACATAATCATTAAAATTCACGTGTAAAATCTCCAAATCATGAATCATTATTTTAAATAGAGGAATCCTTAGGATTATCCAAGGTCAATCACATGCATCATCTATTTAAGTCTTTTATGATGGTTCGTTAATATATTTTAAATTTCTAAATAATAACCCATTTTAATTTAAAACCATGTGTTCAAAAATTCATGTATTCATGTAGCAGGTGGCGATCGAGTCTATCTTAATGAACACTTTTTGGATTTATTACCACTATGTAACTCTGCACCAGTGACACATTCATATATAGTATCCCAAAAGTGATATAATTTATTTGAAACCACTTTCAATATAACTTAACAAAAATCTAGGTTAACTTCTTATACATATATTCATCCTTATAATTATACATTCATGTATCACTAGTAATATCATTTGAAATATACCAATTTATCTCACTCGTGTTTTATCATCCTAGTTACCAGACAATATCGGGACCTTTCCTCTGATAGAAACCATAATAACCCATGATTCTAATATATGGATATTACATATTTTTAGATTATTATTCAATAATTTAAACAAACACATTCTGGAAGACCATAATATAGTTGTGACTTTGGAAACATTGAACATAATCTTCTTAATTTGGGGAATGATATTATATGTCTCCCAGAAAGATATTCTCATTCTGTTTTCTTCAAAAATATACCCTATATATAACATTCATTATATCCTGGGGAAAGGAATCATAATAATGGGTTATGTCATATTCTCAATTAGGGTAATCAAGTGAGAGACAAAATAATAACATGAATATAAAGGTATGAGATTATGAGCATAAAAAATAAAAATCATTCCATGCATATCAAAGATCATAATCATGAGTCAAGGAATAATGACTAGAAAAATGATAGACATGAATAAAACTTTAATAAAATAACATGATCTAGGAGAGCATAAAATTGGAAAAAGACAAAACATTATGGCAAATACATAGTCATAGAAAACCATATTTTAGGGACACCCACCATGAAATTTAAAAACATTTACCCTTAGTATAACCACCTGAATACCTTCATTGATCATGGGATATCAACTAGTGTACTCTAAAATTTTGGATTGATATACCTCTTAAGTACCCTTTGAAACTTATAACATCAATAATTAACCACCTCATTGGAGGAAGATATAGTTCCCCCATCAGATAATGAAAATCATATATATGTTTGCCACATGATCTTCAAATATTCATCATATCATATCAAAAAATTATTAATTAAATCTAAAATACATTTTCTTACATAATAACCTCTATAAAATAGATTTGATTAATAATTATTTCATCATTTTAACATATTATAACCATATAAAATAATCATGTTTCATAAGAATTATATCATGAAATAAATGTCAATGAGAAATGAGTTTCATAAACATCATATCAAGATAACAGAAACCATTTAGAGAAATAATAAGAATGGTATCATTAGATCATATAATTAGTTAGAAATAGGTAACATCAATAGATGATATAATATATTTGTAAAGAAGTTTTGAATGATAATTTAAAACATTTCGTGTGGAAAATAGTATTTCAACGTTGAAAACCAAATTTTAAAATATAATGTATTTTAAAAATAATTTTCTTTGAAAATATCCTTGAATGTATATAAAACAATCATTATAAATCAATAAAATAACATCTTGAAGGAAATATTAGTTTGAAATTGAAAAAAATCATTTTAAATCATAGAAAATTTGAAAATATTTTTTTAAAATAACTATTAAAACATTTGAACGAGGCTACGAAGAAAATATTTTCACGATGATGGGATATATTTTTTCATGTCGTCCACATTAAAACAATGAATCCATTCACATTCTTAGTAAAAACCAAAAAATAATAGTATTGGAAAATGATTTGAATAATATGTTGAATTTTTTTAGAAAAGTCAACCATGTTTCAATATTAAATTAATAAATAACTTCAATTATTTTGAAAAAAAATTCCAGATTTTTTTTGAAAACATGATTTTAGAAGAAAAATGTTATTCAAAAAAAATTATAATTTTTATTAAAAATCATTATGATCACATGAGTACAAGTAGAGAATAAAAATTATTTGAAAAAACTTATTTTCAAGAATTTAATTTAGAATAAGAAAATTCATGAGTCTCTTGATATATGGTATAGAAGATTATATCACCATATAAATAATCATAAACAATCTCGATAAATATTGATAATTTAACATTTACACTCTACCGATTTAGTAACATTTAAATGGATGGAATATTGAGGAATATAATCAACCGAAACAAAAAATATAATGTGAAAAAATAAATTCATAATATTTCATTGAAAATGAGATGCATATAATCCATGTACAAGAAGTTATATTCACATCAAAATAATTTTTATAGAAGAAGTAAATGGAATACTGTCAATCATAAACCACATGGAATGGAGTTAAAATAATGTGTATTTAAATACAAGAAATATTATGTATAATTTTCATAAAATAAATTCATGACCATTATATAAACCACATAAAAGAAACATGCATTGAATATGGACATTATTATAAATAAAATAAATGTGAGACAATAATCCTTAACATATTTTGTAATCATGATAATAATAATCCCTCATAAATAAAAAAATATAATGAAAACATAAATATCATTAAATTGATTATTTTTATGATATAACATGTTTAAGGTTCAATATTTACATGATATAAGGTAATTGAGTGGCCAACAATCATATGTCTCCCAGAAATAATATATAGATTATAATTCCCTTAATTTATGTCTTGATTTCCATAGTACACATTAAATTCTAATATATTGTAAATATAACATTATTATACATAGATTATAGAAAAATATTTTTATATATCATACAATATATACTTTTAATATGACCATTTATTACCCATTTGTTATCAATCCCTTATTAATTTTGTGTTTTGGGTATGAACCATATTGTTTTTGTACATGTTTTGTTTTATTATTTTTTATGCACATACTTTTATCATGTTTAAATAATATAAAGAATGTTAAACATGATATTAATATCATATATATTCACAATATATATATTTATTTCAGTTTAGAAATTATAGGGATAGAAAATGAAATACATCGTTCTTGGTTACTATAGGTCATACATACGTAGGAATGTTGTTTCCATTTTCTTAACGCATTGAGTTAAATAATGGTAAATGATATATTATAATTACATAATAATTTTTATTTCATATATATCACATATTTTCATTAAAACCAAGTTAATTATCTTATATGTAAAGCGTCAATAAATTACATTATTTCGTGAGGTGGTAGTTTGCTGTAAACACAAGCCATTATGTCGTATTAAAAAAAATGTAAATAATTAAGGTTTATTTGATATAATAATTTAAAAATTATAACAATATCATATGTATAATATATACATAATAAATCCAATATTATATCCAATTGTGAGAGGCGTTAGTTGAAAAAAATGGATGGCATCGTTTCGTGAGACAGTAGTCTCCCATACACACGAATGTGGACATTGTAACACATTTGATGGAAGTGGGAATTTTTTTTGGTAAATACATTAACAAAAAAACATATCATTACGTGAAATATACTATGGTTATTTGATAATAATTTATAATACAAAATTATGTATGTGGATGAAGAAATAAAACAACAACGCTCATTCAGGATTGTTACCTCTTTTCGCAATCCTCCATAAGTTTTCACCAAATCCCATAGTAAGGTTCTTTTTAGTAATTTATAATAATAATTTAAGTTTTTGGATGATTCAATAAAACAAAAATTCTCATTCAATAACATTACCTCTTTTGGATGGTATCCAAAAGGGATTAAATTTTAGATGTTATTTTGGAATGTAATCATTAATGTACCATTCTCATGAATATAAGGTATAAGGTCTAAATATGTTCATACAATGGGTTTTGGAAAATATTTGGGTCATTTTTGACCCATCTCATTTTAGTTTATCCAACAATAAACTATTTTTACCTTAACCCTGGTAATTAATTTTTACTATTTGACTATTCATTTTAGTTAAAAAAATATATTTACCTTATTAGATAATATGAATGATAATTATAAAAAATATAAGATATAATTTCAAAATTAAAGTCATAGATGCAGAAAATTTTTCTTTAAAATTTACCTTACAGACATGATGAGAAATTAGGTATTCTAAGAGAAAATGTTGAAATATTTACAAAATTTTTATATCAAATTTAATTATGAAATTTGTTCCAATGAGAAAAATTGGATTTAAATATTTATAATTTATTTTATTTTAAATTGGAACTAATTTTTAATATAATATATCTTAATAAATAAATTAAACAAAAATGTAGTTTTCAATTAAAATTCAATATTTTTCACTATTCTTGAAAAATAAAACTTTTTGTAGAAATAAAAATATATCACCATTTGATGTTTTTGATATTTTAATTAATAAAATATAATTTATTTTTTCTATTAATATATTTAAAATATTCAACATTTAGTTTTAATATCAATGCGTAAAAGGAAATAAAACAACTTTTTAAAAAAATATCGTTTTAAACGTGAAATTGGATTTATTCTCATATCATTTCTAAAAAAGATATAATATATATTTTAAAATAATTACTAAATTGGTAATTTATAAATATAATTAGGAACACTCAACAAAATTTTTTAGTTTAAATTATTTAATGTCAAACATGTTTGAGTGAAAAAATTGTTTTTGTGAAAAATATTTCCTTTATTTCCTAATAGTTTTTAATTTCATTTATAATTAATTGGAAACAAAAGGATTAATTTTATATACATGAATATAAAATTAATTGTAATGTTCCTGAAATTAATTTTTTTTATTTTATTGGTATATTTTGAGACTAGATGCTCAGACGACAGATGATTTCGAGGCACGGTGAGCCCGAAACTGAATTTTGACCTTTTTTAGTTCATTTAAATAAACATTTGAGCGGGTTTTATAACTATTAAACCGGTTCATGGATAAAAAATATAAGGTAATTATTGAACTCTTGAATTTTGTAATTTCACTAGAAATGTCATAAATTCGATCGGTGAGTGTCAACCTAAAAATATAGTTTTCAGACTTTTCAAAAGAAAATGTAAAATAACATAAAAAGTTATTTTATTTGTTTCTATTCCACATTGAGTGGTGGAAAATCAGAACTATGGTGCAGGAATGAGGTGATGAATAATGACATTAAATGGATACCATTAATAAAGATCTTAAATGTGCATTGTAACAACTCATTAATTGAAGCATAACAAATTCACTATTCCGAAAATGAAACAGTGTAACAATATGATGATGCAACATAGCAGAAAAGTTGTGACATGTTTCAATTTTAATAATATAATAGTTTAGTGAATCAGAGCTAGAATTTATTTTATGTATGGTGGGTAAATTATATCCAACGAAGAACATCATTTAATCATTAGTGACTATGACGCACCTCGAAGAACGGGACTCGAGATCGATGAACGCCAATAGGTTTGAACAAAACACGAATCCCCGTGAACAAATATCTTTATCAATGAATATATCCCAGATAGGGGTTTACTTTTTTTGTTTTGAGTTTCTATGTTCTTCATTCTAAAAAAAATGTGGATCAACCCATGAACAGGTTGATCTGTGGATCTCCTGTTCTTGAAGGAGGGTGCTCATTCTCGGGGTTTTGTATCAGAATTAATTTTGATAAAATTGTAATATTACCACCCCATGTTCTGAAAAATATAATGTAGAGGGTGTGGAAGGACACGAATAGAGCCTGAGCCCCTCCTCCTTTGTGCACTCTTCTATGTTTTCTTGGCCGCAACTCCAAATTGATGGAAAGGTGGCACTGAGGCAATAGTAGGAAAGGAGGCTCCTCCAAGATACCGAAGGCATATACGGTTCGAAGAACGGAAAACCAGTGCAGAAATGGTGGTCCGTGGGAAATATTTTTTCCGTTCCAGCAACTATATCCTCTGGTTGCGGCCACAGGCATGTGGCGGTGGTGGTCTTAGGGTTCGGGCAGCGTTCACCATGGGTGGTTGGTGGTGGCAGCCATGGGCGGGTGGCATCACGCTCCGAAGGTGTGTCAAAGAGGATGTCGCAGCCAGTTCAGGTTGTGGCGGTGCAGTAGAAGCCACTGCAAGTGATCCCGCAGCTTGTGTAGGTTAGATGGAGCCATCTGACCACATCGGTGGAGTGACCCATGCCCCGCGGGACACTTCTTCGAGTAGGCATATAGTCCCCCTGAACTACATGCATGACCAGGGGAAGCCAACTACTTCAGGTCCCCTGTAAGAGAACTGAAATCCCATCCAGCGTCTGGCCTAGAGAACACCAACCCACCATGCTGGCGGGGCTGGAAGGCCTGAACCAGGTAGGTGAGCAGCCTGAGATGAAGTATGTCGGCCCCCTATTGCAGGTCTGTCTAATGGGATAAAATGTGGCAGCTCGGCGGCCCAGTCTAGGAACAATCGGCATACCAGATGCAGGCTGGACCAGATAAATATGGGTAACTGGGAGACCTATTGGGCCGGACCCATGGCCATAAAAGGACTGGTCTAGTAGGGCACAATGTTCCTGGCCTAGTGGCAGGGCTGGACTGGGCCGTCCCAGATCTGATCCTGTTCGGTTCAGGTTATTTGAACCAGGATGGTCATCTGGGACACCCCTAGCCAGGTCGGTCGGGTCTGTCTGACTAAGTTAGACTATCCCCAGGCACAATCAACCCCGATTTACTAGTACACTGATATCATTATGAATAGGCATTCGATAGACTAGCAGTTTATGGAATTGGAACCCTAAATACGAGGTCATTATATTTCATTGATCTAATTAGGCTTTCATGTACGTTCAAATATGACGAATGGCTTGAGTAGTATATTATCTTAGAGTCAAGCTTACTATGTGCAGAAATCATGCGGTTGGCTGGGAAACGAAGACTACTGACAAGGGACCATGTATGGATCAACTACTAGTGACGCTATGTGGATCAGCTATAAGAGACCCTGTCTGGATCCGCTACAAGCTACCCTATGTGGATCATCTACAAGCAGCCCTGAGTGTATCAACAACGATAGCCTAATTGGGAAGCTGTTCAGTGTGACCGGATAGTCCCACAGTGGGAGTGGCTCTGTGTAACCTATCACACCTATGGTACTAATCAGGGATGATTACCTTATCAGTTCCAAGTGTTTATTGTTACGATATATAGTCTTGATTTCATTAATTTATATTGTACCAGTGGGATCAGGCAGGTGGGCATACATCTATGGCTTCCGGCAGCTAATCAACACTTACCAATCATTTCAGGTTTTCATTGGATGGATTTTTAGAAATCTTTTTTACTTTCCTATTTTTAGTTTTACATTTTTTTTGTATGTATTCTGGCCCATTTCTCCTACATCTTGTACTTTTAATTAGTTGTTCTTATTGTCTTGCATGTTTACCTTTATTATTTTTGGGACGTGGTGTGTGTTTCTGTGTGTATGTGTGTGTATAAAGGTACTCAGGAAATTACCTCCCACTTCCATGTTTACGACATCAGTTCTAGTCTCCAACCCCTAGCCTTCGAGTGGTTGGCTTCTGGGAGTAACGATATGGGCCCAGGGGGATGGTGTTGAGCAATGTATTGTTTTCAACAATACATAATAATGTTATTTATAGGGGGAGATTATTAAAACTAATACTCTGTCTCTTTATGATAATTTTGATGCTCACAAATACCATTAGTTATTTTTAAATGATTTTATTTAGTATTTTGTAGGAATTTATTAATTTATTTTACTCTTGAAATAACAAGAATTTATTACTTGTTCAAAATCTGCTTTAAGCGCATCCTGGAATCACTGTTCATAACTTACTTGTTTGGAATCTGCTTTAAGTGCATCCTGGAATCACTGTTTATACCCTACGTGGATAAACGTAGCATAAGGATGAAAATCATGTATACTTTTTAAGATATGAGAAAAGTATGGTTAAACAACCATACATTTTCAGCAAAGTATGGAGGAAGAACCTTACGTTAGGAAGGAACATTACGATTCGGTTATCAGCAATGTATGGAAGGAGAACCGTATGTAAGTACTTAACGTTACGTTTGTTTCTCAAAAGTATGGTTCATCAACCTTAATTTTGTGAACAACCATACGTTCTTGGAAAATTATGGATCAAGTAAAAGTATGGATCATTTATCGTATGTTTGAGAGTTGAAGAAAAATTATGGATGATCAACCCTACGTTTAAGATCATCCTTACGTTTGAAGAAAGTAACATGAACCCTACATTTATGTTCAAAATTACGTTATGAACCTTATGTTTCAAGACTATGTCATCAACCCTACGTTTGGAGGCCACGTCATCAACCATATGTTTGGCGTTGGAAAGTTTTAAAAACGATATTTTTATGCAACGGTCAGCAAGCTGATTATTGAGCGGATTTAATGCCAGATTTAAAGACATTTTTAAAGTACGACTTTGAACGATTCAAAGTTGTTTTATTATTGGATTAAAGGTTGAATTAAAAGGATCTTTTTATGATAAGTCTTCAGGGAAGTTACGACTACTCTGTAAATTCAAATGTTTGAATATCGCGAATAAAAAAGGAGACTTTTATGGATTTAAATGTGCAGGAGATATGCTTGGCTTTATTATATATGTTCTCTCTGAAAAACACCGTATACGGGGGTGTGGTGATCAATATATTATTCAAAAGGTGGAAAACAGACACTGCCGAAAATGACATTGATCTGTTGATTCAAAAAGGAGCGCTAATGATCTGTTCATTTAAGAAGAAGGAACTCGATAGAAGATTCACTTGTTCTGCATCGAATATCTACTGTGGATCTACTACTACTGAATTTGTGAACTATATCTCTATATATACTGCAACCGAATCGACTCATAATTTCTTTGTCTAGAAAATCAATATTTCTATAGACGATGATCCATCTGCTATCAATTGCATTCTGTTGCAATTGTGAAGATCAACTAGAAAATGTCTTTCTGAAATTCTTTTTATTCATGAGTAACCAGCTTATCGTACTAAGCTGTGTAGGTTCGTGATTGAACCAGAAGGATTTTTTTTTCCTTGGATTGTAAAGGTGTCAACTGCCTGTATTCAGTTGTGGACCGGTCTATTGAAACGAGGACTACATAGTTAAAATCACCAAACTCGTGGAGTTGAGAGTTGGTGGAGTAGACTAGGGGCCTTCTGTTCCCCGAACCACTATACATCTTTGTGTCCCTTATTTTATTTATTTCCACCGCATGATCAAATATGATAAATCATAGAGTACAGAACTCATTCAATTAAAGAGTTAACAAAAAATATGAAAGACACAATTCACCCCCCCCCCTCTTGTGTATAATCTGTATATTCAAGATCCAACAATTGGTATCAGAGGAGGAGTTTCTGATAGAGCCTTAGCACACTAAAAGAAATTAAAGATTATATAATAGAGCATCATGACTAATATAAGAGAAGGTATGTCAATAGTCAGAGCACCATATTTCAATGGAGACAAATATGGCTTCTGGAAATCGTGCATGATAATATATCTGAAAAACCTTGGATATAAAGTCTATTCAAAGATTATGAATCCTTATGAAATTCCTGAAAATCCTAAGACATGGAGTGCTGCTAAAGAGGAAGAGTATGACATGAATTCAAAGGCTATGAATGAAATCATCTGCGGTTTAGGACCAGATGAATTTAACAGAGTACCTCAGTGCCTGACAGCATATGAGATGTGGCATACAATATCTGTGGCATATGAAGGAACAGACAATGTGAGAAAAATGAGATATGCAACTGAAAAAATGGAATTTGATACTTTCAGAATGTTTGAAGGAGAATGCATTACCCAAATGAATGGGAGATTGACATAAATTGTCAATAATATAACAGCTCTAGGAGAACCTATCAAACAGGCTGATCAAGCATTAAAAGTACTGAGGGTACTCTCTACTCGATGGAATGGAATCTCTGCTACAATCAGACAATCAACACCTATTAAAAATCTAACCATGAGAGATCTGATTGTTACACTGATGATGTATGAAGCTGAAATTCAAGATGAGGCAAATGAGCATAAAGTCTACATGAAAAAGGATGATACTACCTTGAATGTAACTTCACAGCAAAAGAATAGGAAGATGAAGAACATAGAAGTCAAAGTTAAATCATAGAGCTCTGACTCATCAAACTCAGATGAAGAACTGGCTCAGCTACCCAGGAAATTTAGAAAGTTCTACAACAAGAAAAGAGGCTTCAAAAAATCCTTTAATAAAGATGATAGAGAAGTAAGATGCTATGAATGCAAGAATATGGGGCATATCAGACCAGATTGGCCACAATTGAAGGATGCAAAGAAGAGGAATTCTTCAAAAGAAATGACTATCAGTAGAAAGACAAGAAAGCTATAAAAGCCACTTGGAGTTTATCTAAAGACTCTAGTAGCTCTTCTGAATCAAGCTCAGAGAAAGAAGAAGTCAATCTAAATGAAAACATGGTTCCATGGAAGAAACTGACGAGGCACACTCATATTACTCCTCTGACTCAAATAATGAATCAAATTCTGAATCAAGCTACACAAATGAAAAACTTGCAGCCTACTGCAATATGCTTGAAGAAAGATATGACTCATTATTTAAGAAACATAAGTCACTAAAAAAACATAAAGTTGTTTCAGATGAACGAGATACAATGCTGAAACAACATAAGGAATTAACTGATAAATACAATTCAATTAACACTAACTATATTAATTTTGAATCAAGAATAAAAACACTGCAGGATGAAGTAGAATCTTACAAACATGCTACATTGGTTTTTAAAAAAGAAGAGAATTCATTAAATGAAATTCTTTGAAAACCTTTCATTAAAAAATAGATATTTGGAATTGGCATTAATGATAAAAACCTAAGCTATATAAAAATTATTTTGTTCCTTGCTCTAAAAAGGATAATTGTAACTTTTGTGGGACAAAGGGACAAATAGCTAAAAACTGTTTCTTAAGGAAACCTTAAATTTGTGGTATTAAGAAAGCCTATGTTTCAAAAGATGTATATGATTTAGCTGATTTTAAAAGAACAAAGAAAATTTGGATACCCAGATCATTGCTAGCTAACACCCATGGACCCATCAAAATATGGGTACCAAAGAAATTTGTTTGAATGTCTTTGCAGGTAGCAGGCCACCAGAGAAGAAAATATATATGGTATATGGACAGTGTCTTCTCAAGACATATGATTGGAAACTCAATGAATTTTTCTTCACTCACTCAAAAGTAAGGAGGACTTTTCACATTTGGTGACAATGCCAAAGGAAAAATTGTTGGCATTGGAACTATTGGAGATCCAAAAATAGTCTCAATAAACAAAGTACTTTATGTAAAATGATTAAAACACAATCTGATAAGTATCTCTCAACTTTGTGATGATGGATATACTGTTGATTTTACTAACAATTGTTGTACTGTTTCTAAAGATAAACTGTTTAAATTTAAAGCACCAAGAAATGAAAATGTCTATACTTTGGATTTAAATTCCTTGTGTAAACAAAAAGTAATCTTCTTAACTGCTAAAGTAAGTTAATCTTGGATCTGGCATAGGATACTTGGACATTTCAATATATATGTTTTAAATAAGTTATATAAGAAACATTTTGCTTCTGATTTACCTAGTCTCAAATTTGAAAGTGATAGATTTTGTGATGCACGTCAACTTGGAAAGCAACACAAATAATCCTTCAAATCTGTTAATAAAGATAGTACATCTAATCCTTTATAACATATCCATATGGATTTGTTTGGACCCTCAAGAGTAGCAATATTAGCTGGTAAATTATATGTATATGTTTTAGTTGATTACTATTCTATATTTGCATGGATTTTATTTTTGAAATTTAAAAATGATGCTTTTACATTATTTGAAAGTTTCTACAAATCTGTTCAAAATGAAAAAGGTTTTAATATAATATCATTGAGAAGTGATCATAGTGGAGACTTTGAGAATCAGGAATTTAATTCCTTTTGATCACACATGGGTATTAAAAATAACTTCTCTACACCAAGAACACCTCAACATAATGGGATTGTAGACAGAATAAATATAACAATTCAAGAAATGTCTAGAACTATGTTAAATGAATGTATCCTACCTATATATTTTTGGGCAGAATCTATGAATATAGCATGCTATATAATTAATAGAGTTTTAATTAGACCTATTTTGAAAAAGACACACTATGAACTATGGAATAACAGAAAACCTAAAGTAAATTACTTTAAAGATTTTGGATACAAGGTTTACATCTCGAACGCCAAAGATAATATTGGTATGTTCGATCCAAAATATGATTAAGATATTTTCTTAGGATATTATACTACCTCCAAAGCTTATAGAGCCTATAATAAGAAGTCAAGGATTGTTGAAGAATCGGTTCATGTGAGATTTGATGAATCTGATCCCTTTGAGAAAAGGACAGATCAAATGGATGTACTTGACTCTAATGATAACATGAGACTTGAGAACATAAAGAATGATTTTGAAAATTATATAAAATTAATTCAGCCCATTTCAGAGGAACATGATACTGAAGAAACTTTAAATGTTTTTCCTAGATAGTCTAGAACCATAAATAATCACCTTTTAGAAACTGTGATAGGTGACTTAGATACAGGAATTCAAACTAGAAGAAACTTAGGAAACCTAGTGGAATTTTCTGCCTTTCTATCTCAACAAGAACCCAAGACTATAGAGAAATATTTACATCATGAAAGATGGGTAATAGCAAAGCAAGATGAATTAAACCAGTATAAAAGAAATGAAGTTTAGGAATTAGTGGAAACACCTAAGAATTATCCATTAATAGGAACCAAATGGGTCTTTAGAAATAAACGGGATTACTAAGGCACAATAACTAGAAATAAAGCAAGATTAGTAGCTTAAGGATACAATCAAGAAGAAGGAATAGATTATGATGAGACTTCTGCACCTGTATCTAGGTTATAAGACATTATAATCCTTTTAGCCTATGCATCTTATATGAATTTTAAATTATATCAGATGGATGTTAAATCTACCTTTTTAAATGGTTATTTAATGAAGGAAATTTATGTTGAGAAACCTCCTGGTTTTGAAAATTCTCAAAAACTAGATTCTGTTTTTAAACTTACTAAAGCTCTTTATGGACTTAAACAAGCACCTAGAGCTTGGTATGGAAGATTAAGTTCTTTTCTTTTGAAAAATGATATTACTGTTGGAATGGCAGACCCAACACTCTTTAAGAAAACTATAAAAAATTATGTTTTATTGGTTCAAATATATGTTGATGAGGTAATTTTTGTATCATGTAATAAAACCCTTTTTCATGAGTTTTCAAAGTTAATGATAAAAATAATTTGAAATGAGTATGATGGGAGAACTAAATTTATTCTTAGGACTTCAAATTTATCAATAAGATTTTGGAAATGTTTTGAATCAAAGCAAATACAATATTGATTTAGTTATGAAATGTGGACTTGAAAACAGAAAGACATTTACAACTACTATGTGTACTAATATAAAACTTGATTTGGATGAAAATAGAAATTCAGTTGACAACAAGTTATATAGAGGTATGATTGGTAGTTTATTATATCTTACTGCTTGAAGGCCAGATATAATGTATTCAATATGTCTTTGTGATAGATTTCAAACAAACCCTATAGAATCTCATCTAACTGTTGTTAAAATTATATTTAGATATTTAAAAGGAACTATTTTTCAACCTCTTCTTTATCCTAAAACTACTGATTATAATTTGATTTCATATTCAGATGCTGACTTTGGAAGTTGTATATTAGATAGAAAAAGAACATCAGAAACATGTCACTTTTTGGGAAAGTCTTTGGTGTCATGGTCTAGTAAGAAACAACATTCAGTTTCCATGTCAACAGCTGAGGAAGAATATGTTTCTACTGGTAGTTTTTATGCACAAGTGTTGTGGATGAAAAACACTCTTATGAACTTTGGATTGAATTTTAATAATACACATATTTTATGTTATAATACAAGTGCAATTAATATTTCAAAATATCCTATTAGTCATTTTATAACTAAGCACATTTATATAAGGCATCACTTTTTATAAGATCATGTTATTAAAAAGGATATATTTTTAAAATTTATAAATACAGAAATTCAATTAGCAGATATTTTTACTAAACCACTTCGCACTGCAAGGTTTGAATTTTTTAATGGGGAGCTAGGTTTATTTGATTTAAAATAATATTTTATTTCAAAATGCTAGTTTTTTTAATTATGCTTAAAAATTATTTTTCTATTTTGTTTTTAAAACAGAAAAAGTTTCTTTTATCTGCGTAATCTATTTTATTTATTTTTAAATATATGTAATGATTATTAAAAACACGGGAATCAACGTTGTCAGAAACCCTTTCGACTTCTAAACTGCTTCATTTCCATCGAAACCTTTTTGAATCCGCAAACCGCACCTCTACTCATGACCCCTAATCATCAAACCTATGAAACCATAACCTTCGAACCTTCATAGATTCTCGTAGAGATGGTAAGGACAAAAAGATCCAGTGAAGCCGAACCAAGATATTTCAAGAGACAATGCTCAGTAGGAAGAAAAATCTTACATGGCAAGGTAATCAATCTCGACTGGTTATTTCAGACAAATCTACTGTTGAAACAAGCGTTGTCATTTCAGAACCATGAACACACATTCGACAGTGAAAATACGGAATTTCTGTATGAGGTAGAACATAGATACGTCTTCAAATCTGTATAGTTTAGTCTGGGGGATACTGAGGATAGTATGATGGGTAAGATAGAGGATAGGGATTTCTCAATCTCCTCAGTCGAAATTGGTCAGATTC
Organism: Viscum album; assembly: GCA_963277665.1. Taxonomy (NCBI): domain Eukaryota; kingdom Viridiplantae; phylum Streptophyta; class Magnoliopsida; order Santalales; family Viscaceae; genus Viscum; species Viscum album. The sequence continues at coordinate 1,266,202,766 of OY728165.1, read as the reverse complement.
TCAACTTCCCTCATGAAGGAGTTTTTCATTTTTTTTGAAAAATATTGTAGATTATGTGCATAAATCTGAGGACATAATGTCGTTTATTTTTAGTACTAAGACTATAATGAAAATTTTTATCAAGGACTTGGATCCTGATCAGAAAATTCTGGTTAAATTTGTTCAAACAGGAATAGCTCCCAGAATGGAAAAAATGGGAAATATTTTGAACCCTGATATGTACATAATGTATCTTCTGTTATGTGATATCAAGTTAAACATCCCAAGGTACATGGTCAGGTACCTCATTTACTATTGTCAAAGTGATGCCCGGATGAACTTTTATCCTTTCAGTCGATTTATTTCTAAACTGTTGCTTAAGAAATACATGGTGAGATTAGTGGATGCCTGAGTACACTGTCATCACAGTAATATGTTTAATGCTATAACTTTAAGGAATATTGGATACTTCTAGAGCCCCATTAAAGGAAAACTCTTTCCAGTAAGAGATAAGAAAGATTCAGAGAGTGCTCAGGCTCAACCTGCTAAGTCCAATGAGGGACAGGCTGAATCACGAGTCACCAATGTAGCAAGAAGGATCCGATTTGAAGTGCAAGATTCTGAAGAAGAAAGAAGTCAGGAGGGAATTCAATCTCGAAGAACTAGAGTTGTTAATGAGGAAATTACTTCCCCTGCATTGGCAACAACAGAATCTTTCTTTTCTTATTCTTTTGTAAGAGAATCTGTTATTGATTTGACCATGGAAGTTGTTAGTGAACGGAAAACACCAGTATAGGGATCGAGAGCTCAAGAAGAAGCTCAATGGGAGAATCAGGAACATATTGTAGCTTATTTTGAAGTTACACTTCAACAGGACCATGATAAGGAGGAAATTCCTGGTGAGTAAGTGGACAGACCTCAGAAATCTCCTGAAAATGTTATTCTCAAAAATCCAGTGGATGGCCAAGATGCTGATGTTTGTGGTGAGCATGCATCTAAAGCTCACACAGAAGTAATTCAAGATGATTTTTCTATGGAGGAGTCTGCGGACTCTAAGGAAAAATCTGTGGACCAACCTACTCCGGACAAAGAGAAAGAGAAATTTGATGCTGAATCATTACCTTTGGTACTACTGCATCATCCAGAGCATGAGAATGCGAATCAAGCATAGAGTGCCTCTAATTCAAGGAAGAAAGAAGTTGAAGAACTGTACAAAAAGTTTTCTCAGTTTCAATCTGAGAATGTCACTCTAAGAAATGCCTTAACCTTCGAACAAATGATATTTCAAAAGCTGAAAGAGTGTATAGTCTCAAGGAAAAAAGTTGAAATGTTTAAAAAGGATATGATGAATGCAGTTTCAAATTTGAAATCTGAAATGGTTATTGAGACATATTTATCAGATCTGATGTTTTTTATGGAGATCCAATTTGCATCAGTTGCAAATAGTGTTGTTAGTGGATCAGGTACTTCACCAGATTTAATCTGAAGATTTCAAGCTATCACCACCGCGATGAGCGACATGAATGATAGGTTGCACGATATTCAATGTAACAGTGCTCCATTATCAGTGTTGCTGGAAAATCAAGAATTTTTAGTGGATCAACTAATATCTAGTGAGCAACCAATCAGGACTCTGTTAACTCAGATGTCGGAGAAGTTGTCCGTGTTTATCAAGAAACAAGAAAGGATGCATGAGTTTTTCAGAGTAAATTTAATCGAGGATATTCATATGACTGAAGAGAATAGAGAGATCATTTTCAAACTTGGAGATGGGATGATGAAGAGACTCAAAGAATAGTTCACATAAATCAATTCTGCAATCCAGTGGAGATAGAACCTATTGCATATCTTTCCCAAACCTTGATTCTTGTGTTTATCATACTTGTATCTGTTTTTAATTTTTTAATGAAAATATGTCTCTTTCATTCTATTTGTTTTACTGACTTTATTTTTTATATGTCGGTACTCCAGAATTCATTATTGATAAATATTTAATAATATAATTTACCTATAGTTCAGTGCAACATTAAATGTTTTAAAATCCATGATTTATCATTCTTTTTGATATCACAAAAGGGGGAGAAATTTGGATAAACACAACATTTTATTTTACAAAACTTTATTTAAATGGTTTCCCGTGTATTTAATGTTTTGGGTACTTATCTAGATTTTTTATTATAAAGGTTATTCAGAGGGAAAAATTTGGATAAAACTAGAATCTTTTATTTCTAAATAAAAATTATTTTATTTTTATGAAGGGGGAGAAATAACTTTATGTAACTAATTTTGAAAGTTAATTTCGTTTAAATAATTTTATTATCTTATGGGTTTTGTGATCATCAAAAATGGGAATATTGTTGAGGAAAGTATTTATTTCAATAATACATAATAATTTTATTTAAAGGGGATATTATTGAAAATAATAATCTATCTCTTTTTGATAATTTTTAGGCACACAAATACCCTTAGTTATTTTCTAATAATTTTATTTAGTATTTTGCAGGAATTTATTAATTTATTTTTCTCTTGAAATAATGAGAATTTATTACTTGTTCGAAATCTGCTTTAAGTGCGTCCTGGAATCACTGTTCATACCTTACTTGTTCAGAATCTGCTTTAAGCGTGTCCTAGAATCACTATTCATACCCTATGTGGATAAACGTAGAGTAAGGATAAAAAGAATTTATACTTTTTGAGATAAGATAAAAGTATGGTTAAACAACCATACTTTTTCAGAAAAGTATGGAAGAAGAACCTTACGTTAGGAAGGAACATCACGTTTTGGTTATCATCAAAGTATGGAAGGAGAACTGTATGTAAGTACTAAACGTTACGTTTTTTTCTCAAAATTATTGTCCATCAACCTTACTTTTTTGAACAACCATACATTCTTGGAAAAGTATAGATCAATAAAAAGTATGGATCTTTTACCGTACATTTGAGAGTTGAAGAAAATGTATGGATAATCAACCCTACATTTAAGATCAACCTTACGTTTGAAGAAAGTAACATGAACCCTATGTTTATGTTCGACCTTACATTATGAACCTTCCGTTTTAAGACTATGTCATCAACCCTACATTTGGAGGCCCCATCATCAACCTTACGTTTCGCGTCGGAAAGTATGAAAGATGATATTTTTATGCAATATCCAGCAAGCTTATTATTGGGTGGATTTCAAGCCATATTTAAAGTCGTTTTTAAAGTATGACATTGACTGATTCAAAGCTATTTTATCATTGGGTTAAAGATCGAATTAAAAGGTGATTCTTATGCGGAGTCTTCAGGGAAGTTACGACTACTCTGTAAATTCAAATGTTTGAATATCGTGATTAAAAAAGCAACTTTTATGGATCTAAATGTGCAGGATATGTGCTCAGAATTATTATATATGTTCTCTCTGAAAAACACCATATACGGGAGAGTGGTGATCAATCTATTATTAAAAAGGTGGAAAACAGAGAATGCAAAAAATCACATTGATCTGCTAATTCAAAAATAAGCATCAAAAGCTCTGTTCATTTAAGAAGAAGGAACTCGATAGAAGATTCACTTGTTCTGTATCAAATATCTACTGTGGATATACTAATACTGATGTTTTGAACTATATCTCTATATCTACTACAACCGGATCGACTCAGAATTCCTTTGTCTTGAAAATAAATATTTCTAGAGACGACGATCCATCTGCTTTCAATTTCATTCTGTTGCAATTGTGAAGATCAACTGGAAAACTTCTTTCTGAAATTCTTTTTATTCTTGAGTAATCAGATTCTCGTACTAAGCTATGTAGGTTCATGTTTGAACTAGAAGGCATTTTTTTACCTTGTATTGTAAAGGTGTCAACTTCCTATATTCAGTTGTGGACTGGTCTGTTGAAACGAGGACCAGATAGTGAAAATAACCAAGATCATGGAGTTGAGCGTTGGTGGAGTGGACTAGGGGCCTTCTGTTCCCCAAACCATTATACATATTTGTGTCCCTACTTTTATTTATTTCTGTTGCATGATCAAATTTGATAAAGCATAGAGGACAGAACTCGTTCAATTGAAGAGTTAACGAAAAATCTGAAAGACAAAATTCACCCCTCTCTTGTGTATAATCTGTATATTCAAGATCCAACAGATGGGTCATGACAAAGTGGTATCAGAGTTGGTAGGTTCTACCAGAAAGACTGGGAGTCTGTTGTTTTGTTTTTGGGAAACAATGTAAAATGTTTAATTTTATACTTTGAAATTCGGTGAGTCGAGTGTTGGTGTAGCGGTCTATATATCCTTAAATTATGAACATGAATTCTGCATTTCTTCTCTATACATAAAAAATGGATGCATGCATCATATCAAAATTGAGTATTTCCTCATATAATTCTTGAATTAGAGTCATCTCACTAAGAAGAGGAATCAGTTCAGGGACCCTATCTAGAGATGGTATTTCTAGGTGGTTCACCAGTGTTACCACCTCCCATTGACCAGAAGTTACTACTGGTGTTATCTGTAGAGGATGCATGTTGTCTCAGCACCATGCAAATGTTCCATGGGGAGAGACCTCCCAGGTTTAGGAGAGAGAAAGATACTCAGGTCACTAAGGACTGGATGGATGTGGTGACATGAGCCTTCCCCTTAGTAAGGATGCCACATGAGCATATGGTGGTCCTATCTGCGAGCCTTTTACCATTATCGGCTGGAAGATGGTGGAGTTTGACCATCCAAAACATGATGAGGCACCCCTCTATGAGGCTGACTTCGAGTGACTTTTCTGGGAGGACTTCTTCCCCATGCCTTGTGATCAGTGCACATAAAAGAGCTACTGCATCTACCACATGGAAGCATGTTAGTGGTATAGTAATATCTGAGGTTCATAGACCTCTCCCATTACTCAGTAGATATGTTACATTAACCATTCTTTAGGACCCAAACCATTGATCAGGGGCACCGATGGTAGATCACGACATCGATGATTTCCCTCAGCATCCCTACATAGGCTTTAGTTCTAGAGTGATTTATATTATTATAGATCCTTCTTATAGAGAGGGAACTAATGGTCAGAGCTACCATTGAGCCACAGGTGGATCATCAACTAGGGACCCTACTTATATCATCTACAAGAGACCCTCTATGGATCTTCTACAAGTGACCCTATGTGGATCAGCTACAATGGACAAGGTGGGAAGCGGCATTGTGCGACCCATCTAGACTAGAGTGGTGAGTGGCTCTGGGTGATCCAGAATACCAAATGTTCTCATCTGGGATGAGTTACTCAGTAGTCCAAGGTGTGTAGTGTTACGACTAGTATTCTTTCTTTACATAGTTTATATTATACCTATGTCATCTCCCTTGCATCATAATAATGCTTCATGGTTTGCATGGTAGATTGCACTGTGGTCATTCCTTTGTGGTTTGAGGTCCCTACTTGGTGTTTTTTTACTCACCCCATCAAGGGATTCACCCGCAGGTGTTGTGTCTATGGGAGATTACTGACACCTATACATAGGACATGGTGTCCTAAAACCCGATGGTTCCAAATGATATCAGGCAGGATGAGTGTTCTTCTATGGGTTTAGTCAGCTATTCTACACTTACCCATCAGGTGGTATTTTCAGTGGATGGATTTTTAGAGATAGTTTGTATTTTACTATTTTTTGTTTTGTCTTTTGTTGGGTGTTTATTATATAAAATCGAAACTATAATGTGTACCTTTACTCAATGTTTTTTAGTGGCATGCATGTTTACCTTTATAATTTTTGGGATGTGGTTGTTTCGAGGAGCATATAGTTACTCAAGAAAATTACTCCCACATGCAGTTTGATGCCTTCTGAGCTAGTCGCCAACCCATGGCCTTCAGAAGGCAGGCTTGTGGGAGTCCCTTCATGGGCCCCGGGGAATGGTTCGTGACATTTTAATCTTATTCTAACCATCATATACTAATTAATATATGATTACTACCAAAATAATATTTTAGTAATATGCCATGTTTTGATTAAAATTAGTTTCATGTGTAACGCTTTCTAAACTCAGCATTGGATGTAACAAAACAATAAATCATTATTCTTCTTAATAAAACATAAACATTTTGTTTCATATAATTATAAATATACACAAAATTGAATTTGTTTGAAATAAATACATCTAAAAAATCCAAGGGTGTTAGAGATATGATGTTGATATCTTCATGTGATTGTCCATGCCAAAAATTTATGTAGTGAATACCCATCTACATTTATACTCATGAGTATTCACCACGATGTACTTTTACATAATTAATTTGGATATTATATGTTTTTCACCGACACTATTTTTTATTTTAATTATATGTTACTAGATACATCCTAATGTTTAATGATCTATATGACACACTTATGCATGTATATGTTATGAATGTTAAATTTAGGCCTGAAAATATATATCCCTAAAATAAATTTTTAATGTTTTTAACTCTTGATATTCCACATATGTTGATTGGGGTTATCCTAAGCACACTATGTTATGATGTCATGGTTGTTATAATTGATGAATTCTTATGAGGTCATCTTTTATATTATTGTCAAGTTCCCATGCTGCCTTTATGATATCTTGTTATAGTGTTCCTAGTGGTTCAATATTATGTATATCACCACTCTTATGAAACCTTGATATGACTCTGGGATCACATGTACTACTTTACCATATTATATTATTCTATTATTACCTTACTAGCATTTATATCTCCCCATTTTCGTATGTACAACCCCTTGTTATCCCATGATTTAGATTTTTTAAATTACAATGTTTTTACACATGATTTATGTTCTTATTTAATGTAAAACATTTACCAAAAACACTATTAAACACAATATTCATGTTTTTATTATGTGTAAATTTATGAAAAAAATAATGAAATAAATTTTATTAAGGATATGGAATTTCATACATGGTCATTGTCTTTTGTTGTGGTATAAGAAAGAAGAACCACCACAGCATGTACCATTCCATGGTATAGGCCTAGGTGGTGGTAATATAATATTTTTAATTTGAGTATAAAGGGAGTATTATCCATGGTGTATAAGACTAAATGTTGTACTAGGTTCACTATAAAATGTTTTTGGGCATCAAGAAGTAATAGTGAAGGTATTTGGTATCCGCTTATAAATTTAAGGTCAAATACCTCATTTGATTAAATTTCCATCCTTTCATCGCCCCTTTTACAAAACCTACTCCTTCCCCATTCTATAGTGGCCTCCCATGGTGTTTCATACCCCTTGGTTCATCTTGGTCATTCATCATAGAATTCATTTGGTTGTATTAATTCACTCAGTCGTTGATCTCTATTTTTTTATTATATTCTATTCAAATACTCATTGTGGTTGGCGTTATTGTCCTACTTTTGTTATGTCAAGATGAGGTAATATTATATATATGAATATGGTGGTGTTTCATTTGGTATTGTCATGCATGATATCTTATTTTTCTCACGTGAGTACTGATTATTCCTCAAAAATTCATTAAATGTAATAGATCCTCTTTCTATCCATCATTAGAAATACATTTGAGGATATCATGAATTTTTCATCATATAGTTAGATGATATTCACCAACATAATAAATAGAACTATTTATAAAAACTAAAAATAATGTGGAAGGGAATAATCAAATTTCTTTTAGTTATTCTTTTTATTTTTCATTTAGAGTTTTCCTTACTTAAGGTAATGCTGGCCTAGATAGATTGAGTGGTGACGGTAAAAATCCCTGCACTGATGACACAATCAAGATATCTCAACTGGAAGGTGGGAAGGATAGAAATGTCAACCCTCCTTTGGCCCATAAAAAGCAGTGGGGGGATAGATCTTATTCTGAAGAAGAGCTCCACAGTCAAAAAATATCTTACAGTGATGCTGTTAAGAATGGAATTCATGAGACCCTAAGCAAGGAAGTGGAAGAAAAAACTCAAAGCAGGAGGAAGCCAAGGAGAGACTATACGGATCTACCCAAACCAATGGTGACAAGGTCTGCACACAAGATTGTAGGGTCACAAGAAAATGTCATTGCAAATGGGTACAATGGCAAACGAAGAGGAAGGCCCCCGAAGAGGGACAAAGGATTCAGTGGGAAACGGCTGGTCAAAGAGAAGTTGTCTGAGGAAATGCTTTGGAAGAAAAATATGTACCTTGAGATGATGCGCAAATATAAATCTTCTGAATGGGATTCAGCTGATCCTGGTGATGATTTATCTGATGATGGGGAGAAAAATGCATATGGTTAAGATGTAATGTAGCGTTTTTATTTTCTACTGACTTTACTTTCACTTTTCCTTTAGAGTTTTCCTTACTTATTTCATGTCCAATTATGACTAATGATTTGTTTTGAGTGTTATTATGATTGATAAAACATTTGAACCTAATTATGATAATTGCATTAACCTACCAGATATTGAAAATGATAATAATGTATTTTTATCTAAAAACATGGGTTTTATTATAATATCATATTATGAGAGAATAACATTGAAATTAATAAAGTATTTTTAATAAAATCACATGAGTGAAACAAAAAGTGTTATCAATATAGTTGTGATGTGTGGGTTGTAATACCACAACCCTAGAATCCCAAAGCAGTTGCATTAAATTATTATCATGGCATGATTACAAGGAATGAAATCCCAATGGACTGATCAGTTTTCCAGTCTTGGTAGACTAGATTACATTTATAATACATTAGGAAAATAATATACAACTAGATACATAATAAAATGTAATAAAATTCATCACTTAAATACTTTTCAATGTATTCTTCTTCATAACCTAGAGGAAGGAAACATATGAATTGGGTGAGCTTAGGTGTGATGTAAGGGTAAAAAGTACGGTGGAAACCTAAATTACAAGGCAAGGTGAATATATTCAATTAAAAATGAACTTGAACATAATATGTCAGGAATAAGAGATGATTAAGTAGTGACAAAAAAACATAACGAAGGGTATTCTACTAGTTTGAAAACTACACAGACAATCAATTACTGGTTTAATAACGAGGTAATGAATAATTCCGAACATCATAACCATACCATCAAGTCTTCATGATAAGACCATATAGAAACGGGTAAAAACACAAACTAGTTTGTCAAATGATACCTACTGATGCATCGAGGGGTTATAACAGGCCCCTCTTATCACTAACAAAGTCAAATAAATTCTTTATATGTAAAGGGTGTTACATAGACATCATAAACATTCGTATTGAAAAACTAGCATATGAAATGTTAATATTTCAACTATAACCCATTAATGGTATCAAAATAGTACATCCACAGTCAAAAAAAATCGAAACCCCATAAAAAACTATTTTAAATGATAACATAATAGATAAATATCAATGATGTACAAGATTAAACAATGGAAATTAACATATATGATGATTTTTTAAATGATTCCATTGAGAAATTCTTGAATAAATAATCCTTAAACATTCCAAAGTGTCATATACCACCATGAATCATTCAAAAAATAATCCATTAGAATATCATGAGAATAATTAGAATCTTGATAGATGCACCAACGGGTAGTACATACACCACATGATAGGAATTGGAGGTGAAAAAGGATTATATCCCATAAAATATAATGTGATATTAGAAAAATATTTTTTACTATTGAAAGAAGTTTTATTTTTGAAAATATTTGGTATTTTTCCAGAAAACATATTGTAAAAAGGTTTATCCCAAAAATGGAAGGAAATTGAAATTAAATTTGGGGGATGAATATCAAGGGTTAATTCCAAAAATGAGGCATGAAATATCTACATTAGCTCCTCCCATATGTCCCATAGAACCCAAAGTTGACCATGGATACATATAATTTCATCCTCTACAATAGTCTATCTAGGAGGTGGGGTCACATCTGCCACACACTCTCATTGGAAAAGTCCCTTATTATCTGATAGCTACATTATCCTAACTCTATCTAGAGGGGTGGATGTAATATCTAATTATAAAATAAAATCTATCGTCAAAATTTCTGGCACCTCTATGTGCATCTCTAAAAAATCCATAAGCATCCACTTGTTACTATCCACCTAAGCAACATGTATCTGATTCCTCTTTCTCAGTACATCAGCCGCTACATTTTCTTTAGTAGGTGTATAGGAAAGATCGGTGGAAAAAGACTATAGGTTATCAACCCCCCTTCGGTGCCTTAGATGTAAATATTTCTATGTAAATATATACTTAATGATTTTGTGGTCCATGTATACAAAATTTTTCTCCTAGTAAATAATTTCACTATCAGTGCAAATAATGAAAACTGACACTAACTCGTGATCAGGTGTTGGGTAATTAATCTTATCTGGCCTCAGCTGGCGAGACCTATATGACATGACTATATCCCCATGCATTATAACTGCACCAATCCTGATACCTGATTCCTCACAATAAATATTGAAGCTCATATCTAGATATGTTAGGGTCTGGAAAATTGAAAAATTCAGTCTCCCTTTCGGCTCATGAAAGGTAGTTTCCTTGGTATCTAACCATAAAAACATCACACCATTCGTTGTCATTCCCATCAATGGTGATACTATGAGTGATAATCCCGTTGTGAGACACCTATAATATCCAGATATCCTTTAAAAACTTTGTATGTCGAATAACTTCTAGGGATACTCCCTAAAAGATACAGCTCTCAATTTCTCTATGTCTACTAATACACATATCTATACAATAATATGACATTGTATGTGAATGTTATCCATCTAGAAGTAGAAATTTTTGAGATAATCATTTAAATATTTTTCATGGTCATGTTGATTGTGATAATAATCCATATATCATCCATGAAAACAACCACAAAAAAAATCATGATGATGATGGAAAAATCCATTCATCAACATAATGAAAATTTCTAGTGCGTTCGTGAGACCAAATGGAATAACCAAATACTCATATAGACCATAGCAACTATGGAATGTTTTATAAGGTACGTATATGGGCATATAAATCACCCAATTATATCCCAATCTCAAATAACTTTTCATGAACACTTGAGATCCTCAGTGATGAAAAAAATGAATTATATCCGTAGAAAGGTACACCAGTTCTTAACCATCAATTAGTTCAATTTTTGATAATATACACACATCCAAAGGTACCCTCCTCCATTTTTACAGAAAGTACCAAAGAACCCTTGGAAAATGTATTGGTTCATATAAAATCCTTTGCCTCCATTTCCTCTAGCTAACTCATAATCCCCTACTACTCCATCATAGCCATCATAAAAGGAGGAATGAATATTTTTGAATATACAGACACCAGATCAATAAGGAAATTCACCTATTTATCAAGAAGTAAATCAGAAAATACATATTGGAAAACATATATGAAATGATCAATAATTATATGGAAATATACATGATGTGATCCTTGATCATATAGAATCAAACTAGCAATATGGGTTGTCATTCTAGACTCCCCATGATGATATGGCAAATCTCTTCTAGCCAGAAAATCTCATTCACAATTTTAAATTAAAACTCTACCCTCTAGAAATTTGAAAATTATCATTTTTTGATAGAAATAAACATGGGATTGATAAAAAACTATCCAATACATCCTGATTATTACTAAAAACAATTTCATATTGAGGGAAAAAGATTCAATGAGATGTGACACCCATAATTCTCAGGGGGGAAACCCTGCACCAGCATACACTCTCCAATATAATCCCTAATGGATTATCGACAATCATCAAACCCTCAAAAATTGAACCATAATGCCCAATATATCCAACATTAGTAAATTTATAAAACTATGTGATTCACCTGCATAAAAAAGTTTAGATACTAATACAGATTGTACAAATATTGTACCACTCACCATAAAGTCCCACTGCTTTGATCATTAAATTTACAATTTAAAAAATATATCTTCCCTGAACAACAATAATGTGACACAACCTCACTACCCATTATATGTTCAATCTTATATATATGTATAAATGGTTCTTGGATACCTTCTCAATGACCATGACCTCATCCTAAATGCTACTTACTATTGATGCTCTGAGCCTGATGCGAAGATGTGAACCCCTCTTCAGAAACTGGAGAAATGTATAAACCTCTTCCACAAACATTATGAGGGAATTACTAGCCAAAATGTTGTTTGTGTCCCATCGTACTACAATATCAGAACTCAACTAGGATATGATCACACTAATTTCTCATGTGTCCCCATCTTTCACACTGATGATAGAAAACTAAACTACCAACACCAATAGCTTAACTAGTACTCATCTATGGAGAATCCTCATAACTTCTCTTCCTGCCACTGGAAGCCAAACCACTAGGCCGAGAGTCTACCCTATTATTATTAGTACCCCCAAAATTCATCAGGATCCACAACATAATTAGTTGTTGATTCACTATCTTTTTAATAAAATTCATCATAAACACAATGAACTGAGATCAAACAAAATGTTTGAGACATTCAACAAAATGTCTCATCCATGATGCCTCATCAGTAAGATATATAAGCTCAAAATATTTTATCTCTAAAAATTGTGGCTCATACTCTATTGATGTCATGGTGGCCTGATCCGGATGCATGAACTCAGTAGCCCACTCATCTCTCATAGTCCCATGAAAAAATTCGTCCTAAAATCTGGTTTGGAAATCATCCCAAACCATATCTTGCAGCCTACCAGCCTGATTCAAAACACCCTATCAATTATTTGTTTCCCCTCGAAGCATGTTTCTCACTAGATTCACTCTCCTCCCATGGGGAATCTCTAAATACTTGATAATCAACAACGTAGTCTCAAGCCAAATCTCAATTACCTATGGACTAACATCACCTGAAAAAGTGGGATGATGCTACTACTCGAAAACATGCATCATATCTTCCACATATGAAGAATTTTTTCTACTCCATGAAATTACTACCTATAGCATAGGAACCCATCATTAAATTATGTTGTGAAACCTGTTTCCATTAAAATCATTGGTTCCACATCTTGATTTATAAGAGGGTCCAACGGTAGCCGATATCCCACTACCTTTGGATCATGCTTGGTTCCACCTTTATGACATATGACTGGAGTTATTCATGGTGACATTTCTCTACAATGACAAACACATTCCTCATAAAATATTGATAGCAATGTACGAAGTTAAAAGTTTATTCGAGGTCAAAAAATTCCTACAAATATGTAGTACCCCACTGCCTATTCCAATATCTGGTACTAGGTAAAAAGGAATTTCGATAACATCATTAGATAGACATACTAAGACCACTCAAATGTTGGTTCAAGGTCACACTCTCTATTTTACAGTTGATGATTCCATTCGAATTTATAGTCATTTCTCATTTAATTTTTAAATGGTTGAACCAAATGGTGTCACTTATGATAGATAAGGGCCCATAATCTTCCTGAACTAAAATTTTATTTCTACATAATTCATACCACAATGTTTATCATTCCATGCCACAATTGTTTTGTGACTCAATGTTCTATAGTTAACCGCTTAGGGTGTTTGTTGTAGCCTAATAAAGAAATCACTATTTACATTATAGCAGACACATTAAGTACTAACCATGTTTCTCAATTTCCATATACATAACATCTATCACAATAGTAGGTATATCACATGGGGAAGATAATACAATGTCACACAGTTAGACAATGCATCCTATATGTAATCAAATAATGCTTGGAATGTGAATCTTGAAAGGTTCCTAAAAATGATTCATGAGATGCATAACAACATATCATTAGAAAATGGTATAACCAATCCTCAACCATATCAATGATAACATCAAAATCCCTGTTCATCACCCAATGGTGGAATCAAAACAACTGTAATGGAAAAAATCCAGGAAGCATCAATTTCTATTCGAGGAAATTTGGAATTTCTATATACATGGATCAGATACTCACATGAATGGATCATTAGAAAATTCATATTCCTTACTAGTACCAATTTATTATCTCATACTAGTATACCAACTAGAAAACAAAATCTATGATACCCCACTGTAGTGTCTTATCCTTGATTCCACTATCCGGTACATGGCCTCAAGAACATCTCCCAAAATGTTAATGTTTTCCAAATAGTAGCAAGGGAATAATGTCTGCCAGTGAGGAGACAATTACCTCATTATAATATTTTATCATAGTGGGTATATAATAATGGGTACGTAGTGGAATAAAAAGTAAAAAATAATTGCACAATAGAAATATGTATTATAAACTCTTGACTAGTTACCCGTCGTAGCGGAAGTAGTTTAAAAATGAACAACAACTCAAGAATCTAATACCAATTCTCAAAAGGTGGAACGTAATCATATAAAAATTATGATGATACATATAATTTCTATAAAAATGAATAAAATATTTATATAGGAATCAAAATATAATATGCATATCAATAAACCAAATAATCCAAATATAGTTATACCAACTAGTATCACGATCCTCATATCGGTCATATTCTCCCATGATCCTAATCATTACACAAAGTCCATCATCAAAATATGGGAACTTCACTTGATCCCTAAATACATCTAGAATTAATACACTAGTACCCAAAACTGACCCAACCATGGTGTGAGATAACACACAATATTCCACCACCAATAGTGTCAATAAAAAGTATGGGCTACGAAATACATGTTAAATCATTGTGCAATTTGTAACAGATATGACATCACTAAATGTTAAGTGAGCAAGTAAAAGTGGTATTGTCCTTCCTACCATGTCTCCCTACAAAAAATATTCATTCTCTTATAACATGGATACAATAGAATAGAAATAAAAGATTCCCCATTTCTAGACTATCAATTGTAAGTGGATACCCACATCTAGGCTATCTATAAACATACAAAGATTTCCACCATGTAATATTCGTACAACCATGTGTAACAATATTCATGTACATTCCATATATACAATTCAAAAATGATAGTAATTACATGTAATGAAGTATATCAAACCCTTTGGGATAGGATCCATGGTATAACAGACCAACACATCCTCATTGAGTCTTAGGAGCATGTAAGTGGAAACTCAGTCAGACTTTGTTGGGGTCCAATGAGCATGTCAATAGACCATGTCTAATAAAATCCTAATATATCTAAATCCAATGGGTATCGATGCCTAATAAATCCTATGTAAAAAATACCCAATGACCAATATCATCTAAGGAATCCACTTATGCTATGATGAGCTATTGGAGAATCATTCATGGAATCAAAGGGAATCAGGGTCCCATGTATACCAAACAAGGAATCGACTAACATTTAATTAATCATATTAATTTAATTCAAAAATATCCAATCATTCGTATACAATGAGTCTACCCACTTATATAACTATTCTCATGTAAATAGTTAAACAATTCAAATCATGTATAACATGATAAATTTGTAATATAATCTCTTAATCTTCTCCAAAAATTAAATTCAATTAATCACTGGCTTCTTCAAATAAGAAAAGCACAGGCGAACAACCCATGGGTAGTATATCAAAGGAAAAAAGTTAATGTCACACCAAATTGGTGGCGTAATTTGGAAAAATATCTTTTGAATTAACTCAATGGTTCCAGTGGGAATCCCTAACTGATTCCAATATGTTCAATTAAATTATTCAATTCATCTCTGGGGAAAAATCCTAAATTTTAGCATTCAGGCACATGGATTTTTTTATAAAATAGAAAACCACAAGGGGAAGGTATATAACTCCTAAAATAGGTCTGTATTGTAGCACTCATCTAGTATCATCTTTTGATTCAATCTAGATCCGAAGAAAAAAATAAACGGATGAGAGCCTAAAAACAGGAATATTAGCATGCTCCTAAATAACATCATCTATCCAAATTCAAATGAAGACTGACACAATATGATCGAAAAACAGACTAGTGTGATTCCAAAGAGAATATTGGCATTGGAATCTTAGTTTAGAAGGATAATCAGGATTAGTAGCTATGAAATTGGCCTAAAGGAGAACTCCCAATTCCAAAAGATGTCCAATTGGTGAAAAAAGGAAAATGGTTTTTTGTTTTGATATATTTTTTGTTTGGAATTTTAATTTCTATAATTTTAAATATATTTCATGGTTTGGTCACATGGTTGGATAAACCGTGCACCAACAGTGCACCACACACTATCTCAATGGGGGACTCACATGGTTTTATGTCCACAATTTGATTAACAGTGAAAAAAATGAAAAACTCTCTATAAAAGGTTATATATTCCCCACACGAGAGTGTTCATGATGTTTCATGGTTTTGATAAAATGTACGGCCACATGTACCCCTAGTTCAATCCACATATGATTAGGGGTAACCATGCAACCTCTACCACATGTTTTCTCATAATAGTGATGTTTGTCTTATTTTTCAAGAAAGCTAGGTTTCAGGAAATGAACAAACTCCTAACACACTTAATACACCTATGATCACATTAGGCACTCGCATTAGGCCATAAAGCAGAATATAAACTAGAAAAAAAGTATCAGGTCTCATATGAAACCCTTGGATCTTACACCTTTGTCTCGATATCACATCATACTTGTCTCATCTACATTAATAATTCATATATAAATATTCTGATTATCTAGAATGAACATGTATAAATAACCATAGACATGGAATTTATCTTAGTCATTCCAATCCTATCAAATGGATGAGATATTAAAACCCATAAATTCAAGTGTAAAATATTTTTTCAATTTATTCAATAATAATATACCGATCATGAAATAACTAATGTATCCAACTTAATGTGAATAAATTGTGTCACAAGATTCATTAATACATCTATGTACATGATTCATAATATGAATTAATAGTAGTATTGAATATTAAGTACCATGAAACCTGATCAAAAATATCAATATCTGATGACACTCAAACATGAAGAGTTTTTATTGGTCGGTCATTCCACATAATCACTAATCATGGAGATCACCAAGTGATAAATTCATGAATCGGTGCCTCAAACTCTTATGAGAATTTGGAACTGAGATTCTAAAAACTATGTGACCTATCATAGTTTTTTATCCTAACTATATAATAATGAATTAAGAGATATCTCCATAGCATATTAGGGTTCCCATCATTGAAAATAACTAATTTGATTTATTTTGATTTGATAAAAATCCAATATATTTTCATACTAAATGAATGCATAATAATGATCAACATGTGACAAGAAAAATTAAATATTCTTTTATTTGAATATAACCTATAATCTAATGTAAGAAACAGATATTTTTAGAACACCAACTCTAACGAACTCCCACTTGGTATTGAGCCAACTACTAAAACCATTTTTACCGCTGACTCTCATATGAATATCATGTTTCTATTAGGATATGTATTTTTATGGGATCATCCACATTATCTCCCATGGAAAGTAATTTCACTTCAACATCACATATTTGAGAAAATTATCCCAAGATATGATACTTTTAGAGTATGTTCTTCATCCATTGATATGACCTTGGTTCTTTAAATGTAGAAACTACTGCATTATTTTAACCATAAAATATAATAGGGTCTTTATCATTCAGTACCGCATCTATCTCTTGGAAAACAATTGTGTATCCAGAATTCCTATTTACCTACATCAGATGCTATTATTTATTTCAACTATATTGTATGATCAGAAACCATATCTAGACATGGATTATCAATTCAAAATAGTTTTTTTCATGGCATTATTTGTACCCTTTTATATGCATTTTTGATTTATAGATTCTAAATTGATAATACCTGTATAGATTATTCCTGAATACACATTTGAATGCAATATTCCTTACATAATCTGGGTAATATACAAAATTCAGACTTGGTTTTCTTAAATGGAATCCATTTTATAATTTATTTCCAATTCCATAGATCATAATCTATGAAAATTACTTCTTTATTGTATGGTATAAAATAGTTTTTATAAATTATTATTGTGTCTCCATCATCATTGAATATAAAACCATATCATTTCCGTTATCTATCCTCTCTTATAGTAATATGATGTACATGGGTCTACTCAACAATTTCTGGCATATGTATTTGTGGAACATTTTCCTGTACCAACCACTATATATTACAATCATGGACTTACGCAAAGTTAGTATCGCACCACATATATCCTTTAGATATTTTCTCCCTATCAGGGAATATGTAATTTCATTCCATATTTATCTTTTTATCTGATGGTTAATATATATAATATATATTGGTTTCCTTACAGTCTCCAATAATGATATAATTTGTTTCTTATGGTGAAATTTTTTTCCTAAA
The DNA here is from genome assembly GCA_963277665.1 of Viscum album. Lineage (NCBI taxonomy): Eukaryota > Viridiplantae > Streptophyta > Magnoliopsida > Santalales > Viscaceae > Viscum > Viscum album. Next base: position 1,266,184,530 of record OY728165.1, on the reverse strand, counting down.
GAGGCCTTACCAAATAATTTTCATTCCCAAACATGTCTGTTAAACAATTAGGGTTTCATTAAACATCATAATTGGAATGGTATACCTTATTTTTCATTTTTTGTTACATTTTTTAGTAATTATATTTTTTTCTATAATGAATATCCCAAAAATGATTTTGGAAAAGTTTCATGATGTTTATTTCCCTAACCATTCCTGAAAGTGTATAGTTCCTCTTTCTAATTACACAATTCCATGGGGGTGTATAAGGAGAAGTAATTTAGGATAAAATCCCATATTAATATAAATATTTTATGATGTATTACTTATGAAATTATTTTCCATGGTATGAGGGATTGGATTAATCTTCTTACAATCTAGTTCTAAAATTTATTTTTTGAATTCATTGAATTTCTTAAATGTATTTGAATTATACTTCATCAAGTATATATATTTAAAACTATTAGAATAATCAGTAAAAGTTAGGATGTATAATTACATCCATCTTGCTTTATCTTGGAATTTTCTACACACATCAGTGTTAAAAACTCTAGAACCATTGTGTCCGTTTCACCTTTTCCACTGAATGGATCTTTGGTAATTTTACATTGTAAACATGAATGGAAAATAAGAAGTGGATTTATATTAAATTAATCTAAATAACCAATTTTATGCACCTTATGTAATAATATATTATTTACATGTCCTATGTTGTGTTTCATTTTTTAGGTGTGGAACAAGTTATGTGAATATGATTCGTTATCTACAGATAGTACTAGTTTCTCATAATCTATTTATAATGACCATTATGTTAATTATATCATCCCACCTTTTTATCACATAATCTTTCATTACATTTTACAAAATCGAGGATCTTAAAGGTTTACTGTCTTGGAAACCAGTAACTTTAAACATGAAAACATAAAAGATTATTCTTAAACACTTGAAAGGATTCTCCTCATGTTCATCCTAGGTTCATTACTGCATCTCATAACCTGGGGACATACATCAAAAGAAAGGGTGAGCTGAAGGCCCAGTAAGGGAAACAAGAGAAACATTTTACATGTGAACTTGAGATACTTCAATAAGGTCATGAAAAGAACATTAAGGCATGAGAAAGAAATCATGAGGCATATCATAATAATAAAAACATTTTTCATAACTTGAAGATGTGGCTGAATCATTTAATATAGACAATCATGATCATATCACCAAGGTCCATCCCCAAGGTGTCATTTGAGAATTACCAAGGTTATTCACCAAGGTATCGTGAAAATTGTAATCTCCAGTGGTTACATCATTACCCAATGCATTGGAGCGATATTAGGGCGCACCCTTAAATTTTCCTTTATTATCATGTGAGACACATATATCATCATAAAACATTTCATAAATAAACCATATAGCATAAAATAAATGGGTTTCATTTCATAATCATAACGTTTTAAAAACTCCTTTAAGGACATGATCTTTACGTCACTTTAAACCCACGGAAGGGGAGAGCGGGATTCATGTATGTAAATCCCAGAATTTAAAATATAACATTTTGGTATATATGTTAATACCCATATAGAAGAGAGAGATTTTATTATTCACTTAATAAAATCAAAGAACTTTAGAAAAAGAGAGATACATTTTGAGACGAAAATTCTGCAGCATAACGGCTATGTTACAGGGTTTTAGAAAACATTGAAAAGAGAGGGAACATGGGTCAAACATTCATAAATGACCCATAAAATAGTATAGGGACAGAATATAAGCAATTTAAGAACATGGTAATGAAATTTGAAAATATACCATATGAAATGAAGAACATGAAAGGAAGTCAAAAATAAGATTTCCCTTATGAAAATTTGGCAGCCTAACGGCATCACATAAACTTCAACCAAAAATGAATTGATGAGATAAAATAGGGTCTCTCATCATATGAACATAAAATATCAGTATGATAGATATAGAGATCATACCCCAACATAATAAAAAGGAACTTCCAATACATGAAATGAAATTAGAACTTTGAAAAGGGAGAAAGGTGCAAGGACCACTTAAAAATTCAGCAGCCTAACGACGCCACTTAAACATCAAAATAATGAATTGAAGAGATCAAATGGGGTCTCTAATCATATGGTAATAAAAGATTAGTATGATAGATATAGAGATCATACCCCAACATAACAAAAAGGAACTTGAAATAATTGACATTAAAGTAGAACTTAAAAACGAGAAGGGTGAAGAACCACTTCAAAATTTGGCAGCCTAACGGCGTTACTTAAAGCTTCAAAATACTGAATTGAAGAGATCAAATGGGGTCTCTCATCATATGATCATAAAAGATCAGTATGATAAGTTTAGATATCATACCCTGACATAATAAAAAGGAACTTTAAATACTTTACATGAAAATAGATCTTGAAATATGAAAAGGGAGAAAGAATCTGTTACAAATATTTCGGCAGCCTAACGGCGCCACTTAAAACTTCATAAAACGAAATAATGAGAGTAAGAGGGGATCTCTAATTATGTGAAAATGAAAAGGGAAGTAACAGGAGTATAGAATAACACCATTTAATATAAGAACATGGAGCATAAAATAAATTACATAAAGTATATTTCTTGAAAAGAAAGAGAGAGATCGGATCCCTTACCTTAAAACATAACTCTTAAAACTCAAAGGTTGGGACATTTAGGGCTTGTGGGCACCATGGGAGGACTCATTGGGAGGTAATGAGACCATAACTTCGTTGGGGGAGAGTGGGGAGTGTAATGGATGAGAGGATGGCTTGGTATTTATAGGGAAAGTGAGGGGACAAGGCATTAATGGCCTAGGGACACCTCATTAGTGGTTTTGGAAAAACCATGGGCTTGCCCATGGAATTTGCCCATGGTATTGGCCACTTGGGACAACTCATACCTTATCTTACTATTCATAAGTCGACCATATTGATTACATACTTAATACATCATTTAATGATGTCATTAGACACCCGTAACTTAAAAACTATATTTTCACTATTCATTGAAAATTCAACTTTCTCAGAATAATCCCAAAATTTCACCTTAACCAAATATCAATGCTCTGATTACAAATATGAACTCAATTTTATAAAAATAATTATCTAAATATTTTTAATTTAATTTTTATATAAAAACACTATTCACCTAAAATTCATTTTTTCAGAAAAAACCCCAAAAATTACCATAGCATAATATCGGTGCTCTGAGTTCAAAAATGAAATCCGTTTTATAAAATTAATTTTCTAAATATTTTTAATTAAATTTTTAATTAAAAAACAATATTCACCCAAAAAAACTAATACTTGAATAATAATTTATGAAACCATTATTTAACCATTTTATTGAATCACATTACTTAATCAAGGTGCCTAGATTATATTAATACTTTCTTTAAGTGAGATAACTAATCCATTTGGACACATTACTAATCCTAATCATAAAATCACTATTCATAATTTACTATTCATCAAAAATTAATTTGATCTTATTAGACTCTAAATTTCATACTGAACATAATTGTAGAAGACCATTTTTCAAAAATCAATACACATTTTTAATTATTTAAGGTTTACATAACCATTTTTAAAATATCCTTTTTCTAAAATTCATCAAAAATATGCATACTATATTTATCCGGTCATTTGAAAATTCATAAACTTCATCATAAGAAGAAATCCCAATTTTTATTTAAAACAAAGGATTACACAAGGCAGTTACGGTCTCCTTACATAGCCCCTTATCACACCAGCATAGGACCTAAGTGTAAGGTGTGCTAAGGTGAGAGAATATGAGGGAGGCTCGGCTAACATCGCACGAGTAGTAATTTCTATTAGTTTGAACTTCTCGCAAAGGCAATTCCGTTCTAGCTTCACACGATGAAGTTCGGCTTGGGTTTGGTCCAGAGCAAAGCCCAGTGGTGCTACCTCCTTCCCAAGTTCTGTTAGATGGGATTCGATCGGTCCAAGACTACTGGGTGAGGCCATCGAATCTTCTTTCTATAATAATTAACCAAGATTACTTGTATTTAGAGGCAATAATCAAAATGTTTAGTTTCTAGTGGTCATATTGACCAATGGTCATATAACAGTCAAAGCCCAACGGTCTCATTTTAATTATACTCATGTTATCAAATGAAACATTTTTGTTGAGTATAAAAATAAAATAAAATAATACACAAAATTAGGAAACAATATTTATTCAAAATTTCAGGTCGTTACAATCTTCCCCCCTTAAGAAATTGTGTCCTCGCAATTTTTTTTTAAAATTGGGTTTTGAAATTTCATTGAAAGTCCCACATCAGAAAAGGAGTCAGAAAAATTATTACTTTAAAAGAAAGAAAGGGAAGTACAAAGGTCACCCGAGTTAACCCATACTAGGATTCCATGGAGGAAAACATGGATATGGAAGAAAAAAACAAAGGGTCAAGTTCTGGGGGAGAGTGATAGAAAACATGATTAGGAGAAAGTTAACCATAAGAAAATCTCAAACTTACTATGTGTGTAAACGGTCTTTGATTACCTAGTAGGAAATGTAAACCAACAACATTTTTGTTTTACGTTCCTTTTAATAATTTTGAGGAATTCATTTACTACATAGAACAAAAACATAATAAAATATAACTACCTTCATGTAGAGTTTCATCCTTTAATAAGTTTCTACCAATACTAATCTTTTCTCCAAATGATGAGCATTCAAAATTACTTAGTCTCATCAAAACACAAGAATCATCTTCTAGAGAATCACATAATCCACAAAAGATTAACTATCTATTTCTTCTATCTTTAAACATTATCCCAAAAACAGAAAGGGTAAGGTAAAACAACTCTTCAAAAAGAAAGAATCCCATAGGAATGGAAACTACTTTTAAATCTTCAAAGTTCCATGGTACTACCCAAATTTCATCATAGTCCATTCCATAAATAACGGTCCTTCAAATTCCTCAAAATAAACCAAACTAAGATTGAAACCCAAATACAAGAAGGATTTGATAACATAGTCTTCCAAAATAAACTTCATTGTTCATCTCCAAACAACATCAACCACTCCTAACATCTTATAACAAAATTATCTAACCTAAACATATTTTACCCAAGATAGGTTAATCATTCCCATAAGTAACCTAAATTACTATAATTCCACCTTAAATTCATCGATTCTTCAAAATATAAGTCAACCTTACTCCTCAATGAAAATACCGTAGTAATCTATTTACCTCGATCATATAGGGTCCCAAAAATAGTGAATGTATTCCAAAATAATAATCATATTTTAATCCCCTAATCATCCCTGTCATATTAATACGACAATCGTCGCATTTTCTATCACATTGGTTGTTGGGACATGTTCTTCCATTTCCCACCATTAACTAAGAAGAGAAAGCATAATTAGGGTCTTAAGTACTTAGCCAATAATCATGAAAAGGAACTGAAAGCATATAAGGATAACTTGTAGAAGAAAAGTATACCCTAACTTGTGATCCCCTAGGTTCCCATATAGGTTATCCATGATCATATATTCTTATGTGAATCTTTATTTTATTTTATCTTTGTTCCTTTAACAATGGTTCATACTAAGCTTATGAATTTACCAAAGCATATCCCCCAGGAGTGTCGTAACCAAGAGTGCAGCAAGGCCCGTTGTCGTGTACCAGTTCCCGTTCGAGTCTAGCTCAAAGCGGTGTTTTCGGGTTTTACCCCTATGTACATCTGTGCCAGAGCCACCTCTACCTGCTCGTATCCAGACAGGGATGTATTTGCTTTGAAACCCTTACTCAATACTCACCAAAATACCAGGAAGATTTCCTATATTTAAACTTTTCTATAGGGTTCTTCCTAGAGTTTTCATATCCTAATTTCCACAAATAACTAAACAATCCTTTGATACCAACTATAGCATCCCACCTTTTTATCACATAATCTTTCATTACATTTTACAAAACCGAGGATCTTTAAGGTTTAGTGTCTTGGAAACCATGAACTTTAAACATGAAAACATAAAAGATTCTTCTTAAACACTTGAAAGGATTCTCCTCATGTTCATCCTAGGTTCATTACTGCATCTCATAACCTAGGGACATACATCAAAAGAAAGGGTGAGCTGAAGGCCTAGTAAGGCAAACAAGAGAAACATTTTACATGTGAACTTGAGATACTTCAATAAGGTCATGAAAAGAACATTAAGGCATGAGAAAGAAATCATGAGGCATATCATAATAAAAATAACATTTTTCATAACTTGAAGATGTGGCTGCATCATTTAACATAGACAATCATGAACATATCACCAAGGTCCATCCCCAAGGTGTCATTTGAAAATTACCAAGGTTATTCACCAAGGTTATTCACCAAGGTATCATGAAAATTGTAATCTCTAGTGGTTACATCATTACCCAATGAATTGGAGCACTATCAGGGAGCACCCTTAAATTTGCCTTTATTATCATTTGATCCACATATATAATCATCAAACATTTCATAAATAACCCATTTAGCATAAAATAAATGGGTTTCATTTCATAATCATAACGTTTTAAAAACTGCTTTAAAAACATGATCTTTACGTCACTTTAAACCCACGGAAGGGGAGAGCGGGTTTCATGTATGTAAATCCCAGAATTTAAAATATAACATTTTGGTATACATGTGAATACCCATATAGAAGAGATATCTTTGAGTATTCACTTAATAAAATCAAAGAACATTAGAAAAAGATAGAGACATTTTGAGACGAAAATTTTGCAGCATAACGGCTATGTTACAGGGTTTTAGAAAACATTGAAAAGAGAGGGAACATGGGTCAAACATTCATAAATGACCCATAAAACAGTAGAGGGACAGAATATAAGTGATTTACGAACATGGTAATGAAATTTGAAAATATACCATATGAAATTAAGAACATTAAAGGAAGTCAAAAATAAGATTTCCCTTATGAAAATTTGGCAGCCTGACGGCGTCACATAAACTTCAACCAAAAATGAATTGATGAGATCAAATAGGGTCTCTCATAATATGAACATAAAAGATCACTATGATAGATATAGAGATCATACCCCAACATAATAAAAAGGAACTTGCAATACTTGACATGGAATTAGAACTTTGAAAAGGGAGAAAGGTGCAAGGACCACTTAAAAATTCAGCAGCCTAACGACGCCACTTAAACTTCAAAATAATGAATTGAAGAGATCAAATGGCGTCTCTCATCATATGGTCATAAAAGATCAGTATGATAGATATAGAGATCATACCCCAACATAACAAAAAGGAACTTGAAATAATTGACATTAAAGTAGAACTTCAAAACGAGAAGGGTGAAGAACCACTTCAAAATTCGGCAGCCTAACGGCGTTACTTAAAACATCAAAATACTGAATTGAAGAGATCAAATGGGGTCTCTCATCATATGATCATAAAATATCAGTATGATAAATTTAGAGATCATACCCCAACATAATAAAAAGGAACTTTAAATACTTTACATGAAAATAGATCTTGAAAAATGCAGTACTGGAAAAATGATTTTTCCCAACGCTTCTATACCAACGGTTTGTAAAAACCGTTGGTATAGGTACCCTTTCCCAACGGTTTGGCCAAACCGTTGGGAAAGCCCATTTTTTGGCCACCTTTCCCAATGGTTTGGCCAAACTGTTGGGAAAGGATGAATTCTGGACACCCTTTCCCAACGGTTTGGCCAAACCGTTGGGATAGGCTGAATTCAGGACCACCTTTCCCAATGGTTTGGCCAAACCGTTGGGAAAGGGTAGCCTATCCCAACAGTTTTCCCAAACCGTTGGCAAAGGGTGTCCAGAATTCAACCTTCGTCCAGAATACCCAAAAAAATCAAAGGACCTTTCCCAACGGTTTGCAAACCGTTGGGAAAGGTCCTTTGATTTTTTTTGGAATCTACCTATGGAGAACATTATATAAATCAAAATTTAAAATAATTAGAACAATACATATATATATTTATGAAATTATGTTAAAAAAAGTCATGTTAGGTTAGTGGTTAAGTAATTCCATTATAAACTGTAGGTCCTGGGATCAAGTCCCATCGGATGTTTCTTTTTTGAAATACATATACCAACGGTTTTGAGAACCGTTGGTATAGATTTTCTAATTACTTATACCAACGGTTTTCGGAACCATTGGTATAGACCCTATACCAACGGTTTTCCCAAAACTGTTGGTATAGACCTATTGTCACGGCTTACTTTCCAACGGTCCTCCAAACCGTTGGTATAGCCTATACCAACAGTTTGGGGACCTATACCAACGGTTACAAACCGTTGGTATAGGGTATTTTTCTAGTAGTGATGAAAAGGGAGAAAGAATCTGTTACAAAAATTTCGACAGCCTAACGACGACACTTAAAACTTCATAAAACGAAATAATGAGAGTAAGAGGGGATCTCTCATTATGTGAAAATGAAAAGGGCAGTATGAGGAGTATAGAATAACACCATTTAACATAAGAACATGGAGCATAAAAGAAATTACATAAAAGATATTTCTTGAAAAGAAAGAGAGAGATCGGATCCCTTACCTTAAAACATAACTCTTAAAACTCAAAGGTTGGGACCTTGAAGGCTTGTGGGCACTATGGAAGGACTAATTGGGAGGTAATGAGACCATAACTTCGTTGGGGGAGAGTGGGGAGTCGAATGGATGAGAGGATGGCAAGGTATTTATAGGGAAAGTGAGGGGACAAGGCATTAATGGTCAAGGGACACCTCATTAGTGGTTTTGGCAAAACCATGGGCTTGCCCATTGAATTAGCCCATGGTATTGGCCACTTGGGACACCTCATACCTTATCTTACTATTCATAAGTCGACCATATTGATTACATACTTAATACATCATTTAATGATGTCATTAGACACCTGTAACTTAAAATCTATATTTTCACTATTCATCAAAAAATCAACTTTCTCAGAATAATCCCAAAATTTCACCTTAACCAAATATCAACACTCTAATTACAAATATGAACTCCATTTTATAAAACTAATTTTCTAAATATTTTTAATTTAATTTTTATATAAAATCACTATTCACCGAAAATTCATTTTTTCAGAAAAAACCCCAAAAATTACCATAGCATAATATCGGTGCTCTGAGTTCAAAAATGAAATCCGTTTTATAAAAATAATTTTCTAAATATTTTTAATTAAATTTTTAATTAAAAAACACTATTCACCCAAAAAAAACTAATACTTGAATAATAATTTATGAAACTGTTATTTAACCATTTTATTGAATCACATTACTTAATCAAGGTGCCTATATTATATTAATACTTTCTTTAAGTGAGATTACTAATCCATTTGGACACATTACTAATCCTAATCATAAAATCACTATTCATAATTTACTATTCATCAAAAATGAAGTTGATCTTATTAGACTCTAAATTTCGTACTGAACATAATTGTAGAAGACCTTTTTTTGAAAATCATTACACATTTTTAATTATTTATGGTTTACATAACCATTTTTAAAATATCCTTTTTCTAAAATTCATCAAAAATATGCATACTATATTTATCCGGTCATTTGAAAATTCATAAACTTCATCATAAGAAGAAATCCCAATTTTTATTTAAAACAAAGGATTACACAAGGAAGTTACGGTCTCCTTACATAGCCCCTTATCACACCAGCACAGGACCTAAGTGTAAGGTGTGATAAGGTGAGAGAATCTGAGGGAGGCTCGGCTAACATCGCACGAGTAGTAATATCTATTAGTTTGAAATTCTTGCAAAGGTGATTCCGTTCTAGCTTCACACGATGAAGTTCGGCTTGGGTTTGGTCCAGAGCAAAGCCCAGTGGTGCTACCTCCTTCCCAAGTCCTGTTATATGGGCTTCAATCGGTCCGAGACTACTGGGTGAGGCCATCGAATCTTCTCTCAATAATAATTAACCAAGATTACTTATATTTAGAGGCAATAATCAAAACGTTTAGTTTTTAGTGGTCATATTGACCAATGGTCATATAATAGTCAAATCCCAACGGTCTCATTTTAATTATACTCATGTTATCAAATGAAACATTTTTGTTGAGTATAAAAATAAAATAAAATAACACACAAAATTAGGAAACAATATTTATTCAAAATTTCAGGTCGTTACATTAATGATGATAACATTGGAATTGAAAAAATCCTTCAATTTCTAATTATGATATATAAGTAATATTTTGTAAATTAATTGCGCCTAGTAACAATAATGAAGAACCACGATCATTATCCTCAATTTTGTGAGGTGGCAGTCTCCAGTGGATAATGCTTCAAACTTATCTCCATTTTCAGCTCAAAAATCCTACTTACCCCTCATATTTTTTAATTCTACTAGACTCCCATATTTTTATACAAATTTGATATCCAAACGTAATATCCATCACTAAATTCATTGAAATTGATAGGATACACTCAATATATAATATACCTAAATAATCACCTTGATTCCTTCCCTTTGTCATGTTTTCTATCATGAATACATTCTTTCCACATTAGATACAGACAAAATCCCACTCCCTCACATCCCCGATGATCTTCCACTTCATGGAATTGTTTTGAATAGAATCCTTAGTCATAGACTTGATATTGATGCCCTTTTACTTTCCATTACTCTTAGTCACCATAAGGGTAGAGATCATTTTAGACTTCAGTTCCTTATCATTCAAGAAAAATAAGGTAAGGATATCTGGGAGTGATTTCTATATATTAGTCATGTTTAAATTAACAATAATTTCAAAGAATGTACAAGGATGTTAGGAGAGAATGTGTTAGGGAAAAAATTATCAAGTAGTTTAAACGCTCGAAGTTCAAGACCCCTAATGTAAGATATGATTATGAAAATGTGAGGTATATATGGTGTACCTTATCTAATCATAAATGTGAAGAGGGATGTGAATATATTAAATGATTCCTTCCTTTCTCCCTACTAATAATTTTTTCATTAATGACAATGCACTGCCTATGCATTTATACTCTCATGGGATTTTACAGTTCATTGGAAATGGAAGATAACATTAATAATTGGAAAACTAAAACATAATTCATATGTTTCTGAAGGAAAATAATTATTTCCTCTGTGGCCTCAACAATAGGTGGTTAATGAATTATAGACTACATCACATATAACTTCCATTCTAGGTGCAGTATGCTTTTCATGAACATGCACCATTCTTGGATGTTTGTATATGTAAGGATATTTTATTTATGAAAGATAGTTTTTTGGGATTTTGTTGTAGTTGTTAAGCATAACATTTAATTCAATGAAAAATTATATGAGATTATTAATAATTTTTCTGATTACGAAATTTGAGATGAAATAAGTTTAATTATATGTATCCCACTATTTTATCAAGTCACTTCATCCCTCCCACTTATATATGGAATGCCTAGATGTATAGAAATTATAGTATCAATGATCCAAATGAACATTCTCATAATTCAAGAACGGTATGACCTTTAATCGATGTTATTTAGGTTGGAATTTTTTTTCAAATGAAATATTTCATCATATTTATCCATTGAGTAGACTGCTTAATTTCACAACATTCGATCAGGTTTCCGAACACACATTCATCAATGTTATATCATGTATAGCTGAGGCTACTCCCCATGATGTAAAATGAATAATCGAACAAAACTCATTTATAAGATCTCCCAAATTAATGATAATGTCCCAACAGGGGTTAGAACAACAAATAGTTATATGGTTTCATTTCATATATAGTAGTTGATGTCTTAGTCATACATAACATTAAGTTAAGGGATTTCCTTTTTTATATACCAAAAATTCATGTTCTATATGTTACATGTACATGAAATATTATGTTGGTTTTAAATCATTGATTAACCATACATTGATAAAAAACTAAACACCATCCAAATATTTAATTTACATAATAATGGATAATTCCATTTATTTATGTTATCTTGATCATACATCCATAAAATAAATCATGAATAAGGAAAAAAGTAAAATAAATTTACAAAGGACATGATCTTGAGATTTATCTACTGGTTGATTTTTTAGAGTACATTTAATATACCTATGATGATAGGGGAAAATGTATTCTTCTATTCATGGAATGAGTTAAAATATCCCTCCTACTAGCCTATGTTTTCCATTGGTCGGTTTCACCATAATTATTTCATGAATTGGATATACCTTGATTGTGCCATTAATTAGATCGATATAACTTTTAATACTCCTCTTGTTACGTATTTTTTATAAATAACCCAAGAGTGAGGTGATTCAATCATTAGATAAAGTGAATTAAATAATACAGTCTTGGAGTCGTAGGTTCTATGTAATAAAGTAAGGAGGGAAGAAATGCTGGATATCAAATTTTGTTTAGTAATAAATAATTGCAAAACCATGTAATAAATTTAACATAAATAAAATAAACACATTGATTTTTTTTCTCAAATCTCGTGATTAGTCATACACATTCTATTACTACTAATTTTGAAAAACATACTATCATTCATTTAAATTCATTTTTGGACAAGATAAAACACAAATGAGTTAATCCAATTATTTATCTTAATAATCAATTAATTTAATTTATCTTTTTTCATACAATCTTCTAATAGATTCTATTATACATTATGTTTTAATAAAATAAATATTTAAATTTTATTTTTAAATAATTATTTATGCATCATTTACTTTGAGGAAAAATGGTGCATACCCATATAAACTACCTGACATTGTTTTTATTATTTGTAGTGAACTTATATGACATGTAACATACACAACATGTGATGAAATGTCATGTAAAATGTAATGTCAAATAAATGAAACATAGTAAACATGAATAATATGATTCATTTACTAATTTAATGAAGATAGAGTAAAAAACATAGAATTACCATGTAGTATATGTTGTTCCATATTTTTTTTAGAATTACATAAAAATTTAGATAATATAAAACATATTAAATGACATGTACTATCAAATTAAAAATGTTTTGATTCATATTTATGAGGATTAATTGGGTGACTATATAAATTTATTAGTGGATGGGCGCTCTTCAGAGCTCTTCTCGTGGGAGCACCATAGGGTTTTTCCTCTAGCACTGGTACAAGACTCCTTGGAGGAGTATTGGGGATATCTCTTGTTCTCGACGAGGGAGGGTCCAAGGCCAAAACTTTTCGTGGTTTTTTCATAAGCTGTTTTGATCATTGGCTATGGTTCTCTATTCTTCTGGGAGGCTTCATGTCTCTCTCATCTAGAGACATCAGACAACATCCTCTCTCAATAGTGGAACTGGTGTTTCTCCTCTTAGTTTCTGGTATTAGGCAGTATTGTTCTCGGCTTCCAGCATTCCACGATGGTGTGGGGAAATTTTTTCTCTCAGCAACGGTAAAGTGTTTCTCAGCATGACCCCCGATTTTTTACAACAGATTTTTATGATTTCAGTGGCATCATGGTTGTACTTTTGGCTCAGCTTTTGACCATCAATGGCAGTTGGTTTGTTTCATCACCAAGGTTCTCATATTTTCTTCAAACATGTGGTGGGTTCATTTATATCTCTTTCATTTTGATCTGGTTATGGTCATGGATTTAGTTTTATGTGAGGGTATCGGTCCGGTGAGGATTTCACGATGGATTTGTATTCCTCCTTTGATCCAGAAATCAAGGGTGGTGTTTCTTCATGTTCTATGATTTCTATCTTGGAGACCTTTGTTTTCATTCAGTTCAAATTCTAGTTTTTTTATTTGCAATATTTTGATTACATTTATTTCATAAATTTTTCCAAACCCCTAAATGGTGAAGTTAGTGCTAGCTGGGAATCATTTGGGGTTTGATTCCTATAGTTGAATTTCAATCTCATCACTGACATTTTATCATTCCTTTTCTTACTTGTTCTCTGCTCTAGTTCTAGAATTCCTCCATTTTCTTCTAGGTTTAGTAGTGTGGTGGTCTTCTAGGTTCTTGGGGATGTGTGTTTGAGCAGCCATGGAAATTGATAGAGATGAGCTGTTCATTGTATTATTTAATATTGATGGTGGATGTAATCAACACTCTATACAGATCAATGCTAGATGTGGTTTTAGAGCAGGAATCATCCATATATGCATGGCCATTTTGATTTGAATGAATGAGAGGGTATAGTATTGCCATCGATATCAGGCCCATGAAACCCTGCACAGGACATCTCACTAAGAAGTCATGTGAGGTGGAGGCATCACATAAAAATTTAGTTTCTAAGGAGGTTAAGTTCATTGTAGTCTTGTTTCGGACATTTTCATGTATCAGGTTTCCCACTTTTTTCTCAAATGTTATTTTGAAATGAAATATTAATTTTTAGTGAATTGAGTGACTATATAATTTCCTTTCCATATAAATTAATTTACATGTTGTATATCATGGATTGGAATAAATTTTTTTTAAGTTAGTACAAATGTTTTACTTCACGTGGGATTATTTACATCTTATGTGAATTAATAACATGGTATGTGAATTAATTACACCGTAGATAAATTAATTTCATTTCATGAGTAATAATCACATAATTTTTGTAGAAATTACCATTTTTATGAATTAATTACTCATCTTGTTAATTAATTAAATCATATATGAATTAATTACACCACATGTGAAATAATTAAATGACATGATAATTAAGTACACAAAATGTATATTAATAACCTCACTTGTGTTTTAATTTCACCATAGATTTTTTAAATATATTTAATGTAAATTAATTACCATATATTTAATTTCATTAATTAATCTATATATGTTAACCACATAACCATTTCATCATGTGGGGTAACATCTTATGATGTTAAGATACATGTTTTGTAACACTACCACAATGCACCACCTCCATAGGGGTTTTAGGATGTTCTTTTATTTTCAATCAGATATAATATTTATAAACAATAAATAAATAGTGGAATAAAATATCATGATAATTTGGTTAAAAAAATAAAATTTCATGAAATAAGAACAAACATTTAAATTTGTAAATGATTAAAAATAAAAAAATTATTTTAAATTTTACGTAACTTATCTATGACCACATGTAGGTTATGGGTGTAGTTGAAGAATTTATTAGGATTGGGAACAACAAAATAATTTCACCATTCTACGATTATTATGTGATGTACATGATAGTTGAGCCAAGACAAATGAATTTTTTTCCCATGAAATATGAAAAAAAAATTCAGAATAAAGAGGATGTTTTATGATAAATTTAAAATTCATATAAGTATATTAGAAAAAATAATTACATGGTACTTAGATATTTCATTGACGATGATGTTGATCATCTAAACCCCTTATGGTATAATATAAAATTTCTTGGGAGATCCACATGTAGAATTCTTGTAATGATGATCCATATGTGCTCTTTCAATATGTGAATGATGCTAATTAATTCCTTGGTACAAGAATGACTAAAAATTACATTTGGTGTTTTACTTGATCATTGTGATGACTTATTAAAGATTTAATAATCATCCTTACACTCTAATTGATGAGAGGATAGATGATGGAGTTATATCTCCTGGAATTGAGTGAATAAACTCTATAGATATCATCGATCTGGATAAGGAGATCTCTATATTTTATTATTCACAACAATTATTCAATTGAATAAAATCTATCATGATATGTATAGCAGTATGTATTTAAATTTATGGGTTAGGGTTATATATTATTTTACTACACATATTCCATTTATAATATATTAAACCCATAAATTCCCCAATTCTATGTAATATTAATATTATGATTATTTTCACTAATAAATAACTCATTGGCATAATGATGAATATTATTCTATAATCATGAGAGTTGATATTTTTAATGACCACATCTTGGTCCACTCATCTACCGTGAAATTAATATTAGAGTAGAATAGATTTTTAATTAAATGTTTATTAATTAAATTAATAATTATATAAAAATTATTTATCTACATAAGTAAATAACTACATTCATACTAAACAATTATTAAATCTTTGTGATCAATAAATCAAAATATTGAATTAATCCCAAAACATGAGAATTTAATTTATTCCATTAAGTAGATTAAATATAATTTCATTGAAATCAGAGAAAAAACTTAGTGTGTGACTAACTAGGCTTTTTACACATTATAATAATGCAAGCTTTCATAAATTCTAATATTATTACCTAACAACGAGTGATCAAACCCATAAGGATGAATGTACTGATTATTGTTTTCTTTCATGTATGTCTTTTGATTATCTTTGGAAACATATTCAAAGCTAGGTTGTGAGTCAACATGGATACCTTGAGCTTGCAGAGCCTTGGTAAACTGATATTAAAAATATTAACATATATTATACCACACTAAGGCAATTTATCATAATTAAGGGAATAACACCAACACAATGTCTTGTATGGGAATCATGAGACAACTATTAGTTTTGTAATATGAGTTTTATCCTATAAATTAGATTACCATTTTTGGTATTGGGTGTTCAGCAAAATAGTGGTTGTGGGAAGATTTGGTAATGAAATATATAACATATTAATTTATTTTTCATGACCTACCTACACCCCCTTTTAATGAATGTTATTGGAAAATCCAAGGGTTAACCATGTAACTATAGAATGTTGACGATCCTTGGAAGATAGATTCTTGTCCATGATGGGTTGTAGACCAATAGATCGGTACCACTAGGATCATTAATGCATATTGTTTTAGTATATCACACAACTAACTATCACTACTAGAAATTAGATCTTTCCCAACGCTTCTATACCAATGGTTTGCAAAAACCGTTGGTATAAGTCCCCTTTCCCAACGGTTTGGCCAAACCGTTGGGAAAGGCCCCCAAATTGGCCACCATTCCCAACGGTTTGGCCAAACCGTTGGGAAAGGACCTCAAATTGGACACTTTTCCCAATGGTTTGGACAAACTGTTGGGAAAGGTGGACCTATCCCAACGGTTTGGCCAAACCGTTGGGCAAGGTCCCCAAATATACCACTTTTCCCAACGGTTTGGCCAAACCGTTGAGGTCCCCCAATATGCCACTTTTCCCAACGGTTTGGCCAAACCGTTGGGATAGGTCTACCATTCCCAACAGTTTGGCCAAACCGTTGGGAAATGTGGGCCAAAATTCAACATCCTTCACAGAATGAAAATCACAACCAAAGACCTATACCAACGGTTGTTAAAACCGTTGGTATAGGTACTTTCATTTTTTATTGGACCTTCGTACCGAGAACATTACATAAATCAAAATTTAAAATATTTATGAGAATACATATATATATTTATGTAATTATGATCACAAAAGTCATGTTAGGTTAGTGGTTGAGTCATTGAATTATAATCGAGGGGTCCTGGGATCAAATCCTAGTGGATGTTTTATTTTTGGAATTTATATACCAACGGTTCCATTACCGTTGGTATAGATTTCATATTACCTATACCAACGGTTTTTGGAAAACCGTTGGTATAGACCTATCCCAACGGCTTACTTGGCTACGGTTCTCCAAACCATTGGTATAGGCTATACCAACGGTTTGGAGGCTTATACCAATGGTTCCAAACCGTTGGTAAAGGTTAGTTTTCCAGTAGTGTATGATGTGTGACTATTAATTATTAGTGATTGATCAAATGTCTAGGAGGATATTGTTTTGTGGATTTTATCCATGATTGATTATCCCTTATCAAATTCAATTCAGTCCTTGTAATAAGACTAATCTATGGATCAATTATTTATCTGTGGGTATTAGTTTATCTTATTAAAATCAGGAATTTATAATATTTTTGAGATGTTTGATTATTTCTTTCTCATTATTTTTCATTCTTATAAGAACTAATTAAGGAAAACCTGAATATGATTATTTTTCTTCCTTTATTATCATGTTTTCTAAATTGATAAAATCATTTTCCACAAGTTTATCTTTAACATTTTCATTGGTCGATGGTTTGAAGAATATGTAGGGGCCAATCGTTGTGATTCCAGTCTTTTTCCTGATGATTTATTTCCATGGTTATGGATCAGGGTTAGAAATCACAGTCATGATATTTACTATTGAGATTATCAATTTGGGTAGTGTATTAGAGGAGTCCATTCATGGTTTTTAGAAGTCATTAATGCAATCAAATCGATAACATTCATGGGTAGAACATGTGGAAAGAATCTGGCCCCTGGTGACGAATCGATAATGTTCATACCAAGATTTTCACATCACTAGTGTAATAGAAATAGGATACATAGTTGGTAGAGGTGTGAGTGGAAAATATGTGATGAAACAAGGATTGTGGAAAAATCATAACTACATGGAATATATTTCGAAGAATACAAGTCATGTAGTCACCATAGTATGGTGAATAGGGTTTCTATGAGAAGATAAGCATCAAAAGTTTTGTGTTTGGTCCACATTCCATGTACCCCATAGGTGGATAGCTCAGTATATAGAATGTACATGCCCAGGAATCCATGTGGTGTTACATTCCATGGTTTCCATTTGAAATTACATTTAACACATGGAGTATGTATCGATGCGAATATGGAGTACACGACCAAGAGCCCATGTTTCCCCCCCATGTCATGTCTAGCAGGGAACATGTCCTGTAATTTAGATTGTACATGGTCTTGGGTAGATGCAACACAATAAGTTCTGTCCTAGCACCTACTATTCGTATGATATGAAACCCACACCATGTACATTGTATAGTACATAATAACAACCAATGCACATGGGAACATGCTATGTACTTTTTAACAAGATATTGTACACGGTCTAGACACGATGGCAGGATGAGTTCCAGAATAACCTCTACATTCCATGTATCCCTTGTGTACAATCCATATATCTAATAGTGAACATACTGTGTGGGATGGATAGAATCCAAATGTTTCAAAATCACATAGACATGCTATGTACTTATTGGGGAAAGTGGTGTACTCCTTTAAGGGAATATTGGAGACCTTAAACATCCAACTTGTGTATCTCCATCATTGAGAAATTAATTTCATCCCATGAGTAGCCTATCTTATAAATCTATCCATGTAAAATGCAATGTTATACTTCTTTGTGGCATGTAGGATAACATATAAGTTGTTCTATGCATAAAAATTCTTTAGGTGATAGAGGACTGATGGTAGTGATTCATCGTGATCATTAGTGATATGTCAAGGATAATACTATCCTATTGAACCTAGGTGCGGGAACCCCATAATCAGTAAAAAAATAATTCAAAAATACCCTTTATTATAGAAAGGTATGAGACATCTCTCTAATTAGTGGTACTCCCCCATTATCAAGCTATGGAAAGGATATGGTCATCCACATGAATGGGTGATTCCTCATATATGGAGAAAAATAGAGAGAGATGACCCCTCGACTTATATTCTTGTGAGGATACATGCGATGAATGTCCCGGAAGTTGAGATCCCTTAGATATGGAGTGTGGTGGTGAGTTGGTGAGCCCACCAAATAGACTGTTGTGTGTTTACAAGAGATGTTACGAATCAAAGATAAAACTTTTGAGCAGCTGGCTAACTCATATTTCATAGTTGGTTGTGGAGATAGAGATCCTCTCTCTATCTCTCTTGATGCTTTGTATTAGGTGATTTTGTGGTGTCTTACAAGGTATGTATATACTCACCATACTTGGTATTTTCTTATATGTGTTATGTCTTATGAATATTCTTGAATGATTGAAAGTGACAATGTTAGAGAATAGAGGTTATTGGGTTAATTGACCATGTTTTGTGGTCAGGATTGTAGATAGGATCAGGGCTCTCTTTGACTTTACTTTTTTGTGTTTTTTTAATTTCTGGACATATGTTATGGTTGGGAATGTATTTTTCTTCTTTCTTTTTTATATTTATATTTTCATACTCTTATGTATTCCCAAGAGATTATTTAATGAATTGTAATACTTAATATGTTATTGTATTTTTTTATTCATCTATACCTTTTTCGGGACATGTTTATATTCAAAAATACCAGTGCACTATGATAAGTCCCCCCATCATAGTTGGTGCTTATTTAGCTTTTGATTCCAACCCTTAACCTATTGGGGGGCTTGTGGTGTTACAATCTACTTGTCTCCATCCAAGAGGTCCCTGTGGGTTGGGTTGTGACAATGTGGTATTAGAGGTTGTCAATCCTTATGTTAGTGTTGGAGTGGTAAACATAGTTAGGATTAGTTGGGAACATCAGGAAATAGTGTCAGATTGTCTCAAGTGTGGATTTTAATCCAGGTATAAAAAGGTTGTTTTGAGGATGACAAATCCATACTCCAAGAATCTGATAGCCTACTTGTTGAATCAGCATACTATGACATCAGTTTCATGGAGAAAATGGTATATGCATTATATAGGATTTTGTACATTGAATTTACTTCTTGGATCAGCTCCCTATATATTTTTTTATCATGGAAAGCCTTGATATTTTTAACGATTTCACTTTGAGGAGATCCAACAAGAAATTCAATACAAAAACTAGTTGAGAGATACGATAGCAGTACATGGACACATTTGTGAGGGTTTTCCTCTATGTGGAAACTGAGACGTGATAACCCATGTTGAGCATCACAGTGAACCACCTCAAATTGTATAGATAGATGATCATAGGTGTGCGGAGTATTATATGTCTCCAGTATAATAATAAAATTGGGCATGCAGGCTTGTCATGTTACGTGTGTTCCAATGATAAAGGCATATGATATTTTATGATGATCATATGCTTGCGTCTGATTGTATCTAGGTGGTGGTTTTGGTTTTCTGGATTGTGTGGGCCTTGATCAACAGGATTTTTTCAATGGTGACTAGTTTTCTATGTTGTGTAGTTGTGGGATTCAATTCTACATGAACATCTAGAAAAATTACTGAGTGAATATCATGTGTTTCAAGGATGGGATCTTCAATGTTTAATTGGGATAAAACCCCTTCTTGATTGGTATTGAAATAGAATTAACTTATGGTGCGAGGGTTCCTCTGGTTTGGGACCCCTTTGGATTGTGTCCTTGATGGTGATTCCCCTCCAAGTTGATCATAGGTTTCATTAGAGCACTATTATATTAATTCTTGACATGAATGTAGGAATGCACGGAAGATGTATTATTATCACACCAAGAATCTTAATTTTTACATGACAAAAAAATGTGTAGTCAAGTAAGTGCCACATAATGTGGATAATGTCGATGTGTGGCAGATAAGTTCCTTCAATGTATATGTTTGAGTTCATTCGAATGTAGTCAGGTGTCAAGGTGATCCCTAGTCATTTAGAATAGGAATTCATGGTAAATAATATATTAACGTGAATGGATCGTTAGAATGGATGATTCATGTTTGGCTCGAGGTATGACATGTGTCTTCAATACTCTATATATAGTTCTAGAACAGAGTCATTAGCCACATTTACCTTTAAAAACCCCATTTTCAATGCCTAATAATTAATGTATATCCTTTTGGATCAACCGTTATTATCATAGGATCTTACATAGTATTATCGATAACCACACTTCTACCAATAGTGTGGCATGACTCTAAGTGTTGATAGAGCCTCATGAATAATATTTGAAAATAATGTGGTGAGGCTCTTATGATGTTTTCTATAGTATAGACTTTTTTCCTACCATCCATGGTATGTTTAGTATTAGCAGTGGGGGTTATAGTCTACCTAAATTAGTGGTATAGGGTTTTCACATCTTTGGTGAGAATGAATCCTTAGAAGAGTTGGGTAAATTCAAGTGTAGGAGGGTTCACCTTATTCCATACCAAGTTGATAGTATAACCCTTATACAATAATATTCTATCATAATTTAGTTCATACAATGTGAATGATGTATGAGGATGTCTTCACTGATGATTTTCTAGTTTTACCTCCCCATCGAGAATCTATTTTTGACCTGGAATTTCACTAGGGATGACCACATATCCATTATAGTATATCAAATTACTATAAGAAGTTTTACAATATATAGGTATTGTTTGAGAAATTTTCATATTTGGGCATTTTTAGACCCATATCATTCTACTGTGTAGCCTAATGTTGTTTTTCTACGAGGATGATGAGAGATTTTGGTTGGGTTTAGACTAACATAGTGTGAATCAGGTGACATACAGGAGGGAGTATCAACCCCTAAGTATCAATGACTCCATCAACAACTAGGTTGGGGTGAAGTGGATCATAGAGTTATGAAATAGTCATATATTATCAAAAGAATTATTTTTGAGATGCTGATTCACATTAGGTGGGATTATAATGATTTTGTAATTTCATTTAGGTGTTTGGTCATTCTCTTTAGTGGGATGAATTTACCAATAGTATTTTTGAGCCTTATTAACCATTTCCTCAAACCATATTGGATTAGATCATGGTATTATTCATTGATAGACCCCTCATCTACTTGGAATTGGAGGTTGATCACACAAGACACATTAGGATAGTTCTACACATGATCATTATAATGTCTTACTTATATTGTTGTTGAGAGAGGTGATTTAATAGTTGATTATTTTAATAATATTCTTTTCAGGAATATGATGGAGAAAAACACCTCCAGTAGATGGTTTTTTCCCCACAAAATTTACAAAATGTTATGGAGGATCATTTTTGAGATACTGAATATGAGATCTTTCATGAATAGATATCAACTATACATTATTATGAAGAATTTTATTTTGGTGGGAACACATCAACATTTTTCAAGTATGGATGATGACACAAGGAATGCTGTGGGAGGAGGTCATGAGGATGTTATTCTCCCTTAGTAGTGTATCCTAGTGGAGGTGAGGATCTATCATAGATCCATTTGCATCGAGTCAAGTATCCAAGGATGATGATGTGAGTATTATATTTTAACTCCATTTGTCTCACCAGCCTATAGGTGGAGGTTATGGTATGAGATAGAAGTGGAAATGGGAAGGAATAATTATGGTTTTCATGATATTAGAATCCATGACCAGTGAGATATCATGAATCTATCTTGGAGATCGTAGAATGGATTATCGGTTTGGACCACTTCATAACAATATGAGATCATAGATTACTAGAGAGTTAAGGATTCTAAATCATGTAAGAGGTAGTTCAGCTTCATGGAATTCCCTTAATGATGGTTTTAGACCTTGATTATCATTTCACCTTCTGATTATGGAGAGTATTAAGGTGGCCTTGTGAATAATTTCCAATGGAGTTGTGTTTTTACCCAAGATAAATAACATAGTAAATTAATTGATTTGGTTTATGGTGAACACACTTCAAGTATTCATGTTAGTTCTTGGCCATTTTTTTAAGGATCTTCTACCATCGGTGGAGTTTTCATATCACAATATATACCACCCCACCATCAGTGTAACACCATTTTAGTACACATTCGATATACCATGCTGGAAATAACTATACTGGTTAGAGCTTGTGGCAGAAAGTTTTTGTAGTCCTAGATTTAGTTCATGTGATGGTTTTGAAAGGTATAATATATCCATGTGAGGATGCGGACTACCAAAAAACACTTGTATTCCATGGATAACTTGTGACAGGGCCTTTTGATTTTGGTGAGGATAGATTGTGATCTAAAAAATATCACCTCATAGTGGATTACATAGTTGTTTCTAGGATGACAGGCTATATTAAAGGTACATATTCCATTTTCTAGTTAACAATGTATATTAGTGAGGTTTCATACCACTTGTACATATGACCATACATAAAAAATTAATTTGAGTTACCACTTATATGATATTTATGGGCCTAATAAACAATACATCATAAGAATATAACTTGACGACATAAAGGAAACCTAGGAATGTGAAAACAACATAAACATGATATCATAAGCATAAGTCTAAGAAAACAACTAGTAAAACATAACACAATGTTCTTAGGATGACCCCCTATGAACCATACATGGAATCTCATGTGATGAAAAAAATTATCCAATGAGTTTTAGGTGGTAAAAAATATGGGACAACCCATCACATTAATATCATGTACAAGCATAAGTGTTACATATATATCATAAAACATAAGGATTTTTTTACTCAATTTTAATCCCATTATTAAGGATTTCTTGTTACATACATATAAGTCCCAAATCAATGAAGTATAGCTATAACTTGGTTAATTCCCTTGAGTAGAAATATGGACTCATATTCACTACACAAATGTTTGTAATGGAAAATTGCAATGTAATTTAATTATCTTAAAGTGTGTACATAAACAATAATAGAATGGGTGAATGGGATTAAATGGTGTATATTATTTCTTGGGAATATTAAGGAGTGAAATGTACATTTAAAAAATATTTTGAATAGAAAATTTGGAAATTAAAATTCATGACGTAAAGATGGTTATTGAATAAAGATGAGAACGAGAGGATATCATAACTTGAGAGGAAACTTTTGAATGTTTTTGAAGATATTATAAAGAGTTTGGGGGATGATTTTATTCACTAAATAAGGAAATTTTAGAGTAACTTCATGATTTAAGATTTTTGAGTGAAGGGTAATGGGATTTGGGGGGTTTATATGGATAAGGAGAGAATAATTCATTAATAATTTCCAAACATAGGTTTTGGAATATATATATATATATGGTAATGAAATCAAGAAAAAAAAAGTTGTCCTCGCTTTTTTAAATTTTTTCTACTCAAGAGAAATGTATATAATTATTTTATAAAGATAATAATATAAATCATTATTATAATACCCTTCGTTCATTGGAAGTGAGTCATGTTTATAGAGAACTGAGTTTAAAAACATAAAATCTATAAGTTTTTAGAGGATTCATTATTGATTAATAATATTAAATAACTAACTTAAAAAACCTTTTATTTACACTGAAATATAATTATGGTCTTGTATACTCTTAAAATTACTTATTACAGCATGATTGGTTTTTATGATTTCATAATACATACTGTATAATTTTAATGTAATTCATTTTTAAATAAAAATTCGACAATCTCAGAAAATTATGAAAAAATTAACATTAGATAATATCTGTAGTCTAATATCAAAAATAATATTTACATAATCAAAATAATACTATAAATATGTGAATTTTAACTTTTATATCACAAATTCCCATTTATTTAAAATACTAACTTTTTATAATAATTGTTTTCCGTCCCATATAAAAATTAAATGTGACATCATAAAATTATGTTATCAATTAAATTTTAAAAATATTTTTTAATTATAATGTTTTATTATAATATCATTTATTACATAAATTATAAAATTTATCAAATAATGTATATTGATTAAAACTATATATTTCCCACAAATAGAGTTTCAGTTCCATCAAATCAATTTTTTTATCAAAATAAATATATAATCATTTACAATGTAATAATAAAATGGAATAAATATAATAATTATATTATTAAAAATAAAATATAAAAAATAAAATTACTATAGTCTAGACACATTACCCATTATTTCACCATCATGCTCCCAATGTGTAAGGTGTGTGATGGTGAGATTTTCTTATAGTGGGTCAATGAATATAGTCTCATCCATGATGTAAATAATATTTAGCTTATCAAATAAATGAATTCACTCATGTTTTTGTTTTTCAATCTCATCTTTGTATTCCTCCATGAAAAATCCTAGTGATGTTATATCTATTAAAGCTCTGATAAATGGCCTATGTAGTGTATGATTGTACATGTCGAGTCTGTTGCTTCTTATATGAGTGTCAAAACAAAATTACATAACCATTAATATACTAATATTAATTGATATTTTACAATTGTTATTTTATCAATTATTATAATTCCTATTGGTATTTTAAGATTTATATTCCATATAATGATTGAAAATTACCAAATTAGTGCGTGAATTTTTTGTAAATTCATTTCATCATAAGCCTTTGTCTCATTAAAAAAATAATTTCATTTAAATACATTATAGTCATTAAATTATTCCCCCATATAAAATATCAGTTTTTAAATTTCATTAATTAGAGTAAATTGGATGAGATTATTTCTCTTACATTGCCTATTCTAGCTCCCATATCACTTCCTAAAATTTGTGGCTCAACCAAAACACTTTGACAAGGTGAGTTTTCTTCTACTATACATTATTATATCTATGATCTATGATCGTCAATGGTTTCTACTTATATTAACTATTGTTATCCAATGATACCACATTTGGATTCAATGTATATGGGGGTTCTGATTTGTACTTACTCAAGAGGGAAACATTGACCACATCATGCACTTTAGATTGCTTATGAAATAGGGAATGTCGATAGGCCACCACTCTGATGTGATCAAGGATCTTAAATATAATTATGTATCTAAGACTAATATTTCTATTACTCTAAATCCCCATGAATTTATCCCACAATGATATTAAAAATAAAACTTTATATTTTACCTCATACTTTCGGTCTCATTGACGATTCTTATTATAGATTCTCTATAAAAAAAATTCTGATTTCATATCACACCGAATTGTTTGAAATTATCAAACATTTTAGAGATGATAAATTTCCACCATCATCGTATCTCTAACATCATCCCATCAATGCATATTTTGAAACCTACTCTTATATTTATCCTCTTAAGGTTCCATTTTAATTCTAGAATTGGAACTATTGTTATATGAGAATTCCACTAAGAGATGATGCATATCCCAACATCATGGGAAATCCACTGACCATTATATCAATATATCCTCTAGGGTTAAATAGGTCCTTTAAGACATGCCATATTTATGAGGTTGATAACATGTGATAAATATTAGTTTTATATCTAATTTTTACTACAAGATTCTAAAAAAATGGTAGTGTAAACCTTCAATATATGTCATATAAAATAGATACTGGAACTCCATTAAGTAATTCCACTTCCCTTTTTTATATATTGGTGAGTTATTTAGGGAAAATTATCCTTGACATAAATGAAATGAACTGAATTTTTAAGGTCATTTAGTACCACCTTGATGGTGTTATTGACTTTAGGTGTCATGGGGAGTTGTACAATGAAAACCATGTTTATTTTTTCTCATTTAAAAACTCATATTGGATATGGTTTCATCATTTCCATAGACATATATGATTACACTCTGAACTATTTTCAGCCCTAGAATCTAGATAAAAAAATTTCAATCTCCATATTTATGTTCTACTACCAAATGTTTTGCTTCAAAACTCCATACATCATAGTTTTTCCTGGATTAATATGGATGGATGAGCTATGCGAATAATCAATAAGATCCTTCTTGAGTTATATTTTTTATGGGAAACATATATGTGTTCAAAACTATATAAATCTATATTCAACTAATTTATTCTTTGGAATATTAACAACCCTCTTCTATAGCAATGAGTTATCTTTCTAGGACTCATTGATCATCTCAAGAATTAATGGATGATTAGTTATTTGTGAGATCATAAATGAAGATCAATTTATTATTCTCATGTATATCCTTAAAATTTCCATGAATATTGGATCACCTTCAATCCTCAACATTTATAGTGTTATATAACCCTTTGTACTTAGATCATCTTTTAATTATTTTTACATCCATTGATGTTAATGGATTGAAAATTAATAATACTTTATATGAATATACCATCTTCATTTGTTTATATAAACTCATTTTTTTAATATATACATTAATAATTTTAAATCCATATATATATATCAAATTTCTCTCCAAAGTGATAATGTCACAAAATATTCATCAAAAAGATCAATTTTACCAATTATAAACCATGTGTTGGGTATTCATACTTGGGGATCTCAAATTATCTAGAGAAACAATAAATCAATTTTTCATTGTAACAGCCCAAGATTTTATAAAAAAATAATCTTTTTAATTTTATTAAAGTCTTGTGTTGTACGCTACACCAAAAGGAGCTTGCACAACACGCATCCTTGACTTTCCTTGCATTACACGCAATCACGACCTTCCTCGATAGCGTGTGTAATACACAATACCGAGTTTCACTAAACAACGATATGCTATTAAAATATTATTAAAACTAGCCGTTATGAATAGTAATAACCACTTTTTAAAACTCTGTAAATCTTATTTTTCAAAATGAACTTCATTTTTGGATTTGGAGTATCGAATTTAGCCTGAGGTGAAATTTTGGTACTTTTCGGATAACTTTCATATTCTGATGAATGGTAAAAATTACTAAATTATAATTAAAAACAACTTTTTTAATCGAAATAATTAATAGTGATAAATTATTAATTTGAGTGGTTTTAAAGTATATTTAGAATATATTTTTACAATTTAATACAATGTTGGTCATTGGATGTAATTTCATATTTAAACCAGACATAATCAAGTGTCAATCTTTTGATAGATATTGTTTCTTAAAAACACGCTATTTGTTTTAACAGCGGGATTTAATTATAAAATTAATTAATGCAAATTCTATGATATGAATTTGGTAAAATAGACTTCATTTTTGAATTCGGAATATGAAATATAGTTTAGGATGAAATTTTGGCATTGTTCTAAAAAACATCAATTTTTGATGAATAGTGAAACTACTAAGTGGTAGTTAAAAAAATTAATTTCTTCATAAATCTTAATTTTACCGCTTCTGTGAATGGAATTTCAAAAATCCGAGAGACACGGTTGATGTCAGTAAGTAAAATGTGGTTCAATGAGATGAAAATAATTTTTGGTGAATAGTAACTTTTTACTTTGTTTTACCACGGTTAATAGTAAATAGGGTAACTAAGGGTAAATATGATATTACTATTACCCTAACACATGTCCTAATTCTATTGGATAAGTGTAATTCGACCAAAAACAACCTTATTAATATAATATTACCATTTAGGTCCACTTGGATTAGATTATGACATTTAATATTATATTATTTAATGAATAGTTAAAATAGTTAAAATCAAAGTTTAATAACTAAAACATTTTTAATATGGGGTTATACATAAGATAAATTCGACTATAAATATTCATTAGAAAGCTAAAACGATTTCCTACATAATGATATTTTATTTATAATTTTTAGACTTTAAATAAATTAATTTATTTATGACACAACAATGATGCAGTAATTACCCTTTTAAGGAAATATTAACATAATTGATGTTATAAATGCTCAAATGAATGTAATTTGAGACTTTTTATGACTTAAACTAATTTTCTAGGTTACTATGATATAATAGTGTTGAGTTAATCAACTTTTTTCGAACATATAATTCTGTTATGACTTTCACAAAAATCATATATCAAATAGTGTCAAAATTGACACAAAATAGTTTTTAAATCAAATATTATATTATTAATTGTTATTTTATTCCTAAAAATCTAAGGTTTGGCCAAAATGACTTATATAAGGATATATTTATTAATAATATACAATTTGGTGTTCGTTTGGCATGTTATAGTAAGTGTATTAACCATATAGTGAAAGAAAACAAAAAGACACGGTAAAAGTTAAATTATTTAACTTAGAGTTAAATCTAATTGATAAGGTTGAAATAATAACCTAAACTTGTCTAAATCCTATTGGTTGATAGTATTTCGACCCATCCCCACTTTATCTTCGAAATAAGACCCTTTGGAACCATTATAAACCGATTTTGACTTTAATATAAAATAATATTTTGAGATATTCCTATGGTGCCCCTCTCCTCCCTTATAAAAGGACACCTCCTCCCCCTCCTCCTCACACCAATTTGAGCACTCAAGCTCGGAAAAACCCTGCCAAAATCTCTTCTCCACTTCCCTAGAAACATCCTAGAGGTTCTGGTCTTCCTCAAAGACCAATTTTAGTGCCCTAAGAGGAGGTCTCAAAGAGGCGCTTCAAAGAAGAGGTAATTACCGTTACCAATTCTCTCATATTTATTTCTTCTTCCACTTCTTCTTCTTAGGTTGTTTCATTATGAAGTAAAAACAATAGTATCACTCATATACTGATATTTTATTATAAGTATGAAACAACCCTATTTCACCATCTATCCATCCTACGGAAAAAGAAATCACTGCGCGTGCGTACGTACGGAATACCATCTCCACGCTGTGGTGTAATCTATTTTCCACCACCACCTTACATGGATTGGTATAATGGTGTAAAGAATAACTATACATAGTTATTATAACATCATATTGATTCTGATATATTGTATAATCCACTCCTATTCAATTCAATATTTATGAAAATGATATCATCGCTCGTGCGTACGTACGGACTACCGTCTCCACGATGCGATGAGATTCATTCTCCATGTTAACCATTTAAGAATGATTATAAAGTATATATAAGAAATAATAATGAAATATATGACATTATAAAGCTACTGGATTATGTATATATACATATATGTATGTCATCTACTTACTTCCATTTCAAGACAATAAGGAATGGAAAACAGCGTTCATGCGTACGTACGGACTACCGTCTCCATGAACGGTGTTTTTCATTTTATTTATCTATCTATTATATATATATATATACTGAATATATATGATATATAAATCAAATTTTATATTTTGTAAGTAAGTAAATCATGATATAAGTAATAATAATGTCAAGAACAACAAGTCAAAACACCTACGATAAATGAAACGATTTTACCCAAAACGCTTCTTTAACATGGAATTTACAAAAGAACGGGTAATATAATGTCATAAGTGAACCATATATGATATCATAACAATGAATATGTTTCTATAATAAGTCAATGACATTATTTAAATCATTATACTGGAGGTTCGGACACATACGAAGCAAATCGGACCTAAGGTAAGGGAAATATCACAATCTCATTTTTATCTGAGATTGTTTATTCGTAAGTATTTACTGGGGTGTATTTATCATCCACATCCATGTTTCATCAATATGTAATATTATTTCCATCCACCTACAATTTTTTAAATCCATTTTTACCCTTCGGTGAGTTTTTAGTAAAGAATATGAAAGGAATCTTTTGTCGCTTTTTCGTACGAGGTGATTTTTTGACTTTTCCGACAAAAGTACGAAGAATGTTTTTTTAACGTATACGGCATGAATGGATTTTTAAAACACTATTTCCAAGAATCTTACTTTACAAGTTTTCAAGTTTATTTTTAATCAACTTCTTTTAGTTTAAAGTTTTATGACATGTTAAGAAAGGAAAAATGTTTTTAAAGAAGAAAGGATATTTTCCTCAAGAATTCATTTCAAGTGTTTTTTTTTTAAACTATTTTTCCATCTAAGATGACGTTATTTGATATGTATGTTTCAAGTAAAATGTCTCTATGATTTAAATGGTTTCAGTTTTCTTATGATGAAATGATATCAATTGTTTATGGATTATGATGGCATGATGTTTAAGAATCCCATTTTATTACATGGGTTATGAAATGATGTATGATTTATGATTTTGTGGCCACATAAGAATGGTATCATTATGAGATGGGTGGGACCTATATCTCCCTCCAATGCATTGGGTAATGATTTTATATCTCATGAGATAGACATGGCTGGAATGGTAGGTTATACCGGTTCAGTGAAACAGGACTGAAACGAGGGTTACTCGATTCAGAAAGGGACTTTGTCCACTAAGATAGTCTTGGCAATGAGTCTTGACTAACAAGAAATGATTCTCTATGATTATGTGTGAATACCACAAAGTTTCATGTTTTATGTTATGATTATTGTGATTACATTTCACTGCCATGATTTACTCCATGTTATGAAATTATGATCTCTTTTTCAGGTTAAGATTTCCAAAAGTTATGTGCCTATGTATATGATGTGATTGATATTTCTTTTGTTTACCCTTACTGAGCATTTGAGCTCACCCTTTTATGTTTTCTTTTCCCCAGGATATAAAGAAAGGTTTTAGGTATAAAAAAAAGAAGATCTTTATGGGAGATGTTGAAGATCTTTCACCACGATTAGAAGATTATATTCCGAGTTTCCAAAGACACTAAACTATTACGGTCCTTGTGTGTGTGTTTTTGTTATGTACTAAGTATTCCGAAAATGTAATGTAATGTCCATGTACATCAAGATACGGGTCTCTACAGTTGGTATCAGAGGAATGGTTTAGTCAACCTTTGGAAACTAGGATGCAAAAACGTTAGTGAGATCCCTAGAGATATTTCTAAGGTATGTCTAGGGATGTCTCTAAGGTTAAGTATACGTATAGGTTATAGTCCTAGAATTGCGCTAACGATATTCGAATTTATCCTAAGATGTTAGATATTGAGGGTACTACCCCTCTATTATGTTGTTTTCCCTAGCATGATTTTTGCCTCTCATACTATTCTTTTGGTGTTTTAGACGATGGCTGGAACCCGAAGGAACCGTGTTAATGCGGAATGTGATGGGCAATGCAATGATTGTCCCCCTGAGCAACCAAACGATATGGGAGCCAGAATAAAAAATCTTGTAGCCATGCTCACACAACTTTCTCAAGCTATGAATCATGTAGTACTTCCAAACGAGCAAAGGAACGAGCAACATTCTGTTGAATCCTTCATGAGGCAGCGTCCACCTTCTTTCAGTGGGTCTACTGATCCATTAGTTGCTGAACAATGGATTAGTACTACCGAAAAGATATTTTCAGTTCTTCAATGTTCTGAACATGATAAAGTCATCCTAGCAGTGTATCGTTTGGAAGGAGATGCTGATCAATGGTGGAATCTTATTAAGAATACGAGGCAAAGGGATGAAATTGAGTCTATGGAATGGGACGAGTTCAAGAACATATTTTTCAATAAGTACTTCCCTCGTATTCTCCGAAAAAAGATGGAGAAAGAGTTTCTTGAACTGAAGCAAAGGGATGATGAATCTGTTGGTACCTATGAAGCGAATTTTACAAGACTTGCAAGGTACGCTTCTGGTATTATCATCCAACCTGAAAGTAAAGTTGATCGATTTTTCAGTGGCTTAAAACCATGTCTTCGAAGGGCATTAGCTATAAGAGACTTCAGTAGCTATGAAGAAATTGTGCGTTGTGCTATCAAGGTAGAAATGGAAGTTGGTGTTACATATCCATCTCATGGGTTTGACAAGAAACGAAAGATGGAGTTCAAGGAGAAAACTCAGAATAATGGTGAAAAGAAGATGAATGTTTCCTTATGCACAAAGTGTGGAAAGAAGCATGGTGGAGATTGTCTTAAAGGGACTAGAAAATGTTTTAAGTGTGGAAAAGAAGGTCATCGAGCAGCTGAGTGTCGAAGTAATGGAAAATGGGATTCTAATGAAGTGAATAAAGCAAACACTGCAGAGAACATACAACCAACACTTCAATGCTTCAAGTGCAAGGAAATGGGGCATTATGCTAATAAATGCCCTAATCCAAGGGTTAGTGATGATCGACATGAGCAACCGCTTAAGGCAAAGGACAAAGGGAAGTCACATGCGATCACTATTGGCAATGTTGAATATGACAACGATGTGGTGGAATGATTAAGTGTTTATGTAATGGGATTCCAAAATAATGTTGTATCTTGGAATATTGGAATATTTATGTATTGGTCTAATGTGGTATTCAAAGTGATTGAGATATTATACGCATAATGAAGGGAAAACGAGAAAATGAAATGTTTAACAGTATTCATGATCTCATGATTGATATAAGGACTAAGTTTGAGTATATAGAATTTTGAGGATTTTGGTATGTGAAAAGTGTTAACTTTTAACTGCATTCATGTTTTCACTAAGGTATTCAAGAGAATACACGATTAAGGACTTTGAATGTTTGTAATGTGACCAACAAAACATATCTTATGATATATGGGGATCGATGATGGTGTTAAATCTCTGGTAATCATTTTCACTATATTATGAGAGTCGACTGCAGTATTATAGATAAGCCTAAAAGATTGGAATGGATTATGTTGGACATAAGTTAGTATTGTTTGTTTTTTTGATATTATTGATGGGATGTTATATAGTTTTGGAAAAAGGACAACCTGCAGGACGGGCGACAGCCCATCGCTTCGGACAAGGCTGTGGGAATCGAACCTACAACCGAAGTGCGACTGGCCTTTATCGCCTACCACTGGCCTACAGGAAGTCCCTGTTTAGTAGAAACTAGTTTTATTATATTAAGCAGTATGATATATGAAGTATAATTCCATTTTAGGAACCATATATGATTAATCTCACTATAGATCGACTTATGCATATAATTTTTGCTAACCTTTTGTTTGAGACAGATGGAATGACCTGTCATTCTATCACATGATCTGCTAACACTTCATGAATAACAAATTCAACTTCATTTATTAAAGAGATGAAGTGGAAATTGTTCAAGGCACGAACAACAGTGAGATTGTACCAAAATAAAGTAAGTATTTATTCTAATTCAAATTTTCAACTTTAGGGAAATGATCTTGAAAACCAAAAATGTTGTCCTAGTGATCTTATACCTGATGAATCAGATGGTACCTTATATCATCACAAATCTATAGATTTGTGATTACTGGCTTTTCCATAGCCATGTTCTCTACCACTCTCCATCAGAACATGATGGTTAGATTTCTCTTCCATATCCATATTTTCACCTATGTGGAAACCCAATGATTAGTTTATTTGGGTAACCGTTACGTTTCATACGTTTGTTTTTAAAGATTGGTTTTGATATTCCTTTTTACGATGTGGGTTTCTATTAAAGAAACTTTCGAATAGTAAACCACTTATAACCTCGACGAATTTCGAGGGCGAAATTCATTTTAAGGGGGGTAGAATGTAACAGCCCAAGATTTTATAAAAAAATATTCTTTTTAATTTTATTAAAGTCTTGTGTTGTACGCTACACCAAAAGGAGCTTGTACAACACGCGTCCTTGACTTGCCTTTCATTACACGCAATCACGACCTTCCTCGATAGCGTGTGTAATACACAATACTGAGTTTCACTAAACAACGATATGCTATTAAAATATTATTAAAACTAGCCGATATGAATAGTAATAACCACTTTTTAAAACTCTGTAAATCTTATTTTTCAAAATGAACTTCATTTTTGGATTCGAAGTATCGAATTTAGCCTAAGGTGAAATTTTGGTACTTTTCAGATAACTTTCATATTCTGATGAATAGTGAAAATTACTAAATTATAATTAAAAACAACTTTTTTAATCGAAATAATTAATAGTGATAAATTATTAATTTGAGTGGTTTTAAAGTATATTTAGAATATATTTTTACAATTTAATACAATGTTGGTCATTGGATGTAATTTCACATTTAAACTAGACATAATCAAGTGTCAATCTTTTGATAGATATTGTTTCTTAAAAACACGCTATTTGTTTTAACAGCGGGATTTAATTATAAAATTAATTAATGAAAATTCTATGATATGAATTTGGTAAAATAGACTTCATTTTTGAATTCGGAATATGAAATATAGCTTAGGATGAAATTTTGGCATTGTTCTGAAGAACATCAATTTTTGATAAATAGTGAAACTACTAAGTGGTAGTTAAAAAAATTAATTTCTTCATAAATCTTAATTTTACCGCTTCTGTGAATGGAATTTCAAAAATACGAGAGACACGGTTGATGTCAGTAAGTAAAATGTGGTTCAATGAGATGAAAATAATTTTTGGTGAATAGTAACTTTTTACTTTTTTTTACCACGGTTAATAGTAAATAGGGTAACTAAGGGTAAATATGATATTACTATTACCCTAACACATGTCCTAATTCTATTGGATAAGTGTAATTCGACCAAAAACAACCTTATGAATATAATATGACCATTTAGGTCCACTTGGATTAGATTATGACATTTAATATTATATTATTTAATGAATAGTTAAAATAGTTAAAATCAAAGTTTAATAACTAAAACATTTTTCATATGGGGTTATACATAAGATAAATTCGACTATAAATATTCATTAGAAAGATAAAAATATTTCCTACATAATTATATTTTATTTATAATTTTTAGACTTTAAATAAATTAATTTATTTATGACACAACGATGATGCAGTAATTACCCTTTTAAGGAAATATTAACATAATTGATGTTATAAATGCTCAAATGAATGTAATTTGAGACTTTTTATGACTTAAACTAATTTTCTAGGTTACTATGATATAATAGTGTTGATTTAATCAAATTGGTTTGAACATATAATTCTGTTATGACTTTCACAAAAATCATATATCAATTAGTGTCAAAATTGACACAAAATAGTTTTTAAATCAAATATTATATTATTAATTGTTATTGTATTCCTAAAAATATAAGGTTCGGCCAAAATGACTTATATAAGGATATATTTATTAATAATATACAATTTGGGGTTCGTTTGGCATGTTATAGTAAGTGTATTAACCATATAGTTAAAGAAAACAAAAAGACACGGTAAAAGTTAAATTATTTAACTTAGAGTTAAATCTAATTGATAAGGTTGAAATAATAACCTAAACTTGTCTAAATCCTATTGGTTGATAGGATTTCGACCCATCCCCACTTTATCTTCTAAATAAGACCCTTTGGAACCATTATAAACCGATTTTGACTTTAATATAAAATAATAATTTGAGATATTCCTAAGGTGCCCCTCTCCTCCCTTATAAAAGGACACCTCCTCCCCCTCCTCCTCACACCAATTTGAGCACTCAAGATCGGCCAACCCCTGACAAAATCTCTTCTCCACTTCCCTAGAAACATCCTAGAGGTTCTGGTCTTCCTCAAAGACCAATTTTAGTGCCCTAAGAGGAGGTCTCAAAGAGGCGCTTCAAAGAAGAGGTAATTACCGTTACCAATTCTTTCATCTTTATTTCTTCTTCCACTTCTTCTTATTAGGTTGTTTCATTATGAAGTAATAACATCAGTATCACTCATATACTGATATGTTATTATAAGTATGAAACAACCCTATTTCACCATCTATCCATCCTACGGAAAAAGAAATCACTGCGCGTGCGTACGTACGGAATACCGTCTCCACGCCGTGGTGTAATCTATTTTCCACCACCACCTTACATGGATGGGTATAATGGTGTAAAGAATAACTATACATAGTTATTACAACATCATATTTTTTCTGATATATTGTATAATCCACTCTGATTCAATTCAATATTTATGAAAATGATATCATCGCTCGTGCGTACGTACGGACTACCGTCTCCACGACGCGATGAGATTCATTCTCCATGTTAACCATTTAAGAATGATTATAAAGTATATATAAGAAATAATAATGAAATATATTACATTATAAAGCTACTGGATTATGTATATATATATATATATATGTATGTCATCTACTTACTTCCATTTCAAGACAATAAGGAATGGAAAACAGCGTTCATGCATACGTACGGACTACCGTCTCCATGAACGGTGTTTTTCATTTTATTTATCTATCTATTATATATATATATATACTGAATATATATGAAATATAAATCAAATTTTATATTCTGGAAGTAAGTAAATCATGATATAAGTAATAATAATGTCAAGAACAACAAGTCAAAACACCTACGATAAATGAAACGATTTTACCCAAAACGCTTCTTTAACATGGAATTTACAAAAGAACGGGTAATATAATGTCATAAGTGAACCATATATGATATCATAACAATTAATATGATTCTATAATAAGTCAATGACATTATTTAAATCATTATACAGGAGGTTCGGACACATACGAAGCATATCGGACATAAGGTAAGGGAAATATCACAATCTCATTTTTATCTGAGATTGTTTATTCGTAAGTATTTACTGGGGTGTATTTTATCATCCACATCCATGTTTCATCAATATGTAATATTATTTCCATCCACCTACAATTGTTTAAATCCATTTTTACCCTTCGGTGAGTTTTTAGTAAAGAATATGAAAGGAATCTTTTGTCGCTTTTTCGTACGAGGGGATTTTTTGACTTTTCCGACAAAAGTACGAAGAATGTTTTTTTTAACGTATACGGCATGAATGGATTTTTAAAACATTATTTCCAAGAATCTTACTTTACACGTTTTCAAGTTTATTTTTAATCAACTTCTTTTAGTTTAAAGTTTTATGACATGTTAAGAAAGGAAAAATGTTTTTAAAGAAGAAAGGATATTTTCCTCAAGAATTCATTTCAAGTGTTTTTTTTAAACTATTTTTCCATCTAAGATGACGTTATTTGATATGTATGTTTCAAGTAAAATGTCTCTATGATTTAAATGGTTTCAGTTTTCTTATGATAAAATGATATCAATTGTTTATGGATTATGATGGCATGATGTTTAAGAATCCCATTTTATTACATGGGTTATGAAATGATGTATGATTTATGATTTTGTGGCACACATAAGAATGGTATCATTATGAGATGGGTGGGACCTATATCTCCCTCCAATGCATTGGGTAATGATTTTATATCTCATGAGATAGACATGGATGGAATGGTAGGTTATACCGGTTCAGTGAAACAGGACTGAAACGAGGGTTACTCGATTCAGAAAGGGACTTTGTCCACTAAGATAGTATTGGCAATGAGTCTTGACTAACAAGAAATGATTCTCTATAATTATGTGTGAATGCCACAAAGTTTCATGTTTTATGTTATGATTATTGTGATTACATTTCACTGCCATGATTTACTCCATGTTATGAAATTATGATCTCTTTTTCAGGTTAAGATTTCCAAAAGTTATGTGCCTATGTATATGATGTGATTGATATTTCTTTTGTTTACCCTTACTGAGCATTTGAGCTCACCCTTTTATGTTTTCTTTTCCCCAGTATATAAAGAAAGGTTTTAGGTATAAAAAAAGAAGATCTTTATGGGAGATGTTGAAGATCTTTCACCACGATTAGAAGATTATATTCCGAGTTTCCAAAGACACTAAACTATTACAGTCCTTGTGTGTGTGTTTTTGTTATGTACTAAGTATTCCGCAAATGTAATGTAATGTCCATGTACATCAAGATACGGGTCTCTACATTCATCCTTCATTAGTACATGCCAATATTCATTTTTAGACGCATCATATTAGACCACAATTCCTTATCCATAGGATTGTATTTTGTGAACTTGTGTAGTGATTAGACTCTTCTTCTACTCTTTAAATATTTCTTCACAATCATTAGTCTAGATATAAATTACACCCTTTTAAAAAATAATGTTTAATTGTCATGAAAATTGTGAGAAATTTCTCAAAAATCAATGATAGTACCTAGATAATCCATGGAGACTATATAATTCTGTCACATATATTGGTCTATGAAATCCTTTGACGGCCTCTATTTATTGACAGATCTATAGATTACCATTTTTGGGTTATATCAGGCCCCATCAAAGTTACTTTCTCTAACCAAAACTCATAATTATGATAATTTTTATGTAGGTTTTTTTTAAATGGTCTTTAGTATATATATAAATTATTCTCATGTTCCTCCATTCATTCAGAGTAGTTACAAATATCATTTATAAATTCTTCCAAATATTTATTTATATAATCGCTAAAGACTCTATTCACCATGTCCATAAATATATTTGCATCATTAGCTATCCAAATGAAATCATAATGAACATGTATTTCATATTCCATGTCTGAAAATTAGCCTTGGGTATATCCTCTTTCATCAAATTTACATAATAATATCCTGAACAAATATCCACCTCAGAGAAGTACTCGTATCAATGTAGCTGATCAAATAATTCATCAATCCATGAATGATTATAGTTCTTCATTATCATGATATAATTGAGCTCATGGTAATCAATGTATAGGAGTAGCGACCCATACATATTCTAGAAAAATAGGACATATTCACCCCAAGATGAAGCACATGGGCATATACACCCCTTATCTATATTATCATCTCATTTTTTTAGATCTTCAAGCTAAAGGATATACATTCTGTATGGAGTTTTTTATATTATAAAATTTATAGTTATTAGCTCGATTTAGAACTAAACCTCACATTTAGGAAGTGGACCAGGAAATTATATAGGAATCACATCAATGAATTCCCTTAAAATGGGCATTTCATCAAGGATGATATTTTATTCAGTGTCACTCATTTGAGTTAGATATTCTTACTCATATGAAAATAATATCCATTCTTGAAATGATGGTATCATAGGAGATTCATACTTCTCGTTACACTTGTATAGAATCAGAGGATGATTCATTATATAGAGGTTCATTTACATATCATGAATTTTTATGGAATTTATATAAACAAATGAAATCCATATCCATAATTGCATTAAATTCTTCCCATGGGAGAATCATAAGGTTTTTTAGTAAATTCAATTAATAATTTTGGATAGATGGATGATTTATGTGATTGGGATGAAATAATTGACCAATTTGATGCCTTCATTAATAACTCAACTTCCATGGGTTGTGGTGGTGTTTTAATAGATCTTATAAACATGGGTGATATGAATAAATTTTTAGAACCATTATAAAATAGTACATTTAATATCCTTGAATTAATAACTAGTGTACCTATAACAAATTCATTGTTAGGATTCACCCCCGAATTTGTGATATAATTTGATCAACCACTTTCTCTAGGCCAAGTAGGTATTCATTATCGGTTACCATAGACAAGCATTTGATTAAGTTTTTGATTCACAGGGTTTCTATATTATTTATACTTGAAAAATTGGATGATAGGATGAGGGTTGACATGAACATTCCTTTCTTCTATAACACCGATGGGTTCTGCCCATTGGAAATCACTATCTTGGTGTCATTATTTCCCACATTTAAATCATTTCCTTCTTACAATTATGAAATTACTATAATACCACTTCCCATGATTCTAATAAGTTGTATATTGGTAGTTATTTCCACCATTAGATTTCTCTATCACACCACAAGAATTATAATCTATTATAAACTTCTTATCCCTTTGAAAACCATGATATTTTCTAATCTCCATTTTAGTTTTTAAGTCACATCAGACAATTTCCTCATAGAATCTTATATCCTAAATCTACATGGATTTTCATATACATGGCTTCAACCCAATAATTATACGTTCAAATTTACATTTTTTGGTAATGAAAAATATGAAGTCATTTCATACATGTTTTGTGAAGTTTTCCTCATACTCCTTGATGTATCCATGATCATTTTTCCTGATGTATGGAAGCCCCTCACCATTTTTAGTCAATGATTTTGAGGAAAACATTTATCCAAAAATATCTTCCCAAAATAATTTCACTCCTTCACATAGATATTATCCATTGTTTTTGTATTTTTTAACCAACATACCCCATTTCTAATATTTTCCCTCAATATGTTAAATAGCTAGTATAAACATATCTTGATAAGATCCTTGAAGGAAGTAGAATTAATTATCAATGGAACTGAACTATTGCTCTATGATTATGGGATCATAAGATCCACTAAAATTCATATTCCTTTATTGTATAATGGTCGCAACTACAACATTAAATTTCATAGTGGGATTTTTTAGTCCACATGATTTAGGTTCCATTTAAAAATATGTATTAACTAAGAAATTATTGTCACAATATTTTTTGATTATTGTAACAATCATGGTGGGCATATCATTTGGGAAGTCATTATATTTCCATGAACATTGGTTGTTAGGTCGGTTTCTCCTATTTAAAAAACTTGATTATAATTAAAGGGAAAATTGTGAAGTATATTTTAAAACTATTAATAATGAAAATAGAAAACCATGATAATCAATAACATAAATCATAAATGTTATATATTCATTAAACCACCAACTTAATCGTCTGAATATTAGTTATCCATGTTTTATTTCCTAATACAAAATCTTATCGGCAATTTTCCCCCTTGGTAATTGTTCATAATATGATTTTTATTTTAGAAAATAATATCCCCCAGGAGTGTAAAAATTTTTGTGTGTTAAAGCCTAATATCTTAAATAAGATGATGATTGATTCTAATCCAATGTGTCCTTTTTGGGATAATTACCACTTGGTACAAATGTGTTAGAGCCAAATCCACTCATAGTATCCATAAATGAATTTATTTTAATATAAAACAATTACTATATACTTTGGTAATATTTAATGTTGTTTTATTATGTCTATCATTATCCCTAAGGATTTAAGTAATGTTTTCAAATCATAATATACAAATATAACAATACTTTTCTCTGATACCAACTATGGAAACACATATTTTATTACACCATAATTCATTATTTATTTCAAAAGGAAAAATGTATACAATCCTAGAAGGTCAAAAAGCCTAATTTATTTGGATATTTTGGAACATAGAATATTATAATGAAACATAAATACAATGAAATTATTGAAAATATCCTTAACATGCTTTTAAAAATTCATTTCTATTCTAAAACTGTTAGGGATGACCTAGGGGAACACATAAAAATAGGGTAAGCTATAAATTCCATTAATGGAAGAAAAGATTAATGACATTAGGTAAATGAGTAAATTTGATCCAAAATTCATATTAATTCAACATAATTGCGGTGAAATTCATAATCATGAACAATAAGGCATGATATAACATTGTAAAATAACATAAACATAGGAATGCAGAAAAAACATAAATCACGACATCATAAACACATACCAAGGCTAAAAACTAAGAAAAAATAACATGGTGTAATTAGAATAATATACCATGAACCATACATGTAATGTATCGAGATAAAAACATTTCCCACTACATTAGAGGGAAATATAATTCCAAGCCCACCCTTAACTTTAATATAATGTACATGAATAAGTGAGCCAAATAGATCATACAAAATAAAGAAGTATTTCATACATATTAAACCTAGAATCATTTATTATGGGTTCCATATATGTATATCACAAATAAATTTAAAATAGTTTCAAATATTATAATACCCATCACAGTAAATGGAGTTGGGTATTCATTACACAAATATTTGGCTTTGAGAATCACAAGATAATTTTTGCAGAAAAATGGTTGTACATAATTATTTATAGAAAGGGTGAATGAGAAAAAGGGGTATATAAATCCTTTATAATCATATAGATAATAATATGGATATTTAAAAACATATACCAAACCTAAAAAATGGAAATCCAAATGCATTTCATAAATAAGGTGCTTGAATAAAGAGGGCAATGAGAGGATCCCTATCCTTGAGAGGGTGACTCTAAAATAATGGGAGGAACTTCTTAAGAGCTTAGTGAAACCTTGGGAGGAATATATATAGGGAAGGGAATAATATCTTCATGTTACAATAGATTATAGTGATCGGGAATAGGAGGTAATGTTAATTTATATATAAAAAGCGGATAAATTGTTATTAATTTACCACCATTTGTTTTGGACACTATATGATAAAGTAATCCAAAATAAAAACCACCACATGATTTTTTCGTATGGTTTTTTTGAAATATGAGTTTTATTAGTGATTATATATTTCTATGAATCAAACACAAAAACCTTCCCTTGGTGATGTGGAAGTGATTCATGTTTGAAAATAATTAAATTTAAAACTCTAAAATACAAATAGGTTTTAGATGATTCATTAAAGGATTATAAAATTAATTGAATATAATAAAAATATTATTATAAAGGATAACCAAAATTTGTGTCATGGATACTCTTTATAGTATTTATCACATCAATTTTAGGCAATTACGATGTCATAATACATAACGTATAATAATATTGTATTTATTTATTACTCAAAAATTAAACTATCTCAGAAATTAATAAAATATCACCATTTCATAATGTTTACATGATGATTTGAAAAAAAAATCTAAATAATTATTCAAATTAATTAATATATAGTATTAAATAAAAAAACCC
Source organism: Viscum album (assembly GCA_963277665.1). Lineage (NCBI taxonomy): Eukaryota > Viridiplantae > Streptophyta > Magnoliopsida > Santalales > Viscaceae > Viscum > Viscum album. The sequence goes on along the minus strand of OY728165.1, from coordinate 1,266,140,836 downwards.
CATTTACTAAAAAATATAGGTTTTTTCTAATAACTGTTTTATGATTGTTATAAGAATCAAATTTTGATTCATAAAATTATATTATCTGTTTAATTTATTAAATATTACTTAATAATAACATTTATTAAAATTAAATATGTCTTAAAAATTCATTAATTCATCAAAAATGGAAACATTATTGAATATTTATATTTTCTAAAAAAAATTGTGTTTCATAGTATGAAAATATAATTTTTATCAGATTCATTATATAATCATTTAATAAGTAATAACAAAATGGAATAAATTTATTCCTTATTTTAACAGAAAATAAATAAAAATGAATTTTAATATGGTCTAGATATATAATCCTTATTACCCCAACATACAACATATGTGTAAGGTTTGATATTGTGAGATTTTCATGGTGGTGGTTCGATGAACATGGTTGGTGGTGTGATCTTGATAAGAATAAAATCCTCTTGAAAAAAATTTCAATCCTTCATTAGTTATTGAATCTCAGCTTGATCTTGGTAAAGGTAGAATCTTAGTTATGATGTATCCCACAGAAGCCCCAACAATGGGCATCATTGGGTATTATTTGACAAGTCGATGCCATCACATCCTCTGTTTATATCAAATGGGTGTTTTTATAACCCATAATATATTAATCTTAATGGTCACTACAGAAAAAATACATTATCTACGATTATGATGCTTAATTGTATTTTAAATTTTAAAGACCACATAACAATAAAAAATAACTGTATTATTTTTTTTTTTTCAATAAATCAATTTCATAAAAATTAAATCACTTATTTTTAAAATTTTATTTTAGTTATAAATGTTTGGTACATTACATAACCACTGTCGATGTTAGATGTTTAGATAAAAAGGGGTCATTTGTAGATTAGTAAATTAATTAAATAATTTTTTAACAAATTTTACCTAACATAGCTCATCATCCTACTTGAACCATGTTATGGATAAATCATATGGTTAAATGGGTAACCAAGGATAGTTGAGGCACCTCTATAGAAATACTAATGGGGATGATAGATTGCGGTCCAATTGAATAGTATAAATTGGATAATCAACACGAAAAGGGTAACTGGATCATGACAATGACTGTGATGTGCCACTATTATTTATCAGAGATTAATCCAATCCATGGTAGGATGTTTTTTTATTCATGTTAAAAAATATTCAATCCTTCTAAAAATATTTATTCATGGATCAATGATTGATTTTCTGTATATTTCATTATCTTCCTATTATTGGGAAATGAAAATATTCATTTTCTGTTTTTTTAAATGCCACTATGTATTTGTTGTTATAACTGAAATGAATCATGAAAAAACTAAATAACATTTTTGTTTCATTCCTCATACTCATGTTTTGTTCATTTATCCCACACTTTTTCACTGTTTCATTGTTCACAATTGTTTTGGTTATTGGTTTGATGAATAGTAGGGAAGATGATCCTTATCATGATGGTTCTTTTTTATGAGTATTAATTTAGGATTGAGAGCATGACTGAGGTGTGTTACGGTGTGATGGGTGATTCCAAGAATTGATCCCTGATGGATGTTCATGGGTTTCAAAATTCGATAGTGCATCACTTTAAAAGATGTTTGTGGGTATATTGGGTATCAATAATCTAGCAACCAGAAATAGTTCAATAATGGTTAGCAGAAAATAATCACTACCATGGAATGATTGAAAGATATTTTAGTAGATGTATCAATGAGATAAAGAGATGTTCAATTAACTAGTAATTCAAGGAAAATCTGTACTACATAGACTTTCTTTGAAGAACACACTCCTTGTAGACCCCTCAATATGGAAAATATGATTTCTAGGGGTGATAAGTATCATATGTTGTGTTGTATGTCAATTTACCATGTACCCATTAGCTATCCAACTCGGTGTGTATAGGGAATACATGACCAGAAATCTATGTGGTGATACACACCATGTGTTACATGTCATACACCATAGAACCCTAGAGAGATAGCTCGATGTGTATAGGAATTACATGCACAAGAGCACATATGGCCCCACACACCCTGTGTAGTGGGGAAACTACCATGTAAAAAATATTGAACATAGGATTTGGAAGATAGGAAACAATGAGTGTCAGCCTAGACCTTACACACAGTCTGATTTTGGGAACATGTCATGTACTTCAGAAAGTACTAAGGCATAAATAGTGTACATAGTCATACCCAAAGGTCATAGGCATGGGATATTGTATACGTGGTGGCCTACATGACACATAAAGTTCTAGAATAACCCTTATTCTCTATGTAACCCTAGTAGATATCATTTTTATATATAGGAGGACATACCATGTAGGATAAAGAAACAAAAGAAGTTCCAAACTCAGAAAGACATGTCATGTACCATCAGAGACTCATCTCGTACTTCTTTCAGGTAGTTTTGGAGCTCTTAAACTTGCAAGTTGAATATATCCTTTATCAAGACATGGATTTTAGCACATTATTATCCTATTATATGTAGTTTTCTACATTGAACATAATGGATGCCTTAATTTTGGAATTGGAGATATGATATGAGTTATTTCAAGTGTAACACTTATTTAGTTGATACTTGATTGATGGAAGTGATCAGTTAGTTTCTTCAATGATATCCCAGGTTTTGTACTACCCTGTCACACCATGGTTTTGGTCCCAAATAATGTTTAAATAAGTAGAGTCAGCACTCCCCCATGCTAGAATAAGGAGTCGTTTTATTTCTATTATTTTTTACTCTTATGTTATCAAATTCTTGTTGGTATTAGGCCCTCTATGGGAGTTGGTGACCCCTCAGCTATAGAGTAGAGTAGCAGGGATCGGTCCCCTCTAATCAAAATCATATGAGGGTATGTGAGATAAAGTTCATGGGGATAGAGCTCCCTCATCTATGGAGTGAATTGGTGAGGTTGATCCCCTCCGTGTATACTCTTATATGTTTTCTTATGATGATTCACATCAAAGATGGAACTTGGGAGCTATAGGAAGCCTCATCCATATTATCTCTCTATGGAGATGGAAATCCAATTTCTCTATTTCTATTGTATTGTTATTAAGAATGTCTAGGTTCTAAATGTTATGGCGATGATGGTTGTTTTTATCAGTTTTTGATTGACATTCATTCATGATGATGTGTTGACTACTCTCTCTTGATGTTTTGTGCTTGTTGATTTCAGAGTGTCATTCTGGGTATGTATATACTCACCCATATAAGGAATTTTCATGCATGTGTCATGTATTATACATATTATAGGTAGATTGATTTTGAATTTGGAGAACCATAGATGTAATTGGGTGTATTTATCACATTTGGTTGTCAGGTTTGGAAATATGAATCCGTCTATCTTCATCTTTCCATTTTCCTAATTGATTTCTTGTTGGGACATTTGTTCCGTTTGGGTGTTTATTTTTCCACATTATGATTTGGATTTTTATTTTTAGACTCAGATTTATTACCAAGAGGTTATTTCATGATTTTTTATTATCTATATTTTGTCATATTTAATTCTTATATTTCAATTTTTCATTGAGATGGTTTTTTGTGTGCATACATTTACATTAGGATAAGGCTTCACATAAAAATTTATGCCTTCATAAACCTTGTTTCTAGTATATTTCCTTTTAATGCTGGGATTGGGGTGTCACACTTGAATTTAATCCATCCATGTCATACTTAATGGGCTATGTCATGACATAATATTTATTTTCATTTTATCGACAAACCTAATATGATAATATATAGTGAATTATATTAATTTATCTCAATGTCACACCAACCAATTTCCATAAATCTATCATCAACATTATTATTTTTTGTCATATTTCATTGAATATTCAGAATGAAATTATATACATAACCATGTACAAGGAATTTATTTAAATGGTTCTATTTTAATGAAACGGAAAATATATTATCAAATTTAAATATGAAGGACAAATTTTTTATTTAATTTTTCATTAATAACTTATTAAGAAAGATGTTCAAAATATATCAATTTTTTTATCATAATGAATCATGGATTTTTTCAATATATCATTCTACATGTGTCTTGATATATATTAATAATAATAATTTTGTTTAAGGATACTTATCCACACGTGGAGATGGGAATATTTGATTACAAAAAAATAAATAGAATTTTTATTGGCGGGTATGTCTTCATAATATCCTATCTTGGAGATCACTAAGTGTAAACATCATTAGATGAATCCCAATCCTCTTATGAGTACTAACAATAGGTATTAGGTGGAATTTTTATCATTCATAGTTTTTCATATTTATCATAGGATAAATATATAATATATATCATTATATAATCTTCTGGTTCTATTTATTGCGGGGAATTTATATGACCTATTTGGATGGGACAGATAACCTAGGAAATTATCACACTAATTTATTATGTAATAATTTTCAATATGTGATAATATATATTTAATATTAACATCATTGAATATATTAGGTAATATAGAGTAAAAACAATTTATATATAGGACACTAAATCTAACAAACTCCCACTATTCCTCGATCCAACTTCTAACAACGTTTAGTCTACTATCACTCACTTGAATATCAAGTTTCTACTAAGACAAATATTTTTTATTGGATCCACCATGTTGTAATGTTTGTAAATACTTGTCACTATAATAAATAATTTTTGATATTAATCCCATATCAGATGATTCTATAAGAATATAGGCTTTATTATTGAATATACCCTTGGTACATTGGCATGATCCACCACTATTGTATTGTCACTTTATATTATTATAGGTTCTTTAATTTTTGGTACCTCATCTAGCTCATGGATAAAATTTCATATAGATACAACATATTTAGTTGAATAAAAATCCAAAATATACACATATTCTAGTATATTATTATGTCCCAATACATTCTTTGTGCTCATTCTGCTCATTTATCATCCATTGAACATGGAGATGTATCCCGAATGTGCCTTTACATTGTCATGATCTATTTGGAAACAAGAATATGTATATCCCCTTATGACTAGATTCGTATATCCAACAAATATAATGAATATAAACTTAGTTTACATAGATTCTTAATTGTGGTTCTGGTAAAAATCCAATAGTGATGTCCTATATATGCCAGATATATTCCTAATTCTCTTAAGGAAAAAAACATCAGGTTTGGTATATTTCATGGAATGTGCGACTAACCCTACTTTTGAAACCTATGGTGTCGTTTATATTCTTATCTCCCCTTATGTCTATAAGGACACATTTTTCTATAAAATTAATACCATGTGACATTGGAAAAAATCTCCTCTTAGTTTATTTCATACTAAATCTCTTAATGATCTTGTCAAGATATATACCATGACATACACCATGCAGTCACCTGGATCCACAATGATGGATCATGATCCCAAAATTATATGCATCGAAAACAAATTATCTCATAATGATTTTGGAATTTTAAGTATTTTTAATGGTTTATAATATTGGTATCTAGAATCCAAAAAGTAACATTTCATCGACATATACTATTTGGAAAATGAACACACTCCCACTAAACCATTTATAGACACATTGCTTGCATTAATCTCGTTAATAAAATAGTTATGGATATATGAAAATTGAATATTTCATGAAATGTATTATATATTAATTTTAAATATATTTGTCAACATATTTCATACTTTATTATGATTAACGTGAATCAAAAACTCTTATGGTTATATATCATCTCGAGTTTTTAATATATAATATTACAAAACATGGTACAACCAAATAGTCTTAAAAATTTTAGTTTAATTGAAAAAGGTAAAAAATACATGAAAACAAAAAAACATACTTCTAAAGCCACATGAAATGAATCTTAATGAGGTCACACTATGTTAAATTTTTTATATATCATATCTTGTTGATATACAACAAAAGAAAGGGAAATTTTGAAGCTGAGTAAGGGAATAATAAATGATGATAAAAATCATGTGATCATTAGACATATCGATAAGAACACGTGGAATAATAATAAAGCATGAACATATGACAAAACGTAATAATAATAACATTAATCATAACATGGAAATGTTTCTAAAACATTTAATTGATACATTCATAAGTATATAACCATTTTTTCTCCCCAATGTGCCATGAATAAAAATTACCAAGATTATTTACAAATGAATCATAAAATATGTGATCTATAAGGATTAAATTCTATACCCATTGTATTAGAGTGATATCAAGTAACACCCTTCATATTCCTTAATTTTATATGATGCACATAAATCATAATATATCATTTCATTAATAACCAATGGAGAAATAAATAAATTGTTTCTTATTAAAATCATGGAATAAAATATATCTTAAAGAGATTATGGTTACATCATCATTAACCAATGAAATGAAATTTTGGTTAAATATATGTAAACACCTAAATAAAATAGTAATTTTTACATATAGATAAATACCCACTGTAAAGAAAGGAGAACTTCGTACTCAAATGAAAATGAAAATAGAATTTCACATATAAAAGAGGGATGTTTGATAAGTAAATTTGGCCGCATGACGGGTATAAAACATGGTTTTATGAAACACTAAAATGAGATGTGAAAAGATTATACAATTCATAAAAGACTCTAAATACATTAATTATATAATATAATGTGGGAGAAGAAATTATTTTTTAAAATAGAAGACATACCATCTGAAAATTGAACATGAATGAAAAAGAGAAGTAAATATTTCTTTTACCTTGATGAGTTGTTCCAAAAAAATAAAGATGGAACCTTAGTGTCTTGAGAACACATTGGGAGACACCTTGAGATTAAAAAGAACCATTAATTAGTATATAATGGAATGTAAGTGAATGAGAATGATGAAATAGGTTGTCATTTATAGAAAAATTGTATAATTTTATAAATCATTATAAAATATTGGCTTTGGAAAACTGGGTTGTGGAAAATGAAAAACCATTTGCATACCCATGGTTTTGGCTTATGGATTGGGAAATTTTGGTCACATTTTAGGTTTTTTTATTCCAAAGGAAGTGAATTTTTTTAAAATACATATTTTGGGATGAAAAAAATGTTCTACAAAATAATGTCTTTACAAATTAAATTTTCCTACTTAAACATTGTAATGTCACTTAATGTTTTAAAAATTGATTAAATCTATTAAAATAAATAATATAAAAAATATAACATATTTTTGGTCATGGGTTGTGTTAAATTAATTACTACATCATTATTACATAAATATGAATTCATAAAATATTCCAAAAACCTAAAACTTTATTCTTTTACTATTAATGAAAAAATAATGAATTTTAGAAACTCTTAAATAATTCATCCTAACCTAATTTGAATTTTATTATTTAAACTATACCGATTAATTTTATATAATAGTTATCTAGATATGTTATTTTTATCTTTTAAATCAAAAACCTAATTTTTTTTAAACTTTTACGGTGTAGGCCACATTGAAATTTCTAACACTTATAAAAATTTTCATAGGCCATTAAAAAATTAGTTTATCATTTATATTTTTGTGAGAGTGTTTTAAAATAAAATTTGTTTAAAATAAATATTATAAAAAATAATTCAGTTTATTATAAAATTGTATAAATTTTTTAAAAAATACAATTATCTTACATTTACATCCAATAATAAATTTATCAAATCTAGCTCAATTAAACTTATATTTTGTTATGAAAAACTAATCTTAAATATTAATTAATAGAATAAATATTTTAATTTTACAATGTTGTTTAAAATGTGGCCTCAACATCTAACCCATTATTAAAAACCACACATTCCCTATGGGTAAGGTGTTCGATGTTTGTAATTTTTTGTGGTGACTTTTCTAACATCGATAGAGTTGTAATATACAATAATTTAAAATTTCCCCATTGGATAATTTTTTAAAACATCACTTATTTAATCTTCTCATGGGATTTTTCAATAGTAAACCCATGTGGTGATACATCTATCTCAATTTATGATAAATGGAATTCAAATGGAATGAATCTTCTAGTTTAGGGCTTCAATTCTCCTTTGTTTATCAATTCTTCTTTTTATTACTAATTATAAACTCTAATTATAATTTAAAAAATATATCAACCATTGGTATAGTTTTCAGAGTTCATATTTACCAAGGGTCATATTGAATACTAGCCCAATTAGGTTAACTACACTAATAGGGTTGGTGAATCAGAGTATGACAGATTATAACAACTTTCCCATAGTATCTTGTTTCTTTGTTAAAAAAATAATCTACACTCTCTTTATTGTAGAAATTTATGAATATAATTGAAATCATGCACATGATAAAATAAGTTTAATTGTTTCACCATAATGGTCTACATCAAAGGAGAATAAAATGATGATGTGTTGATGCACCAAATCTACTGAAACTCACGTCTAATGTAGTAGGATTGGGAATGATCGCTTCTATGCCCAGGATCACTACCTTTACAATGGTTAGGGTCTGCTCACTCCATTCCCAAGAGTCACTCCCAATTTCTATTTCTCTAGATCACTACCGATGGAAAGGATCACAGTCTTTGTATTCTTTTTCCCACTACTCTTGGAAGTTATTCACCCACATTTCCTGGAATTTTAGGTCACTTCCACTAATGAAAAATGGGTATATACCCATATTTTTACTCAAAAACATGGGTATATACCAATCTATACCTACCATTTTCATGAACCGTTAGTATAAGTGATATTTTCTATCCTATACCCTCAGTTCTTACCAAACTGGGGGTATAGGGTACCTGCATAAGCACGAGAAGCCAAACAAATGTGCAGAAAACCCTATACCCATGGTTCACGCAAAACTGTGGGTATAAGTGAAATATATACCCATGATTTTTATAAACCATGGGTATATCCTTCAATATATAAGCTTATACCCAAAGTTCCCAAGAACAGTGTGTATTGATATTACCTATACCAATGGTTTTAGTGAATTATGTGTATAGGGTACCTTATGTTTTGTGTCTAAAAAATATATATAAGACAATATATATTTTAGATAACATAATTATTATTTGTTTATTGGTAGTATTCTACAACATTGTAAAATAATCGTGGGTTCGAAACCAATGTGTAACTTTTTATTATTACACAGTGTTTATATTAATATATTTAGACAAATACAGAATTAAATAAATTAAATTTATGTTGCGGTGTTGGTTATGTGATGTGTGACTTCATATGAATTTTAGGGTTTGAAACATTGTAGCTTAAATTTTTGAATCTGACGATTTAAATTAATATATTCATATAAAATATATATATATATATATATATATAATAACATATGTTCGGTATCATCAATGGTTAAGTACTACATGATTAAATCGTAGGTCCCACAATTGAATCTTGAGAAATTTTATTTTCTAATACAAAAATAGTAATTAATATAAATAAATTAATTTAGATATATATATATAAAATTAAATGATGTAGGCTAATTTGTGAGGTTCCTCATGATTATGCTGTCGGTCACACGTTCAAAACCTTGAAGAACCTATATTTGTAATATGTAAACCGACAGTTTTAAAACCATGGTTATAAGGCAATGACAGGTGTAAAAGTGCGTACATGGTTATGAAACATTGGAAAAAAAATCTATACTGATGTTTTTGAACCACAGGTATAGGTTATTTTTTCAGTAGTGATAATTATCACTAATTAATACATCCTAAGTTTTATATAGTTTCTCTATTGAAATTCTATTTTCATTCAATTGATGAATACACATTGTTTTAGTTCACTAGGTAATTCCTTTTAAAAACCATTCACGATTCTCACTGCCATTACAAATCTCCCTCTTTCATGATGCTAAAAAAGAAATCATGAGGAAAACAACAATTTCAAAGCTCCTTTTTTTGTGAAGATCAAATATCCTTCATAAAACATTTGGTTGGTTATTATCTCCTTCAAGAACATTCTTCCATGAACAACCTTTACAAACCACCTTCATGAATCTGAGGCCTTAATATTGTCATCTTGTATTTAATCTTTTTATCATGGTGTAGTTTTCTATTTTTAGGTGTTTTTACCACTTCTAGAACCTTACATCCACATCATCACCATTTCCGAATGATACCCATTTTCCTCCATTATTCTACCATTTCTTTGAATCTCCATGATTTTTCCCTTAATTGTTTCCTGATGTTGTCATGGAGATCACTGTCAAATGTATCACATTGACGTAATGCTCCACTCGCAATGTTCCTCACCTTTTCTATTTGAGATGCATGCTGCTGTTGCGTAAATCACCATCAACATTCATTGATCCTTCATGAAACACCATTTTGGAATAAATTCATCATGAAATATATTCCCTTCCCTTATTCTCATACTTAATTCATGGAAATCCACTTTTTGATAGGCTATCCAGACACAAAAAATTTTACATCAAAAATTTGGAAAACAATAGGAAATGGTGTTATCAGGTGTATTAATATTTATTTACCAATTATTAGGAATCCATTCCTTTTTATTGGATATCTATCTATATACCAAGTCTACAATCTCTCTAGATATCCTCAACCGGTCATGGAATCTCACATTTTCAACAAACATAATCCACCAAAAAATGATGCAATGTTATATTGAGGTATATTTTCCCAATAATATCCTCCTTTAGGTTTGTTAAAAAAACATCACATTTTGATACCTCATTGAACCTTCATCCATATTTTACCAACTTTCACATCATGTGATTAAGATAGTAATCAAATATTTTCAAAACAAACTCTAAGACAACATGATCCATGATTAACACGAGAAACATGTTTATCATGAAATGTTAATCAATGAATAGCCTCATTTAAAAACAAGAAATCTTTTTTCATCACAACTCTCCCTGTGGTGATATATTCTCTTTTATCAATAACTTTTATCATCTATAGATTTAATACTCCCTCTATCTCATTTCTCTAGATTCAATACCACCTTTCTTATTTCTTATCCAATTTCATCTTTTATCCTTGTCTTCACTAAGATGTTTTCTCCTTTTAATATCAAAATTTACCCCCATTTCCCAAAAAACCCAGAGTTCACTCTATTGAAGTCGTTAATAGGGAAATGTGCATAGATTAGAACATTCTAGGAAAGCACAACATTTCACAAGGATAGAGGGTCCTACATACATACTTTATCAAGTGTGGGGAGTCAATTAAACATCAAGAGGTAGTCTATGTTGTTCAAATGCTTCTTCATGTAAGGACTCTGTCAGAATGGCTTAAACCTATTATTTTGTAGGAACATACTCTAACTTCACAATCCCGTTCTCCACCTTCTCCTTAATAAAATGATATTTGATTTATATTTTCCTTTTACTTGATTCCTGGATTCAATTTTTTCTCCAAATCCTAGCACATGATATATCACAATGGATTATGAATAGAGACATCACTTCAATTCTTATAACATCCATAGGCTACTACATCTACAAAAATTGCATGCATGCTTGAATAGATAAAACATATTCCTCTTTTGTGGTTCTTAATGAAATAAAATCTTATTTATTTCTTAGAAAATAAATACACCATCCACCAAGATAAAAATAACCTCCTAACGTTGATTTCCTATCATCTATTAATCTCTCCTAATCTATATCTGTAGATAAAAATAACTTTTTATATGATTTTACATTTTAAATAAACCCAATTCAAATTTTCCCAAGATATAATGAAATTTTATTTTCACTATATACAAGTGACATTCCATTGGTTTTGATTGATACCATGCTCCTGGACGTATTGAAAAAACAATATCTAATTGTGTTTCTATTATGTACAATAGGATTCCAATGATCAACGTAAATTTTATGACATTAACCACATTTCCTTCATTATCATGTGATAGTTTCATCTATGTAGACACTTAAGTCATCATTATATTAGAATTATCCCATAAAGATCTTCAAAAACCCATTTTTAATATTTATATTGGAAAATAAATTTTCCATTATTTCCTTGTGATACCTTTAATTCAAGTAAAAAAATATTTTAACTAATCATTGACATTTCAAAATCACTTTTCATGAATTTGGAAAACATTATACATTTTTCTTCATCTGATCCATTGAATATTATTTCAAAAATATACACCAACACCATCATACATTGATTACTACCATTGTTGACATATAAATTCTAATCAAATCTACCACACAGAAATCCAAACCTCTTCAAAATCTTATCAATCCTTGAATACCACACTCTTAGAACTTGATTCAACAAATAATATGCTTTTCTCAGCTGACATAGTTTATTCTCATCTTCACGAATGAGGAAAACATATGGCTTATCCATATAAAATACCTCTTCCCGAACCCCATTCAGAAATGCTGAATTGACATCCGTCAAGATATATTTGAATTCATTTTTCACTGTTATTTCATAGAATAATAATAATGTCTCTATCCTTACAATAAGAGAAAATGTTTAATCAGAATTGATACCTTCTATCTAAGAGTGTCATTTCCTCACTAGCCTTTCTTTGTTTCAAATCACTATACAATCTCGTTTCATGTTGTTATGAAATAACCATTTATTTTAGATGGCATTCCATTCTATTGGTCTCAATAAAATCTACCATATCTATTTTTTCTAAATTTTTTCATGCTCATCATTCATATCCTGAACTCAAATCTCATTTATATCTATTTCATGAAAACATTTAGGCTCTACCTATGATAAGTATTTTGTCTCTTGTAGAGTCTTTATCCTCCTTCTCTGAACAAGCAAAATTTGATCACCAATTATGTTCTGTCTGCCAATTTTAGCTCTTCTCATTTGTCATTGTTTAGATACTAATTTATTATCATCCTTCCCCTTATTTGAGTATTCTTCTGAATCTACTTGTGGAGCTATAACATCCCCTAATCTACTTATCTATTCAAGAGAAGTGTCTAATTCAACCAGAACATCAAATATTCCTTCGACATCTTCTACATAATTTTTACTTTATTCCCTTGTTTGTGAATTTTTTTTCAAATACTACCATTGCATATTCATTATGATCCTTGTAGTCCTCTAGCTCCTCTACCTCATATTCTTCAGAACTGCCATCTTCTCTTATAAAAAGATTCTTCTTTTTTAATAAATTCCTCTTAAAATTTTTCATTCCTTTCAGATAGGTCAGAGACTTATTCATGTTAATTTAAACTTCATCATCCTCATGTTTTTTAAATTTATTAGGGCACCTTTTAGTAAGATGTCTATCCTTTCCACATCGAAAGCACAAAAGCAGGAGTTTCCCTTAGAAAATTCTTTTTCCTCCTTGATGATATGATGAATGGAATAACATAACCCCATATGTCTCTTCAACATGCTATTCATTTTCATTGGGGAGCTTATTTATAGCCTTTAATCCAACTTCTTCGGACATTCCCATTTCCACAGCATCGTTATCATCATTTCTCATTTAATATGATACAAGAGTACTATGAAATATATCCAATGTCAGCTCTTTTGGGTCTTTATCTTCATATAAAGAACCCATTGGATTAAAAGAAATGTTTCATAATGATGTGATTAACAATAATTATATCTTCAATAATTTATTCTTGACCATGCATGCCATCTATAATAAACATCACCTGATAAAATAATGTATCAGCAGACTCATTTGGATGCATTCTAAGATCCTATTACAAATTCTATAGAACCTATAGTCTTTATTCTATTACTTTTGATATTCCCTCATATATATTTAGAAACTTTTCCCACATATAATGTGATTACATACAATACATCACTCTCATATATATCGCATTTGATAGGGATCCCACTAATTCATTGATTACATTAGTATCAGCATCCATTTTCCTTCGACTAGCTTATAATAAAGCACCACTGTCGATATTATCTCACATTCCATGTATAGTAGCTATAATGAAATACATTCCTAATGATTGGAAGTAGTGTTTCATCTGATTCATCCATAAATAAAAATTGTTTCCATCAGAGATCAAAATCCCTTTGTGATTGAAAAACTCGATTTCTTCTACTGATGGAGAACCATAGATTTTCAACCATTAGACTTCAATACCAATTTTTATCCCAATATGGTTAAATACCCTAATAGGGAGTGAATCATAGTATGACATATTAATACAATTTCCCCTTAGGATCCTATTTCATTTTTAAACTGGTGACTCTTCTCTCTTATTCTAGTAGCAATGTATGTATTGAATTGAAATCATGCATGAGACATAACAATTTAACATTTTTTACCCCCACTGTTCTATGTCCATGGAGAATACAATGACTACGTGTTGAGGTAAAAAATATACTAATTCTCATGAAAAATGTACAAGGTTTGGGATCGATCAATTATTTCCCAAAATCAATTTATTTACATTGTTTAAGGTTAGTTCACTCTTTTCCCAAGGTCCACTCCTTGAGTATCTTTCTTCATCTCAATTCTGGTGGAAAAGATCACCTTATGCCTCTTCCTTTTCTCACTTATTTTGGAAGGGATTCACCCATTGTTTATAGACATAAAGGTCCCTTCATTATTACTAAAGAATACATCCTCAATTGTAGATGTATGCTCCATTGATGTTCCACTTTCACCTAATAGATGAATAAACTTTACCACAGTTCACTGGGAAGTCCCTTTAAAGCCTCTTTTGAAATTATCACTGACTTCGCCAAGCTCCCTCTTTTGTAAATCTCAATAGCCTTCATTAAGAAACCAACTTTCTCAAAGAACACATCATTCATGAAACTCATTTATCTTTCATGAAGATCACGGTTTTTTATTATCTTTCTATAGTCTTCAATAATTTTTATATATTCACAATGCTGAAAACATTTGTTTGCATGTTATAGCTTTAGAAAACATTATATCATGAACCACTTTTTCAAACCAAAATCATGAATCTGAAGCCTTAATATTTTCTTTTAGTCATGATACTTTTTTTGAAGTGTGTAGATTCCTATTTACAGGCATTTCCACCAATTTTAGAACCTTCCATCAACTTCTTCAACATTTAATGGTGATACCTTACTTCCACCGTGATGCTTCATTTTTTGGGAATCTCCAGGTAATTTCATTATTTTTAATTACAATCATTTTCATATAGAACCCCATCAATCTCTTCATGATTTAGTGATGCTCCACTCACGATGCTCCTCGCCATCATCGTTTGCGATGCTCGTCGTTGATGCATAGATAATCGTTAACATTATTTGATACTTTTAGAAACACCCTTCAAGAAGCCCATAGTTGCAAAACTCATTATTTATCTATATTTTCCTAAGGAATTCATTGATATCCAATTATCATTATGCTATAAAACTCTAAATATTGAACCCAAAAAATTCGGAAAACATTGCGAAACATCATCACATTATTTATGAAATTTTTTATACCACTTATAGGGAATACATTACATTGCCTTGGATCTCTATTGACATACCTAGTCCACAATATCTATGGATCTCCCCAACTGATCATGGAATCCCACATTGTCAACACACTCAACCAACAACAACAAAAATGAAATGTTACCTTGTGGTATTTTCCCCAACAATCACCCCTTTAGGTTTGTTGAGAACTCTTCACATTTCTATACATCATTGAAGATTCATCCATCTTCTACCAACATTATATTCATGTGGTTAAGATATCAATCAAATATTTACACAACACATAATCGAATCCCACATGACCTATGCTCAGCATGAGACAAAGGAGTAGCATGCAATGTTAATATATGAATCATTTAATATAAAAACCACTCTACTACTTTCATCACAACATCATTTTTTATGGTATATACACATTCATTGACCACTTTTAAAATAATCTGATTTAATACACCCCATGTCTTGCTAAACCATATTTAATACTCCACCCTATCTCACTACTCTACTTTTTTCATGTTCTCCCCTTTTCTTCATTCCGTCATTTTCTCCCTTTCGATAGACAAAATTTCCCCATGTAAATGAACATGAAGGTCACTCAATTATGATCTACAACAGGGTAAAGTACAAAGATATTCACATTTAAGAAAAAAAAATCATTACTTGGGGAGAGGGTGTCATAGATACATAATTTTTCATGTGTGGGAAGCAGACTAAACTCCAAGAGAAATTTTATGTCGTTCAAGGGATTTTTTTTTGCATGGCCCTTGTCAAAATGTCTGAAACCTATTGTTCTGTTGGTACAAAATCCCAATTCACAATCCCTTACTCCACCTCCTCTTCGATAAAATCA
Source organism: Viscum album (assembly GCA_963277665.1). Taxonomy (NCBI): domain Eukaryota; kingdom Viridiplantae; phylum Streptophyta; class Magnoliopsida; order Santalales; family Viscaceae; genus Viscum; species Viscum album. The sequence goes on along the minus strand of OY728165.1, from coordinate 1,266,124,596 downwards.
TATTTGATATCAATATTCATTTTCCATGATCCATGGACATGATTTTTTCACATATTTATAGAACATAAATTAACATAATGGATTCCAATAGGAGTCTTCACTTCAACTCACATATCATCAATCTACTTCTTCATCCAATTATAACTACAAGAATTCTTGAGTAGATGCAATATATTCATTTACTATGGTGCATAATGAAATGAAATACTATTTATTTCATTTCCAATAAATACACAATCCACTATGATAATAAAGAAACTCTTAACAATGATTTCCAATCATTGGCAGATCTGGCCCAATCTGCATCTGTATATTCCAATAACATTTCCTAAGATTTGTCATTGTAAATCAAACCAATATCCACTATGCCCTAGATACACTAAACTTTTCATTTCAATGTATTCTAGTGAAATTCATTTAGACTTATTTGATATGGCACATATTGACATGTGGAAAAAAACAATATCTAGTAGTGTCACTGTTATGTAAATCATGCATCCAAATATTATCCAATATTCAGGGACACTATCCACTTTGTCTTCATTGTACCATGAAATCTTTATCCTTATATCCACTAAATTCATCACCTCTTTGTAATTATCTATTAAAAATATTGTAAAAACCATCTTGGAATATTTATATTGGGAAATTTATGTGCCATTATTTCCATGTGATATCTATAAACCGAAGAAAATGGTCATTTCGCCAATCAATGACATTTAGATCCCACTTTTGATTAATTTGAAAAACTACCTGCAATGCACTACATCTAATCCACGAAATATTATGTCATCATCATAAACTATCAACAAACTCATTTTCTTAATACCATTTTGGATATAACAATTTTAAGTTGCTCCGCCATGGATAAATTCCATCTTGATCAAAAATTGATCATGACTTGAATACTATGCTCTTGGTTCTTGCTTCACCCCATAAAGTGATTTTCTCAGCTAATATATTGTATTCTCATCTTCAAGAATGAGAATACCATCTAGATTCTCATATAAACATCCTCTTTTTGGAACCCATTAATAATTGGGGACTTGACGTCCATCTAGAAGTGTTTGAACCATATTTTCACTACTATGTCCATGAATAATCTGATTGTCTCTACCAATGGAAGAGGTGAAAATGATTCATCAAGATAGATACCTTCTATATGGGAGTACCCTTTGCACACAGATCATGGTTTTTATCAAATAAAAACCCCATATTCATTCATCTTGTTATGAAATACCCATTTAATATTAATGAAATCTTGCCTGTTTGTTTCAAAACAATCTCCCATGTCTGATTCTTGTCAATTTGGTCAATCTTAACAATCATAACTGCAACCCAATTTTAATATATAGCTACATTATAAACTCATTTATGCACTACCTATTATAAGTGTGATGATTTCTATAGATTCTTTATCCCCCTTGTGTCCACTGTTGTTGTCTAGTCACCAATAATGTTATATATATCAATTTTATCTCTTCTCATTGGTCTATGTCAAAATACTAATTTTTTTCATCTTGCACATTATCTAATTATTCTTCTAAATCAAACTCTACTAAGAAAATATCCCCTAATATTCTTATATCTTAAAGAGAAGCAACTAATTCAAACTCTACAATTTCTTCAGTTGTTTGGAAATTTATGATAACTGCTACCATAGAATCTTCATAATGATCTTTGCTGTACTCCAACTCCTATACCTCATATTCTTAAAAATTTTAATTTTCTCCTGTAAGAGTGTACTTCTTTTCAAAGAAATTTCACTTAAAATGTTTCTTTCAGTTCTTGTATAGTGGATACTACTTCATGGGAATTTAACCATCAATATATAAATTTTCCTGAAATTTCATGGGGCACCGTTCTAAAAGATATACAACATTTTCATATAGAAATAATGAAATCTGTAGTTTTCATTTCAAATTTCCATTTCCTATTTGAATATTTGATGAAAGGATTGACATCACCTCATTCAAATCTTCATATTCAAGTCCATCTTCAATGGAGAGATTCTTCATGGCTCAAAACGCCACTTCTTTAGAATTCCCATTTTCCACATCATCTTTATCATCATTACTCATTTCATATTATATGTCTGTACTGTGAAAGATATGAAATTTCAACTTCTTTAGATTAATATATTCCGATGTTGTAACATTCATATTTATCCAACGTTCTCTCAAGGTGCTCTTAATAATCTTTTGTAATTCCATCAATACCATGCATGTCTTCCACAAAAACATTCACTCGATCAAATAATGTTTCAACAGACTCATTTAGGTGAATTCTGATATAATCATACTTATTCCAATGAACATGCATTATTTCTTCGCTGCGAAATGAGTCTCCCTCATAAATATTTTTTATATTTTCTCACATAAGAAGTGATTAATTAAATTAAATCACCTTTTTATATATCGCATTTCATAGGGCTCCCCTTAGAGAATTGATTCCATTATCATCAGCATCCAATTCACTTCGATCAGCTTCTGGTAAAGCACCACTGTCGAGATTAGCTCATATTCAATACATAGCTGCTATATAGAAATCCATTCCAAATTATCAAAACAAGTTCAGGATCTGATTCTTCCATAAATATATAAATATTTAGTAGAAGATTAGAATCCCTTTGTGATTGAAGACCTCCATTTCTTCTATTGAGATAGACCCATTGACTTTTAACCTCTAGGCTTAAATACCAATTATTATACCAATTATATTAAATAACATCAGTATTGGTGAATTAGATTTTGTCGAATTAGAACAAATACCCCATCAGTTCATGTTTCGATATTAAAAAACCATAATTTTTTCTATTTTCTATAGAAATGTATGAAGAGAATTGAAATCATGCATATGACACAATTATTTTACGCGGATAACCCTCATAGGGATACATACAGGGAGCGTAAAATAGCGATGTGATGTTGTACCAAATCTAATAAAGCACACTTCTAATCTATATGATTTGGTAAAAATCACTTCTATTCCCACAATCACATCCTTTACAATGTTTAGGGTCAACTCACTACTTGTTGAAGGGTCAGTCCCTGACCCACTTCCCCTAGTTCACTACCAGTGGAAAGGATCACCTTATATCTCTTCATTCTCTCACTTCTCTAGGAAGGGATTCACCAATAGTTTATATACATGTTGTTACCATTATTATCACTAATGAATATATCCTCAGTTGTAGATAGATGCTCTATTGTTGTTCCACTTTCATCCAATTTATTAATACACTTTACCACAGTTCAATTGGAAATCCCTCTCAAAACCTTTTAACGATTCTCATGTCTTTCATGAAGCTTCTTCGTTCATGAATCTCATATAGCCTTCGAGAAGCAATAACATTTTGTGAAGCTCTATTATTTCATGAATCTCAACTATCCATTGTGACGCTCACTATTTTTGGTTGTATTTTTATTGCCTTCAAATATTCCTTTACTTTTTCAATGCCCAAAACAATAGTTTTGATGTTATATCCGTTGACAATTTTCTCGCATGAACTACCTTTTTGAACCACCTTCGTGAGTCTAATGCCTTAAGATTATTTTTATTCATTGATTCGTTTTCTAAAGGGGTAGATTCTTATTTATAGGGGTTTCTACATATTCCATTACCATCTATACACATAGTCACCAATTCATGATGCTACCTATTTTCCATTATGATGGTCCCTTCTTCACGAATATCCAAGAAAATTATCTCTTCGTGATGCCTATCATTGTCATAGAGATCACCATAAAACTCTTCACACTATCATGATGCTCTACTTGCAATGCTCCTCACCTTCACCATTGGAAATGCACATCGATGTTTCATAGATCCCTATAAATATTCATTGATCTTTTGTGAAACACCATTGATGAATACTATCTTTGAGAAACGCATATCTTCACCATATTTTCTTAAGCACGTCAGTGACATCCAGTTCTCATGATGCTTTCCAAAATCCAAATTTTGAACCCCAAATTTTCAGAAAACATTGGGAAACAAGATTACAACGTAAATTTAGTCAATTAATACATTCGTTTAAATAAACCTCAACTTCATTCATCACAACTCCTCTTGTAATGTTATATACTCTTTAATTGATCACTATCTTCATTTTTAGATTGAATAGTCACCCTATATCACTGCTCCACATGTTTCACCTTTTACCCTTTCTTTATGAAGATATTTTTTTAGTTTTGATATCCACAATTTATTCCATTTTTCAATGAACCAAAATGTCACTCCATTGTGGACTGGAATAGGTTAGTGTTAAAATATCAGTACATTTTGGAAAAAAAACATCATTCCTTGGGAGAGGGGATCCCACAACCACAAATTTTCAAGTGTTGAGAGTCTACGAAACTTGTAGAGAAAGTCAATGTTGTTCAAATTATTCTTTGTGTATGGAATTTGACATAATTTCTACAATGTGTTTTTCTATAGGCACATAATATTACTCCATAATCACTTTATATATCTTCTCATTGATAAAATTATATTTTATTTCAATGTTCTTTGTCCTTGAGTCATGGAATGCATTTTTTTCTAAGGTATATAAGACATTAAATATCCCAATGGATTTCGATATGAGAAGTCACATCAACTCCCATATCATCAAGATGCCGATTTACAGACAATAACTACATGCATGCTTGAGTAGGCGCAATACATTCAGCTTCTATTTTACATAATGAAATAAAATCATATTTCATTATTGGAAAATAAATTTACAATCCACCTAACAGGTCACACCCCCGGACGTTGGTTTCTTATCATCTTCTGATAGCCTAATATGTATATGTATATCATACTAACATTACTGGGATTTGTCATTGTAAATCAAACCAATGTATATTGTTACCTAGATATTCAAAATTATTCTTTCCACTACAAAAAATTGAATTTCCTTTGGATTTTTTTTGATACCACGCTACATTTCATGTAACAAAAACAATATCTGGTCATGTCTCTATTATGTATATTATTATTCCAAAGATCTACTGATATTTGGTGAGATTAACCCCTTTTCAATTATCATCCTATGATAGATTCTTCTATGTAACCACCAGAGTCATCGTCTCCATGGAATTATCTATACAAAATCTTCTAAAAAGCTTGAACACATATTTATATTGAGAAATGAATGGAAGATTATTTACTTTTGATACCTATAAACAAAATTAAATCATCAGTTTTTCATTCATTGACATTTAATAATCTCTTTTCATGAATTTGAAAAATAGTTTACACTACACATAATCCGATCCACCTAAGTTTTTGTCATCAACATACACTAGCACCATCACCATTATATTACTTCCACTATTTACATATAAATTTTAACCAACTCCAATATGCTGAAATCCGAGCATCATCAAAAAACTGATCATGTCCAGAATACCACACACTAACAATTTCTTTAACCCATATATTTCTTTTCTTTATTGACATACAATGTTCTCATCTTCATGAATGTGAAAACCATATGGATGTTCTATATAAACATCCTATTATATAACCCCAATAAAAAAATGATGTCATGTTGTCCATATTTATTTCATTGAACATTTTTGAAACTGTTATATCCAAGAATAATATAATTGTCTCTATCCTAGAAATAGCTGAAACAGTTTCATCAAAATTGATAAATTATATCTGGGAGTACCCTTTTCACACAAGTTGTGCATTTTTTCAAAACACAACAACATGTTCATCCATCTTGTTACGAAAAACAAATTTAGTTTTGATGAAATCTTTATCTATTGGTCTCAAAAAGATATACCATTTTTGATTCCACTCAATTTAGTCAAGATCATCATTCATACCCTGAATCCAATTCTCATATCAAGATGCTTCATCAAAAGACATAGGCTCTTCCTATGATCGGTATGATGATTGTTGTAGATTCTTCATCCTCCTTGTACGAATTTCCATTGTTTTATCATAATTACTATTTTTTTCTATCAATATCTGCACTTCTCATCGGTCTATGTACAAATAAAAATTTATTCTCATCATTCTAATTACAAGAGTCTTCTTCTAAATCAACATATAGAACTAAAACATCCCTGAATCTGCTGATCTCTACAAAATAATCATCTAATTCAACCTAGTGATTAACTCTTCCTTTTAAATCTTCTTTTTCATTACCATTTTCTTTCCTTTTTTGAATGTATGACAACTACTACCACCACATCTTCATTATGATCCTCAAATTCAACAAGCTCCTTTAACTCATATTAACCAATACTATCATCTTCTATTATAAACATATTCAACTTTTTGATGAAATTTCACATAATATTTTTCATTAATTTCATGTAGGTTAGAGGCTTCTTCATGTGAATTTTAACATCGTCATCTTCATCTTTTTGAAACTTCATGAGGAACATTTTTGAAAATGTCCAACCATTCCCCATCAAAATCTTAAAAGTAGGTGTTTCCCATTGAGCATTCATTTTCCTATTTGTTGATATGATTAAAGGAGTGAAATCAACACATTTTTCTCTTAAACATCTTTTACATCTTCAATAGTGAGCTTATTCATTGCCTCGAATTCCAATTTGGTTAACATAACCTATTCCACAACTTTATTACCATCATTTATAATTTTATATGCTATAAGATTATTGTGTAAACAATGCAATGTCAACTCTTTAGATATTTATCTTCCAACACTAAAACCTTCATATTAAACTGATGTTTACTAAATATGTGATTAAAAATAATTATATATTCAATAATTTCTTTGAAACCATTCTTATCATCCACAAAAACATATACCCAATCAAATAATTTATAAATAGAATCATTATGATTCATTCTAAGATCCTCATACTTATTCAATATAGCTTACTTCTTTTCTCCCCATACTTTTAAGTCTCCTGCATAAAAACACTTTATATTTTCCCACATATCATGTGATGACATTCATAACATCACCTTTTTATATGTCAGATTTGATAGGGCTCCCCCTAAATACTTTTTCCACATAGTATCAGTATCCAATTCTCATTGATCAACTTCTACTAAAGTAACACTTTCGATATTAGCTGATATTTCAAGGCCAAATTACTATAATGTCATCCATTAATAATGAACATAAGTAGTGATACATTTGATTATCCAATAATTGATATTTTCCATCGATTACTGGAATCAATTTGTGATTAACAAACTTCATTTCATCTACTGAGATCGAACCACGTACTTTCAACCTTTAGGCTTCAATACCAATTTTTTTTCCAATTATATTAAATACCTTGAGATGGGGTCGAATTAGGGTATGATTGGTTAAATCAACTACCCCTTAAAATCTTTTTTCATTGTTAAAAACACAATTATCTCTCTTTACTATAGAAATGTATGAACAGAATTAAAATCATGCACGATACATGATAGTTTTACCTGGTTCAACCTCCCTAGGCTACTTCCAATGAGCATACAGTGGCTTTGTAAAGATATTCCAAATCTACTAAATCTAACTACAAATGTAAAAGGTTCGGTTTATTTAACTTATAGTCCCATGATCACTGACTTTTCAATGTTCAGGGTCAGCTTATTACTTTCCCAAGTGTCACACCCTAAGTCTCTTTCTGTGGATCACTCATAGTTGAAAGGATCACATTCTATCTCTTATTTTTATCACTTATCATGTAAGGGATTCACCAATAGTTTATATATTTCTTGGTCCCCTCATTATAAATAATTAATACATCCTTATTTGTATATGGATGATTTGTTTTTTACCAAATTCATCAAATTGACGAATACAATTTACCAAATTTCATAGAAAATCCCTTTTCAAACCATTTTGGGATTTTCACTACCTTAATGAAGATCCCTCTTTTTAAAAGCTACAATAGCATTTACAAAGAAACTAGCTTCCTTGAATACCCCTTCTTTCAGGAAGGTCAACTAGCCATCCCAGTGATCATAATTTTCAGTGGGATTTTTATAGGCTTTGTGAATTCCTTTAATTTCATGATGCTCCAAAAATTCTGTTAGACCTTATAACATTCACCAACTATCTCACATGAACCACCTTTGAGAACCACCTTCATAAATTTGTATAATTAATATTTTCATTATGTCTTGATGCTTTTTTGGAAGTGGGTGAATTCATATTTATAGGAGTATCCACTAATTCATGATCCTTCTATCCACATCATCACCATTTCATGATGCTGCCACATTTCCACCATGATACTCCCTTTTCAAAAATCTTCAAGAAGTTTCTCTATTAACAATTCATGTTGTTTTCGATGAGATCAATGTCAAACCATTTAGGCCGCCGCGTTTCTCCCCTTGTGATGCTCCTCAACTTTTCCATTCTCAATAATCTTTGATGTCATGTCGATCACTATGAACATTATTTTAACATTTGAAAAACACCATTCAGGAATTATATCATTAAGAAATTTATGTATCTACCATATTTTCATAATGACATTAATGAAATCCACAGTATGAGATGCTATCCAAACTACAAATTTTGAACCCCAAAAATTTGGCTAACACTTGGAAGAATAGTCACCTTGTGTATGAAATTTTATATAATGATTCTAGGGAATCCATTCGTTTTTTCATGGATATTTGTCAACATAAATAGTCAAAAATATCTCTGGACCTCCCCTACTGATCATGGAATCATTTTTTTCAACAAAAATAATCAACCAAAAAATGATTCAGTGTTACCTTGAAGTAATTTTTCACAACAATCCACCCCTTTATTTTTTTTACAACTCTTTGCATTATGATACCTAATTTAATATTCTTATATCTTCTACCAACATGCACTTCATGCAATTAATATAGGTATCAAAAATTTACTCCACACATACTCTGAGCCCGAATGAGAAATGCACAGAATGAGAAACAAGAGTAGCATGCACAGTTAATCAATGAATCACTCTATTCAAAAACCACTCAAATAAACTCATCAAAACACAACCTATTGTCATATATACTCTTTGATCAATCTCATTAGCATAGTCAGATTTAATACTCCCTATATGTCACTGCTCAAGATTAAATAATCCCACAATCTCAATGCACCGCATGTTTCATGTTCTCCCATGTCTTCATTAAGACAATATCTCCCTTTTGATTGACACAATTTGTCCCCCGTTTTCAACAAAAACAAAGGTCACTCCATTGTGGTTTTCACTATGTTAAAGTACACATATCACCAAATTTGATAAAAACACATCATTCATTAGGTAGAGGGTTTCCCACCTTCACACTTTTTCATGTGTGGTGAGTCAAATGAACTCCAATAGCTAGTCGATGTCTTTAAAACACTTCATTGCATATCAAGTTTGTCATAATTTCTTCAAAATGAAGTTATATAGTCACATACAACATCTTTAGAATCCCTTTCTCCCCTTATACTTGATAAAATGTTTTTTAATTTAATTTGATACTCCTTGAGTCGTGGACTATATTTTTTCTCAAATTTATAGCTCTTGAATTTTCACAATGGATTCTAATCGGATACATCACTTCGTCTCCCATGTCATCAAGATAATACCTCATCCATAATAAATTTTATCATTCTTGAGTAGACAAAATATATTCATCTTATATGGTGTATAAGGAAATTCAATACTATTTCTTTCATAGGTAAGAAACACACAATCCCCCAAGATATAAAGCACCTCATGATGTTGATTTCTTATCTTCTGCTCATCTGGCCCAATCTACATCTGTATATCAAAATAACATTGGCTATGATTTTTCCCTATAAATCAAACCAATGCCTATAGTGCCCTTTATATACCAAAGTATTCTTTTCATTTCAATCAATTGAATTTCTATAGAAAATAATTGATTCCGTTGTTTTTGAAATGTGGTAAAAACATTTGTTTGTCATGTAACTATTATGTACAATAGGCTTCCAATGATCTTCTTATATTTGTTGAAATTATCCACATTGTCTTCAAAACCCCATGACAGTTTCATCTATGTATCCATCATATTCATAATCTCCTTGGAATTATCCATTAAAAATATTCTAAAACCCTCCTTGGAACATTTAGATTGAAAAATTAATGTGCCATTATTTCATTGTGATGCCTGTACACCAAGAAAAAACCTCAGTTAACCAGTCATTGATATTTTAAACAAACTTTTCATATATTTGGACATATATCTAAACAACACTTAATCTAATCCACCATAGATTATGTCATCAATTGAAACCAACACCATCATTGTTTGATTACTTCCATTGTTGACATATAAATTGTAATCAACTCCACAACGATGAAATCCCAGCTTCTTCAAATATTAATCAATCCATTAATACAACACTATTGGAAGCTCCTTCAACCCATATAGTGCATGTCTCAGCTGATATACTCTATTTTCATTTCATAAATTAAAAAACCATCTGGAAGGTCAATATTGAGTTCCTCTTCAAGAACCCCATTAAAAAATGTTATCATGACGTCCATCTGGAAAACATTGAACCCTTTTGACACTTATATGACCCAAACTAATCTGATTATATCATTCATTGTAATAGGTTAAAATTTTTCTCATCATTGAAACCTTATATCTTAATGAACCCTTTTTACACTAGTCGTACTTTGTTTTGAATCACAACACCCTATTCAATCATCTTGTTGTGAAATACCCATTTAATTTTGGTGACATTATTGTCTCTTATTGTGAAAACAATTCCCCATGTCTGATTCTTCTCAATTTTTTCAAGCTCATCATTCATATACTGAAAAGCATTCTTATTTCTAGCTGCTTCATCAAAACATTAAGGCTATACCTGGGTCATGTACAATGCTTTTCGTAGAGACATCATCTTCTCTGTCTTCACTGGCGCTGTCTAATTACCAATTATGTTATGTCTATATATTTTATATATTTTCATTGGTCTATGTGTTGATAACAATTTATTCTCATCCTTCCCATTATCTAATTATTCTTACGAAGAAGCCTCTAGAACCATAACATCCCTTAGCATGCCTATATCTTCAAGAGTTGATTCTAATTTAACCTGAATATCAACTCTTTCTTATACTTATTCTTCTTAATTATTAGTTAATTCCATTATTTGAGAATTTCTGAAAAAATATACCATAGATTCTTTGTTATGATCCTTGGAATCCTCTATCCCCTCTACCTTAGATTCTTCATCGTTGTCATGTTCTCTTATAAGAAGATTCTTCTTTTTCAAAAAATCTCAAAAAAAATATTCTTTCCATTCAAATATGCTACAGATTGGGGTCCCATTCTTAAATATTTCTAAACATTCAACATTGAAAACATAAAATATTGAGTTTCCATTTGAACATTTTTTCTCCTTTTTTTAGATTTGATGAAAAGAATGACATCACCTCATCTATCTCAAAATATTCATATCCATATTCAATGATGAGCTTCTACATGGACTTGAATTACACAACACTGGGCTTCCCACTTTCCATAGAATCTTTAACATCATTTCTCATTTCGTGTTCTTCATGAATATTGTGCATGCTATCCATTTTCAACTCTATTTCATATTTATCTGCCAAAATCGAATCATTCAGATTAAACAGATGTTTTCTTAAGATGTTATTATTAATCATTATATCAGTAATAACTTATCCCATGCCACATATGTCTTCCACAAAAAATTTACCAAATAAAATAATGTATCAACATACTCATTGTGGTTTATTTGAGGATCTACATACGGATTCCATAGAACCTCAATCTTTTCTTATCTAAATTTTGAGTTTACCTAAAAATAATCAGTAGATTTTCCAACATAGCCTTTCATGACATACATGAAATCACCTTCATATATAACACATTTGATATGTCTCCCCATAAATCAGTGGTTCCCTTATAATTAGCATCCAAATCCTTTTTATCAGCTTTTGATAAACAACCATTGCCAATATTACCAGATATTTCATGTATATATGCTTTAAAGACATCCATTCCTAATGATTGGAAGTAGTTATGCAACTGCTTCTTCTATAATTGATAATTCTTTCTATTGAGGATTAGAATCCATTTGTCATTGAAAACCTCTATTTCTTCAACTAATATTGAAACACTAAATTTCAACCATCAGGATTCGATACTTATTTTTTTCCCAATCATGTAAAATACCCTAAGGGGGTAGTCATGGTATTAAATATTAAATAAAATTCCTCATCTGATCACTTTTCATTTTTTAAAAACTCTCTTCTCCCTCTTTCCTAATGTAATTTAGGTTCAGAATTGAAATCATACATGAATCATAGAAATTTAACTTAGTTGACCCATATTGGGTTATCCCCAAGGATCATACCATAGCGATGTGCTATTGTACAAAACAAACTAAAACTCACTGCCACTGTACAAGATTTGTGCTATATCACTTTTATTCTTAGGCTTAGTGCCATTACAAAGATCAGGGTCAGCTCACTGATTTCCCAAGGGTCACTCCTTTGGTCTCTTCCTATGTCCCACTACTGATGAACAAGGTTATGGATAGATTACTTTTATTTATAGTCTCACTTCCATTAAAGTGTTTTGTGTTAACTCATTAGTTTCCCAAGGTTCACTAACTGATTCTTTTTCTCTAGCTCACTTCCTGTATAAAAGATCACCATCTCCTCTTCCTTTCCTCACTGATTTAGGAAGGGATTCAACCAGAAATTATAAAAATTTAATACCCTTAATTATCACTAATTTTTACATATTTAATTTTATATAGATGATCTATTGATATTCCACTTTCTTCCAATTAAATAATACACTTTACCACAGTTCACTCGGAAATCCCATTTAATACCATTTATTGATGATCACTGCCTTTAGAAGGCTCCCTCTTTCACAAAGCTCAAATAGCCCTCGTGAAGAAACCACCAATTCTAAAGTGATCTTATTTCACAAATCAAAACTAGCCTTCATGATGCTAACAATTTTGGGTCTTCTTTTTATATCCTTTGTGAATTCCATTACTTTCGCACTGCATAAAACATTTTTGTTGTTGTTATACCCTACAAAAACATTCTCGATAAAACCACCATCACGAACCACCTTAATGAAACCAGATCCTTATGATTTTTGTTAACTCTTAGTACATTTTTTGAAGGGCGTAGATTACTATTAATAGTAATTTCCTCCAATTCAAGAACCTTCCATGAATTTTATCACCATTTCATGATACAACCTTTTTCCCACCATGATGACCCCTTTTGTTGGAAGCTAAAAGAAAATTCTCTATTTGTGATGCCATTATTTTCATGGATATATCCATTACACTCTTCGATCCACTGAAATGCTTCTCTAATGATTTTCCACACCTTCTTCATTCGTGATGATCATCACTATTGCATAGATAGCCATAAACATTTTCAAATCCTTTATAAAACACCCTTCATGAATCCCATCTTCCTGAAACTCATGAATTTTATATTTTTTCATAAGGAATTCTAGGAAATCCATGTATCATGATTCTATCCAACCTCTAAATTATAAACCCCAAAAATTTGGAAAATGCTTGGTATTGGTGTCACGTTGTGTATGGAATTTTCTATACAACTTCCAGGGAATCTATTCCATTTACATGGATCATTGCCAACATACCTATTCAGAAATCTCTCTGGATCTCCAAAAATGATCATGGAAACCCTCTATGTCAACCAACACAATCAACCCAAAAATCATTCATTGTTTCCATGTGGGATATTTTCGCAACATTTACCAATGGTCATATAATTGTGGAATACCAATTATCACATTTCCCTTTATTCCCATTAATAAACACTTCTTTATTTGACTCAAAATTCACTATAATTTCTCTTAGGGTTATATTATACTTTTCATAATATGTATGATTGGTTTATTAGTATTATTTATCGTATTTTTTATGGGAGATATGATTATAGAAAATTGGGGTGATCCATACATTCCCTTTTTAGCTATTCTATTACATAATTTTGTCTAGTTGTAATTTTTGGAATATTAATTGGTTTTATAGCTGAATAATGTAATGATAATTGTAAAAGTTATAAAATATTTTTGGTTTCTCTTTATTATGTACATGTTTGAAATTTTATATTATTTAACAACAATTAGTTAGGAAACCAGTATCACTAAAAAATATGGTTTGTTACACTCTTCCCACCTTAAGAAATTTTTTCCTAAAAATTTCAAATAATTTTATAAATTGAAATAAGGTGATGGTACTTATGTGTCATTGTCTCCCCTGGTTCCCACATCACGTTTCAATACTTATGGTTCCACAAAAACACTTTGATGAGTTGGGTATTCTTATTGCATAGAACAATGTTTCTATAGTCTAGGATCTCTATCGACTACTCATCATAAGAGAGTACATGTTCCAGTTGTACCACCTCCGAATTTAAAACATGTGAGGTATTTGGTATGTACTTCTTCAAGAGTGCTACATATAATAAAACATGTACTTGATCCACCTTAGGTGGAAATTATACCTGATAAGTCACTACTCAAATGCAATCTAGTACTTAAAATGGCCCAATTTACCATGGTTTAAGATTCACATTCATTCAAAATCACACGAATCTCATCATGTGTGATATAAGAAGGAAATATTTTTCACCATCATCAAACTCCATGCCCCTTCAATGTTTTTCATCATTGATCTAATTCCAAATATAAGTATCATTTATATATTTTTGAATGGAAGGATCCTTTTTTTCATATATTGAACAATGTCTGAAAAAATAAATTTACTCTCACTAACATCATCCCAAAAAGTATGAGTTCTACATCACATCCCATACAGATATTCATATGGTACCATTTTTACACTTGGGTGGAAGTTATTTTTTATGAGAACATAACTAATGGGATGTGTTTATCCCATACACCTTTAAATTCAATCAATTTTGTTCTCATAATATCCTCATGTTTTTGAATAGTCTTTTAATATTAGCCATCAGTTTGGTGGTGATAGGCTATATTGAAATTTTATTTAGTATTTAGATCATTTTTGGGGAATTATCCATAATTTAGATGTGACCCTTGGATCACGATAAACATTGATATAAAGTGGCACACCATGAATCCTCACCAATTTCTTTAAATATATTTTGTAATATTGGTCAAGGGAGAAATATTCTTGAATAATGATGAAATGGGAAGTCATAGTAAGTAGATCCACTATAAATCATATCACATTATTTCCATTATATGTTCCCATGAGACAATGGATGAAGTCTATAGTTATATTTTCTAACTTCTATGTTGGTATGGGTAGTGGTCGAAATACCCATTTAGGACGTTCTTTCTTTGTCTTCACTTATTGACATACCCAGAACATTATAGTGTAGTCAGAAATATATATTTTCATATTATCCCACCAATAAAGATCATGATTCTACCTATACATTTTAGTGCTTCCAGGATGTATAAAGAATGTAGAGTTATGATATACTTCCATAATATCCTATTTATAATTGGAATAGATGAGAAACATGGCATAATTTGAAATATAAATACTCTTTATTGATCATTATTGACCTCAATAAATCTTCCCATTCTTCATAGCCTCTAACTTCCTTTGTATCAAAGGATCTTTACTTTGAGATTTTGTGATATTTCGTTATAATGATGGATGAGAAATAATTTGGGGTGGTGTTGATGATTTCCATTCCCTTATGATTCCAATGTCCAATTACACTACATCTTTATAAAATGATCTCCATTAACACTCATCATTCCTAAAAAAACATAGACTTTACTACTTAATGCATCATTGAATTTTTTTACTCTTTAGTGTGATAGTGAATTGAAATGTCAAAGTATTTAAGAAGTTATGACCATCTCATTTTTCTCATGTTCAATTAATTTTGTGTGAAGATATACTTTAATCATTGGTTGTCTATGTATGTTATTAATTTCTCCATATAATAACAGTGCCCCCATATTTTTTGATAAAAAATAACCACATCTTGCTCCAGGTCATGTGTAGGATAATTATTCTTATCAGGCTATAAATATTGAGATTAATAAGAAATCTCCTTTTCATTTTGAATGGCGATACAAGATATCCCTTTCGGTGATTTGTAACTATAAATAATAAGTTCTTCTTTAATATAGGTTAGGGTTAATAAAAGTGCAGTAACCAACAACTACATCAGTTCTCATAAACATTCTTCACACTCCGTTTTCCTGATGAACATAGCCCATATTTGAGTTATCATAGTTATTGTATTATTAATTCATCAAACATTCTTCATAAACCTCCCATAATAACTCTCTAAAACAAGGAAAATATGAATAATTATTAATATTATATGATGTGGCCACTCCTCTACATCATTTGTCCTCAGAGGGAAAACTAGGATTCCCTTATTGGTTACAATGTGCCCTATGAATGCCACTTATTGTAACCATAAAATACATTTGGTGATTTTTACAAAAAAAACTCTCTTTCCATAGAGTTCCCAAAATAATTTTTAGATGATCCCTATACTCTTCATGACATTTAGAATATATGAAAATAACATCAAGAGAAACTACCATGAATTTATCAAGTTATTCCTTAAAGATGATATTCAATATATACATAAATATAGTAGGATAATTATTCAAGACTATGACTATAATAAAATCATATTTAACATTTTGTTTTTCAAAATGTAGTATTTTATATATCTTCTTTCTACAACCTCAATTTAGCATAACTAAATCATTGGTCAATCATGGACCATAATTGAACCTCCAGAAACTGGTCAAATAAATAATGAATCCTTCAAAGATGGTACTATTTATTCCTTGTTATCCCATTAATTTCTCTATAATAAATAAATATATTCATTGAACCATCCTTCTTATTCACAAAGGGAAAATATTCTCCCAATGGAGTCACAATTGGTCAGATAAATCCCTTCTCCCAAAGATCATCAAATTGTTTTTTAATTACTCTATTTATATATTTTTCATTCTATATTGGGTCTCTGATATTTACTTAGATCCTAGTATGAGTTCAATGGATAACTATTTATCTCTTTCTATAGGAAGATAAGTAACTTTTTAAGAAATAATTAAATTTTTTCTTGAATAATAGGGACATTTTCTATGTTTATCATTTCATTTTCTTATCCATACTCGCTGATCATCTCCATAAAGAAGTCTATTGAAGGTGGTTATAGACAATTATCAGGGTTGTATATCTATTCTTCAAAAATGACTGTTGGTTTTGGATTAAAGTCAACTAAAATATCCTTTAATATTAATTTATTCATATAATTAAACATTAAGGTATATTCCTACCCTAGTATAGTGTCAAACTCCACCATGGTGATGATTACTATATTTGTGATGAGATTGTACTCACCAAT
This sequence comes from Viscum album, assembly GCA_963277665.1. Lineage (NCBI taxonomy): Eukaryota > Viridiplantae > Streptophyta > Magnoliopsida > Santalales > Viscaceae > Viscum > Viscum album. The sequence continues at coordinate 1,266,107,272 of OY728165.1, read as the reverse complement.
GTAAATACTATAGTACCCATACACTGTTGATTTTAGAATAATTGCAGTAGGATTCATGACTGACAACACTACAATTATAATTTCATGGATAAATTATATATTCTTTTCTAACTTTCAATAAATAATGGAATTTCTAGAATTAGAATCAAACAAAGTACTTGCTAGCTTTGAGAGCACAACGAGTGTACCTACCACTACATCATTCAGAGCCTCCACTTCCATCATCACGATAGAAAATTCACAAACTCCCTACCATGGCCTATGATGAGTTTTAAGGTGGTTCCCCTCCATTTTCTTCTGATTTGGAAATTCATTAGAAAAGTGAACAGGAATTCCAAACATGAATCATTAAAATTATAGCTATGCTGACATCATCTTTTATTTTCCATTATTGTTGATAATTTGAGGATTTACCTAACCATGATATTTTTTAGCTATATAGATATCACTTCCACATATGCAACACATTCTACTCCCAATAGGGGACTTCCAGGAAAGCTTATTCCAACATTTTTTTCACGTGTAAATTCGCACATTCTTCCATCCTCTTACATGAATTTGGCTCTATTTCACTATTCTTCTCATTTGATCTATGTGACCACTATGTCTCCCCAAACTCCAGTTAAACCATTTTAACACTCTTCATTATCATCTCATTTCATTCATAGTCTCTATTTTTCTTGATTACTCCTAAGATAGGGTCATAGTACTCTGAAGAATTTTTTAACAATTCCCATACAATTCATAACAATGTTAGAGGTATATCATGAATGTCATGTAAATTTTATCTCCTCACTTCTCACCAATTCGTTTTCCTTCTTCTTGAACTCTATTTATTATACATTTTCCACATCGAATGGGGGAAATATTTATTGGAAAATCATCCCTTGAACTCTTCACAATGCATATAATTGATCTCACTTATTGGAATCAGGTTTTTAATTACTATCCACCACTAGGTTGATTCTCTTTAAAATTGGTATACTGACAGGGTGAACTTATCTTTCTCTAATCTATGGAGTATAAAAAAGATTCTATAGATCTACTCATTTTTTCAACAATCAATGGGTCAATAGATCCATAGAAAGAATGTTGTTATTAAAACATGAATGACTCAATGGAAATTTTTTTCCCTTTGATTTGAATATGGTCTTTGAACCCCATCGATTAGATTATTCTTCTAAGTGGTATACTGCGAGGGTGACTTTTTCATGATATGAACAATGGAGTATAAAAAATATATTTTTTATATAGGTTATCCATTGTTAGTAATCAGTGGTTGGTAGATCCAATAGATGATGTTAGTTGTTGACACATGAAGGACTCAATGGAAATTTATTCACTTTGACGTGAATCTGTCCATTCAACGTGATTCTAGTTATTTTTCATGAATCGAGTAAGTAGATTTTTCATCCTTATGATGTTTTCTATTCTAAATTCATCTCAAATGTTGTCAGTGCATCATCCACTGCACACTCCATTGATTTTATTCATCTTATTTCCCACCATTTTTCTTAAATAATAAAACCTTTCTGAGAAATGAGTTACTTTAATAAATATTATAATTATAAAGGTATATTATGTATTAAAATATCATTTTTAAATATTTTATTAATCTCCTATAATAACTAATAAATTTTCAATATATCCTTCATAATGGTTCCTCAAAATATAATGATTAAACAAATATATTCCCTATGAATGTCAAACTAGGTCTCTAACAAGGCACATTTTCATGAACCAATTATCTTTCGATTCAGAATCGATGTGGTTTTTTTGGGTGTTACACATAGCTATATCTTTTCCAGAGAAATATCTAATTGTAGTATCTAGACTGGGATGTATTTGGTTGGAACCCACATACATAATACTAATTAAAATACAAATTTATTTTACTATATAAATACTTTCCCCTTTGGTCCATAGTAAAATATTCATGTTTTAATTTCTGAAGAAATCTAAACCACCTTCGAATACCAACTATGGTATCCCACTATTTTATTAGAAAAAATTTCAATACATGGTTTAGACTGATGATCATCTAAGTTTTAGTTTCATGTAAAAAGGAACATAATAAATAAAAACATAAAACATCTATATAAACCCACATTATAGTCATCTTCATGTGTTCACACTAATTTACATTTACTATATCTCATATCTTATGGGAATACATCAAAGCAAAGGGGTGAACGTGAATCTTAGTAAGGGAATAATAATGGGAGACAAAAAGAAAGTGATCATGAGACATATCAATAGGAACATGAGGCATAACAATAAGGTATGACCTGGAGTAGCTGGGAAATCAAGAGATGAGCATCCTGCTCAAGCTGATGCGATTCCGGAAAGCCAGATTTTCCCTAAACCCTTTCGACATCGTGGGAATCCTAAAATTTCGTTCTCAACAAGGGAGGTAAATTTTCTTTCTTCTGATTTAATATTTGTTTTTGTTGGGAGATTCTTAAATCGAAGTCCATCTTTGAAGTATCTTCACTCATCCCTTGAGGTGATAGGCTTTACGGGTTTTCAGCTCGGTCTCCTGAACCCTTCTCACATTATTTTTCGGTTATCATCTGAGGAGGAATATTATAGGCTTTGGGTCAAGAGGTCATGGTCCTTCGGAGGTTGTTCTTTGAAAATTAACAAGTGGACTCCAGATTTTGATGCATATACTGAATCCCCCATTGTTCCAATCTGGGTGAGCTTCCCAGAGTTACCCCTTCACCTGTTTAAGCAGGCCGCACTGTTCCACATTGCGAATATTATTGGAACTCCACTAAAATTGGATGTGGCAACAAAAATGCTTTCAAGACCATCAATTTCTAGGATTTGTATTGAGTTAGATGTTTCTCAGCATTTTCCATCCAGCATTTGTATTTAATCTGGAAATTTTGGGTTTTCTCAAGATATTATCTATGAAAGATTGTCGGACTACTGCTCTAAGTGCTTCAGATTGGGGCACCCTACAAGCAATTGTGGCAAAGAAAATGACCATCCTAAAAGCTTTAAACCTTTGTGGATAGAAAAGTTTAAATATAATCAATAAATCCTTACTAGTCCTTCTAATTTAGTTAGTAAATAAGCTAATAATGTGGTTAAAGATATAGAAAAACCCTATGATTGTGTTATCAAGGAAAGTGATGAAGGGGAAAAGGGAGGTTCGAATTCTCATGCAACTAGCTATCAACTTTCAGATTTTGTTAATGAAGTTCTTGTTGTTACCAAGCAGCAAGAAAATCATGAAGCTGAAAAGAATGATCTCACAAACCCTAACATGAAGGAAGTCTCAATATATGAGGTTCATGCGATTAAAAAAGCTGGGCATACAGATGAGTCTCTCCAGCCCAAGGTTGGGGAGGATTTTCATCTAAATGATCAAAAAGGTAAAAAAAAAATCATCGTGGAATCGGATGGTTTCATCACTCCAATCCCCAAGAAAACAAGAAAACATAGAGGCAACGTCAATTATGAAAGAACTATCATCACAAGATCATTTGAGGCCAGAAGTCCTGGCCTTGAGGTGCCTCCACAGCCAGTCCCTCTTGAGCCCCTACGAGATTATTCTGACTGTTCTGACTCAGACACTTCTTGAGGCCCTGGTGGTTTTCTTAGCATATGGTTGGCTGTATGATTTTCAATGGTTTCTGCTTATTGGCTGATTTAGTCTCTCTGGAGGTTGTTGTTTTTGGCAGTTTCACACTCTAAGAAGTTATATTGTGGCTGTCTGGAATTCTTTTATTTCATTTCAGAATGATATCTAAAATTTCAATTTTCATTTTTGAAAAGAGAAAAAATGTCTTCATTGGATTTATGGAAGATTCTCAATGACAGATGCAGAAAAGGCATTCTGTTTTGCTTTAAATGGACATGCTTTTAATTCTAAAATTTTAGTTTCACTGCTCATTTCTGATCTCTTTGCTGCCTATTTTGCATTTCAATGGCTCTGCTGACGTGGTTTTTCTTTGCTGCGGATCTTTTGAAGAAATCCAAGGATGAATCATATGCTTTATGTTTCTGATATGAAGGGATCATATCAGGAATTTTTGTTTATCTTCTTGCTTGGTTGCTGAATTTGTAAGGAGTTCTCAGTCTGATTTGAAAGTTCTCTGATAACTAGTCCTTGGGAGTTCCTATACTCACTTTGGTTGGTGTTTGGTCTGTACCATTATGAGCATTTTTTTGGTGAACTGTTCTGAATCCTCTTTGAGTTTCCTCCAAGGAGATCAGCCGACTTTGATGGAAATTTGTGCTGAAACTTTCTACCTTCATTCTTTTTACACCTACTATCCATCTGATTCTCTTCATACTGGTTTTGCTCTGATTGAAGGAAAGACTCTGCGAACCCTGTTTCCTTTTGTACTGAAATGTTATATCTTTTTATTGCATCATTCTTTTCTTCTTTGATCTATGGAGGTGCATGATGTTTGTCTGAAACTGGAGCATGTCTTGGTGATGCTCAAGGGAGGCTCCGAATTTTTGATAAAGAGTTCAGCATGGAATGGAATATCATGCAGGATGACTGTACTGTGAACCTGCTGATACATTAGGAAGCGCTGGGATGCTGAAATAGAGTCTCAAATGGAAGAAACACAGTTGTGATCACATACTGATGACCTGAAATTTTTCTCTAGATTTTCTTTTTCATTTACTTGTATCCTCTTTAATTCCCCGCTAGTTTAAACTCATTACACCTCGAGTCTGTACTGCATACATTTTGTTTTTAATAAATTCCTTTGGGGGGCATGAACTAGGAAACCAGTTCATTTCATCAACCTATTTAAAAAAAATATCATCTATATAGATTAAATTATTCACCAAATAAATTGGATTGATATCAGGGGGAACCCTTCATATGTCTTAATTTCATTTAGATAATAATAGATTATTTCATTAGTAATCTGTGGATAAATAAATATAGTGTTTCTTCCCAAACTATTCACATATAATAGAGATTAAATATATTATTGTTACATTATTTTTAGACCATGAATGGAAATGTGGGTTTCAAGTATGTAAATCATAGAATCATATATTATGTTTTTTACAAATATTTGAATATCCATTAAAAATAATAGTGTTTGGGGTATTCAAATAAGATAATAAAAGATGTTTTTTCATGTAAAAGTGGGAAATTTTAGAAGTTAATAGGAAACATGACTGGTATAAAACATGGTTATAGATCATGGTAAATTGTGAGGGTAAAAAGTTCTACCATTTATAAAAGAACATTCTTACAGCAATGGTAAAATATTATGGGGAAAAAGAACTTAGTTTCTAAATTATAAAAAATACTACATTAAAAGTGGTCTTGAATAGAATAGAGAAGTCAATTTGCACCTTTCCATGAAGGGTTATTCCTAAAAAATGAGGATGGAACATTGCAGAAATGAGGATACCATTAGGGGACTCAGTGAGAGGAAAATCACCTTAAAATCATGTATGATGTATTAAGAGTGTAGAGACCGCATTTTTCATAATAGGAAATTATAATATTATTTAGAATATTTCCATAGTTGTGTACTGAGACGATGGGAAATTCTGTGGATCGAAGTGCCCAAAATTAATTTTATAAAAATTTAAAGTGTCTTTATATTATGCAAGAGAGGTTAAATAGAGAAAACTGGATATCACTAAAATGGTTGACTAGATCGGAAATATGAGAACATGGTTGGGTCCATAACGTTGTGTTTCCTCTAAGAATGGCATTAAATAAGGCATCGTGGGACGTTTGGACCCCTCTCTCGTTGGCGGTGTGTTAAATGGATAAATTAAATTATTAAATTATTAATTTAATAGCTCAAATGAAAATATCTCTCGAATGGGGACTCAGATGAAAACTATGAGACCACCGATGAGCTCAAAACATATGTTTTACCCTATGTAGAGTATAACCTTTGTTAGATTTGAGAGGTTGGCATGTATTCCATCATGGATGATTAATTAAATAATTAAATAAGTGATTATTTAATCATTTTATTAATTTATTTTAACCTAGTGAGTGGTTGTAAATTCTTTGTTTAGAGGGGGGTGGACACATACAATAAATTTAGGACAATGACAACAATCCCTCCCTTCCTATACTCTCTTCCTCGTCCCATTGATGAACAACGGACGAAGAACAACAAAGCCTCATATCCAAGCGAATCGAAAGACGATGAACACAAAAACTTCTCCCTAATGTTGTGCAAGTGTGATATTCATCTGTGTCGACCGAACCAATTCAAGTAGGATTTATCTTTGTGGATTCCTTACACAAGTTGACTTTTCAAGATGAACATGAATTAAATTAATTAATTTGTGTATTGAAAAACAATTGGTTGAACTGATTTTTTATTGTTTATCATGAATTTGAAATTCTTTTAGTGTGACAAATATTTAATTGTCATTTCCCCGTGTTCTTGATTCTCAAAAACGATGTCCAAAAAACATTTCCATCGATCTGTAATTAGACCATGAAATTTTCTATTTCATCCTTGGTTCATTCTTCGCAGATTCTAATTCACCAAATAATTAAGCGTGTCAAAAAATCAATGTTTCATTGAGCTCAGAATATGGACAGGGAGATCACGACCTGAGGATCATGGATCCACTTTTGTCTTTTTCTTAATGTTAAATCGAAGCAAGAATGGTGCACATAATAATTCTGCTGCGTGCGTCCAACATGGGTCCGGTGAGGGATCTGGTGTTTCATCCATGGGGTGGCCAGTGCGGCTCCGGGTGAGAAATGTAGTGCAGAAAAGGTGGTCTCGCAGTGTGCGGTGAGTCCGAGGCGGCTTCGGATGGTGGTTCGGGTGTGTAGCAGGTGGCCAGGCTGCGGGGTATGAGACCAGTGAGGGAGTACCTCGATGCTGGGGTGGCCGGTGCGAGGTGGAGAGGTGGTTTCGGGAAAGCAAGGCCAGAGGCGGCAGATCTGGCAGCAGAGAGATGCGTTTAGGGATGGCCACTATTAGGGAGAGAAAAACAAAAATAAAATAATGAAAAAATAATAAAAAGAAAATATGTAATTGGTGGTGATTGATTCTGGCACACAAAAAGGGGCTCCAAAGTGTGGATTGATTTTAGAGTTAAGGAAAAATAAATAAATAAGTAATTAATAATAATAATAAAATATTTTTATTTGTACTTTTGATGATAAAACACCTTTTGACTATAACTTATCCCTACGACCTCGGTATCACGAACCGTTAGTGGCAATGTGAGCCTGACATCGAGACAAAAATTTTGAGTCTGATATTTGATTTCTTTTTTGGGTTTTTAGATTGGTTACACAAAACGCTCATGAAATAATAGATTTAATATTATTATTAAATCTTCGACCCACCATAACTCCTATGTGTGATGTCCGATTGACCTGTCGTAAGCGGCGACATGATCCTATCATTAAGACTGTCGATTCAAGTCCAATGTTTAATATTAAATTATTTTTCGTGGCTCGGGTCTATGAAATACCAAATATTATTATTATTATAATTGGGGGATCTTTTATTAGAAATATCTACCTCATAAAGTGTCAATTTGATGAACTATCTGTGGCGTAGAAATCCTTGAGGCGAGACGGTGCTTTTGAGATACTTCACATGAATTTTGGAGAAAGTTGCAGATTTTATAGGATTGGATCATGCCCATATCCAACCCGGCCCTCCGTACTAAAAGGCTTATAGCTTACAGACTGGGGGTCTGATTGATGTGTCTCTTATAGCGTTGGAACACTTATGACATGAAAGATCAATGAGTTACTTCTTCATGGGACTTCATACTGGTTGAAATGCAACTGATGTCTTGAGGAGCGGTTCTCCCAGAATAAAATGTTCTATGAGCGGGATTCCAGCAGCTGGCTATGACAAGAATAAGAAGAGTGACCAATGTGGGACATCATCAGAAACTCAAGAGTGGGATGATCTATTTGTACAACTAATCATTCGCATATCTGTACCAGTGAAGAATATAGGTCACCACCGGCGACCAATACGGGTTAGCATGAGTGACCAATAGGGGTCAGTACCAGACACCATTATGGGTCTTCACCAGCGACTAATAAGGGCCAGCACCAGTGACCAATATGGGTCAGCACGAGGGACCAATACTTGTCATTACCAGCAACCAATACAGGTCAGCACCAGTGACAAATATGGGTCAGCACCAGTGACCAATACGGGTCAACACCAACGACCAATACGGGTCATCACCAACGATCAATACAGGTCAGCAATAATGCCCAATACGGGTCAACACCAGTGACCAATACGATTCAGCATCTAGGGACTAATACGGGTCAGCATACAATGACCAATATAGGGAAGCGTACAGTGACCTATATGGGTTTGCAGTAGAGTTATAATAGATTGGTTGATTTGGAATTTCGACTGGTTATCCCTATCCTAGTAACCTGGAAGTTATACTATTAGAGTGAGATGCCACTTTTTCTTGGTGCATCATTATTTCTATCATGCTTGTGTTATTACATACCAAGGTAGAAGTTAGTGATCCCTCGATGAACTGAGGTGAGGGAAACTTCTTCCTGGAGTGACTGAGATATCATGGGTTGTACTGGAGCAGTGTTCCCCTAACTGAACGCAGTGTCAAGGAGTGGGCCTCTTCACTTGGGTTCCCTTGGTCTTTCCTCGGGCATTAGACCGTGATAATGAGACCCCTAGTGCAGGGCACTAGAGGCAGTTCTAGCAGAATGTTCCCGATGGAGCATGTCCTTTCAGAAGTACCATTAAGAATGGTCGACTTGTACATGATATAGTACATATCATTGAAGGGTGACATCGGGGAGGCCTAGCTCATAGAGCGTTTACTCGTGATCCTTGAGTTATGCTTTGAGACTTATTTAGAAATCTTGGTAATGGTATCAAGGTTGAAGCATTATGTTTCATTGTGTTTGATATAAGTATATCTGGATTCCCTGGGTATATGTATGAGAGTATACCTGGTGTGAGCTTTGATATGGAGATCCCCTAACTCTCTCGTTTGGGTTTCATTGAGCAAGCATATCTACTGTTGGGTGGATCTGTAATCTTTTCGTTAACTCTTTTTTTAACTTGTTCTCTATTACTTCTCCCCTCTTCTGTACCTCTCTTACTAATCCCTCGAGCCTTTGGGGGCACCCTAATGTGTATTTTTATAGTCACCCCGAATTGGGATTTGTCGGCATTTGGTGTTCCCTTACAGACTATGGATAAGTTGATCGTGATATCAGAGAATCATAGGGATACGTGGGGCTTGTACTACGTAAGGTGGTCGTAGCATGGGATTCAGGACCGAGACTCTTCCACCTATTTTACTTCTTCACTTGTTGTGGGTTTTTGGCAGTTTTCTAGTTGTGTGTGTATGCTTTCCCCTTTCCCTCTCAGCATTACTCTTCTTGTACTTGTACTATTTAGTGGTCGATGTATATATGTTGGTTCATTTTTATATTAGCATGGTACCTTGCATTATTTTTCTCTACACTTTTCAATTGAGTTGGCTACGTGTGTGTGTGTGTATGGGTTCTTAAGTAATGGCCTCCCCAAGTTTTTTGTTCATTTGAATGTAGTCTCCAGCCCCTAGCCTATGGAGGTGGGCTTGGGGTAGTTGTGGTTCGATCCCCAGTACGGGTCAGGTCGTGAAAAAGTGGTATCTTAGGTGGTTCGACCCTTGGGGAATTTTTCGAATGTTTCTATAAAATGGTCTTAGTTGAGTTTAGGGGAACAGATTCAAAGTGTCTCGGGAGAGGCTCTCAGGACAGGGAGTCTAGTGATGGTGCGGGAAGATGATATATCCAATCACCAGGAACCTAATTACCCACTTGTCGACTCGGTACCATGAGACACGTGTTGTAGGAATCAATGGTATATGCATCATATAGAATTGAGACTTTCACTATTCTTCTCAATCCATATTTCCATCATTGATGATATATAGATATGATCATTTTAATGTTGTACTTTTTGATAACATTGAAGATGTATCTGTGATGATAGATAGCATGGATACTGTCTCTATTTTGTGAGGATGTTTCTGTGAGAAAAGAGACCTCAGTTTAGGACCAATCATGTGATACCCTTTCTCTAGGTAGGAAGGTAGAAGCACCCTCACCTATTGAGCAGCAGACATACCCATAAGAGAAGGTTGAGGATGTGCGCAGGTTGAGCGCTCTTTGCATGTTCCAGCACTGGAGAACTCTGATGTTTTACATGGATCCCGTCCCTCGGACATCATGGTTTTCCTAGTGCCAGTGGTCTGCTTCTTCAGGCTTGTACTGACACCGTCAGATTAGATGGGTTCTTTTGCAGCCGACCTTTTCCCTGGAGTAGCTAGACAAGGGTGGAGCTTAGTTACTCAGATAGACGATGAGTTGGCACTATCATGGGATGGTTTCCTGCAGCTGTTTCATGAGGAGCTCTACCCCTTCTACTTGTGAACTATTCAACTTTAGGATCTCTTCCAGTTACGACTTGGAGGGATGAAGGTGACTGAGTAAGTGACTCAGTTCATAGACCATGCACACTACTCTATGAACATGATTTATAATGGTAGTTTCTGAGAACAGACGTTCGAGAGGGGAATTTGTAGAGAGATAAATGCTATCATTGTTCCCTTGTGCATCCCCACCTATTCCATGGTGCTGAAGTAGGAACTGGTGGTATCAAGATTCATGTCACTACATACACCTAGTTGTGGTAGTGATCACAATAGAGCTGAGACATCATTTGTAGCTAGCAGAAGCCACACGACGAGATTTCAATGTAGTTGATCTTCTCATGATCAGTCATAGGCACGTGGTCATAATGGACCCAGAAATCACAAGGGAAGTGTGTTGGAATAATGCCTCTAACTTGTGTGCTCTAGGTGTGGTTGTGTAGAAGATTCCCTTAGTGGTAGGTGTGGTAAGTCTTAGACTCACCTGGTGCAGGATTTTTCAAAGCAGTTAACTTCCCTGAAGCTAACCCTGGTGGAACATGATGGTAAAACTTTTCATCCGTCGATGATGTTGACTCCTACGCTTCATGAGCATGTAATAGAGTCTCAGTGGTGATCCATCGCCTATGAAATCCTGTTTGACCAGATATCCATATATGTTTCACCATATAGATATTCAAAAGGATGGAATCATGATACCATATTCTAGTGAAAAATAGTGATTCCAATTGTGTTTTGAGATGAAGAGGTTAAACTCGGGAGGAAAACTATCCCCAGAGTATATCAGGTCATTCGAGACTGTGCAAGGATATGTCAAGGTTTTATACTGCATTGCCTTACCCCAAATAGTTGGAGTGGGTAAACAAATCCTTACACATATCTCAACTTAGAAGATGCATGTGTGTTCCTACACACATCATCAACTGAAGAAATACTTATGAGTTTGGACCACCCCTAGTGTCCACATTCATTAGAAATACAGAAATGTATAGGTTTTCCTAAAAGAGGTAGAGATAAGTGCGGGCTTGGTATCCACACTTGTTTCCCTATTTTTTAGGATGAAAAGCCTGAAGGAGGGAATAATGTAGAGACCCTATTTTTTTCTAATAAGATTTTAAAATATTTCTAAGAATATTTCCTGAGCTCGATGCTGAGAGGGTGTTCAATTCTATGGCCCGGTGTTCCCAGAATTCATTTTTAAAAAATGTAATTTTTTTAATATTACGCATGTGCGGTTAACTAGAGAGATTAGGATATCTCTTAAAAGATTTATCGGATTGGAAATATGGGACAATGGTTGGGTCCAGAATGCATTTTTTCCTCTAGTTGCAACATAAAATAAGTTAGCACGGGATGTTTGGACCCCTCTCTCATTGGAGGTGTGTTAAATGGATAAATTAAATTATTCATTTATTCATTTAATAGCTCAAACCCAAATATCTATCTAACTGGGACTCAGATGAAAAATTTGAGACCATCGATTAGCTCTGAATATAGGTTTTACCCTAGGTAGAGTTAACCATTGTCAACATTAGGAGGATGGCTTTTGTGCCATCGTGGACGATTAATTAAATAATTAAATAATTGATTATTTTATTATTTTCTGAATTTCTTTTAACCTAGTGAGAGGTTATAAATTCTTGATTTAGAGGGGGTGTCTGCAAGAATTCATTTTTCCCAATGACGAAGAACCCACCCTTTCTCTCCTATCCACTTCTTCCCGTTGATGAATGAAGAACGAAGAACAACAGAGCCTCATATCCAACCAAATCAAAGCATGACAGACACAAAAACTTCTCTCGAATGTTGCACAATTCCAATCTTAATTTGAGGTGACCAAACCATTTTAGGTAGGATTTATCTTTGTGGATTCCATACCACAGTTGAATATTCAAGACGAACGCGAATTAAATAAATTATTTTGTAGATCCAAAAATACTTGGTTGAACTAATTTCTTCTTATTTATCATGAATTTAAAATTTCTATAGTGTGATAAATATTTAATTGTCATTTCCCCATGTTATTGATTCTAAAAAACGATGGTCAAACAAACATGACAATTGATCCGCACTTAGACCATGATCTTTTGTATTTCATCCTTTGTGTGTTATCCTTTGCGTGTTCTTTGCGGTTTCTTCCTCACTAAATAATTAAGCACATCAAGATCTCAATTTCTCATTAAGAGCGGAATACGAATGTGGAGATAATCACCTGGGGATCACATCTCCACTTTTGTCTTTTTTCGAGTTAAATAGAATCTGGAATGGCACGTGGATGGATTCCGCGGTTCGGGACCAGCGCAGGTCCTGTGAGGGTTCTGGTGGTTCATCCATACGATGGTCGGTGCAGCTCCGGGTGAGAAATGCAGTGCGTTGAAGGTCGTTTGGTAGTGTGCGGCGAGTCTGAGGTGACATCGGCGGGTGGTTCGGGTGCGCAATAGGTGGCTAGGCTGCATGGTATGAGACCGGTGATGGAGGACCTCAGCATCGGGATGGCCGGTGTGAGTCGGCGAGGTGGTTCCAGGCAAGCAGGGCTGGGGGCAGTAGATCCGGTGGAAGAGGGCAGCGTGAATGGTTGTCCACTAGTGTTTACATAGAAGAGGCGGGTGAAATCATGAATGAAGACGGGGAGATTGGAGATAGAAAAACGAAAATACAATAATGATAAAATAATTAAAAGAAAATAAGTAATTGGTGCTGATGGATTCCGATACGTAGCAAGGTGATCCAAAGCATGGATTGATTTTGGAGTTAAGGAAAAGTAAATAAATATGTAATTAATAATAATAATAATGAAATATTTTTATTATTAATTTTTATGATAAATCACTTTTTTTACTCTTAACTTATCCGCGTGACCACAATTTCACAAACCATCAACGGCAGAGTGATCCTGACTTCGAGATGGACATTTTGAGTTCAATATTGGATGTCTTTTTTGGGTTTTTGGATTAGGTACCCGAAACACTCATGAAATAATAGATTTAATATTATTATTAAATCTTCGACCCTCCATACCTCCTTGTTGTGACGTCTAATTGAATTTCCATCAGTGGTGATGTCATCATGTCATTATGATGGTTGATCCAAGTCCAATGTTGAATATTAAATTATGGTTTGTGGTTCAAGTCCACAAAACACCAAATAATAATAAAAATAGTAATAGTAATAATAATATGGGATCTTGTATCTGACACATCTCCCTCGTACGGTGTTGAAATGATAAAATGCCTACGACGCGGAAATCCTTGAGGTGAGGTGGTCCTTTTGAGATACTCCATGTGACTTTCGTTGAATGTTGGAGTTTGGCAGGGATGGATCGTACCAGAATCCAACTGAGGCCTCAGCACTAAAATTTATATAGCTTACAGACTGAGTGTCTGATTGACGTGTTGTCTATTGTTTTAGAACCCTTATGACATGACAGATCATCAGGTTAGTTCTTCATGGGACTTCATACCAGTTGAAATACGACTAATGGATTGAGGATCAGTTCTCCCAGAATCAATCGTGTTATGAGTGGGAATCTAGAGGATGGTTGTGAAATGAAGAAGAAGAGCGACCAATGTAGGCTAGCATCATAAAATCTAGATTGTGATGTTCTAGATATACAACTAATCATCCATACCTCTGTGCCAGTGACCAATATGGGTCAGCACCAACAACCAATACGGGTCATCACCAGCGACCAATACATGTCAGAACCATCAACCAATACGGGTCAGCACCAGTGACCAATACGGGTGAGCACCAGCGACATATACGGGTCAGCACCAGCAAACAAAATGGGTGAGAACCAGCGAATAATACGGGTCAGCACCAGTGACCAATACGGGTCAACACTTGGGACAAATATGCATTTGCACCAACGACCAATAAGGGTCAACACCAGTGAACAATACGAGGTCATCACCAACGACCAATACGGGTCAACACCAGTAACCAATACAGGTCAGCATCTAGAGACCAATATGGGTCAGCATACAGTGATGTATACAGTTCAGCAGTAGAGTTACTACGGATTGGATGATATGGATTTATGACTGGTCATCCCTATCCTAGTATCCTAGAAGTTTTACCGGTTCAGTGACTTATCTCGTTTTCATTGTCCTTCATGATTTAGAGCATGCTTGTGATATTATATACCAAAGTAGAAGTTAGTTCTCCCTCGACAGATTGAGGTGCGGGAAACTTCTTACTAGAGCGACTGAGATATCATGGGTTAGAATGGATCAGTGTTCCCCCAACTCAACTTAGTGTCAAAGAGTAGGCCTCTTCACTTGGGCTCCCTTGGTCTTGACTTCAGCGGAGGACTATGATGGCGAGACCTCTAGTGCCTAGCACTAGAGGCAGTTCTAGTAAAAAGTTCCCAATGGAGAACGTCCTTTAGGACGTACAATTAGGAATGGTTGAGTTGTACCTGATGGAGTATATCTCTCAGGTGGGTTCCATCAGGGATGTCCAGCTCATGGAGCGTGTACTCTTGATCCATGATTTATGCTTTGTGCCTTGTTTGGAATTACTGATAATGGCTTCGAGGATGGAGCCTTATGATTCTTTGTGGCTGAGACGAGTATATCTGGATGACTTGGGTCTATGAATGGGCGCATACCTGGAGGGTGTTGTGAGATAGAGATCCCCTAACTCTCTCGTTTTTGTTACTTTGAGAATGTATATCATCTTTTTGGTGGATATGTACACTTTCCGTTCACTCTTGTTTTACATTGTCCCCTCTTACTACTCCCCTCTTCAATACCTCTCTTCATATTCCCTCGAGCCTTCAGGCATCCTACTGAGTATTCTTATACTCACCCATAAATGGGATTTTCCCGCATTTGGTGTCCACTTGCAGAAGAAAGAAAGTCTGATCGTGATATCAAAGGAGCTTATGGATATTGGGTTCTTGGACCACATGCGGTGGTCATGGCATGAGAATCAGGAGTGGGACTCTTCCAGCTGTTTTACTTTTTCACTAGTTGTCGAGTTGTGGCACTTTTCTAGTTGGGTGTGTATTTTTTCCCCCTTCCCTTTCAACTTTAATTTTCATGTACTGGTAATGATTATTGGTCGATGAATTTAAGTTGGATCCCTTTTTATAGCAGTTTGGTACCTTACATTCTTTTCCTATGAACTTTTTCATTGATTTGGCTATGTGTGTGTGTGTGTGTGTATAGGTTCTTAGTAAAATGCCTCCCCAAGATTGTTGTGCCATCAACGCAAGTCGCTAGCCCCTAGCCAATGGAGGCGGGCTTGGGGTAGTTGTACCTTGAGCCCCAGTATGGGTCGGGTTGTGAAAAAGAGTGATGGGGAATGCTAAAATAGGTACGTAGTTGTTGAAAAGGTGGAGGGATTTTTTACTAATTCTAAATATAGGTTTTGGGAAACAAGGTAATAGAAAATGAAAAATCATTGGCTTACCCAGGGTGTTTTCTATTGGTTTTAGACATTAGGGAACCATTTTAATTTATTTTAATCCACTATAATTGGACCCCTATTTTTAATACTTATTTTGGCTTGGAAAATTAAATATTTCAAAAAGTAATGTTTTTAAGAAAAATTTTCTTTTTTCTTAGACTTCAGAAAGCCACTTGTAGTTTTAAAAATTTATTAAAATATATTAAAATACCTAATATTGATAAAATAACATATTTTAGCTCTTCAATAGTGTTAAATTAATAATTAAATAAATATGAAATAAATATTATGTAATTAAATATACATAAATCCTAAAACTGTATTTTTTACTAAACACAAAAAAATAATGTGTTCTAAAACATTCTCATACATTCACCCAAACCAAATTTCAATTTGTTGGTATCAATTATAATGTTTATTTTTTTATAATAATTCTATAAATATGAAAATTTTACCTTTTAAATATAAAACCCTTATTTTTTAAAAAATAGATGTTATTAAGGCTGAGTAAATTTTTTGAAACAGATAAAATTTTATAAGGAAATATAAAATTATATTAACATTTATATATAAGTGAATACTTTTTTAAAAAATATTTCATTAAAAAAATTATTTAGAATAGTTGAGTTTATTTTAGAATTTTATATATTTTCTATAAAAAATAAATGTATGTTTTGTTTGCATCCAAAATTCAATTTATCAAGTTTATAGCAATTAAAATTATTATTTATTAGGAAAACATATGCTTAAAATGTATTTGATGGAAAAAAATTTTACTTATAAAAAAGTATTTACACTATGGTATTAACTCATAACCCCTTATTACACCTGCATGCAACACTATGAAAATGGTGTGAGATGGAGGTTGTTTCATGGGGTTGCTCAACTAAAATCTGCTGAGTGGTAATCTCTACTAATTTTAAATTCTCACATAAGTGATTTTGTTCAATAATTACTTATTTATGTTCAGATTGGGGTTGGTTATGGGTGATCCCCAATGACAATACCTTCCTCACTAGTTCTGACAAATGTGATTTAAATGGAATGACTATACTGTTTGAGGTCATAATTTTTCTTTTTTGTATCAATTATACTTTTTAACTACTAATTTTAAAAAATAATTATAATTATAAATTTAAAAACCATTGTTATAGTTTCTAATTGTCATATTAACTAGCATTCAAATCCTTACAATATCACTTCATTCCTCCAAATCCTTTTTTTATTTTCAAAGTAAACCACATTTTGGGTGAGTATGAACCTTATAAACACCAACACCAGATTCGAACACCTCCATATTAAACAGAATTACAAATCATACAACATTATCGAAAGCCACATTCAAAAATGAAAATTCAAATTAAAAAATTGCAATACAAAACATGGGAAAAATAAGCAGCCTGAGAAACCCAAAGTGAGAGATGCCATGTAACCATCACCACCATCCTAACCTCACCGAACATATCAACTCGTCACCGAAACTGTATTCACATTGACTCATCACCATCACAGCCATCCAGGCACCTTCATCATATCACATCTCCTGGCCACAATCATTGACGCCACCATCGAATTATCGTCCCGTCACCGCCAACCAGTCCAAGCCCTGATCAGAGCATCACCAAAAAATAACATCAACACCATAGTCATCACCAGAGAAAAATAAACACCATCCTTGACCAAGGAAACCATGAACCAAGGATATGTGAATGGTAGAACAAGAAACCTGAACAAATAAAACTCAGAAATGTCTTTCTCGAACAGCCTCGCTGATGAGACCATCGTCACTAGCCCCAAGCCACAAAACCACCAGTGTACTCTAGTTGGAATCCACCGAATCCCACTAACACTGTGAGTGAACTCTCAAAACTCCTCTGGAATGAACACACTCCACAAAATAAATCCATCGAAGAATCCAGATCGAGGAAGATTCTAATGAGATGACATCATATCATCGCTTTACCTTCTCCCCTTTCATCCTCAGCGCAACACAAACTACGCTCATTCCGTCAACACAAAACCAATCAATCCATTGTAAAACCAGAAAAAGGGAAATATGACCAAAGAAAACCCCCAATAGAAAACACCCAAAACCACTGAGAGCAGGGAAGATGGAATAGAGTTTGAACTCTATTCGAAACCCGGAAAAAAACATATAAAGAAATGTGGAAACCGAAGATCGCAACACCAAGGGGATGAATCCCTAAAAAGTAACCGAGGGATGAAACCCCATATGAGGAATAAGAGAGACGCTGAGAGGACCCTCGACACCAATTTGCTATCCCTAAGCCTCATTGTGCCTATCCCTCCTGATCTGACTTGGAGCATAGTGGTGGAAATCGAGGCCAGAGCACACAATGGCAGCCAGAAAGAGCCCTTCACGGAGCTGGGGAGAGGACACCTAGAACCAACGAGAGATAGAGAGAGGAAACGAAACAAAAGATTCTTCCAAGGAGAAAAGAAACCCTAGGAAGAGGAAGATGTCGAGGTGAGACGAGAGCCCGAGAGCGCCCCTCGAGAATGCGATGCTCTCAGAGAATCTTGACCCATGTCTTCTATTCTATCCAAATATCACTTCATTATTTCTCACAAAATTCTCTACAATTTAGCTTATGTTTATATTTTAATTTTCATAATATGATTATTGGTTTACTAATATTTTTTTTATATATAGTGTTTTCTGTGGGAGCAATGATTATAGAAGATTGGTGTGATCCAGACATTCCAATTTTAGAACTTCTATTTTATATTTTTTGTCCATTTGAAAGGTATATCAATTTAATTGGTTTCATAGATGAATAATGTAATGATCATAGAAAAGTGATAAAAAATGTTTCATTATATTTATTTTTTATTTTTATGATATTATATAATAATAAAGAAAATTTAATCACGAAACAAATATCATTTTAAAAAAACATGTGACAATATAGGTTTTTTCTTATTGATATCTACTTGACTATTCTCATTAAAGATGTTTTTTTTAAACTATAGTCAAAAATAAAAACTTCATGGTATACATCTGGGGAAAGAATAATTCTATAGTAGATCTTTATAATTTTTCTTCTTAGTATATTCCATGACTAGGAAAAAATATCATTTATGTTTTTAATTTATATTAAACTCCAAAATTCTTCTTGTATCTCTATAATAGTTTATTCAATGGGGATTTGTGGGAATTGTTCTTATATTATCCCCTATGTATCTTGATCTTATGCTTCGTTGAATCCAATCTCACTCAAACTTTTTCTTTTAGAGAGTTTCTCTATCTTAAGGAATGTGGCATCCCATACAAAAATTATAATTTTTTCTGATTTTATGTATTTGTAATATCAACTTGATTACATGGGGAATCATATAATGATACAGTTTTCCCTTGATGTGAATGTATGTTTCCTGAAGAAACCTTATCATATTCTTTTCATGCACACACATTTCATTAAAAAGACACATGTTTATTTCCACTCAATAATTGGTATGGTATAATGTATAATGCATTAGTGATTACATGATATAATGTGAATTTTTGTATATAAAGAATATACTCAATGTGAACATTGAATATTTTAATTACTAATCATAGAACTTACTATTTCTTACAAGGTGTGGTTCCTCCATCAGTATAAACTATTCCAATGGTGTGTATAATAAGGATTGTGTTCAAATAAAATCCAATAATACCATAAATACTATAAAAAAGTAGTATTAATATATTATATACAAAAATCTTGGTGGAAATTGTTAGTGTTATTAGAAATCTATTTATCCACCTCATTCATGAATTTATTGAATTTTTCAATGTATTTTGAATTGTACCTCCTCAAGTAAATATATCCATATATACTAATATATTGATTAAAATTTATGACATATCCGTAGCCACCTTTTTCATCAATCTAAAATTGCCTAAAAACATTACTGTGGCCAAACATGTTAAGCATGTTAACTCTTTCACCTTTTCTGTAGAATATATTTTATTCATTTTACAATGTAAATGCAAAGGAAAAATATTGTGTGGTATTAGTTCAATCGAATCTAAATAACAACCATTATGTAATTTAGTCAATCATTAATAATATATATGACCTATGTGGTGACTCCATACATGGGTGTGGTATGATTCATTAGAATAATATTTTTTTTCTATTTCCTACACTTCTTTCTCATAATAAAATACATTAAGGCCATTTTGTAAATGTAAATTTCAATAAATTTTTTTTTACGTTATTTAATATTTAACACTGATTTTTTAAATTGAGAAAAAATACCTCCTAATAAAATATAGATAAATGAATAGTTTATTTTTGTAATTCATAGTACATTGTAATAATTTTAAAGATATAAGACCATTATCATTATAAATTTGAGGAGGTAGCCAAAAACTTCCAGTTCTTCCCACATAGCTCTATTTGAAGCAAATAAATCAACCACACCACATGAAAGTTTATTAATATATGAAAGGATAATAAAATATAAAAATATTGGAACCACATGTTGTTTAAAATACCAAATTAGTATAAATTTAAAGGTTCCAATGGATAAAAAACATACATTATGTATTAACATAAATCCTTCCTACTCTTCAGTTTTTATTCCCGTGGGCCTTCTTGGCACATCAGAAACAGATAGAATAATTTCCCCCCTCCCCCTTTGATCTTTCTCTTCTTGGAATCATGGTGTATATAATCCTTTAGAGTAGAGTTAGTATTTTTCTATTTGAATTAACATTCATATTATTACATATAAGGATACAAAAATGTAAGCTTCAAGTCATTATCAGTATAAATGATTATGGTAAGGTGATTTAGGAGTGACTTCTATGTACTGTTCATTTTGAAATTTATTATAATGATAGAAAATATCTGAGGAAGTGCGATAAGAATGAGATTATGAACAATTAATTATGTAGTTTAAAAACCAAATTTTATATAATCTTGATGTAGTTAATCTTTTAAAACACATGGGGTAGAGGTTTTTCACATTATCAAATATATCATGTGAAGTGTTCCTTGGAGATATCAAACTTCCTTTGCCTTTCTCTTCCCTAATAACGATCTATGAGTTGATTGTAAAATTTAAATGCATTCATAGTCTTATAGAATTTTATATTTCACAAGATATGGAATATAAAAATAAATAATTAACATATAACATTTCATCCAAGTGTTTATTTTATCCATGTAACTCTTCCTCACATTCCTCCACATCAGGAAGATCATGATCTGGGTTCTCCAACACATATAACACTCATTCATGGTGTAGTGCGATGTGAATGAATATTTATCATACCATGAATTTTTTGTAGGTTAGGTTATTTTATTTATCAAGTATAGTTCCTAGGGATAGTTTTATGTTTTTTGACCTTTTTGTTTTATTATACAACACTTTAGATATGACTATTATTATTTCATATTATTTTCAAAAAAAAAGATGAAAAAAATTAAATATATATCTTTTACTATTATATAAATTCATAAAAACAATCACCACTGTACTTGGAATGTCTTATTTTTATGACATTCTATGGGCAATAATCCACCTAAGACATTTCATAACTAATGAAAATATTGGTAAATTACATAATGGTATTTTGGTAGGCATGTATTTTCTATCTACTTGATTATATATCCTTGATTCACTGAGTGGACTCCCCAATCTAGAAAACCCATTTGGGTTTCCACAACAATTTCTTTTTAGTCTCATAATTTCTAGGATGGGATATTTATAATAATGTAAAGTGTTAAAGTCAACCCAAAACAATAATTAGAACTCACTAACAACATTATTTATACCAATAATGGTTGGGTCTAAAATTATATTTTATGGTTTCAGTCCTAGTGAAGAAATAGAAGGAAAAGTCTAAATAAATATTATGTGGAGGGATTTTAATTATTAAGTGTCAAAATATTAGTTTATCCATTATATGAATTGTTAATATTAATTATATTTTATGCTATATATTGATCATGTTTTTATAAATCATTTACTCATAATTCATTTTATTAGTTACATAATTACATATTAATCCATTTATTAAGGAGATCGGAGAATTGCATCCATAAAATAAATCATTCATAAGAAATAAATGAAATAAATAAATATATGTCATGATCATGACCATCAGCTAAAGGATTGTTTATTGAGATCAAAATAAATCAAATTATGAAAATATATGAAAAGTCTTTGGGTTGGTCTCAGAAAGGGTTACCACATCGCTCCTCTCCGTCATCATTTCTACCACAAGGGTGTCATCTATATCCCCCCTTGAACTGCATCTTTGTTGAACACTCCTTGAACCAACTCTATGTTCCTTCAAATAATTATTTTGTTACACGTGATTTATAACTCACACGTAGGTGATGATAAAAAATGTTTGGATAATGTGAATTACAAAAAACATTATTAGACATGGATGTCCAATATAATATTGGAGGGAGTGATGATGTGTATGCCGTAATATTTAATTTAATATTAAATAATCTCAAACCCAAGAAATAAAATTTAACAAAATAATACTAATACATACACAATTCTTGTTAAATATCCTGATCGGATATACACATCGAAAAAACTACACATTTAAAACAACAATATCTAAATCATTTAAAATTATTATTTTATATGATTAATCACCCTTCAATTAATCCAATTAACTTTTGTACTAATTAATTTATTCATTATCTATTTTTCTATTTAATCACTTAATACATTCTCATATTCTATAATTATGAATAAAATAAATAAATTATATATATTTAAAATAATTTATGTTCCCAATTTTTACTTCAAGGAAACATAGTGCGTGCCCATCGAAAAAAACTATTATGGTCCTTTTTGTATACAGTGAACTAATAAGACATTAATCATTCATGACATGTGATAAAATTTTAGGGCATGTAATGTCAAATAAAGGACAAATTAAATACAATATTCTTATAATGAATTTACCAATTAAATGTCTGTGGATTATAAATTATGAAAAAACCAGGAAAGACTAATTGATCTGTATTACAAATTGATTTAATATATTATTTAATAAAATATAAATCCAACAAATAACTATGCACTATCAAATGAATGACACATGTACATTAATTAATAAATACTATTTGAGTAATAAAAAAATTACTTTTTGTGTAAATTAATTTATGTTGTGTACATCCACGATTATAATCAGTTTTTTGTAATTGTGTACAAAATAATTTTTAAGTGTGGATTTAATTAAATCATATGTGAATTGACTTTGTGGAATGTGAATTAATTACACTATATGTTAATTAATTACAATATATTTGTATTTGTCACAACATGTGTGTATTAATTACTATTATTATTAATTAATTACCCAATTAATTAACTAAATAAACCATGTATAAATTATTTACACTTTTTATGAATTAATTTCATGTAGTGGGAATTAATTACCCCTTGTGTAAATTAATTACATCACTTCATTCTTAATTTCACTAGGACTATATTATATACCCTCTATTTAAATTAATTAAAATTAATTTCATTTAATTAACCACATTGCAACTATTGACTATATGACCACCACATCATGTGGTGTGACATGGCATATTGTCTAGTTATATGTGTGACCCTAAATTTTTTTCGCAGCACCAAATGATTATTTAAAGGTTAATAATTTATTTTTAATTGATTCTTTGTTATATTGATCTATAATGAATAGTGGAACAAGGGATCATGAGATTCATATTGAAAAATATATATTTAAATATTATTTAACATATAAATATATAAATTATCAATAATTAATAAATAGTTTTACATTTAATTAGACCACTATAATACCACTTACATGTTTAGGGTGTAGTGGAAGCACTTATCAGGGTTTGGGATGACTCAAAAATAATTGAACTTAATAGATATTCTATGAAGTACATGATATGGGATCCATGATGGGGAAATTGTTTTGCTTGAAACGTGATAAACACAAAAGAACATAGAGGATATTTCATATTAAATTTATAATTTATTTATATAATAATATAAAATTATACTTCATTCATTAAATCATTCTTCAATGAAGATGGAATCATTTTAAAACCATTTGGATCTACCATCTTTGAGATTGTATAGCCTAGTTGCACAGTCCCTCTAGAAATGACCTATATGCGCACCTTTGATCTATGAACAATGCCAATGTATTGTCTACTACTGTCATGGTGGATCAATCATCCAGTAGTTCTCTTCTTGATAGCTATGATGATTAATTTGGGAATGATGAATCATCATTGCACTCTATATACTGAGAAGATGGAGGACTTAGGAGAATATACTAGTCTTTAGAGAAGAAACTGCATAGGATTGTCTAATCATGATAGAGAGAACTCTTGATTCCAGTTCTCATAGTGAATCTATAATTCGATCAAATTTATCATAATAGATATAGTATTATATTTATTGAGTTATGGGGTATGGTTAAATATTATTTAATTGATCATAGTACATTAATAATTAATAAAATCCTTTAATAACCCTATTCTATGTGATAATTTTTTAAATATTATTTTTTCATGGAGTTTGTTTACTGTATAAATGATAAATATTATTTTACGATCATAAATATTATTATTTATCTCCAATATCATATTGGTTTCTTCACCATCTTTGATATTTTCTGAATACCATAATAAATATTTAACTAAATATTTACACATTAAATAAAAAAATTAATATTATATATAATTATAATTAATAAACTTATTTTTTAATAAATAATCATATAAATCATGGGATCAAAATTATATATATCACAAATATAAAGTAGCCTTTAGAATAATATTTATTTTTATAATTAAAAATAAATATAATTTAATTGAGATAAATGAAATGTATTTTATTGGGACACTGTATGATTCATCCTCATTGGCATTAGGTGGAATTGGAAAAAAATAAAGATTAGTTTCTACCAAAGGGTTAAGGAATCTAATAGGGAGAAGTTACGTTCACAACATCAATAACCACAAATGTTCATGGACTAGATAATATAATCACTTTTATCAATATCTAATCAAGATGGTTGAATCCTTATGTCATGAAAAAAAGTACTTGATATATCTTTCATTGATTTTCAAGAGTGATGATATCTTCATCACCATGTCCATGGAATTTATTATCATGTTTCCATTCATATCAAGGGTTTAGATTTTATCATACCTAAATGCAAGTGAAAAATCCTGAACCAACTAATTCATTAATAACATACTGGTCATGATGTACCTAACATATCCATTGTATTGTAAACATTGAACATCATCATTTTCATCAATACATCTAATTATGTGAGTCTCAATATAAGATAATAATAATCATAATTTCAATAGATCAAGACACACAGTTATAGATAGGAATATTTGATTACATAAAAACATATGAAATTCATATTATTAGGTCAGACCTCATAGTCTCCCTTAGTAGAGATCACTAAGTGTGAAATTACATATTTGAAGCATTTTTCTCTTCTAATACCTCACACCTGATAGTTGAATAATTATGTTCCCCTTCATGGTTTATCATTCTGATCATATGATAAATAATAAAGAAATATGATCATAGTATTTCAGGTTTTACATCCTTGTAAGGAACTTTTATAACCAATTTTCATGTAGTAGACACCCTAGAATATTATCACATTATTATCATGATAAGTAATGATCAATTTTTGATATGATATATTTAGTCTTCAATTATTTAATTAAATTTGGTAATAGAATGAAAAAATAGTTAAATATAGGATACTTATCCTGAAAAAATCCTATCTGGACTAAATCAAACTACTAATGACTTTTAATCTGCTAACTCTAACATGAATATCATGTTTTTGAAGAGATATAAGTTTCATTAATGTTCCTTATATATTTTGTTACATAATATTTTTCTCACTACAACATCACCTCTTGGAGAAAAACAATTGTAGAGATGATACATTTGGATTATGTACTATATTTTTTTATATGACCCTAGTTCGTCAGACAGGGACACCACTACAGTATTGTAACATTTTTTTGTTTTCATACGTATAGGTATTACATATCATTATTAGATAAAATTACATACCCATAATACTTATTTGGATGCCTCAAAAGTGGAAATATTTTCTGACATAAATTTAGAATATGTAGACACAACCTTAATTGATATCTTCAAACTCTTAACTCATTTATTTTTGGAGAATACATATCGATAATGTTACTTCATATCACAATGATCTATTTTAAAACTAAAATATACATATCCCCAAGAAAAATAATTCATCGCATCCTCTATATAATAAGATTATATCATAAGTTCATCTTATACACATAATGACAGTATTGAAATATTTCCAATGGATGTCTGTGAGATCTAATCGATATCATCTATTGATAATTAAGTCTTAGAAAACATCTATTGTAATACATAGTATGGTGAACATTAATTATGAAAATATAGAAACATATGAAATTATTTTTATTTACAACCTCTCTTCATGTGTCTATGGACACATTTTCCAGTAAAGTTGAAATCCATGTAACATGAGAAACAATCCACTCATAGATTGTTTCTTACTGAATCTCCAATGTATTTTTGAAATACATACCCTAATATAGACCAAACAGTCTCTTATATCTATCATGATGGATCTTGATCCAAAGAATAGATGATGTATTTACTATGTCTATGATTGAAAATCATTTATTTAACCACACATAAATGTTCTTTAAGAATGGTATCTCATTTTTTTCCTTGAATCGGCCAACTGGTGTCTTCATAGAAAATGGAATTCTAAGTGTGACACCGAAATCTATCTTATAATAGCTCATGTAGAGAGACAATCACTGAGTAGGTATAATAGACACATGTTATGCCTCAGCCTATGGTACCTATATACAATCACACATCACCAAAAACCATTCTAATGAGGAATATAAAAAAATTGATATGAAATATGTATACACGCATATAATACTAAATTAGAGTAAGAAAAAAGTATTGGAAAGAAAAATATAAAAAATAAAGCCAATCAAAACTAGAAAAGTGTCCAAATATTTAATAAATAGGTTACTGCTATCAAGACACAAATCCTAGAACTTTATATTGTCCATCTCTTCTAATAAGGCTCCGCGTGATTTTTTTTGTCATATGACTCCATCAGGATTCCTATCTTCTACAAAAGACATGACGCGTGTGGGAATATCCCATTGAAGGGTTAGTATAAACATTCCAAATTAGACACCGAACAATGATGAATCTTAAATCATAAAATAGTATTATAAAATAAGAAAGGATGGTAAAAATCATGATTGTATCAAAGATAGAAACCAAGTTAAAAACTAGGTTCAGATCAACACTGCCAGCCTATAATTATTCTTGAGGATTAATGATAATTCTTGTTTGAGACAAATGACTCATCGGATCATTCTAACGCTGATTTCACTCATCCAAAAGGTCATTCCCATTGGGCCTCATCATAAATAGGTGTGTGTTGGGTCTTAGATGATATAGATACACTAATAAATAATATCTCATAGGGTATATAAGAGTTATATAACCATACCTTGAGTATTGACTATGTTGTGGATCATAGGCCATGAATGTCATTAATCTGATACCTAACCCATCCTAGGGATGATTGATAGAGAATCACACCTAAACCACATAAAGGGATACAAAACTCTTTTTAAAAATATCCCATCTTGGGGATCACTCGTCCTATCCTCATGATGGGATGCCTCACTGTACCCTCATGAGGGTTGACAATGGGAACATATTGAAGTTATAATCAACTACACATAAGAGGATGGGGGTATACAAACTATCCTAGAAGTAGTAAACATTATGTATATGGGAGACATGGAATGTCCTATTATGTTTTTTCATGACCGAGTCCATGGTCATGCCCATATCTTTTGGCACATGAATGTGTACTCTAGAAATTCCAATATACATTGATCTTCTTCATGTACAAGAGTTTTTATACATTACACTGGTCATTATAAATCCCGTGTACCCCTAGGGTACAAGTTGGGTCAATGATAAAAGGTAACAAAATGTGTGATAATTCTTATGGAGTGCGATATTAGTTTCAACGATAAATTCTAGCAACATAAGAAGGGGCTCCCCAGGGTGTGTGTTAATAAAAAATACACACAATTTATATTATGTTTTAAAAGAATGTACACTCCATTTTACATGTATCACGCATCCCACTTATACCTTAGATTCCACCATGATCATTAATAAACAATTTAAGTATATGAATGATGTAGCATAATTCTTTATCATTGGCTAGATTCTAACCATTCATACTCTCAAAATGGCCTCTTTTGCATTGCATTGCTGAAACATCAGCCTTCAAAACAAACACCATCAATATTATCACTAATCTTCTACCATATTCATATAACTACAATCATTTAATTGATCCTAAATATTAACATGATGTAAATATATAGTGGGATAAAGATTGATTGTGTATCAATAAATTTCAATGATTAGTTTAGCCACTAACAAAATGAAATACCAATGATAAACATTTCAAGAATGAAGGAAAAAATCATGAAACATTAAAGTGAGGGAAAATTATTCATTATTCTAGTTCAACATATTATTATTTGTGTACTAAATGAGAAATATAGATGAATCTATATTTAACAAAAAAATCATTGATCAATTCATATTTCCATGACGAAAGTCCTTCAATAGTAAATAATCAATCCATTAATGAATTCATTCACTAATGGAATTAATTGATGTTCTATGTTAGATAAACAAATTTGGGATCAATAAAATCGATAAAAATGACCTATTTCATTTATCGATTGATCTCTAATGGATAATTATTCCTATTTTGTTATCATTGGTGATATCCCAGAACTCTATTGTGGATGAAAATAATTTTTTAAAATCAATCCTCAATCCATAATCTATTTTTGGTCTACCAATTATCTGCACCATAGTCCTCTCAAATCTATAAGAACATATGGATAACCCTGTGACATGGTAATAATTTCATTTAAAATAATATGATATAGATCATTTTCATTAAATAATAAATAAATTATTTAATTTATTTATTTATCATTTCTATCTCTCATGACCACTCTTAATCAAAACACCATAAACACACAATATTAATGTAATGATGAGGGTAAAACCTGAATTCAAAGTTTAATGGCCATCTTGGATTTACTATTTGTGAAATTATTCTTGAGATATTTTTTTATTTATAAAAATTAGGTTTGGGTTACATATGAAATTTATTATTTTATTATATAAACACTGAGTTTCTAGTGGCCCAGAAGAAAACACTGACTCTGTATATAACTCCAATAATATTATATAAAATATTCTAAAGTGTTACATGAAAAAATATAGAGAGTATATTATACCCACCTTCCACAATTATTTACCGAAAAGAAAAAATCATACTATAAATGATGTGTGTACTGAGCTAAAATATGCATCTCGCATACCAACGATCTCCCTTAATTATTATTTTACTAGAATAAAACAAGAACCATTGGAATTTCTCACCCATTAAATGATATTTAGCTATAAATCATAGATCTCTATTAGGTACACTATGATGTTACCTCCATCGTTGATATTGATGCCACTATCATTGATAACATGTCATGGATGACCCAAAAACCTCTTTGACTACATCATGGTGAATAAATAATTCACCTAGTTCAATAATCGTGGTAGAGAAAAATTGTACATGACTTCACAAACCATAAATATTATTTTGAAAGGGACTACAAATATCAGAGAGATATTTGCAACCTAGCTGAACCTCCATAATACTCATCAAGGTAAGACATTTATGAATAAATGGCCTCCCTCGCAGAACAATAGTTTTATTAATAATTGGTTGACATAAGATATCTAAGTCCACTAGGAAGTCATCATCCTCACATATATGATATAAACCTTCTATACAATCTCTCACATGAACAGTAGTCCCATGAGTTCTGAATCCCCTTGATCTACCCATCAAGGCAATGACATACTGGGTCACCAATAAAAGTTTTCCAAAAGAGCCATACCAATGGTGGAGTGACATCTATTATTATATGAAAACTGTACCTAGGGTAGATGATACTTCCAACCATTTCTAAAGTCAATCATTGAAGCCTAATGCATGTTTTCTAGAGATGAAATGGTCTACACTATCGTGACAATGGTCTCAGGGTTGAAGGACATGATTGAATGTTACTGTGTCCAAATGGAAAATTAAAATACTCTCCAAAAACATGATGTGAATCATTCATTATGTTCTGAAATTTTAATTTTGGGAACCCCATGAGGTCGTACTATCTCCTACACATAAATGCATCCCATTATCTCCATGAAACTCGACTATTGAATGACAATGAAGTGGTATGACATAGGTAGTAAATATATGATTACCAAAAAATCATTGAGACTAAATTATGATCATGTGGATCCAATGAAAAATTTCAATGGTGATACCATCCCAAATAAACATTTTTATATCAAGGGGTTGATAAAACTCTACTAGAACTTGATTCTCAACCTTTTCCTACTAAAAAGTGTGGCATTGATAGATAATCATAGATAAAAAGATCTTCATCCCAGACTATCAAAACTAACCCCAATCAACATGGTAAACATTTCCCACTCCTATAAATTATTATATGGGTAATTTTTTGAAATATCCTCATTAAAAACTCTCACAAAATTGTTGGTACTATAATCCAACCTCAGAATAACATGGTGTTCTCCTCGCCTATTGAAATTCTAGTAGGAGGAATCCTATTGGATATATAGTTGGAATTATTTCCAAATAGATAACTAAAAGATGAACATATATATATTTTTTATGATTTAGAGGGGTAAAAGAACATAAAATGGAGGTAATATTCACTTGGATCTTTAGCTATGGATAACTGCAATTATTCCAACTACTCTGACAGCTTACTCAGAAACTGCAAACAGAATCATCCGTAATAGGCATCTTCCACCATGTTCTAAATTTGAGGATTATAAATTAACTAAAATACATAATAATATTAGAATATTGTCCTTTTAAATTTCTTAAAATTTTGTATCTTATATGAAGAAATATACTTTTTACTAATGGGGTTATATTAAATGTTAAATATCTCTTTCCCAAAAGGTATTCTCTCTAAATATTTATGAAGAAAAATACTACATCCAAATCTAAATCCACATTGTCATAGTTCTAACCAAGGGGTATCATCTATGATGTTGTAGAAACAATCATCACCTACCTCAAAAAATTGACACTTAAATGAACAATGTTGGAGGAATTGCAAAACACCACAAAATAAACACCCTACACTAGAGGTATCTAGATTGTGGAACATAACAATCTATTCTATACCTCATGAAAATACTACAGTAATCTCCTAAAAATCATGAAATTGTACCCATTTCTGGTCAATATATTGAAGGTTTCCAAAATCCTTGTGAAATTTGGAAAAAATAATCAACATTTACCTACCAACCAAATGAAGCTACACACCTAATTCACAATCTCGTGTGAATCCCAAGCTATTACTACCACAACCATTGATGGATACACTACTAAACCCAATTATAAGATGAAATAATCCAAGAAGTGTACCAATTGAATCTAGATATCACACCTTTAGAGCACTCTATAATGATGGTTCTTTCAGAGATTTTCTAGAACCATCCAAAAAAAATTCATATGGTCATCCTCTAACATCGAGGACAAAAGGATGTTGTTGATAATGACTACGATAAACAAGTATATTAAAGGATGAGTTATAAATCCCATATGTCCCATGAATGGTAATAGGGTATTTTTCATGCTGAAGGGCATCACTAAATATGCATAATGATCATATTGACCATGAAATGTTGTTTTTAGAACATCCTTCTCTAGATTATAGAGCTGGTTATAGCCGACCCAGAGTTCAGTCCTCACGAACCTCTTTACAAATTTCAACTAGTCTAATATTTCATTTATTTGTGCGATTTTATATAAATTTATTATTGTCATCTGGTTTGGGGGATAATAATCCACTCATAACCTCAAGACCCAATCAACCAACGTGGAGAAAAGTATTGGGGATAACTATAGGGACACATTGTGACGTAAAAATTGCTTCCTCTAATAATCCTCAAACCGAACCTTCATATAATGAAGATATATGGGGTTCACCTTATATGCTAGCATATATATCTACGAATTAAACTGGTTTGTGACTATGCATAAATTAATCATTATGTGGGGTGTTAAGTATAGAATTTCCTTAGGGGAAGGATACATCATACTATACCATTATAGCAGGAAACTAAAATCACATAACATACACTAATCAATGTATAATATAATAAAAGTAGCGATAAATCATTTATATCCTCATATGTATAAACCTATTCTACTAAATGTGGGTTTCACCCTCTCCAATGATGAAATACCATGACCCATTAACTCGGAGACACCACATACCTAGCTTAAAAACTCAATTTTTGAATAGAACACATAGATAATTTCCATACCTATCATAATGTCAAAATTCCTCACCATGGGCATAAAAACATTCCATAATAATCTCTTTCATATGGTGGTCAATCCATATAATCAGAAGAAGTGTCGAATCATTAAAACTATCCTAGTAGGAGTCTCTAAATGAAATGGTTGAGTCAAGGACCCCACTAGAATCTGTAGATTTTAATAAAGGGATGATTAATTTAATGAGATGGTCTCACCCATGTCTATTAATATAGTATCTATAGTAGAGAGGACATATAATCTACATAGAAAAATCAATAGAACCTCTGCATCATAATCCTTCACTGACTACATCTTCCAACATCCCTGATTACTGACACCTAGAGCATTGCGTTTATAATTGTTTTGGTGGTTGTAATATATGAAAATATTATCCATATACTATTTATCTACCATCTCTTTAACCACGACTTCCACTATATATTACTCTATGCACCTATTAACACTTCTGTGTAGTGGAGCACAATCGAAATATATGCCTGATTCATAGTAGGTTACATAATACAACACTGTATGTCCTTACCCATAATAGGAGTTACATCACCAATCCCTAGAATGATTGGAGTAATCCAAATATCCATAGAAAATAAATTTTTTTTTCTTGAGACACTCTCTAAAAACTCCTTGATCTCTTGGATCACTAATTCTATCATAAGCTACAAGTTACTTAATTCTAGGCTCTAGGGTTCCCAATACATGATCCAACTATTGAAAATTTCTATTCCAAAACTCTTACCACCACAAAGGTATTTTCTATTGTCCTAGTATATAATGGTATATAAAGAGATACCACTCATGAATAGATATCTTGGGAAATCTATCACTCAAAGGTTTATTCTAAAAAGTAAAACACATAAACAATTACCATGGACTACTGTGTGAGGTTTGTGAAATATAATGGACACTCTAATACTATAATGATTCCATAATGGAGAAATAGAAGCATCTGGATATAGAATTCATGCAATTTGACTAGGTTATACTCCTCCTTGAAGAGGTTCCCAAAATCATTCCATGTGAGAGTATCCTTATAATCTTTCTGCATCACCCATTACTACCAAATCCCAATAGATCCATGAAGAAGTATCGCCCAAGGACCACCATAAGATTATGAGGCGTCCTAACTAGCTGGAGAACTCAGTAAACAACCTTGTTCCATCACTTTTCTACTTTGGAAAATTTTGTGCCTCGAAGCATTAGGGATACCTTCATTTGTAACTTTTGACGTGTTCTCTCCATGTTTACATCATATATAGGTGTTATTAGGACTACCATATTTTCACGTGGTTGATATAATACTGAAAACGAACCTAGAGGTACTACCTCCTATAAATGCCCCTAAATTGAAGACTCAGTTCAAAGTAGGTCATCATCATTGTCATACTATAGAACCCTCGATGGGTTTCATCAGGAATCTGTCCTATAATAGTTATGATGCACCACACTAAAAGATAATATATATATATTTAGCTGACCATTAAAGGACCTAGAAACCACAACTCATTGTTATATGATGCATATATTGATGTTCATCTTATAACTAGTTCATATATGCACTGAGTAAAAAAAAATCATTTTTCTGAGCCTTAATGAATGGATACATCAGCTGACTCACCAACACACTATTCCAAAGAATGAGATCCAAAATCATGACGCTTCCACTCTATATAATTAGTTCCCAAACCAATCCTTACAACATGACCATCTCCAAATTTAGGTCTCATGATAACCCGCATTATTAAAACCCATCCCATTGTGGCCAGTATGGACTATAGAAAACTAATTATGACAACCCATGGACACCTAAAATTGGATTGGGGAAGGATACAAGCATTATGTATTCATATACATCACATGGGTGGCCTTAACCCAAGGTAAATATACATAATAAAATCTTTTAACACTAATATAATGTTAAACATAAATAAATAAATGATACCGTACATACAGTCACACAAATAATCCCATATCATAGTATGAAACATGTGTAGGAATAAATGAGGAAGGAATACAAGCCCAACAAAACTGTAAAAGGGTCGAACCTATTATAAAATATATCACTATTATTGGTAATGAACTCTTGGAACTGTTTTTTGGTTTGTCTATTACAATTATGTTCCAGTAACTATTAGTTCCACTAAGACTATATCTATAGGGAAATCATCTTCAGAACACAAAACACATGCGGGAAGAGCATATACATGGTTGATTATAGACATACCCAGAAATAAAACTAAAAATTAACAAAGACAAAGCATCTAAGATATCGAAATACTAAGAATAGGTGATAAAAACCAATATATTATCAAATATAGACCCAATTAATCAATTTAATCTCACATTCAAACCACAAAACTAGAATTCTACCTTAGGATTCATGACAACTCCAATCCGAGATAACTCACTCTTATATCTTATTAACATTTTTGGAGCACATACAAGAGGTCCTTCACATTTGGACACTCCATGAAGAGGTACACACTAAAACTAAAAATATTTTGTTATAGAGATAGGGGATCACACCTAGGGACATTGGAGGATACCAATCCTTACCCTATGAAATCTTCTAATATGAGGATAATGTTCCCTAAAATATAGTAAGGGTATACCAAATACAAACTATATAATAATGATACAATATCTCAGTCTGACCAATATGGAGGGATACTTGACTCTATTCCAAACAAACATTTATTGGGGATCACACATCCTATTATCATAATGGGATTACTCAACATACCCTCATAGGGAGGAAGAAGGGAATGAACCCAATTGATACTCAATAAGATTGGATATGGATGGGGATTAATCATAATATTTATGTAGTATATGGAATTTTTATAGAATACACAATGTGTCATAGTATTTAAAAATATTCTCAAGTCTATGGCCATGCTAGTTTCCAAAGGCCCATGGTTTTATACTCTTTTTATGTCTATGTACACTGATAATGACAGTGTACACTAGCCGTGTTCATAAAAATTAATAATTACTCTTGCTTTTGTACCCATTGGGTACAAGTTGGGTCACATATCATGGTTATATGATATCTTATAATTCACATGATGTGTGATACTTATTTTTACATGTAAACTATAGACACAATTTATAGGGCTCCATAAGACATGTGTTCTCCTAAACAATTCAATGTGTATATCAGGTTTTCAAAAAAATTATCAACTAGTATACCTTTATTAACATTCCACCTATTCCTCTGATTACATGATGATCATCACTTGATAACTTGGATCTATGTTTGACTAAGACTGAGATTAAAATTATGTAAATATTATTCTCTCCTATCTTCTTGAGAATTCCTCTAATGACATTACATTAAAAAAATTCCAAACTTATATATGAAACCCCTCGATATAATTCTTGATCTTCAATCATCATCATTGCATCATGATTTTTCATTAAATAATAATTTCAAAACCACTGTAGTGGTCAGTTTCACCAAAGATCGATTGTGCAAGGATCAATTTCTAGGTATAGTCTCACTACTTGTCAAAAGAAATAGAGACAATGAATGTATGATGAATGAGGTTAGAAAATCACAAAACAGAAAATATTGGAAACAAAAGTAAGAAATTTTTTGGTTGAATATAATCTATTAATGAAGAAAATGAATATTTGGAATAATCCTCAAGGATCAGTAGATCATGATTTAATTCCTAAATCTAGGAAAAAATCAATTGATTATAAATCAGAAATCATTCGATGAGTTAATTATATAAATGTTGTAATTAATGTATGATGTGAGGGAAATAAGATAGAGATCAGAAAAATAAAAATTAAATTCCATCATAATTTTTTTTAGTCTATGATGAAGATAAATTTCTATAGCACTTTCATTGTTGAGATACATGTGATTCATTATAGGTGTCAAAATCCTTGGATAATTGATCATTGATCCATGATCATGTCTTCATCTTCCAAAGCTCTCATCCATAGTAATTTAAAATGTCAATGGATATGAGGATAACCCAGTGATCTATCCAAAAATGCATAGAAATAAATTATGATCTAGATCAAAGACCAATTAATATACAACAAATTATTCAATTAATTTATTTGTCTATTACTTTTTCTATGACTTCTCTAAAACAAAACATCTCACACATAAAAATTTTACAACATACGTTGTGTAAAACAAAAAATTTGAATATAATGTATATCCAAAATTTTCCATATAAAAAATCATTTGAAATATATTCTATTATATCATAAAATATTGTGACAAATGATATACTAAATTTAATATTTTTATTATATCAGCAATGAGGCTCCATATGTCCATGAATCCCACAATAACTCTATGGATTACCCGAAGAAAATTCTAAATAATATTCCAATGAGTAACATTGAAAAAATTGGCTCATTATATTTTTTATAAATTTAATGTCATCAACATAAACTATTATGAAAATAAATTCACTCCCAATAATAATTTTATACACACAAAGTTCATATTCATTTATTTCGAAACCAATTTCCATTATTTATTCATAAAAATGAATATTCCATGACATGATTAATTTTGTTAATATATATATATATATATCCCTATAAAATTTAAACATTATTAGAATAAACCTAAGTCATGAACCCCTCATTTTTTATCTTATTTAAGTAATTCAAAATTTTCTCATTTCGGAAGGATATTTTTACATCCAACTACTACATCTCAAAGTTATGGAAGTTTTCTATGGAAAATATAATTTTGATGGAGTTATGCAAGAATCCCAGTAGAATATTTTCATAGTAGTCTATAACATGACCCTATTTGTGCCCCTTTTCATCCCTTAATTCTTTAATAGTATTGAATTTTCCATCCATGTATTATTTATTCCTAATTAACTATTTTGAAATAATTGTATTAACATTAACTAGAGGATCCCCCAAAATTAAGTCATGGATTTTGTGCATGGAATCTTTTTCAGAATTTATTTTTTCATTCCATATAGTAGAGTCTATTCTATTTACTACTTCCTTATATGTGATATAAAAATTATTATCAACTAATAATAAATAATCATCCTCAATTACTACAAACCCATATCAATTAGGGTCAATAACATCCCTTTTA
Source organism: Viscum album (assembly GCA_963277665.1). NCBI lineage: Eukaryota > Viridiplantae > Streptophyta > Magnoliopsida > Santalales > Viscaceae > Viscum > Viscum album. The sequence goes on along the minus strand of OY728165.1, from coordinate 1,266,069,824 downwards.
AAACTACAAAGTTCATGTGTCTTTCAAAAAAAAATTTCCTTGGTGCTTTTTAGAACATGTTCCTATACCATGTATTATGTATTTAAAGAATAGAATTAATTAATTTATATTTCTCTAACACTATAACATTTAGTGATGTTATCAATCTCAAGGAACATGGAGTTTCATTCCACTATTTCTATTTATACGAGGGATCATATATGCAATATCCTTTTATTTCTTTGGATATCGTGTATTATTTCACTTGGGCCTTAAGGTAAATAATTTTTTCCTAAACAGGGTTTAAAATAATATTTATATCACTAAACTTATATGACCAACAACATTGATTTCCACTCTCTAATTGGTATGGTATACCATCTACCATTTTATTTGATATTTATTTTATTTTGTCTACGACTATCATTAATTCATATCTCCAACTGTTCTATGGAGGATTTTCACGATAGAATAATAACATCAACCTGTCCAATAATGTGAGGTTCATCCTTTCACTTTCTACATTCCACTATGGTATATTATGAGTTATGAATTTTGATAAAATAACATACTCTTAAAAATAGTGTATGAGGAACTAATAATGATATTCTCTACCATGGACTGAGTGGAGTTTCATATTCTTATTACCTATATGGTTTCACACTCATTATTGAATTTGTTGCCTTTCTCAAAGGATTACAACTTATGCCTCATTATGTATATATACCAATACATACTAAAATGAATATTTAAATTTATGAAGTATGAGTAGAAACTGCTTTTTTATATTGGGAATTCAATAGCCTCATAATTTTGAACAAGCTCCATAATATTTATAGCCATTTCAAAAATTATACAGAATATAACATTGGTCATTTTATCATATTAACATGTCTGTCCAAAACAAAGTGGTTATAGTTAGAATATATATAAATAACCACATTTATGTAACATAGTAATTTGGTATTTTCTTATATAACCTAAGTAGTGATACCATAGCTAGGTATGGTATAAGTCATGAATTTACAAGTCATTATCATTTCCAAATATTTTTTCTCACCATTTAATACATAATTACCATTATATAAATGTGTCTTACCAATAATTATTATTTATTTATAAAACTAGAATTTTTTTTCTGATTGTGAACAAAAATCAATGACTATAAAATTTATATATAGGAATAAATTTTTTAACATATTCCATATAGTTATGATATCCCATAACCTTCATATATCATTCATTTCTTCTTCATCATCATTAGTAAAACCATTACTCAGACAACCTTGTTTGTTCTCTTATCATGATTTCCCTTTAAGGACAAAAATTTATTAATTCCAATATAATAAACACATAATACATGCATCCATAAAAAATACATTAGTGATTCCATTATTCACATTCATAAATTAAGCAAAATTTTATATTCTATTCATAAATTACTAACATTGTGCCATTATTTTCTTCACTCAAAACATCTTCCTATTCCAATAAAATATTCACATGAATTTTATCCCCACATTATCAACACTGAGGATTAGAAATATTTTTTCATCTATTTTCTTCATGAATGAAATTCATTATCTTATTAGTTCTGCTAACAAACTTATCCAATTTGAGGTTATCAGTCGTATAATGGTATAGTTGATTAAGCATAATCTTGCAGTTTCAAATTCTATCTCCCATTTCATTTGATTTCTCAGTAGGATAATCATTTAACTTCCCAATGCATTCTAAATTGACAAGATACCTTCATGTTCTAACCATTAAGTAAAACAAAAATTAAATGTGTATGAATAATTATATAATTATTAGATTCAGCTATCATATATTCCTGAAATATAACTCATAGTGTATCTAAATCAAGAAAACTTCTTCTCAATCTATGAAACCTTATGTTTATCCAAGTTTATATAATTTAATTACAATTTTTTTTGATTATATCCTACACATAGACATATCCCTATGGTTTTCACCAAGGATTTCTAATCCAAATCTCCAATCATTAACTAAAACATATTCTGATACCATGTATAGTGGTTCGAACATTTCATATATAAATATCACAACATTTTGATGAATATTCAACTATAAAAATATAGATCGACTCTATAATTATAATGGGTTAGATTATTTAGATATTATATATTAAATCTTATAATTTCATGGAACATCTTAAAAATCTCCCATAATGATCTTCCAACATGGTACTCTTTCTATGAATATCATACATGTATCATTCTTCATAACCTAGGAGATGAAAAAAAAGATAAGCCCAGAAGCCTATAAAGGGTATGCAAGGGACATATAAATATATTATTATAAAAATCTTAAAGATAATACTTATGGTATATGATCAGGGATATAATATACCAATTTCATACCCAATCTAACAATGATCATAATAATATGTTAAGATATAAAAATTAACTATTTAAAAAGTCATGAATCATCGGAATGAGAAATCATCATAACTAAAAAAATGATAGATAAGTTCAATTCATAATTATATTTATAAAAATAATAATTATAAAATCTATTTAATATGTCTAGGTTAACTAATAATATCATTTGTAGCATCCATGACCCAGATGCCTCCTAAAATGGTGCCCCGAGCCCAGTGGGTCACATGTCCTCAATCGCATCTTTCCAAAATTGGGAGGTTGTCGGCTTGTAGTGAAGGACATGGTGAGTCAGTGGGGATACTATTCCCTCATTACTATAGTATAATAAAAGAATTCAAATACATACAATAGAGGAAGATAATAAATAATTTGTCAACTGAATGTAAGACAAGACAATAATACATATATAATATAGAAACGTCACATATATAGTGATGTAGATTATACATGTATCTATAAAACATAACAAAAGATACATTGAAATATAATAAAATATTAGTGTCCAAAAAAAGATCAAAAAGTGACCATAGCATCTCCATTCTCATCATGGTCTTATTCCCCCCTACTCTAACATTGTTATCAACAACCTATTCAAGGGAACATTCCATTATTATCACATGAAACCATATAATCTACATGGGTCTCTAACTAGGATAAAATAGGGTGTTAGATACACATCCATTTACGAAACCACCATTGTTTAGTATGTTCTAACAACAACATAAAAAGTTGTAGAATGTGTAAAGAAAGAATTAATGTATGTGTAAATGCCTATGGCATAAGTCTACAACAACAAGTATAATCAAAATCCCTCAAGGATACCTACAAAAGAGATAGATCCTAACAAGAATGATATAAGAAATTATAAAAAATTCACTCAGCCAAACCTTAAATTAATTTGTATTAATAAATGAATATCCACACAATATACAGAGGTCATGTTTCACATAACCACAATGTATACAGAACTGTATAAATCCCACAACCTCTCAATATACTGAAAAGTAGTCCCCATGGGACAGATCCAAGGTGTTATGTACCAAGGAATCCATGTAATAAATATAGGTTCCGGAGGGACGGATCCAAAGAGCTTATCCAAGATGTCCCATAGTGTCCCATTAGAATCCCAGTGGAAACATGGTTATGCACTGGTTGGGTTCCTAGGATCATGGTGATGGTATGTCCTACACAAGCCCAATCAATCCAAATCCCCAGGGTAGAAAGGCCTGAAGAATCCCACGAAATCAAGAACCAATGGGCAGAAGAAACCCAAGGCGTCCACTACCTCTTTCCAGATCCATGTGGAGTATTCCATGTCATCTATCAAGAAATTCATTATTGAATTAAATAATTCAATTTGAACAACATTCCATGTGATTATTCCCACTAACATCGACCTGCACAATCCATGAGTATACCCACTCATGAAGACGATTTATAAAACACAATCATATGGGCCTACATTCCCAATAAAACCATTTAATAATCCATCATCCAATTCTTATAGGTATACCCACCAATATTTTCCATTAACATGGAAAAATATCAAAATAAACAAGTCATCACAATATATTCATTATGAAATGAGGCAGTACATCTTCTAACAAAGCTATTCAATCTATCAAATCTTTAACGGGATTCCTCTACCCAAGAAAGCACATGAACACACCCCTAGGGTGGTTTAAATAGGAATAAAAATGTATTTCCCATTAAGTCACAACCCATGTGTGGAACTGAAATTAGTAATGAGAGCCAATTCACATAAACAGAACCTACAAGAATCCGGACAATGTTTAACTAAACCTACGAAAAGTAGCTTACTAAAAAACAAGGCCTCATCAGAAATTATAACGAGCAACGAAAAGGTTGAAGTCCTGGAAAGTACTACAAAATCTGAAATAATGTATAGATCACATACCTCAGCTCCATAGTAGATGGATCATCTAGTATCAATTATCGATTTGTCAGAATTTGGAATAAATCTAAAAAATGGATGATGAATGAGAAATTATGCCATATGATCCTAAATACAAATAGAATAGTCATTGTTCTGAAGAATAAAGAATGAATAAATAGGAATTGATTAATTAGTGGTGTGGTTCCCATAAGACCAATATCATAATAATTGATGTTCAGGAAGCTTCTATAATTGAAAACCAATTTAATATGGCTTTAGGCTCTCAAAAAAAGAGAAAGTTCTAATGTGAGTAAAAATATAAGGCTACAATATCTTTAATAAAAAAACCCAGTGGGCTAGTACACAATATGTAGGAAAATTAAACGGTGTTTAATTCCCCATTTATTTCTAATCAAGGATGGATAAACGTCGTGGTGGACCAACACACGACATGTGTAGATGTACATGATGAGTAGGCCAAGTACACATTGTGTACCCAGCCTACAACCAGTTATCATCATTTTTTCATCATATTTACAAAAAAAACTCAATCGTCCCATGGATCGCCTAATTATTTAATTCAAAATTGAAAGAAATCAACAATTAACCTCATAGTAAATATTTTTACCCCATGAAAATACCGAGATCATACATTTTTCCCCCCATAAAAAATTCATCTTTGAATTAATCTCAGAAGGGTGGTCATGATTCATTTATGAACAACTCCAGCCATTAAGCTTGTACATCAGCCTTTGTCTCCCAATTCTCATCATATAAATGGTCTTTCTTCCTTAGCATTAGTTTTAGTGGAACAGACTGGCCTCATAGAACCATCATTCTCTTGTCAACGATACAAATTAGATGCTCATCAAAGGATGCATCAACCTGAAGCTCTACCTCCTCATGATGAAAATCGTGAGACAGTTCTGAGTGATAGCGGTGCAACATAGATACATGAAAGTCATCCTGCATCGATTAGTACCTCTAAGGTAACCGTAACTGATAGGAAATCGACATGAATCTCTCTAGATTCTCAAACATCACGACATATCTCGGTGAAAGATTATCATGTCTCTTGACACGTCTATGTACTAACTTCAGGAAAAATGATTGAAACACCAATCTCCAAACTTGAACACTAGAGGTCTTCTATGGTTATCGATGTAAGATTTATGATGAGTCTACATAGTAGGTATCTTCTTCTAAATCAACTGGACCTACACAGATGTACCTAGTACAAGATGAATTCCCATTAAAGTTGTCTCTACTGCCTCTAACTAGCACAGGGGTGATCAGTTTAACCTACCATATACAGCCTCATAAGGATCCATCTATTTCATTTCCTAATAACTGTTATTATTGGAATAGTCAACTAGGGGAATGTGCCACTCATATGAGCCCCCAAAATCCAGTACACATGCTCTCAGCATATCATCTTTCCCTTGTATCATACGCTTTGACTAGCCATCAATCTGAGGGTGGTATGTTGTGCCCAAGAGATACTGTTTACCCAGTGACCTCTGAAAAATATTTTAGAAATGAGAGGTAAAGAAGTCACACCTATAAACAATGATAGTGTGTGTGACCCTATAAATTCATACCACCTCTCGAATTAACAACTTTCTGAGATCATCAACATTGAAGGACTCCTTGATCTACATGAAATGAGAATCCTTCATAATTATGTCAATAGAAACCCACGCTGTATCATTACCTCGAGGAGACCTTGGTAATATAATGACAAAATATATCAGGTGAACGTCCCATTTACACTCCGAAATAGGTTATTTCTATAAAATCTTTACTATTAGCGGACGTTCTGCCTTCACTAGCTGACAGGTGGAACACCTAGTAACAAAACAAGCTACATCCCTATTCATACCTGCCCCCTAGTACAAATGTCGCAAGTCATGGTACATCATGGTGGACTCATGAATCACTGACCAAGATAAATCAGGATACTTCCACATCAACTCCTCATATATATCCATTGAATCCCAAACACATCTATGGATATATAGGATCTCATTGCTGCCAATCGTGTGACCAGGAGGAGGGTCCTCACCAACCACACCTTCCCATAATACTAAGACTTCAGAATATGATAGATGCCTCATCTTAACTCATTCATGTTGGGTATAGGTCACATCTACTAATGAGAGAAATGTTTTCCACTATTAACCATGAAACTCCTGACGCATCTTAGAAAAAAACTTCATAAGCTTCCACACACTACTGTCCAATTTCAGCACCTATTTCTAAGTCATCCTACATAGTGAATCAGCCACTGAATTACCTTTACTATGAATATAGGAAAATAATGATGTCAAGGGAATATCATTACTCCTCCTGACATCATTACCTCATATTCAGATAATGCTGTGTAATGATATACATGATGATTTAGAGGCCCGAGTACACGAAAAACACACTTTCAAAAAATAGTGTTTCTAATAGTGTAATGCATGAAAAACTACAGCCAACACGAGATCATGAGTATGGTAGTTCATCTTGTGAGGCCTCATATATTAATACCCATACACCACAACTCATTCTCCCTACCCTGGCACTACCTACAAACCAATACCTAAAGTGTCATAGTAAACCATGTAACACATGAACTTCCCTGGATGTATTTGGGCAGGTGTAGATGATAGCATCCCTTTTATATCCCTAAAGGCTATCTCACAAGAATTATACCACACATCATTCAAACCCTTCTTAGTCTAACTTTTCAATGACAATTCTATGTTTGATAATTCCTATATAAATTAACTGTAATAACTGGAAATCTCAAATAATCTACATATTTTAAAAAATTAATTGGTTTTTAATAAAAAAATATAGATTTCACCATCTCTGAGTCCACAGATACTTCTTTCTATGAGATGATATGACCTAGAAAGTGAATCTAATCCATCAAAAAGAGTCTGTTTCTGAGCATAGTGTATAACTAATTATCTCCTAGTGCATTCAGAATGATCTCAAGATGTATGGAATGATCATTTCAATTATGAGAATACACCAAATATCATCCATGAAAACTACTAAAAAATAATCCATGTAAGGATGGAAATGAAAACCGCTAGGATGTTAGTGAGACCAAACAACATAACCATATACTCTTATATACCATACGTTCTATGAAAGGCTATATAAGGTATGACTATTGGTCGAACATGTACATGGTTTTAACCTATCCTTAACTTGATTTTTGAGAAAACTCAAGCTCTTTGAAGTTGATCAAGATGATAATATATCCATGGATTGGGATATCTATTTTCAACCATTAGATGGTTCAGTTTCAGATAATCCACATATACTTTACTAGTTTTGTCCTCCTTTTTGCAAACAGTACTGGAGAACCCCACAGAGAAGTATTGGGTCTGATAAACCCCATCTCCTCCTACTCCTATATCAACCTCTTGAGCTCCTACAACTTTGTAGAAGTCATCCTATAAGGAGGAATGGACACTAGAGAAGCACCCCATAATAGTATTATGGAGAACTAACCCTATCTCTCAAGAGGTAAACTTGAAAATTAATCTATAATGATGACCTGAAGGTGCTCAACCAATGGAGGAATGTCTTCCTGACTCACTCCCTAATCATCAAGAAACAAACAAGTGATATGGGATATAATCCCACATGGACCATGTTTCCCTGGTACAAATCATCTTTCATGGAAATACCATTCACCCTTGTGAATGGACACTACACCCTCTAGTGATGAAAAAGCCACCATTTGATGAAAGCAGTCAACATAAGCTTAATAAACCATGAGCCAGTCCATTCTAAGAGTGACGTCAAACAATGTCATATCGAGGACATAAATATTCTAAATGATGTGACACACTATGACCTCAATGGGACACTCCATACCTTTGCGTGCCTCACATATTCTAACTCCAAATAGTGTAAATTTCATTAAAACTCCCTCTAAAAGAAAAAAACAAGCCTGAGGCTCTTAACCACTCATGAAGGGATAAAACTGTGTGATGAACCTATATCGAAAAGAGTATATTAAATTGTAGAGGATACAAATATCATATCTATATCCCTTGATTATCTGGGATCCTACCAATGTTGGTTCTGTTGCACTGCATATGTTTGGCATGTACTGCGACCCTATAACACTGCTTGGCTACCCTGGGATGATCCACCCTGATCTCTCTATGAACCTGGTGCCTGGATTCCATGACCACCACCTCCACTTCCCTGGCCATACCGGCCATCACTGCTCCATAATTAAGCCTGACACAGAGCCGAAGAAACGTCTCCTAATCCTGACATCAGATCTGACCTTACCACTCATTACTGGGGGGAATTTCTTACAAAACTACTACATATGCCCCGTCCTGCAGCAAGATCGGCACTCGACTGGGTAATAGTCTCACTTATTTTTCATCTGTCCTCACATACTACACTGATGTAAGTATATCATGCTCCATACACCCATACACTAACTAGAACTCTTGTTGTGGGAAGCCTTAAAACGACACTTACTACTTGAATGCATAGATCCACAATGTCGACAAATTGCACTCCCATATTCTGTACACCGAACTTACCTCAAGTTCCACATCATCATATGCACCTATTTCACAATCTCAGTGATATAAGGAAACTGAAACACATTGAACTGATATTTGATAGCATGTGTGAGGCCATCCATGAAGAGTCTCGACCTTGATATCTCAATAGTAAGATACATTAGTGCAAAAAACTGATGCTCTGTAAAGCATATCATGTATTCCATAACCATCATCCCGCCCTTCTCCAGATGCATAAACTCACATGACCACTCTTCTCACATAGTGATGGGGTAAATGTAGTGGTTGGAGCAGGTTTGAAAATCATCCCTACCCATATCTCATAGCTCATCAGTATGTTTCAAAATGTCGCACCAGTGTTTTTTCACACCACATAGAATATAAGTTACGAGCTTGACCCTCTGTTTCGAAGGCATCTCCAGATGCTCAAAAATATCTAACATGGTTTCTATCCATAGCATTACATCCTGTGGACTTATATCCCTTGAAAAGATGGGAGCATGCTACTATTGGAATACCCATTTCAACTCATTCATAGTCAATGTTAGATGTTATGCACCCTAGGTCATCTATATATAACCAAAGAACACCTAGCAGAATTGTTCCTCACCACTTGTATCTGGAACTACATTTGGTTTCATAGATGTCACTATAGTAGGATCAAATAGTATCCTTCATCTCCGATGTGTGGTCATCACATCCCTGGTGGTGTACCACTGGAGTTCGTCATGGTGGCATGTATCTACACTTCCAAACAAATTTTTCATATATGAACTCTTTCAAAGAACACAACTCAATAATGTAGGACAGGTCAAAACACTCCTATAATCCAAGTCAACCAACATCCAACTCCTAAATATAGGATTGAAAAAAGAATATCCAATGAACCATTAGAAACTATGCCTCTTTCCCCCACAATAGTGAAGTCTATGTCATGTCACTATTCACCATTTCAATTTCCATATCCCTTTTATACTCAGTTATGTAATAAATTTTACAAAGGGTTTTCCAATTCTAAATCCATGATGGACATTAAAACATCTAAACCCAATACATGGATTACATTCAATCATACATATAAAAAGTTCATTTATGATTTTTCGTTCAATTGTTTTTTTATTCCACAATTCATAAGGGCCCATAATCCTTAAAGGTTTAATGAAAAAACACTCCTTTATCTACTACACCGAACTATCACAATGACACGAACAACTATCACATCAAATATCACAATCTCATGAATCAATTAATACATCAAAAATGGCATGGCATAATGCATGGAATGTGATTATAACTAGTGTCCATATGATAAATGATATGGCACTCCTTTATTTCATCCTGGTTGCAGCTGAAATAGAATATAAAATTCCATCAATAGTAATAAAAGAAATCAAGTGTGTCACTCACTAGTGAAATCCAATCATATTTAATTGTCAAAATCCATAATGTCAGAATTTTGTACAAGTAAATTTGGGTTTACCCTATACATCGACTAGCCACTACCAAGAACAGGTTATTAACAAATCAATTTTTTATTATATCCCAACCTATTGTCACCAAATAGTAATTCAGATAAGAAAAGGCTCCTTTGATACCACTTTGTAACATCCTGAAGATGGATTCCACCCCAAACAATGTCGTGAGCTTAGTGGTTCATAAGGAATTAAGTGCATCTCCCCATATTCCATAGGTAACCGGTGAGTAGTGAGGGCATATGTGAGCCATTGGGGAGAATATTTTCTCACTACTAGAGTGTCACATCAAATGTAATATAAATAAAATAGACTATGTGAATAAGTATGTGTTCAACTGAATGTATGATAAAAGTGGAATACATATATACTATAGAAACATAACCTATACAATTATGAATCCAATACATGTATTTATAGAATAGAAAAAATAGGCATATAGAGACACAATATATTCCAATTTTCTAAAAATAAATAAATACCAAAATTGACCTCAACATCTCAAGCCTCATCTTGGTCCTATGCCCCCTACCCCAAAACAGATATCAACAACCTATACTAGGGTGCTTTCCACTATCATCACCTGCAACCATATAATCTGTTTGGGACCCCATGGAGGGCGAAATAGGGTTTTAGGTAAACATCATGGTAGGCAATTTCCAAGGTCTATACACTACTAATGGTAATATACAATGTGGTATAATGTGTAATGAATGTAGTAATGTAAGTGTGTATGCCCATGGAATTAGTCAAATGTAGTATGTAAAATCATAAATCCCTCGAGGATACTTTCAAAAGAGTCATCTCCTAACAAGGAATCAATAAGCAATCAAAATCATGTCACACATCCATGACGTACATTCATTGGTATCAAGCAATCCAAACCCACATTGTATAAAGGGATCATGTGTCCTGTAACCACACTATATAAAGAAGTTTTAAGAATACCATGACCATGATGTATAATGAAACGATGACCCCAAGGACGGATCCAAGGTGTCACGTACCATGTAATCCATGTAATAAATCTAGACCATGGAGGACTGGGACCTTATAGAATGTCCAAGGCTTCCCATCCAATCCAATTGGCGTTGTAGTGGAAACTTGGTGATGAACTGGTTGGGGTCCTATAAACAAGGGAATGAAATGATCTATGTCAGCCCATGCAAGCTGGATCTATAGGCTAGCAAGGCCTGAGGCATCCCATGGAATCAAGACCCAAGGAAAGAATCATCCCAAGGTTCCCACTACTATATTTTAGATCTATGGAGAGAAGTCCTTGGAATCTATCAAGCAATTAACTCCAGTATTCAATTATTAAATTTAAAAACCATTCCATTTGACTATTAAAACTCACATCAAAATGTATAAGCCATGAGTATACACACTCATGAAAACCATTTATCAAACACATGCATATATTCCAACCCTCAGATATACACCATTTAACATGACATCAGTCATTTCATATAGATATACCCACATATATTATCCATTAACCTACCAATCTATCAAAATAAATAAGAAAACACCTGATATAAATTAATCATGATGGTTTTATATAAACTATGAAAGATATTTAAGCTATCAAAGAATTAACGGGCTACCTCTAACTAAGAAAGCACAAGCACACACTCCATGGGTGGATTAAACAGACAAAAAAATGTATTTTCTTTTAAAGAACAATCCATGGCTAACCCATAAAATGAGTAACGGGTGGAAACACACCTAAACCAGACATACATGAATCATTGGTGGGTCTGACTAAGCCTACGGAAAGTAGATCACCAAAAAATGAGGCCTCATCAAAATTTCTATTGTGGGGTGAAAATTTTGAATGCCCAAAAAGAACCCCAAAAATCTAAAGAGAGTATAGAACACTTTCCTTATCTCAGTAGTAGAGAGCTTATCCAGTATCAAGTCCTGATTCATCCTTGTTTGTAAGAAATATATAGAATAGAAAAGGAATGAAAAATTAGGGCATATGTGACTAAATCTACATAACACAGTTGTTGTTATGAATAACAATAATGGCTATAATGGAATCGATTTCATACTGATGTGGTTCCAAAGAGACAGAAAATGTAAAAATCGGATTCCAGGTGACTTCTAGATCTGAAAAAACATTTAGATGGATTTGGGCTCCCATGAATGGAGAAATTAATGATGTGAGTCAAAATATTAGGCAACTTTCTCATTTATAAAAAAATATTTCAGGCATGTACATGATGTGTAGGCTAGGTACATGATGTGTACTACCCAATTATTTCTGAACCAGCAAGGCAACATGTCATGACCACCCAATACAAGACATGTACAGGTGGTACACGACGTATAGGCCATGTACACGATGTTTACCCATCCTACATCTCGTTTTCATACTTTTTTCTATTATTTCCCAAACACAACCAAATAGTCTCATGGCCCGGCCTTGGGTATAACCCAAAATGGAATGAAAACAACATTTAACCCGAAAGGTATGATCTGTAACTTCTGAAAAAACTAGATATCTAACAAAATTTATCTAGACATCTACAACTCTTTCCCAAGGTATATTTATCACATCATCTTTTTTCATAACAGATCAATAACATTGACTTTCTTCCCATAATAGATCTACAACATCGACTTGTTTCCAAGAAATATATCAAGAAACATAATACTTTACCTAAATAATTTAATGTAAATATACGTCTAACCCTTCACATATTTAATCCATGTATATATATTATTAAGATCATAAATATCCATCATATCATAACCCGTGCAGAGAAAACATGTTCTAAATATCATTGGATCATAACATAACCCTTGAAAGTTGGTTTCATAATCATCTGATCATCATGAACATAAACAATACAGAGAAATAATATTTGTGGTAGCATTAGAAAAAATCCCTAGTAACTCATAAACAACAATAAATAATGTTTTCATTGATGAATATGAATACTATTAAAATATCATTAATAATATATTTAAGAAAAATACAATTTTCATTTGAAATTCATTTTTCAAAAACATAAAATTTACAAAATATTATGAAGAATAGATTATATGAAAATAGTCTTGACATTTTTTAATGTAATCTTCAAACTATTTAGTGGTCTAGATGGTAGAATTTTTTTTTCATAACTTATATGTTAAAATATGACATTACATTAATATTTTGTCAAAAAATTCTTCATATGTAAAATGACAAGAAGGATACATATAAATAAGTTTGAAAAAAAATTAAACAATAGGTTAAATTATATTTTGACTCAAATATGATAATGTAAAAAACAGTCTTTAATTTTTTTTGGAAATGTGTTTATGGATGAAAAACTTTTTTAGACCAAAGATTGTTATAAAGTCAATTTTCCTTAAAATTATATTATGATCTCCTAAATAATTAAATTGTGTAATATTAATGGAAAATATATATTATAAATAAATTACTAAAGGGGAGAAAAATTAAATTTATTCATTATATATGGATCATGCTATTTTTTTCTTCATAAATTCGACTACATACAATCATGATTCAAATAGGATTGACACATAAATAAAATACAACCTTGGAAACATATGTTTAATAAGCTCCACAAAACAAAAAAACTTTTATGGATTTGTAAATCCTAATTATTTTCACTAGAATAATCATAATATACATCCATGGTCATTATATACACCATATAAAAGAAACATATGGTGAATATGGCATGTGCCCATAAAAATAAAACTTATATGAAAATGCATTTCCACTTTTAAAACTTTTGAATTATATGAATAATTACATAATAACATAAAATATTACATTACATATCATGAAAATATTCATATTTTGAATAAAATATTTTAAATGGGAATTATATACACAATAGAAAAGAAATGAATGGGGAATATGACATATGACTCCAAGAAATAAAAGACGTACTAAAACTCCCTTAAATATAGTATCCCCCTTCCTATTTTGTGTTTATACATCCTGTATAATAAATATGAATGTATAATAGATTTATTCCATGTCCATATACATATTTATCATATTATTGGTGATTTATTTATGATATCTTATCATAATTTTATTAATATTTTGTTATTTTAATGACTATTATGGGTGCGAACTTCTTCTTTTTCTAATAATACATCAATTTGGAACTCTCAATACTTATAATTTTATCATGGTTCTATTATTTAAAAAAATTTAGTGAAATTTTATAAATAGTATTTATTAATTATATACATATTTATAATAATTCATAAAAACTAGAGATAGAAAATTTAATTAGAACATTTATAGAGTTTGTAGGTTATACATATGCAAGAATGTTGTATTCATTTTATAAAGGATAGAACAAATGAAAAATAAATAATAATTCACCATTATAGAATAATTATTATTTCATTTATATCATATTATGTTTTTAAATCTATCATTATTACAATCAATGTATAATGGAAATGAAAAAATATCACATCGCTTTTTGGAGGTGGTATTCTACACATATATATCAGTGACATTATCATTTTCCAATAATTTTTAAGGTTATATGTTAGAAGTTATAATATGATTAAAGTTGTATAAATATATCATAATTATATTATATAAAATTTAAACATGTCATAATAAAACTCCCTGAAATATGTTGCTGGAAAATAAATTTTTTATCTACATGGAGACAGTAAGCTATACTTATTCATTATTGAAACATTATCATCCCATTTGATAAGAAATAATGTGTATAAACGTGAATTAATAATCATAAAAGAATATTATATTGAGGATACTGATTTAATTATTTTATTATAAATACCATATATTTAGATTTTTTTAATGAAATGTAAAAAAGAATGTGATCAGTTAAGCTACCTCTACTTTAAGAAAATAATTTAGATATCCACTTAAGGATGATAAAGATGGACTATTCAGAATAAAAAAATCTATAAAATTTGTCTAAGTTAGTTTAAATGGTATTTTTTCTGGTAAATTATTTTTTAAAAGGCTCATTGTGGTGTCAATAAGTGAGGGGGGGGGGGGGTTCAATTTTATAATATTGGGGATGAAAACTTTTCCAAATTTTAAAAAGATTAAATTATAATATTTTCATTTTCAGACCAAAATTCATCAAAAAGTCTATGTGTAAATATATATTATAGGATAGGGTTGTAATACCACTATCCAATAATATATTTATTGGTTTTGATGTAATTCTAAACACTTTATTTTTGACTAACAACTTGGTTAACCAATTTTACCCATAAATGTGATAGTATCTTATCATCCTTAGTGAGTTATTGTTTTTCATATAAGGTGAAAATTGGATCATAAATAGAAAATGGATGAAAATTTGATCCATATAGTACCTCTTTATGAAAGATTAATATTTTTGTAATTTTAAAAAATTTAATAAAATATTATTTTGATTAAAAAATTCTTAGAGTCGTTATTGTTTCTATTCATTTAATTTGACATAAAAGAGATAATGAAAAAGTATTAATAAGAATATAATCCTTAAAAAAATTACTAATATGTCATATTAATATATAAAAATATTGGAACAAATTAACATGGAACAATTATATCACTTTGGTTATTTTTAATATCATTTTCTTATTTTTCCACAAATTGAATAAATATTGCATCAGAGTTGTTTAAGCCTAAAATATAATTATATAATAACTAAAAGTTATATAAAAAATAAAATAACTTAAATAAATTCATTATTATTAATATATACATTTTTATTCATTGATAACATACTCTTGTCCCTATGTGGAAACATGATATAAATTTAAAACTATAAGAGTGATATTTTGTAATATTATGATTTAAATAATATATTTGTAATTTTCATATAATGTGTCCATTAAAAAAATAAAAAATCAATTTCAAGGTGATAATGTTATAATTAACTTAATCCAATGATTTTTTTAATATTTATAGACATGTTACTCATTTTTAAAATAGATTTACTTGATTTACCCTTTACTAAGCTAACTAAAATTACTAATGATCCTATCCATAATGACCAAATTAACATAGTGATTTTCAACCAAAAAACATAATCCATTTAAAATTAAATTTTTTGAACCCTCAATAGGGTACCCATATGCTCACGTAATGTATTTGAAACTCCCTATGATTTTAGAATTTTTTCTTTTAGAATATATTTTTTCTTTGATATCATTCCATGCACGCAACGACAAGTCTATATAAACTATAAAATATTATTAAAATATAATTGTTAATGTGATAATTATTTCATGGACATTATATTAAATTTAATGAATTGTAATAACTTAATTATTAAATATTTTTATAATTTTTCAAATCAATAAATATTTCTCAATTTTTTATTCATAAATAATAACTCAATTTTTAGATAATTCTTCTTATTCTCTAAATATGAAATGAGATATAATCCTTTATCTTGATGGAAAGAGGGCATTGTAGATGCTTTTGAATAGAAAAATTTTACATATTGGGAGGAATGGTCAGTTGAGTTGATTAGGAACATGATCCTAGTTTCGGTGATGTGTGAATCATGGGATCATGAGTTGGGTTCTATGGAGAAGTCATATAGGAGTATAAAATTTATGATTCTATATGGGAAAAATTTGGTACCGAATTTTTATCTCTCATGGCTCCTGAGATGTGAAATGAAGAGTATCCTTATATTAGGGAATCCTTGTTATTAGGAGTTCACCATTGGTAGGTGGAGGGAGTTCCCCTACTTTTAAATTTGATTTCAATGGATTATAATGATAATGTTCTAGTTATCTTAGAACATGTAGTAAATTATGATGTATTTAATGAGTAGGATGTCCAAATTTGGTTATTTCAAGTGATAATAGATGAGGTGATGAAAATAATGATTTATATTTTGTTCTAGTAGAGAGGAAATAAGGATACAAATATGTTTAGGGTAACTCATGGGCCACGGAGGTATGACCCTCATGTTAGAATGGTAATGGATATATTGATACCAAGGGGACGATCATGTTGGAATTGTGATTATAGTGTGTGGGTGAATCCAATTTTTTCTAGTTTATTGGGGAATACCACATTTGGAATTAATTATTGAATTGGATGGAGTTTGTTCATTAGAAATGGAATTCAGATTGATTTTCTATGAATCAAGTGTGCATTAGATCAGATATTCAAGAGTTGTTATGATGGGATAAGGATGAATATTGAAGGTGGTTAGCTAACAACCCATTTAAATTACAAGTTGAGTGGGATTTGGAATTTAGCGTTTGTGCTTGGAAAGAGAACTTGATGCCTTCAAGAGTTAAGGTATTTTATTTGGGTGATGAGATAGTGTATCAGTGGTTGTATTCATATGTTTTTTGGTGTGGTTATATAGAGTAGGTATGACCATAGTTTCAATATTATATTGGGTTTGGTGAAGTGGAAACCACCCAAAATGGTTCGATGGTCCACTGTAAATACATTTCTAATAGGTGATTCCTATGGTAGAGAGTACCATTTCATGGAACTAATTTTACTAGTAGAGTATTATATTATAGAGTGTAATAGTATTTTAGAAAAAATGGTTGATAAAAGCACACTGTCTATAGATAGACTAGTCTTATAGATCATCATCTTATTATTAGTAGTGATGATGAAATTTAGGATTCTGTTTTAATTAATTACACATCCTTTTGTTTTTCTTTTAGTAACATAATATTAGTAAATAATTAAATGTGGGGAATCGATAAATTGGAATGAGTTTTGGATTATGATAAGTCAATATTTATGTTTGAAAGACCAATAAGACTTATCATGAAATATATATATTATGGTTGTCAGTTTTTAATTACTTTATTCATTTAAAAATATGATATTCAATGGGAAGTAGTATTTTTTCCCTGTATTAGGGTGTGTTTGGAGAATTTGGACCCAAATTGGGATTTAAAGGTACTGAACATTTAAAGGATATTTCATGGATAAGGAATGCATCCTGTTTTGTGTTTTAGGTGATTAGTTGGATATTGGATCGAGGCTGGGGTGAGAATAATCTAAATTTTATAATCTTACAGTAGGTCACATTGCATCCTATGAAGGGTCTTGTTTAGATGATTCTTGTATGGGGGAGTATTATCTTTTCTTGAAAGTAGTCACATTGTGACCCTTTGACCATGTTATGACTAAAATAAGATATGCGGGGTGGCCCCTTTGATTAGATACCTCCAGGACTCTACTGAGTTGTGATTAACCATGATGAGGTCACGTCTCGAGGTACACTCTTCTTTGGGGTTTATTCATTAGAATATTTAATTTAATTATATTAAAATAATTTATTATACATATAAAGAACGTTAACAAACCTAATGTATATTTTAATTCTCAAAATATAAAATTTTTAAAATAATAATATCTTCCATCAACAAAATAATATTTTTTAAAGGAGTTTAGTTTATAAATTTTGAATACTCAAAAACCATGATTTATATGTAAAACACCTAGGTGAAAACTATTTTCTTGTCCAATGGGTTTCTATTTTTTATAACTCTGCCTATATGGCTGTTTTTTTAAAATTAATAAGAAAATAGCCCTAATTTGTTCTTGATACACATCTATTTTCCAATATCTCTCTACTATAAATAATTTATGCATGAATTCTCTCTCATGATATCTATCAGGAGGCTCTGACAGGAGTGGCTAATTTTCAATATTACTATTCTAATGATTCATGAAGATATATTTAAAGGCATGTATTATTAATATATTCTCTTCCTTTTTTTGTAAATCTTTTAAATTCCATTTCATTTAAACGTGAAATGTAATTAAGAATCATCATAATAAATTTCTTATTTGACTATCAATGAGTTAGGACCATTACCCCTTATTATAATATCATAATAAGTTATTATAACACTATTCTATTCTAGTAAAACATCCTATTATATTTATAGTGAAAAGGGTGTGTGGTTTCCTTATAATGGATTCTCTATTTGGGTACATACAAGAAAACGAAGATGGTTGGATGGTTATTAACTCAATATTTTATTAGCACAAAACAAGTAGGCCTCAATATACATATTCATTGAATATACCTTGGTATCTTCTTTTTTTAATTAAAATTATCTTTATAAACCCTGAATAATTATTTCGATATATTTCTTGTGTTATAGTAAATTTTTGATTGATATCCCTACACACTAATTGTACACATCACTAATACATTTTTATCATTATTTTTTGGGGTATTTTAAATTACACTATGAATATTTTAATAAATGTTTTATATTCACCTATATTTACACATTATTCTATTTAATGGTGAAATGATGATATTATCTATTTCCATTATCACTATACGGGTGACTATTGATTACATATAAATTATTATTTATGTACATCCTCTAAGAACATTAAAAAATTATTTTCTATACAGTTTATTTGATGAATAATCTAGTCTTATTATGTGATGGGTGAGGCCGATAATTGTATTTCCCCTCAATGTAACATTATGCCTCTCAAGAAAAACTCGTTCGGTAGTTGTTGTATTCTATACCAATTTATGTATGATTTTATTGCATCAGGATATGAGGATATGACTACGATTTTTTACATCATACATTCCATCACCATGATAACAACTATTTTTTCCATTTTTTTATTTATTATTATTGTATCTAGGGATATATATTATTCATACAATCTCATTGTTATGGAATTTATCTCTTTATTTATTCATACCCTATTATTTTTTCCATTATTATGATAGCATACATTGTCAATTACTACTTACTATTTGTTTGAACTCACACCTTTATACTCTTTCTCATTCCCCCATTAAAACATGAAGGCTATTAAATATGAAATAAGAGTTTTCAATGATAAATACCAAATCTTTAATTTATTTTGATGTTGTATTTTATGTTTCAATGTAAGTTAATTTTCCTTTATATATTTAACATCAATATACAATTAAACTATTAGAACCTATGTATTGTGATCATTGATGTTTTTTACATTATAATAACATAACCATAATCTCTTGGGTATGAGAGTTGGAGATGTTAAAAATACTAATGTTTTTTTAATAAAACATTGAAAATAATCTAGAAAAAATAATAAATTAATCTTGGAAGAAAAAATACCTAATAAATATGTTTCATTATAAAAATATGTGTTTGTTTGTCCCATATTAATAATATTATTATTAAATATGGTTGATAGTATTTGAAAAAATTAATGTCATATTTTAATACCAATGGAATTATAAAATTAACTGATTTGAAGGAAATTAATTAATTTTTAGCAGATGTGACTAAAAACAATCAATTTTAACATGGAATATTTTAAAGAAAATATTATTTAATGTATTGATATTTTTTCATTTCAATAGGTTATACTAAAAAATAATAAAATATTTATCTAATGTAATTTTATAAAAAATATATTAACAAATATGTAATTTGTGACTAATATTATATATTATGAGGAAATCTTAATACTTTAAAATTAATATTTTATAGAAACAATTTTATCAATATTTATTATATTTTAATTTAAAAGATAAATTTCTTTTATTTTTAATATTAAATAGATTAAATATATTTCAAATTTATAATAAGATGTTCCAAATTATATAATAATGTTAATTTATATTTTTTGTATTTAAATAAGTTACTGAGGTGAATAGTGCATGACATTGGATGACTAGAAAATGGTTAAATAAAATATATGATTAAAATTATAAATAAAAACTAAAAAATATATAGATAAAGATAATTTATTGAATCTCTATCGTCAATATTTTACCACTTATTGAATGAAATTCAATTTAAAAATATAAATTTATAACCGTAATGTTTTTAGAATTCTAAAAAATCCCACCCAAACAAATCAATAAAAGGACCCTCCCCTTTACCAATAAAAATACTATTTGTCTTAGGTTCTCTCTTCAATATATGACGATTTTACCACTCAAAAAGTCTTCCAATACATTTATTATACTCTGGTTCCATGAAGGAATCCTAAAGCCATCATTTTGGAGGAACCTATTTCAAGGAGTAGAGAATTCATCAAAGTATATCGTTCTTTACAAAAATATTCAATTGCCTATTAAGATACACACTTTATCTATCATATTTCCAACTATAATGATTTTATATTAAATTAATTATTCTCATAATAAAGTTATATTACTATTTTATAACCCTATATGTTTTCTCATTCATTAGTATATCACATTCTCATTTGAGTCATTTCAACCAAAAACATGAACAATGATATACAATCTCCAGCCTTTCCAAAATGAATGAGTAAAAAGAAACTAATGCGTTCAATATATTATATTAATGAGTAATTTAGGTCATTAATATTAATTTTTTAATGTAACACATTCAAAAAGACCAATATTAAGAGACTTTTTGTTATTAGTGAATTACCCCAAAACATGTTCAACACGAATTCCATTATCAGAAACCGTACCCATACATTCCACTAAATGAACATGGAACTAAAAAAAGAATTTAAACACAATGATTTCAAAAACATGAATAATTATGTAATGGTGAACATCATATGAATGTTGGTGGATAAATATCTCCAATAAAAAACCTCTACAAAATATGCAGAATTAAAAAAATCAAATGATTAAAAAAACAATAACATGAAAATAAACTTATAATTGATGATTATAATAAAATATTATAAAATAAAATATATATGAGTTATTTTATAAAATAATTATTTTATATGGGTATTTTTATTTATCAATGTCTCAAAATAATTTTCAAGTAATCCAAGAATAAATTTATGTGTTTCCTTTGAATGGAATATTTTGTGTTTTTCAATATAGATGAATTTTTACTAACATTTTCTCTCATTACATTGTGTGAAAATAATATTTATTTTTATAATTTTCTATATGAATAAAATATCCCATCATAATATACACTTTAAACACTGAATCTTCTTTTAAAATATTTCATTTAAATTATTTATAAATTTTTATTCTCATTTTTTTATAAATAATTTCAATTTTATGGTAAATATTATATAAAATAGTTGTTATTTATTTTTCATGGGATTTATCTACTGAAATTACAATTTTTTTCAATGTGAATATCTGTTATTTCACATTATAAATATTTTGGGAGATAACATATTAAGATGATCCACCTTATTTATCTATAAGGATCATGATCATATTCAATGAAAAGATTTGGATAAACCAATACATTCTCATGAGTTACGAAATCTAAGATTGAATTATGAATAATTTCTCATTTTTATAGACCATAGATGTATGGTTTATCATTATGAGAAGTATGGGGTTACATATATCTCTTTAATTAAATATTTAATGTTTTATAACTCATGATATGTGGATTTTGTATCTGAATATGATTATAATTAGAAATGTTTTCATATTTATGTAGGGGTTTGAATTCAAATAACCATGCTCACAAACATTATGTAGAAACATGATTGTGGTTATATATTTCCATAATGTTAAAAAAAATTGACTATGAATTTTACACATTTCTACGTTATATTTTTTATTTTTTGATCCATGGATCTTGTTTTTTTTCTCATGATTCCAGTATTTTTTTTGGGCAGTAGTTTGATAATTTGAATATATTTTCCCATCCACCAAGGCTTGTGGATAAGTCTGATGATTATGTTCTATTCAATCAAATATGTATTCAATGATAATGTTTTATCAAATTCTTATGATAAATACAATTTTTACTAATTCATATGTTTGACATTTACTAGTATTTATTCTCTCCCCTTATTATGTTTCAATTTTCCCTATATAATTTTATGAACGATTAAGTGTAAATGTATATATTATTTAGAGACGGTGGTAAAATATGTCATTGTAGTGATCTACAATAAAATATTTAGATATCTAATATTAAAAGAAACTAATACTTTTGGATCGAGGAATTTCAGATTATTTATGATATGTAATGTTTAAAGTATGGATTTATGGTATAATATATACATATCATGTTTAGGTTTCTTGAACCCCACTAACTTTGAATACATGAGTTCAAATGATGAAGTTCATATTAGTGCATGTATATGATAGGATACCCATAACCCACCTATGAGGATAACTTATGCATGATCATGTAAATACTATGATAACTATATACCATCATCATGAAATGGCATATACAATAGAAGGAGACATTTTAGTATTACCCAACTAAGGATAATGTTGACCAACCAGTTTTTGAATACACATTTAACCACATCAATTATTGATGAATACCTAATGTTCAATATAATGTCATGAGCCTCTGTTACCAAGTGGTGTCATCTCATATCTATTGGACTCACTCAACAGTGCCTCATCTGAACTGTCAGCCATCTCACTACCCACTAATAATCAAAACCTAAAAATCATTTGAAATAATGGTTGTGTCAACGAATAAAATAAATGTAAATCCAATAAGTCCAGACCATTATTAATATTTATCATGTCATCAAAATATTAATATATTCAAAGTGCTACCAAAATAAGAAATATAAGTGGAATAATAATTCCATGTTATAATAAATAGTATAAATATAACATGTCCCACCGTTATAAAAAATTGAGATCTAATAACTCAAAAAATATTTAATCACAAATCAAAAGTCATCTATCAAACTATCACAAGTCTACTAAAGGATCACCTGTGACTCAACTCTATAGATCACACATAATAATAGTGTATTTATATCACTATTTGATCAAGTTAAATAATGACTAGATCAAGATATTGTGGATAAAACATCAATATGACCATTAATATCATTAATAAAAATATTCCATTGCTATAATATTAATATAATTATATCCCTAAAAAGACAAAATTTCATATTCACAATAAGCTAGTGACTTCTTCCAGAAATTTTAAAATCTCTCTCATAGAGCCTCGTATTGTGTCATTCCATGTTTGGGCACCTCCAATGAAAATCATAACAAAATAATTAATAAATTTCAACTTGTAAATCAATACAAACAAAAAAACTATATGAAAATGTAAATAATTCTCCAATAGAACAAACTTCTCACATTGGTTTTTCTGAAAAATTCCTCCCAATAGTATTGGTATTATGGTCAAATGGGCCTTTTTCAGTAGTATCACTACACTAAGCTCATTATGACTAGTCACTCTATCTTATAGGGGGGAAAGTTAAAATATTCTATGGTGGGAACCCTCTATTCACCTCTCTAAAATATTAGTTCCTTTTTATCATCATAACAGCACTTGAACTATCTCTCATGATTTTAGTCTATGTGATAAATTATCAAAATTATATTCTTGTCTCCGAAAACAATCCATAGTCTATAAATTGTGACATTATTAGTTGTAAGCTAGAATATGAAATTATTATCCCATTGTGTGTATTATGAACCCCTTCACCAATCAACTAGTAAATTCCAATGGGTCATTCCATTCCAAAGATCTTCACTCATGAGAAATCACTTAAAAAAGATTCATTGGGATTCCATAATTTAACTCTATGAAATAGAGAATAGAAATACTACAAAACCATAATAAAATCACTTTAGGGACCTTTTAATTCCCACTAACATTAAAAAAATACTCAACAAACACCATCTGTTGGTTAAACTAAACCTTTACCAAAGGAAAATTTGTTGAAGTCAAAAATAAATCATTATATAAAAAATGATCTATATAGGGATATCCTCAGTAATGTGATCATATATAATCATACAAGATATTTAATAGGGGGATAAAATATATATTTTTAATCAATAAAATCCATTTCTCACAATGGAACTCCTTAAAATAATTTATAATTATAAAAATACCACTTTTATAAATTACTATAAAATTCAATTTCTTATTTTTCTTTAATCACAAAAGGATGTTTGTGAAAATTAACTACCCCCTTATACTATTAACCATATTATAAAATCACATTCCCAGAAATATCATTAAAATACCAACTAAAAATATAAATATCCATCCAACAGACCAAAGGCATTCAGTTTTTTATTATAATGAAACCCCCTTTTAAGGGAAAAAGGGGAAAAACCAAAGTACTTCATGGACATGGGAAAAACATGACTCAAAGGTCAAAGAGTGAAAAAATCAAACTGATCACATGGAACTTCCCAACCTAGCATGTGATCATGATGATTCTCTCCACTATTGCAAGGTTGTTCAATAAGAAAGTGTCATGTTTCAAAGCACCTGCCCAATATGATGGCTGATGCCATACCCTCTCAAACATCCAAATCCATCAAGATCTGCAACGATGAGATGGTATATCAAAATCCACTTCTAGGACCTATTACATGTGGCCATGTTCAAACAAGATAAAACACTGTAAAACTAGTCACCATCATCCCATGATCACCATTAGAAAAAAAATCACCACAAATTATCACAACATGGACGCCTAACAACTCCAGAAAATTCCTCCCCCAATGATCCTACTAGCCACCCTTCGTCTCCACATCAACAAGAAACTTAATAAAAAGGTATCCACAGGATGAGAGATGTTATTCCAACACAAACTAGGGCTGGAAGACATATAAAACACACCAAAGGAGTTCCACTGCAAAGGGAAACTGTGAAATCCTGTCCCAGAAGTAACACTCTAGGCTAAAACCGTGTAGATCTAGACAGAGTACGATCCCACACTGAATGCCGAGTCAAATTAACTCATGAGATTATAGGTTATGGAAACAATCAGGAACTGATATCAGTGTTGTGTGGGCAATGTAGACGCCATGAGATCAACCATAGGAAACTGACAACAGAGAAACACAAATTTGAACTAGATACCATTGCAAACAAACCCCGTAATCAAAAAATAACCAAAAAAAATGAACCAGGATACCTCCCTATCCAAGCCTTTCCAGAGGTGACCTCAGCCTACTCCAAAAGTTGTATAGCCCATCATAGATCCACTCCACCCTCAAAACATCCATGAACCAGGAAACTTGTAGCTTGATATGCCGCCAGATACCCACCCGTAGACGATGCTCCACCCATAGGACAACTGAGATCACATTGAGACCCGCACCAACATTTCACCCAAGGGCATCCTGAGATCCAGACAATCTGCATTTGAGGATGCCTCCAAATGCTAAGTCTAGAATTGATGCTCCATCCCCGAGCCATCGGAGGTCTAGAACGACAGAAGCCATAGACGACCCCTGATGCCAGAGCCATCAATAATGTTCCACTATCGGTCCATATGAGGACCAGAATAGTCGAAGCCGGAAGTTCCCCCGCCGGAGTTAGACTCCAGTGATGACGATGCACTATGCCGAGATCTATAGGCGGGTGATGATTCCATGCCTTATGGAATAGCCGGAGGAGGGGAATAGGATACCCTAAAGGAGAAAACCAATGTTTCCATGTTGGGAAGAGACATGCTACTCCGAGCCTTCCTTCCGTGGAAATATCAATATGATTTTAATGTAATATACTACAAATCAATCATTAATAGTCAACCATTTTTCTCTTTATGAGACCCTACTAAACATAAATCCACACCCCCATTCAATTTGTACGTTGGAATACTAAAATTCATTCATCTAGGGTTCTACCGTGCAAATAATTTAATATATTTATACAATCCTATAGTTTCTATTCGACCAATACTAATCCATACTACCATAAAAAGATAGATATTTTCAAATATTCATAGTGTAAATATTAACAATAGTCATATCGATATAAAAAAATATCATGGAATTCATACAAAGTCAAATATTCAAAATACATAATGAATAAATGATAGATACCATAATTGTTCATCTTTTTATAACTCAATGATTGTACCAACCATCACATATTCTAATGAATGTCTATATTATCATTAGATATATAGTATCTTATAATGATAATTTTATAAAAAATTTAAAATGAATCATAGTCCTTGAAAGATCATCATGTGATATAATAGTTCTAAAATATAATGGAACACAGTTTTTATGGACAATAATAGATTATTAAACATTTAATAAGAAAGAAATCCAATTTATACAAACTAGTTCCCTTTATGTTTAATCCAATATGAAGGAAATTTACAATAAAATGAATCATTTCACCTATATTTAGAAAAATTGTGTTAAAAATTTATTTTCATTCCTCTCTTGGGATTATATTTCCACCACATATGAAGGACCTTTACTCATATTGATTGCACTATGACTTTTTCTAATTAAAAATTCAAATCCTTATATTAAAACAATATTATTGATGGATATAAGAGAATATAAAATGATGAATAAGGGGAATAAAGGTTCATAGATCAAAAAATTATAAATCTCTATATCATTATATATTATATAAGTTAAAAATGGTGGAAGAGGAGATGTGGAGGTCTCCCCTATCAGATGAGATCCATGAGGAAGAGAACCCTATGAGGGGTTCTTTTTAAAAAATATTATTTTCCTATTATCATTTAAAAAATGATATTGGTTCAATACATTACCAATGTGACCAAAAAACCCAGTTGTTCATTTAAAAATTGGTTGAGTATCACGAAACACCATATATAAATTAAATGGTACATCATAACTGGTTGGCCACTGGATAATGAGTGTCAATACACTATGTAATTGGTGGATTCATCTAGTAACATTGAAATTATCTATAATTTTACATTATAATATATTTCATTATAGGTAATTTTTACCTTTAACACCCATATAAATCATTAATTAATGCTTTGAAAAAATGTTATCAATGATGCTACTCCAATTAAAATTAAAAAAATTTAATACATGCCTAAAGATAGAGCGTTATAATATATTATTCTTATATAGTAAAAAAAGATTCGGAAATAATTTTTATTGATAATTATATTTTAGTTTTTTATATCATGACATACATATACATTACATTATCCTATATATTTAATGTGTTGTAAATTCATTTGAACACATGGACCTAATTAAACATTTAAAATGAATTATTTTATAATTATTCCAAATCAATTAATTTTACTCTACTAAAACCTACTACTAATGTATATTGTGAGGGATATGAAGAAATCATTAACATAGTTATCGAACTAAAGTTATCTACTTAATGTATTAATTAAATTTGGATGGAATGTCAATAAACTTATGTATAATACAATGGGTTATAATTTTTTATTTTATTAATATAAAATGAAAATAAGTATGAATAATAAAAATACATTTTTTAATAATCCATATGCTAATATTATTTGATACAATATGTATTTGATGTTTTACACTCCTCCAAATTGGTCATTTATTGTTAGTAATGCAAACAAATTTTTTAAAAATCATGATAGTCCATATTAATATGTATTTTGAAATAGTCATTAATTGTGTTTTATGTTCAATTGTTTGTAATCAATGATGTATGTATTTTTTAAATAATTGTATTTTTATTAGTAAAAAATCATTTACTTTTTTATTATTCATTTCATGTAAAGGACTAATCAAATGAAACTAAATAATGAAATTTATTTTAATATATCCAAAATAAATGAAGAATATATACATCATTGACTAAATATCTTAATGAATTTTTATTGATAAAATATTTAGTGGGAGAGATAAGGATATGTAACTATAAATTAATTATCCATTACAAAGAACCTTAGTTATTGAAAATTAAAATTTTCCATGATAGGCCCAATGAAATGGATATTATGATTTATCTGATTAATGGGATTATTGAATCCAAATTATTTTTCATTAAAAAATTAATATTATGAATAATACTCTTGATACAAAAACTAAAAAAATATTAGATAAATATTTAGGAATTTTGTAGAAATTATACATTGGTTAGGTAATGATTGGATCCAATATTAAACATGAATGTGATAAAGACTAGAAAATTGATGTACATGTCACTCCATGGTCCATCATCTATACATTCAGACAATGTAAGGATATTCTCTCGGACATAGTTAGGGTCACTCATACATTGTGTGAAGGGAATAAAGTGGCGGACTACTTGGCCTCCCTTGCGGTCTCAGATGATCCTGTGGTTTGTTTTTAAAATATCTCTCTTTTTAAACTGAAGGGGGTGAACCTGAATAGGAGTGATTCTCTGGGGTTGCATTATTTATAGCCTCCATAGGTGTAGTCCCCTTTTATTTTATTTTATATATATTTTCCTTCTGAAATAAAAATATAAATATTGGATGGATGTTTTAAGATTAGGTACATTTTATTTCTCTCCATAGATTTTATTTTGTTCATAAATATACACTAAACAGGTCAAATTAGAACTTGATTTGTTCTGAAATGGTATTTAAAGCATTTGATTCTGGGTAGATTAATGAGATATGGTCACTTATTCTTTATAAAAATAACATGTACTATCACTTATTTAATATCCTATAATAGATGTTTTGTTCATTGGGATATGATTGTTAATGTATTTATTAGTAGTTTTCTAAACTTGGTGCATGTTTTCTATACCCAATAAATATATTAAATGTCAAGTATATGTTATATCTGACGTAGGAAAATTATTTCTTATTATATGTGTTGACCATCATTGTATAATAAATAAATGATTATTTCTATGATCTAAAACAAGATGTTAGTTAATAATTAAGAAGAAATATTTTAGGATTTTTTTAGATAATAAATTATCTGTTAAACTTCATATTATTAAGGTAACATGACATAAATTTCACAAGAATAATTTTATGGTGATCACAAAGATCATGTTATTTCAATTCCATAGAATATGAAATATTTATTCCATAGATCATGCTGTTTTGTACAATCTTGTTTTCATGGTGTGATTTAATTTAATATAACATTATGAATTCCTTGTTCAAGATTAACTAGATATAAGTAATATGGATGATTAATTCATGATTTTCTAATTTATTTTTTTGAAAATGATAGATTAATTATTTATTATTGATAGCTAGAAATATTTATAATTTATGTTTTTTATGCATATCAAAATAGATCAAATGGAAGAGAATAAATAAATCATGTGACAATATTTAATAACTTGGGGATTTAGAGTTCCATAGGATAAGGAATTCCAATCAAGGAAAGAATAAGTGAGTTGTTAAGAGGGTCAATAAAATAAAAAGAGAGGATAATAATAGTGTAATAATAATGGGTAAATGAGTAGAATTATTTCTCATAAAAATATAGAAGTATTTCTATAATCATTAATGAAATGAAAAAAAATTGAGATAATTTTATTATATGTTTTTGTTTTTATTTGTTAATGTACACTTTTATTCATTAACAATTAAAGAGATTTAGATTATGTTTATTGCTATAGATTAAAATGTGTATATCATTTTTTATCTATAATTAATTATGTAGATTTCATTAATTTAATTAAGTGATGGTTTATTTCTTCGAGGCACATGATTAATTATATTTAAACTTATTAAAAATGATTTAATGTACTGTAATTATTTCCTATTTTTATTCTACCACAATAGTTTATTCTATAATTTCTACTAAGTTGAAAATTTGATAAACCAAAAAGCAGTTTTATTCATGGATTAATAATATCGTATATTATTGAGTTAGAAAACTTAGTGTGATTGTTGTATGATATTCAACATTATGTTAATTATCACACCTTCAAAATATTTTATAATTTTTATTTAAAAAAACCCCACAAAATTTTATCCTATGTTCTAGAATATAGTGAAATGAAAATAGAGAACAATTTAATAATCAACAATGTAACATAAATATTCTAGGTGTATTTGAAAAAGTTTATTTATTATTAATAATATATTATTTTTTAAAAAAATTAATCATATATACTCATGGATATTTTACTCTATTAATAATAAATCATCAAATGTAATATAGTACGGAAAAATTGACATATATGATGATTATATTCAATTACAGTCATGTATTCTTTTTTAATCATAAAATATTATATGTTATCTAATTATAAAAATATATAAAAATAATATAAAAATTTCACCATTCATAAAAATCAACAAATTCATAAAATATATAATTAAATTTCACTTAAAAATTAAATTTCTAAAAGAAACCAACATAAATAAATAAATAAATATTCTATAATAAGTATTGAAAAATTAAAAAACTAGTAAATAAAAGTATGTTATAAGTGTTATAAACGTTCTTTTTTAAGGATTGTAAAATTTAACCGGATGAGATTATAAAATGTGATGATATTAAACAATAAATGTATTTTTAATGGTTGAAACAATTAAAAATCACTAAATAATTATATTTTTATTTAATAAATTCATCCTTAGTATCACTAATTTTCTATTAATTGAGATGGATACTCTAGCACTTATTATACATTTTATTTAACACCATGTTATGTTTTTATATCCTTGGTCAAACCAACTTAAGGTAGTATTTGTGATCGTTCTCACACAATATTTTTTTAATAATCAGAAATGAATTTATTTATATCGTAATTTTTTTATTACTATCTTTACAATTATTTATATTTATATAAATAATATTTTTTAAATGACTATTTTAAAAAAGAAAATTTTCTCCTTGAAAAAATGGCACTAATAATTTTATATAATATGAAAATGAAGGATAATTGGATAAACTATAATTTTATTGGAGAAAAAATTATATATTATCTTGATTATTAGACTATGGGTGTGTTACCACTATAGTAATAATGGACTTATAAGGGTCTCAGTGGTCAATTATTAGTGAAAAGTTTTGTATTATATGGCCAATTTCATAGCATTATTTCATAAATCATTTGATGGTACACTACCATTTGTTTTTTTGAAATTTTCTAAAAGTGAATTATAGCTATTTCATTTTCTACTGACAATATTTTACAAAAAATGACTACAATATATCATTAAAAACATCAATTCATAAAATTAAAAATTAATTTCTATAAATAAAACTCTTAGGGAGGTATAACACTTATAGATTAATATTATACACATGTTTGATACATATTGGCTAATCTTACTCTCTCCGAATTTCTTCAAAAAATAATTTATCAATTTTCTGTTGTAATCACATACATTTTGTTTGGAATGGGAGTGTGTTTAATTTTTTTCAGCAATAAAATAATTCTTTTTAATTATATTAAAATGTAATGTTCACTAATATTAAATATATATATCTTTTTTATGTTTTTATAATCAATAAAAATAAAGTTAAATTCAATTTTAAAATTTTACATATTTATAAATAATTCAAAGTTATTAAGGAAACCATGATGGCCACAAATTTCAAAGATATTTTCACTTATAATTTTTTTTCAAACATTTATTTAAATTTTATCTTTATTCTCATTTTATATAGTGTAAATATTTTATATAATTTTTTTAAATAAACATTTAATTTTAAAGTGGTAAATTTTATGGCCACTTTCCATAATCTCAAAATAATAATTGGTATAATATCCTTCCTTTGTTTATAATCAATAATTTTTTTCAAGGAATGATCATAAAATATGATCACTACCAATAAAACCTAACATGCTACAAAGGTATTATCAATGGGTCAAACATCATTTATTGTGGGTGAAACATGTGGTTATTAAAAAACACAAATTTCTACATTTCCTTAAATCATTGGTTGTCTAGTTAATAGTATTATAATGTATGGTTATACATCCACTATGAAGAAGGGTATTATTCGAACTCTTGATGATATTGAAGCTTCTAATATGTATAGAAGTAAAATTATTTATTTTCATTTGGTTTTGATCATAATTAATTTTATTCATTTTTTACATTATAAACTATTTATAAAATTTGGGAATTTATTGAGGTCCTCCGTGAAGAAACTAATAATTACATGAATATTGTTCATAAAACTTATTGATAAATTTTTTTCCTTTTAACCTGAATTTTAATTAATCTATTAGTAAGATGATTATTTTATTCACATAAAATTTAAATGCATGAAATTATCTTGGAGATAAAATTTCTTTTTAATAATGAATACAAATTGGATGTCACTGTATTATGGGTCAAAAATGTAATCATAATTCTAGAACCATAATATATAAAAATATATACCATGGAGGAGATCATTGTTTTTCATAATAAGTATGATATTTCTATATCATTGAATGAAAAAAAAATTAAGAAAAAAATAAATGAAATAAAAAAGATAAACGTTATACAACATGATAAAATAACCCTTGAAAGTGATCATAAAATTACATAATTTATTATAATAAAAGAATAAGTTTATTGAAAAATAATAATTTATTATACAGAAATGAGGATTGAAATCGAAATGTAGTGATAATACCTAACCCAATGGTACCCCACAATGGCTATTGGTAAGAAATGTGTGTCATCCCATGCCCTCCACTAATAAGCTTTAGAGGGATACTAGAAAAAATAATATATAAACATAAATGATAGGTATTATCCAATATGATCCTATAATTTTTATGTAACATAAACAATAATAATTATTAAGAAACCACTATAAATATGAATTAATAAATTCAATTTATAATATATAAATAATAGAGGAATTAGCTGTCAAATAAAATTCCTTTTTGGGAATACCCGACAGAAAAAAAAATATATAATACCACTAATATGGACACATAACAGAAAAAATAACCACCATTGTACAATAACAGAAGTTAATATCACACAACTAATAAATTATACGTTTTTATGTGGTCTATTTACACTTAATATTGTCATATAAATATTTTATAATCATTCCACATGATAACTATTTCAAAAAATATGAAAACACATGATAAACCATAAATTAATAATTGATTACCGTACAAATCATATATGGTAACTTAAAGTGAATCATAACCATTTCCTTTTTATGAGACTAATGATGATAAAAAAATGTAATACAAAGGACATAGACCTTTATAGTTATCCATGGGAAGGATATGGATTGTCCAATATTTGGATATGATATATTCTCCTAAAATAATTTGATAACACATAGTTTTATAATGGATAAGGATAAAGAGAGATGATAGTAGTAAAGAGTCTTCTTAGTGAATTATATGAACATGATACATACCCTACCAATGTATTATAGTATATTTATTTATCCCCAAAGGATTATCCTCTGATGAATCATGCATTAACTCTTGTATTATAATGTATGAGTTATCACTTATGAAAATTCATGCATTTTATTCATTAATTCATTAAGATATCTTATGTTATGAATTATTTCGTGGTTCATTAATAAAATATAAAGTAGGATTGAGTCACTTCAACATTAAATCATAATGTCTATATCAAAAATCTATCAATGGTAATGGCATAAAACAAAAAACATTATTATATATATTGACTCATACATTATTATTGATAAAGGTGAAGGCATTAAATCTCATTTAATACATTTCGATTTCGGCTAAATAATATAATATGATATACCTCCTATAAATAGAAAAATCCCTTTTGAATAATATAAGTAATATATTATGACTTTTTATATCATACCAAAAGACATAAATTATATATATAATATTTATAAAAAATGGATTTACGGAATATATCACTCAATATTCTGCTATATGTAAATGATAAATTTTTTTTTAGATTCAATCATATATCACATCATATGTATTATCTTTAGAAAAAATATCCAAAAATCATTTAGATATATTTTTAATTACTTTAGTAAATATATCAATAACTACACCTCATATTTTATAATATACAATACTATGTAAAAATCCACCAAAAACACATTCAGATTAAATCCAATAAACTTTTTGAGAATCCCATTGATTACAAATAAATTTTTATTTTTTCAACCATAATTTGTGACCACATGAGAATGTGTAGCATTGTAATCCAATATTAAAAACTAGATCTATAAATTTATGTAAAGTGTACCCTATAGAAATTCATCTATTATTCTCATGAAATAATGGGATAAAGTTTGATATCCATTAAACATATGTATTTATATAACTTTGTATATCAATCAAATCTAGTGTGTGTTTATTTTCAAACATTACCTTATCTAAGACATCATGAGACCATGGGAAATAATATATGTAAATCTCCAATCACCATATCAAATTTTTTTGTTTATATGAGGTTATATTATATAGATCATTGAATATATCACATTTCCTTCACATTTATATATTTACTACTATCATTCCATATATCCAAATAGATAAATACATCATTTATTTAATAGGTGTTTCTATACATTCCAAAATATATCTCTATCATGGTCCCATATGTCATACTCATCATATGATAGGAAAATACCCATCATGGTTGAGCTATAACCAATGAAATGAAAAATGATATACCTAACAACCATTAAATTAGGTAATCCTAAAAATACTTTATAAGAAATGTATCATATAAATATTTTCTCATCCAATGTATCATTGAATCCTCAGGGAGTCAGGAAAAAATATGATCCATTCAGCCTTAGTACACAAAAGATATAGTATATATCAATCAATGTGGATTACTCAATGGAGAATCCATTACACTCAAAATAACCTATTTTTTTTATTCATCGTGATTCTGTATTCTATATAATTACAGAATCATTATCAACCTTTACAATTTATCATAACCAATAATAATCTATGAAGAAAAAAAATTAAAGTGAACTCATTATTATATATTAAGAGTTAAACTCTCATTACCCACCACAATATATATATAATATCTATATTTATATATCCAATATAGAGGGATTATATATTTAAGAATTCCATTTATATGATAAATTTTTAATTCTTTAATGTTTTTTCAGAATACACAATAAAACCTTACATAAGAACTAGTCTATCATATCATATATGAAATTATTCTATATTATCAATATGTTTTCTACACATTTACTATTTTTTAACTCGTATAATCAATATGTAATTTCTTCCATGTCATTTTTTGACCACTTGACAAAACCCTCGATCTAATTTATTTATAGAGTAACACCTATGAATAAATGAAATTTTAATAATACTAATATTTTTTTATCACATTGCTAATGATAAAATCCTTGAATGAATTCAAACCATTTTACTCCATAAAAACGAATTTTTTTATTATACCATTTTTTGTCTAAATAGATCTTTTTCTAAGTTCATTAACATCATTCTTGTGATCTATTCCATCTAAATATTATATAAGATCAATGTATCTATTTACATTTTTACTAATCAAGAAATCCTTGACACCATAACAAAAAGTTAGATTTAATTTACTAAATTTGAGGGCATAATACATTATAAAATAATTATATTCAATTTTTCAGAATAAATAAATGTAATTGTAACAATACACTTTACCATAATATATTCTATACTACTTTGGATTCAAAGTAAAAAAATTCACATTAAATTCAAATTGGTATGATCTTATATTTGGTAAATATAAATTATTCAAGTCCACAACATTTACATATATTTATCTATGTTTGGTTGAATCCTTTAAACTCCAATAATTGATGAATAAAAACATTTCTTCATATTTGGAATGAAAAATACATTTATATCAATTATTTTCCCCATTTTAAACTCTAGTTTATTTGTAACAGAAAGAAAATTTATATCTAGCATTTATACCCTTTAAAACCATATAATGAAAATCTATAACACATGTTCTTAACGTGTAAATTCCATGGAGTTTATAAAATCAATTCATTTAACATGAAAAAAATCATCATAATGTAATAATTGTCCTATTTACTAATTACATAAGTATTCCATATCCATTTATAGTATCTTGAAGAATAATTTTTAAACTCGACAAATAACTTATCTTCTCCCTGTTTGATATTTTAATCAATTGTAATTCTAAAACAAGACAAAAATATAGACATCATAAGCCTAGTTCACTTATACTCATCGCGTTTATAATATTGGGTAAACGAATCTTAAACTCATCCATGATGTCAGGGAATTTTCATCAAAGTAAATATAAATAATTTCATTATCAAAAAAATCCTTTATGAAATATCTAGTCTTAACAAGTCATTTGTATACTAAATCTCATTGATTATATGAGTGGTGACTAAAATGACCTAGTTCATGTTTTATCAATTTTATTTGAAACCAATCTAAAACATTTTATGCTATTATGAGAATATATATTAATATGTTAAATAAATTATACAATTAGTTACAAAAAATATGTTTTTTAACACATATTATTTTCCATATTAAAATTATTAGGTTAATAGTGTCATTAGATTATTATATTAAGATTCCCTTTTAAAGGATTAATTTAAAATTTTATATTAATGACGATGGTATTATGAATCTATAATAAACATTTCTATTAAAGAAGTATGACATTATATATATATTCAGTAAGGAATTTTATTAAATGGTTCCTACTAAAATGATGAAATATTATGAAATCATGATACCCATTAATGTGTCATGATATTTATATCACCTTGTCATACATCATGAATCATGTAATTATTCAATGACTATATGTGATAGAAAACTATTTTCATTCATATAATATATCATAATTACATAGATGAGTAGATAAATCTTTATGAAAATCCTATATAAGGATATGAACACAACTGTATTCCTCTAGTATCCCCAAAATTATGGTTTCTCGGTTATTTTTAACCCAAATGA
Organism: Viscum album; assembly: GCA_963277665.1. Lineage (NCBI taxonomy): Eukaryota > Viridiplantae > Streptophyta > Magnoliopsida > Santalales > Viscaceae > Viscum > Viscum album. The sequence continues at coordinate 1,266,032,005 of OY728165.1, read as the reverse complement.
AATAATATGAATAATGAACCTGATCATTATGGAAAACAAATAACATTCTTTCTATACACGAGATAAACTAGGGGAATCCATCTATATCACAAAACTACCTATATGGAAGATATTTTTCATGAAATGTTTCACTTTATAATGAATATCAGATTTCGTATTTATGTGGATTTAATATAAAAATATTATATTATAATTTTTCCTTTATGTATGGATCTACTTGTGATTTAGTTTTTGATCAAATTAAATCTATTAAAACAATTATTTAGACTGTATGGATTTTTAACTCATACCACCCACCACCACCACATATATATTTTTATTTCGTAACAACTTTAAGGAGTTGTGGGAAACAATAGTCACCTTAAAAACCACTACATACTTAAGGATATCAAAATTGATTGAAGAAAATGGGATTATATGACTTAAAAAATTTATATACCTCCTAGTGAAGTGTACTAACCTCAACTTCGGATACCTTGCTGACGAGTTCATCAAAGTGATTAGCCATTCTATCTATTGTTTGTATAAATAACACCCTATTAATTTTATATTGGTTGAAACCATGTGTAGGTACTCGTTCCTTATTATTTATCCACTCCTCTTTCTCCACATTGGAACCAACTCACTACCTTATTACATATATTCTTTTGACCCCTCACACCACTCAATGTATGTGTTATTCAGTGAAAATTAGATGTTAATAATATAAAAAATATCCAAATTCAACATGTACATAAGGCACAAGAACTCTTCATGTAAAGGTATATAATTATATTATATTAACATATATGATATGATACATCCTAAATCCAAATATATACAACCCCCACCATTCATGGAAAGGAGAACCTCTAAAACAATTTTATGTCAAACCAAATGTCCCTATAATTCAGTATACATGACTCAAGAATGAATTAAATTAATCATTAGTCTAAGACCTAGAATGAATAAATTATATTTAACAACAAAATTCAAGCTCATTACATCAATTAAATAAGGATATAAAGGATGATGGAACCAAAATAATTTTATCATACCTAAAATGTAACTATGTAGATGCATGTTTGATAATTTCCAAAATAATTTTACCAAATAAAATAATGCAGAAACACATTTAAAATATAAAAAATTTATAATAATGATTAATTGGGGAATAAATTTTAAATAAATGTGAATTTATAAATTTTAAACATGAGATAACCATTTCTAAACAATTATAATAATAAAAAATATATATATAAGCACATTATAATTCTTGATGTACATTACATACATACAAAAAGATTGAATGAAATCACTTTATATCCATTCTAGTATGAACTCATTTCTATTATACATTACATAGCAATTTACATTAATTTTATTTTTTTTATAAATTAAAAAAAATCAAAATCTAATTTATATTATTTCAAAATTATACATAACTTGAATAACACATAATTAAATATTATTCAAGCCTATAACAAATTAATCATCAATAAAAATTTTATGTTGTCAAAATAATATCTAAAATAAGGACCCAAAAATTAAACATTTCAAATTAATTATTTATGATCAAATTATAATCATAAAACATAATCACATTATATTCCAGAGTTATTTTTTATTTTATAAATACATTAAGAATTACACTTATGATTTCTTGATAAACACTTTATTTCAATGTAATATGTAATTTCATATAACTGATTAAAATCATTTCAAATATTAACAATTTTTTTTTATATTTATTAATAATTTTCTCAAAATATTTTATTTATTTATTATTAACACGATATTAATAATTAATTTATAAAAACATCATAAATTAATAAATATTCACAAACTTCTTTTTTCAAGATTTATAAATATTTTTATTAATAAATTCATTTCAAAAATGAATAAATCAAGGAAAAACTGTTTTTTCATCTATAAATTATTTTATTATATAGATTATATGCTAATTCATTATATATTATAACATATAACATGTTTTAGGATACATAACTAATAACTATGATATAACCCTATGACATCTATATATCTCAATTTAAAATATTCATCGTATCATATTTATAATATGACGATCTATTTTAAAGGATTTGTGTTGGGAAATCATAGCCTATGCTATCTTGATATCATATGTTATGACTTGTATAGAACTATGATCTTAAATTATGTCAAGGATTATGATATCCCTTACATTATGTGTTGATATAGTGATTAAAGAGCATATCTACTATATGGATTTTCCAATTTGATTATAATAGAGAAATACAGTATTGATTATCTTTATTTCATGCATGATTTAAATAATCTCTAAATAAGGGAGGATTTGAAACCGCTATTGGGATTTTATGATTTATATTATCTTTAAAATTAAGTAATTTAATAGATTAAAATTCCATCCCAATATCACCCATGTAGGAAATACAAATACATGTTATAAACAATAAGTGAGTAATTTTTAACCATGAATTCAATAAACCATATTGTCCACTAAATTAACTCCATATCCTTTTAAAATGACTAATTATGATCTGTAAATTTGTAGAAAAAGGCCTCTATCATTCATAGGAATACACCGGCTAAATCTCAATCATCCAATATTCCGATGGGATCTATCCTTTCTCAATTGTGCACTAGCACATCATGCTGTAAATCATAAGGATAAATAGATATAAGGGAATGGTAATGTCTAATAAAATAATTTTGTGAATATCACAAAACCCTACCATCAAATATTAATTTCTTTCTAAATCCCCACAAGATGCACCTCAATTGATGAAAATATTAACACATTTGTTATAACACATTATTTTATTGATTGACCCATTCATGCATCATCTATATGCGTGTATTAAGAGGTCGTGATTTACTATAAAACACCAAATCATTAAAATGTTTTCATTTTTGAATAAATTTAATTATATTAATATCTTTCAACGTGTGAAACACAAGGTTTTTACAAAAACACTATTTAATCATTCTATGAAAACATAATTTTAAATTAAATTTTAACATGTTAAGAATTGTTTTTATAAAAAATAATTTTTGAAATATAAATATAAAATTTATTTTAGGGGGAATGTTTAGGATTTTGACTAAGAAGTTTTTATTTATTTATAAATAGTAAAAATACCAAATTTTAATTGAAAACTATCTTTCCAACTAAATAATTTATAAAGTTAAATTATATTTTTAATGGGTTTTAAAGTAAAAATAGTTTTATTATAAAACCTGTAATCCAATTTATGTCATTAGAATCATTTTAATTTTCAATATATATATATATATAATTTGTGAACTTTTGAACATTTTACCTTCAAAACCCCGCATTCTCATCCTGTCTGCAAGATTGTTGTTAAATTAAAGCTTTCCAATTAAATTAATTGAATTTTTCAAAATTGACTTGATATTTGGAAACCAATAAATTTAAAATGTAAACATTGGAAAACATAATTTTTTACCAACGATATTAGTAGAAACAATTAAAATAAATAACAATGATTGTGGAGAAAATGAGTTTACTTATTGGTTAAATGTAAAATATACGTTTTAAAATGACAAAAACATTTCCAAACCCAATTACATATTAATATTAAGACCTTAAACCTTCTATTATTGAAAATTTTATATTATTTGAGTCTGTTTACATGAAAAACAAGGGTGGAATTCACCCTTTCAAAAAATTACAATTGTGCCACTCACCCAACTTTTAAAAGTCCATCCCTTTCCCCTCATAATCAGACCTTAAAAAATTTTGATCATCAACTCCCAACAAAAATTACATCCCAACAACCTTGTACTCATTAATGAAACCATATATTGGGAATAAATCCACCATTGGTAGGTTTCAGTGCAATGAATAAGAAATACTTGAAGAAGATGTAAATTTCTTCAACAAGTGTCTTCATTCTATTTCATTCTATAACTCCAAAAAAAAATTTGGATAAACATTTTTTATATAAAGAAAAAAAATTCAACAATATGTTAATATTTTTTTATATATTAATATTACTACCAAGAACCATACACACTTCAATAAATTGTTTTATGAAATCATTATTAGTGTGTGTTTCGTATTTCGTTCGAACATGTGTTCTAGTTAGGAATCACAACTTCCAGGTGGTTTCCATTGGATTTATATATGTAATTGGAAACATCCAACATTTCTTTATCCAAAAAGGATCTTCTTTCCAAAGTCAGGTGTTTATTATGTATGAAAATATGATACTTAGGAACATGCAATGGTCAAGAGGATGGGAGGTCGGACTCATCACACCCTTTTGGGGGAAATTATATCACACACCATGAATCTCTAATAGATTAGAGTTATTTCAATGTATCCTTATTAGTTAACCAAATATAAAACAATTTTCCCTTGGAATTTTTAATCACATTTTAGCATGCATGAAATTTATAGTCATCTGCATGTATTTAAGGTTCTTCATTAATGGAGACATCCATATGTATTCGAGGTTCACCATCAACGATATCCTCTTATATACCATTTATAGATTCTTATATCCATCATTAGGATAATACTAATTTTTAGGCCATTACGTCGGGTAGTATGGAATTTATAATTGGCTAGGAGACGAAATTTTGTTTTGATATTAGTATTGTACCCAAAAATGGACTCAACATGTATCCTTGTAAAAGGAATCAGAACCCTCATAGTTCGGTGTCTCTTAGTGGGACACATTATACATTTTAAGGTTGTGTGATATGGAACTAGAAAAAAAATTTAATGACATGTGGTTTGTACACCTAATTGAAAGGTTCTTAGTCAAGGTATTGTGTGGGACTTATTTATGAGGAGACCAATGAAATTGGGAAAACACATATGGGCTTCCAAGTTGGATTAGACCTATTAGGAATATGGCCCAGAGAGAATATGTTTGATATGATGTGTTGTATTTGAACCTTAGAGAGGTTTCTTACATATTCCATTTGTATGGGAATCAAATACCACATAGATTGATTAGTCTCATAAGAGAGTATAGTCCATTGAGATAAATGATTTTGCATTTATTTCCTAAAAAGGATTCATTGATGATTTGGGGGTTTAATTAGTGGATTACTCCTAAGGAGGATACCCATTTTTTGATGAAAATTAAATGGAGATCAATACTAAAGAATGCTTCATATGTATCCCTATTAAGCAGGGAATCAAAGTTCTCATAGTTCAAGAAGGGGTATTGGTGGAAATGTTGTGATTATCAGAAATCTCTTAGACCATGCAAGTAATTCTCGATGTGAGAAACAAGATGATGCCAACGATTCAACAAAGGCACATTCACCCCATTCCTCCTTCACTGATTGATGATGACTGGCCTATGGGGAGAGGGTGGATGTGGCGGAGGCGAATTGGGAATAGGGCTAGGCATTGAACCTTCACTCTATTCTCTTTACACTAGTCAAGGGTCCAATGTAAGGAAGGAATGAAGGAAAAAAAAGTAGAGAGGATAAATACTGAAACCTTATACATGAAATATTAAGAGCTTCTACTGGGATGGATGCCCTAAATTTTGAAATGTTAGGGGAGGGAGACATTTAATTTTTGTTAAAGGAAAAGTAAGTGTATACCATACTATCCCAATAAGAGACTGCAGGCTCCGGGTCTTAAAGAAAAAAAGAGGGGGGCATAACCCAAACCCAAATTCTCTAGACCGGGATCTCCCAAACATTGTTCCCTGGGAAAATGTCCAGCTAACAATAGATATACAAACCCATAGACAACCCATGAATCCTAACCCCATTTCAAAAAAAAAATGAGGAAAACCTCTGACTATGAATATAAGAATCCAAATATGATACACACTAATGTGACTTTCACAAATGTTTGATTAGTTTTGAGGTTTTGGTAGATGCTTCAACTTTGTCTCTATTAGATAAGAGGAACAAGGAATGAAATCCCCAACCATGAGTTTCCATGAATAGGGTTTTAAAGATTATGCATATAACCCAAGCGTAGGTGTGCCATGTAGGTGTACCGCATAGGTGTGCCACATAGGTATGTCGCATATGACTTAGCGATGACTGATGAAAATTATTTACAAAGGGGAACCAAGTCAATGTAAGATTCAAACTATGAAAAAATTTAAATAAATGATTATCCAATAAAATAATATATAATCTCATGTTTTTAGAGAGCCACCTCGGACAATTTGAGGGATCTGGGAAAACTTTCTATGTAATGGGAGCCTTAAGAAGTCTTTTAACTTTTTCATTTGTAAAATAAAGCGGCCAGGGGTCCTATTTATATGCCAGGAGGGGGCTGGTAAATAAATAATCATCATAGTTCAGTCATGCATCTCTTCCATGTAGATCCTAAGAGGATGTGTACGAAAGGTTCCTGACATGGAGGTCTGTCACACAGGTCTGCAATGTAGGTCTACCTTGCAGTTTTGTCATGCACGTCTGTTGTGAAAGTCTACTACAAAGATCCTCTAATTTTTTTATTCCAATTAGTTATTTGATCTTTGTCTTGAGACATTGAAATATCCTAGGTCCGCCTTAATAGTCATTTTTTCTAAATAAGGAGTGTCAACAAAATTACCCCCTCATTATTGGATCTGATTAAAAAGAGGGTTGAGTATTGAGGTAAGATTGCGGGAAAAAGACTATGGAGTAATTGCTGAAACGTGTGGGTTTGTCGTGTAGCTAGTTCTCACAGGTATGTCACATAGTTATTTCATGAAGGTATGCCATGTAAGTCAACGATTCCTATAAATACGTGCATTCATTTGCAATTTTCTTCACTTGGGATTTTAGATTTTCATCTCTTGTTGTGTATCTTGTTCATCCCGCCCTACTGTGTTGTGATATCATGTTGGTTCCTGGAAATTTTCCCATGCGGAAACCATTTGAGCGATGGACCTACACGGATGGACATCATTACTAGATTTACGCTAGGACCCTCATCGAAGGACCTACATAGATAAACTCATTTAAGGAACAATGCAAATAATTTCCTTTTCCAAATTTTTAGATTTTTTATGTTGAAATTTAAATTTAACTCAAAATTCCATCCTAAAATGGGTAATTTGGTCATTCTTTTGGAAGAAATGGCTCACATAATAACCTTTATTGAGGATTCAAAGGATCGTAAAAAATTATAAGGTGAAGATCATCATACCGGACTACTATGAAAGTTGTTGAGAGTACTCTTCATGTACTATGGAAAGGATTAATTCCATACCAACAGGAATATCCACAAACATGCATTTGATTTTCCATGATTCCCACATTCCATCCATTAAATTTTTTTTCCATATAATTTGTTTCTTTAATACTCCAAATGTCATTTTAATAATTTTACAATGTTGGGTATATCAGTTCATGAGGGAATAGTACCTATGGGATGTATCTTACATCATAGTGGTTTTACTCCTGATATGGAAGATAATGTTGTAGAGCTAAGGCCACATTGTTAGGATTCAACATTGGGTGCTACAATAATCGATCAGTCTAATGGTTTTATGGGAAACTGGGATCTTCATTATAGAGGAGGTGATAAACATGAATGGATGTGGGAGTTTTAGGTACGCCAGACTTTTTCCTAATTCAAGAAAGAGCTATCAGATGTTTACAATTATGATGTTTTATGGTTAATATAATCATATCTTTATAAAAATGATTTCATTTATGAATTTCATAGCCAATGGAGTATGTAGATGTATACTTTCCACTTGACACATGGTGAGGTTGGAATCAATTTATGGGATATTTACCAAAATGATGGGTTTACCATTCTTGGGGAAATGTGTGATGAGTTTATTCTGCTGGTAACAACATGTTGTGGTGTTACAATGACACCACCATTGGCTCTAAATTATTGAAAATAGAGAATAAATTTCATAAAGACTAGAAAGATATTTATTCTAGAGTGTATATAGAAGCCCTTCTAGAACCAACAATAGCGAAAGGCCCCACATGTGGACGTCCTACCATTTGTCGTTATGTGGACAACTGGGAAATTTCACGAACATATTGGAGTGCATGGAAAATATAAAAATTTAAGCACTAGTGATATGAATTGAAATATTATATTGATGTAAAGGTATCCGTGAGTACAGAGGGAGTTTCAGGCCATGGACTTTTTTTATTGCATCTAAACTGGTAGAAGTAATGTATATTGGGATAGAAACTTCAGTATTGGAAAGAATTTATTATTCCTTACAAAATTTATACAATGGGATGGCACCATTAAATCTTTTGTAACACACGAGACTTTTATGAGAAATATTTTGTTTTTATGTTATATAAATCATCAAAGGAATAGTTCACTATACACAACACTATCTTGGTTTACTTTACACGCAACTGCAGTCTTCCTCGATAGCTTGCGTTGTATGCAATACCGAGTTTCACTAAACAACAATATTCTATTAAAATATTATTAAAATTAGCCGTTATGAATAGTAAAAACCACTTTTTGGAATGTGTTAAATTTTATTTTTCAAAATGGACATCATTTTTGGATTCGGAATATCAAAATTATCTTAGGATGAAATTTTGGATCTTTTCGGATAACTTTCATATTCTGATGAATAGTTAGAATACTAAATTTTAATAAAAAACAACTTTTTTAATCACAAATATTTATATGGTTAAATTATAATATTGATTTTTTTTAAAGTATAAATAGAATATATTTTTACCATTTAATATAATGTATGTCATTAGCATTAATTTTACATTGAATTCATAGGTAAAAACATTTCAATCTTTGGCAATGTTTTAACTTTTAAAACCCATTTGCTTAACAACGAGATTAATTTTAAATTAATTACTACAACTTCTTTGTTTTGAATTTATAAAAATTGATTCCAAATTTGGAATCAGTGGGTCCAAATTATGTTAATAGGTTACTTTTGTTTTGATATTATGAATTGTAACTATGGTAATTTTTTTATTTACTACGGTTAAATGTAAATAGGGTGATTCAAGGTTAAAAGAATATTATAATAATTCAAAATTATCTTGACACTTGTCATAAACATATTGGATGAGTATTGGCCGACCATGGACATCCTTGGGTCGATTTTGGGACCCCATTGAGCCACTTGGTAGTGACAATGACAATTTGGATTAATTAATTTAATGTAAAGACAAAATTGACATTAACAAAAATCTTTTAGTAATTAATTTTTATAAGGGGTTATATAAATTATATTTTAGACTATAAATATTCATTAGAAAGAATAACAGATTTCCTACATAATGATATTTGTTTATAATTTTTAGACACCATATAAATTAAATTATTTATGACACAATAATGATGAAATATTTACCTCATTAATAAATTATTTTAATAAATAAGATTATAATGATTAAAATATTTTCCAAAACATGTCCAATTCAGATAGGATGATTTTATTTCGGCCAAGAGTCATCATATCTTCATATTTAATGATTTTTGGACCTTTTGACACTTAAGATAAGTTTATAATAAAATAATATTTCCACACTTTCTAACGGTGCCCCTCTCCTCCCTTATAAAAGGGAACCTCCTCCCTCTCTTCATCACACCAATTTGAGCCTTCATGCTCGGACAACCCCTACCCATTTCCATTCCCAACTTCCTTAGAAACCCACTAGAGGTACTGGTCTTATCAAAAGACCAACTCTAGTTCCTTAAGAGAATGTTTAATGGAGGCACTTCGAGAAAGAGGTAATACCTTCTACCGTTTTCTTCAAGATCCATTCTTCTCATACTCCCTCTTCCTTAGTTGTTTCATTATGAGGTAATATCATAAGTATCACTAATATACTTATATGTTATTATAAATATGAAACAACCCGATTTTACCTCTTATCCATCCTACAGAAAATGAAATCACCACACATGCATACGTACGGAATACAGTCTCCACATCGTGGTGTAATCTATTTTCCACCACCACCTTACTTGTATGGGTATAAGGGTGAAAGTAATGAATATATATGATTATTGTAAAGTGGTATTGATTCTGAAATAGTATACATACACTCCAATACAATTCCACAATCATGGGAACAATATCATCGCTCGTGCATACATACGGAATACCGTCTCCACGATGTGATATGATTCGTTCTACATGATCTTCATTTCATAATGATTATATAAATGAATTGAATGAATTAATATGATATATATTACACTAATATCATTCTGGAAATGAGGTATCTAAAACCTAAAGAGAAGAATAAGAATTTATTCGACAAAACACGCATAAGAACAAAAAGTAATAAACTCCCGAATAACAAGCAATAATGAAATATTACTAATAAGAAGCTAATAATATGACCATATATGATATCATAACAATATATATGATTCTATAATTAGTCAATAACATTATTTAAATCATTATACAGGAGGTTCGGACACTTACAAAGCAAATCAGATCAAAGTTAAGGGAAAATATCACAATCTCATTTTTATCTGAGATTGTTTATACTTTGGTATTTACTGGGGTGTATTTTATCATCCAAATCCATGTTCCCTAAATATGTAATATTGTTTCCATCCACCTACAATTTTTTAAATACAATTTTACCCTTCGGTGAGTTTTTAGTAAAAGATATGAAATGAATCTTTTGTCATTTTTCGTACGAGGTACTTTTTGACTTTTCCAACAAAAGTACGAGAAAAATGTTTTTATTAACTTATATGGCATGAATGGATTTTAAAAAAATTATTTACAAGAAGCTTCCTTTACAAGTTTTCAAGTTTATTTTTAATCAACTTCTTTTATTTTAAAATAGTATGACATCTTAAGAACGGAAAATGTTTTTGAAGTAGAAAGTATATTTTCCTCAAAAATGGAGTTCAAGTGTTTTATCAAAATTATTTTCCTTCTAAGATAATATAGGGTTCTGTTTCTATCCCTATTGTTACATTGATTTGTTTATGTTGAGATGGAATTATTTTTATGAATTCCTTTATCTTATATGAATTGTTTTATGATGTCATGTTGTTTAAGAATCCCATTTTTATTACATGGGTTATGCAATGATGTATGATTTATGATTGTGTGGCACACATAAGAATGGTATCATTATGAGATGGGTGAGACCAATATCTCCCTCTAATTCATTGGGTAAATATTTTATATCTCATGAGATAGACATGGCTGGAATGGCAGGTTAAACTAGTTCAGTGAAATAGGACTGAAACCAGGAGTAAACTCTATTTAGAAATGGACTTTGTCCACTAAGATAGTCTTGGAAATGAGTCTTGACTAATAAGAAATGATTCCCTATGATTATGTGTGTATGACAAAAAGTTTCAGGTTTTAAGTTATGATTATTGAAATTTCATTTCACTACTATGATTTGTCCCATGGTATTAAATTACGCCCACTTTTGCAGGTTAAGATTTCCAAAATGTTATGTTCTTATGAATATGATGTGATTGATATTTATTTTGTTTACCCTTACTGATCATTTGAGCTCACCCTTTTGTATGCTTTCTTTCCACAGGTCAGGAAGAAGGTTATTATGTATGATATGCCAAAAGGGACTATAGATATGATGAAATAAATGGGAGACAGTGTAGACACTTTATGAACCAGTTGTTTATGTTTCCCAGTTTCTAAAGACACTATACCTATACGGTCTTTTCATGGTTTTGTTATATGTTGTAATAAGTATGCTTCAATTTTGAAGTAATAACAATGTATGTAAATTATGGGTTGTTATATCTTCCATGTGTATTAAAAGTGTTGTTGGGATGGATTGTGGCATACATTTCTTCATACTAATTATTGAATTATGTTATAGTCCCCAATGGATGATTAACCTCATTTTTATAGAATGTGTCTGGTATTAAGTCTCATAACATGGGAAATAATGTAGTGATAAGGGGAATGAATTAATAAGCATAATTTATCTTCTTTTATTTTTCTAACCCACCAAATAGAATATTTATCGATGACAGTAAGGAAGAAAGTTATGAGCTGAGATCATATATGATGGAATTCAGGGATAGTGTATCATCGACCAAGATTTATGGTCAATTATTTGTGTGGATTACATCCCCTATAGATTTTCACACCATTTATGTTGTACTTAACAATGAAACACTTTTCCTCCCTTGTATTTTAGACATGATAATCACCAAATGGTAGCAAGATAATTGTGGATTTGATGGCTTTAGAGACATCAAAATTACCAATTATGTTACCTCCATCAGATGCATCAATTAGATTTGATGTTGGATATACCAAATATTTGTCTTCTTCATACCCTGAGGGGGCTTTGACAAAAGGAATATATCATGTGGCAGCCACAAAAAATATTTTTCATAGCAATAATGTGAAGAATTCCAACGAACAAGATGATGTAGAGGCTTCATATATTTTAGAACCTTCAAAAAAATTCATAAAAGGTATACAAGGAAGAAAAGGGATAGAGAAATAATAACTTCGGAACCAAGGAGATCCATCCACCACCACCATAAAGAGATTCTCACCCCATTTAATGACCATTCTGATGAATAAGGGAGGCCTGAAGAGGCTCACCTGTCAGCGGTTGTTGAGTTTTCTCCACAACCAATCATACTGAGACCAAATTATGTGTGGCCTTTAGCTATTAACTTTTAGGAGAGTTTGACCCATGAAATCAAAGATTCAAGGGAATTCCTTCAAAATGGCCTTCAAATACCGGATGTGGGTGACATTAATGCACCTGTAATTTTCATCCTGATACTAACCTTTTTGATGTATGATAGTATATTGTGGAGATGGAAACCTTTATATATGAAATTTATGAAAATATCATATCCTCTAAATGAGTATACCATATTATGGGACTAGGGATACATGAAGGGGTAATTATTAATCATGAAAAGGTATAAGGAATTTATGTTAATATCGAGAACATATTTTCCATTTTTCTTTTTTATAAATGCTTCATTTCCCTTCTCCATCATTAATCTTGATGTGATTTCATTTTTTAAACCTGGGATTATTGAGGGAATAACCTGATAGGTTTTTGGATCAACAAGGTATAGACCTACATGTTCTCCCATTGACACATTAAATGATCCTCCCAAGTCTCAAGAACAATTTCCAGGTGATAAGATCATAACAGGGGTAATGGTGAAAGACAATCCTTAGACTTTACTTCATGTTTTCCCTACCAAGAGGAGTGTTTTAATTTTCCTGCAAGCTTATGAAAATAAACACAAGAGAGAAATGAGATTGGACCGATGTGTTCATTGAAGAACTATATTTTTAAACTCTTCTCTAGAATTATGATATTCTTGATACACTTTTATAATCACATTAATCTTCTCATTAGATCTACATATCTGTCATATCATAAGGGCTTAAGAGATAATCCTTTAATAACATATAAGGATGCCCCACGAGAAACAGAAGTTCATGTTGATGAATCTTCTACCTTAATGGATAAGAAAAAAATATTCATCTGTACCTGGTCCTGATTCTATTTAGAGAGATAAAATTTATGGTAATGTCAAATATATTTCTTTGGAATATTAAATGGTTCAGTAATATTCTTCTATTTAAAATATCTCATATCAGTTTCTTGTGCCAATGGGTCCTACAATAATCAATGTTGATATTCCTATCATTCTAGAAGGATAGAACAAAGATCCTAAGAAATATGATGTAGATACAGGTGTTGATCATAACATGGAGAGACCTGATGATGTTGTAATAGTTGAAAAATGACGGAATATAATTCAAATAAAGCCAATTTGGTCATAAACCATAATTATTTAGATATCATTAATGGTGAGAATGTTATAACAATCCAAGATGTATATACTGAAATGATGGGTACCATTAATCCAAACATTGATATTACAGGTTCCATCTAGAAGTTTAGTGACTTTCATTTGGAATTAAAAGGATGTAAGTTATCGTTGTTGTATTTCATATACATAATTTTATCTTTTATGTCGTACTTTAAATCATAGTTCATCTTATTGATATTCTTCTGTAGAGAATTCTGAAAAGGCTCTCCTAGAAAGGGGAATTTAACTCTATAATTCTTCTACTAAAGATAGAGAAATACATACTTAGAACCCTATGTTAGGATATGTTCTAGAGCCTTTAATTATGGAAACTGAGAAAACATAGAATAATTAACCTCCTCAAGAAACATGTTCTCAAGTTGCTGAAGATGAGAAGACTTGGGATGAATCTATCCAAGCGGACGACTTGTTATTGGGTAAATATCATCGACTATCTAGATCATGCTCTATTTTTTCCATTATTCAGAAACTTACAATTATCTTTATTCATCATTTAAGGATATCATCTACTATATTTAGATCATAAGGTGAAGCTTTTGTGTTTGCTCAGACATCAGTAGCATGTGAAGAATCCATTGTTCTGAGAGAATAAGATTTATGAACCACATTATGAGATTTGTTTCGAGAGTTCATTATATCACATGGTAGTGGCTCAGATTGAGATTTAGATATTCATTCTGCTCTTAGCATGGAATATAACAATACATAGAGACATATATGGAAAATAATTTCTGATAATTCTTTGGATGAGTTGATGTCCCATTTTGGAAAACTACTACCACGATTTTTTGTATGTGGATTCTGTGGACTTAATTATCACCTAGTCAACATTGTAATGAAAAAGACCATTCACCGACAGGAGTAAAAACATAAACTACAGATAGATCTTGAAAGGGATAAAAAACTCACTAATATTGTGATCTTCAAAGATGTAGCAGCTAAGGCATAGGCCGATCATTGTTTGAATTTGATCGAGATTAGCCAATAAATTTAAGAAGTGATGAAGGACATGGTTTATCTAAAAAAATGGATTTTATTTATAAAAAACTTGATAAATTGATCTAATAATTGGTAGAAACATATTTGGAAAGGATAACCGCCTTTTCAACTGCCAAATAATTACTACATCAATATGTGGAGGCTAAAGTGGCTCAACTGTCTTAACATCAATAGTCGGTTGGTAGGGTTCATGAGCCCATTCAACATATCGATTTTCTTGCTAAAAAGTATCTTAACACATGATAGAGAGTCTCCATTCTATAGATGTCCCTCTGATTTTACCATATAAATGATTGAAATTTTTATCCGATCATATGAACCATCATTCTTTATTTCTGTAATTTCAATATCAAAGGTGATGATGATGATGATTTTTTTAACATCAAAACATTATGTTAGATAATAATAATTACAATAATAGGAATGTCACTGATCAGAGTTTTCTTATTAAGCTAATGGGACTAATGAGAATAGTTTGATTTTTTACTGGGGTCATATAGAAAAACGCAACAAACATTGTATCTTTTGATGATTTATTGCTCAATATTACCTAAACTATAAAAAATGTAAGTTGAGTGAGTAGAGAATATAATTTATTCTAGAGTGACCCTTTTGGGATTTCATTCTAGTGAGTAACACATATATGGATATTGGAATTATAGAGTCATTCATGTCATACTAAAAAGGGTGTTGTTTAATCTCTAATAAATGTGACCATAAATTTTGAAATTAGATCCCAAAGATGGCCTAGTGGGTAGGAATTGCTCTAATATTCATTAAATACTTCCAAGGTGAATCGTGAGTCCTCATTTTTAAGGTCACCAAAACTAAAATATGTATTAACATAAAGAAGGTCTTTTCCAAGAATAAGGTTACCATTATTAGATGAACCTATTATGAGGGTTGTTTTATGCTGGGATGACTAAAGCATATGCTGTATAGAAAATTAGTGAAAACTATTTAATGATATGATTGATATTTAGGAAAATTATGCAAGGCCTACTAGGGGCATGTACTGAATAGTCTAGAAAAAGGGTTCTCGAGAATTTAACTTTTAATTTTAGATATAAAAAGTAAAATAAGATTTGGGTGACTCAAGACCACAATTTGTTATTTTTTCAAGGAAACATTTTTAATAATAGAGGGTTATCTATGCCAACTTATGTCAACAATAGGAAGTCCACTACTATATAAATTTTGTGTATGAGGAATAATAATTTTTTTTAAAAAATGAAGATTTCTGATATCATGGTTAGTAGTAATAATGTCATGTAGTGAGGACACTATATTGTGCGGTTTTAAGTCATGTAGTGAGGACATTGGGTGGATTTAATTTAAGGTCTTTAGCTTTGACCAAAGTCTAGAGACTTTCCAATTTCTTGATATCATGTTTCGAAACAAACTACAATGTTATTGTATAGAATAGAAGAATTGTAAACTGTGATTAGAGATTTTTTGGATCGAAAGAATGATATGGGAAACATGATAAAGGCATTATAGGATGTCTTTACCAAGAAATACGTGACAATTTTTTGACGAAAACAATATTGGGGTTATATTATTCAGGGCCCACTAGGGAATATGTTACATAGCCAAATAGTGGTATCTTTTGACTAACATGCCGGTTATGTAGGAAAATTATGCAAGGACACAAAGGGGCACATACTGCATATTCAGGTAAAAAAATATCCAAAATATTACATTCTATTACTAAAAGTTGAATACTATTTAAGGTGATTCCGATTTTGCACAACATAGATTTCAGTATATGGAGAATGGAAGTTATATACGGAAAGAGTGTATCCAATCATGATTTCCCATGAATAGGAGGAAGATGATTTCTATGAATGAATGACCCAAATGTGGGATGTATGGTGTCTATTGTTTTAGGTCATACGAATATGACTAAAATAGAAACAACAAATGGTATGTCATAAAATGATCCATGTATATTTTATATTTCTTTGAACACATAGAGAAGTAAATGTGTAAACCATAGACTTGGAGACTTTTAGATAAAGGTAAAGGTAATGAGAGAAATACACATGGATGACTACTTTAAGATACAGATTCTTGTATATTGTGAACATTGTTCGAAGGGTAAAAAGACACTTCAACCAAGAATAGTGTTACCATTATTTTGAAAACCTGTTATTGGGGTTTTATTATACAGGGTCGACTAGGTCATATACTGTATAGCCAAATATTGGAATCTGTTAACCAACTGGCCTGTTATGTAGAAAACTTATTCATGGCCACCTAGGGGCATGTACTAAATAGTTAGGCAAAAGAGTTCTAAGATATTAGAATCTATTCCACCAATAACCATAAAAATTATTATAAAGATATGAAAATAATAAGTATTAAGAGTGTTAAATATGAAAGGGGGTAATGCTCAATGCGTAGGATAAATATTTTAATCAATTTTGGCCAGAAATTTGGAGTCCTTTATATAGATCTGTCTAATATGTAAAATGAGGACATTTCATGTTTCCATGGAGGGCTCTCTTTGGAGAAGACCCTAAATAAAGACACCCACATAGATTTTAAATTATATGTGGAAGAGAGATAAAAAAATTATCCCATGTCTAGGACTTGGAGATAAGTCCTAGATTTAACTATGTATCTCAATGGCATGACAATGAAGACATATGTAGTTCTTTTGGTGCTTTGAATTTTAATTTCATGTAGTAAGGACTTTATGTTTTTCAATTTAGATTCATACAATGAGGAAATTAAGTGATTCCAATTTTAAGAAGGAATATTGTCGCTAGAACAAGAAATTAAACCCACGTGTCACTACATATCTCATTGGGATGAGCATCAAGACATACGTAGTTCTTTGAACACTTCCTAGGAATGTTTAATTCATGCATAGGGAATAAAGCGGTTAATTGTGGTGGTGGTGATTAGGACCATGATGGGAGATCCATGCATCTATAGTTATCCCATGGAAAATGAAAATCAATCCAAACGTAGTTATTGAAATAATCATTTTCTAGAAAAAACGAATTTGATGCGAGAGACATGGGATTTTAACACATTCTTTAAGAATGGTTATAAGTCTGACACAAAATGGTGTGAAGGTCAAACTTTGTATCCTGCAATTTTATTATATCTAAATCTTGTTCTTATATGGGATGAGAAAAGAAAAATAATTTTTTTTGTTATAGATAGGCCCATGATTGGGGATCTATGTGTCCTTAAGTAACCCACTAAAAATGAGAATCAAGCCACACATATTTCTTAAAATGAGGTATCTATGAAATTATCATTCAAACATAGGAAAAAATTAACTCACGTGCTACTAGAAAGTAACAATGATGTTATTAATGATTGTGAATGGAATTTTTTGATGTGAAACAATGAATATGTTAACCGTTTAGTTTATTGCCATGTAACGAGGACGAAGGATGTCATGAAGTTTAACATCATGCAATAAAGAAAAATATGCTACGCATTTTATCATCATGAAACACAGACAGGTTTGGGTTTTAGGATTTTTAATGTCTTACAAATAGAGCTTTGTGTTGTGTAGTTTAAAGTCATGCAGTTAGGAAATTGTATAGTTAAATTACACGACATACTTCTTAAAAAATCTTACATTGGTTTGAGTGGTAATAAATTATACAACCCTTGAGATTAGGGAATAAGCTCCACTAGAGTAGAACTTATGTACGGAGTAAGGTTCTTACAACATTGGCTCATGGTTTGGATGATTCTTTCATGGTATGATTGGATTCATGGGGACCAATAACAATTATCCATGAAGAAATGAGTGATTGGGATTTTTATTGTTATATAATTGTGATATTATATTCTGAAAGAATTATAAATGATGAAAATTATACAATCTATTTTCATCTAATCAATCTAGATCGTCAATTCAATTCTGAGACTTTTTATCTGTTGATAACTGATTATAGATTGCAACTTGGAGTGAAGGAAATTGAATTTAAATTTGAAAAACTACTTCCATTCCATACACCAATGAATATGGAGTTACTTGAGAGGTAGTATGAATAGTTGTCTGATGTGCCCATAAAGCATGAAAAAGTTTATCCTGATAATATTTAATATCCTTATACACCATCTTCTATAGTATATTTGATATATTTTTGTTGAATGCTTCTATTTTTCCATTGGTGTTTACATGATAGTGAGGTGAATTGTTGGATTTGATATTGTGTTTGTGATATAATTTCATTACATCAATAGAATAGACATTTGTGCTATTTTTGTGAATATAGTATAAGGGACACAAAATATGGTGATGATATTAGCCTTAAAAAAGTTAATAATTCATTTAGCACTAACTTTATTGAGAGGTATTTCCTCACCCCATTTGGAGAAAAAATCAGTAGTAGTAAGAATATACTTGAACTGCTTAGACGTAGATAAAGGGTATGGTCCTACTTCATTGATTAATCATGTAAAAAATGGCCAAAAATATTTATATGTATGTAGAAACTCTGAGGGATGATGAATGAAGTTGACTTGAACATGGTATGGATGACATTTCTTTGTGAAATATGTGCAATCATACGTCAATAAAGGCTAGAAGAATCCAATAATTGATTTTGATTAGAAATACTATGCCAAAACTTGTGAGCACTACATCCTACTAAATTTACTTCATTCATGATCACTGGAATTTATTCTCCGTTAATACACCTGAAGAGGATTCCATTGATTCCTCATCCTTAGAGGATCTTCTGGTGATCTTGGCTATCAGAAAGAGTTAAATTAGCCACTCTTCATAAGATCTATTATTTTTCAACTTTACCAGGTGGAAGTACTCCTCCTTGAAGGAATTCCATGATATGTGTCACTTATCTCATGGTATGACCATATCTAACACCCCAATCTTCCAGAGTACGCTTCTCTTTAAATAATGCAATATCTTGCGTTGTACGAAATATCAAGTTCTAGCACACCATGACCAATCAAACTAGCCATTAGGAATAGTATTATCCACTTTTTGATAATTTATTAAATTTATTTTTCAAAATGGACTTCATTTTTGGATTCATAATATCAAAATTATCCAAGGGTAAATTTTTTGTACTTTTCCAAAAAAATCAATTTT
Organism: Viscum album; assembly: GCA_963277665.1. Classification (NCBI taxonomy): domain Eukaryota; kingdom Viridiplantae; phylum Streptophyta; class Magnoliopsida; order Santalales; family Viscaceae; genus Viscum; species Viscum album. The sequence goes on along the minus strand of OY728165.1, from coordinate 1,266,012,155 downwards.
TGATGAATAGTGAAAAAATGGGTTATTGTTTAAAACCGGAATTTTTTTAAATAATTTTTATTTTAAATAAAAAAATTTTTAATGTCAAAATATATAATTTATAACTATTTTTGTTCAATGAAATTTATTGGTGACATTTTATAATAAGATTATATATATATATGTTTATTGAACATTATACCATCTTTTACCCACCTTCTAGGCACACATACAAATGTGCATAAAAGATAAATTTACCGCTTCATTGAATTGAATTTTAAATATCCGAGAGGCACGGTTGAAATTAGTAAGAAAAATGTGGTTCAATAGGATGAAAATAATTTTTGGTGAATAATAACTTTTGATTTTTATTTACCACAGTTAAATGTAAATAGGGCAATTAAAGGAAAAAATGATATTATAATTACCCAAACACAAGTCCTAATTCTATTATACAAGTTTATATCGAACAAAATAATCATTAGTAAGAAAATATGATCCCTTACATTGCACTTCTATTTTGGTGATTTCCCTTATCCTCATGTGTACTTTTTTTTATCATGTTCTTAACTTATACCAGAATTATTCTCAAATTTATAATATCATATATTAACTACTTTTAATACCACATTACCCATTTTTTTACAATATTCAATTATTTTCAGTATTTTGGGTATTAATTACCTTGTGTTTTTAGTATGTTTTGACTTGTTACATTTTGTTCCTATCAATTATATCATGATATTATCAACTATAGAATGTATAAAAATGATTTAAGATTCATGTATGTTCTGTATATATATACATATATTTATAATAATCCATAAAAATTTGGTGATATAAATGAAATAAACCATCCACGGATATGGTAAACTGTACGTACAAATGTATGATACTTTCATTTCATTACCATATTAAAGGAATGAAAATTAAATTATATATATGTGTATATTAATATTAAACTATCATATATACAATATATATATCACATATATTTATTAAAACCATCTTTTATACATTCCACATATTGTGTGAACGAATCACATCGCTTTGAGGAGGCAGTAGTATACATTTCCAAAGATGATGTTATAATATTTATACAAAATTGAAGGAATGATTTTATGTGTTATTTAAAAATTAAATATTTCTGAATAAATATTAAATATCATAAATATGATATAAAAATAGTGTGTCCATCATAATTACCAACCATGAGAGGTGGAAAAATTAAAATTACGAACATCGTTTCGTGAGGCAGTAGTTCGCCATACAAGAATGGTATATTTGTCACCCATATGAAGGAATTGTGTGTAGGTCTAGGTAAAATCCTTAAGATATCAAAATATAAGTATATTTATAATACTATTTGTATTATATATGAATGTTATAATATGAAATTAAGGAGAGGAGAAGGAAATAAAACTAAAGTGATTGTCGAAGAAAGTTAAATCTTATTTGGGTAACACTTTTTGGTTTATACCAAAATATTTTATTATTTAATTTATGTTAATATTTAATTATATTAGATTAGGGTAGAGATGTTGGGAACTTAGTTGAATAGGTTTTGTAATATCTATTTGGATCAATGTTATATGAGGATGTGAGGGAGGAGGTTCTATTTTATAATTAAGGTGAGGGGTAGTTTCATAAACTCTCAAAATAATAAATTAATATAAATTAACATTCAATTAAAAAGCCACAAAAGTGTTTTATTTATAATATAAGATGATTACGAGTCAAAATCCTCTCATACGGTAATTTTTAGATATTTTTAGTTCACATTCATGACCGTATCATTTATATTTAACCCATAGTTAAACCCTTACCAAGAAAACATGGCTTTTGTACTCTACAAGGGTCAATATAGATAATATAAAATTCCAAAAAAAACTATAAATGAGTCATGTATTATATTTTAATGTTTTAAAAAATTATATTTTCAATTTTTTAATTTATTTTATAACATTTAATAAATTATTTTTTCTTTTAAAATATCATTAATTTCAATTTTGACACTATTAAATTTTTTTGACTAATTTAAAAATATCATTACACAATATAACTTGTAGAAAAAATTTAATACATCCCTCGAATGACCAAATCATCTTTCAAATTCATCCATGACAATTATTATGTAAAATTATATTTATTAAAATATTTTTAATAACATTATTTGATATATCTATAAATTAAACAATTAATACATCATCATTGTGCAATCCATTACGTTAATTATTTCCTCCTTTAATATTAAATGTAAATTATCATGGTGAAGATCACAATATTATATTTCCAATTATAATTTATAGTAAAAGATATCTTTTTATTCATCATATATAAGAAATGTAATTCTTATTAAAAACATTAGTGTGACATATGGACTTCGTGTAGTATAAAATACTATGAAATGTTTAATGTCTTCCATGTTGCTCCAAGAAAAAATAAAATTTTCCAAAAAATGATTTTGGATGAAACTAACTAATCAAATGAAATTAGGATAAGTGTTACTGTAATTTTATAATACTTATTATATTATATTTACCATTAATTTATGGAGTTACTCTTAACCGTGGTAATTAAAAAAATGATAATGTTACTATTCATATTTCCCAAAGATATATGGAACCTATATATATAATTTTACACTTTGATTCTAAATATGGAATCCATTTTGAAAAATTTAAAACAAAAAAGTTTTAGTAATAAATTTAAAATTAATATCATTGACAAAATGAGAAAATGTGTTTTTAAAATTAAAACGTTCAAAATATCGAAATGTTTTTATATCCAAATTCAACGTGAATTTGATTCCAATGACTGATATTAGATTATAGTATAATTTTTTTTTATCTCATTATACCTAAAAACGAATTAAAAATATAATTTATCAGTATAAATTATTTAAATGAAAATGTTATTTTCAATTTAAATGAAATGTTTTATCACTATTCTTGAAAACATGAAACATATCAAAAAAATAGAAAAATTACTGCCAAAGTAAATATTTATATTCTAATATGATATAATATGATTTCTTTTTTTAAATAAAATATATAAAATATTAAAAAATTCAATTAAAAATGGAATATCGTTAAAAGATGTTAATATTACTTTTTGGGAAATATAGGCTTTTATCCATAAAATTGGGTTTGTTCTTATCTTATGCCAATTAAATCTATTTAGTGAATGTAAAAAAATATGAATGAATATATATGACATTAATATCATTATCTAATTGTTTTTAATTACTTTTTTTATTATAAAATAATATATTTTGTCAAAAAATAATTCTTTATGAAAACAATTCCTATATATTTAGTTGGTTCATATATTCATTTCGTAAAATTTTTTGAAATTAATTCAACCATAAATTTTCATAAGTTAGTCAATACTATTAATAACCACCAACATAACATCTCGGTTATATCATATTATAATAAGAAATAATATTTTAATAATATATTGTTATTCAGTAAACCACTACCTTGTATGTAATGCTAGAAAACACATTGTTGTGTGTTGTGCATGATTAACGTGGTTTAGAATATAAATAAATCTATAAAAAATTTGTTTTTTAAAAAATAAATATATTGAAAATTATTGGGATGTTAAATTTAGCACAGATATTGATGAATTCATTACAATGTATAGAGACTGAATATATATAGTGAACTAATTAAATCAAATTTATAAATATGACACTTGTTATAATCAAACTACATGATCTTAACAGGTTTTAAATTAAATATAGACTCCATGAAAATTATCTTTTAGGTATTTATATGGAAAAAATGATGATATATTGTTGTGGTATCATGTTTAATAACACATAAAATGATATATCATTAGTGATTTTTCAAAAATGTTTGTCAAAATTGTTAATATTAGAACACTATATCTACAACTAACATTTATAATGATTATTGTTAATAATTTATTTAGTTATATCATAAAATAAAATAAATACAGTAATTCCAATCCATATCTGGATATAGGATGTGATCGTACAATAATGGAACATCAGAAAAATCATTATTCAGAAACTATATGGTCCCTAAAAATATAATTAGCATAGAAACATCATGTTTTTTAAATTAGAGGAACTAAGTATTGATAAAATTATTTTAAAAATGATAATAAATTAAACCATATGAGTACTAATACATTTCTAATCCAAAACTAGTATGTGACTCATTCAAGATTCTATATTTGTACTTCTATTACACATCAACACTACATTGATAATGATATTACATTCAATTTGGGATTATTATTATACTCTCATTCATTGTTTAGGGTTATAATTATTTCTATATTTCTATATTTTAATTTAATATATATCGACGTTTATTACATTATTTTAAAATTTAGGTTATGCATTTCATTTATATCTCTATAAAAGTGACATGTTGTAATAGATCCCTCGACCTTTTTAAAAATAAGGAGTGTAGGTTATTACTCAATTAGAAATAGTAGGTTATAATATGTTAGATACTTATCTTGAATATTTCTCAAACTCTTTGTGTGATCCATTCCATTCCACGAGTATAAGGACTGTAAAGAGTTTATTTTGATGTTTTTTGAAAAAATATGAAATTCTGATGATCTTTATTATTATTTTTCTCACATAAAACCAATATTTGTCAATTGACACCCTATTTTCCTCAATATATGATATAAATTGCGTAAACAATGGGAATTAGAAATATTTTCTTTTAAGAAAGTACAATTATTATTACTCCCTTCCTTGACATTAAACTGTATTATAGTATGTTTACGTTTTCAAGGATGGTCAATATATTAACGAATGTATGGTTCCATAGAGGCCACCCAACTTTTTTAGTAATGATTATATTGATTAAAAAACATAAATGTATTAATATTGATATTTATTTTCATTTATTACTACATATCTATGATAAAACCTTATTAATTACATATGATCAATTTAGATACTATAACTAGTAATGATTTTATTAAAAAAAAATTAATTTTGTACTTATAAATTTATTTTTTATATGGTAACAATAAATGCATCCAATCATGTTTCAGTATTCACAATTTCATAGGTTATCTTTATAATTCTTCTGGAGACACATTATGGCCTAGATAAGATTTAGATAGACATTATTTCAGTGATTAGAAATAAAAATCATAACTACAAGATGATTGAGAATAATAAAATGGATCATATGTTCCATATATTTATAATGACATTGAATAGAATGTGTGTTCATAGATAGATACTAGAGAATTATGTTATGGTTAAATGGATTCATTGATTCATACTTAGTAAGTAGCATACAAATAAGGATTCTATTAATAAGAATTAGAACATCAGATATTACACAATTAATTGGATCATTGAATTATTATTTCAAAATAAACATGAGTTAAAGAACATACTATATGAAGATTTTATATAAGTCAACATATAATATATTAATATACATAATTTATGATTTTTTACTCTTCAGATCATGACATGTAGATGAGAGATAATGATTTTTGATTTGTAGGAAAAATAATGATTGATATTTTCAATTAGAAGAAAGGTTTCTAAACATTTCGAATGAGAGATAACATGAATGATGATAGGGGAAAAGAAAATAAACATAATATTAATTCAAATATAAATTCAAAATATACCTTGTTTTGAATAAAAGATAAAAGGATACATTATACTAGGTTTTATAATGTATAATAAAAAATTACAATAGATAAATAATAAAAGAAATAGGAAATACCAATGAATTCCTCCTGCATTTATTGTAATGATAGTTTGTCTATTAAATATTTGTTACTAAAGATTGAATCTATATGTTGTTTCGTAATGAAAATTATTTGTTAGGTAAGTGATTCTAATTTAATTTTGATTCTGACAAAAATAGTGTTAAATAGTTAAAATGTGTGTATGATATAAGTGAGGATAATTTTTATAGAATTATTAGTTTTTATAATAAATTTAATGTTAATCATAATTATGTAATCGGGGAGATATGTTAAAACATTAGAAGTTGTAATTATATAAAATTATGGATTTTAAGTAAAACTATGGAATTTTTTGATGTAAAGAAACATAAGGTTAACATTTAAAAATTAAGATTTTTTCATCACTTAATCAATTAATTGAATTTGAAATTCTGTTAATATGATTTCTCCATACATGATGGAAAAGTTTCAAAATTTTATTTTTTATAATATATTTTTTTTAAAATGTATAGAATCTTCATGACCAAGAGAACTAGTGGTAGTGACTCATATATTACAAATTTCAATTATTGTATGTGTTATAATTATTCCAACAAATTTTCTCATAGGAATCTAAGTCAACAGTTCATAATTACAATTTTACTCAAATTTTTTTTTTGTACACTACCTTATCATTCTAATATTTATTCTGTTTGGGTATCCAAGAGATTTAGGATTAATATAATTAGATATAAGTTACTTATAAAATTGTTTTATTATTAGATGGTTTGTCGGCGAAAAATGTGTATATATAATCAAGACAATTGGTATATAGAAAAAAATTCTCAGGGAACATGACTAGAGACATATAAATGTTCAAAAAAATTATCAAATATGAGATGCTATATTACTTTTGGAGAAAATTCAAAAGTCTTGATCAAATTATTAATATATATTAAATTTGTAGAATTTTTAACTCTTTGAATAGATCTTTATTTTAATTTTTTATGATATGAATAGATTAGAATATTTTAATTATATGGTGATTTTTTATCTATTATATATAAAAATAAGAAAATATATTTCTATTGAGAATGATCCCCTACTATTTTTTGATTAAAAAAATGAGGATAACAATATTATCCTATAAAATAATATTATATAAAATTTATTAAATATTCATTGAAATTTTTTTCCTTGTGGTATTATAAAAATGACTATTAACACTATTAATATGAAGATAGGAAGTGGGAGATGTTTCCCTAGTAATAGATGTAGAAAGAAGAAAATCCCATTTTCACTCCTATTTTTGGGCATTAATGTTTTTTTGTTTATGTTTATATTTATCAATCTCTATGTTTTGGTGTTTTTGATAATCTAATCAAGGTGGATCTTTTAATTGGTGGTCTTCTCTCATTGATGTTATTAGTTCTCCTCTTTAATGTTCCTTTTACATCCCTTTTTCTAGGGAGATATTCATAGAATGTTGTCAACTCTAAGAATCTATATGGTTTCCAAAAAATGAACTTGTTCATCAAACAAGGGTTCCATTTTATTGATGGTTTTGGAACCTGTGTGACCTCAAATATCTATTATTCCAAGAAGGGATTACATTTTCATATTATTTAGTTTCTGGATTTGTGCCATTCCATAAATTTACTCACTAGATCAATGGGGGGTTGGAGACGGTACAATATAAAGTGTATCAAATTAATTCTTGAGGACACTTTTAATTGGTTTTATATAATGGACCTAGTATGTTATTTATATTTTATATTCCTATTTAGTGATGTGAATTGGTAGTGTGTTCTAGATATATATTTTATATTAAACCCTTTCATTCATAATTTTTTTAATTATTCAATGTTTTTTAAAATCTTCTATCTTTTATAATTGATCTGCAATCTCCATTTGTGTAAAGTCTTCCTTAGATGCTCTAGTGGTTGTGAAATGTTTTTTTTCTATCTTATTTATTTTTTGATTGTGTTATTCATCGGTTCAGAATACATGAGATTGAAGATATCATGTTTATGGATGGTTTCACTAGATATAACATCTCAAATAATATATAATATTGGATATAGATTAGTTTCCTTTGGGGGTTATTGTGTTCTTCTTATTTGGTCAGCTTTTATGGTAATGGTTCCTGAGGAGACTCATAGTATTGGTTGCTCATTATAGATATTCAGTGTTGTGACCATTACCAGTTTCTATATTTTTAATTACTTTAGTGGTTTGGTGCACTATCAACATGGTTGTTTACATAAATTTACCATCATTTCTAGTGGTATGGGGTATGTGGTTTGTATTTTTTTCACTTCATTTTGATTGTCGTTAAATTTCACAATTCATTCTTCTTTCCACTGTAGTGTGGATAGGTTTGGATTTTATGATGATGAAATGAAAAAGTGTTATTAGATTTTATTTCATATCTTGATATGAGATTCATTTCAATGAATATTTCTTCATTAGGGTATCTTGAGAATAAGTTTTATTGATTCTACTATTGGGATATATTTTGGAGATTTAGCTTCTCATATTGAGGAGGGTCAGTCTTCAATCATCTATTTTTTTTGGGTCCGAGTTTGTACATAGGTGGGACATATGGTTCTCTTATTGTATTTTTTGAATTTTTCTTGGACAGTACATAAGTTTTTCATAGTCATAAGGCCATTTATCAAATTTAAAAAATAATAATACTTGGGAAATGGAGGCATAACGATCATCATATTTAATGTTTTTGTTCTTCTATTGGTTGTTATCATAGTGATCTTTCTAAGTGTGGGTGAAGATCTCACTTTTTACAATGATTTTTATTACTTTTTGTCCATGATTATGTTTATGATATCATTTAATTTAGAATGGGTCATTGTAACTCACATTTAATTTGGAATATATTTTTTAAAATAAAATCCCAAATAGTTATCAGTACTATTTTGGGTTACTAATAAAACCAAATTATAAAATTATTACCTACATTACTGACCTTCATGGATAATAAGAATAACTTTTGAGATATTTATTCAAAAAATGGATGTAAAAAATTGATTATTTCATGTAAACCAATGATATAATCAATAAAATGTCATATTTTCTTATACACATTGTATTTTTTGGACATAAATTATTTTTAGTGAATATAAATTAAAATTTTAATAGTAAATGACTATATTATATTTACATGAATATATTTTCAATAATAAAATAGAGATTCTTTTTAAGGATTTCTAGCCACTATAATTTAGTTCATAATTAGAATGGATTTTTAATATTATTCATTAGATGTGGTCAAAGTAAACTAGTCTTGAATCCTAACTCTATGAATATTTTTATAGATAGTGGTTGTTAAAATAATTTCTTTGCTCCAAGGAATCCTCAATAGGCCAGAGTACATAGGATAAGGAATAAGACAATCCATGAGATAACATGAACTATACTTAATGAATATGAATTTTCTATGTTTATTTTTTGAAAAATATGTTAATATATCCTAATATTTAACTACTTTAATATTAGCCAGGAATATTCCTTAAATGTGTCTATTAAACATAAGATAGTGAATAAAACAAATGTTTGGGTATTTTTAAATGTGTACATCAAAGTTATCCATATTCAATGATAATAAGACCCTCAAAAAATTAATCCATGTTCAAATTAAGATGTACTTTTGGGTTACTCTCTCTAATGTAAATAATTGAAAATATTTATCATAAGTAGTATGACTATTTATGAGTCTATTCTAACTGAGATTAATTTAAAATATCCATGAGATAAATCCACAATCTTTTAATAATTTTATGAATGCATTATATATCTCATAGTATATAACTCTAAAACTATTTAATGGTCAGCAAAAAGAGAGGATGCATAAGTTTAAGGGGAGCGTAAGAATACTCATCCAATATTTTGGGTTATTCATATAGATCACCTCATAAAGAGTGTAAATGGTGATAGAAATTTTTTGATATAAATAATAAATTTATTGAGAAATCATTTTCAAAAACACAAATTTCATATTATGGATAGTTTATAGGGATATTCCTAAAGGCTTAAAAGACCCTAGTAGGATATTGGGAATAGAATAGTTTTTAAACTGGTTATAATGAATGAACATAAGCGATCATGTAATCCCACCATTAGTTATAAAATATATTAAAACTGAATTGATATTCAATCAAAAACTAGGTTATGTAGATTCATTTTGAGAAATAAAGTAATATTAGTGGTCCATGGGTATAGCTAGAATGAAATACATAACAATGGGGAGTTTCTTTCTTCAATTTTAGTTATAAATATATATTATTTTTACTGTGATACACATCTCATATAGAATACAAAAAATTCCAAATGCACGTGAAGAGATATTTATATAGTGGTTAAAAATATGATAATGTATTTTTTATAAAAAATTATATATTTATGGATGGTCAAATGTTTCACAATTTGTTAATGTTTAGTAATTCTTCTTATTGACTTTATCAATCCCCATAGAAAAATATGATTGTTTATCCCTATTTTGAATGCAAACCATTTTGATAATGGTGAAGTATTTCATAATGTATTTCTTAATAATTAAAAAGAAAAATTATATTCGTAAATATATATGTGGATGGTATAATATTTGGATCATCTAAAAACTCATTGTGTAATATGTTTTCAAATTTAAGTGATAGTGAGTTATAGACAACACTTAGGGACAAACTCATGTTCTTCACATTATTGGAAATTTATTTAAGAGATAATAATACATTTATTCATTCAATTAAATTTTGTAAAAAAATAATAAAAATTAATTTTATTAGAACCAAAAAATTTAACTAGATCGCCAATTAGAAGGGATTTTATGTTGGATGAAGAAAAAACTAGAAAGATAATAGATAAAATGATATTCTAAGGGTTGATTAAAGTCAATATTCATTAACATCACATAGTATAAAATCTATTATTATTGTTTATTTGTGTGAAATATTACACAATCATCATAAAACATCACATGATTGTAGTAAATAAAATCATCATGCATAACAAATGGAATTTTAATTTCTGTTAGCTTTAGTCCATTAAAACATCATTTTACTAGATAATCAATTCATATTTGATTATAATGGTTCTATAATAATCAAAAAGAGTTCCAATGGAATTTTACACATCTATAGAATGTGTATAATACGAATAGTTCAATAATGAAACACTTTGTTGAATTTTATTTGTACAAACTGTATATTTGGTTGCTGAAAGTTATTGTGAAAAAGAATCATTTAATAGATAGACTTAATCAAAATTTAAAATATAATATATAATAATTGAAATCACGTGTCTTAATTATTAGGAAATATTAAATTCAATTAAGATTATATAATATTAATTTATTGTATATAATTATGTATGTAACCACTTTATTAGACACCATCTATAGAAGGGTGACATTAGTTTGGATTTTAGTCATACTGAGAATAAATTTATATGGGGACATACTGTAGATTTCCAAGGCATTACCATGTAACACAGTGAAGAATTCATAATGTTGTAACTGATAGTTTAAGAGGAACCATTATATATTCTATATCTTCTTGTATTAAATGAACTTCACACATCAACATAAAATGTAATGAGAAGTATAGTGAATAGTAATATATAAATTTTTTCAAATTTCCAAAACATTATTATTTGTATTTTCAAAATTATTTTAATTTTAGACATTGTGTCATGGAATAATATAAATCATGTAAAATAACAAAGACAAATTAGATAGAACACAAAGAAAAAACATTAATATTCATTAAAAATAATAAAAAATTACATTGGCCTCACATAAATTGAATTATTCACTAATGATCTTTATAACAAAACTTCTTGAATCATGTTCTCAACATACATTATTTTCAATTCACAAAATATATCTGATGTTCCCATCTGATTATATAGTAACACTAAGAGAGAAGTGTTAATCAGTGTTACCCTTTTAATAAATTCTTTATCTTTTAATTTCACATGTTAATATTTGAAATTTTGCAACAATTATTAAATATAGAAAAACATGTTAATTCCCAACACAATCCTCAAAATGTAAATAATTAAATAATCAATTTAAACCAAAACATATAATATTTAACAGGTTTTTCCCCAATAAGAAAATTAGACTCATTTCCATATTATGGTAAATTCGAAGATGAATATATCCACTATATTACTCATGTTATTAAAATATAGTTGAAGAATAAATCATTCACCATTAAAATGTCAACATGAAAATGGGTGAATAGATTCTTGATTCCAATAAAGATGTCAAAGTGATTAAAATAGATGGGAAGAATAAATTCTTAACTCTTTTGATGGTAGCTATCTCCAAATTGTAGTTTTCTGAAAATGATCATACTAGATCGCACTGTTCTCCAAGTGTACACCATACAAACTCATAAACAAATTTCTCCAATATTCTCAAAAAAAGCAACTACTGAGTTCTTATTCCTCATAAAGAATTCTTATAATTATTTTATGTATTGAACTATAGTATCATGAACATCATATTTTGTTTCTTAGATCAACAATAAGAACATCATAAGCCAATAAAATTTTTAGATTTCTTAACATGTTTTTTTTTCTACCAAAAATAATTATTATTGATTTGAAAAAAGTACTAAATGATAGTAGTGGGGCATGTTGGTTTCTCTCTAAAATCTTCACAAGTTCTTATTTTTCTTCAACTTCTATGAAATATAAATATCATAGGATATGTATTCCCCTTCTTCTCATTCTATTTATTTTTTTCATCATTGATATAGTGAAGTCATTTGATGAGTATTGTCTTAATTCAACTATTCGCTCTTGAATATCATTAAAATCGCTCTCTTTAACATATAGGATCTGTAGTATGATGTTGTATTACAATATCATTAATCATTTCACTCATTTATCTTCTTCATATCTTATATATTTATAAGATCACATGAATATAGTTTCTATATTATGTACATGGATAACCCCATGTAATTAGGTTAATTTGATATGAAATATAATTTTTGTATTTTCATCCTCATTCACTTCTAAATAAAGGTATTTTCATTCTAAACATTTTGTAGATCCATGATTTCTCAAAAACTCTAGTCAATCTCTGCTGACTCCCAAGCCTAACACGAAACATGAGAAACTATTAAAATAACCCCAAGAAAGTATTAAAACATACTACTTACAATTTTTACACACATTTGATTCCCACTAAAAACTTTTTAACACACCTAATTACTTCCTCACATTTTATCATTTATATTATTAAAATTATTTAACATTATTATAGATTGAAAGTGTCATTAATTTAGATTATTTTACAAAATAGTAATTCCAATAAAATTTAAATTGTTTTATAAAACACATTAAAGTGAGTGATCATAGACATAATTATATGAATAATAAAAAAATTATTTTTTAATGGGTCACTTTTCTGTCATTAAGTACATTAGAAAAGGTAAGCCCTAAGGTATTAAGGAGATGAGATATAGGAACTCATTAATGTATTTTATATGGATAACTTAAGTCAAATATTTTCCATTTCTATTAATCTATTAAATATAATTTTTATTCTATTTTATCTAACATTTATTTTCATTTAAAAAAGTATAAATTAACTAATTTTCAAACCTATAATATAAAAATTTGTTTCTACATAAAGAAGTATTATTTTTTAAACATATTTAAATTTTTGAATAAATATCACTTCTATCAATTTAAATGGTTTAAAAATATAACAAAAAATTGAAATATATTTGGATAATTAATTACAAGGTCAATAAAAGGGATTTATTCAATACCAATCATTAAAACATAAAAAATTTAAAATGAATTAACAATGTTATGAAGTCACCAAATACTTTTAAATAAATCCAAACATTTTAAGATATATGAAATTGAATCCCAATAAATAGTCAAATTGTAACTCTTATTTTTCTTTAATAAATATTTTAAATATGTATTATATTTTTTCCTATATGTTATTTTACTTTCAAATGATCCATTGTTTTCAAACAAGATAATCTTTATCAACATCAATGTCAATTTTTACACATTATGTATTTTATATTTCATGAAATAATTTCCCTATTATAACAGCATGACATTCCATTTAAAAAATTTAACACATTAAAGTCTCAATATAGTAGAATGGTTTTAGGTATAGATACTATCATAAAATAATTCATTTCTGATATAATTATCATCAATGATATCCTCATACCAAAATTAGTTATTATGATGTTTCAATATTATTATAAAATTATCAATTGTGTTTGTCAAAATTATATAATCAAGAAAAAATATGAACAACTTAATCAAGTGAATGTTTTTTAATTATGATGTAAACTAATTAATAAGAAAAATATAATTTAATATGACACACTGACCATACAATTTAACCAAATATTAATGGTATCGTTTTGTGGTAAACTAATTTACTACAAAGGGAATTAATGAAATAATATTATTTTTTCCTCATATATTATTCCCTCTAGGGTACGATAAACTACGTATCTAATAAAATTTAGTCTTTTATATATTGTGGGAATTATATTTTAAACCACTCAAAGTATGTTATTTTATAGAAATAAATTTCTTAATAATATAATGGTATCACTCTCAAATATAAACCCCATACAGAAAACCAAAAAAAGTAATATATCCAATTTATATTTTATATGATGTAGTAGAAAACAAAAATTATCTGATCCTATTTATGTGGGATCTGTTTGTGGTATTATTTTAAAATTAACTATGTATAAGATTTAATTGATGTTTTATTAACATAATTTTTTTTAAATTTAATTTCGTATGGTAATGATACAATCACATAAGTTCTCCATCATATATATAACATTAATAAGCTATATCACATGAAAATATTATAATATCTAAAAAATAAAAAACTGATTCTAATAAATTTCATATAATATGATTCATTTCATTTGAGTTAATTTAAATCATAGCTTCCTTGATTTCCAAGAATAATTGTATAGAAATGTGTAAATAGCCCAACCAATAACTCTGGTATGAAACTATTATTCTAATATTCATGATATAGTGACATGCGATGTCTCAATTTCATTAAATGGTAATCATTATTAAAAATTAATAAATCGAACAGATCTAAAATGAATTTAGTTATATTATTTTTTTAATTTAAATAAACGCATATCAAATTGTGAAATCTTGAACAATTTTTTTCTAGAACAAGTTGAATGGGCCCATGACCTTTGGCACACCTCTCTATATTATAAATGATATAGAATAGTTGTGATGACCTATTATTTAATGTGGGGATTTTATACACTTGATGTCATGAATATAAAATAATAAAAGATAGATAAACATCCATAAAAATAACATGGTCACTATATAATCCTAGAAGAATTTTGGCCATAAAATATCATGCCACTATACAATAAAAATTGTAAACCATGTCAGGTCATGTCACACACACACATATCAAAAGTGCTGATTACCCATGGCAATTACCATAGAAATTTTATGATGAAATTTATAAAATAAATGATACACTGTTATAAAAGTCAAATGACTCTCCTTTATAGTATAACCACCAACATTTTAAGCTATAACTACAAAACATCATGAAATGTTGTCATTTCCCAAATATGATTCTCTAAAAAATTTCTTTTTAAATCAACTGTGGTATATTCAATTTGTATGTGAAAAAAATAATACCTGAATAAAACCTCCAAAGATAATCTGTAAAATTTGTGACCACATGTATAGTACAATATTAAAATTTATAACAATCATCATATAAAAAAATTAATTTGATTCATTTTTAACATATAAAGGTTACAAAAATATCAAACCCACCATCTTTAAATAATAATTTTGATTCACACATTCTTACCATATTAATATAGTAATATTTACCATAGTGGTTCTAGGATAGAAAATTCCACCCACCTAAAAGACAATATGTTGCCGAATTATGGGTGGAGGTGTAATTAACCCAATTCCATATGTATATTATAGGTAATGATGTACTATATTCAACTTATTCTTATTAAATCTGAATCATGGGTGATATCCATATATTTCCAATCCTTTTGGAAGAGTCTTGATTATAGGGTAATGTAGATAGACTTTTTTATTGCATCCCAATTATTAGTAGTGGTTTAAATTTATCCAATACATTAAGAATAAAATATCAAAATAATTATAGAAAATTAAAATAAATCTATGTATAAATAAATAAATTACACTGTGTGACTCGTATAACACATAGCCACCATCAAATCTCATTCGATTAATATTTCTATTGGCTCGCATCGATCCTGACTACTCCCAAAATAGGTTATCACATATATCAACATAACTATACTAAAAATAATACCTCAATTGAATAACTATAAATGTATTAAATCATAATTATATCTCACAGAGAATCCATCAACTAACCCATCAAACAAAGCACACCCCATCATGGTGTGTCACATACCATCTCACTGAAGCTCCTAATGTTTCTCATCAATTAAACCCTTCTAGAAAACAAACCATGGAATCCTCCCTAAATTATACCCTATGGATTAAAAAAATATATATTCCAAGTTAATTTTGAATCATGATTACACAAATAGACAATACAATATAAATCCAATATATTATACCTATTTTCTTATACATATCTATCCTCTATTTGTTCTTTTATTGGTCCTCACACCTACTTACAAATACTCATATATCATAAGAAACATGAATTAAAAAAGTTAAAAAAATATAGGGACTACATCCCTATCTCTAATTAATTTTGACCATTTAAAAACATTATCATTATTCATACTCAATTTAATAATCTTAAAAACTAAAAAACAACACAATAATTTGGGATTTAGATTGATGCACCACCAAAAAAATAAAATAAAAAATATTAAATTATTCCATATAATTTCCATATATAATGTAGTCTATTGAAACTAATATAACTCTAATCCACTATAAAAATGAGAATTCGTGAGATTAATAAAGTGTAAAAGATATTGATATAGAATGGGGTTCCATTACATTGTTGTAACAGTTAATGAATTATATATTTTTTATAAAGACGGCGTAAAATATCCAAAATACCCTAATTAATGGTGGATTCAGTGTTCAATTGGAATATTTGTGTTCCCACACCTACCTCTCTAAGTGAAATAATATCTTTTCCATCCACCAAGGATCTTTTTTGAAGATAGATAATTAAATACTCACTAATGTGCACACCATACACCATGTTATTTTGAATTGGGGTTTTATTGGTACTCTATAATTTTTTATTAACTCTATTTTCCATTACTCATATTCTGTAAAATCCCAAATGGTTGGTAATGAAGACATGTGTTTTTTCGATTCATACCTTTAATAATTAAATGGTTTTCATAAGTGTCGAGCTTATAAACATAAAACATACGACACATTATCCTCTACATACTAAATAAATATTGAAAAAACCACATATAAAACTATCCATATAATATTAAAGAACCCAAAATAAAAAAAATTATATAAAAGTAATGTAATTAAATATAAAAAACCCCTATTTAATGAAAATAACAATATGGAAATAGATCCCAACAAAGCTACACCTACACCAAAAAACACTATACATTGTAAGCAATTATTGTTCTTCTGAATCACCAACTCTATCCAAAAAATCATTAAAAAATATATGCATATGTTTGGTTAAGCATATATGTAATCCAAAAAAGTTACTCTCCATACTTTTCAATTCCAATAAAAATAAATTATACTAAAAATGAGTTAATAAACTGTGAAACTAACTAATTTCCTACCCCAGGTTATGTACACAAAATATCACAAATTCCCACTACCAAAATTCATTTAAAATATATAATATAGTACCATTATAATTATATTATGAGTAGTATTCCACAACTAACTACCCCACTAAACTATTATCCCTATCATACAAATGACTTATGTACTAGAAATCACATCCCATCTATATACACACATCATTCCATTTTCTATATACCACAAAAAATCACTTCATATAACATACCACATATGAAAAACCACAACCTCAAGCCATATGATAAAATCACATAAACACTACAATATTTCCACCTCAATATAGAAACATTCCTATCCAGCAACAAAAACACATATTAGTATACCGTATCACCATTCTACATATTAAATAGAGTGTATTAGAGGAGTAGTTAGCTATAATTTCCAAATTAATCCAAGATGTTGGGGATCAACCTTGAAACCAAATCATTATATGGGTGTTATTTTGGTTACATGAATTTAGTGGGGATACTTAAAAAATAAAAAAATAAAAATGATCTATAAAAATTCATTATTAGTAATATATAGTCCACTTAACATAGAAAATCCTTTATTGAATAATATTATTGGAACACCATCTCCATTATATAATAAAAACAACACCCACCACATCAATCCATAAAACCAACCACCACTATAGATACACAAGAAAAAAACTTATTCCAATTTATTTTTTCATTTCCATCCATATTACTAATTACTATCCACATTAATTTCTAAAATTAATTAGTTTTTCAAAACTAAAAATTTATATAAACTACTTCATCCAACACATTTATTCATAAAATTCACTTTATTTATTGTCTAACATTATCCCTACTTTAATTAATTATTATAAAAATTTAATTTATTCAAAATAAACCCATTTAAATTTTACTTATTCAATTTGTTAATTTATGTTAGTATACGTCCACTCCCAAGGAAACTACCACAGACAATCCACACTAACCATAACAAAAATATAAATCCACCACCAAAAGAAATAACCAAATACCCATCCCTTTACCTATACACTAGAAATTTAAAAACCCTTAAATATTATCAAACAGACAAAACTAAGAAAATAATAATTTAATTAAGAGTCCCTATATTAAAATAATATAATAAAAATTGCTTCTAAGATAATAAAACATTTATATTGAATATTTACGTATTATTTTTATTCCTCCATATCTTCATTATAAAATTACCACTTCAATAATAACCTTACAGTGTCATGGTAAATATTCTTGTTTTCAACGTTTCTCATTATATTATCGTTATTAAATTATTAATCAAATAAATAAAATGATTTAAAAATTTAAAGTTACTTTAAAAGTCATAAAATTATTTGAAAAATAATTACCAAAAAAATAATATAAAATAAATAATACATTTAATGTATTTTTTAAATACAGTTCCCACTAATTTTTATTCGGTTAAATTTTTTTTCTCTATGCCGATTTCACCTCTTCGGCCATATAAATCCTTAGAATGATATTTCCATATGAAAAAATAAATAAATAAGAGATAATTAGCCTCACTAACCCAAATTAGAATCCCTAATCTATATTAAAATGAGAATATATGAATACTTATGATTAAATTTCCATAATTCTATAAGGATTCCTCTTTAGAAAACTACATGTCTTTACTCTTACATCAATACATTATTAATTCTTCTACTATACACTACCATATCAATAAAAGGGTAATTAAACTTTGGTAATAGAAGAATAAGGTATGAATAGTACCTTATATATCATGTGAATTATCACACAATGAAAAATATTAAATATCCACTAATTTAATAAAAAATTTATAAAAAAAATAAAACTCACAATCACCTAGGGTTTTAGAGAAAATGTGTTGATATTTTAGGAAACCAATGTGTCACTATATTGTGAAATGGTAATACTAAACCACATCATAGTTTTTCTTAATCAACACCTATCTATATATATATATAATAATACAACTACATTAAATCATTATAGAAAAATTGATCGATAAAACACTCTTCGACTAAACCCCGATAAAGCTAACTCAATCCCTTTATTAATTATATAATATCCATTTTAAACCATAGATTCTACCTAAAAAATAATTAAATAAATTATATCAACTATCTATAAGGATGAAACATAGGTGTTTTCACCCTCCCTTTTGAAAACTAGGATTTTTTTTTAAACATGAAACATAATATGGGTGTCAAATTCATTATGAAAAAATTTCACAATTTCTATAAGTACAATGATAATCAATTAAATAATAATAAAATTTTTATGTTCTTCTATATTCTATACATTGAGTATCTATTTCATTCATGATATAATGGTTTTTGTATTTTAGAACAATATAATGCCACCTATTCATAGAATATATGATAATACTCTATATATTTTCATATGTGAATTACAAAAGCATAATAGTCCCCAATTTCGGTTTCTTTTTCTTAATTTTTATGTTGATATTTTTATCATTTTTTAAATAAAAAAATAGATACTTAAATATTTTATTATTATTGTTTTATTTTTTCTTGAATGATTACATATAGATTAAAACCTGAAAACATTTTTTGTATCATATATCGATTCGGAATATGAATAATCTTCATGATGTTCATGTTTTAAGAACACATTATACAATGTTATATCAAAAAATATATTAAATATCATACTCATTGAAATTATATGTATTCAGTTTGGTGTAGATATCGTGGAAGGCATAATAATTTATTGAGACTGAATACAGTCATTTTACCCATTAAAACTATTTTAACAATATGAAAAATAAAACAATAAAACTACAATTCTCTCTAAAGTGTTAAAATTATATATAAATACCAAATTAATTCTCTATTAATGATTTATATGTTACAATAATGATGAGATGATATGGTATCATGTTTAATAAGGCAGACAATAATATATCATTAGTTCTCTATAAATAAATGAATGTCAAAACTATTAATAATAGAACACTATATCTAGAAAATTATTTGAGAATTATAATTTTTATTTAATTATTATGTTTTATTATATAATAAAATCAACATTATAATTTTAATCTATATCTATAGATTTGAAGTTATCTCAATATGTTACATCATTGGAAAATAAAAAATTTGAAACCACATTTTCACTATAATAATAATGAAAATAAAAACATTATAATTTGAAAATTAGTTGAATCAAATTAATATGTTAATATAATCATAAAATAGGAATGAAAAAAACATGTATTAATTCATAACTCATCCAGTACTATTGTGTGACTCTTTCAAGATGTAACATTCAAACATCTATTACACATCATTACAACTGTGGTCATGTAATTTCATTCAGTTCGGATTTATCATTTTATTTTATGTTCATTATTTAGGGTTAAAATTATATTAATATTTATAGTGAGTAATTTAAAAAATAATTTTTTTTAATTTAACTTTAAAAGTAGGTTCTTCATTTTTTTCATATCTCTGTAAAAGGGGTCTGTTGTAACATACCCCTCTACATTGATAAACTATATGAATAGATATGGTAGGTATAATAGAGTTTTGACTTCTCCAAAATAGAGATCACACTCTTAAGGTTATACACTCCTCTCGATGAGTGGAGGGGTTTTGAAGAGTCGATTCGGACTTCATGTTTAAAAAGTTATAAAATTCTTGTGTTCATCATTATCCATATTTCTCATTTAAAACATATAGTTTTAAATTGAACAACTCTTGAATTTGTTATATGATATAATATTAGAAAACCATGGGTATAAGAAATATTTTATTTTAAAAAAATAATATTATTACTAACCCCACTGTTAACATTATAATATCTTAGGATATGATTTATTTTGTCATGGATGTTCAAGATCAAAATGATGGTTGGGTTCCATTGATACCACCATACTACAATGGTAGTTATTATATTTATTAGAAGGTATGTATGGAATCATAAATTTTATTATAAATAATTGAATATCTATGGTAAACCCCTTTGTAATTTTGATTTAGAAACTTTTATATTTAATAATTCTGAAAATTAAATTTTAAATTAAAATGATATTAATCATATTTTTCACTGTAAAAATATAAATTTTATTTGTAATGTTTTATATTTTTCTATTACATGTGATATGTGTATAATTTTATAGTTGACATAATATAACCAAGATAATTTGTAGAGAACTTGGCATGGGGGGATTATTTTGGAAAACCATGACATCAAGATTTTTCATAAGAAATTAATGGATCTGATGTTCCACATATTCATAATGACTATGAATAAAATGAGTGCACATGGAGAAACATTATAGAACTATGTTATGGATAATGAGGTACATCGATCATTGCCTATGAAAAATCATGCAAATAAGGTTTCCATTGATAAGAATAATTATTTTATATTGTAATAAACAAATAACATAACTATATTATTTTATCTTAATAAACAATAATTGAAGATCCTAATTGAATAAGAGACTAATAAAAATTAAAAATAGCATAAAATATACAAATATTTTACCTTTTGACTATTTTAATCATGAGGTTTAGATGACTTATGACTATTTTCTATAGATATAAAAAATAATGAATGAGATTTTTAAAGACAGAAATGGTTTTGAATCACTTCTAATGAATTATAACCAGAATTATGATTATATAAAAGATAAGAAACTTAATTCTAATGGAATCATCAATTTTAAAAAAAAATAATGTTTTTATTACATTATTAGCAGATAAATTAGAAAATACTATTTAATATTTATTAATAAGTTACAATAGAAAAATTATAGAAGATAGGGGAAAAGACATGTATAATCCTCCAGTTTTGGTATTTAAGATAGTTCCACAAGTGAATAATTTTAAATTATGAAGTAATCAATATATTATTCTAAATTAATTTTTTTTATCTTATAAGTAATTCTATTTTTAAATTTGATTTTAACCGGGATAAAATTTTATGAATTGTATGTTTTTTATACAATTGAATATAATGTTCAAAGAATTGTTTGTTTTCATAAGAATCTAAAATATAATTACAAAAAATTGATTGAAAATAAAAATTTCATAATAATGGTAGTTGAAATTATAAGAAATAATGATTTTATAAGTAAAACTATAGAATTTTCTAATGTAAAGAATCATAAAGATAATATTTAAAAATAAAATTAGTCCTTGACCTAATCAAAAAATATATGATAATATACTGAACATATTTTGTAAAAATGAAGGGTAAAAAAGATAATAAATGTTTTTTATCATGGTTATTTTCCAAAACTTTATATCTTCTTAATTAGGTAAACTACTAGTAGTGACTCATCTTTTACCAATTTCAATTTTGGTTTGTGAGGTCATTATTTTAGTGAATATATACTTATGAATTAAAATACATAGGTCATACCTATTTTTTTATAATATAAATTTGGTGAAGGTACTTACATAGAAATCGAAATATGTAGGTTGTGGATTTATAAGAATTTCATCATCAGGATGCTGAGACTTGTCATATTTGATGATCTCAGCCCTTGTATAGTCAATGCATCTCACCTATATAATTCAAAGCTCAAAAAAATAAATAATTGTACTTCATTATGAATCGAAGCGTGCTCGACTACCGATCTTCATCAGCAACTTTTTCTGAAATGATATGAATTTTAACCACTGTATATCATCCACACATGTTCTAGGAATCTGCATGAGTGTCAATCATCATATTCTAGTTTCTATCGTGGAAAAACAATGATTTAATCTATTTCTGGATGATCATTGTGATCCTCTACCATCGATCCTTAAAGGTGTTCTTGGATAGACACTTAGATAGAAACCCTCTCTCTCTATAAGGTTGTAGTAGATGGAGGCTCTCATAATTATGGCATGAACAGGACAAAGATGAGCTTCACCTCTATTACTTATATATTGGGTTGAGTAAATACCCATAAAATATTCCATAGCCCAAATAAACGTAACATCCACTATAATTTAAATAAATAAATAAATAATAATAACTAAAAAACATCATAAATATTGTTTATATTTTATCACTTTCCTATAATATATATTAAATATATTACATGATAAAACTAAGTCATTAACCAGACTCATAATTTATACTTAATATTAAATGACCGTAGAATATTAATATAATATACATTTTAAAAATATTATTCCTTATTTATGTAACTTTTAAATAATCATAATAAGTAAATTCAACCCAATTATTCTTTACATAAAATATAATGAATTTATTTGTTTATCAATAATCGAAAACCTCAAAAATAGTCGAACCCAATGGTGGTTCCCACCATGTCCAATATATATATTCAATTGAATTTGGTGGATTATTTACTGTATTATTGTGTGTGACCCTCTAGGAACATATATCAATAGTAGTGAATAATATTCATAGACAAGGAGAGGTGTCTAGCAACCCATCAAGGCTCCTAAAGAGATAAGGAATAGTCATAACAACAAAAACCAACCAATTGAAACACACTGTGTAATGTAATATATTTTCCTTTAAATATCATTTAAACAAGGATGCACACTTGTTTCATAATAATTTTCTTTCTTTATAATTTTTTTATGTAACTATATGGATTTACCATCCAATTACCTTGACCAAGGATTTATGAAGGTACTACCATCCTAATCAACCAGGTCCAATTTTTTTTACTTCCTCAACCGGATATGAAAAATACTTTCTTCACCATTAAACCAATGTCATACTAACAATGATACAACCAATACAAGTTACTATACCTATATTTCATTATCATGGTTTTTAACTTGCATAAATGTACACATTCGAATGGAATTCATTGATAATGATCTCCATTTAAGAGACCAATACGCATGTCCATGGATTGGAACCACCAATGACACCAACATCATGTGGTATATTTATTGGAAGGTCTTTATTTATTATCACACTATTAGAGATCATCATGTATAAAATTCATGAGAACAACTATCAGTTTTTACGATCCCCCAACTCCTGATAGTGTGAAATCAATTGTTTCTATTTAGTATGATATCTCTAAACCATAAAACCTATATTTAATATTAATGTAATTGTATCCTTAGGTTCTCATTATAGAATTATATCTCCTTTAATATTTTTATATGACATTAATATATAAAAAATACCATAAAATAGTTAATAGAGAAATGTATACACTATAGTTATATGTAAGAATCATCCATATCTCATTGTAAACATGATATGGTAATCAAATGTAAAATTCAAGTTCTGTCTAGGGATACCACTATTGTAACACTCCCAATAGTACTAGATCCAAATTTCTAAATATCTTGTTAGCTTTCACATGACAAAGTTTATGTTTCTATTGAGTTACAGCTTTAGTTTTGAGGCCTTTCACATTTCTTCAACATGGATATTGAACTATGTGGAACTTCACCCCCATTTAGTATAACTTCTCTATAGATGAAACCTTTAGTTATTCCATTTTACACATTCAAAACATGACATGTGTGCTAGTAATATTAATAGAATTATATGCATGATAATAAATTACATACTAGGTATTATTCCAATATCATGAAAAAATGGTTGTGTTTAATAACTTCTTTCTATCCACCTTATAAGATGTAATGAAATTTGTTTTTTGTAGGTATGGATACCACATGATTCTGTGGGCCTATCTAATGCATCAACTTAGCATAGCTATGCTATTAAATCACAATGATATAAGGAAGGCTTGTTTGTGTCCCCTCAAAATTGATACTCTTCCACTCCACAACCCATGTTCATATCTTTTATACATTCCCATTTACAATCATATAGTTCTGACTTCTATACATGTAGTTCTCTTAGAAATAACTAATATTTTCCTATTATTAAGTATAACTTGGAAATATTATTTTTTATATATAATGGAATAAATTATTGATCTATCGTAGAATCATATATAATTAAAATCACTATTTTAATCTCTTATTATTCCCATTCATAACTTTCTGGTGGGATTTATGCCATGAGGATTTTTTAACAATTTCCTATTGAATTTTTCAAACATGTATTTTTTCAATAACATGTATCTATATTTAAAATTTACTAGTTTAAAGAATCAATTAGATCTAGCATTATAATTCTAGTTTCCCAGAATATAGGTTCATACATTAATTCAATCTATGGAGTATTTCATTTATTCTGGCATTAACTAACTGTAATACCAAGAGAATTTTTTCATATTTTATTGAAAATATTATACCTGGAAAATGATGGTACTCCTACTACCCTCTAGTAGAAATATAGAAAATATTCATTCCAAATGAATATTCTATGATCTGAATGATTTCATTAATCCAAAATTTTATTTCAGTAACTTATACCCTTATTCGCATTTTGTGATGTCACTAGTCATTTATGGTTGCATCATATAGACCCCTTCTATATAATTTTGTTTTAATATCCCATAGTCAATTAAATAATCATGAAATTATCTATGAAAATTAACATTCAAATAGATTTGGTCATAATGTATTGGTATTAAAAATAAAGCCTTATTTGTATTACACATGTACCATCTATATAATATCTCACTTGAATACACACCGCAATATTAAATACACACCACAATATTTCCTTTTTAACATTGAAACATGGAATCCATTATTAAATTTTTATTGATCTTTTAAATTTTGGGTAAATTCCATTTAATTATTACTTGTAAGAATTATTATTCTCAATAAATAATTTATCACCACTACGGTTAATATAAAATTACCACTATGGTTTTAATCTTACTAAACAACATTTTTTTTGAACATTAATCTTCTACACCTCTGGTGGAACTCTTTCCTATTCCATATACTTGTCAATCTATTGTACTGACTAAAACCAAGTCAATATCTCTCCCACAATATCAAGTAGATATTTTCACCCATTTATAGAAATTTATTCTATTCCTTGACTACAAAAGTTCTTAGGGATTTCAGTAATATCCTAATATTATTATAGGATTATTACATTATATTTAAATTGTGTTTTGGTTGATACATGTTTGTTTATATCCTAACAAAATATTTCCATCT
Organism: Viscum album; assembly: GCA_963277665.1. Taxonomy (NCBI): domain Eukaryota; kingdom Viridiplantae; phylum Streptophyta; class Magnoliopsida; order Santalales; family Viscaceae; genus Viscum; species Viscum album. The sequence goes on along the minus strand of OY728165.1, from coordinate 1,265,985,625 downwards.
AAATACATATACTTATTAAATGATTTATTACCATAATAAAATGACTCATAAGTTATCCATTTGTTATTATAGTTTTCATATGGTTATGGGAAGCAACCTTTATTTTCAAATAACATTTTGAAATATATTGGAAATTTTTTAAATTTGAAACATTGATACAACTTACATCATGAATCTAATGTATAAAACGAGTGTTTAGGAATTTCCACATGGATCACTATGTTTATAAATTTTAACATGTAAGAAACATAATGGATCTTCTTTATTAACATCAATGTTATTATGTGGATTGGGTAATGTGTTTTTAGGAATTACACTACACAGAATTATACTGATCGATAATTGCTTGGTCAAGATGTTGTTTGTCATGTCAGACCAAAGAAACATATATATCTCGACAATGAATATATTATAACTCATTATTTAATGGATATTTATGTATCTTGGGAAGTCTATTTTCCACTAGCTTATCCTTTGTAATATTTCATGTTCACTTACTGAACTAATTCTAGATGTTTTTTGGCACACTATAATTTTTAAAGGTTTCTCTTTCTATAATAAATAATTATATAAATCAATAACACATAATGTATTAATCTACATTATTTGAAGATAGCATAATATGTATATTATTTGAGTCATATTTTATATTTTCTTGACAAATAATTTTCTTTCCACAATGGGGTAAATATGTCTTACATATGTTATTCATCAGTTATTGAATATGACTCATGTATCACTGAACTATTTATTGAGTATGAAAAAACATAGAAAAAATAATTCATGAACCTCGAAAATGGTATCCTAGTGTAAAATGGACAGATGAGATAAATGTTTTGGTTATAATCCACAACTCTTTTAACTATAATCACTTACATGTAATTTAGATGTTGTTTGTTTCTCACCGCTGACTTAAGAACCACCCATTCTCAACAAAGTAGAGAATACACCTAACTACATTTAATTTTTCTATAATTATTTGGTTACCCTATTTCAATACATATTTGTGATATGAATATTGTATTTAATACCCCATAAGTATTTTAGAAACATTACTTATAATTGATGAATAATTCACTGAAGAAGATCATGTACCTGTATATTCAATTATTTCATTTTTTAAACATTAAAAAGATTATTTCTTGATATTAAAAGATAATAACCTCATGTCTAATAACTAATCTCACTATATTGAAGGATGTTGTGAAATTTCCTTTGGATTTACACTTTTCATTCTCCTTTTGGCCTTGCCTTTCACCTTCTTCACCATAAGAACTAAATATTAAATTCTCTTTGAGTTTTTTATTTACATGGATAAACATTACAAATATTTAATAAAGTGTTTAATACATCATTTTATTTTTTTAATCTTAAATGATACTAGAGAAATTTGGTGAAATGATATGAGAATGGGATGTTTTGAAAGTTCATGATCTACCTTCCAATTAACACATAGCCAATGTAAGCATCACATTCATATATTTCTTCAATTTGTCCTTGTAATCTTCTAATAAGTGAAACTAAATGTTATATTATCCATTTTATGACGTAGTCAGCACAAATGACATCTAAAGTTGATGATAGAATAATGAAATAACTATTATATGCTCTATAAAAAAGTATCATATAAGAAATTTTAACATTGTTTCTTGTTGAGGTGGCCAAATAGGTATCAGGACAACATCAAGTTGAATATACTATATCATAGTATTATGAAAGAACACCTATAATACTTTTGGAAATTCATTACAGATAAAATATTGACTTTTTAAAATTATTGACATAGTGTTTCTTATGGGTTTACATTCCATTTTATGAGAAATACATTATTTAAAATTTACTGTTATCATGATTACTATATTTGAAACTATTTGTTAATTGTGTCATTAAATATCTCCCTCTATTTTATTGAGTTCTTAGAACCCTCTATAATCGAATCAAAATACCATATCAATTGAGTTTTTAGTGGAAATGATCCTCAAACATACCCTAATAGTGTAAAAACATTGGTTACACAATTACTATGAGGGTTCAAGGTAGTCATCTGACAGTCCAAATGCAATAAATCATAGTTCCATTATATATTGACTGAATTATCACCTTTTAAAATAATAAAAATTATTTTCTCAACACGTTAATAACAAATTAAAATTTTTTGTGTTTGGCTACTTATTTCCACCACTTTAGTTATTTCTAACCATCACCATCATGAGAACTCCCTATTAGTAAGAGAAACCCTCCACATTAGTAGATTTGCACCACGAACACCCATTTTTGATCAAATTCAAATGATTTATTGTGGTCTAAAACATAATATTTCTATGAGGGTTTTTTTAATTTTTCACGATAAATGTAATCCATTTATATTATTTTTTTATAAACAATGTTGTAGTACTCACAACTGAAGATAAATAGAGAAACGTCCATCACTACAATATACATTTTTTTTTAATTTCTATATTTTATTGTTGCTATAAAATGAATATAATAATAAAAAATTACACAAAGGAAGGAAACTACCTGACTGGTTTTGAGCATCGAAATTTGGTTAATCAATTTAAACTCAACAAATCAACCATGACCTAGGGGTATCATACCTGATTCATCATTTGACCAATGATGCATATTGGCCTCATCAAGTGTGTCCACTTCTTGTCTAGAGTACCACCTCATCTTGGCGAGGTCCACATCTCATCTGGTGTACCCTCTCACTATGGTGGGGTCTATGTCATACATCTTTATCAGGGTACAAATGTATACTCACAAGAAATTGAGGAGAACTAGGGGCACACATAAAAAAAATAAAAATGGACAAGTAGGCCTTATACATATTTACTAGAAAAGAAATGATAATGCATATACCATTTTAAATATTTACAATCATTACACATAGATAATTAATTAATTAAATATAAAAGACTTGCACATGTTGGAAATTTTCTCAAGACCAGTCGATTTATTAATAAGAATAATAAAACATTAATTACAATGACTTAATGAAAGAGGGAATTAAATTGAAGGTATTAAGTAAATTCAATTAGTTTAATTATTTTGGTCCTTCTATTTATTTAAAATTTATAGAAAAATTTAAATTTTTTAATTAATTCAATTTAATAATGAAATTAAATTGATTTTACTCATGTATTAATATTAAATGTAAACCAAATTTAACATCATAATTAAATTAATTTAATTATTTTATAAATTAAATTAATTTTTATTATCTGGGACCCCTAATCACTACGCATGGCATGTACGGGTCGATTCGAACCCAGGAAGGCCCACACCACGCCGTGTTAAACCCCTCCATGACTGATATGGGATAGGTAGGTCTTTCCAGACATCTTATTGATTAGGAAAACCCATTAGAGCCCATTTCAAGGAAAACCCAGTCCATGCATATTTGTATCAAGGAACCTGGATTGTGTGGCATGGGATGATAATGGTGGCTGACTAGCCCGAATGTTGTCTGAAATAACCCTTTTGGCCACACAGATGGTGGTTGTATGTTGTTACTCTACCAGCTACTGATGTGAGATGCCAGCACAACCAAAGATCATTATTATGTTTGTACCATAAATGATTGGCCCACCAGTGCAGCGATAATCATGAGATAAAATAAAGTGTAAAATTTAGAAATTAAAGGGACACCATATGTAATGTGGAAGAACCCCCAAAATGAAAAGGTAAAAAAACCATGGGAAAATAGAAGGATCAATGTGTGGTAAAAGTGGGTACACACTCCCTCACTATTACAAGGAGAAAAACCTCGTAAAATATCACTTGAATAAATGGGGAAAACGCCTCACTAAAAATGCACAAATATCTGGAGAATTAACAAACCAGATGATGCTAATAATCAGATGCTTGAACCATTGGGGGAGATCCCCTTTTATAGGTAGCATCTCCCCCCTCCTACATCCTTCTCCCGCTGGAGGATTGGTGGGGTTTGGCCACCCACCACTTTCCCAGCCCACCCCCTTTGACAATGAAAGGGGCGGCACTGTCCAACAAAAAAAACTGCCGACACATCCCCCACTTGGAGATTTTATTGAGAACCAATCATATCTCCACATCATTTATATCTATCAAATGTACTGATCATGTATCTACAAGGCCACTCAAGTATCTGCACCATCTGAACTTATCTGAGAAGATTGTATTCGTCTAGAAATGTGCTAGATTTTCTTTACTGTGAATCTTCTGCATGTCTAAACTTCCCTCCTCCACCATATCTCAGACAATGTGATATTTTACCCCAATGTGATTCATCCTTGAATGAAAATATGGATTCCTTGAAAAGTGTAAGGCACTCTGACTGTCACAAAACAAAGGAATATGCCTCTGTCTATTCCTGATCGTCTCCAACAACCTTCTCATCCAAATATCCACTTTGCAAGCTTGTATATCTACCATATACTTCTCCTCCATTGTGGATAAAGCCAAAAGTGACTGTAACATTGAAATCCAGCTCACAGATCCTCCTACAAGAGTAAACACATAACTACTAGTGGATTTCCATCGGTCAAAATCACCTGAAAAATATGAATCAACATATCCTCTAATAGTAAAATCTAATCCCTCATAACATAATGCATCATCTGAGGTCTCGTTGATGTATCTTAAGACCTTCTTCCCTATGCTCCAATCATCTCGTCCTCAATTCTCCATGTACTGACTAACAACTCCCACTTCATGTGCAATGTTTGGTCTAGTAAAAACCATAGAAAACATTAGAATACCCACTATTGATGCATACGGTGCTTCAGACATCACATTCCACTCTTCTTTATTGTTATGACTCATGGTGGAGGATAACATTAAATTAATGGGAAGAGGGGTAGATATTGGCTTACAGTAATTCATGTTGAAGCGTTTTAAGACTCTCTATATGTAACTCTTCGGTGATAGCCAAATCTTTCCATTATTTCTCTCTAGGTAAATCTGCATCCCAAGAATTTTTTTTCCAGTCCCAGGTCCTCCATATCGAACTCCATATCTAGTTTTGCCTTCGTCTCTTGGATACGATCATTTTTGGGGCCTGAAACAAACATTTCATCCACATAAAACATAAGAATGATGAAATCATTTACATCCAAACCCTTGAAATATGAACAAGGATCTGAATGAAGTCTGTCGTATCCAAGTCTCGTTATATAAGAATCAAATATCTTGTACCAACACCTAGACTCATGTTTGAGACTGTACTATGATTTTTTCAACCTAAAAACCAAGTTAACTTATCCTTCTTCTAAAAACCCTTCCGGTTGGAGTATGTAGTTATCTTAATCAAGATCACCATTGAGAAAAGCAGTCTTCACATCCAGCTGCTCTAGATGTAAGATGTATGTAGCACACATCGCCAGAACTATCTGAACAGTTGTTAGTATAACAATAGAAAAAAATATTTCATTGTAATTAATACATTCCTTCTGAGAAAATCCATTGAGCACCAATATTTCACGATATCATTCCCCCTGGTTCTTTCAACCCCGCTTGATCTTGATGATGCATTTGTTTCTGATATCCTTCCTTCCATGAGGTAATGGACCAAGATCCCAAGTCTTGTTCTTGTGCAGGGATTCAAGTTCCTAATGAATCGCTTCCATCCATGAGGATACATCTGGACTCCAAGTCACCTCTACAAAACAAGATGGCCCTCCATCCTCCATCAATAAGCAGTACCCAATATTACTCTCAGTGTCATTTTCTGAGTGCTATACTAGTGCTCTTTTCTCTCGAGTTGACCGTCGCGGTCTAGAATCAACTGGTACTTGATCATCATGCTCTGGTAATACCTTAGAATAAAAATGTTCTTCCTTATATTTGTCCTCTACTTTGACTATTGTAGTCACTATATTCTCCTTATCTATTTCTTGATCAGATGTCATTTTCACCTTGTCTTCTACAAAAATGACATCTCTACCGATGATAAATCTGTGGGCAGGGGGTCTAACAAATGATACCCATTCACACCATCAGCGTACCCCAAGAAGATACATGTCCTGGATCTCCAATCCAACTTCGATATTTTTTAGTCATTAAAAATAACATATATAGGACTTCCAAAAGTACGTAACTGATAATAGTTAGCGGGTTTACCAGCCCACATCTCCATCGGTGTCTTCAGCTCAATCACCGTTGAAGAATATCGGTTGATCAAATAACATGAAGTATTCACTGTATCTGCCCAAAAGGTTTTGGAAATACCTTCAATCTTCATCATCGCCATTGTTCAATCCAATAGGGTTCTAATCAACCACTCTGCCACTCCATTCTGTGGAGGAGTGTATGCCACCGTGAACTGTCTCTTGATTCCTTCCTGTTGACAAAAATTAACAAAAACCACGCTTGTATATTCTCCACCATTATTAGTCCTTAGAAACGTGACCTTATTACTAGTGTCAAGCCCTTTTCATGCTTTGAATGTTTTGAATACTTCAAAAACATCTGCCTTCCTCTTGATTGGGTACACCCAACATCTCTTGGAATAATAATCAATGAATGATTCAATGTACCTTGCTCGTCCCAAGGATATAATCGGTGCTTTCCAAACATCATAATGGATCAACTCCATGATCTCTTGACTTCTTTCTGTTGATGTCCTGAACATTACACTATGTTTCATGGTTAAAACACAATGCTCTCAAAATAGAAAGGATAAATTTGTTAGCCAGGCATCAAATTCTGATTCACATTAATCTTCAGTCCTCATTATGACTTATGGACAAGCTTCTATTTCCATAACTTCGTCAATGCTTCCATCAAAGGTAGTTGATCCAACAACTATCTCTTCCTCCTTGTACATTTCTCCCATAAGCATGTACATCTTCTTTTAGATTTTCTCCTCCCTCATTACCACAAGCGCACCCTTCACGATTCTCATCACTCCATTATCGGTGAGATTCTTGCATCTTATGTCATCAAATTGTCCCAAATAAAATATTTTCTTCTTCAGGACCTTCACTTGACGTACTCCTTGGATGATCCGAACAATACCCACATGAATCTTCAGTTTGATGGTACCGAATCCAAATATAATTAGGGTGTGATCATTACCCTTGTACACAAGCCCTTCTAGAATGGTTACATATTGGTCAAACCATTCTCGTTGAGACTTCATGGGCCATGTATCTCTTGAGTCAATAAATCATGCATCGTTGAGATGTTGTCTGCTTCCAATAGCCATTTCCACTTCACTGACTAGTATATCTCCTTTTCTGGAAGTACTCACCACATTCCCCTGAGATCTCTTTTCACAACTCTTCTTATTACAACAATCATTATTTATATTCCCCTTCTTATCACAATTTAAAAATGTGTCATTCTTATTCCTACTCCTTGATTTTGACCTTACATGATTTTGGTTCCCGCTGGAACTGCACTCAATCATCATTCCTCTCTCCATTGATAGAGCCTCTGCTTTTGGAAAGTTATATGTCTGTCCTTCTTGTTCTTGTGCTGACATTCTTCATCTATAAATGTAGCTAAAACATCATTAAATAGTAGAATATCCATTGGGATATTGTTTTTGAGGTTGATGTTGAGTTAATCATATGAATCGGGAAAACACTAGTGTAGAATCTCTACACATTTAGTGTCCACAATTTTATAGCCCAATGTTGTGAGCAGATAGAATAGGGTATTGAGGTTTTTGATGTGGTTGGTTACTGATGATGACTCCACCATCCCAAGTGTGTTCAATTCTCTCTTCAGAATTTTTTTTTGTCCAGTGACTTGGCCTCATATAACTTCGTCAGTGTATCCCATACTTCCTTTGCCCTGTTTTTCTCCACAATGCTTGATAGAACCATGTCTGCAAAATACTAATGGATGTTTGAAATAGATTTCCCAACCATATCGTTCAATTTATCCTCCGTCACACCCACCATCTGTTTTCCAATTTCCAGTAGTCAATTATCCTTCCGTAACATTGTATGCATCTTCATTTTCCACAGCAAAAAATTATTCCCATTGAAATTTTCATTCACAAATTTCACCGCCATGTGGACACATTGTCAGTCTATAACATCATCCATTTCACAATGGTATATTTAATAATTTCAATAAATATATTCTGATGTGATAGACCCATCAGAGTTACAATCATAGATCATATTCAAATTTATGGGAATTATTAATACCTAAAAACATGAACAACACTTGCCCAGAACCTTGGCTCTGATAAAATTTTTTGGGATAGTAAATAATTGTCTCACCAGTGTAGTGATATTCATGAAATAAAATAAAGTGAAAATGAGGAAATAAAAGGGACAATAGATGTAACATAGAAACCCCCCCCCCAAAAAGGGTATAAAAACAACTGACAAATACAAGGATCACAATGGGGTAAAATTGTGTACACACTCCCTGACTACTATAAGGGAAAAAACATCATATAATATCTCTTGAATTAATGGGGAAACTTCATCACTAAACTGCTCAAATATCTAGAGAATTAACGAACTGGATGATGCTGAAAACAGATTCCAGAACCATTTGGGGAGATATCCTTTTATAGGCTGCATCTCTCCCCTCATACTGCCTTCTCCCGCTGGAGGCTTGGTGGGGTTTGGCCACCACCACCTTCCCATCCCACCCCCTTGAAAATTCAAGGGGGAAGAAATTCCCAACAAAAAATAACTATAGAAATATTAGTGGAAGGATAGCAATGGATGGAGGGGGCAAGAGCTACTGGTGGTGAGGCTACTGCCATCCTCCGATGGGGACCGTGCCCATAGAAGGGATGTGGTTATGCTTAGAGATGTTATGTAGAAACATAATTAGTTAGGATATAGAAGAAGGCAAGGTCCATAGAAACTGGATGCATTGAGGTGGCACAACGAAGGCCGTTGCGGCCTACTCTCGACGAGGTGAGGCTGACGATGCTCAGTCGGTGGTTTCAGGTGGAAGTATGGTGTTTGGATCATATGGGTTCACTATGGTTAAGGGGGCAGCCATGATAGAAGGATAAGGGACATCCTTAGGCAGTGTATCTAAGGGAGAGAGTTAGTTCCAAATTAGAAATTGGAGTTTGAGGTGCCAATACAGGAGGGAGGATTGTTAGTCTGTTGATTTTTCATTCTGGATGAGCGTCTCCCTGTCCAGGAGGTTGGCCAGGCTGCTACTCAAGTGGAAGAAGGATACAAGGGGTCCACATCAACCCATTTCCCTTTTATTAATCTTATTCTTTTTTATCCACCTTAAACATTAATTATTTTGAGAAAATATACAAACCAGACAACCAGTATCCCAATTTAGCCCTCCCTTGAAATCTGTGATATTTGAATATCTCATAAGCCTAGATAGGCTTTTGAATTTTTTTATTATTTTGTATAGAATAAATAAAATGAATATAATAATTATAATTTTATTTTATTATAATTATTATATATTATAATTATGAAAAAACATTCTAGATATAACTTTTATGGCTAGCACATAACAGACTGCCATCATATGTAGATTAACTGGAATCCATTACGCCCCAATCTCAGATTACATATTGCCTATGAAACAATAAATCTCCATCACATATTAGTACCCAAATATAGAAAATTGATCCATATAATCATTTCTAATGCTCGTAACATGGTCATCCAACTATGGATAATCTCATAGTAAAATCCATTAGGACTGATTTAAAAACCTATAACTACATTTAAAAGAAAATTATTTTTATTGGATTAGAATAATTACATGATGATATAATAAAAATTTATGGTATAGAGATACAAGTGGAATCCAGTTTCATAGGGATTTAAAAAAATTATTCATTGGGACGAGGTGTCTTGTCATATATGATGACCCGATCAATGGTATGGTTTGAGGATCTCGCTTAAATTATTAAATGAACAAGATAAACCTGAAATATTTAGGTCATTCTGAATCGGATCATGCTCAACCGCTACTCATTGTCGGGAACAGTTTCTTAATGATCCAAATATGAACCCCTCATATTCTTCCACACATGATCTAATAATATGCGGGAGTGTTGAAAATCTATTTTCATGTGCTTGTGTTGTGACCCTATGATATCTTTAACTTCCCAACGATCACTGTAAACCTCCACCTTCGATCCATGAAGGAATTCGTAGACCAACACTCAGAGAAAAGCTATCCCTCTCTCTATATATATATGGTGGGAGGATGGAGAAACTCTCACTTTGTTGGAATAAACAGTGTAACAATGTGCTTCACCTCTCCTGCTTATATAGTGGGTTTAGTAAATACCCACAAATGATTCTCCAATCACTTAGAAATGTAGTGTCCACAATATTATCAATAAATAAATATTTATGATAAACAAGACATCATTATTATAATAATTTATAATTTATCTCATAATAGTAATATATACAAAATATATTATGTGAAAAGAGTGAGTAATTAACATGACTCATACTTCATTCATAATATTAAACAAACAAGGAATATTAAAATATTATTCATTCAAATAATATTATTCCTTATATTTACATACCTTGTAAATACTCATAATAGATAAATTCAACCCGATTATTATTTACATGAATAATAATTGATTTATTTATTTAAGGATGACTAATATCTTAGACCACACTTTTACCCCATAGTGGGGCCCACCATCTCTATTACACATATCCCACAGAATAGGGGAGATTCTTGAATGTTCTATTGTGTGTGACCCTCTAAGCCCATATTTCATTAGTAGTGAATAGTTTTCATAAACCAAAATCTGAGTCTAGAAACCCATCAAGGCCCCTAAAAATTAATGAATAGTCATAACAACGACAACCAAATTATGGAAAATCATTATGTAATATAACCTTCGTGTCGTTAAATATCAAAAAAATAAGGACACACACTTGTGTTATCTTCTTTTCTGTACCATTAGTTTATCTAATTGGATGTATTTATCTTCTGACTACCATGGGCAATGAATAATGATTGTTGTTCCAACTTGCTCAAATGGGCTCGAAATATATTACGTCCCCATCCTGAAATCAAAAAATACTTTCATGATCATTTAATCAATGTCATACCTACATTATCGTACACTGCACATGCTACCTCTCAATGATTTCATTATCATTCTGTTCATATTGCCTCAAAGTATGAGATCAAATATCACACATTGATAATTATCTCAAGTTAGGGGACCAATACATATGTTTGTATATATGAACAACCAATGGTACTCAAAACATGTGGTGTTCATATTGGTATGTATTTCTTCATGATCTCACTAATAGAGATCACTAAGTACAAAATTCATGAGAAATTGTATCGATTCTTATGACACACTATCTTTTAATAGTCTAACATCAATTATGTCATGTAAGTATGTTATATATAGACTAAATGACATATATTTAATATTAATGTCATTACATATCAATGTTCCCAATATATCCTGAGATCTTTAATAACCTTTTGGTACAACAATTAATATATTTTTTTAACATTAAATAGTGCACAAAAAAATACCTACACTCGGATGGTAAGTAAACATCAGGAAAATCTCACTGTATAAATGATATGTTAATAAACATTACTGTTCAAGTTGGGGCTAGGGAACCCACTATTAAAACATCTAGTAAATTAACATAAAAATATACTATTAAATCTACTTTTGTACCAAAGGGATAAATAAATAATCTATTTAGGTTGATGTCGAATAATTTTTTTTGAATCTTTAGGTTTTTTCAGGATAACCTGTGTGTATGTATCATGAAAAAATTAGGTATAAATAAAATGGGTGCTCCAATAACATGAAGATAGATATATAAAATTTAAAAAATTTATAAAATGATAGAGGTTGTGTTAATTTTGAATACAATTAAAAATTTGAGAAAAAAATTATTTATAGATTTTATATATTTATATTTTATAACTCATATAAAGGTTCATAAAGATAATGTTTTTTCATAAAATTTGATAAAATATATCAATTTTTTGATTATTATTTGTCTATTAAATTAAAAATTAATAAATGTAATTTTTTTAAGAATGATTAATTATTGTTTACTTAAAAAATATGAAAGAACTATTATCCTAGTAAAGATTTTTTTTAAAGGTAATGTTGTATTTAAATAATTCTCCTTGCAGTATAGGTAGACTGGTCACTAAGAATATTCATCTAGGTAGATGTAGTGATAGGTGTTGAATTAATAGATTATTGTGCTCTAGATAATCATATTATCACGGATATTTTATGTATTCTGTGTTTATTTTGTTGTTAATATTCTTAGTGAGAATTCTCCATGTTGTGGATGATCCGTTCAAGGTGGATTACCTCATTAGTGTTTTTCCTTGTATATTAGAGTGGTTGACCTCTCATTATTTTCTTTAACAGCCAACATTTTGGGGATAAGTCATGTGTTGGTTTCTTATATAAGTTACTTCGTGCTATCTAAAAAACTAATGTGTTCATTAAAGAAGGAATCCTTCATTTTGTATCCTTGGGTGCCCATGTATCAATGGTAGTGGTTGATTCCTAGAAGAAATTTCATTTTGACATTATTTTATCATGTAATTCCTGTCATTTCATACATTATGTCCATTATCTTGATGGTGCATATGAAATGGGAGAAGATGAAGTGATCCTAATAATTTAGATAAGGAATATTTTTCGGTTATTTTCTATGGATGACCTAGTTGGTTCTTAATATGACTTATTACATATTTACATAGCTGAGTTCGTACTATGGTTATAACGAACCATACTTTACATACATTTTTAATACTTCAAAATTGAAGTACACTTATTAAAACATATAACAAAACCATGAAAGGACTGTATATGTATAGTGTCTTTAGAAACTGGGAAACATAATCAACTGGTTCATAAATCATCTATGTTGTCTCCCATTTATTTCATCATATCTAGAGTCCCTTTTTGGAATATCCTACTTAATATCCTTATTCCTGACCTGGGGAAAAGAAAACAAACAAAAGGGTGAGCTCAAATTCTCAGTAAGGGTAAAAAAAATATCAATCACATCATATTCATAAGAACATATCATTTTGGAAATCATAACTTGCAAAATAGATCATAATTTCATAACATGGGATAAATCATAGTATTGAAATGTAATACCAATAATCATAACTTAAAACATGAATCTTTATGGCATACACACATAATCATAGAGAATCATTTCTTAGAAGTCAAGACTCACTTCCAAGACTATCTTAGTGGACAAAGACCATTTCTGAACCGAGTTCACTCCTTGTTTCAGTCCTATTTCACTGAACCAGATTAACCTATCGTTCCAGCCATGTCTATCTCATGAGATATAAATCAGTACCAAATGTATTGGAGGGAGATATAGGTCCCACAAATCTCATAATGAAACCATTATTATGTGTCCCACAAAATAATATATCATACATCATAGCATAACCCATTTAATAAAAATGGGATTCTTATGCCATCATAACACAATCCATATGAGATAAAAATATATCAAAAAAATAATTCCATCATAACATGATCAACACAATGTAAAAATAGGTATAGAAACAGAACCCTATATTATATTATATGGAAAATAATTTTGATAAAACACTTGAACTCCATTCTTGAGGAAAATATCCTTTCTACTTCAAAAACCTTTTTCCTTTCTTAACATGTCATACAATTTTAAACTAAAAGAAGTTGATTAAAAATAAACTTGAAAACTTGTAATGTATGATTCATGGAAATAATGTTCTAAAATCCATTCTGGCCGTTTAAGTTTAAAAAAAACATTCTTCTCGTACTTTGGCTGGAAAAGTCAAAAAGTACCTCGTACGAAAAATGACAAAAGATTCCTTTCATATATTTTACTAATAACACACCGAAGGGTAAAATTGGATTTAAACAATAGTTGTAGGATATATATAATATTACATATTGAGGAAACATGGATGTGTATGATAATTATTCCCCAAGAAATTCCGAAGTATAAGCAATCTCGGATAAAAATTTAGATTGCGAGATTTTCTCTTACCTTAGGTCCGATTTGCTTCGTATGTGTCCGAACCTCCTGTATAATGATTTAAATAATGTCACTGACTTATTCCAGAATCATACTTATTTTTATGATATCATATATGGTCATATTCATAGCTTCTTATTAGTAATATTTCATTGTTAATTGTTATTCGGGTGTTTATTGCTTTTTGTTCGTATGCGTGTTTTGTCGAATAAATTATTATTCTTATTTTTATGTTATAGATACCTAATTTCCAGAATTTTATTAGTGTAATAAATATCATATTTATTCACTCAATTCATTTATGTAATCCTTATGAAATGAAAATCAGGTAGAACGAGTTGCACCACATCGTGGAGACGGTATTCCGTACGTACGCACGAGCGATGATATCGTTCCCATGATCGTGGAATTGTATTAGAGTGTATGTATACTATTTATGAATCAATATCACTTTAAAATAATCATATATAGTTATTATTTACACCATTATACCCATCCAAGTAAGGTGGTGGTGGAAAATAGATTACACCATGGCGTGGAGACGATGTTCCGTACGTACGCACGCGCGGTGATTTAGTTTTCAGTAGGAAGGATAGATGGTGAAATAGGGTTGTTTCATAATTATAATAATATATCAGTATATGAGTGATACTGATGTTATTACATCATAATTAAACAACTAATGAAGAATAAGTGGAAGAAGAAATAATTTTGAAAAAATCGGTAACGGACATTACCTCTTCTTTGAAGCGCCTCTTTGAGACCTTCTATTAGGGCACTAAAATTGGTCTTCGATGAAGACAAGGACCTCTAGGATGTTTCTATAGAAGTGGAGAAGAGAATTTGGCAGGGGTTGGCCGATCCATAAAGCTCAATGTGGTGTGAGGAAGAGAGGTAGGAGGTGCCCTTTTATAAGGGAGGAGAGGGGAACCTTTGGAAAAACTAAATATATTATCTTATTATAAAGTCATATTTGGTTTTTAATAGCTCCAATTTTCTTTTATTTAGAATCTAAGGTGGGTATGTGTTGAAATTATCTCATCCAATAGAATTTATACAAGTTTAGGTATCTATTTTATCCTTATCATTTAGATTTAACTTTAAGTTAGATAATTTATCTTTTATTGTGTCTTCTTGTTTTCTTACACTATAAGGTTAATAAACTTATTATAACAATCCTAAAGAACCCCAAGTTTTTTATTATTAATATATATAACCTTATATAAGACATTTGTCCTAACCTTAGATTTTTAGGAATAAAATAACAATTAATAATATAATATTTTTTTAAAAAACTATTTTATGTCAATTTTGACACTATTTGGTAATTGATTTTTGTGAAAATCATAACAGAAATATTAGTTCGATGAAAGTTAATTAAATCAATAATAACATGTCATGTTAACATAAAAAATTATCTAAATTCATAAAAAGTCTGAAATTACATTTATATGGGTATTTATAACATCAATTATGTCAATATTTCATTAATAATATAATTAATTCATCAACATTGTGTCATAAATAAATTAAATTATAAAAATTATAAAGATTACAAATAAACTACCATTATGTAGGAAATCTTTTTAGCTTTCTAATTAATATTTATATTCGAATTTATCTTATATATAACCCTATATTAAAAATGATTTAGTTTTTAAACATTGATTTTTAACTATTTTAACCCTTTTTTAAATAAATTAATATTAAATGTCGTAATCTAATCCAAGTGGGCCTAAATGGTCATATTTTATTCCTAAGGTTGTTTTTGGTTGAATTACACTTATACAATAGAATTAGGACATCTGTTAGGGTAATAATAATATCAATTTTACCCTTAATTACCCAATTTTATTTTAACCGTGGTAAAAAAAGTAAAAAGTTACTATTCAAAAAAAATTATTTTTATCTCATTGAACCACATTTTAGTCATTTATATTAACCTTGTCTCTCGGATTTTTGAAATTCCACTCACAGAAGAGGTAAAATTACGTTTTATGTGAATTGGGAAATTTTTCTAAGAGGTGGGTAAAGACGGTGAAAAGTTCAATAAAATGTTTATATATCTAAAATTATTATAAAATGACTACAACGAATTGACTTGAACTTATATAGGTATTGTGTATAAATTTTTACCTACAATAAATTTAAATAAAATAAATAAATATTTAAATAAAAAGTCAGTTTTTAAATAGTATCCCGGTGTTTTCACTATTCATCAAAAATTGAATGTTTTCAGAAAAATACCAAAATTTCACCCTAGGATAATTTTGATATTCTGAATCTAAAAAAGAAGTCCATTTTGAAAATTAGAATTTAAAAAATTTCAAAAAGTGGGTATTACTATTCATAACAGCTAGTTTTAATAATATTTTAATAGCATATTGTTGTCTAGTGAAACTCGGTATTGCGTATGGCGCAAGCTATCGAGGAAGGTCGCGATTGCGTGTAAAGAAATCCAAGATAGTGTTGTATGTATTTAAATATTCCATTGATGATGTATATAACATAAAAACAAAATATATATCATAAAAGTCTCATTTGTTATATTCTACCCCCTTAAAATAAATTTCTCCCTCTAAATTCGTCACTTGGTAACAAACAGATGAGGATACCTCTCCATCATCATATCCTCAAGATCCCATGTAGCATATTCTAATTGGTGGTTCCTCCGTAAAACTTTCACCAAAGGAGTGGTCTTGTTACGTATGACTTTTTCCCTACGATCCTGAATCTCTTTCGGTTGTTCTTCATAACAATCATCTTGCTCCCGCAGTATAACTTCTGAGCTGAGTACATGTGAAGGATCAGGTATGTACTTTCTCAGGAGAGATACATGGAACACATCGTGAACTTGGTAGAGATTCATTGGAAGTGCCAATCGGTAAGCTACCTTCTCAACATGAACCAGTATTTCGAAAGGACCGATATATCTATGGCTCAGCTTTCCCTTCTTTCCAAATCTCATTGCTCTCTTCCAATGAGATATTCGTAAGAACACTTTATCACCCCCTTCAAACTCTAGGTCCTTTCTTTGGTTATCGACATAACTTTTTTATCGAATCTGAGTAGGTTAATGTCTTGTTGAATAGATCTGACCTTTTCTTCCATCTCGTCAACAAGATCAGGTCCTAATAGCTTTCTTTCCCCAACTTAATCCTAGCAAGTTGGAGTCCTTCATTTCATTCCATAGAGGAATTCATATGGATCCATCTGAATACTAGAGTGAAAAATATTATTATAAGAAAATTCCACCAAATATAGGTGTTAATCCCAACCACCATTGAAATCCATAGAGCAAGCTCTCAACATATCTTCAGGAGTTTGAATTGTCCTCTCAGACTGACCGTCTGTCTGAGGATGATAAGCAGTGCTGAAACTCAACTCTATATCCAGAGTATTCTAAATAATTCGCTATAACTTTGAGGTAATCCTCGGATCCCGATCAGATATAATTAATAGTAGTACTCCATACATTCGTACCACTTCCTTCACATATATCCAGGAAAACTGATCCAGAGAGAAATCCTCTCCAATAGAGAAGAAGTGTGCCGACTTTGTAAGACGATGAACTATGACCCAAATAGCATTATTGCCTTTGGATGTTTTAGGAAGTCTAGTGACAAAGTCCATAGTGATATTTTCCCATTTCCATTCTGGTATGGTTAATGGTTGTAACATTCCCTTAGACTTATGTCTCTCATCTTTATCTTGCTGAAAAACCAAGCATTGAGAGACATATTCAACAACATCAATTTTCATGCCATCCCACCAGAAGTACTCTTTCAGGTCCCTATACATCTTCATTATTCCAGGATGAATAGAGAATGAAGAAATATGAGCCTCATCCAACAACTCCTTCTTTAATTCTGGGATGGGAGAAACACAAACTCAATTCCTGAACTGTATTATCCCATCACAATCATGGTTGAATTCAGAAACATTGCTCACCTTTTTTGTAACTCTACATCTTCTTTCTATGCCTCTTTAATCGTCCCATGTATAGATGGTTGAACATTCATTTTAGAAAGATAAGATTTTCCCCTTCCATTATAATTCCAAGATCCATCCTTTGTAAATCCATAAATATTGGATCTTTTGTGATCCTCATCATGGATAAGCTAGCATGGACATGTCAACTTAATAAGTCTGCTACCTTGTTTGATTTCCTTGGGTGGTAATGAATTGAGCAGTTGTAATCCTAAATCAGCTCCAACCATCTTATTTGATTCATTTTCAGCTCCTTTTGTGTGAAAATATACATTAAACGTTTATGATCAGTATAAATATCACACCTTTCACCATAAAGGTAATGCCTCCAAATCATTAATGCAAAGATTACCGTAGCTATCTCCAAATCATGAGTTGGGTAATTTGGCTCATGGATTTTCAACTATCGTGAGGCATAAGATATCACCATATCATTTTTTATAAGAACACACCCCAACCCCTTCTTGGATGCTTAACTGTAGAACACAAACCTTTCTCCACTACAAGGAAGTGAGATTACAGGTGCACTGGATAACATTCTTTTCAACTCCTTGAAATTCTCTTCACATTCCTCCTTCCAAACAAACTTAACTGTTTTCTGAGTCAACTTGGTGAGTGGATTAGATAATACTGAAAAATCTTTCACAAAACATTGATAATATCCCTCAAAACCAAGAAAACTATGGATCTCAGTTACTGTTGTTGGTCCCGAACATCTTTCGATAACCTCTGTTTTTGCGGTATCCACAGATATCCCCTCTTTTGAGATTATGTGACCCAAAAATGAAACTTTTTTAATCCAAAATTCACACTTGGTAAATTTGGCATAAACCTTCTCATTTCGCAGGGTCTTCAATACAATTCTCAAGTGATCTATATGTTCTTCATTTCTCATTGAATAGACAATAATATCGTCAATAAAGACTACCACAAACTGATCAAGATAGTCTCTAAAGTCTCTATTCATCAGATCCATGAAGATGTCAGGGGAATTAGTAAGACATAATGGCGTTACTATAAATTCATAGTGTCCATACCTTATACGAATATCCATCTTTGGTATATCCTCCCTTTTGAACCTTAATTGATGATACCCCAAATGAAGATCAATCTTGGAAAAGTATTGATCTCCGCAAAGTTGGTCAAATACTTCATCAATGCATGCGAGAGGATATTTGTTCTTGATAGTGATATTGTTATGTTCTCGATAATCAATGCAGATTCTCATTGATCCATCTTTCTTCTAAAAAAATAGAATTGGTGCTCTCCAAGGTGACAGAAATGGGCGTATTAATCCCTTATCAAGATTCTCTTGGAGTTTCTTTTTCAATTCCTGCAACTCAATTGGGGCCATTCTATAAGGTGTTTTTGAAACATGAAAAACACCCGGTATGAGTTCTATTGAAAACTGTACTTCACAATTTTGTGGAAGACTCGGCAATTCCTCCAGAAATACATTGTCACAATCCTGTACAATGTTCGTATTCTTAATCGTGAGTTTCTCACCAACCATTTGAGATAAATAACCTTCATTTAGTGGAATCGGGACCCATAAGATGGAAGAAACTTCCACTGGAACGTTATGTTCATCCTTGCATCGATAGATGATCATAGATTGATAGGGAATATGAAATGTGACTTCCCTTCTTTGGAAATTGATATGAGATCTATATAGATAAATCCAATCCATGCCATGAATCACATCAAATTCCACTATATGAAGGATCACAAGATTTTCATGAAGCACTTTCCCACAAACTTCAATCGAAGAAGAATTTTAAACTTTTGATGCGACTGTTGTGCCATTAAGAGTTGTCACAGCTAAGTCAACATCTAATTGTTGAGGTAATACGACGATACCCACAGAAAATTATTCAGAAATACAAGAGTGGGTGTATACAGAATCAAATAAAACATTTTCTACTTTAGAGTGGATGGTAAGTGTACCTTTCACCACTTCGTTATTGTACTCCACATCGCTGATAGAAATTGCATGTGACATTCCTTTGTCTTTAGCCTTAAGTGGTTTTTGTTGTCAATCATCTTCAACAACCCTTGGATTAGGGCATTGATTGTCATAATGCCTCATTTCCTTGCACTTGAAACATTGAAGTGTAAAAGGTGCACTCTTTGTATCCTTTTCTTCGTTCACATCACTAGACATCTACTTCCCATAATTGCGGCATTCAAATGCCCGATGACCTTCCTTTCCACATTTGAAACATTTACTTGTCCCTTTAAGACAACTCCCTCCATGTTTCCTTCTACACTATGAGCGTAAGGGAAACTCATCTTCTTTTCAGTGTGCTCTTTATATTTTCATTTGAATTCCATTTTCCTCTTCTTATCAAACCCATATGACTTTTGGGTTACTCTAATCTCCATCTCAACCTTGAGAGCACATCAATCAATTTCCTTGTAGCTATTGAAGTCCCTTATGGCTAACGACCTTCGAATACTTGGTTTTAAGCCACTAAAAAATCGATCGATCTTACTCTCAGGTTGGATAATAATATCAATAGTTTACCTTGCAAGTCTTGTAAAATTTTCTTCATAGGTACCAAAAGATTCATCATCCTTCATCTTCAGTTCAAGAAACTCCTTCTCCATCTTTGTTTGAAGAATACGAGGGAAGTACTTATTGAAAAATATGTTCCTGAACTCGTCACATTCTGTGGACTCAATTTCATCCATTTGCCTCATATTACTAATAAGATTCAACCATTGATCATCATCACCTTCCAAACGATATACTTCTAAGATGAATTTATCATGTTTAGATTATTGAATAACTAAAAATATCTTTTCTATGGTACTGATACATTGTTCAGCCACTAATGGTTCAGAAGACCGGTTGAATGAAGGTGGACGCTGCCTCATGAAGGATTCAACAGAATGTTTCTCCTTTATTTTCTCTTTTGGAAGTCCTGCATGATTCATAACTTGAGAAAGTTGTGTGATCATGGCTACAAGATTTTTCATTCCAGCTCCCATAACGTTTGGTTGCTCAAGGGGACTATCATTGCATTGCCCGTCGCATTACGCATTAACACGGTTCCTTCGGGTACTAGCCATTGACTAAAACAAAGTAGAATAGTGTGAGTAACACTAATTATAATAGGAAAACCACACAATAAAGAATAAAATTTCACACTTAAGGTATTATCATTGGTTGTTCATGGCCATTTAAAAAACACTAATATTGTGTTCTATGCTTAGACATATCATTAGGTTTCTTACTAAGGCTTTCACATCCTAGTTTCCAATGGTTGACTATACATTTTTTCTGATACCAACTATAACGACCCATACTTTACATACATTGTTAATACTTCAAAATTGATGTACAATTATTACAACATATAACAAAACCATGAGTAGTCTGTATAGGTATAGTGTCTTTAGAAAGTGGGAAACATAGGCAACTCGTTCATAAATCATCTAAGTTGTCTCCCATTTATTTCATTATATATAGAGTCCCTTTTTGGCATATCCTACATAATATCCTTCTTCCTGACCTGGGTAAAAGAAAACATACAAAAGGGTGAGCTCAAATTCTCAGTAAGGGCAAACAAAATAAATATCAATCACATCATATTCATAAGAACATATCATTTTGGAAATCTTAACCTGCAAAAGAGATCATAATTTCATAACATGGCATAAATCATAGTAGTGAAATGTAATCCCAATAATCCTAACTTAAAACATGAAACTTTTTTTCATACACAAATAATCATAGAGAACCATTTCTTAGTAGTCAAGACTCATTTCCAAGACTATCTTAGTGGACAAAGTCCTTTTCGGAATCGAGTTCACTCCTCATTTTAGTTCTATTTCACTGAACCAGATTAAGCTGCTGTTCCAGCCCTGTCTATCTAATGAGATAAAAATCATTACCCAATGTATTGGAGGGAGATATAGGTCCCACCCATCTGATAATGAAACCACTCTTATGTGTTCCACAAAATCATAAATCATACATCATAGCATAGCCCATTTAATAAAAATGGGATTCTTATTCCATCATAACACAATCCATATAAGATAAAATGACATCATAAAAATAATTCCATTATAACATAATCAAAAAAATGTAAAAATAGGGATAGAAGGAGAACCCTATATTATATTAGATGGAAAATAATTTTGATAAAACACTTGAACTCCATTCTTGAGGAAAATATCCTTTGAAATTCA
Organism: Viscum album; assembly: GCA_963277665.1. Lineage (NCBI taxonomy): Eukaryota > Viridiplantae > Streptophyta > Magnoliopsida > Santalales > Viscaceae > Viscum > Viscum album. Next base: position 1,265,963,471 of record OY728165.1, on the reverse strand, counting down.
AAAACTTTTTTCTTTTCTTAACATGTCATACAATTTTAAACTAAAATAAGTTGGTTAAAAATAAACATGAAAAATTGTAAAGTAAGCTTCATGGAAATAATTTTCTAAAATCCATTCAGGTCGTATAAGTTTACAAAAACATTCTTCTCGTACTTTGGCTGGAAAAGACAAAAAGTACCTCGTACGAAAAACGACAAAAGATTGCTTTAAAATCTTTTACTAAAAACTCACCGAAGGGTAAAATTGGATTTAAACAATTGTAGGAGGATATAAATAATATTACATATTTAGGAAACACAGATGTGGATGATAATTATTCCCCAGTAAATTCTGAAGTAAAAACAATCTCGAATAAAAATTGAGAATTTGAGATTTTCCCTTACCTTAGGTCCGATTTGCTTCATAAGTGTCTAAGCCTCCAATATAATGATTTAAATAATGTCATTGACTTATTAAAGAATCTTAATTATTTTTATGATATCATATATGGTCATATTCTTAGATTCTTATTAGTAATATTTCATTGTTACTTGTTATTCGTGTGTTTATTGCTTTTTGTTCTTATGCGTGTTTTGTCGAATAAATTATTATTCTTCTTTTTAGGTTATAGATACCTCATTTAAATAATGTTATTAGTGTAATACATATCATATTTATTCACTAAATTAATTTATGTAATCATTATGCAATGAAAATCATCTAGAATGAGTTGCATCACATCGTGGAGACGGTATTCTGTACGTACGCACGAGCGATGATATCGTTCCCATGATCGTGGAATTGTATTAGAGTGTATGTATACTATTTCAGAATCAATATGACTTTACAATAACTATATATAGTTATTATTTACACCATTATACCCATCCAAGTAAGGTGGTGGTGGAAAATAGATTACACCACAGCATGGAGACAGTATTCCGTACGTACGCACGCACGGTGATTTCGTTTTCCGTAGGATGGATTGATGGTGAAATAGGGTTGTTTCATAAATATAATAACATATCAGTATATTAGTGATAATTATTTTATTACATAATAATGAAACAACTAAATAAGAAGAAGTGGAAGAAGAAATAAAGTTGAAAGAATCGGTAACGGACATTACCTCTTCTTTGAAGCGCCTCATTGAGACCTCCTATTAGTGCACTAAAATCTGTCTTTGAAGAAAACAACATCCTCTAGGATGTTTCTAGGGAAGTGGAGTACAGAATTTTTTAGGGGTTGGCCAATATTTAAGGCTCAATGTGGTGTGAGGAAGAGAGGGAGGAGGTGCCCTTTTATAAGGGAGGAGAGGGGAACCTTTGGAAAAACTAAAAATATTATCTTATTATAAAGTCATATTTGGTTTTTAATAGCTCCAAATTGATTTATTTAAAATCTAAGGTGGGGATAGGTCGAAAACATCTCATCAAATAGAATTTAGACAAGTTTAGGTATCTATTTTAACCTTATCATTTAGATTTAACTTTAGGTTAGATAATTTAACTTCTATCATGTCTTCTTGTTTTCTTACACTATAAGGTTAATAAACTTACAATAACAAGACAAACGAACCCCAAGTTGTTTATTATTAATATATATAACCTTATCTAAGTCATTTGATTGAACATTAGTTTTTTAGGAATAAAAGTACAATTAAAAATATAATATTTGTTTTAAAAACTATTTTATGTCAATTTTGACACTATTTGGTAATTGATTTTTGTGAAAATCATAACAGAATGATTAGTTCAAAAAAAATTAATTAAATCAATAATAACATGTCATATTAACATATAAAATTATCATAATTAATAAAAAGTCTCAAATTACATTTATTTGGGTATTTATAACATCAATTATGTCAATTTTTCATTAATAATATAATTACTGTATCATCATTGTGTCATAAATAAATGAAATTATTTAAAGTCTAAAAATTAAAAATAAAACAATATTATGTATTAAATTGTTTTAGATTTATAATGAATATTTATAGTCTAATTTATCTTATGTATAACCCTATATTAAAAATTATTTAGTTATTAAAATTTGATTTTTAACTATTTTAACCCTTCTTTAAATAAATGAATATTAACTGTCCTAATCTAATCCAAGTGGGCCTAAATGGTCATATTTTATTCCTAAGGTTGTTTTTGGTCGAATTACACTTATACAATAGAATTAGGACATGTTTTAGGGTAATAATAAAATCATTTTTACCCTTAATTAACCTATTTACTTTTAACCATGGTAAAAAAAGTAAAAAGTTACTATTCAAAAAAATTATTTTTATCTCATTGAAACACATTTAAGTCCTTGATATTAACTGTGTTTCTTGGGTTTTCGAAATTCCACTCACAGAAGCAATAAAATTAAGTTTTATGTGAAGTTGGAAATTCTTCTAAGAGTTGGGTAAAAGACGGTAAAAAGTTCAATAAAATTTTTATATATCTATAATTATTAAAAAATGACTCAAATGAATTGAATTGAACTTATATAGATATTATGTATCAATTTGGACCAAAAATAAATTTAAATAAAATAAATAATTATTTAAATAAAAAGTCATATTTTAAATAGTAACCCAGTGTTTTCACTATTCATCAATAATTGAAAGTTTTCAGAAAAATACCAAAATTTCACCCTAGGATAATTTCAATATTTCGAGTCCAAAAAAGAAGTCCATTTTAAAAATTAAAATTAAAAACATTTCAAAAAGTGGTTATTACTATTTATAAAGGAATGTTTTAATAATATGTTAATAGCATATCGTTGTATAGTGAAACTCGGTATTGCGTACGACGCAAGCTATCGAGGAAGGTCGTGATTGCATGTAAGGAAAGCCAATCTAGTGTTGTGTGTAGTGATAGATTCCTTTGATGATGTATATAACATAAAAACAAAATATTTTTCATAAAATGCTAGGGTGTTATATTCTACCCCCCTTAAAATGAATTTCGCCCTCGAAATTATTCACTTTGTAACAAACAGATGAGGATACCTCTCCCTCATCATATCCTCAAGCTCCCATGTAGCTTCTTATAATTGGTGGTTCCTCCATAAAACTTTCATCAAGCGAGTGGTCTTATTCCATAGGTCTTTTTTGCTATGATCCAGAATCTATATCGGTTGTTCTTCATAAGAAAGAGATTTCTTCAGCGGTACAACTTCTGAGCAGAGTACATGTGAAGGATCAAGTATGTACTTTCCCAGAAGAGATACATGGAACACATCGTGAACTTGGGAGAGATTCGGTGGAAGCTCCAATTGGAATGGTACCTTCCCAACACGAACCAGTATTTCAAAAGGACCGATATATCTAGGGCTCATCTTTCCCTTCTTTCCAAATCTCATTGCTCTCTTCAGAGGAGATATTCGTAAGAACACTTTATCACCCACTTCAAACATTAGGTCTTTTCTTCGGTTATCGGCATAACTTTTTTGTCGACTCTGAGTAGCTCTAATGTGTTGTTGAATAGATATGACCTTTTCTACCATCTCATCAACAAGATCAGGTCCTAATAGCTTTCTTTCCCCAACTTCATCCCATCAAGTTGGAGTCCTGCATTTCTTTCCATAGAGAGATTCATAAGGAGCCATCTGAATACTGGAGTGAAAGATAATAATTTTAAAAAAATTCACCAAAGGTAGGTGTTGATCTCAACCACATTTGAAATTCATAGAGCAATCTCTCAACATATCTTCGAGAGTTTGAATTGTCCTCTCAGACTGACCGCCTGTCTGAGGATGAGAAGCAGTGCTGAAACTCAACTCTGTATCCAGAGTATGCTGAATACTTCGCCATAACTTTGAGGTAAACCTCGGATCCCTATCAGATATAATAGAAAGTGGTACTCCATGTAATCTTACCACTTCCTTCACATATATCCTAGCGAGCTGATCAAGAGAAAAATCATCTCTAATAGCGATGAAGTGTGCCGACGTTGTAAGACGATCAACTATGACCCAGATAGCATTATTGCCTTTGGATGTTTTAGGAAGTCCAGTGACAAAGTACATAGTGATGTTTTCCCTTTTCCATTCTGGTATGGGTAATGGTTGTAAAATCCCCTTAGACTTCTATCTCTCACCTTTAACATGCTGACAAACCAAGCATCGAGAGACATATTCAGCAACACCTCTTTTCTTTCCATCCCACAAGAAGTACTCTTTCTGGTCCCTATACGTCTTCGTGCTTCCATGATGAATAGAGAATTAAGTACTATGAGCCTCATCCACAAACTCCTTCTTTAATTCTAGGATGGGAGAAACACAAACCCGATTCCTGAACCTTATTATCCCATCATAATCAAGTTTGAATTCAGGAACATTTCTCACCTTTTTTGTAACTCTACATCTTCTTTCTGTGCCTCTTTAATCTTCACATGTATAGATGGTTGAACATTCATTTGAGAAAGATAATATTTTTCCGCTTCCATTATAATTCCAAGATCCATCCTTTGTAAATCAATAAATATTTAATCTTTTGTGATCCTCATCATGGATATGCTAGAATGGTCTTGTTGAGTTAATGTGTCTTCTGGCTTGTTTGCTTACCCCGGGTGGTAATGAATTGAGAAATCATAATCCTAAATCAGCTCCAACCTTCTTCTTTGATGCATATTCATCTCCTTTTGTGTGAAAATATACTTTATACTTTTTTGATCAGTATAAATATCACACATTTCACCATAAAGGTAATGCCTCCAAATATTTAATGCAAAGATTACCGCAGCTAACTCCAAATCTTGAGTTGGGTAATTTTTCTCATGGATTTTCAACTATCGTGAGGCATAAGGTATCACCATATCATTTTTCATAAGAACACATCCCAACCCCTTCTTGGATGCATCACTGTAGATCACAAACCTTTCTCCACTACAAGGAAGTGTGAGTTCATGTACAGTGGATAACCTTCTTTTCAAATCCTTGAAATTCACATCACATTCCTCCGTCTAAACAAACTTAACTCCTTTCTGAGTCAACGTGGTGAGTGGATTAGATAATCGTAAAAAATCATTCAAAAAATGTCGATAATATCTAGCCAAATCCAGAAAAAATCGGATCTCAGTTACTTTAGTTAGTCTCGACCATCTTTTGATAACCTCTATTTTGCTGGATCCACAAATATCCCCTCTTTTGAGATTATGTGACCCAAAAATGCAACTTTTTGTAGCCAAAATTCACTCTTGGTAAAATTGGCATAAAGATTCTCATTTCTCAGGGTCTTCCATACAATTCTCAAGTGATCTTCATGTTCTTCTTTTCTCTTGGAATAGACAAGAATATCGTCTATAAAAACTACCAAAAACTGATAAATATAGTCTCTAAAGACTTTATTCATCAGATCCATGAAGATATCAGGGGCATTAGTAAGACCAAGTGGCATTACTATAAATTCATTGTGTCCATACCTTGTACAGAATGTCGTCTTTGGTATATCCTCCCTTTTGACGCTTAATTTATGATACCCTGAAAGAAGATCAATCTTGGAAAATTATTGAACTCTGCGTAGTTGGTCATATAAGTCATCAATGCGTGAGAGAGGATATTTTTTCTTAATAGTGATCTTGTTAAGTTCTCGATAATAAATGCAGAGTCTCATTGATCAATCTTTCTTCATAAAAAAAGAACTGGTGCTCCCCAAGGTGACACACTTTGGTGTATGAATCCCTTATCAAGATTTTCTTGGAGTTTCTTCTTCAATTCCTGCAACTCAATTGGGGCCATTCTATAAGGTGTTTTTGAAATAGGAAAAAGCACCCGGTATGAGTTCTATTGAAAACTCTACTTCACGATTTTGTGGAAGACTCGGTAATTCATCCAGAAATACATCTCCAAACTCTTGTACAATGTAAATATTCCTAATCGTGAGTTTCTCACCAACCATTTGAGATAAATAACCTTCATTCAGTGGAATCAAGACCTATAAGATGGAAGAAATTTCCACTGGATGGTTATGTTCATCCTTGCATCGATAGATGATCATAGATTGATCTGGAATATGAAATGTGACTTCCCTTCATTGGAAATTGATATGATTTCCATATAGAGAAAGCCAATCCAGGCCAAAAATCACATCAAATTCCACTATAGGAAGGATCACAAGATTTTCCGGAAGCACATTCTCACAAACTTCAATTGGAGAAGAATTGTAAACTTTTGATGCGACTATTGTGCCATTAGAAGTTGTCACAGCTAACTCAACATCTAATTATTGAGGAAATACGGCGATACCCATAGAAAGTTTTTCAGAAATAAAAGAGTGGGTGGATCCATAATCAAATAAAATATTTTCTACTTTAGAGTGGATGGTAAGTGTACCTTTCACCACTTCATTATCATACTCCACATCGCTGATAGAAATTGGATTTGACTTTCCTTTGTCTTTAGCCTTAAGAGTTTGTTGACATCGACCATCATCAACAACCCTTGGATTAGGGCATTGATTGGCATAATTCCACATTTCCTTGCACTAATAACATTAAAGTGTAAGAGGTGCACTCTATGTAGCATTCTCTTTGTTCGCATCACTAGAAATATTCTTCCCATCATTGCGGCATTCAAATGCCCGATGACCTTCCTTTCCACATTTGAAACATTTACATGTCCCTTTAAGAAAACTCCCTCCATGTTTCTTTCCACACATTGAGAATAAGGGAAAACTCATCTTCTTTTCAGTGTGCTCTTTAGATTTTCCTTTGAATTCCATTTTCCTCTTCTTATCAAACCCATATGACTGATGGGTTAATCCAATATCCATCTCAACCTTGAGAGCACATTAAACAATTATCTCGTACCTATTGAAGTCCCTTATGGCTAACACCCTTTCGAAGACTTGGTTTTAAGCCACTAAAGAATCGATCAATCTTACTCTCAGGTTGGATAATAATACTACATGTGTACCTTGAAAGTCTTGTAAAATTTGCTTCATATGTACCAACAGATTCATCATCCATCAGTTTCAGTTCAAGAAACTCCTTCTCCATCTTTGTTTTAAGAATACGAGGGAAGTACTTATTGAAAAATAAATTCTTGAAATCGTCACATTCCCTGGACTCAATTTCATCCCTTTGCCTCATATTCCTAATAAGATTCCACCATTGATCATCATCACCTTCAAAACCATATACTTTTAAGATGAATTTATCATGATCCGAACATTGAAGAACTGAAAATATCTTTTTTGTGGTACTGATACATTGTTCAGCCACTAATGGATCAGAAGACCCGTTGAATGAAGGTGGACTCTACCTCATGAAAAATTCAATAGAATGATTCTCCTTCGTTTTCTTGTTTGTATGTCCTACATGATTCATATGTTGAGAAAGTTGTGTGAGCATGGCTACAATATTTTTCATTCCAGGTCCCATAACGTTTGGTTGCTCAGGGGGACTATCATTTCATTTCCTGTCGCATTCCGCATTAAAATGATTCCTTCGGGTTCCCGCCATTGAATAAAACCAAGAAGAATAGTGTGTGTAACACTAATTATAATAGGAAAACCACACAATCAAGAATAAATTTCACACTTAAGGTCTTATCATAGGTTGCTCATGGCCATTTCTAAAACACTAATATTGTGTTCTATGCTTAGACATATGATTAGGTTTCTTACTAAGGCTTTCACATCCTAGTTTCCAATGGTTGACTATACCATTCCTATGGTACCAACTATAACGAACCATACTTTACATACATTGTTAATACTTCAAAATTGAAGTACACTTATTACAACATATAACAAAACCATGAAAGGACCGTATAGGTATAGTATCTTTAGAAACTGGGAAACACAAACAACTGGTTCATAAATCATCTACGTTGTCTCCCATTCATTTAATTATATCTAGAGTCCCTTTTTGGAATATCCTACTTAATATCCTTCTTCCTGAACTGGGAAAAAGAAAACATACAAAAGGGTGAGCTCAAATGCTCAGTAAGGGTAAACAAAAGAAATATCAATGACATCATATTCATAAGAACATATCATTTTTGAAATATTAACCTGGAAAAGAGATCATAATTTCATAACATAGGATAAATCATAGTAGTGAAATGTAATCCCAATAATCATAACATAAAACATGAAACTTTGTGTCATACACACATAATCATAAAGAATCATTTCTTAGTAGTCAAGACTCATTTCCAAGACTATCTTAGCGGACAAAGTCCATTTCTGATCCGAGTTCACTCCTTGTTTCCGTCCTATTTCACTGAACCGGATTAACCTGTCATTCCTACCATGTCTATCTCACGAGATATAAATCATTACCAAATGAATTGGAGGTAGATATAGGTCTCACCCATCTCATAATTAAATCATTCTTATTTGTGCAACAAAATCATAAATCATACATCATAGCATAACCCATGTAATAAAAATGGGATTCTTATGCCATCATAACACAATCCATATAAGATAAACGGACATCATAAAAATAATTACATCAAAACATAATCAAAACAATGTAAAAAAAGGTATATAAAAAGAACCCTATAATATATTAGATGGAAAATAATTTTGATAAAACACTTGAACTCCATTCTTGAGGAAAATATATTTTCTTCTTCAAAAACATTTTTCCATTCTTAACATGTCATTGAATTTTAAACTAAAAGATGCTGATTAAAAATAAACATGAAAACTAGTTATGGAAGCTTCATGGAAATAATGTTCTAAAATCCATTTAGGTCGTATATGTTAAAAAAACATTCTTCTCGTACTTTGCTGGAAAAGCCAAAATGTACCTCGTACGAAAAACGAAAAAGATTCCTTTCATATCTTTTACTAAAAACTCACCGAAGTGTAAAATTGGATTTTAAAAATTGTAGGAGGATATAAATAATATTACATATTTAGGAAACATGTATGTGGATGAAAATTATTCCACAGTAAATTCTGAAGTATAAAAAATCTCGGATAAAAATTGAGATTGTGAGATTTTCCCTTACCTTAGATCTGATTTGATTCGTAACTGTCCGAACCTCATGTATAATGATTTAAATAATATCATTGACTTATAAAAGAATTGTAATTATTTTTATGATATCATATATGGTCATATTCGTAACTTATTATTAATAATATTTCATATTAGTTGTTATTCGGGTGTTTATTGCTTTTTGTTCTTATGTGTGTTTTGTCGAATAAATTCTTATTCTTCTTTTTAGGATATAGATACCTCATTTCCAGAATGTTATTAGTGAAATACATATCATATTTATTCACTCAATTCATTTATGTAATCATTATGCAATGAAAATCATGTAGAACGAGTCGCATCACATTGTGGAGACGGTATTCCGTACGTACGCACGAGCGATGATATCATTCCCATGATCATGGAATTGTATTGGAGTGTATGTATACTATTTCAGAATCAATATCACCTTAAAATAATCATATATAGTTATTATTTACACCATTATACACATACAAGTATGGTGGTAGTGGAAAATAGATTACACCACGGCGTGGAGACGGTATTACGTATGTATGCATGCACGGTGATTTCGTTTTCCGTAGGATGGATAGATGGTGAAATAGTGTTTTTTCATACATATAATAAAATATCAGTATATTAGTGATACTAATGTTATTACTTCCTAATGAAACAACTAATTAAGAAGATGTGGAAGAAGAAATAAAGTTGAAAGAATCGGTAACAGACATTACCTCTTCTTTGAAGCGCCTCTTTGAGACCTCCTCTTAGGGCAATAAAATTGGTCTTTGAAGAAGACCAAGACCTATAAGATGTTTCTAGGTAAGTGGAGAAGATAATTTTTCCAGTTTTGGCTGAGTTTTAAGTCTCAATGTGGTGTGAGGAAGAGAGGGAGGAGGTGCCCTTTTATAAGGGAGGAGAGGGGCACCTTTGGAAAAACAAAAAATATTATTTTATTATAAAGTCATATTCGGTTTTTAATAGATCCAAATTGATTTATTTCAAAGGTAAGGTGGGAATGGGTCGAAATACTCTCATCCAATATAATTTAGGCATGTTTAGGTATCTATTTTAGCCTTATCATTTAGATTAAACTTTAAGTTAGATAATTTAACTTTTACCGTGTCTTCTTGTTTTCTTACACTATATGGTTAATAAACTTACTATAAAAAGCCAAGAGAACCCTAAGTTGTTTATTATTAATATATATAACCTTATATAATTAATTTGGTCGAACATTAGTTTTTTAGGAATAAAATAACAAATAATAATATAATATTTGTTTTAAAAACTATTTTATGTCAATTTTGACACTATTTGGTAATTGATTTTTGTGAAAATCATAACAGAATGATTAGATCTTAAAAAGTTAATTAAATCAATAATAACATGTCATATTAACATAAAAAATTATCGGAATTAATAAAAAGTCTAAAATTGCATTTATTTGGGTATTTATAACATCAATTATGTCAATTTTCATTAATAATATAATTACTGTATCATCATTGTGTCATAAATAAATGAAATTATTTAAAGTCTAAAAATTACAAATAAAACACCATTATGTAGTAAATTGTGTTAGATTTCTAATGAATATTTATAGTCTAATTTATCTTATGTATAACCCTATATTTAAAATTATTTAGTTATTAAAATTTGATTTTTAACTATTTTAACCCTTCTTTAAATAAATTAATATTACATGTCCTAGTCTAATCAAAGTGGGCCTAAATAGTCATATTTTATTCCTAAGGTTGTTTTTGGTCGAATTACACTTATACAATAGACTTAGTACATGTTTTAGCATAATAATAATATCAATTTTACCCTTAATTACCCTTTTTACTTTTAACCGTGGAAAAAAAGTAAAAAGTTACTATTGACCAAAAATTATTTTTATCTCATTGAACAACATTTTAGTCCTTGATATTAACTATGTCTCTCGGATTTTCTAAATTCCACTCACAGAAGCGGTAAAATTATGTTTTATGTGAATTTGGAAATTCTCCTAAGAGGTGGGTAAAAGACGGTGAAAAGTTCAATACAATTTTTATATATCTAAAATTATTATAAAAGACTCCAATGAATTGCATTGAACTAATATAAGTATTATGTATCAATTCTGACCTAAAATAAAATTAAATAAAATAAATAATTATTTAAATAAACGGTCGGTTTTTAAATAGTAACCTAGTGTTTTCACTATTCATCAAAAATTGAAAGTTTTCAGAAAAATACCAAAATTTCACCATAGGTTTATTTCGATATTCCAAATCCAAAAATGATGTTCATTTTGAAAAATAAATTTTTATAAATTTCAAAAAGTGGGTATTACTATTCATAACGGATAGTTTTAATAATATTTTAATAGCATGTCGTTGTCTAGTTAAACTCGGTATTGCGTACGACGCAAGCTATCGAGGAAAGTCACGATTGTGTGTAAAGAAAGCCAAGCTAGTGTTGTGTGTAGTGAAAGATTCCTTTGATGATGTATATAACATAAAAACAAAATATTTTTCATAAAAGTATAGGGTGTTACATTCTACCCCCCCTTAAAATGAATTTCGCCCATGAAATTTTTCACTTTGTAACAAATAGATGAGGATACCTCTCCCTCATCATATCCTCAAACTCCCATGTAGCTTCTTATAATTGGTGGTTCCTCCATAAAACATTTACCAAGAGAGTGGTCTTGTTCCGTAGGACTTTTTCTCTATGATTCAGAATCTATATCAGTTGTTCTTCATAAGAAATATCTTGCTCCAGCGGCACAACTTCTGAGCTGAGTACATGTGAAGGATCAGGTATGTACTTTCTCAGGAGAGATACATGGAACACATCGTGAACTTGGGAGAGATTTGGTGGAAGTTCCAATTGGTAAGGTACCTTCCCAACACGATCTAGTATTTCGAAAGGACCGATATATCTGGGGCTCATCATTCCCTTCTTTCCAAATCTCATTGATCTCTTCCAAGGAGATATTCATAATAACACATTATCACCCACTTCAAACTCTAGGTATATTCTTCGGATATTGGCATAACATTTTTGTTGACTCTGAGTAGCTCTAATGTGTTGTTGAATATATGTGACCTTTTCTGCCATCTCATCAACAAGATCAGGTCTTAATAACTTTCTTTCCCCAACTTCATCCCAGCAAGTTGGAGTCCCTCATTTCTCTCCATAGAGAGCTTCATAATGAGCCATCTGAATAATGGAGTGAAAGCTATTAATATAATAAAATTCCACAAAAGGTAGGTGTTGATCTCAACCACCTTTGAAATCCATAGAGCAAGCTCTCAACATATCTTCGAGAGTTTGAATTTTCCTCTCAGACTAACCGTCTGTCTGAGGATGATAAGCAGTGCTGAAACTTAACTCTATATCCAGAGTATGCTGAAGACTTTTCCATAACATGGAGGTAAACCTTGGATCCCAATTAGATATAATAATAAGTGGTACTTAATGCAGTCTTACCACTTCCTTCACAAATATCCTGGCAAGCTGATCCAAAGAAAAATCCTCTCTAATAGCGATGAAGTGTGCCGACTTTGTAAGACGATCAACTATGACCCAGATAGAATTATTGCCTTTGGATGTTTTAGGCTGTCCAGGGAAAAAGTCCATAGTGATGTTTTCCCATTTCCATTCTAGTATGGGTAATGGTTGTTACATCCCCTTAGACTTCTCTCTCTCAGCTTTACCTTGATGACAAACCAAGCATCGAGAGACATATTCAGAAACATCTCTTTTCATGCCCTCCCACCAGAAGTACTCTTTCAGGTCCCTATACATCTTCTTGCTTCCAGGATGAATAGAGAAAGAAGAACTATGAGCCTCATCTAGCAACTCCTTCTTTAATTCTGGGATGGGAGAAACAAAAACCCGATTCCTGAAACTTATTATCCCATCACAATCAAGGTTGAATTCAAGTACATTTCATACCTTTTTTGTAACTCTACATCTTCTTTCTGTGCCTCTTTAATCTTCACATGTATAGATGGTTGAACATTAATTTGAGAAAGATATTATTTTTCCCCTTCCATTATAATTCCAAGATCCATCCTTTTGTAAATCCATAAATATTGGATCCTTTTTTATCCTCATCATGGATAAGCTAGCATGGTCTTGACAACTTAATGTGTATTCTACCTTGTTTGTTTTCCCAGGGTGGTAATGAATTGAGAAGTCGTAATCCTAAATCAGCTCCAACCATCTTCTTTGATGCATATTCAGCTCCTTTTGTGTGAAAATATACTTTAATCATTTATGATTTTCATAAATATCACACATTGCACCATAAAGGTAATTCCTCCACATCTATAATGCAAAGATTACCGTAGCTAACTCCAAATCAGGAGTTTGGTAATTTTTCTAATGGATTTTCAGCTGTCGTGAGGCATAAGCTATCACCATATCATTTTGCATAAGAACACACCCCAGCCCCTTCTTGGATGCATCACTGTAGATCACAAACCTTTAACCACTACAAGGAAGAGTGAGTACAGGTGCACTGGATAACCTTCTTTTCAACTCCTTGCAATTCACTCCACATTCCTCCATCCAAACAAACTTAACTCCTTTCCTAGTCTTCTTGGTGAGTAGAATAGATAATCCTGAAAAATCTTTCACAAAAAGTCGATAATTTCTAGCCAAACCAAGAAAACATCAGATCTCAGTTACTGTTGTTGGTCTCGACCATCTTTCGATAACCTCTGTTTTTCCTAGATCCACAGATATCCCCTCTTTTAAGATTTTGTGACCCAAAATTGCAAATTTTGAAGACAAAATTCACACTTGGTAAATTTGGAATAAAGATTCTCATTTCTCAGGGTCTTCAATACAATTCTCAAGTGATCTTCATGTTCTTCCTTTCTCTTTGAATAGACAAGAATATCATCTATAAAGACTACCACAAGATGATCAAGATAGTCTCTAAAGACTCTATTCGTCAGATCAATGAAGATATCAGGGGCATTATTAAGACCAAATGGAATTACTATAAATTCATAGTGTCCATACCTTGTACAGAAAGTGGTCTTTGGTATATCCTCTCGTTTGACCCTTAATTGATGATACCTTGAACGATGATCAATCTTGGAAAAGTATTGAGCTCTGCGTAGTTAGTCAAATAAGTCATCAATGTGTGGGAGACGATATTTGTTCTTGATAGTGATCTTGTTAAGTTCTCAATAATCAATGCAGAGTCTCATTGATCCAACTTTCTTCATAACAAATAGAACTGGTGCTCCCCGAGGTGACGCAATTGGGCATATGAATCCCTTATCAAGATTCTCTTGGAGTTGCTTCTTCAATTCCTGCAACTCAATTGGGGCCATTCTATAAGGTGTCTTTGAAATAGGAAAATCACCCGGTATGAGTTCTATTGAAAACTCAACTTCACGATTTGGTGGAAGACTCGACAATTCCTCTGGAAATACATCGTCAAACCCTTGTACAATGGGCATATTATTAATCATGAGTTTCTCACCAACCATTTTAGATAAATAACCTTCATTTAGTGGAATCAAGACCCATAAGATGGAAGAAATTTCCACTGGAATGTTATATTCATCCTTGCATCGATAGATGATCATAGATTGATCTGGAATATTAAATGTGACTTCCCTTCCGTGGAAATTGATATGAGCTCCATATAGAGAAAGCCAATCCATGCCAAGAATCACATCAAATTCCACTAGAGGATGGATCCCAAGATTTGTAGGAACCACTTTCTCACAAACTTCAATCAGAGAAGAATTGTAAACTTTTGATGCGACTTTTGTGCCATTAGGAGTTGTCACAGGTAACTCAACATCTAATTGTCGAGGTAATACGATGATACCCATAGAAAATTCTTCAGAAATAAAAGAGTGGGTGGATCCAAAATCAAATAAAACATTTTCTACTTTAGAGTGGATGGTATGTGCACCTTTCACCACTTCGTTATCATACTCCACATCATTGATAGAAATTTCATGTGACTTTCCTTTGTCTTTAGCCTTAAGAGTTTGTTGACTTCGATCGTCATCAACAACCCTTGGCATTGATTGGCATAATGCCCCATTTCCTTGCACTTATAACATTGAAGTGTAGGAGGTGCATTCTGTGTATACTTTTCTTTGTTCGCATCGCTAGACATATTATTCCCTTCATTGCGGCATTCAAATGCCCGATGACCTTACTTTCCACATTTGAAACATTTACATGTCCCTTTAAGACAACTCCCTCCATGTTTCTTTCCACACTTTGAGCATAAGGGAAAACTCATCTTATTTTCAGTGTGCTATTTAGATTTTTCTTTGAATTCTATTTTCCTCCTCTTATCAAACCCATATGATTGATGGGTTACTCAAATATTCATCTCAACCTTGATAGCACATCAAACAATTTCCTCGTAGCTATTGAAGTCCCTTATGGTTAACTCCCTACGAAGACATGGTTTTAAGAAACTATAGAATCGATCGATCTTACTCTCAGGTTGGATAATAATACTAGAAGTGTACCTTGAATGTCTTGTAAAATTTGATTCATATGTACCAACAGATTCATCATCCTTCAGCTTCAGTTCAAGAAACTCCTTCTCCGTCTTTGTTTGAAGAATACGAGGGAAGTACTTATTGAAAAATATGTTCTTGAACTCGTCCCATTCCCAGGACTCAATTTCATCCATTTGCCTCGTATTCTTAATAAGATTACACCATTGATCATCATCACCTTCCAAATGATATACTACTAAGATGAATTTATCATGTTCAGAACATTGAAGAACTGGAAATATCTTTTCAGTGGTACTGATCCATTGTTCAGCCACTAATGGATCAGAAGACCCATTGAATGAAGGTGGACGCTGCCTCATGAAGGATTCAACAAAATTTTTCTACTTCCTTTTCTCATTTGGAAGTCCTGTATGATTCATAGCTTGAGAAAGTTGTGTGAGAATGGCTACAAGATTTTTCATTCTAGCTCCCATAACGTTTGGTTGCTCAAAGGGACAATCATTGCATTGCCCGTCGCATTCCTCATTAACAGGGTTCCTTTGGGTTCCAACCATTGACTAAAACCAGGAAGAATAGTGTGAGTAACACTAATTATAATAGGAAAACCACACAATCAAGAATAAAACTTCACACATAAGGTTTATCATAGGTTGTTCATTTCCACTTTTAAAATACTAAGATTGTGTTCTATGCTTACACATATCCTTAGGTTTCTTACAAAGGCTTTCACATCCTAGTTTCCAAAGGTCTACTATACCTTTCCTCTAATACCAACTATAATGACCCATACATTAAATACATTGTTAATATTTCAAAATTGATGTACACTTATTACATCATATAACAAAACAATGAAAGGACCGTATTGGTATAATGTCTTTAGAAACTGGGAAACATAAACTACTGCTTCATAAATCTTCTACATTGTCTCCCATTCATTTCATTATATCTAGAGTCCCTTTTTGGAATATCCTACTTCATATACTTCTTCCTGACCTGGGGAAAAGAAAAAAAACAAACGGGTGATCTCAAATGCTCAGTAAGGGTAAACAAAAGAAATATCAATCACATCATATTCATAAGAACATATAATTTTGGAAATCTTAACTTGCAAAAGACATAATAATTTCATAACATGGGATAAATCATAGTAGTGAAATGTAATCCCAATAATCATAACATAAAACATGAAACTCTGTGTCATACACACATAATCATAGATAATCATTTCTTAGTAGTCAAGACTCATTTACAAGACTATCTTAGTGAAAAAAGTCCATTTCTGAACCGAGTTCACTCCTTGTATCAGTCCTATTTCGCTGAACCGGATTAACCTGCCTTTCTAGCAATGTCTATCTCACGAGATATAAATCATTAACCAATGCATTGGAGGTAGATATAGGTCCCACCCATCTCATAATGAAATCATTCTTATGTGTGCCACAAAATCATAAATCATACATCATAGCATAACCCATGTAATAAAAATTTTATTCTTATGCCATCATAACTCAATCCATATAAGATAAAAGGACATCATAAAAATAATTCCATCATATTAAAATCAAAACAATGTAAAAATAGGGATATAAATAGAAACTTATATTATATTAGATGGAAAATAATTTTGATAAATCACTTGAACTCCATTCTTGAGGAAAATATCCTTTCTACTTTAAAAACATTTTTCATTTCTTAACATGTCATACAATTTTAAACTAAAAGAATCTTATTAAAAATAAACTTGAAAACTTGTAAAATACGCTTCATGGAAATAATGTTATAAAATCAATTCCGGCCGTATACGTTAAAAAAAATTCTTCTGGAACTTTGGCTGGAAATGTCAAAATGTACCTCGTACGAAAAACGACAAAAGATTCCTTTAATATCTTTTACTAAAAACTCACTGAAGGGTAAAATTGGATTTAAAAAATTGTAGGAGGATATAAATAATATTACATATTGAGGAAACATGGATGTGGATGAAAATTATTCCCTAGAATATTCTGAAGTATAAACAATCTCGGATAAAAATTGAGATTGCGAAATTTTCCCTTACCTTACGTCCGATTTTCTTCGTAACTGTCCTAACCTCATGTATAATGATTTAAATAATGTAATTGACTTATTCCAGAATCGTACTTATTTTTATGATATCATATATATACATATTCTTAGCTTCTTATTAATAATATTTCATTGTTACTTGTTATTCGGGTGTTTATTGCTTTTTGTTCTTATGCGTGTTTTGTCGAATAAATACTTATTATTATTTTTAGGTTATAGATACCTCATTTACAAAATGTTATTAGTTTAATAAATATCATATTTATTCACTCAATTCATTTATGTAATCATTATGAAATTAAAATCATGTAGAACGAGTCGCATCACATCATAGAGACGGTATTCCGTACGTACGCACGAGCGATGATATCGTTCCCATGATCATGGAATTGTATTGTAGTGTATGTATACTATTTTATAATCAATATAACTTTACAATAATCATTTATAGTTATTATTTACACCATTATACCCATCCAAGTAAGTTGGTGGTGGAAAATAGATTACACCACGGTGTGGAGATGGTATTCTGTACGTACGCACGTGCGATGATTTCATTTTCCGTAGGATGGATAGATGGTGAAATAGGGTTGTTTCATAAATATAATAACATATCAGTATATGATTGATACTGAGGTTATTAATTCATAATGAAACAACTAATGAAGAAGAAGTGGAAGAAGAAATAAAGTTGAATGAATCGGTAACGGACATTACCTCTTCTTTGAAGCGCCTCCTTGAGACCTCCTCTTAGGGCACTAAAATTGGCCTTTGAAGAAAACCAGGACCTCTAAAATGTTTCTAGGTAAGTGGAGAAGATAATTTTTCAGGGTTTGGCCGAGCATGAAAGCTCAATGTGGTGTGAGGAAGGGAGGGAGGAGGTGCCCTTTTATAAGGGAGGAGAGGGGCACCTTTGGAAAAACTAAAACTATTATTTTATTATAAAGTCATATTCGGTTTTTAATAGCTCCAAATTTATTTATTTCAAATCTAAGGTGGGGATGGGTCGAAACCTCTCATCCAATAGAATTTAGACAAGTTTAGGTATCTATTGTAACCTTATCATTTAGATTGAACTTTAAGTTATATAATTTAATTTTTACCGTGTCTTCTTGTTTTCTTACACTATAAGGTTGATAAACATACTATAACAAGCCAAGAGAACCCCAAGTTGTTTATTATTAATATATATAACCTTATATAAGTCATTTGGCCGATAATTATATTTTTAGGAATAAAATAACAATTAATAGTTAATATTTGTTTTAAAAACTATTTTATGTCAGTTTTGACACTATTTGGTAATTGATTTTTTTGAGAATCATAACATAATTATTAGCTCGAAAAAAGTTAATTAAATCAATACTAACAAGTCATATTAACACTGAAAATTATTTTTAATCAATTAGAATTCTCAAATTACATTATTTGGGTATTTATAACTTCAATTATGTCAATATTTCATTAATAATATAATTACTGTATCATCATTGTGTCGTAAATAAATTAAATTATTTAAAGTCTAAAAATTACAAATAAAATACCATTATGTAGGAAATATTTTTAGATTTCTAATGAATATTTATAGTCTAATTTATCTTATTTATAACCTTATATTAAAAATGATTTAGTTATTATAATTTGATTCTTAAATATTTTAACCCTTCATTAAATAAATTAATATTAAATGTCCTAATCTAATCCAAGTGGGCCTAAATGGTCATGTTTTATTCCTAAGTTTGTTTTTGGTATAATTAAACTTATTTAATATAATTATGAAATGTGTTAGGGTAATAATAATATCAATTTTACCCTTAATTACCCTTTTTACTTTTAACCGTGGTAAAAAAACTAAACAGTTACTATTCACCAAAAATTATTTTTATCTCATTGAACCACATTTTAGTCCATGATATTAAATGTGTCTCTCGAATTTTCGAAATTCCACTCACAGAAGTGGTAAAATTAATTTTTATTTGAATTTGGAAATTCTCTTAAGAGGTGGGTAAAAGACGGTGAAAAGTTCAATAAAATTTTTATATATCTAAAATTATTATAAAATGACTCCAATTAATTGCATTGAACTTATATAGGTATTATATATCAATTTTGAACTAAAATAAATTTAAATAAAATAAATAATTATTTAAATAAAAAGTCGGTTTTTAAATAGTAACCTAGTGTTTTCACTATTCATCAAAAATTGAAAGTTTTCAGAAAAATAACAAAATTTTACCTTAGGCTAATTTCGATATTACGAATCCAAAAATGTTGTTCATTTTGAAAAATAAAATTTAAAAAATTTCAAAAAGTGGGTATTAATATTCATAACGGCTAGATTTAATAATATTTTAATAGCATATCGTTGTTTAGGGAAAATCAGTATTGCGTACGACACAAGCTATAGAGGAAGGTCACGATTACGTGTGAAGAAATCCAAGTAAGTGTTGTGTGTAGTGAAAGATTCATTTTATGATGTATATAACATAAATTCAAAATATTTATCATAAAATTTTAGGGTGTTACATTGTACCGCCCTTAAAATGAATTTCACCCTTGAAATTCTTCACTTTGTAACAAACAAATGAGGATACCTCTCCCTCATCATATCCTCAAGCTCCCATGTAGCTTGTTCTAATTGGTGGTTCCTCCATAAAACTTTCACCAAGGGAGTGGTCTTGTTCCGTAGGACTTTTTCTCTATGATCTAGAATCTATATCGGCTGTTCTTCATAAGAAAGATTTTGCTATAGCCATACAACTTTTGAGATGAGTACATGTGAAGGATCAGGTATGTACTTTCTTAGGAGAGATACATGGAACACATCTTGAACTTGGGACATATTCGGTGGAAGCGCCAATCGGTAAGGTACCTTCCCAACACGATCTAGTTTTTCGAAGGGACCGATAAATCTAGGGTGCATCTTTCCCTTCTTTCCAAATCTCATTGCTCTCTTCCAAGGAGATATTCGTAAGAAAACTTTATCACCCACTTCAAACTCTAGATCTTTTCTTCGGTTATCAGCATAACCATTTTGTCGATTCTGTGTAGCTCTAATGTTTTGTTGAATTGATATGACCGTTTCTGCCATCTCATCAACAAGATCAGGTCCTAATAGCTTTCTTTCCCCAACTTCATCCCAGCAAGTCAGAGTTTTTCATTTCTTTCCATAGAGAGCTTCATAAGGAGCCATCTGAATACTGGAGTGAAATCTATTAATATAATAAAATTCCACCAAAGGTAGGTGTTGATCTCAACCACATTTGAAATCCATAGAGAAATCTCTCAACATATCTTCGAGAGTTTGAATTGTCCTCTCAGACTGACCGTCTGTCTGAGGATGATAAGCAGTGCTGAAACTCTACTCTATATCCAGAGTATGTTGAAGACTTCGCCAGAACTTTGAGGTAAATCTCGGATCCCGATCAGATATAATAGAAAGTGGTACTCCATTCAATATTACCACTTCCTTCACATATATCATGGCAAGCTAATCTAGAAAAAAATCATATCTAATAGCGATGTAGTGTGCCGACATTGTAAGACGATCAACTATGACCCAGATAGCATTATTGCATTTGGATGTTTTAGGAAGTCCAGTGACAAAGTCCATAGTTATGTTTTCCCATTTCCATTCTTTTATGGGAAATGTTTGTAACATCTCCTTAGACTTATATCTCTCAGCTTTAACTTGCTGAAAAACCAAGCATCGAGAGACATATTCATAAACATCTCTCTTCATGCCATCCCACCATAAGTACTCTTTCAGGTCCCTATACATCTTCGTTCTTCCAGGATGAATAGAGAATGAATAACTATGAGCCTCATCCAGCAACTCCTTTTTAATTCTAGGATGGGAGAAACACAAACCCGATTCCTGAACCTTATTATACCATCACAATCAAGGTTGAAATCAAGAACATTTCTCACCTTTTTTTAACTCTACATCTTCTGTTTGTGCCTCTTTAATCTTCACATGTATAGATGGTTGAACATTTATTTGAGAAAGATAATATTTTTCCCCTTCCATTATAATTCCAAGATCCATCCTTTTGTAAATCCATAAATATTGGATCTTTTGTGATCCTCATCATGGATAAGCTAGCATGGTCTTATCAACTTAATGTGTCTGCTACCTTATTTTCTTTCCCAGGGTGGTAATGAATTGAGTAGTCGTAATCCTAAATCAGCTCCAACCATCTTCTTTGATGCATATTCAGCTCCTTTTGTGTGAAAATATACTTTAAACTTTTATGATCAGTATAAATATCACACCTTTCACCATAAAGGTAATGCCTCCAAATATTTAATGCAAAGATTACCGCAGCTAACTCCAAATCATGAGGTTGGTAATTTTTCTCATGGTCTTTCAACTATCGTGAGGATTAAGCTATCACCATATCATTTTGCATAATAAAACACCCCAGCCCCTTCTTGGATGCATCACTGTAGATCACAAACCATTCTCCACTACAAGGAAGTGTGAGTACAGGTGCACTGGATAACCTTCTTTTAAACTCCTTGAAATTCACTTCACATTCCTCCGTCCAAACAAACTTAACTCCTTTCTGAGTCAAATTGGTGAGTGGATTAGATAATCGTGAAAATTATTTCACAAAACGTCGATAATATCCAGCCAAACCAATAAAAAATCCGATCTCAGTTACTGTTGTTGGTCTCAACCATCTTTCGATAACCTTTGTTTTTTCTAGATCCACAGATATCCCCTCTGTTGAGATTATGTGACCAAAAAATGAAACTTTTTTAATCCAAAATTCACACTTGGTAAATTTTACATAAAGATTCTCATTTCTCAGGGTTTTTAATACAATTATCAAGTGATCTTAATGTTATTCCTTGCTCTTTGAATAGAGAAGAATATCGTCTATAAAGATTTCCACAAACTGATCAAGATAGTCTCTAAAGACTCTATTCATCATATCCATGAAGATATCAGTGGAATTAGTAAAGAAAAATGGCATTACTATAAATTCATAGTGTCCATACCTTATACGGAAAGTCTTCTTTGGTATATCCTCCCTTTTGACCCTTAATTGATGATACCTGGAACGATGATCAATCTTGGAAAAGTATTGTGCTCTGCGTAGTTGGTCAAATAAATCATCAATGCATGGGAGAGGATATTTTTTCTTGATAGTGATCTTGTTAAGTTCTCGATAATCAATGCAGATTCTCATTGATCCATCATTCTTCTTAACAAACAGAACTGGTGCTCCCCAAGGTGACGCACTTGGTCATATGAATCCCTTATCAAGATTCTCTTGGAGTTGCTTCTTCAATTCCTACAACTCAATTGGGGAAATTATATAAGGTTTCTTTGAAATAGGCAAAGCACCTGGTATGAGTTTTATTAAAAACTCTACTTCACTGTTTGGTGGAAGACTCAGAAATTCCTCTTGAAATACATCGCCAGACTCCCATACAATGGGAATATTCTTAATCATGAGTTTCTCACCAACAATTTGAGATAAATAACCTTCATTTAGTGGAATCAAGACCCATATGATGGATGAAATTTCCATTGGAAGGATATGTTCATCCTTTCATCGATATATGATCATAGTTTTATGTGGAATATGAAATGTGACTTCCCTTATTTGGCAATTTATATGAGATCCATATAGAGGAATCCAATCCATGCCAAGAATCACATCAAATTCCACTATAGGAAGGATCACAAGATTTGCAAGAAGCACTTTCTCACAAACATCAATCAGAGAAGAATTGTAAACTTTTGATGCGACTTTTGTGCCATTAAGAGTTGTCACAGCTAACTCAACATCTAATTGTTGAGGTAATACGATGATACCCATATAAAATTCTTCAAAATAAAAGAGTGGGTGGATCCAAATTCAAATAAAACATTTGCTACTTTAGAGTGGATAGTAATTGTTCCTTTCACCACTTCGTTATCATACTCCACATCGCTGATAGAAATTGCATGTGACTTTCCTTTGTCTTTAGCCTTAAGTGTTTGTTGACGTCGATCATCATCAACAACCCTTGGATTAGGGCATTGATTGGAATAATTCCCTATTTACTTGCACTTATAACATTGACGTGTAGGAGGTGCACTCTGTGTAGCCTTTTCGTTGATTGCATCTCTAGACATATTATTCCCTTCACTATGGAATTCAAATTCCCGATGACCTTCCTTTCCACATTTGAAACATTTACATGTCCCTTTAAGACAACTCCCTCCATGTTTCTTTCCACACTTTGAGCATAAGGGAATACTCATCTTATTTTCAGTGTGCTCTTTAGATTTTCCTTTGAATTCTATTTTCCTTTTCTTATCAAACCCATATGATTTATGGGTTACTCCAATATCCATCTCAACCTTGATATCACATCAAACAATTTCCTCATAGCTATTGAAGTCCCTTATGGATAACTCCCTTCGATGACATGGTTTTTAGAAACTAAAGAATCGATCGATCTTACTCTTAGTTTAGTTAATAATACAAGATGTGTACCTTGAAAGTCTTGTAAAATTTTATTCATAGGTACCAAACGATATAATGCTAAGATGAATTTATCATGTTCAGAACATTGAAGAACTGAAAATATCTTTTCAGTGGTACTGATCCATTGTTCTGCTGCTAATGGATCAGAAGACCCGCTGAATGAAGGTGGACGCTGCCTCATGAAGGATTAAACAGAATGTTTTTGCTTCCTTTTATCGTTTGGAAGTCATGCATCATTCATATCTCGATAATGTTGTGTGAGCGTGGCTACAAGATTATTCATTATAGCTCCCATAATGTTTGGTTGCTCAGGGGGACTATCATTGCATTTCCCGTCACATTCCGCATTAACACGGTTCCTTCGGGTTCCAGCCATTGACTAAAACCAAGAAGAATAATGTGAGTAACACTAATTATAATAGGAAAATCACACAGTCAAGAATAAAATTTCACACTTAAGGTATTATCATAGGTTGTTAATGGCCATTTCTAAAGCACTAAGATTGTGTTCTATGCTTAGACATATCCTTAGGTTTCTTACTAAGGCTTTCACATCATAGTTTGCAAAGGTTGACTATACCTTTTCTCTGATACAAACTATAACAACACATACTTTACATAAATTGTTAATACTTAAAAATTGATGTACACTTATTACAACATATAAAAAAACCATGAAAGGACCATATAGGTATAGTGTCTTTAGAAACTGGGAAACATAAACAACTGGTTCAAAAATCATCTACGTTGTCTCCCATTCATTTCATTATATATAGAGTCCCTTTTTGGCATATCCTACTTAATAAACTTCTTCCTGACCTGGGGAAAAGAAAACATACAAAAGGGTGAGCTCAAATGCTCAGTAAGGGAAAACAAAAGAAATATCAATCACATCATATTCATAAGAACATATCATTTTTGAAATATTAACCTGCAAAAGAGATCATAATTTCATAACATTGGATAAATCATAGTAGTGAAATGTAATCCCAATAATCATAACATAAAACATTAAACTTTCTGTCATACACACATAATCATAGAGAATAATTTCTTAGTAGTCAAGACTCATTTCCAAGACTATCTTAGCAGACAAACTCCATTTCTGAACCGAGTTCACTCCTTGTTTCAGTCCTATTTCACAGAACCTGATTAACCTGCCGTTCCAGCCATGTCTATCTCATGAGATATAAAACATTACCCAATGCATTGCAGAAGGATATAAGTTCCACCCATCAAATAATTAAATCATTCTTATGTGTGCCACAAAATCATAAATCATACATCAAAGCATAACACATGTAATAAAAATGGGACTCCTATGTCGTCATAACACAATCCATATAATATAAAAGGACATCATAAAAATAATTCCATCATTACATAATAACAACAATGTAAAAAAGGGATATAAAAAGAACCCTATATTTTATTAGATGGAAAATAATTTTGATAAAACACTTGAACACCATTCTTGAGGAAAATATCCTCTCTACTTCAAAAACATTTTTCCATTCTTAACATATCATTCAATTTTAATCTAAAAAAAGCATATAAAAAATAAACATGAAAACTTGTAAAGTAAGATTCATGGAAATAAAGTTCTAAAATCCATTCAGGCCGTATAAGTTAATAAAAACATTCTTCTCATACTTTGGCTGGAAAATTCAAAATGTACCTCGTACGAAAAACGACAACAGATTCCTTTCATATATTTTACTAAAAACACACCGAAGGGTAAAATTGGATTTAAAAAATTGTAGGAGGATATAAATAATATTACTTATTGAGGAAACATGGAGGTGGATGAAAATTATTCCTCAGTAAATTCTGAAGTATAAACAATCTCAGATAAAAATTGTGATTGCGAGATTTTCCCCTACCTTTTGTCCGATTTTCTTCGTAAATGTCTGAACCTCATGTATAATGATTTAAATAATGTCATTGACTTATTTAAGAATCGTAATTATTTTTATGATATCATATATGGTCAAATTATTAGCTTCTTATAATAATATTTCATTGTTACTTGTTATTCGGGTGTTTATTGCTTTTTGTTCTTATGCGTGTTTTGTCGAATAAATTCTTATTCTTATATTTAGGTTATAGATACCTCATTTACATAATTTTATTAGTGTAATAAATATCATATTTATTCACTCAATTCATTTAAGTAATCATTATGCAATGAAAATCAATTAGAACGAGTCGCATCACATCGTGGAGACGGTATTCCGTACGTACGCACGAGCGAAGATATCGTTCCCATGATCGTGGAATTTTGTTGGAGTGTATGTATACTATTTCAGAATCAATATCACTTTACAATAATCATATATAGTTATTAGTTACACCATTATACCCATCCAAGTAAGCTGGTGGTGGAAAATAGATTACACCACGGCGTGGAGACGGTATTCCGTACGTACGCACACGCGGTGATTTAGTTTTCCGTATGATGGATATATGGTGAAATAGGGTGGTTTCATACTTATAATAACATATAGGTATATGATTGATACTTATGTTATTACTTCAAAGTGAAACAACTAGTGAAGAAGAAGTGGAATAAGAAATAATGTTGAAAGAATCGGTAACAGACATTACCACTTCTTTGAAGCGCCTATTTTAGACCTCCTCCTAGGGAACTAAAATTGGTCTTTGAATAAGACCAGGACCTCTAAGATGTTTCTAAGTATATGGAGAAGATATTTTTTCAGGGTTTTGCCGAGCATGAAGGCTCAATGTGGTGTGAGGAAGAGAGGGAGGAGATGCCCTTTTATAAGGGAGGAGAGGGCCACCTTTGGAAAAACTAAAAATATTATTTTATTATAAAGTCATATTCGGTTTTTAATAGCTCCAAATTTATTTATTTAAAATATAAGATGGGTATGGGTAGAAATAATCTCATAAAATATAATTTAGACAAGTTTAGGTATCTATTTTAACCTTATCATTTAGATTTAATTTTATGTTAGATAATTTAACTTTTCCCGTGTCTTCTTGTTTTCTTAAACTTTATGGATAATAAACTTACTATAACAAGCCAAGAGAACCCCAAGTTTTTTATTATTAATAAATATAACCTTATATAAGTCATTTTTCCGAACATTAGATTTTTAGGAATAAAATAACAATTAATAATATAATATTTGTTTTAAAAACTATTTTATGTCAATTTTGACACTATTTGGTAATTGATTTTTGTGAAAATCATAACAGAATGATTAGTTCTAAAAAAGTTAATTAAATCAATACTAACATGTCCTATTAACATATAAAATTATCTTAATTAATAAAAAATCTCAAATTACATTTATTTGGGTATTTATTACATCTAATATGTCAATATTTTAATAATAATATAGTTACTGTATCATCATTGTGTCATAAATAAATTAAATTATTTAAAGTCTAAAAATTACAAATAAAATACCATTATGTAGGAAATATTATTATATTTCAAATAAATATTTATAGTTTTATTTATCTTATGTATAACCCTATATTAAAAATGATTTAGTTATTAAAATTTGATTTTTAACTATTTAACCCTTCATTAAATAAATTAATATTAAATGTCCTAATCTAATCCAAGTGGGCCTAAATGGTCATATGTTATTTCTAAGGTTGTTTTTGGTCGAATTAAACTTATACAATAGAATTATAACATGTGTTAGGGTAATAATAATATCAATTTTACCCTTAATTACCTCTTTTACTTTTAACCGTGGAAGATAAAAGTAAAAAGTAATATTCACCAAAAATTATTTTTATCTCATGGAACCACATTTTAGTCCGTGATATTAACCTTGTCTCTTGGATTTTCGAAATTGCACTCACAGAAACGGTAAAATTATGATTTATGTGAATTTGGAAATTCTCCTAAGAGGTGGGTAAAAGACGGTGAAAAGTTCAATAAATTTTTTATATATCTAAAATTCTTATAAAATGAATCCAATGAATTGTATTGAACATATATAGGTATTATGTTTCAATTTTGACCTAAAATAAATTTAAATAAAATAAATAATTATTTAAAAAAAATCCGGTTTTTAAATAGTAACCCAGTGTTTTCACTATTCATCAAAAATTGAAAGTTTTCAGAAAAATACCAAAATTTTACCCTAGGATAATTTTGATATTCCAAATCAAAAAATGATGTCCTTTTTGAAAAATAAAATTTTAAAATTTTTAAAAAGTGGTTATTACTATTCATAACTGTTAGTTTTAATAATATTTTAATAGCATATCGTTGTCTAGTGAAACTCGATATTGCGTACGATGCAATTTATCGAAGAAGGTTGCGATTGCATGTAAAGCAAGACAAGCCAGTGTTCTGTGTAGTGAAAGATTCCTTTGATGATGTATATAACATAAAAACAAAATATTTCTCATAAAATTCTCGGGTGTTACAATGGTCTACAAAAACATTGGTTGTAAACCCCTTTTAGTTCTAATTTTTTGGTAATGTTATCGTTGGTTTTTGGTTATTTTCTATCTTTCATCATTTATTTTCACTATCCATTTTTTGGAACTCATCATAAGAATATTTAGTGGTTGTGTTATATTATTTTTTTCATCTTTTTTTAGGTCTTATTCAGTTAATGATTTATGAGGTTGAAATGAGCTTGTCATTGCACTACTACACATAACCTCTTTAACATTGTGAAAATCATATTCTAATAGTTCTAAAAAGAGTTATTAATTTCAGTGATGATAAAGGGGGCCTACCTTATTATCACTAAATATTTCTGATATAGTGGGGCCGTTATCCATCCTAAAAAAACACAAAAAATGTCCCCCTTTATCTTTTCATTTCTTTCACTGATAATGTCTTACCCTCCTACAATCTGATATTAATATAAAAAAACCATAATTAAAAACCTGCAACATCAAATTCTATATAAAACCTCTAATTTGAAAAAATGTAGTAATTTCATAAAAAATTCTATAAAAATTTAATTGACATCATGAATACAGAAATATACACCCATGGTATATACCAAAGAACATATCTATTATCATTTTAAAAAAATTACATAAATACATTTTAGTTTATCCAGAAAACACACTAAAACAATAATAATTAATCATTTGATGCCTGTCATCCCCTCTCAAAAATGTCTATCCACGGTATCAGTTGCGGAAGAAATCATCTCAACACGAGCAAGTTATTCATCCTATATAAGAAAACAAATATTTTTTTAGTAATATTACAATTTTTTTTTTAAAATTAATATGAAATACTACATTAATAAAATGTTAATATTTAATAAAAATGACACATTTGAATTATACTAGTGAAACTATACATCATGTTGAGGGGGTATTGATTCCTATACATTAGAAATGATTTATGGAATATTTTCCTAAAATATAAAAACAATCTGAATGATTTTTTTTATTTGTGCATATTTCAATTATCATTTCACATAAATTAATGTCAATTTTAAATAATGACACATTTGGAGTTATACAAGTCACATTGTGCATCAGATTTATCTTATGAAAATTCATACCAGTCACAAATAACTCATGGATTGATGTGTGAAAGTATCAAAACAATCCAAATGTGTTTTCTTTGTATTCAAAATTAATGTTTTGAATTTTTACATAAATTTCATTTCAAACTAGTAACACGCATTTTGAGTCATATCGGTCACATCATGCATTTGTTTGACATGAAACTATTTCATACACATCAGAAATGGTGTATGGACCACTATCCTAATTTATCATGATAATCAGAAAGAATTTTGGCTCCTACATGTCATAAATTTCTCATGGATCGTTTTCCAAATGTATCAAAACAATCTCAATTCCTTTTATTGGTTTTCAGTATGTCACTTATTGTTTGTACTTAAATTAATGTCAATTTTTAACAAATAGAGAATCATTGAGTTATAATGGTCACACCATGTGTTGTGTTGAGGTGTGGTTGATTCTTAAACATCATAAATTACTAATAGATCATTGTTCAAAAATATTGAGGCAATCCAAATTTGTATGATCGGTTTTTAGAACAACATTTGTGTTTTTTACTAAAATGTCATTTCAAACGGGAAAAATACATTTTGAGTTATATTGTTTTTATTGTGCATCATTTGGTTGCGCGACTGCATCATATACATCAAAAATGAATTATGATTAATTATCCAAATTATTAAGATAATCCGATAATTGTTTCTTGGTTTCAAGGAGTGAAATATTTTGAACTAACATGTCAATTTTTAAACAGATAAAAGACACTTTTAGTCATATTGGTCAAACCGTGCATCATATTGAGGTTTGGTTGACTCTTATAGGTCCAAAATGACTCATAGATCATTTTCATAAAGTATAAAATTAATTAGAATGTGTTTACTTTGTTTGTAGTATGTCACTTGTTTTTTTACATAAATTAATTGTATTTTTAAATAAAAATAGACACATTGAGTTATACCAGCAACACCATCAGTAATATTAAGGTGCGTTTGATTCATACACATCACAATTAATTTATAGATTAATTTCCTAAAATATAAAAACAATCTGAATTCATTTTCCCAGTTTAAATATAGCAGTTGTTTTTTTACTAAAATGCAATTCAAACTGGAAACACGTATTTTTGGTCATATCTTTTGTATCGCGCGTCAAAAAAATCTGAAAATTCTTCTTACAAATCCAAATTGACTTTTTAATTGATTTAATAAATTATCAATAAAATAGAATAATGTTTTATTGTTTTTTAGTGAGTTTCTTATTTTTAACAAAAATAACAATTTTAAACTAATAATGGAAACTCTTTGTCATACCAATCACATTGTGCATCATATTGAGGTTTTGTTTTCTCATACATGTCAATAATAACTCAAGGATCATTTTTCATAACTGTCAAAAAAATCCGAATGAGTTTTTTCGGTTTACACTCTGTCACATTTCTATTTTACTTAAATTAATGCTAATTTTAAATAAAAAGATTCCATTTGAGTAATAATGGATACATCATGAATTTTATTAAGGTGTGGTTGATTACTACTCATAAAAAATGACTAATAGTTCATATTCCTAAAATATCAAAACAATACGGATGTGTTCTTTCAATTTTCAGCATCACAGTTGTGTTTTTTTACCAAAATGTCATTTCAAATTACAATCACATATTTTGAGTCATAAAATTTACTTAGTGTGTCATATAGATATGATCCTACTTCATACATATCAAAAATTACATATGTGTCTCTGTCCAAAATTATCAAGTCAATCAATGTGTGTTTTCATGGTTTTCAATGACTGGCATGTTTTGAACTAAAATGTCAATTTCAAACTAATAGCAGACAATTTTACTCATATTAGTCACACTATGAATTTTATTGAGCTTAGTTTTACTCTTAAACATCATAAATGACTCAGGGATCATTTTCATAATGTTTTAAAACAATCCAAATGTTTTTCCTTGGTTTTCACTACGTCACTTGATGTTTTTAATTAAATTATGGTCAATTTTTTTATAAAAAAGAAAAACATTGAGTTATACCGGACACATCATGCATCATATTGGGGTTTAGTTGATACATACTTGTTATAAATTATTAGTAGATGGTTTTACTAACATATAAAAACAATCCTAATGTGTTTCCATAGTTTTCAGTAGAGCAGTTATGATTTTTCACTAATATGTTATTTCAAACTTGAAAACTCATTTCGAGTCACATCCATTGTATACTTCATCAGTTTTGATGTGAGACTACATCATACATGACACAAATGACTTATTAATCATCTACCTAAATTAGAAATACAATTAAAACAAATTATCTTGGATTTCGGTGAGAAAAAGTTTTTGAACTAAAATACCGATTTGAAACTGTTAAAGTACACTTTTAGTAATAGAGATCATGTTGTGCATCATATTAAGGTATGGATGACTCTTAAATATCCCAAATGACACATGTATCTTATTAATAAAATATTAGAACAATGAGATTGAGTTTTTTTGGTATTTAGTGAGTCACTTGTTTTTTTACTAAATTAATGTCCATTTTAAATAAAAATAGACAATGTGAGTTATACCAGCCACACTGTGTGTCAAATTATGGTGATGATGAATAATAAATATCAAAAATGACTCATGGATCATTTTACTAATTATCAAAACAATAATAATGTGTTTTCAGAGTTTTCATAATTTCACATGTTGTTTTTACGTTAATTAATGTCAATTTTGAATAATAATAGATGCTTTGAGTTTCTAATGGACACAACATGCATAGTGTTGTGGTGAGGTGTATTCCTAAATGTCAAAAATGACTAATTTATCATTTTACAAAAATATAAAAACAATATGAATGTGTTTGATCGGTTTCTTGAATGTCACTTATTGTTTTTACTTAAATTAATGTCAATTTTAAATAAAAATACACAATTCGAGTCTTACAATCCACATCATGTGTTTACATGATTTCTATTTGATTTTTTTTAAATGGAAACATAGAATTGTTTATTTTTAACACTTTCCTACATGATTCCTCATGTTCCATTGAAGGATTGTGAAAAATGCCGACAATGTTGTGGTGAAAATGTTTTGAGGGTGAATAAGTTTGTGATAGACATTGTCTGGATAGGTATTAAAAATTTTAATTTAGATTATGTTAATATAGTATAGAAAAGCTAATATTATGAAAGAAAACATAGTATATTAGAAAAACATCACATTCTCATTGAATTATAGGTTTCAGCCTTGAAGTCCTATCTATCATGAGAAGGAGAAATTTTGAACAAACCACTCTTACTAAAAAAAGGAATCAAACTTTATAAGAAAACAATTACTATATGAATAATACAAAAAATAAATACATTATACATAAATATGGAAAATACACTAATTCTTTGGAATTCTCATCTTTATTCTATTTTTTGTATATTCTTATATCATGTATGCAACACATTTGTTTTTGAGTACATCTATATAGTCCTATGAAGTTGAGTCTTTTCGATAATCATAGTAGTAGTATAAAAATATTTGTACACAAAGGATTGATAAATTTTTATATGAATTAGTAGGAATGTTTGAAAACCCCTCTTAGTAGATGGTAATTTTTTCATGGTATATGATCTATCTCATAAATTTACAAACATAGTAACCTTAATCAATTCCATTCGATTGTTTCAGTCACTATAGAAAAACTGAGAAGAATAAGTAATTTTTATTTTTGTTTTTGTTTTAATAGTGTAATCAAATTATATATACCTAGATATTTATCATGTCATAGAACATTCCTCATTTCTTATCCTTATCCCCATGCCTCATTCCTTTTTTTCAATAATCTTACACTTCCATATCATAATATAATACTCATTAAAAGATAATATAAATTATATATGATGATCTCCAGTTCTAAAAAATTTGATGTGGTGTATTACTTATTAAAAAACACCACCATGTGTGGATGGTTTCTTGTGTATGCATTCATTCAATCTAGGAAATAAATCACCGGATTGACCAAATTTACAATAATGAGCATCCAATGCATCCTAAATTAAAACAAATGAATAAGTATTGAATGAAATGAAAATATATTTGACATGATGATATTTCATAGTTTTAACCCTGAATAATTGGTATTAAATAGATTCTATTATCAGGTATTTTTCTTTTAAATAGTTTGATCAAAACTACCACTATTTCATACCTTTTTTCTATCTACATCTTTTTGTTCTGTAGAGGAGATTTGTAGACTGCAAATTCTGAAATTTCTGTCATGGGAAAATCTCTTCTATTATTATTAATATATACATCAACCAAAAATATTAAATGTATTCAGTCATAATTAACCTAGTATATCATATTTTTGAAAATCAAATAATGAAAACATACATCATGTATACATTTAAAACTGAGTTCCCTAGCCAGTCATAGTAGATGAATTAACATATACTCTCATTACTAATAAATTCAGGATAATTTTCACCATACATAATTTATTCAAAATTACCTATGTCATTAAGATAATATTTTAACATTACATCCACATGAACCTTCAATTATAGTAAATGATGATACAAAATGGTTCAAGTAATGGTTCTTCTAGTAGATCGATTCGATTGGTTGGTCGATCTTTTATATGTTTTTGAGGAGGTATTTCATTGAATCCCCTTATCTTTGTCCATATGTAATAACATTCATCAATTCTGAACTTTTTCATTAATTATTAAATTTTTATCTTGAAAAGTGAATTTGAAATAAATACCTCTTTGTTGAAATTCATTGTTAATATATTTGAAATCCATGTGATATATGTTCAAATAGATTTTTCGACTGTATGAAAATCATACTCATCAATTGGACTGGGTAGCTCAGCAAACGGCTCATGGGATGATCTATTCGACAATCACATATGACATGTTGAAAGTGGTTGGTTGTGTGGCATGTAATTTTTCATATTGAAAATAGTAGCACTCTCTACAATGACATGGGTTTGTGTGGATAGATATAAATCACAGTCATTATCACCCTGTAAAATATCAGTATAGAAAAGATATTGGTGTCTGTCTGATTCAAATTTCATAGATACATTAAATAGAACATCGATTATGAAATCTAACACATCAATTTGATGGGAATGGATCACCTCATAGCTGGTGGGAGGTGGGTCAGTATCATCATGTGTTGTTTGTTCATGAGTTTCTTCTTCTGTTTTCCTCCACACATTTATGATTCCATCATTTATCTCTCCCATAGAAATATTCTTCAAGGGTAGTGATTCATTCTCTCGTCTATTTTATTAGTTCACATTGAACCTCGTCATGTATTTTTTTCACAAAATAATTTAGTGGTTTCATCCCTAAACCCACATCTCTGACACTACCATACTGTTCTATCCACTTTAAGGCCCATGATAGTTTGTGTTCATCTGGTATAGGTGATGCTAATTAATGTGACTATGTCACATAGAATCTATTGTAAAATAATTGATCAATGTTATGTAATTGAAATTAAAAGAAAAAAACTTCTATTATGTAATACTTACACATGTTTCCCATAATTTTTGTGTGTCTTCATCTATTAGTGTCCTGTATTTATTTATAGGTGCCTCCTTCCGTAGCACATGACGTGGGATATATGAGGCATTTTATTTAGATTCATCAATCTACATATAAAATGAGGAAGATACATATGGTGTTGTTTAATGTCATATAAATGAATTAAGGTATATTAAAAATTTGTGAAATTTATTTTTTCAATCCAAATGTACCCCATCCTTGTTTTACGATCATGGTACACTAGTTTTTCTGCTTGTTCCTTATTTTATTCTCCCATTTTATGTTTAAAAAATAATGAATTATCAATCAATGTGATGAATACATGTATCATCTGAAACCTTATTTTGAGCCACAATGTACATGAAAATACACACTTTAACAATGTGCAGTAAAATAATCCCACGCTTCATGGGTTCTCAGGTGTGCATAGATAAGCGGTGCGTGTGGGTATATTTTCCCTTCAACATCTTTAAGACAATTTCTTGTAAGATTTGCATAATATCCTTTGTGAATCCTTCCATAAACCCTTAAAAAATATTTCTTGATAAATAAATCTACTATAAATTCACTTTACAATGGATAATGAAGAGTAAATAAATGTTTCATTATTTTATTTTTTAGTAAAATAAAAAAATTATATAATAATGTAAACATTATATATTCCCACATCAGTGTCTTAAGCCTAGAAAAAACCAGGTGCCCTAAAACTACATCAATCGTCATATGTCGCTGAGTGAAAATTCCAATATAACTACTGAACATGGCGTTGTTGGGGGTTTCATGTTGGCCCCATGCATTCCATCTGGCCACTTATTTGATGCCTTTTGCTTTCTCCTCAAATTTTATTTTCTAACACCGTCAAACTATGACACCCTTATTTTTTTACATCATCATTCCTTCATCGACTATCATTTCCCTATAATCAACATCATAAATATGTTTCTCTAGATTTATAAAATTGGAATGTCCTGATGGTTAATGTATCTCTACATTGGGAGAAGCTGCAAGTTGGGAAACATGTTGTTCATCAGGAATGGGAGCACCATCATGTTCAGAGGGTCGTTCCTCTACACTACAAGAAACATTAGGTTGGGAGACATATAGTTCTGTAGGATTATAAGCACCAAAATTTTCAAAAGTCATTATCTACCAAAGTGTGTTAGATATAATTCTGAGTGCATAAACGATGCGTAAAATAGATAATATCATTTGGTAACATGATGTATATTTCAAAAAAAATGTAACATGATTATTGAACCCTATTTTTTAATGGATGAATGGATTTGGCCCCTCAATCAACAATCCAAATCCCTTCATTGTGGTCTAATTTTACATAAAAAATATCGACTATATTGGGACTACTTTGAAATTATTAGGACATATCAATGAATGGTCCATCCTCACATGATTCTTGAATCATTATTTGATCTCGATCGTGTCGTACATGTGGCGGGAAAAATAGCCTAGTGGGAAATTTCCAGTTATTTATTATAGCCCCACATTGTTATACCTATTTTTTCTCTCACTGAATTTACGTTTAATTGTAACACCCTGAAATTTTATAAGAAATATTCTTTTTAATTTCATTAATGTATTGTGTTATACGCTACACGAAAATAAGCTTTCACAACACGCATCCTTGACTTGCCTTACATTACACGCAATCACGACCTTCCTCGATAGCGTGTGTAGTACGCAATAACGAGTTTCACTAAACAACAATATGCTATTAAAATATTATTAAAACTAGCTGTTATGAATATTAATAACCACTTTTTGAAATTATGTAAATTTTATTTTTGAAAATGGACTTTATTTTTGGATTCATAATATCGAAATTAGCTTAGGGTAAAATTTTGGTACTTTTCAGATAACTTTTATTTTCTGATGAATAGTGAAAATTACTAAATTTTAATTAAAAACAACTTTTTTAATCAAAATAATTAATAGTGATAAATTATTAATTTGAGTGGTTTTAAAGTATATTTAGAATATATTTTTACAATTCAATACAATGTTGCTCATTGGATGTAATTTCACATTTACACCAGACATAAACAAGTGTTAATCTTTTGATTGTTATTATCTTTTAAAAACACGCTATTTATTCTGACAGCAGAAATTAATTATAAAATTAATTAATCCAACTTATATGTTGGGCTTTTTGTAAAATAGAAATCATTTTTTAATTCGTAATATCAATTATAGCTTATGGTGAAATTTTGGCATTTTTCTGAAAAACTTCAATTTTTGATGAATAGTGAAACTACTAAGTGGTAGTTAAAAAAATTATTTTTTTCATAAATCATAATTTTACCGCTTCTGTGAATGGAATTTCAAAATTCCGAGAGACACAGTTGATGTCAGTAAATAAATGTGGTTCAATGAGATGAAAATAATTTTTCATGAATAGTAACTTTTTAC
Source organism: Viscum album (assembly GCA_963277665.1). Classification (NCBI taxonomy): domain Eukaryota; kingdom Viridiplantae; phylum Streptophyta; class Magnoliopsida; order Santalales; family Viscaceae; genus Viscum; species Viscum album. The sequence goes on along the minus strand of OY728165.1, from coordinate 1,265,926,031 downwards.
TTTTATTTACCACGGTTAAAAGTAAATAGGGTAATTAAGGGTAAAAATGATATTAATATTACCGTAATACATATCCTAATCCTATTGGACAAGTGTATCTCGACCAACAACAACCTTAAGTGTAAAATATTATCATTTAGGTCCACTTGGATTAAATTAGGACATTTATTATTATTTAATTCAATGAAGAGTTAAAAGAGTTAAAATAAAAGTTTATTTACTAAAACATTTTTAATATAGGGTTATAAATAATATAATTTCGACTATAAATATTCCTTAGAAATCTAAAAAGATTTCCTACATAATGGTATTTTATTTGTAATTTTTATACTTTAAATAATTTAATTGATTTATGACACAACGATGATGCTGTAATTACCTTTTTAAGAAAATATTAACATAATTGATGTTATAAATGCCAAAATAAATGTAATTTGAGACTTTTTATGACTTTAACTAATTTTCTACGTTAATATGACATGTTATTGTTGATTTAAGTAACTTGGTTTGAAATTATAATTCTGTTAGAAATTTCATAAAAATCATGTACCAAATAGTGTCAAAATTGACATAAATTAGTTTTTAAAACAAATATTATATTATTAATTGTTATTTAATTACTAAAAATATAAGGTTCGGCTAAATGACATAGATAAGGATCTATATATTAATAATAAACAACTTGGGGTTCGTTTGGCCTGATATAGTAAGTTTATTAACCATATTGTGTAAGAAAACAAAAATACACGGTAAAAGTTAAATTATTTAACTTAGAGTTAAATCTAATTGATAAGGTTAAAATAATAACCTAAAATTGTCTAAATCCAATTGGATGATAGGATGTCGACCCATCCCCACTTCATTCCCGTAGTCGGTTTGTAGAGGATAAAAGCTTCCCAGTAAGGTTGGGGTTTGGCAGCGGAGGTGGGGTATACTGAGGAGGTGGGTTCATGGTAATTGAAGGGTTCAATGTAGATGTGGGGTACAGTGTGCGGTAGAGGTGAGGTTCACAATAGATGTCGTTTGACGGGGGAGGTGATATACAAGGTGGAAAAGGGATTTTCTACGACACCGAAGGGATTCGTAGCGGTGGAGGAGGAGGATGAGTCAGCAGCAGAGGAAGATGTATAGGAGGATGAGGGTGAGGAGTTGGTGATACGGTTCAGCTTCCGTGAGAGCTTGAGGCATTTGAGAGAAGGAGGAGACTATTAAGGCTTATTTATAAAAGCAATAGCTAAAACACAAAGATAAATATATATTTTATCAATAGTAAAACCGAAAGCAGTGATAAAACTATAATGATAATAAATTATTTGGATTTTAATATATATTTATAAAATTTAATGTATAATAAATATATACTTATTTATTTGTAATAATAACTATACATTAATATAAATTTAATTAAATTAATATATTATTCAAATATATCTAAATTTATTTATAATTATAAATATAAATATGTGTATTTATTTATAAATATTTGTATATATTATAAATATATTTTTTATAATGTAAAATTATTTAAATATATAATTATTTATTTATATTTATACCTATAAATATATATATATATATATATATTGAAACTAAAAATTAAAAAAATATATATTTATTTATAGGTTTAATTATAAATAAATATATGCCAAAATATATTTTAAATATTTAAAAAATTATAACAAATCTATTTATAATTTTATAAATATAAATAATTAATTCATTTAATACATTTTTATAATTATTAAAATATATCTCTATTTATTTATAATTTTAATTATAACTATTTTTATTTACTAATAAATATTTATATATAATTATAAATAGATTTATTTAGTTATATATATTTATAACTTTATAAGTATAATAAATATATTTATTATAAATTTATAATTCATTAATATATATATCGTTATAATTTTAAATAATTAAATATTTTCATTTATATATTTATAATATTATAAAAAATATATTTATTATATATATAATATTATATATATATTTAATTAATATATTTATTATATATATTTCTGAGCTTTTAAATATAATAAATATATTTTTTAAAATTTTATAATTTTTAAAATAAAAATATATATTTATTTATAATTATATCTATAAATAAATAAATATTTATTGAATTATAATTGTAATTTTATAAATATATTTATTAAATTATATATAACATTATATAAGAATATAAAATATTTTTCTATAAATTAAAAATCATATATATAATTTTTACTTATTTATATTTAAAACTGTATATAAATATATATTTATTTGTAACTAAAATATATAAAAAATATATAATTATTAATAATTGTAATTATTTATATATTTAAAATATTATAAAATTAAAACAAATATTTCAATATTTATATAGATATATATAATTAATATATTGAGTATAATTTAAAAATTATTTAAATAAATATATTTTATTTATAATTTTAATTATATCTATCTTTATTTATTTATAAATATTTTTATATAAATATATAAAATTTATATATTTATTATAATTTAATAACTATTTATTTGTATCAATATATATTCCAAATTATAATTATAAATATTTGTATTACTTTATAAATATTTGTAAATATTTATTAAAATTTTAATTTAATTATACATATTTATAACTTTATATGTCTAATAAAAATATTTATTATAATTTTATAATTTTTTACACATATATATAATTATAATTAAAACTAAAAATAAATATGTTTTAAAATATATGCATATAATTATCAATATATTTATATATAAATATTTACGAAATTATAACTGATATATATATTATAATTTTATAACTGTCCAAAAACATATATATATATATATATATTTATAATTATAATTAAAAATAAATATATTTCAAAAATGTTTACATATAATTTAAATTTTGTAATTATAAATACAATAAATATATTAATTATTGAAATATATTTATTCATCTTTTCTATGTAATTTTGAGAACATAATTGATTAATGGGTATAACACGAATGAATAGTATCCTAGTAAAATGCAGATAATAAAAAACAAGTCATCACCTATGGACAACATGAATAATAAGAAGGGTGAAATGTATAAATGCACATTAATGATGAATAAATAACATATATATAGATCAATTTTACTCAAGCACCAATATATTTTTTGACCACATTCATTGGAAACATATATTATTTTTTTAATAATTATAATTATAAATACATATATTTAAAAAGTATTTATATATAAAAATAAATATAACAAATGTAATAAATCTAATAAAACTAATAAAACTAAATAATCTAATAAATATTTTTATTATTTAATGAACTTTATTCTAATCTTATTATAATTTAATTAAATAATTATTTAATAATATTATTATATATACTTTTTTAAAACATTATATATATATACATTTTAATTATTTTTAAAAAAATATTAATTATAAACATGCGTATTTTATTCAATTTATACCAATAAATATTATTTTTGAATATAAATACAATAATTTTATATAAATTAAAAATATTATTTATTAAAAACGTTTATCCACGCTAAAAATAGTTCTCATAAATCTTCCTTTTATCAGATATAAAAAAGTGATGGTCAGTTGTACACTTTTATCAGTTCATTTTGCTCGCACTGATTAAAGGGGCCCCTTTTATCAGCACATTCTACTTTACACTGATAAAACTCAGTGTACCCCATTCCCAAATCTGTGGTTAGGTTGTGTGGATTCCCTGGATTCAACCTCTAATATGAGCTACAATCATAGATATGAATATGTTTGTTTTAATGTTACTATTTTCATTTGAATAGAGCATCTTGGATGGTAATGGTTAATGGAGAATCATATAGTGTTGGTTGTTCATTTCATATATTTAGTGCAGCAACCACTGATGTTTTTATATTTCTCTATTGGAATAGTTTTCTGATGCACCTAAACCATGGCTATTTTCTATGGTTTCAAATCATTTCTAGTGGATGAAGGAATTTGGTTGATGGATGTGTCTGTTCATTATGATTTTTTATTCTATTATGATTGCTAGCCCAAATAGGCTACACATTGATGATGATGGAATCAGTCGGTGTGGTGGGAATGGATAAAAACATTGGAGTTGACATTTGGGTTATAGAAGACACTTGAATTGAGGTTCTTCATGAATCAATTTCATTGAATCTACTATTGATATATATTTTAGTGATTGAGTTTCTCCTTCAGTGTAGTGTTAGTCTTCACTCAATGATTTGGTGGCACATAATTTCTCTCCATGCGTTTGTTTTATTATTGGGGGCCATCGTGATGTCTTAGCCTAGGGATTTTTCATCTTCACCCAAATTAAAAAATGAATATATGGTCTTTGTAGGCATCACCAAAATTATATTTAATGTTATGTTCCCTTACATTGTTGTTATTATCATCTAAATTTTGGGGGAGGGGGTGTGGCCCATTGTTTCTATTTTTTATTATATGATCTCTAAGAGTTTTTTTCTTTCCCTGTTTTTTTTGTTTTTAGTTTTTTTACTTCCATAATAAATCATAATTGTTATTTTAAATTTTTTTCAAAAAATGATTACTAAAATATTAGATTTCTATCCATCCTTGCTAAGAATAATAAATTACAAAAATTACATTCCTAGAAGGAAAACATGAGATGATTTTGAGATTTTTACATGATAGGAAAGTCGTAGAAGGATAAATTCAAGTTAAAAAATGATGTCATAACTAACATTTCACTTTTGCTTGTCCACTTCAATTAATTTGGACAAACTCATATTTTATTCCATGAAGGAAAGAAATATAAATTTTTAATTGTATTTGACTATATTAAATTTATATGGATATATTTTTTAGAACACAATAGTGATACATTTTAAGGTTTACAAGTTACTATAATTTAGTTTAAAATGAGAATAGATTTTTAATTGTTTTATTTAGAGGTGATCATAATTGACTGTCCCAGAATAATGACCCAGTGATGTTTTGTAAGGACAATAGTTATTTTCATAATTTATATGATCATAGGAATATTCATCTTAACAGAGTAGTCGAGAGAAGGAAAATGACAATACAAGAGAGTAGAATAACCATAATGAATGAGAATATCATTCCAATGATCGGTTTGGTATAATATTTTTATGTATCCTAAAACATAATTAATAAAATTCTACCCAGGATTATTAAAAAAAAGTGTGTATAAGACATATGACAGTGATTAATCCCCATAGATGGATATTTTTTATTGTTTCGTAGAACGGTTTTCAAACTCAATACAAAATAAAAACTTAAAAATTCAATGCCAATTCCTATTAAAATGTATTTTTGGGTTACACTATCTGAACTAAAGGGTAAGGAATCATTAAAAATAGGAATATGGATATTTAAGTGTATATTAATATTCATTTTAATGGATAATATACATTAACCAATTCCACTTTCTTGGACGAAATTAGTGAATTCACATGACATCTCATCATGGATAACTATAAACAAATTTAATTGTTAATTAGAAGAGAATTTACAATATTTAGGGGGTGGAACTGGAGACCACTAAATCATTTTTGTGGATGATTCACATAGATCATTCCATATGGAATGTAAATTTATATTTTCATTCTTAGATACAAAAAAGGAATTTATTATGAAATAATGTTGAACATACCTATTCCTTGTTATGGATAGTTTTTAGTGATATTTTAGAATCCTTAATGAATAATTTTTTGTGTAATGGTAATGAACAAGGAGTTAAACTAGTTCCAAATAAATTAGTTATGTGATCTTTAGATGCCTCCACGTGTTGAAAATATTATTGAAACAAAAAATATATTCCAAAAAAAATCATGTTAATTTACATATATTTTGAGAAATTAAGGATGATTAGTGGCACCCAGGTTTTACTATATAGACGTAAATTAATATGGTGAGTTTTTTATATATTAGGTGGTAATAAATACTATTTTTATTTACCTATACAACTCACATGGGTACTAATATTTACCAATTGTACAATAGGAGTGATTTATTTAATAGTTTCAGATTTTATAATGTCTTTGTTAGAAAAAAACCATGATATGATTATGATTAGAAGTTAAAACTTTTTTTTATGTTTAAGAATGATTCTCAAATACTTAAGAGAGAAACTAGTTGATAGATTTAATGTTTATCCTTATTTTTGTAGTTGAACCATTTTGATAAAGTTGATGTACGTCATAACTTATTTATTAATAATTACCCTAACAATATTACAATTGTATATATATGTGTGGTCGATAACATATTTGAAAAATCTAGAAACACATTATTTCATGAGTTTTAAAATATAACAATTAAGGAGTTTTATATTACACATAGATAAAAACACAAGTTCTTCAAATTCAATGATTTATATAAATGGTTCAATAATTCCTTTTTTGAATCAATTTACTTATCCAATATATTCATTAAAAGGATTTATATTAGACTCAATAATGATTATAATAACTGTTATAGAAACTATTTTTATGTTAGTTAAATACATAAATAGTAATATAATAGTAAAAAATACATGGTGATGGATGATAAGAGGACATTTTTATTGACTACAAGTTGTCTAGATTTTATTCTTATAGTTTATATGTGTGAAATATTTCACAATGATTGTAAAACATCACATATCATAGTATTTAAATGATCCATTATATATTATAAATGAATTTTTAAGGTTGGGTTATTTTAGAAATTTAAAAAATTACTTAAATTGATGAGAAATTCAAATTTGATTATAATAGTTATTGAATTATAAAAAATACTTCCTGTGCATGTGTCACTTATTTGGATAAAGTTTTCTATGAAATAAATATATGAAGATACACTCAGTTTGAATTTTATATATAGAAACTAAATATTGTTTGTTTTATCTTAGTGTGGAGAAAATTATTTTAACATATATACATTGTCAAATTTTATAATATAATATGGAATAATACCAATCATGTATGGTAATTCTTTAAAAACATTAATTTCAATGAATATTTCTCTATATTCAATGATTACAAATACTGAAAAAAATAAATAAGAGACCATGTATAAAGGGTCACTTCGGTTTTGAGTTTACTCCTATTGAGAATCAACTTACACACATCTTCCCAATGCACTTGAAATAAAATAAGGTTTAATCTATCAATGTTATGGTCAAAATCATAGATAAAAAATGGAAATACAATTCATTTATTGTAAAATCAAATATATCTACATATTTTTTTTATTATTGAAACAATTTTTAGTGTTATATATGAAATACATAATGTGTTAGATACAATGAATGAATTAGTGAAATAATGTTTTATGTTTCAAAATTAAATATAGAGATATTTTTATGTGATGAAAGATTCATCTTATTATATATCGATAGAGTCCAGATGCTCCGTAGATTTACCGGTAGCATAATTACAAATTCATAATGTTGTGTCTGATAGTCATAAATTAACTTTTAACCTTTTTATTTCTCTATAAATTGAATTCTATTAGTACATTAATATAGAATGTTGTGAGGACTATAATGAATTTTAACAATACAGGGTACTATATTTTCAACACATTATATGTTATATGATATAAATTATTAGGAATATGGAAATTGTATCAAGGAAGAACACGGAAGACTTAAAATTTCAATAATAACTGAGATAAAAATATGAAGAATGACAATATTAAAATTATTGATGGGGAGATTACACAAATTAAACTCTCCTTAAATATATTATATTAGTGTCATATATTCCTGAGTCCCCAACTTCTGTATCATGTTCTAAAAAAACATAATTTACAAAATATATAAATTTTTTGAAGTATATAGTGGATCATAGATTCACTCTAAGAGGGAGGGATGAACTAGTGTAACCTTTTTATATAATTCTTCTCTCTTTTTAGATCCCATATGAATATTTTTTATCTTTGTCTCTTTTGATAATTATTGACCTACTTGGGAATTCATAACCCACATGACTATATGAAAATAATAAACAAAGAAGATACATCAACACACAATATTTTCCCACATTTGTCCCCAATGTGAGAATCTACACATTTCTATGTTCAATTCAAGTCCAAGAAAAATATATAAACAATATTACTCTAGTGATTAAGATAATGGATAATACTACATCATTCACTAATGTGATGACAATAGGAGTTGGAGAGAATACATTATTGACTAATATAATCGTGTCAATGTGATTATATAATAATGGTATAATACAACCCAATCTATAGTGATGGTACCTATCTCCCAATAATTGGTTATTGGAATGGATTATACTGGATCATTCTAGTATTCAAGAACACTTCTAATAAACACTTAGAAAGATATATAACCATCTCATTGACATCAATTAGTGATATATTACTTATCAAAAAGTATTTAAAATAATATATTTATCTTTATATAGTCGAATTCATGTCAGTCGTGCTTCTTAACTAAACTATATGAACTTCAAAATCAAATAGAATTATCAAATGTTTTAATGTGTTGTTATTTCTCCCCCAAATAAATTTTAATTTCATAACAAAAGTGATGAAAAATCATAGTGGTGTTTGTTGGTCTCTCTCTATCAAATCACAACTCATTGTTTTTTTCATAAATATCTATAATATACTAATATGATGGTATATGTCATATAATGCTTCTATATTATGTCTTTGTTTTATTTATATTACATGTACCACAACTAGGAATATCGAAAAATGATATCCTTATATGTCTTTTATTATGGTGCATTGTTTTTCTCTATTGTGTGAACCACTCTTCTAAAAACAATTATAATAGAACATATTTTTATAATCTTTTGGTCAAAATTATTTTTTATTTTATTAAACCATAGGATTGATATAGAAGTTTAGACTCACTGTAGAATATAATAGTTCATCTTAGTAATATTGGATATTGTCAATCAACCATATGTGTAACATTATGTAACCCTTAGTAGTAACCTTTATATACTGGGAAACTTATTTGGGCATATCACAATTTGACTGGAATGTTTTCTAATTTCTATTATAATAGTCATAGACTACCTTTACCTATCCCATGTGGTTTTAAATTTACTCTTATATTTTTAGTGATAGATCAATAACACCCTTACATAAAAAATACATTTCTAGTTCAATAAATATTAAACAACTCCAGGTTTCCATAACATCATCCTAACCACCTCGAAACATAAATAAATATTTATTAGACTCCTCTAACCACTCCAACATCTCTAAATACAGCATAAATGTCTTTATTAATTATTATAATACTCCAGAATATCTTATATTCTAATTCAAAATACATTTCAAATAATTAAAACTCAGCATCGATAAAATTGTTGTATATCCACTACCTCATAAATTATAGATTCAAAATTGCCCTTATCTCGTATTTATAAAATATATATTCTCTATTCATTGTACTAGAATTCATTCATGAAATTCTAAGGATGGATTCTCACACTTCTAACTACATTTATACTTCTCTGATTTGGAATGATAACTTACACATCAATAATATCTAGCCTTAGTTAAGTCTCCAGTATGCCTAACTCATATAATTAAAAATATCTTATTATATATATTTATCTAAACATACATTAAAATTTTTCATTGATTCAATACAAGATGATATTTATAGTCATTATTAATGTAACTAGTGATTTTATGAATCTAGTTTTTCAATAAATCTAAACATCATTATACCATTACCACTGGGAACTGTAGTATTTGTATAAGCACCTTTATTACAAACATATTTTTAGATATTTAAAAAATAATGGTAAATAATAATGTATATGATTGAGTGAAAATCTATTTTGTATCTCAAACCATTTTCTTCATTATTCACTAGGAACTTTCCCTTTATCCCTGTACATATTGAAATCTAGAAAATCCATGTAAAAAAATAGAATAATAAATGACAGTTAATATATTTCCATGATTTTTGAACATACATTTATTCATTTTTTATGAATATTTAGTATATATCTCATTAGAAACCTTTCCAAATCCATAAATTTATATTTTCATTGAATACTATATTATTTTAAATATTATTTAGGTACATAATTCAACATATCTCATTAGAATATGCACACTATGTACTATTAGATATATAATTTAAAATAAACCATTCTTCATAATGTATGAAAATGAAACCTAAGAAATGGTTATCTCATAATCTCAACAGTTGTAAATATAATATATATCTATTAAAAATTATAATAATGAATAATATTAGAATTATGGAATGAGTTCATGAACATAACATACGGTTTTTGTACCCCACATGTCATTTATCATAAATAGTATTTATGGTATTAAAATTTATTATTTAAAAATAAATGATTAAATATAGTGGTAAAACATAATAATCAATCACGAACCATAAATTTAGATCAAAATCACATCATAATAAATATGCACATTTATATGCCTAAAAACTATTTCATATTTCAATGTTAATTACCAAGGAAATAAAATTATATTTTATTTGGAATCAAAAACTATTTCCCTTAGTGTATCAACTACATAAACTTGTTTCTCATTATGGATCAAGGAAATCAAATACATTTCCATAGTAGATCAAATACATAATCTTGTTTCTCATAGTTATGTAATGAGATATAAAACATTAACCAGTTAATTAGAGGGATATATAAATTTTAATGCACATATTATGTAATGAAAACAACATATATGTATGACATAATATTATGAAACATTCAACATTACATCACATCATAATGTGTAAAAAAGAAAATAGTTTCTTGAAGATTTCATAAAACAATCATAGAATCACCCATGGAAAATAAATGAGTTCTATAAATATATAATGAGAATATTAATATATAATCTGTAATACAAATGTGCATAGTATCATTTTATAATATCCTTATAAAACTATAATTAAAATACAAGGGTATCATCTTTGATTAACATTACTTTAAAAGATCCATTGAATAGTTCTTGAAAAATATAACCTTTAAATTTTGAAATCAATTGTTTAAATTAAAAATATTTTCAAAATATTAATGCAATAATTCTCTTTAAAATAAAGATAGACAAATTAAGTTGAATATTCAAAACATTATGCAGTCATGATCATAGGAAATGTTTCTATTATTATGTGCATTAAAACCGGGATTCCGATCTCACTTTTGGTAAAAAGTTCCTCATTCGAATAATGAGAAGATTCATTGATTTTTTTCCAAGAAATATAATGATGGTTAAAAAATAATTTTTAAAATAATTTTATATTAATAAACAAATTCTTCAAGTAAATATTTATTAAACATAGATATTGAAAACATTATTCATAACCCAAGAGGAAATATAGATTTTTTTTCAAAAATACTTTCTAGAACTATTTATGTACAATAGAGAGGAAAATGGTATTATTCAATAAAAATTCATTGAAAAAACAATGGATAAAAAATGTAATAGATTTATCATATAAGGATCATAAAATTTCCTTGATGGAAATTTAAGCATGAACAATATAGATTAAAATGGGATTGAAACATAAATCACTTACCTAATGTCTCATCTTTCTTTGTACGATTTCATACCTCCTTTACAATAAATATTGATTTATTATACATGTATTCAAAAAAATACTCATATATATCATACCAAATATGATTTAAATTTAACAATTTATCACATTTTTAAAAACAATTATTTATTAAAATATCGATTCAAGGTGATAACACCATCATTTTTTATTCTTTTATAAGTTTGGTAGTCTTAGTCCTTAAAAATGTAAATTGATACATATTTACTATACCGTTAATCAAGAATTTAATATAATTTATATTAATTATATATATTTAGAGACACGAGTAAATTTGAGAGATATAAAAACTAATCCCAACATTGAAAAAGACTGTAGGACGTATGTATGCATGAACAATATTTTCACTTTTCAACAAATGAGATAAAAGAAATTAAAATAATAATTCAATTTTATAGATAATTATGAAATTATATATATCATATATATGAAAAAATTCAATCCTTATTTCCATACAAATAGTAAATAAATAATTAATTAATAACACTGCTTCGTGGAGTTTGTAGTCAACACGTACACACAAGTGAAGTTGTCATTTTAAATTGATGGGAAAAAGGTCGTTCATGGTTTTCATATCATCATAATAAAAATAAATTTTATTGAACATGATGAATTAATTTTTATAGAATGGATACCAAAAATTTATAGAATGTATAATATGAAATAAAATAAAAAATGCTCTATTAATAGTTATACCTCTTCACGAGAACCCTTCATTGGACAAAAGATTATGATTTTAAAGTATGATATTTTGGAAGATATAGAAGCTATATGATGTATTTAAGGAATATAAGAATGCATTATTATAGGTATTGTCTAATTTAGAAGTCTAAAAATGTGTGAAGAAGGTCCGATTAGTGGTTCCCTTTTAAATGTGAGGAGAGAAGAACTCTTGGAATTAGTTGAAGAATTAAATTATTATAAATTCATTTTCATGGTTAAGTTCCTAAAAATTAATATATTTATAATACATGGTGGTTATGAGTATGTTTATTCACATAAAAATAAATTTGGCCAGGTTTTCGAGTTTCTTTCACCCTTATCTCTTTGTTTTAAACCCCAATACACCTTCAGACAACTACATTAGTATCAATGTTGTATACAATTTAAGGGTCAAGAATGATACTATAAAATGAAAACTAACACATAATTTTACAATGGATATATTTGAAACCATATCCCATTCACTTGTCTTAAGATAAGATATTTATGAAATTTAAATTATTTATTAAAATATTTCTTTAGTATAAAAAATCAATAATATTTTTATGGCTATTCATTTACTTTGATTTTAATGTTATCAATATATATATTTATTTAAATTATAAAACATTAACAGTTACATAATATGTTATATTTGTGTAATTGTTTTTGGCACACAATTATTTATAAAATTCAATTAATTTCAATATTTTTTAAAAAAATTATTTCATTTTTGATATAATTGAATAAAATCTATGTCGGGGTTGAGTAAGAATTTAAGGAAATTATTCAATCACTAAAAATTTAAAATAGATAACTATGATAAAATATTTAATTCATAATTCAAATAAACATTTATAATCAAACATATACTCTTTTATCCATATGTAAAATTATTAGTGATATTAAAGTTAAGAGAGTGACATTTTTTTTATTTTTAAACTAAGATAAATATAATACTCAAAATATGGAACTTAGTTGCTATATATTCCATAATTGTATGAAAAGTGATGAAATTCACCCATAAAATTGTATTAAGGAAGGTTTTAGAGAAGTTTTAAATCCTTATCCCGATATTTTAACTGAGTTTAACCTATTATACCGTTTCCAAGGTGGAATATATTTACAAAGGTTACTATTCATAATAAAACAAATAAAATAATAATATTTACCAAAAATGAACCACTTGATTAAAAATAAAAAATCCATTTTCAAGATTTAATTCCTATAATTAGAAGAAATTAATATAATTGAAAACTGAAAAACATAGTGAAAAAATATTTTTTCTGCAAATTTCCTTTTTAGGAATACATCTTTTATAAGAAATTTATCAAAAAAATAAACTAAAATGAGATTAATTTTATTATTATAAATATAAGAAAAATAATTTTGCTTTAAATCCATTTTAAGGGAAATTATATCTTTTTATGTTCTTTAAAAAACACAGTTTTCATTAAAAAACACCAATTGACATTATTTACATGAAAATTAATCTATTCAAAAAATTCAAAATACTCATTCTAGGATTATTTTGATATTAATAATTCCAAAATTTCATCCATTTTTCAACAAATATTTCCAAAATTTCATGAATTTAATTACAATATTCACTCATTAAAAGCACTAAAAACCAGTTTTTTAGGAAAATTGAATTTTTAATGTTTACAATTACATTACTAATAATATATTATATTTATTGAAGTATATTTTATTATTTTTTTCAAATATTGCGATTATTTTAATTCCAAAAACATAATTTTTATGTTAATAGGGTATAATATATAATTCATCATTGAGACTCAAGGTTGCATATACCACTTGTTATCTAAGAATACAAAATTATTAGTATATAATAAAATCTCAGTGTACTAAATTATACCGATTGTAAAATAATTTCCCCTAAAATACTCCATTACACTAATCCAAAAAACTATGGATAATTATACCTCATCATATCTTTTTGTTCCTACATAGTTTAATGAACTTTCAGGTTTTTAAATTGAACTGTGACCATGTGAGTGGTGCTGTTTCATATCACATTATATATATGAACCAGAATCTCCACCATTCGATTCTCATAAGAGATATATTACTCCAATTAAATGAAATATAATTTTTTTACATGTGAAGTATTATATATCTAATTTATTAGGAGAGGCACAAGGACTACATCCTGATATTGAGAGTGCTTTATTTTAATTTCTAAAAAATAATCTTTCATCCAAATATGATCAAGAATTTCAAAGGGAATAATATATCTAGTGTTCAAATTTCCCTTATTTCAAAATATCATAACCTTATTCTAAGGATATATATATTGAAATAAATTTTCAACAAAATCAATCTCTATATCAATCTAGATATATCCAGCATAACTCTTATATCAACTAAATCACTCTTACGTACTACTAAATGCATCTAAACATTTCCCATATTTTTAAAGACCAATCTAGTCCCAATTTCAATATTTCTACAACTTCCTCTCTTTGTTTAGGAGTTATGAACTTCATACCATATAGGGATTCATAATGGTCCATATGAATTCATTAGTGAAATTGATTTCATTATTAAATTTTAAACAATGGAAAGAATTGTTGCAAAGAAAATTGAATTATATAGGTAATTTTCTCAATATGTCTGTTAGAGGATAAATGATCTACTCATACTGAAAATATGTTTGAGGCTGATATGTAGTACCAAAAAAAAACACTATTTCCATATCCCACAGAAGACTTATCCAGAACATCAAGGTAAAAAATGATTAAGATCAGATTCAATCAAATTTGGTACTCAAATAAAATATCACCACATTCCTAATTTATAAAATAAAAGATAATATATAAGGATGTATTATCTAATGTCAATGATTTTTTATAACTTTTTATAGTGATCAACCACAACCTAGATAGAATTGTGCCCATTAGATTTTTTAGGGAGTCTGTTGAAAAAATACACACTGTTGTTTTCCCATTTCAATTATGGTATACGTAATGACTTCAAACAAACCATATAAATATTTCACTCAACAATAACTTACTAACATACCAAGAAGATATAGAAGTACTATACAATATATCTCTTCTTTTTGTCCCATAATAAATACATTATTATATCTCTATATATTGTCGTACATCCAAGATGATTAGAGAATTATAAACTATGATCGGCATCCAATGTATAGTTATTCAGATCTAGTATAGATGGAACAGATATATTGTTTCTAAACCATATCATTCCATCATAACGAAGTCTGAACATGGGAACACTCCCAACCATCTTATGTAATTCCATATCTTCTTTATATACCTCTTTAATCAACACATTTATAGATGGATATACCCTCATATGAGAAAAAAATTAGTTCCCCTTATATTATTAATTACACATATATGATTTTCAGATAAATAAATATTATATCTTTGGTCATCCTTATCATAGATAAGCTATCATGACCCTTTCGACTCAGAGAATCAGCCAAGTTGTTCACATTCCGACAGTTTTAATGTATTGAAAAATTATAAAAATTAATCAATTACAACCATATTCTCTATGGAATATTCAACACTATATATGTGGAGATATAATTAAATCTAATATATATATATATATCACATGTCACCATAAATATAATTCATCAATATGTTCAATGAAAAAAGTACCTCTACCAGTTCCAAACCATGAGTTGGGTAATTTTATCATGTATTTTCATTAATCATGATGAATATGCTATCACCATTTCATTATTCGTGAGGAAACATCACAATCCATTATTTTATACATTAATATTGATCACAAATACTTATCCACTATAGGGTAGTGTAACAATAGGTGTAGTGACCAAACACTTATTCATATCATTGAAATTTTCCCCACAATTATCTATTTGAAGGATCTAGGATCACTTCTTAATTAACTTAATTATTGAATTATAATGTTATGATAGGTTTTTCAGAAGGTGTCCATAATATCAATCCAAACAAATAAAAATATGGATCTTAGTCAATTTGGTTTGTCTTGGACATAATTTAATAATATCTTTCTTTAATGGATCCATAGAAATACCCTCACAAGAGATTATATGACCCAAAGTGAAACTTTTTTAAAAAAGAACACTAGATTTTTTTTGATATATTCTACTTTATTAGGGTCTTTATTAGTAATCCCCGTTTTATATTCATGATCTACCTTACTGTTGGAAAATTTAAGAATATTTTCTATAAATACTACTAGAGACTGATAAGGGAAATCTGTGAATAAACTTTTCATTAATTCCAATATGATACCTAGGGATTTATGAAGTCTAAATGGAATAAATGTAAACATACAACGTACATACCTCACATGGAATGATACCTTGGGATTATCCTAATTTTAACCATGAATTGATGATTTCAATAATAAATCAAAATCATGGAAACTTATTATCCCCTCATAATTGTTAAAAAAATCATCGATATAGGGTAGAGGTAACTGTTTCTTGATTTTGATCTTGATATATTTATATTAACTAGTTAAAAGGCACACTGCCACATCATTCTTCATAATATAAACAATTATTGAATTCAATTGTGATGCACTATGGAATATAAATCACATATCCGGAATCTTTTATAGTTACTTCATCGATTAATACATCTGAATAAGGGTCATTTAATTTGGAGTATTTGAATATAGGTATTATAGTATGTATGAGTTATATTGAAAACACAACTTCAAAATATAGAGGACAAATATAAATCTCTTCTTTAAAAAAATAAATGATACTCCCATTCAATAGGGGTACCATCATTATTGAGTTTCTTATCTACCATAAAAGATACACACCCATTTTGAATTGGAATTAAGACCCATACAAAGAATGTAATTTATATGAGAATTTCATATTTTTCATCACACTGATAGGAGATCATAGGTTTGCTCAAAATATCAAATGCGAATTCACTAAAATAGAAATTTTAATGAATTTTATATAATGAATCCTAATCCATACTGAAGGTATCATTAAATCCCATTATTGG
Organism: Viscum album; assembly: GCA_963277665.1. NCBI lineage: Eukaryota > Viridiplantae > Streptophyta > Magnoliopsida > Santalales > Viscaceae > Viscum > Viscum album. Next base: position 1,265,908,728 of record OY728165.1, on the reverse strand, counting down.
GGGAATAAATATATTTACATGAATATTAATCCCCCATAGTTTAATTGGGGAATAATCCAAGTCATGACATGTGATCATAGAACCATTAATAGTTCTCAACGACAACTAAAATTCTAATCGTTAAGGATATGAATTATCATTCCTATAGAGTTTCCATGGTATTAGAGAATTTATATAAATAATATAAAATATTATTCATTGATACATAAGCATACTTATCACCCCCTCAACTTAGTTTTTCTATCTTCACTAGAATTCTAAACTAAAGATAGATAGCATGATAATAAATTATCATTAATTAAAATAAGTGATTAAGAAATATAATTCATACGATTTATAAATATATACACCTTCTTTTAAATCTATGAAACATTATTTATTTACCTATCTTTTATATCAACATTTTCTACATAAATCCTTGATAATGTTTTCTAAAAAGAATCAGAATTATCCCAAGCATATACCATGAGGGTGTCATACCTGGTGCATAGTAAGGTCACACTCACTATGCACTATAATTATGGTTTATATAAACTCAAATAACAATTTTTATGTGTTAGTACCCCAATATGAATCTATTCCAAACCCATCTCCAGTTTTAGTATCCATATAATGATGTTTTTATAGGTATGTAATACTCCTTTCTTTACCATAACATAGAGAGTTATTCTATACATTGGTTTTTCCAAATGGATCCCACTAATGTTTTCCCTTGACATTTTCCAAAGGTAATTAAAACATCATTTGATACCGACTATAGCGGTCCTAGTTTTTCATACATAAATATTACATTAATGTTTTATGAATATTGAAAATATAACATTACAATCCACAATAGAATCATAAAGTCTCAGAGTCATTGGTTACTAAATACATTAGCATGATATTTAGTTATAAGATTCAAAATATCTCATCAATATCATGTCACTTTCTATATTTTTTAACATTCCCTACATAAAACCATTATTTATAACCTAGGTAAACGAAACATAAGAAAAACATTGAGCTCTAATTCTCAATAAGGGTATACATGGGAGATATCCCTCGATTATCATATGGAAGCATAAGATACACATAACAGAAAAAAAGAAAAAATTATAACATAAAAATTTCAAAAACTGTATTTCAAAGTTGATAAACATGATTAATGGAATAAAACATTATCATGATAAAATGTATGATTCATATGAATGAGAAAACATCATAATCAATATTGAACTACATGTCTAGATAAAATTCAGGTCATAATTGTATGGAACCATAATAGGCATAGAAATAATTTTACATGTAAAGGAAAACTACCAAAACCATCCAATAAAATTGGAAATGGAATCAATACTACTTATCATAATGGATCAAGTATGTCGATATTTTTTATAGTAGATTATTAATATCACCTTTTTTCCCATAGTTGATCAAGCATATAGTCTTATTTCCCATAATTTAATAATATGATTTAATATATTACACAATGTAATCGAGGTATATAAAATCATGGTATATCAAATCACATTATTATACCTATACATATATGTCCCAAAAGAACAAAATTTATTCAACTTACCTTTACATATTAAACCATGAAAAGAAACAACGTTTCATAAATAATTCATAAATATATCACAGAATAACCAATATAAAATAAATAGTTATCATAAAAATTTAATTATAATAATAGTAAACCATATATATAATGATGAAATATTCTCTAATTGGCTCATATCCCCTATAAAACATAATTTACATCAAAGGATACCATCTTAGATTAAAATTCCTTTAAAAGATCCCTCGAATTATTTCGGAGTGAAATACACTATTCATTTTCAAATCACATTTTAAAAGAACAATGATTTCTAAAATACATAGGGAATAATTTTCATATATAACTAACATGGAACTTTAAGGGTAGTATTCAAAAAATTTATTGGTCCTGATGTATGGAAAATTCATGCAGTGCATATTTGTTAAAACACAGATTCTATTGTCACTTTTGGTAAGAAGATCCTTGTTTGGAAAATAAAAATTAGGTTCCATTGAATTATTTTTATGGAAATTGAAACATGGGAAATATTAATTTTATCAATCATTAGAGAATTATATGAAAAATATTAAATTTATTTTATGAAAAATGTGCACGTATAAAAAATGATTCATAGCTAAAGAGGACAAAAATTATTTTTTCTCAAAGTAATTTTCCCTATCATTTTATGTACCATTTACAAGAAAATGGAATTAAAACATCAAATTTTTTTAAAATAATATAGTAAAATAAAATGAAATTTATTTATATAATAAGTAACATAAAGTTTTCCCATAGGAAATTCAGGAAAAAACAATCCAACATAAAATTGGATTAAAACAAAAATCCTATACTTATAGTTTTGTATTTCATTATAGACGATTATACCACCTAAAGTTTAAATTAATATTTTTTATAAATGTATTATGAAGAAATTATCATATGTATCATACCATATATTATTTTCATAAAACATCTTATCACATGTTTATTAATATTTCATTAATGAAATTTTAATTTTTAGGGATAAATGCATCGTTTTTATGAATTTTTTTGCTCAAAAGTACCAGTGGTTAGACATTGATCATGGTTATATTATTTAAAAATTTATAATCATGATATTGATATCATATATATTAATTATATAAGTGTTTCATGTTATCCATGAATGATAGTGAAAGAAAAATGAATTACCACATTCATAGAGATGGTAGGCCATACATATGCAGGAATATAGTTTTCACATTACGGTGGATGAAATGAAATAATGATAATTAATAATTAAAAATTAAAGAATAATTATTATATAATTTATATATATATAATATATTGATTAATTATATACATAATACAATCCATATAAAATAGAAATGAAAAATTGGTCACATCACTTCCAGGAGGTGGTAGTCCACAAGTACTCACGAGCAACGCTATAATTATCCAATGGATAGAATGATGGTGGATAATGGTTGTTAAATAATAATAATTATAATTAAAAACACTTAATATACTAAATTTATTATTTTTTAATGGATACCACACATTTATAAGATGTCTAGTATGTAAAAATGTTTAAAACAACTGGTTAAGAGTTATACCTCTTCGTTGAGAAACATTTATGTCTTAAACCTAATTCATTAAAATGATGGTTTTGTTGAATAATCATAATACATTGGATGCATTGAAATATTATAAATATTAATTATACTAGGGATTGAGTAATTTAAAAAGATTGAATGGTTTTTATAAGATAATTCATTTTCAGGGTCAGGTCACTAAATTTTGATATAGTTAAATGATATGTTTCATGTGATTCTAAATACTCCCAGATTATAAAATTTTCAAGATTTGACATGTTGTTTTTACAATTTTCTCTTTATTTTGACCACCTATTATTTTTTTGACCATTACCACATTATCATTATTGTTTACTCTTTAAGGGTAAAGATTGTTACCATAAAAAGAAAATTTTCTGATAAATTTTACATGGTTAATAATTTAATCCATATCCAATTAACTTTAAAAAATATTTAATTTTTAGGTTTTTGAAATAATTTAATTAAATATATTTTATTATAAAATATAATTAATGACATTTTAAAATATTAATTTGATTTGAAAATTAAATTCAAAAATATAGTTATGTAATTTCGTTATAACATTTTGAAAAATCCATAATATGTTATATTTATAAAAAATATATTAGAAAAACAATAATTCCCCAAGTTGCATTACTTATAATATTTTTTAAATCATATATTTTAATTCTCAATTAATTGAATAAATATTACATTGTTGTTGTCAAAGCATTTTAGGTAATTATTAAATCACTAAATACTAAAAGTAAATTAAAATGAAAAAAATTATATTTCAAAAAACAATTTATAACAAATATTTGCCCTTTTCTATCATCATATAAATATTTTTGTGATATTAAATTCAAGGGACTACCAATTTATTATTCATTCATTTCTTTAATTCATATAATGTTCATAATCAATTGAAAATGGAATCATGTTCCCATATATTCTATATATGGATGTTAATGTCCTTAATTGTACAAAAAAATTTGATATAAGAAAGATTTATAGAAATTTTAATGCCATATCTAAAATTTTTAACCCTGTTTTGAACATTTTATAATTACCCAAAATACAAATATTTACCAAGTATACTATTCATCATGACAAAAAAAGAAACATATCAAAAAAATTTAAACATCATAATTCCAAATGTTTAATCAAATTTTCAATACTCAATTCCTATATGTTGTAGTAATTAATATAATAATTAATCACATAATAAAATAAAATAACAGGTTTTTAGATAAATGGATTTTTAATGTATAAAAACACGTTTATTACAAATCCAACCATAAATTGATTCAAATGAAAATAATTGGTCTAATTAATTTATAATAGAACTAATTTTTCTTTAAAATATTTTCAAATAAATATATCTTTTTAATTTCTTGAAACAAAAATACAGTTTTTAGTAAAATATATATTTTTCAATATTCACTATAACATTAATATATTTAGGTAAATACAAACAATTCAATGTAATATAATTATTATATACTTATTTGAAAATTTATATATATTTTATTAAATATTTTTTGAAATGTTCATGGAATTAATTGTAATATTATTTTACTAAAAGAAATTAATTCTATTTTTGAGGAGAACTGAATTTTTATATAATATAATGAATTTGCTAAACATATATTTTCATTATCTAAAATTTTTATAAACTTTTTCATAATGTGGTAATTTATAATTATTCTACCTATTTAAGAAGTATTTTAAAATGTTATATTATATGATAGTTAATTTAGAATCGTGGTTGAATGTATCAATTGATATCGTAGAAATTATCTTTATTAATATACCATAAAATCTAGATGTATTACACTATTGTAATATTTAATGAACCCCTTTATTTTTTTTAATTACAATAACCACCTTATAAAAATAATAATCAATATGGCATTAATAGTTCCCCTTTTATATCCCCCTTGTATATAATAAATATAATGTTGAATGTGTGAGTGTCACTATTATATATCATATGTTTTTGGATGGACATAGAATTATCTATTCCACTCATTGTAAAACATTGTCAACTTAAGAGATGGGTGACATGATATTTATCTATGTAATAATTCATAAATTAATCAACATTGAGTATACATGAGATGAAAAATTGTAGAAAATGAATGTGATTAACAAGGATGTCGATACTTCCCTTAAAACAGTCCAGCATCTGATTCCAAATATAATTTTTTATTCTAAAGGATTTCGAATAAGATTTAGAGATAATATCTCACACATAATATTAATAAATAGGTAATACAATTCATGTAAAAAATTATTCCCCCTTTATGAAACAATCATGTTGTACATATTATCCCACTCAATAATATGATTTTATATAATATATGTAGGTATGGAAAAGTGTGATACGATTAATTAACATCAAATATTTTTAATTTTTCTAGATTTCAAATTCACAGATTATGATTTAATATAGAAGTTTTGTCATCTAATTAACCCCCAAGGGATACACGTCGTGATTCTTCATCACAGTTGACATACTTTTATGGGAACTCCATGAATAGTTAGGTTATAGATAAATTATTTCAATGAGGAATCATGATTCATATTACAACACTCCTTGAGTAAATTTAAGTAATTTTTTAAGACATTCACATCATTATAGTTATCTATTTTCATACATCACCTTCAATTCCATGTAATGAAACAGAAAAAAATTTCGGAATAAGATAGTTTTCTCCTTTTATTATTAATTATTTGTAAAGATATGAATGAACCCATAAACACATTTATTTAATGCTCAACATTTATGAATAATGGTTTATTCTTAATCCTTTGTAGATTTCCAAGATTTTATCTTATTTTATAAGCTTTATGTTTTTATTACCTTTGGATTTATACTTATTTGGAATTAACTTTTATCCATATCTATAAATAACCATTCATTTTCTTATGCTTCATCCATCATTATTTCCATTTCCAATTTGGCCTTCCAAACAATAAGAAATTAATTTATATCTTGTAGGCCCAACATGATATTTTTGAATGGATTCAATTAGGATAGTAATTTTCTATCATCAACTACTTCTATCATAATTTCCATTTCACTAGATTATTTATTATTTGATGATCATGTTTTCACTATCCACATATTTCCTCTTTATATATGTCTTCCACAAAAACTGTCTTATTTTTCAGTCAAGTATTTATTATTACTTCAATTATAAATTTCACCCATTTGTGTTGATGTTCATAGAATTTTGGAAAAGGATCATAATTTGTTTTCTTCTCCCATAGTTTAAGAACATTTTTCTTTTTATATAAACATACTAATATGTATTCTTAGGTGTCTCAAGATTCATAATTCTCCATTTATTTCCCCAAGAATCATATTAACATTTTCCTTACTTCCTACATGGATTTATGGTCTTATTTAATCAAGAGTCCATGAATCCTGCATAGTATATTTAAACCAAAATTACACATCCTAGTGACCACTTATTTTATAATTTTAATATAAAATATTCATCCATTTAAATTTATTCTTCATGGAAAAATTGAATCCCTTCTTTTTCTATGAATTTCTCTTCTTTGTAGTAGGTATCCTCCTAACTTTATTTATTCTTCAATTAAATCTATCCCTCCTATAAACACAAATAATTGAAAAATATTTCCCAAATATGATTACCTTCCAATCCTCCTAAAAAACAATAATGCCTTATAAATATTGTTCTATTAAAATTAGATTTATTATACATGACCCTAATATATTTATGTTTTTTAAATAAATACATGTATTGTAAGTTGTTTTTTGGAAAAAGAGTTATTAACAGTGAATACATCCCCCAATGAGGACGTGGTGGGTTTTCGATCATTCTTTCTCCCTAAAAATTTTCTAAAATTTACTTTATGTCTTCTATAAAAAGGTGAAAAAACATTAGTAAAAAATTAATACAAGGGTTATATTTTTCTTTGTGAATGTAATAGATATATAATATAATAATCTTAATCCCTTCTTAAGACTATGATTCAACTTCTGAGAGGAAATATTACTACCATAAGATTCCATTGAAAACATATTTTCCTATTATTTTAGGACCTCCTAGCTTGTGTCAAATCCATGATTCTTACATTGATATTTATTTTAAGACACTTCATGTTGAGGATATCTTTCTCATCATTTAATGATCATTTTTTGGTTATATTTTTCACGAATTATCATTAGAAGTTAATATTGCCTAAATTTTTAATTCTTACAATATATTATCAAGATCTTTTACCCTGTTATATTTGATCGTTAACAAAGAATCACTGACACCAATAATTTCATAAAATCTGTGGATCTTACCTTTAAATAATTTACTAATCCCATAATTCTGAACACTTTTTTTCTACAATGATTATTTATCCATGGTATATTTATTTCAAAAATAAATATGAATCACTTAATATTTTCAAAAGGTTGATTGTGATTTTACATTTTTTTCATTTTATGAAATTATTTCCCCATATAATCTTCATTTATCACTAGTTATGCATTCTTATCCTATTGTTCCATATTCATCCAAAATATATAATTGACCAATTCTGGGGGATCATTATTTATTAAATACAAAACATCAATGTAGTGGTATTAATTATAATTATACACTTCACTACTTGATTATTTTGTAGGACACTTTACTATATATTTAATAGATAAAATGATATTTTTATTTCCTTCAATTTGTTGTGTTCCCACATTCCCATGAGGGATTTTTCTCAAATTATCAACCTCTTTTTTTGTTCTGGTATATAAGGTTTTGGAAGAAACAACAATGTTTGTATTGATAAGTATATTAATTCGATTATCCAGCTGATGAAACTCTATACATTATTCAAATATATACATTATATATTACTAATTAATAAACTAGGATAAAAACATGAAGAAATTAAGGGGAACATTCATTTTTTCTCATTCTATTTGAAGTGAATGGTATATCATTTTTTCATTTAGTGATTTATGTGGGAAATTATTATGAACAATTTAACATAATTATTATATATTTTAATCTAATTTATTTATATTAGATACTATTTATTTGTTTTGATGTTTGAATCTGATTATGCAATCCAAAATCACACTACCGCATGAAGAGTAATAAAATCACATGAGGTAGAAAAATGGAATTTTGTTATGGATTTACCCCAATGTGCGAATATAATACTTTAGGTTTTTGGGTTGATTCCATGATATAGGTCTTCACTAAATTACTCACCTGAATACATGAGGGGAGAAGAATACAACCTAGACTTTTTCGATCTTAATAGGAAAATGAATGAAAGTATCGATTAATATTATGATATTTTCCATTTTATTACATGAGAAAGTTAAATTTGATCCTTGGATAATGTGGTTATAGATATATAAAAAAATGGTGTTTTTATAAGATTTTACTGAATCTCTATAGTCTTTATATTAATATTAATTAAAAACAAGAACAATATCTCTGATATACTCCAAGATAATGTTACATTAACTAGTGATATAATTTTCATCTAAAACAGGTATTTAATTTAAAATATACGTTATAATAATTTAACATGAATATAAACCTTTTTTTTCAAAAAAAAATCATGAACATGAACTACTAATTAAATTATTAGATTTTTTAATGTGTTGTTATTACTACCATGGTTCAATATGATAGTCCTAATTTAAGTGCTGACCAATAATAATGGTTCTTGTTAGTTTTCCTCTCAAATATAGACAACTTTATCTTATTATCAGGATTTTAAAATATAGTAATATCACAAGGTATGTATTATCCCTATACTTAATAATTTTCATTTTTCATCAATGATATAATAAAATCATTGGGTATGACTTCTCCAACTTTCACCATTTTATTTTTTTTCATCCTAAACTGAAAGAATATACTCTCTTTTGAATATATTCATCCTCTACCCCTTTCCTACTTTTGATCAAGAATGTGATTTACTATCAAATTAATTATAGTCTAGAAACACACAACATTTTGATCTTATCTTCCATATACATAGAATAATGTAAATATACTTTCTATTTTTTGAATGTTGAAAATTCATAGATTTGAAGACACATGATCCTCTTGATAATTTTCCTTTTTTATTCACATTTAATCACAATTAATGAAATCATGATTTAATTTTGTATGGGACGTGATATTTAAATTCCTCAAAAAATACAAAAAATTAACATGCTTATTATATATGCTTCAAAGGATGAATATATGAAAATGAAAATTTTAATGGTATATATATTTCATAGATTTAGGGAAACAAAATATTTTTTGTGATCATAATCTATGTATTCAGATGATATTTATCCATATATATAATTATGGCACAATATTATTCTATGTGGTGTAAACATCTCCTCTCAAAACACTTATTGTTCCATAATTACCGATTAAAAGTATTTTGCTCAATTAATTGAAGAATGGATTATGAATCATTTGATTTTTTCTTATTTTGAACCAATCTTCGGAAAGTCCAAGTGTTATTTAAAATCAATATCTATTACATATCATCCTAATATAACCTCTATTAAATTTAAATATTTCCTTATTGAACCTTAAATAAAATATATATTCTTTATTTATGTATTTTTAGAATCATCATTTTAATCTGATTTATATATTTTTTATTCCGTATATATGAACTAGAAGTTTGGATTCACTCTTATGTATCACAATACATCTATGTAGTATTTAGGATTCTAAATTTTATATTTGAAAACAGTAACATATCCCTATTTGATAACAATTATTTATAAAGATACATAAATATATGTATCATGATGGGAATTAATGATTTTCCCATTTTTAGTTAATATATTCTATACTACTCATATATATAAAGAGTGGTTCAAAAAGTACTCTTACTTTTCGAGTAAATCGTTATGTGAAAAATTACATACATATTACTTTTCCAATTTATTCATATTCTTAAACTATATATTTCAATTAAATAAATAAATAAACATAAAAACATTCCTTAAATCATCTCAGGTTTTCTTCAACAACAATAAATTTTATAAATACAACATAAATAACTTTTTGAAATTTCTAAAATAATTCTAAATATCTTTAACATATTATCCAAATCTATATATCATATGATTACTCAATATTGATTACATTTTTATATATCCATAGCCTCATAAGGTCAACCTTCACACTCATACTTCTCTATCCACAATCCAATAAATATTAACTATTCATTACTATAGATTTAGTGCATGCTAATCCATATATGGATTCCCACTCATCTAGTATGAATTTCATCTTTTCCAACACTACTATATATCTTCTTCATAAAAATATAAAAATCATTACCAAATACATCTAACAAATAAAATTGAAGTTTTTATCAGATCATTCTAAGAAGTTTATATCTATATAAATTATCACCAATCATAGATTTATTTCTAGATGATCATTTTAATTATCACATGTACTGATTCTTCTTTTTTAAATATTTATATTCTTGAACTCCATATAGGAGTTGTCCTAACCTATTATAAAGGGTGGTATTTAAATATTCACCATCATTTCTATCATATTAGTTGATCTTCAATACACCACGATACTAAACAATACATATAATCTAGTTAAACTCCAAGAAGTATGTGAAACAAACAACTGCTTCATTAATCAGGCATTTCCATAATCAAACAATATAAAATTTAAAACATCATAATCATCGAACATAATGATATTATCATAATACATTGAGCCCTTATATTATAACCAAATCTATGAAAACAAAATATTCATTTCCTTTGGAATTGGGAAAAAATATAAAATCAACCAATAATATATTAGAAAATTTAATCATATCATTTAATGTAGAAGAAATATAAATTGATAGTTATCTATTTAAAACTTGACATCACTAATGTAATGTGGGAAACTTATGAAGGACATGAGATAAAAATCATAGTAAGTTGTAATAATTTATTAATGAAATATAGTTGATTTAAAAATAAATTAAATGAATGTGGGATACATGATCAAAAGAAAATGGAAGGATCAATATAAGAAAATTATGAAATCAGAAGAATTGATAATGTGGAATGAAACAAATATCATTAATCAAGACCTTATAATGGGGTGATAAGTAATTAGAGTATATAATAATAAGATATATTTATTCATTGAAACATTGAAAAAAAATAAAAAATGTCATAAGGACATGCTAATAATAAGAGAAATACAAATTTTTAATAAATATGAATAATGTAATAAAAGGATAGTTTTCACCACCATTGTGTCATAGACATTTGAGAAGACTTAATAGTAAGGAATCATAAACATATGGTAAGGATCACGACCATGTCATCATAAAGGGAAATGCTCACTGATAATCCATAATAATCATAGGATAAGGCATTACTCTAAGGAATCATAAACCTAGGCCAAATATCACCATTGAATAATATTAAATATATGGAAAATCTTCCTTTTAATTCAATAGAAAAATGGGTTATGGATTTCCATGGTGGAATCCTGAAATAATCGCATGATAAATAAATTATTACTGAATCCAGTAGAGAGATATATAACTCTATGCCTAGAAAGTATAATAGGGATATAGTAATACCTATGTTTTCTTCATGAATATGAAAACAATCAAAAATTCAAAATATAATATCATAACTACCTTGTGCAAAAAAAAGCAACCAATAAAATTATATTGCTATCATGGTAAATAAATTTCAAACAAGATAAAAATCTACATGGTTTAACACCATATAAAATTAATGGTATGTGGACTTGTAAGTAATTTCCCATGTCAATTGAATATATTTTTATCTAGTTGAACACCCTATAATAATAGATAGGAATAAAGGGTATTTATAATGTAATTTCATTGGCTAGAAGTTTATGTTTATCTATAGATGATTAGAAGATATGAATACCGAATTTATTGACAATTTTCCATATAGAGATGTTATTTCAGCCATAATTTAAATACATAAGAACATAGATAATTAATTATAGGTTTATTTTTAAATATTAATATGTATGATAAAGATATCATTCATATATATAATACATGAATTCAATAAAATGTAGAGTCTGAAATAGTATTTATTTTCATGAAAATAATTTTGAGAAAGAAATGAAATTAAATAGTATTCAACATAATAATTTCTTAGTATTTAGTCTTCTTTGAAAAAAATGGAACATTCTATTTGTAAGGAATTATAAAAATGAAAGGAAAATAATGATTATTAAAATATGTAATATAAATTATGTATTTAGAAAAAAAATCATGAAATGTGTAGAGAGTATCCTTTTTTAGAAATCACAAAAAGGGTTTTTAAATCTTTTTTTGAAATTTTCATAGACATATCATTTTTCAAATAGGGTTAAAAATTATTTTCTGGGTTATTATACTAATAAAATTTCCAAATGTTGGAAAATTAAAAATAAATAGTGTGAATGTTAATGAAACATGTGGATGATAATATTAATTCAAAAATCATACCACATATTTAGTGAAGGGTTTGAATTAAAGAAAAAAGAATAGGGGAATCATAATTTCATGCATAATTCTTGAAAAAATGAAACAATGTATAGAAAAAAGAATATAAAGATATATATGGTCATTGAGAATGTGTGTTAAAAATGGAGAATATGAAAGGTATTTTATAAAAAAATCAAATGTTAGAAATAATAAATCCATATGGGATGAGAAGAGAAGAATAGTACATTTTATTTTATGGAAAAATATAAATTTATACATTCAATACCATTGATATTAAATATATAATAAAATATAGAATACAAAGGTGGAAAAGCTAGAGATAATAAATATTTAGAAGGAATCCCACAAAACATATATTTTCTTGAATTTTACTTTCCTAACTTATTATTTAATTGATTTGAATTAATTACATAATAACCTAATAATGTTTTTAGGTTCAGTTTATTATTATGATTCATTTAAGTATATTATCATCATTAATTATTGTATAATAAGAATTAGTTTCCTTAATTCGATCATCATGAGATTGTTCTTTCCATAATTCTAAATCTACATTGAAAATGTGGTATTAGTATATTTTTTGGATAAAATAGTTCAAAATATGAAATTTATTATTCTATTGTTTTATGTACATTATATTTTTTAATTATTTAAATAGAACAAGATATTTTTATATTTCATGGATATTCCATTGAATCTTGTCACATACATTTAAAACTAACTATGAATGTTTCATATTAATTTCATTTGTATCATATATATTTTACTAATATAGATCCGTAAAAATAAAAATATATCATTAATAATTTTATATTAAAAAAATATCATTTTTTAGGGATATAAATTAAATACAAAACACTATGAACACATTTTCAATCACCTAAGTAGTAAAAACCCACAACGGATGAGTGAAATTTTTCAAAAGTGTTTTAAATAAATGTAAAACCAATTAAATATTTGAGTTTTGAATAGAAATTAATTGAAATATAATTGTTATACTATGTCTAGGTTACTTTTAAGGATTACTTATTTTAATAAACTATGTAAGAGATGAATTTAAAAGAAAAAGATATACTTTTTGAAACTTGAAATGACTTATATAAAATTATTCAATGAGATATAATTGGGGATATATTATCAATGATTACTAATAATGATTTTAAAAACATATTAATTGAATAATGTAATCAATTTAATATGATAATTAACAATTTTTATATATAGAAATTTTCAAATAAGAAATGGAAGAGAGAGAGAATTTAGAACCATTACATTTATGTAGAAAGGATTTGTGAAATTGTTTTGTTGAGAGGGATTGAGAGGTATCTCATAGATAAAATTTCAAAATAATATGAAAAAAAATTAATTATAAGAATTATTTCATATAAATTGAATATTTTATAAATAATTCATTAATATCATTAAATACATTTCGAGGATATGGAATCCCAAAACAAGAATTTTAATCAAACTCTTCAAATTGAACCAAAAGACTTCAAATTAATGGATGTTTGATTCCCCGTGGGACTAAGTACATAGATACTGGATAATATTTATGTATATGGTATTTTAAACAAGAATGGATGGAATTTTGAGGTAATTTTTAAGGGGTACATATTTTTAGGGGTATTTATATTGCCAAGGGGAAGGGGTATTCTAGAACAAAATATTGATTATTTTTTAATTTTGAAAAATACTACAATTTTTTTTGGTTATCATGCATTTTATTAGTCATTTATTAAAATAAGAATATTTTATTGACCTTAAAATCGATCCAAAACCAGTTAGAATTTGATAATTAATATTTAAAAAGAAATTATATAATATAGTTCTTTATTATAAAAAAATATCATGTTGGATTAAAAACATTAAATATTTGTTTATAAATCCAAATTATTATTTTTTAATCAATTATTTCACTCCAAAATTTTTTAGGTTGAGATAAATACATTATTCAATTTAAGGACATATTTATATCATTATGATATTTTATGACTAATAGTATTTTGAAAAAAATAAATTTTTACTATTCATTAAAAACAAAAATTAATTTGTTAAGAAAAAAATTCTCCAAAATCTTATATCCACATGTAAATTTAAAATATCTTATACATTAAATTATTTTAAAATTATAAATATGGGATATTGGGCATTTAAATAATATCATATATTTCATATAAACATTATTTAGATTTTTTTTGAGAAAATACTTTTCTGATTATTATTTTTCCATAATTATAATATTTTTGATAATTAATTATTTATACATTTCAAACAAATATAGTAAAAAAAATTATATTGTACATTACATTAATCTATCTATTAATTCAATTTTTATTTATTTATTTTAAAATGAAAATATTTATACATTATAGCTAAATTTCCAAGTTAATCACAATATTACTAATATAATGACTACTTTATCCAAATGGAATGTGAATTGTATTTTAGTAAGACACTATATATATAAATATGAGAAATTATATATTAACATAAATATATAAATGAAATATTATTTTTTATTTTTGGATAAAAATGATATTGAAAGTTTTATAAGGAAATTTTTATATTAAAAAAACATGTAAATATAATTTTTTGAAAATAAATTATAGATTAAATAAAAAATTCCATAAATATAAAATTCATGATAAAATATTAATTTAGTTTAATAATGACATTTCAGTAGTTATATTTTCATACTATACACAAAAAATGTCATATAGAATTACATTAAATGGTTATATGTAACAATTTTTATACTTTGAGAACATGTACAATATTTTTTTTAAATTAAATTAAAATTAAAATTTGTTATTTAAATGATGAAATAAAGGTAAATTTATTAATATTTTTTTTTTGATTTTTTTAAAAATGACGTCTAATAATTTCTTATATAATAAAATTTATTTAATCAACCAATTTTTTTAGATATGAATTATTTGTAATTTCCATTATAGATGTATTAATATTTTTAAGGAATTTGGGTAATGGAAAATGATTTTGATGTTAAATATGTTTAAGAAATATTTTTTCCAAAATTTAAAAAAAATAAACAAATGAATTTCTATTTACATATTTAATTCAAAAATAATGATTTATATTGATATTCCTGGGAAATATAAAATATTTTATTCTTCCCTATAAAGAAATATTATAATTTTATTTATAATATGTAATAAACATTTATTAATGTTTTCCCTTTATTCATCACAAGAGACCTTGCAAAACCAAATTTTTTATTATATTTTATTTGTTGTATGGTCACAATATGAAATTATATAAATAAATTCAAAATGATAACCTTATATTGATAATATATCCTCAATTTATACAAAAAATTGAGAAAAAGTTTATCTATCTAAGTCACTACACCAAAATTTCGACAATATTAATTCTATAAAATAAAAACTGCTAATATGATAATAACCAAGGTTCCATTGAAATTCATTTCCAGATTTAGTTCTAAAATTACATACAATAAAATTAAAACAAAATCCTATAAATGAATGTTGAATGGTATTGAAATAAAGCTATCAAATAAATAATCATCCTATATTATTTGATAAAATTTGATCAAATAAATTACCAAAAACCATTTAATAACTCATCATAATCTCTTTAATACAATCAATTACCCCTTTAAATGTGGAATTTTAGTAAATGAGTGAGATCAATCGCATAATAAGGGGTAAATATTAAACAATGAGACATAGTTATATTACTATTTGATCATAAGAAAAATATTATATATGATCATAGAAAAATAATTTGATTAAAAAATAAGATCAAGAAATTATAAGACATGAAAATTAGCCATGATATAAAAATCATAAATTGTGGTATCAAAATGGGAAAAAATTCCATTAGATTCTATAACCAAGAGATTGAATATTTTGTAGAAATGTGGAATAGAATACAAGACATCACGAGAGCATGGTAATCAGATGAAACATAAAAATATGGAACTAACAGTATTCATGTCAACAAACGAAAATTATCTCCATCAAGTAATCCTGAAAATAAATGTTAGGGACCACAAAAGAGGTATCATAAACATAATCCAAGGATTTCCTCCAAGACATTATAAGCATAACCCAAGTCTCATCAACAAGGAATGAAAAAAAAATTCAATGGTCTACAACTAATGAGTAATAAACAAAGTCCAAGGACCAAAATAATGGAATCATAATCATAATAGAACTCTCAATGTAATAGAATCGTAACATGATATAGTCAGATATAAATTACTTCCCAATTCATTTTATGGCTATATTACTCCAGTAATAATTTTATTAATAGTAATATATCAGTATTTATGTATAAGGGCTCATATCATGATCAACTATTAATTACATGATTTAGGATAAGGGATTTAGTTTCTTACATTTCTATGATCTTTTAATTTTATAGTTTTAGAGAATTATGGAAAACCAGTACATAACATATGGATGACTAAAACATAGTGTCCCTTTTTTTGATTCTTATGTTAACACTAAAGTTTCATTCATAACACACATGATTAATTCAAGGTAAATTATATTATTTAGGGATATACTTAAAAATAATTTAAAATTATATTTAATCATTGTGAAGAACATCTAAAAATGATAGAGAGAAAACAAATATTTCTATAAGGGATTTAAAAATAATGGAATCTAACTAGGCATGTATAAATATTGAAATTCATTAATATAATTACCATTATAAGAACATTAATCAATTAAATAAAACAAATACAAATGAGAAAAATGATCATTTTATCAGTGAACACCTTTGAAACCCATTATCATTAGAGAAAATTGATGTTGGAAATATAATGAACATAATAACAAAAAAAATTATTCATTGAAAAACTAGTCATTCACCTTTCCAATCTTATAAAAAATATTTTCTTCATGAAATCAAATTATTACCACAAAAGCATTATCCAACAAAATATTTTTTCCTTCGGTATTATATTCAGAATTCATGTTCACTTAGGTTCATCTTGTTTCAAATTTAAATAAAGACTATATATTTCTATCAGATAAACCCACATGTTTATCTCCAATATTTTTAACCCTCAATGGCTATAAATTATATAATTCATTGAATATCTATGTCAGGTTCAACACTCATCAGGAGCTATATAAGTATCACTATTTATCATATATAATGAATAAACATCACTAAATAAAAAAGAAAATTTGTTTTACTAAATATTTTCATCATGAAACCATTAGGAAAATAATTAGAACCTCTATGTAATGAACATTCAATTTTTGAAAAAATATGGGTAAATATATATTTATTTAGAAAGCATATTTTGTGTAATATTCTTATAATAACTGGAATATGATCATCAATTAGAATCCTTGATTAATCATAGAGTTATTTAAAAAAAATAATGGCTCTAACATCCTGAAATGGTGGTCAATCATTATATTTTAAAAACAATTCTTTTTCACTTCTATTAAATGTCAAAATGATCCTTATGATAAATGTAAAAATGAATCATTCAAAATATTTTATATACAGTAAAAATGTATTTAAAAATTAAAATTTAGAAATATTTTTTGATTAAATTTGAGAATTATTTCAATATTATTAATAACATGTATATGGGGGAGAAAGAGATTAAAAATTACATTAAATTATGGTTTTAAAGAAAAATCAATTACCAGTTTGGTAACATTTGAATAAAAAACATATTGTAGGGAGAACATAAAAAGGATATTTAAATGTAGTTAGTTTTAGTAAATTAATGATTGAAAATTCTAGAGGGAAGTATATAGATGAAACATGTAACACCCCACGATTTCATAGTATGTTATTTTTCTTCAATGTAATTCAACAACTTGGGTTGCACGCAACTCCGAGTTTGAGCACACGACAACGTACCAAACTATCCATTCAAAAAGAGGTTATGAATATTACTAACTGAATTTGAAATCCTATAAACTCTATATAATTTTTACATCCATATTATGTCATTATTAGACATAATTTAAGAATAAATTTATTTTTTCAGATAAAAGAAGTATTTTTTAAAAATTGCAATTTTACTACCTTTTAATAGAGAACCCTTTTTAAAACCAATAGATGAAACTTTTATATATTAAATGAAATTAAATTAAATTCATCTTTAATTGTGGGACTTAAAATATTAGTTCAAATAAATTTTTGGTACTTTTCTGATAACTTTCATATTTTGATGAATAGTGAAAAATAATATATTTTAATTGAAAACACCTTTATTAATCGATATAATTTATAAGGATAAATTATATATTTGAATGGTTTAGAAGTGTAATTGGATTATATTTTTATCTTCTAATACAATGTAGTTCAGTATAAGTAATTTTACATTCAAATTTGACATAAACAAATGTAAATCTTTTGGTAGTTTTTACTTTTTAAAAACCCGCTTTTTGGTTTTGACAATTGGAATTAATTTCAAATTAATAAATGAAACTTCAAAGTTTTGAATTTGGTAAAATAGACTTCATTTTTTAATTTGGAATATCAACAATTTCTTAGGGTAATTTTTTTCTGAAAACATTCAACTTCTGATGAATAGTGAAACACTATGTAGTTATTTAAAACTAAAATTTTGTTTAAATAATTAGTTATTTTAAAGAAATTTATTTTAGGTCAAAATAGATACACAATACCTATATATTGTCAACATAATTCATTGTAGTAATTTTATAATATGTGTAGATATATGACATTTTATGGAACATTTTTTCGTCTTTTACCCACCTTCTATGAGCACTTACAAATTTACGTAAAACATAATTTTACCGCTTCTATGATTTGAATTTGAAAACAAAAGAGACATGGTTGACATAATTATGTATAATATGGTTCTATAAATGAAAATATTTTTTTGGTGAATAGTAACTATTGACTTTTATTTACCACGATTAAAAGTAAATTTGGTAATTAAGGGTAAAACATGATAACAAAATTATCTTAAAACATGTCATAATTCTATTGTATAAGTATAATTCAACCTAAAATAATCTTAGGAATAAAATATAATCATTTTTTAACCACTTGTATTAGATTTGGAAAATTATTATTATTTTATTTAAAGAAGAGTTAAAAGAGTTAAATTCAATGTTTAATAACCAAACCATTTTTAATATATGGATACACAAAATATAGATTATACTATAAATATTCCTCATAAAGATAATAAAATTTAATACATAATGGTATTTTATTTAAAAAAATTAGACATTAAATAATTTATTTTATTTAGTTCACAATGATTATGTAGTAATTACCTTATTAATGGAATTTTAAAATAATTGATATTATAAATATTCATACAAATGAAAATTGAGACTTGTGATGAATTAAAATAATTTTCTATATTACTAATGAATTTTATGGTTGGTTAAACAAATGTTGTTCGAAGTGATAAAGTTTTTATGGCTTTCAAAAAAATCAAATACTAAATAGTTACAAAATTTATGTAATTCAGTTTTTAAAACAAATATTATATTATTAATTAATATAATATTCTTATAAATATAAGGATATTACAATGTCCTTATATAAGGTTATATATATTAATACTAAACCACATGGGTTTCTCTTGGCTCGTTATATTATTTTCATTAACCATATAATATAAAAATACAAAGAGACTTTGTAAATTAAAAACTATTTAACTAAGAGTTAAATATAAATGATAAGTTTAATATGATAACCTAAACATGCCTAAAACATATTGGTTGAGAGGTTTTTGACCCATCACCACCATATCCATTAAATGATTAATTTTTAAGCCATTAGAAACCGAAAATGATTTTATTATAAAATAATATTTAATGCTTTTCCAAAAGTGACCATCACCTCTCTTATGAAAGGAAAATTCCCCTTATCTTAATTTCACACACCAATGCCTTTTGGATCGGCCAAACCCTGCCCAAATATCCTCCCACCATTCCTCCCTTCATCCTAGAGGTCATTCTTTGGTCAGAAAGGCAACTTAAAGATCCCTTTTGATCAAATAAAAAGAAAGAACCCGAAGAAAAGGTAAATATTTCATCACCTCTTTCAAGTTCATTTCTTCTTCCACATCTTCTATATTTGTTGTTTCCATTCTAAAATAATTACTCCAGAATCTTCTATATACTGTGATGTTTTTATAAAAATGGTACAACCATATTCATTATTCTATCCATCCTATAAATGAAAAAGTCATCATACGTGCGTACGTATGGATTACCGTCTCCACGTCGTGGTGTAGGTTGTTATTCAAACACTTAATTATTTGAATGGGTATAATAATGATTTTAAGTGATGTAAATAATAAATGTAACATGTTAATAATTCTGTATATATGATATAACATCCAATTACATTCTATTTCTCCATCAATATAATGATATTTTTGCTCGTGTGTAAGTACGCATTACCGTCTCAACAATGCGATGAGATTAATTTCCACATTCCTTTTAATATGATAAAAAAATGGAAATAAAGTTTATGCGTAGGTACGGCGTACCATCTCCATAATTTTTTTTATCCAATTCATATATATGTCTACTATACATATTTATGTTCTAAATATATATTATATATAAATCATGTTTTATATTCTTTAATTATTTAAATCATGATCTATGTGATACAATAAATAGTGACAAGTTAAAGCACGTACGATAAAGAAAGCGATTATTACCCGAATTGATAATTTGACATGGATATTAATATTAAATGGGTAATATAATGTCATAAATGAATAATTTATGATATCATAAATATTAATATAGTTCTTGTATAATTTAATAACATACTACGATCTTTATAGAGGAGGTTAAACATACCCTAGACTAAAGGAATATACAAGGTAAGGGTTAATTTCACAATCTCATTATTATCTGAGGTTTTTTTTATGTAATTATCTACTGGGACATATTTATTATCCATGTCCATGTCTTGTAAAAGAGTTTTCAAAGGGATTATTTTAAGGGATCTTTTTTTACTAAAACATCATTTTATATGTTTAAATGATTTATTCTTCTAATCCTTTCTCATTAATTACCATGTTTTCCAAATGGTTTTAATGGTTTATTTATAGGGACATGAATGTTTTAAAATGATAATTCCATTAAAAAGTTTCAAAGTAGTATATGACACTTTGACTAAAAAATATCTTTTAAATGATATCATTTATAAATTGTTTGACTTTTAAAATAATTTCATGAGAAAGTGTTATTTTTATCAAAGAGTTTTACAAATCATTGTAATCTATGTCTGCATCCTTTGATGGATTTTAAACCTATAAGAAGATGATTTATTATGATAAAAATAATCCATATTGAATTGAAGGTTTAGTGATATGTTTGACTGTGTATGTTTTATTTTTATACTATTCAGGGTTTATAGATAAAGTATTGACATTTCATATGCTAGTTTTAATACGAATGTTTATGTTATGTTCCATAATTTTCATATGAGGAATACATTGGACATAGTAAGTGATGGGAGGAGACCACTATAGATTCTGGATGAATCGGTAGGTCTCATGAGACAAACTAGTGTCTTGTCAGAAGGCCTTGACAATGTCTTATTTCTAGTCTTGGCACAAGGTCGTGACTATGTGGTTATGAAGTCTAGCATTATGAATTCCATCATTTTGATATTGGCTATTGATATTGAATGTGATTATTAGACATAGAATATCAATTTGAATAAGTAAATGGAATTATTTGATTTATCTTTTCCTTATTATTCTGAATTTTATGTTTAAAAGGCTTTTGTTTTAGTTTATACATTTCTTTAAATGAATATGCTTATTAGTGAACGTTTCAACTATATTTCTATCATTACTAAGCATTTGATCTAACCCATTTCTTATGTTTTATTTTCCCAGGATTCTAAGATGTGTATAATGATTGATAAGATGGTTTAAGAAAGGGGATTAATGGTGTTTTCAGAGGATCATTTACGCTTCCTTTTATTTTATAATGTTCAATGTAACACTCATGTATGTATTCTATTTTCCAAGACTTTTAAATAGATCGGT
Organism: Viscum album; assembly: GCA_963277665.1. Classification (NCBI taxonomy): domain Eukaryota; kingdom Viridiplantae; phylum Streptophyta; class Magnoliopsida; order Santalales; family Viscaceae; genus Viscum; species Viscum album. Next base: position 1,265,886,107 of record OY728165.1, on the reverse strand, counting down.
CTTTTGAGAATTTATTCCTTGTAATCATGCCAATTTATTAAAATAATGCAACGATTCTGGGATTATGGGGTTGGGGCATTACAGTTGGTATCAGAAGAAGTATACCAACAACCTTGGAAATAGATTTTTATAAACTCTGATTAGAGAACATTACCCTAAGATAAACATTGCGGATTAGAATAGAAGAACATCTTTAAATTTTGGTAATGTAGGGATTTTGTGAGTTTTCAAAGCAATGCATCCCTTTATGGATACGAGCAGTTTGAGGTGGCTCTAGAAAATATATACCTAGGGGTAAAACCCAAAAACACAGCTTTGAGATATACTTCAACGAGAACTGGTGCATGACAACTGGCCTTACTGCACTCTTGGTTATGACAGTCTCAGGAGATATAGTTAGGATAATTCAAATTTTCATTACAATAGATTATGAAGGATTTTGTAGTAAATACTTCCTCAAAGAATTTTTATTATTATTATTGATTATATAAATAATCTTTTCTATTTATGTTAGGTATTTTACTAGTTTGTAATTATGCCTATAGATTCATAAAACAAACATAGTGTATACCATTATTTAGAAATGGTACCCATTAGATGGAATGATAACTCCAATAATACGCATGATCCAAAGAGTAAGAAGGATCATATATTTCATGTTATTAATCCAACAGTTTGAAAGGAAACAATCTCCCATGTATTATCATTATATAAAGAAATAGTATCATGTGTTAATATGATAAGTAAAGAATTCTATGAGTCCTATGGCTTCGATGGGAAGTGAGAGAAGAAAAGAAAGGTTGAGACAATGATGTATAAAAGGAAGAGGGGAAGCAGGATTTCACCATATGTGATAACTGTGGAAATAATCACCTTGGAAATTCTTGAGGGGAATGAGAGTTTGTTATAAGTGTGGAAAAAGGGACACCAAGTACGTGATTTCAAGGGTATGAAATAGGTTTCAAAGGTACAATGCTTCATCTGCACGGAGTTGAGACACTACACAAATCAATGTCCAAATCATCATAGTATGCCCCAAATGATGCTATTAGATAATAACCATGTTATGATACTACCACAGATGAAGATGAATGACTAGTGTTATTACATTTTTATATAATTATTATTTCATTTTATTGTTGTATCAATGATGTTATGGTTATATTAATTAGCAAAATAAATAAGTATTGTTCTTTAGTACTATTTGATTAAGGATTTGAGATTATGTGGTAATAAGAAATGTGATTCAATAGCAAGTGAAATTTTTTGGAAAATATATGGTTCCAGGAAAGTTAAACCTTAAAATTTTCATGATACTGATGGAGTGATTTCAGAATAATATTTGGTTGATTTGGATAAATTATATTGAATATTTTTGACTACCTTAGAACTGATTAATGGTCTGTATATTCCATCATTGTTGGAGTTTACAACATTTTGGGATATAAGGAGTATATCCAGTATCCTAAAAGGAATAAGGGAGCATTAATGTAATAAATAAGGTTATATTACAATCTTTGGTGTTACAATGTTTTAATATAATACATGAAAAAGGTATTCACATGTTATTACATGAAAAAGTGTATCTTGATTGTGATTACCGTCTATAAAAATTTTGGACTGTGAGTTTGGGAAGAAGTATTTTGGATATGTCTAAAGGTTTGAAATGGTTAATCTTGACATTGGATACTATTATTAAGGTTAAATCATTTCTTAAGATTATTTTTTGATTGTCATAAAAAGGACAACTTGGAGGTCGGGAAATAACCGGTCGCATTTGGGAAGGCTGTGAGACTTGAACCCGCAACCAAAGAATGACAAGGGTGCATCACCAACCACTGGATTACGTGATGTCCTAGTATTTATAATTTAGTTTTTTAAATATTCTGACAAATGAATTATAAATACATTATTTTTGTAACCCTATAATATTAGGTTAAATAGAATATTTATATGTTCTATTATCTTTTAGAGTGAAAGATGATTTTATGGTAGGAATTAGTTAAAGGATGAAACTCTACATATCAAGTATAAATTTTTTTCACTTTTTATATGATGAATTTAATTTTTAAACATTACTGTAGATATCTTAAAACAAAAAATTTGTTATCCTAATACCTTATGTTTTGTTTAACTGATGATATTTTAAATCATCATAGATTGATAGCTTTGAGGCCCTCAATTGTACACTTGTTTGTGATTGATGACATAAATCAATCCTTATAAATATTTTCATTTTCCTCTAATTATGTGTCTCTAATTTACACCAATTTTCTCATAATCAATATCATAATTTGGTGGTGAGTTTTTCATTTCCTTTTCCCTCTAATTAAGACTTAATTTTATTAACCCAATTTCCGATATGGGTTTTCCACAAAGGTATTTTTCAATTTTTAACCATATATTTTCAAAGAACAATTTAAAATTCCGAGGATGAAATTTATTTAAAGATGGGAGAATGTAACACCCCATGATTTCATAGTATGTTATTTCTTCCTAGTAATTCAATAACTTGTGCTATACGCAAAACCGAGTTCGAGCGTACCACAACTTATCAAACTAGCTATTCAAAATTCAGTTATGAATTCTATTAACTGTAGTTTGAATCTTATATACTTTATATAATTTGAAAATACATATTATGTTTTTCATAGACATAATATAAGACCAAATTCATTTTTTCTTATAAAGGAAGTATTTTTAAAAAGAATGCAATTTTACCGCCTTTTTATGGAGAACCATTTTTAAAACCAATATTTGACACTTTTATATTTTTAATTTAATGAAATTAAATCCATCATTATAATTAGGACATAAAAAATTAATTAGGATAAATTTTTGTTACTTTTATGATAACTTTCATATTTTGATTTATAGTGAAAATTACTATATTTAAATTAAAAATAACTTTTTTAATAAAAATAATTTATAGTGATAAATTATGAATTTGAATGGTTTGGAAGTACAATTAGATTATATTTTTCATTTAATAAAATTTAGGTCATTATAAGTAATTTCACATTTAAATTTGACGTAAACACATGTCAATCTTTTGATAGTTTTTACTTTTAAAAAAACTGCATTTTGGTTTTGACAACGTGAATTAATTTTAAATTAATAAATTAAACTTCTATGTTTTTAATTCTGTAAAATATACTTAATTTTTTAATTTGAAATATCAAAATTGGCTTCGGGTAATTTTTTTTTATTTTTCTGAAAACATTCAATTTTTGACGAATAGTAAAAAACACAGCGTTAATTTTAAAAACTGAGTTTTTATTAAATAATTACTTATTTTATTTTAATTTATTTTAGGTCAAAATAGATACCTTATACCTATATATTTTCAAAACAATTCATTGGAGTCATTTTATAATAAGTTTAGATATATAAAATTTATCGAAAATTTTACCGTCTTTTACCCACCTTCTAGGAGCATTTACAAATTTGCGTAAAACATAACTTTACCACTTCTGTGAGTTGAATTTCAAAAATCCAAAAAGGAAAGGTTGACATAAGTATGTAAAATATGGTTCAATAAATGGAAATAATTTTTTTGAATAGTAACTTTTGACTTTTATTTACCATGGTTAAAAGTAAATAAGGAAAATAAGGGTAAAAATTATATTATAAATACTCTAAAACTTATCCTAATTCTACTGGGTTAGTATAATTAGATCAAAAACAACCTCATGAATAAAATATGACCCCTTTGGTCCACTTGTGAAATATTATAACATTTATTATTATTTTATATAAATAAGAGATAAAAGTGTTAAATTCAAAGTTTAATAACTAAAACATCTTTAATTTTGGGATATACATAAGATAAATTTGACATTAAATATTCATTAAAAATCTATTAAAATTTCATACATAGTGGTATTTTATTTATAATTTTTAGAAATTAAATATTGTAATTTATTTATAACACAATGATGATGTAATAATTTTTTTATTAATGAAATGTTAAAATAATTGATATTATAAATATCCAAATAAATGTAAATTGAGACTTCTGATGAATTATACTAATTTTCTAGGTTACTATGACATGTTAGTGTTGGTTAAATAATTTTATAGGTTACTATGTCATGTTAGGGTTGGCTCGGCCAAACCCTACCCAAATATCCTCCCAACTTTTCTTGCTTCATCCTAGAGGTCATACATTCATCAGAAAGCCAACTTAAGGAGCCCTTTTGATCAAATCAAAATGAAGAACCCGAAAAATAAGTTAATATTTTATCACTTCTTTCAAGTTCTTTTCTTCTTCCACTTTCTCTTTCTTTGTTGTTTCCATTATAAAATAATAAATCCAGTATATTTTATATACTATGATGTTTTTATAAAAATTTTACATCTATATTCATTAGTCTATCCATCCTATAAATGAAAAAGTCACCATACGTGCATACGTACAGATTACCGTCTCCACATCATTGTGTAGTTTGTTATTCCAACGCTTAATTATTTGGATGGGTATAACAATGAGTATGTCTGGTGTAAATAATAAATATAACATGTTAATGATTCTTTATATATGATATACCATCCAATTACTTACGATTTCACCTTCAATATAATTATATTGTAACACATGCATACCAACGGATTACCGTCTGCACAATGCGATGAGATTCATTTCCACATTCAGCAATCAATGATGTTTATAATAGCATATATCATTAATAATCATGTATTATATGACATAATAGTGATACTGGATATATATATATATATATATGTACTTACATATATCTTATTCACATAGTTTCTTTCAATACGATATAAAAACGGAAATAACATTTATTTGTACGTTCGACCTACCAGTTTAATAAACAGTTTTTTCTCTTTTATATATATGTATATTATAAATATTCATATTACAAAAATATATGATATATAAATCATGTTTTATATTCTGGAAGTATTTAAATCATGATCTAAGTGAAACAATCATGAGTAACAAGTTAAAACACGTATGATAGAGAATGAAATTATTACCTGAAATGTAAATTTAACATGGATATTATTATAAAATGGGGAGTATAAAGTCATAAATGGATCATGTATTATATCATAAATATTAATATGGTTCTATTATAATTTATTAACATACCAAGGTCATTATAGGGGAGGTTAAACATACCCTCGACTAAAGGAAAGTACAAGGTAAGAGTTAATTTCAGAATATCTTTATTATCCGAGATTGTTTTTATGTAAGTATCTACTGGGATATATTTATTATCCATGTCCATGTTTCATAAAATAGTTTTAAATGGGATTCATTTAATGTAATTTTTTTACTAAAACATCATTTTATATGTTTTAGTGATTTATTCTTATAAACCTTTCTCATTAATGTCCAAGTTTTCAAAATGGATTTAAGGATTTATTTATATGAACATATATGTTTTAAAATGTTTATTCCTTTAAAATGTTTCAAAGAGGTATAGAACACTTTTATTCAAAAATATCTTTTAATTGACTTCCTTAGTAATTTTTGTGACTTTTTAAATTATTTCATTAAAAAAGGGTTATTCCTCCCAAAGAGTTTTACAAATAATTTTCATCTATGTCAGAATCCTTTGTTGGATTTTAAACTTGTTTGATGTTGATTTATTATGATAGAAATATTCCATATTATATTGATCGTTTTGTGAAATTTTTTACTATGGATGTGTTATTTTTATAACATTCATGGTTTATGGATAAAATATTAAAATTTTATATGCTAGTTTTGATATGAATGTTTATGTTATGTTTCATCATTTTCATATGAGTAATTCATTGGACATATTAAGTGATGGGTGGTTCCCGCTATAGCTTCTTGATGCATCGGTAGGTCTCATTATACAAACTAGTGTCTTGGAAAAATTCCTTGAAAAAATATTATTTGTAGTCTTGGAACAAGGTCGTGACTATGTGGTTATAAATTCTGGAATTATTCATTCCATTATTATGAAATTGGATATTCATATTGCATGTAATTATTCGACTAGTATATTATCAATGTGAATAAGTAAAATACAATACCTGATTTATCATTGTCATTTTATTCTGAAGTTTATGTTTAAAAGGCTTTTGTTTTAGTTTTATACATTTATTTAAATGTCTATGCTTATTTGTGAAATTTTCCACTATATTGTTATCCTCAATGAGAATTTGAGCTCACCCCTTTCTTATGTTTTATTTTTCAAGGATTACAATAAGTGTATCATGATTGATAAGAAGTGTTAAGCTAGAGGATTAATGGCGTTTTCAAAGGATCATTTATTTTGTGTTTTATTTTATAATATGTAATGTAACGTTCGTGTATGTAATCTATTTTCCAAGAATGAAAACTAGATCAGTATTTCAGGACTTGATTCCTTGTCATCATGCTAATTTATTAATACAATGCACCGAACTTGGGCTTCTGGGGTCGGGGCATTATAGTTGGTATTTGAGGAAGTTTAGAAATATCCATGGAAATAGATTTATATTAATTCTGATTAAAGAACATTACCCTAAGATAATATCTGAGGATTATTATAGAAGAACTTCATATAATTTGGGTACTTTATAGATTTTTTGAGTTATCAAAAAATACATCCATATCTGGATATTAGTAGGTAGAGGTGGAACTGTCACATATGTACCTAGGGGTAAAACCCAAAAACATCATTTTAAGATAGACTCAAATTGGAACTGGTTCACGACAACAGGCCATGTGGCACTCTTGGTTATGACAAGCCTGGGATATATGGTTAGAATAATTCAAATTTTCATTACAATCCATTATGAAGGATTTATGAGTAAATACTCCTCCAAAGAAAAAATTTTATGATTATTGATTATATGCATAATATTTTCAGTTTACGTTAGGTATTTTACTTGTTTGGAATTATGAATTGTGATTCATAAAACTAACCGAGTGTATGCCCTTGTTAGGAAATGGTTCCTAGTAGATGGAATAAGAACTCCAACAATACACATGATCCAATGGGTAAGTAGGACCATATATTACATGGTATTAAGACAACATTTTCAATGGAAATAGTCTCCCATGAATTATCATCATATGAAGAAATAATATCATGTGTTAATAAGATAAGTAAAGAATTATTTGATTCCTAGGTAATTGAAGGGAAGCTTGAGAAAAAAGTGAAGGTAGAGAGAAATATGGATAAACGGAAGAGGGGAAAGAAGGATTTCCCATATGTGATAATTGTGGAAATAATCACCTTGGTAATTTTTGGAAGGGAATGAGTGTTTTGTTATAAGTGTGGAAAAAAGGACACCATGTACGTGATTTCAAGGGTAAGAAAAAGGTTTCAAAGGTAAAATGCTTCATCTGCAAGGAGTTGGGACACTGTGCGAATCAATGTCCAAATCATCAGAGTATGCCCCAAATGATGCTATTGGATAATAATCAAGTAATGATACTACCACAGATGAAGATGAATGACTAGTTTTGTTACGTTTTAATTAAAGATTTATTTCTTTTGAGTGTTTTATCAAGGATTTACTAGTTATATTAATACGAAAATAAATATGTATTATACTGCAGTACTTTTTGATTGAAGATTTAAGATTTTATGGGACTAATAAATGTGACTCAATAGAAAGTTAAACTTTTTGGAAAATTCATGGTTGAAGGAAAGATAAACCATAATATGTTCCTAATACTGATGTAGTGATTTTGGAATAAGATATAGTTGATTTGGATAAATTATATTGGATATTCTTGACTAACTTGAAACAGATTAATGGTTGGTATATTCCATGATTGTTGGAGTTTACAACATTTTTAGATATAATGAGTATATCCAGTATTATATAAGGAATAAGGGATCATTAATATAATCAATATGTTTTTATGGTAATTCCATGTTTAACCGTGTTCTAAAATAATACATGATGATGGTATTAACATGTTATTATGTGGAAAAAAGTTCATCATTATGTTTACATTCCTTATAAATTTTGACATGTGAGTTTGGATAGAAGTATTTTGGATAATTCTAGAAGATGGAATCTATTAATCTTTTCATTGGATACTATTTTTAAGGTCAAATCATTTCTTAATATAAATTTTGAATTTTCAAAAAAATAACAACTTTGAAGATGGGTGGTAACCCGTCACGTCCGGCAATGCCACGAGACTTGAACCGACAACAGAAGAGCGACAATAGTGCATCCCCTACCACTGGCCTACGTGATGGCCGAGTTTGTATAATGTTGTTTTTTTAAATAGACTAAAAAATTAATTATAAATTAATTATTTTTGTAACCCTATAAGATTATGATAAATATAATATTTTTATGTTCTATTATCTTTTAGGGTGAAAGATGATTTTGTGGTAGGAATTAGTTGAAGGATTAAACTCTACTTATAATGTATATTTTTTTACTATTATTCTATGAAGACATTAATTCTTAAACTTTAGGTAAGAGATCTTAAAACCAAAAATGTGTAATCTTAATAGCTTCTGTTTTTCTGAACAGATGATATTTTAAATCTTCATATATCGATGGTTTTGAGGCCCTCAATTGTACAATTGTTTGTGATTGATGACATCAATCACTCCCTATAAAAATTTACTTTTTTCCACCAATTATTTTTCTCTAATTTCAACCATTTTTCTTATAATCGAGCTCATAATTTTTTGGTGAATTTTTCATTTCCCTTTCTCTCTTATTAAGACTAAATTTTATTAACCCAATTTGTGTTGTGGGTTTTCCACAAAGTTATTTTTCTATTTTTAACCATTTATTTTTGAGGAAAAATGTCAAAATGAAAGGACACAATTAATTGAAGGAGGGTAGAATGTAACACCCTAATATTTCATAGTGGTTTTTTTCTTCAAAGTAATTTAATAACTGGTAGTACAAGCAACACCGAGTTCGAGCACACCACAACTTACCAAACTAGAAGTTCAAAAGGTGATTATGAATAGTATTAACTGTAGTTTGAATCTATTATAATATATATAATTTTAACATCCATATTATGTGTTTCTTATACATAATATAATAACAAATTCATTTTATCAGATAAAAGATGTATTTTTCCAAAAAATACAATTTTACAACCTTTTAAGGTAGAACACTTTTTAAAACCAATATTTGACACTTTTACATATTAAATTTAATGAATGTAAATTCATCTTTAGAAGAGGGACATAAAAATTTCATTTGTATTTTTTTTACTTTGCTGATAAAATTCATATTTTAATGAATAGTGAAAAATAATATATTTTATTTGAAAATAACTTTTTTAATTGAAATAATTTATAGTTATATATTATTCATTTTAATGGTTTGTAAGTATAATTATATTATATTTTTATCATTTAATACAATGTAGTTCATTATAAGTAATGTCACATTTGAATTAGACATAAACACGTGTCAATATTTTGAAAGTTTTTACTTTTTTAAAAGCTGCTAATTGGTTTTGACCAGGAGAATTAATTTTAAACTAATAAATGAAACTTCTATTTTTTAATATTGGTAATATAGACTTAATTTTTGAATTCGAAAAATCAAAATTATCTTTGGGTAAATTTTTTGTATTTTTATGAAAACTTTCAATTTTTTATAAATAGTTAAAAACACAACGTTATTATTTAAAACTGAATTTTTATTTAAATAATTAGTTATTTTATTTATATTTATTTTATGTCAAAATAGATACATAATAATAATAAAATTTCAACATAATTTATTGGAGTAATTTTATAATTAGTTTAGATATATAAAATTTTATCGAACATTTTACCATCTTTTACCAACCTTCTAGAAGCATTTAAAAATTTTCATAAAACAAAATTATACCACTTTTTTTGAGTTGAATTTAAAAAATCCAAGAGACATTTTTAACATCAGTAATTAAAATATGGTTCAATAAATGAAAATAAATTTGTGTGCATAGTATCTTTTGACTTTTATTTACCACGATTAAAAATAAATAGGGTAATTAATGGTAAAAAATGACATCACAATTGTCCTAATTCAATTGGAGAAGTAATGTTAGACAAAAAAAACCTTAGGAATAAAATATGACCCCCTTTGGTCCAATTGGATTAGATGAGGAGATTTATTATTATTTTATTTAAAGAAGAGTTAAAAGAATTAAATTCAATGTTTAATAAATAATCCATTCTTAATATAGGGATATACATATGATAAATTCGACTATAAATATTCAGTTTAAAATAAAATATAAATTCCAAAATTAGGGTTTTTATTTATAATTTTTAGAAATTAAATAATTTAGTTTAGACATGACACAATGATGATGCCGTAATTACCTTATTAATGACATATTAAAATAATTAATATTATAAATATCTAAATAAATGTAAATTGATACTTATGATTAATTAAAATAATTTCTTTGGTTACTATGACATGTTAGGGTTAGTTAAATAAAATTTATTTGAAGTGATAAAGTGTTTATTGCTTTCAAAAAAATCAAATACAAAATAGTTTCAACATTAACATAATTTAGTTTTTAAAATGAATATTATATTATTAATTGATATAATTTTCTAAAAATCTATATTTCGGGAGAAGGCCTTAGATAAGATTTTATATATAAATAGTAAACTACATGGGGTTCTCTTGGCTTGTTATATTATGTTTATTATCCATATAATATAAAAATCCAAATAGACATTGTAAATGTAAAACTATTTAACTAAGAGTTAAATATAAAAGACAAGATTAATATGATGACCTAATCCTATTTAAACCTATTGGTTGAGATTTTTTTGACACATCCCCACCTTATACTTTAAATAATTCACTTTGGATCCATTAGAAACTAAAAATTATTATATTATAAAATAATATTTCAAACATTTCCAAAAGCGACCCTCACCTCTCTTATAAAAAAGAACTACCCCTTCTCTTAATTTCACTCCTCCAAATCCTTTTGGATCAGCCAAAGCCTATCGAAATAACCTATAAACTTTTCTAAATTCATCCTAGACATCATACTTTTATCAGAAAGCCAACTTAAGGAGTACTTTTGATCAAATCCAATGGAGGAACCCGAAGAAGAGATAAATATTTCATCACCTCTTTCAAATCCATTTCTTGTTCCGCTTCCTATTTTTAGATTATATTCTAAAATAATAACCCCAGTGTATTATATATATTGTGATGTTTTTATAAAAATGGTACAACTATATTCATTATTCTATCTATCCTATAAATGACAATGTCACCATACGTGAGTACGTACAGATTACCATCTCCATTCCATGGTGTAGTTTTTTATTCAAACACTTAATTATTTTGATGGGTATAATAATGAGTATAACTGATGTAAATAATAAATATAACATGTTTATGATTCTGTATATATGATATACCATCCAATTATATACAATTTCACCATCAATATAATGATATTTTCGCTCGTGCATACGTACGGATTACCGTCTCCACGACGCGATGAGATTTATTTCCACATTCACCAATCAATGATGTTTATAAAAAAATATATAATTAATAAGCATGTAATATATGACATAATAATGATAAAAGATATATATATATATATATATATGAACTCACATATATCTTATTCACTTAGTTTCTTTCAATAGGATTTGAAAACAGAAATAACATTAATGCGTACGTACGACCTACCATCTCTATAAATGGTGTTTTCCATTTCATATATATTTCTGTTATACATATTTATATTCTAAATATATATGATATATAAATCATTTTTTATATTCTATAGTATTTAAATCATTATCTTAGTGATACAATCAAGAGTAACAAGTTAAAACACGTACGATAAAGAAAGCGATTATTAACTGAAGTGTTAATTAAACATGAATACTATCATTAAATGGTTAGTATAATGTCATAAATGAATCATGTATGACATCAAAAATATTTTTATGGTTCTTTTAAAATTTAATAACATACTACAGTCTATATAGAGGTGGTTAAACTTACCCTCAACAAAAGAAATGTATAAGGTAAGTGTTAATTTCATAATATCTTTATTAACTGAGGATGTTTTTACGTAAGTATAAACTGCGAAATATTTATTATCCGTGTCCATGTTTCATAAAAGTTTTTTCAAAGGGACTATTTTAAGGGGAATTTTTACTAAAACATCATTTTATATGTTTTAAAGATTTATTCTTCTAAACAATTCTCATTAAGGTCCATGTTTTCAAAATGGTTATAAGGATTTATTTACATGGACATGAAGGATTTAAAAAGTTAATTACTTTAAAATGTTTCAATGTGGTATGGGACACATTGATTCAAAACTATCTCTTAAATTAATTCCTTTATAAATTGTGTGGCTTTTAAAATTATTTCATGAAAATGGGTTATATCTATCAAAGAGTATTACAAATTATTTTCATCTATGTTAGAATCCTTTGATGGATTTGAAACTTGTTTAAATTGATTTATTATGATACACATATTCCATATTATATTGAAGGTTTTGTGATATGTTTGAATGTGGGTGTGTTATTTTTATACCATTCATGATTTATGGATAAAGTATTTACATTTCGTATGCCAGATTTAGTACGAATGTTTATGTTAGGTGTCAACATTTTCATATGAGGAATGCATTGGACTTAGTTGGAGACGGGGGGAGCCCGCTATAGCATCTCGATGCATCAAGAGGTCTCATGAGACAAACTAGTGTCTTGGAACAAGGCCGTGACAAAATTTTATTTGTAGTCTTGGCACAAGACCGTGACTATGTGGTTATGAAGTCTGGCATTATGAATTCCATTATTAAGAAATTGTTTATGGATATTTCATGTGATTATTCGACTATTGAAATTTCAATGTGAATAAGTAAATTGAATTATTTGATTTATCTTTTCCATATTATGCTGATTTGTATGTTTAAAAGGATTTTTTATTATTATTATACATTTCCATAAATGTCTATTCTTATTTGTGAAAGTTTCTACTACATTGTTATCCTTACTGAGTGTTTGAGCTCATACATTTCTTATGTTTTATTTTCCAAGGATTCTAAGAAGTGTATTATGATTGATAAGAAGGGTTAATCTAGGGGATTAATGTAATTCTAAAATGATTAATTATTCTATGTTTTATTTTCTAATGTGTAATGTAACGCTCATGTATGTAATCTATTTTCCAAGACTGCTAAACAGATCAGTCTTTCAGGACATGATTTCCTGTAATCATGCTAATTTATTAATATAATGCACCGACTCTGGGATTCTAGGGTTAGAGCGTTACAGTTGGTTTTAGAGGAAGTTTAGGAACAACCTTGGAAATATATTTAGATAAAATATGATTTGATAAAATTACCCAAAGATAAACATTGAGGATTAGTAAAGAAGAACTTTATAAAATTTTGGTACTATAGAGGTTTTGTGAGTATTCCAAGAAATACATTCCTGTCTAGATACGAGTAGGTAGAGGTGAATCTGGGAAAGAAGTAACTGTGGATAAAACCTGAAAACACCGCTTTTAGATAGACTCGAACGGGGACTGGTACAAGGAAATGGGCCTTGTTGAACTCTTGGTTATGACACTCCTAGGGGATATGATTAGGATAATTCAAATTTTCATTACAAGATGTAGCTGGGTAGAGAAAGAGGGTCCACCTGTTGATTCGAATAACAGGAAGTATGGGAAAATCCTTCCAAATACATAATGACATACAATAAGTGTATAATAAATAGTTCTAAAAGAGTGTAGCTCCTTCTTGAATCAAATGCATTCACCCTTGGTTTGTATCCTAGATCTTACACCTTGTAAAATCTATATCCACAACCATCTGATCTTGGATCTTCCATTGGAACCCTCGAATTGTATCTTCAATAACTAGAAGGTCTAGTAAATTCATAACTTGATATCTTAGAGTTGGGATTCAGTCTAGACCCCCTGACCTTACGTGGTAGGCTGGCACTGATACATTATGAAGGATTTAGGAATAAATACTTCCTCAATGAATTTTTTTTATGATTATTGATTATATGTATAATATTTTCAATTTACATTAGGTATTTTACAAGTTTGAAATTATGCATTGTGATTCATAAAACCAACTTAGTGTATGCCATTTTTTAGAAATGGCGCCCATTAGATTGAATGAGAACTCAGAAATACACATGATCCAAAGAGTAAGAATGATAATATATTTCATGGTATTAAGCCATCATTTTGAATAGAAATAGTCTCCCATGTATTATAATCATATGAAGAAATAGTATCATGTATTAATAAGATAAATAAGGAATTCTATGATTCCTATGGCATTGAAGGGAAGCCAAAGAAGAAAAGGAAGGTAGAGAGAAATATGGATAAAGGGAAGAGGGGAAAGAAGGGTTTTCCCATATGTGATAATTCTGGAAATAATCACCATGGTAAATGCTTGAAGGGAATGAGATTTTTTATAAGTGTATAGAAAAAGGACACCAAGTACGTGATTTAAAGGTAAGAAAAATGTTTTAAAGGTACAATGATACATCTGCAGGGAGTTGGGAAACTACACAAATTAATGTAAAAATCGTCAAAGTATACACCAAATGATGTAGTTGGATAATAATAAAGTTATTATAATACCACAGATGAAGATGAAGGACTACTGTTATTATGTTGTTATAAAAGATTTATTTCATTTGAGTGTTGTATCAATGATGTAATTGTTATATTAATTTTGGAAATAAATTAGGATTGTACTTCAGTAATATTTGATTAACAATTTGAGATTATGTGGTACTATGAAATGTGACTCAACAACAAGTTAAACATTTTGGAAAGTAGATGGTTTAAGGAATGATAAACCTTAATATGGTCCTGATACTGATGTATAGAGTTTGGAATAAGTGATGGTTGATTTTGATAAATTATATTGGATATTCTTGACTACCTTGGAATAGATTAATGGTTTGTATATTCCACCATTGTTGGAGTTTACAATATTTTTGGATAGAAGGACTATATCCAGTATTCTATAAAGAATATGGGAGGATGAATGATATAAATAAGGTTTTATAGAAATTTATAGTCTTACTGTGTTTTAAAAGAATACATGATGAAGGTATTCACATGTTATTACATGGCAAAAAGGATCTTCATTGGGTTTAGCTTCCTTATAAATTTTGGAAAGTGATTTTCGAAAGATGTATTTTGGATAAGTCTAAATGTTGGAATCTATTAAGCTTGACATTGGATAATATTGTTACGATTAAATCATTTCTTAAGATTATTTTTGGATTTCCCTAAAAACGATAACTCGGAGGTCGGACGGTAACCCCTCACATCCGTCAAGGATGCGAGACTTAAACCTGTAACCGGAGAGCGACAGGGGTGCATCACCTACCACTGGCCTACGTGATGTCCTAGTTTGTATAATGTAGTTTTTTTTAAATAGTATAACAAATAAATTATAAATTCATTTTTTTAACCTTATGTGATTAAGATTAATATTATATTTTTATGTTCTATTACCTTTTAGAGTGAAAGATGAATATGTGGTAGGAATTAGTTGAATGATGAAACTGTACTTGTCAAGTATAATTTTTTTCTCTTATTCTATAAAAAAATTAATTCTTATACTTTAGGGGTGAGATCTTAAAACAAAAAATGTGTTATCCTAATACCTTATGTTTTGTTGAGCTGATGATATTTTAAATCAACATAGATTGATGACTTTGAGGCCCTCAATTGTACACTTGTTTGTAATTGATAACATCAATCACCCACTTTATATATTTATGTTTTTCTGCCAATTATGTGTCTCTAATTACCAAAATTTTTCTTATAATTGAGATCATAATTTGTCGGTGACTTTTTCATTTCCCATTCCCTTTATTAAGACTAAATTTTAATAACCCAATTTTTTATATGGGTTTTCCACAAAGGTATTTTTCTATTTTTAACCATTTATTTTCAAAGCACAATTTCAAATTGCGAGTATGAAATTAATTGAAGGAGTGGAGAATATAACACCCCAAAATTTCATAGTACATTATTTCTTCAAATTAATTCAATAACTAGCACTACACGCAACACCGAGTTAGAGCGCACCACAACTTACCAAACTAGCAATTAAAAAAGTGGTTATGAAAAAATATTAAATGAAGTTTGAATCTTATATACTATATATAAAAATAAAATCCATATTATGTGTTTATTAGACATAATATTAGATCAAATTCATTTTTTCAGATAAAAGAAGTATTTGAAAAAAAAACAATTTTACAGCCTTTTAATGTAGAACCATTTTTAAAACCAATATTTGACACTTTTATATATTAAATTTAATGAAATTAAATTCCTCTTTAGAAGAGGGACATAAAAATTTAGTCTGGATAAATTTTTGTTACTTTTCTGATAACATTCATATTTTGATGAATAGAGAAAAATTCTATATTTTAATTGAAAACATCTTTTTTAATCGAAATAATTTATAGTGATAAATTTTTCATTTGAATGTTTTGGAAGTATAATTAGATTATATTTTTATCTTATAATTCAATTTAAGTCATTATTAGTAATTTCACATTTAAATTTGACATAAACACATGTCAATCTTTTAATAATATTTACTTTTTAAAAATCTTCTTTTTGGTTTTGACAATGGGAATTAATTTTAAATTAATAAAGGAAACTTCTATGTTTTTAATTTGGTAAAATAGACTTTAATTTTGAATTCAGAATATTAAAAATATCATTAGGTAAATTTTTGTCATTTTTCTGAAACCTTTCAATTTTTTATGAATATTGAAAAACACATCGTTATTATTTTAAATCGACTTTTTATTTAAATAATTATTTATTTTATTTTATTTTATTTTAGGTCAAAATGGATACATAATACCTATATATTTTCAACTTAATTCATTGGAGTCATTTTATAATAAGGTTAGATATTTAAGATTTTTTATCGAACCTTTTACTGTCTTTTACCCACCTTCTAGAAGAATTTACAATTTTTCATAAAACAGAATGTTACTGATTCTGTGAGTTGAATTTCAAAAATCTGAAAGACATGATTGAAATCAGTAAGTAAAATTTCATTAAATAATATGAAAATAAATTTTGTTGAATGGTAACTTTTTATTTTTATTTACCAATGTTAAAAGTAAATAGGGTAATTAAGGGTAAAAATGATATCATAATTACACTATCACATGTCCTAATTCTATTGGGTAAATATAAATCCACCAAAAACAACATTAGGAGTAAAATATGAACCCCTTTGGTCCACTTGGGTAATATTAGGACATTTATTATTATTTTATTTAAAGAAGAGTTATCTTCAAAGTTTAATAACTAAACCATTTTTAATATAGGGATATACATAAAATAAATTTGACTATAAATATTCATCATAAAAATAAAAACAATTTCTTATATAATGTTATCTTATTTATTAGTTTTAGTCATTGTAGAATTTAATTTATTTATGACACAATGATGATGCAGTAATTTCCTTATTAATGAAATATTAAAATAATTGTTATTATAAATATCCAAAAAATATACATTGAGACTTATGTTGAATTCCATGAATATTCTAGGTTACTATAACATGTTAGGGCCGGTTAAATAATTTTTTTTCAATGTGTGATTTTTAAACAAGTTATTACTCTTTATCCATTCACCAATTATAATGGTATGGATCTCAATTATCATATTCTCTCTTCATTTACATATTCACATGTATAGAATCAAGTAAGGGATGGAATACTTTGATTTGAAATCATCAGTAACTAATAATATTATATAGTTTTACATGTGTGTCGAGATTACCAACAAAAATATTCCATACTATAATGATTTGCCAATTACAGTAGTTTATATTAGAAATAATCATAATTTAAACTATGGTTCTTTATAAATTAGTTTGGTGGATGTAAAAACCATATTTACCTAGACTGGAAATAGCCTCATCCAATTAAAAAAAATTTCTCAATGGTTATTATACATGGTTCTATAGGCTTCAACATATTCATGTTCATTAAAACATAGAAAAATTCCTCCACCAGATGTTACTTATGTCGATCATTGCAGTGTTTCTCTATTGGTTTCATTCTTCTTCTAATATTTTTTCATGAATAGAATAATGAAATTTACTCTTCTATTATTGGAAAAAAATTTCACAACCTTTTTCCTCATCTTAACAGAAATATAGAATGTATATTTTCATGAACTAATTCAATAATTAATATTTGCATGTTCTTCATCTTCTCATGCACTAATTTCATGACCTCTCTATTACTTCTTGTTCACTTCCATCTAGAACCCTATATAAGGATCTTCCCAATCTGAAACCTTCCCATCAAATTATACTTACTCTGATACCTATTCCTCTAGAACATTATTTCTATATATTGTACCTACTCATCTAGAACATATCTATTAATATTATTCATTTGGAATTAGGATTTTATCCATATGATACAAGTCTCTATGATACTAGTTCATTAAATGCTATCATCATAAAGTACTTAACTTACTCATCTTTTATCTTATTCATCTAGTGCACAAATATATATATTTTTCCTTACTACTCCATGTGGTACCTCCAACATCATATAGTACATGTGTATTTTGAACCCTCTATCTAGTTCCACTCTATTAGGTAACTCTCTATTTGGTACACCTTCTACCCAAAATATAATTTCTCTCAATATTTTTGGAAACACCTCACTTCAACAATTTACATAATTAGTAATTTTCCTAGAAGTAATAAATATCATCAGTGTACCTGTTTACCTTAATATAAGAAATACTTATTCAATAAACGTTGGGGTAACACAAACATAAAATTTCATGTTCATGCTCAAACATTAAATATCCTAATCAAAACATTATGTTTTTTAATTCCATTGATACAATGGAAAAACAATTAGAGTGATAATACTATATATTAACTTCTTTATATATCAAGATCAATTATATTCATTAAATATTCCTCAAATATAAGATAGAATCATGATTTTTCTTTCATGATTTTTGAATCATTAAATTAATATCCCAATAGTATCATGATGTTGTAAATTAAAAAAATATTTCAAATATCCTTATACCATTATAAATCTATCTCTAGGGACATTGTAACACTCTATCCAATGACTGTATATAACATATTTTTATGACTTCATTTAACTCTATCACATGGACTCAACTCATAAAAACAATGTCCAATTCCTTTTCTTGAAAACCACTATTTAATCATTAGTATTATTATATGAGATAATATTACAATGATTTGTTAAATAGAATTTATAAAAAAACATTATAAAATATAAATTAATAAAAAATGGTTTTATTTTTGGAAAATCATTATCCTCTCCTTAGATTGATCATCTTTGTCTGATCAACATGGTCAAATAATATTATTTCTGTTGACTTGATTTTATCTTTTTAAAAAACATCACTACTTCAAATATTCATCATATTACAAACAAATCCTGATATTTTTACACCCTTTCTGTATAATAATACTTCATTAATAAACTCATCTTACATCATGAGAACCTTCTAGAAACTATGATGTTAAAAATGTTGTGGAATAATAAGGTACCACAAAAAATATCTTTGTCTAAATTTTTTTATCATATAACAATGAATACTATCACACATATATATTTTCCATCATTTTTTTAATAACCTAATTCTTTTTTTTTCATTATACTTTCATTTACATCCAGTAGACATATTTATTTATATGATTATTATTTTATCTAGAAAATATCAACGGGTTGTTCCAACATTATTATGTCGATATCACAAGTGCTTGTCGAAACACTCAGGCACATTATTGATACATTAATACTATCTCACAAATATTCATAACTAACACAAAATATTTATCATAGTATTTCAAATTTAATTAAGAAATTTTAAAACAATAGGATTTTATGAAATAATTTTTTTAGTAAAATTTATTTCCATTGATAGTAAGCGTCACAAGAAACATTGTGTTTTAAAGAACCACAATATATTAAAAAAAATATAATTTTTCTTCATGATCGTTATAACATCGACATTAAATTATTTGATATGAAGTGGAACAAATAAATTTTAAATAAAATTTATGATTTTTTTAGACAGATAAAATAAATTGATAAATGAGAAATTAATTTGTAGTTAATTGTTTATATGCTCAAAAATAAATTTTGATCAAAAAATGATATCAATTTATCGTCTTGAAAAATAATAAAAAAATGTAAACTTTTATTGAAAAATATATAAGACAAAATTAAAATATTTTTTAAATTAAATCACGAAATTATCTTATTGTGATGTTTGGAGAATTTTCAAAAATATTCATTTCTTAATGAATAGTAGAAAATACTAAAAATTTACTTAAAACTACATTTTCATTTAAATAATAAAAAAATTTATACATTTTTGTATAATGGTTTCAGTAATAATCATTCAATAATTTATTTATTAATACAATTTATTACAATGGAATTAGTATTTTATTCAATTTTATGATAATACATTCTTATACTCATGAAATTGTTTTCTTTGGAAAATTCTATTTTCACTGTGGGTGTTGGTGTAATTTTAAATTAAATTATGACACTTCTGTGAATTTATTTTTTATAAATTAATTCCTTGCTTGAACTCATTTTATTTAGTTTAACAAAATATGTTAAACTAATATATTTGGAATAATTAAGAGTAAATACATTAACAATCAATTACAACTTTTTAGGATAAAATGTGTTTTTTAGGGTTAAAATTTAAAATATGAGAGTTAAAATGAGATAAAATTTTCCCCAAATCATATTTAATTTAAATAATTAGACCTATATGATATAAAATTATATAATGATCCCTCTTGTAGTATTGTATCGTGTTTATAACATTATTATTCTATTTTATTTTCAAATATTTCATGTCAGTCCACTCACCCACTTATAAAAGTGAACTGACTATCCTCCCCTCTTCAAACTTCCAAATCTTTTTAGATCCCACATTCATAACATGGATCTCTTAATTTAATCCCCAAAAACATCTTAATGGATTTATTAAGGTTATTAAACACTCTAAAGAATTATTTTTTATGATAACCTAAAGAGGTTGTTGAAGAAGAGGTGTAATTCTTAACCCCACATTTGAATTTTATTTATTCTAAATCCTTGATAAAATATTATCCTTCTCTTATAATATTATAATGTCATTATCTAATATAAATTATGATGTTATTATGTTATTTTAAAAACCTATTTCAATTTATTTAGGTATTTAATGGGAAAAAACCATCGCTCATGTGTAAGATAAACTAGTGCCTCGTGAACCGATGCAATTGTTTCCCCACCGTCATTCATGGATAGAGAAAATGACATATTTCATTATTATTTATGATATTAATTAAATATTTATACTCATGGAATTATGATATTTTATCTATTTTTTTATCATTCCATCCATTGTAAAATGATAATATCGCTTGTACAAATATGTGGACTACATCATCTACAAGAAGTAGTGATATGTTTTTTATTTCATTTTAAATTCAATGGTAATAATTATATATTAAATATATATATATATATATATATATATATATTTGATATATATTATATTGAAAGTATTATATGTAGGTGAATTAATATTTTTAATTATATCATTTTTTTGTTGAGAAAATGGAAGAAGCATTCATTTGTACCTATGACCAATCTTCTATATGAATGGTGTGATTCATTATCTCTCTCTATCATTAATGTATTACTATAAATAAATTTATAATTAATATATATGATATTTATACAATGGATATCATTCAGGATATTATTGAACAATAAGAAACCAAGATTTTCATATATAGTTATTTTATGTAAATAGATGAATATACATTACATTACACAACAATCGATGCTAGATTCATAGAGGTATAGTGCCATTTCAATAATGGAAACATAAAAAATGATTTCATATATTTATTAAATCTTCCCCAAAAATTATCTTCTAAAAGAACAGCCTTTTTAGCAATTTCATTTACAATAATGTTATTCAAGATATAGGGAATATATATGAATGAAAGTGAGAGATCAGATTCTTAGTAAGAGTAAAAAGGGAAATATCCATGATTTCATAATCATAACATGCGTTTAAGGGTATAATAACATGAAAATAACATTTGAAACATGTACCTTTCATATCAAAGAACATAATCATTAGTCATGGAATAAGGCCTGCTAGTTCAAAAAAATTGAATCATAATATAATCATAGAACATGAACTATGATATCATAACATTGGAATAAGAAATGTAATAGTGGAATACAAATAAGTATAAAATAACATATCTATAGTAGTCATAAATAATTTAGAGGTCTACCATAGTCGATTGGATTCACTACCCAAGCCATCTTAGTTTCCAATGATCACTCCTAAGACAATCAAAAATGATGTGGTTGACTCTATAATCATTATTATTGTTAATTTGCACTCTCATGTCTATCATTGAGAATTGTGTCCCTTAATGATCATGGTTTACTTCCTATTCTAGTCCTATTTATCTTATATGATCCAAATCCTTTCCCAATTCATTGGAGATAGATATAGGTCCCACCCATCATTGGTTAAAACAAAACCATCATAACATAATGAATACAACACCTTAGTATTCCAAAAGATCATAAAACATTCACCATATTAGAAACCATGAAAATAAATAGCTTTTATAACACATTTTTTATATGACATACCTTCAAAAGAAACAAGATTCGTAAAAATTTAATTATTGTATAAACCATTAATAATAAATTGGTTTTGTAAGAATATTTTATGTATAATAATATTCTACCAAGACAGTATGTAAGGAATATATCATTGATCATATCACCTGTAGAACTTAAAAATATAAAAGTATTTATCCAATATAGAAAATATTTTTGAAATAAAACATGGAGTATTTCTGGAGGAAAATATCTTTTCACTATGAAATTGTTTAATTAAAACATTAAAATTTCACAAATAATATGGGAAATTTTAAAAAATAAATTACCTTGAAAACTATTAAGGTATTCTTGAAATCCTTGAGTGATCATTAAGTAGGAAATTCTTTTCATGTCATTTTCATCAAAACAAGGATTCAAGTCACATTTCCGATAAAGTGAAAATATGACTTTTCTAGAAAATACTTGAATATTCCTTTTAAAACATTTTTAAAAATGTCTCATAGGGTCAAAAATATTATATAATAATATAGTAGCATTAAAACATTTATGAAATTATTTTTTTAGAAGGCATGGATATGGCAGAAAAAAATTCAACAAATGTGAGAAATAATGTTAAATTTTCATAAAAAAGTTATTTCAGTATATTAATTGTATATAGAGATTTATATGAATAGAAAATATGTATTCTTAAAAAATAAACCAATTAAAATATGAATCATTATTTTTTTGAGAGATGATCATAATATTTCATCATGGGAAACTGAAACATAAACAACCCTAATAAATAATTATATTGTTACACAAAACATTTACAACTTTGGTATCCTGTGAATATTTAGAAACATGAAAAAATAAAAATATATGGATGTTTATATAAAATAACTATCATGATTTGGATATTAAAATTCATTCCTTATCAGTATATACATAACATAAAAGAAACAAGTTCTGTATAAGGCATCTCTCTCACAGAAATAAAAGTGAGACAAAATCTATTACTGTTTTGGTAATATTTTGAATGATAAGACCCAATAAATAATAACATAAAAGGATACATTAAATATCATAATTAATAAGTTATTAATGATAAAACATGTAAATGGTGTAGTATTTACACCACATAAATGAAACAAGTGGTGAATATGGTATATGGCTCACATAAATAAATGTGAGATTAGAAATTCATTACCTTAAGGCTTGACATCCATCACATACCTTTGAAACTCATGTATAATAAATATAATTTTAATATTAATATATTAAAAATATATAAATATATATTTAATTCAATATATTAATTATTAATTATGATTTATCATTCTTCTATCATCAATTATTTGTTTAAATCATGTTTTGGTTAATAACTACTTTCTTTTTCATGAATACTTTGATGTGGTATTTTCGGTCCTAAAATACTGATCATGGATCCACAATCTCTGTGAAATTAAAAATTACATAAATATCATATATATTAATAATATATGAAATTATATTAATCCAATAAATATATATATAGAAAATTAATTACACAGTTCATATATACGGTATACAGTATTTACGCATAAACATTGATTCCATTTTCTCAAAGGATGTAATGAAACAAAGGTAAATAATATATCAAATTTAATTAATGAATAGGAAATTATATAAATAAAAAATATTAAAAAAATATTATTATATTACCTTCCATGTTAATCATAAATGAAAAAAATCGAACCGCTTCACGAGGCGGTATTCCACCGTAAAAATGAGCTATGTTATCATATTCCCACAAAATGGAATGTATGAAGTTATATGTGATATTATAATTAATTAATTATTATAATATCAAAAAAATCGTATATTAATATTAAATCAATCTTTATATATTTTTGTGAGAGTTTTTGATGGAAAATGAATTACATGGGTTCATGAAGCCGCAGTTCTATTTGCACATGATCGATAATTTTGATTCCCATTTGATGGAAGAGGGGACTGATATAAGTTATGTAATTACAATAATGACATATTAATTAATTTAAGATAATATTTTTATCCTATATTCATATTTGATCAATATTTTTTGGATTTTAATAAAGAAATAATAAAAAATACTAGTTTAAAAATTTTACATCTTTTTAGGAGAACCACTTTAGATTTATATCAAAATCCATATAATGTGGGTTTTATAATCATTTTAATAACAATATCATGTATTTAGGTAAGTAAGGATTATATTTGGATATGTATTGGCTATTTCGATGGGTTTTGGAAGTGTGAATAGGATATGGGAGTCGGTGGCCATTTATAAGTGAGAGAGATGACACACATGGATTTTTTCATCAAAATAAAGTGTACCCATGTCTATATCATGCCAGAATGATAAAAAATGGATAATTATCTAAAATTAGAGAGGATAATGTTGAAATATTTCTATAAAAATATTTTTATTAAATTTTTGAGGTTATAATACCACTTATTGTTTTAGTTTAACCCCACAGAGAACCTGTTTTGACCCTAAACACAATTATTAATTTTTTTTGTTTTTACTGTGTATTTTTATCAATAATTAAGTTGAAATAACAATTTAATATTAATTATTAAGATTAGAAATATGGAATACATTTTTTCACATAAATTTACAAAATTGTAAATTTTTTATTTTAAATTAATCCTCAAGAAGTGACGAAAAATTGACTTCCCAAAGAGAAAATATAAAATGTATAAAAGGTTTTATTATATTAAATATTAAATGAAATTGTTTCCAATTTCCTATAACAGATTGATTATAAAATAATTGATATAATTTTACTTTTTGAAACCTTTTAAAACAAAATGAATCCTTATAAATTTTTTTAAATGAAATTTTAGTTTTAAATAAAACCATGTATATTTCACTATTCTCCAAAAATTGATATTTTTAGAAACTTTTCAAAAATTCATACTAAGATTATTTTGTATAGGAAGATTCCAAAATAAAGTTAATTTTTTTAAATAAAATTTCTAAAATAATCAAAAATTATTTTTATTTTTTAAAAAATAAAATAAAAACAAATCATTTTTTGAGACAAACTCATTATCAAAGAATATTATAATATTATAAAAAATTAATTACTTATTTATATATATATTATCTTTATACAAATTATTAATGGAAAATTTCAAAAATGTAATTTTTATCATTCATAAATGAAAATTTAACCACTTGGTTATTCTGGTTAATTATAAAAATATAGTATTAAGAGTATATCATGGTTTGTTAAAACATATTTTTACATATAATGTAAAAAATCAAAGGAAATAAATTTATTTGAAAATATATATTTCATAAAATTTCATTGTGTTACATTATTCCAACATTAAAATGAATTTATTCCTCCAAATTTATCACTCAGATATATTGAATAATAATATTTCTTCCTTGTCACGTCCCCAGGTTCCCATATAGCTTCCTCAAACTGGAGGGTTAACCACAACACATTGACCTAGTGAGTGGTATTATTTTATTTCACGTTCCCTCAATGATCTAGAATTGAATACCAGTTAGGCCTCATAAAATATTTCATGATCTAGTGGTACGAACTTAGAATTCATTACATGTGATAGATTATGTATGTGCTTCTTTGTGAGAGATACATGTAACCAATTTTTAACCTAAATACGGTTCAGTGGAAGTGTCATGTAATAAGCTATGGTCCTTATAAAAATAAATAATTTCATACGTATTGATATATCTAGGAATCAATTTTCCTTTATATCATAATAAAAATTTCATTAATTTTTCTTCATTGATCAATTTCCACTTCCTCTCATATTCTATGAAATTAACATACATGATGAATTTTTTATCCCTGATGCACTAAAAGTATCTTCTAATGGATCATAAAAACCATAGAAGAATGAAAATTTATCCCTTCAATCATCAATTCCAAAATTATTAGCTCATATTATCCAATATGGATAAATATTCATATGATGAAATAATACATTATTCTCTAATGCCTCATCCAAAGTTCGAATAAAACTAATCCATAAATTATTCACCTTATGAACCTTCTGAAATTAAAAATTCTATAAACACAGACATTAGATTTTGAAAATAAATATAACACTAATTCCCCAAATACCATAAATTTTCTCTTAATGTTCACATATCAAATATGTGAATACCTTGGTCATATATTCTATAGAAATATGGTAATAACAATCATTTCGATTATACCTTAATGAATACATACATTATTCTTCATTCCTTAAACAAACCATCCATTATTTAAAATATTACATAAATAAAAAAATGATACAAAGTCCATGAATAAAAATAAAAATTATTTTTTAATCAAATCACTAATTAGTGACAAGGTCCTTAATTCTATAAAATTTAATTTATCCATATAAATGATCTATTTATCCTAAATAATCACTATTATCTCTATATGTGTAACATATTATCATTTATATTTTCATTAATCACATGTCTTCCAAAAAAATATCACCTTTACTTTAAATAAACTTTCTATACATCAGTACAAATCAACATGTTATATATAATACAAAATGAAGAATTTCTATAGAAGAATCCTTTTATATTTCTTTATTTTTGAAATATAATTATTATAAACACTTTAACCATCCTTCGTCATTTATAAATCATTATCTTGTCCTCATCATCTTATTCCTTATTACACAATTTCTTTCATATTTCATTTATAGTATCATCATTATCAACAGCAAGACCATTACTTATACTACCTTACTGATCCTCTTCTTGATATTTTCCCCTAGTAAATAAATTTTTATAATTCCCATAAAGCCCATATTTATAAGAATCAATCATTAATTATTCCTTAAGGAATCTATTATTGTTATCAATTTTATTAACTGAAAATTTTATATTTTCTCGATAATAACATACTCCGTGTCATATTTCTCCACAAATAAATAATTATATCATCTATTTGAAACATTCTCATGAGTTCCATTTCTCAAATTTTCAACATATATAAACCTACATCTTCTTCCATTGTATTATCCACCAACCCATTCTCTAAGAAAACTCTATCTTTTACTTCATTTTTTATTTTGATAGTCAGTTAAGGTGCAACTTTTCAATCACATATTCAGATAAATAAGTAGGTATAATGACAATATCCATAACATTATTCATCATTAAATTTGTTTTTTCATTATAAAATTATCTATCACATTCAACATCAACATATTCCCCTTTATTTCTCTTTATTAAATAAAATTTAAAAAATTGTACGAGAAATAATATTCATTGTGGGAAAACACATAATCAAGAAAATGTTCTTATTGGGTGTCTAATTAATGAAACTTTATTTCCAATCAATTAAGCATTAGTATTAACCTAGTTAATTCAATTTAATTACACAAATCCTTCATGATTTTTTAAATAGATTTATTATTTCAAAATCATATCCCTCAGGAATGTGAAATGAAGTGCATAGTAGTTCCCATTGTAGTGAACTAGTAAAACTCTAAAGTCATGTTCAACATGAATTTATCAAAGTTATGAACCCTTTATAAATATTTTATTGAGACACATCAACTGTTGTATCCAAAAATCAATGCATTTCTATGAAAACCACACTTTAATCTTTACCATAACATAGGGAGTTCTTTTATACATGGGATTTTCATTCGGGTTCTCACTAACATTTTATCATCTTATATCCCAAAGGTTTAACTATAATTTTACATTATTCCAACTATATTGAATCATAATTTTCTTAAAAATATCTATATATCAATATAATAGTATTTTTTATATAACATAATTATCCATGACATATTCATATAGGTATAGTGCCTTTGGAAACATTTAACATAAATAACTGGTTCATAAGTGAACTCTATCCTATCCCTATAACACCCTGACCCCAAAATCCCAGATATGATGAATTACCTCAATACATTTGAATAAAAGAAAGTTTGGAATACTAAAGGACCTATCAGTTTAGCAGTCTTGGAAAATTGATTACATAAATGATCTTTTTATTAAGATTCATAACATAAGACACAACATTGAGAATTATTTGAGAATTCCATTATTATCCTTATATAACCCTTCATATCAATAATATTACACAACTTATCTTCCTGGGAAAAGAAAACATATGAACGACATGATCTCAGATTCTAATTAAGGGTAAATAATATAGTTAAAGCAATCATAAATAAGTATAAAATTCATGGTGTAGTATATAACTGAAACACAATCCTTTAAAACATTATATTGAAAAAAATATGGCATTAATAAATAAAATAATTCCATATAAACATTATCATGGATATTCTAGTATTTTAGTAATCACATGAATTATCTTTAAAAAATATCATAATGATATAATGCATAATAAATGACATCATAACCATACCATCAATGCCTCATCCCTTGACCATTCATAAGCGGGTAAGATGACAGTCAAAACCAAAACAAGTTTGTCTCATAAGACCTATCGATGCATATAGGGGGTATAGAGGGCCCCACCCATGAATTACTATGTACAATTATTTCCTCATAAGGAATGATAGAAATATAACCAACCTAAATATTCATATTAAAGATAGAATACCAATGTTAATATATTAACTATAAACTATGAATGGTATCAAACTAGCATTTCCACAGTCAAACATCTGATTTACCAAAAATTAAAATATGCTACATTGTATCATAATAAATAAACCTCAATGAATCATTAAATATAATAATGGGTTTTGAAAAGTAGAAAATAATCTAATAAAATCATAAAAAATCATGGGAGAAATACCCCATTTTTACTTGAAATCATTTAAAAGGTGCACAATTTTAAAATATTTTTTTGACTATATCCTTTTATTTTTGTAACAAAAGATTCAAACCATTATGTTGTGAAAATAGTAGAAAAATCCACTCATGCCGCATGTGATTAAAAAAATTAATTTCATAAAAAAACTAAAGTAACTCATTTGGAAAACTCCAAAAATATTCATTCAAACCCATCTAATAAAAAGTAAACCATTTTAAAAGACATTAAATATTTGTAGGATAGTAGTAAAAATATTATAGAAAATATATTTATGAAACATGGACATGATTGATAAATATTCCCCAATAAATAATTACACATTACCAATCTCTGAAACTAATGAGACTTTGAAATAACCCTTACCTAGAACTTTTCATTAGGTGTGTGTTTTTTATCTTTATCTTCTTTATGTAACCTCCTTTGAATCTCCTCTTAGCGACACTAGGGTTTGTATTTGGATATTACGAAAACCTCTAGGATGTGGCTAGAGGATCATTAAATGGAAAATGGTAGGGTTTTGGTGAGATATAAGGTTAAATGTTGTGTGACAAAGTGAGGGAGGATGTTCCCTTTTATATGAGAGTAGAGGGAAACTTTAGAAAACTCTCAAAATATTAAATTAATATAAATTAATTTCCAATTAAAAATGCCCCAAAAGTGAGTTATTTAGAATCTAAAATGAGTCTGGGTAGAAATCCTCTCAACCATTAAATGTTATACATCTTTTTATTTTATTTTGAACATTATAATTTTGATTTATCTTTAATTAATATATTTAATTTCAAATGTGGTAATAATATTATATATATTGAATGGTTATAAATATTAACATATATGGTTTAAATTTTCCATAAATGGACAATTTATGACATTTTATACCTTTTAATTATCAAATTATAATTTTTGAATAGTTTTATGATTTTTAAAACATTTAAAAATTGTTTATTAAAAATATTAACAGTGTCATTTTTGTAACTATTTATTAAATTAACATTAATAAAATACAAAGAGAAAGATAACTTCAAAATAATATGAATATACTCCTAACATGTTATAAATACATAGAATATTCATGTACAACCTTAATTGATAAAAATTATATTTTTTTTAAATTCTAAATCAATTATTTTATATTTCTATTAATAAAATAATTCCTACCTCAATATTATGTCAGAATATATGGTAACTATTTAACCACTAAAAATTATAAATAAAATACTATGATGTTGATAATTATTTAATCTTTCTTAAAACATTTTATGATCAAATATATGTTATGTTTACCCCTATATTAAAATTATTGTACTTATATTAAATCAGATAGTGACAGATTGTCACATTAATTAATTTTAATAATATCTTTGTTATATTCATATTAAAGTGTCCATAAAAGGATCCCATTTAGAACCATAGATGATAAGGGTTGAATTTAGTCATATAATAGAATTTTCATAGGCTTTTAGGAAGTTTGATAATATTTTTTATACCTTTAACTACCCAATTTACCATGAAGTACAGTAATAAAAAAATTACTAATGTTACTATTCATTTTATCAAAATAATAAAATAAAAATATTTACATAATTTCTAACCATTTACCCAAATATGGAATCTAGTTTTTTAAATTATAAACATATAATGTTTCGTATGTAAATTAAAATTAATCCCGTTAATAGAATTAGAAAACAAGTTTTTAAAAGTAAAAACCATCCCAATATTGACATATGTTTATATCAAATATTAATGTGAAACTACTTATAATGAACTAAATGGGATTAAATAAAAAATAAATAATATAGTTATACTTTAAAACCAATAAAAAAAATAATTTAACACTATAAATTATTTTGATGAAAAAAACTGCTTTCAATTAACATATTTTATTTCTAATTATTCATCAAAATATGATACTAATCAAAAAAATACCAAAAAATGATCCAAATAAAATTATGAAATTAATATTTCAAACAGGAGGTTTATTGTTTCATGATTAATATATAAAAGAGTAAATTATTGGATTTAAAATGGGTTCTCCATTAAATGGTGGTAAAATTTCTTTTAGAAAAATATAGCATTTTAATAATTAAAATTAGATTCATTCTTATCATATGACTATAAAATAATTTGGATGAATGTAAAAAATTGATTAATGATATAAAATATAAATTTTATAATTTCATTTTTTTTCTAATAATTCTTTTCTATGTAACTGCTTGGTTATAACATTCGTGTAAAAATAATGATATTTAATTGTATATCATTGTTTGTTTAAACTTTCAATTGTGTGAAACAAAAGATAAAAAAGTGATTAAATTTTGAATGAGACATAATGTAAAATATTAGGGTATTACATTCTCCCTTTATTTAATAAATTACATCCTTGTAATTTTAGAATTCAACTTTGGTAACTAAGGATGGAATATTAAATATTCCTTAACTGAAATCCCACATCAGAACAATAGTCAATAATAATTAAACATTAAAATAATGAATGAAAAGTAAGAAGATTTATAGAGACAAAATATAAAAGGGTTCTATGTAAAAAAATATGGACATGAAATAAGAATTTAACCATTATATTCGGATGGATAATGATATAGAACATTGTTAGGAGAAATTTAACAGTCACAAAGCTATAAATTAGAGATAATCTAGGGGACAATTATATTCATCAGAAAAATGTAATATGATAGAATTTTTGGTTTCAAGACCCTTTCCCAAGAGTTGAAGAATTAATTTAATTTTTAGACTTATAAGATAAAGAAACATACATACTTGACATGTATAGTTTCATCCTATAACCAATTTCTACCCCAAACTCATCTTTCTCTAAAAAAGATAATAATATTAAAATAAATAATATTTATCTTAATCATACCGAGTTCTAAAAGTTTACTTATACAAAATTTTTTGTACAATTTAAATAATGTAAACTATATTATACTATCCAGGACATCACGTAGAATAGTTATAGGTGATTCACCCTTCTCCCTTTTTGGTTGCAAGTTCAAGTCTCACGACCTTGCCAGATGTGACTGGATGTCACTCAACTCATGAGATGTCCTTTTTTTTCTTAATCTATAACATTCAAATACTTTAGAAATATCCTGAATATATTCAAAATTAATGAAATTTTTTAACCTCAAACAAAAATATCTACTGTTCAAAATAATCCATTAAAACTGAAAATACTTCCTAAAAACATATTTCCAAGCTCACAATCCAAAAATTTATATGGAAAATTAATAAATTTAAAAGATCAATATAACTTCATATTTTTTGCAAACAACCTACTATAGATCTTTTTTTCAAATAAAAAATATATGAAGAACTTGATCTCCAAAATACCTTATTAACAACAATCTTGCATCCAAATCTGTAATGAATATCTATCAAAGTACAATTTGTATAGATCTCAAGATTCGTATAACAACAATATCATAACTTAATTCATGAATCCAAAAATAGAAATACCTTAATTATTCCACTTTGACTATAGTAACAACATATGGTTGACCTTTATCCCTTTTAATCTTATGATCTATAATTCCTTGATGATTGGGACAATTATTTGCATAATGCCCCATCTCTTTTCTGTTGAAATATTGTATACTAGAATCA
Source organism: Viscum album (assembly GCA_963277665.1). Classification (NCBI taxonomy): domain Eukaryota; kingdom Viridiplantae; phylum Streptophyta; class Magnoliopsida; order Santalales; family Viscaceae; genus Viscum; species Viscum album. The sequence continues at coordinate 1,265,853,022 of OY728165.1, read as the reverse complement.
TTTTTCATATCATTATAATCCAATCATGGTGGTCTTTCTCTCTACACTTGTAGAAAAATCCTATTCCATTAAAAAAGAACAAGGGTAATTATTTACACAATTGTGACATTTGGTAAAATACTTCATCCCTCATAAGCCATAATACATTGTGTACCCTTTACCTCTACCATTATGACATGATTCTCTATCCTGACATGATGAGAATGGTTGGGATATTATTTCCATTATAAATATTAGACTAATACTTTAAAATGTATTAAAATTATTAATCATTTATTCACATATATTTGTTAGATTCACATTACTTCTTGTATAATCCATTTCTAAATGCTGAGATACACTAGGTTAGATCATTATATAATGATTAATCCAAAATATAGCACAATAATAAACCTAAATTCCAAATTTTATACCTAGATAATCTTATAATCATAAAAATACTCTCTTTGGGGACATATTTACCTTTAAATCATTCATAATGAACTGTATAGGAAATGTGAATTATCCTAAGAATATCATCTAGGTGTGGTCAAAATAGGTGCACAGTATGGGATGTTGTCATGTACCATTTTAAATCAAGATAGGCTCATGACACTGTGTTAGAGTTGATACCCTATGATACATTTTTTGCCTAAACTTGGATAACTTTTTGTATCATGAGCGGGATATATTTATAGTAATAAAAAAAATAATCTCAATCATACCAAAATTCTAGAATATCCTTCTATGCGTATCCTCAATTTTTATCTTAAGTTAACTTATGTTTCATAAATCTAATATTCATTGTAATTTCTAAACTTCCATTGAGACTAACTGTAATTCCCCAACCCCAGAATCATAGATCAGGCACCTTACGTCATTACGTTGGCATAGATAGAATTGAAAATACCAATGGATCGATCATTTTAGAAGTCATGGAAAATATATTACATACATAAAAGTTTTATTACTATTAAAAACATAAACAACAACATTGATAATATTTTTATAATTCTTTTATTATCATTTTTTACCCTATATATCATTCATAATTCAGTTCTTGGAATCCTTGAAAACTAAAACATAATCACGGTGTAAGCTCAGATGCTCAGTAAGGGTAAATAATATAGTGAATTCTATCATAAAAAAACATAAAATTCCAGGAAATGTTTATAACTAAAACACATTCCTTTTAAATGTATTATTCCGCAGAAAATTGAATGTAAAAATAAAATAATTCAACATAAACATTTACATTGATATTATAATAGTTGAATAATCAAATTTATTATCAATAAATAATTCCATAACTAGTGAATTCATAATTATGGAAATCTAACCATACCATCAAGGGCTCATGCCAATACCATACATAATGGGGTAACGTGTTAGTAAAAACCTAAAATAGTTTGTTTAATGAGACCTAATGCTACATCTATGGTCTATAGTAAGATTACCCAACACTTACTATATCCAATTCATTCCTTATATGGGGAGAGTGAAATATAAGTAAAAAAATATTCATATTATAGAAACCATATGAAATGTGAATACATTAACCATAAACCATGAATGATATCAAACTAGCACATCCATGTTCAAACATATCAAAAACCCTTAAATACAATATGGTACATTGTATAATAATAAATCTAACTCAATTATTCATAAAATCCTACAAAGGATTATAACATATATGAAAGTAATATAATAATATAATTAATATTTTATTTAGAAAAATACACCTTTTTTTACTTGAAATCATTTAAAAGACACACAATTAAAAAAAATTATTTTGAAAATAATCCTGTAAACATGTAAGGGAAGATTTAACACATCCAGGAATCATGATGGTAGAAAAATAATTTCATGCTACATTACTAAAAAAATTCCTTTCATCTAAAAATCAATTATGTAATTTGTTTGGAAATGATAAAGAGATTCTTTTAAAACCATTCAATATAAAGAAAATCATGGTTAAAATAATTTTACTTTAGTACGATAATATTAAAAAAATTAGAATTTTTTTTATGAAACAAGGAACTTGATGATGACTATTCCCCACTAACTTCATACATATAATCAATCATGGATAATAATGAGATTGTGAATTAACCCTTGAATTGTATTTTACTTTAGTTGAGGGTGTGTTAACCACCACTTCTTTAGACAAACTCCATTAGAGATCCTTTTAGTGAAACTAGGGTTGGTATTTTCCAAACCAAACACCACTAGGATGTACCTAAGGAATTTTGGAAAGGAAAATGGTAGTGGTTATTTGATTTAGAAATTTCAATTTACTTTGAGGAAGTGGTGGAGGAGGTTCTCTTTCATAAGAGAGATGATGGGAACGTTAGGAATCTATAAATATATTAATTCAATATAACCAATTTCTTTTTTTAAAATGCATCGAAAGTGATTTATTTAGAAGTAAAGATTTGGATTGGGTCAAAATCCTTTCATCACCAAAATAGGCATATTTTTATGTAAAACTTATATTTTTTATTCATCCTTAATCAATCTATTTACTTTTAATCATGGTAATAAAATTCGAAATTTTAAAAGAATTCAAATATTTACTAAATTTTTTTCAATTGTTCATAAAAGGACACATTATAAAATTTTAAACATTATAATTATCCCATTGTTTTTTAACAATTTTTTTGACATTTAAAAATTTTAATAGAAAGTAAATTTTATATAATATCGGTAGTGTTAATTTTGACACTATTAATTACATTAACTTTAAAAAAATCCTAACCATAAGATAACTTTAAAAAAACCATTTAATATACTCATAACATGTCATATGAACCTATTAAATTCCTAGATATTATTTATTAATTCCAATTATATTTATTTTATTATTTTTAATATCATTTATATTATATTTATTTTAATAAAATAATTATTGCATCATAATTTCGTCATTATTTATGGTAATTATTTAATCTCTAAAAATTTTAAACTAATTACCATGATGTATATAGTTCAATAATATTTTGTGGGACTATTTATGATTTATGTCGTCTCCAATATATACATATATTAAAATTATTATACTTATAAAAAATGAGATTTTGACATTTATTCACATTCTTTAATTTTAATATTATCTATGTCATATTCTTGACAAGTGTCCACCAAATGACTACATTTCAAACCATAGGTGATAAGGGTCAAATTAAGTCATAAATAAAGATTTTTATTCGTTTTTAGGTAATTTTATAATAATATTTTTACCTATAATTACACTATTTACCCGTAATTATGGTAATAAATAATTTACTAAAGTTATTATACAAATTGTTTAAAAAATAAAAGAAACCTATTTAAATAATTTGGACCCACTGATTAAAAATATGGAATAAGTTTTAAAAAATTCAAAAAAACTAATTTATAGTAATTAAATTAAAATCAATCCCAGTAATAGAAGAAGAAAACATGTTTTTAAAAGTAAAAAACCATTAAATGATAAACATGGGTTTATATCAAATTTTAATGTAAAATTTATTATAATGTCCTACATTGGATTTAATAATAGAAAAATAATAATTCTATACATTGGAACAAATAAAAAATTAAATTTATCACTACAAATTATTTTGATGAAAAAAGTCATTTTCAATTAAAATTTAGTATTTTTCACCGTTCATAATAATCAAAAACTTATTAGATAAATGAAACAAAATTGAAAGAATGTAGATTTTGATAGTAAGATTTCAAATAAAAAGGTTATTTTTTTAAAATAAATCTATTGAAATGAAAAATATTTGATTTAAAATATTCTCTCCATTAAAAGGTGGTAAAATTACTTATTGTAAAATATAGCCTATTAATGTGTAAAATTGAATTATTTCTTTTATTTTGCCTATAAAATAATTTGGATGAATAAAAAACATTTTATTAATTAAATAATATATAAAATTTATAATTAGGATAATACTATTAATTCTCAATAGTGTAATATCTAGGTTATAATGATCATATTAAATTAATGCTAGTTAATTGTATGACATTTTTTGTTTAAACATGGTGTTGTGTGTAATAAAGATATAGAAGAGATTAAATTTAAATACATAATTAATATAAAATCAGGGGCTGTTTCTCTCAAACTTTTTTCATGAGGACGAGAACCCTTCTTAGACATATCATACATAACAATATTCTGTATAACCTAGGGAAAGGGAAAATAAGGAACGGTGGGGTAAGATGATTAGTAATGGTAAACAATGGAGATAACAATGAGCACAAAAGAATAGCTAGATAATAATTGTATTCGAACATGATCTTATGATTTTAAAACAATCCCATATATATCAATGATCGTAGTTTGTATTCATGTAATAAAGATTTTTTGTTCATAAGACATGAATCATAAATTAATCAATGAACATGAGCCAGGATAGAATGACATTGGAATAAGATGTGGAATTTTTTCATATAGATATGCTTATAAAGTAATTTCATTATTGGTTAAGACTCATTTCAAAAACTATAAGTTGATTTGTTTCACTCCCAAAACTATTGTAGTAGTTAAGGTTCACTCCCAATAAAATCATAGTATATTTAGTTTACTCTAAAACCCATTATAGAACATATGGATCACCCTCATGAATATCATTGTGGAATTATTCCCTTACTAGACTAGGTTCACTCCTCATTCCAGTCCTATTTTTCTCATGATATATCAATATTTAATTAATGATTTTTTGGTAGATATAGATCCTACACATTATTTATTAGATCCTAACCACCATCTCATAATGAAATTTTAACATAAGTGTTTAATAATATCATAAAACATTTCTCATATCAAAAATAATTAAAATAAATGGGCTTTAAAACACATTTATCATAGCAAAACCCCTGAAGAGAAATGGGTTTCTTAAACATTTCATCAAAGCATAGCCCTTGGAAATAAATTTGTCTTAATAAAAATAGTTTCATAATAAATTTATTCTATCAAAAGAAATAATAATGAGTGTGTCATTGGATGGTATCACAAGTAGATCTTAAATACCATCAAAGGATTTCCCCGTAAAAAAACTAATTTTGAAAAACTAATTTTGAATATATTTTAATGAAAATGACTTTTAAAATTGAAATAATTTATTTAAAATATAAAAATTTTCCAAATATTGTGGAAAAAGATTTTATAGATATGAACTCTGAATACTTATAATGTAATCATTAAATTTTTTATCAGTCATGATAGTACAAGATATTGTTCATGTCATTCATGTTAAAATTACAATTCCTTTCACAATTTAATTAAATGCCAAACATTCCATATTTTGAAACTGAAATGAATATTATTTTTAAAAAAATACTGAAAAAGGGTAAAAAAAAATTTAACAAGTCATAATGGAACATTGAATCATTCTTTAAAAGGCTTTTATAAAATATGCATATGCAAGTAAAAGGGTTTTTTATAGAAAGGAGATATAAATAAGATGTTTAATAAAAAATTTATTTCATTATTTCGATTACACTAATAAAAGAAAATAAAATTTGAACATGTATTCTCATTAAATTATAAGCAAAAAAAAAATCATTTGTTTATTTGGACATATATCGTAGGATTTCATCATCTGATACATAATAATAAACTCGCAAGATAAAAAATGAGATTGTAACAAAATGAATTTACCACATTTGTATATTTTTAATTACAAGAAAAAAGAAATAAATTAATTTATATAAATGTTTATATCCCATAATTATCAATTTATTTTTCATAAAATCCATTCATGATAAATATATACCCCACATAAAAGAAAAAATTGGTGTATAACAGATGTGTCTTATAGAAAAAAAAGTGAGACAAAAATCCATTACTCCTTTGTTAAAATATTAAAGCATAATAACCATTATAGAATAACATAAAATTAAAACTATAATATCATAATAATCATTATATTTATAATAAATAATTTCAAATAGTATTTTTATAGGAACCAAAAGAAACAAGTGGTTAATATGGCAGATGTCTCCTTGAAATAAAAGAGAGACTGAAAATCAATTACCTTAAAAATAGACATCCTACAAACACGTCTGAAACTCATTTATAATAAATATAGGTATATTAAAAATATATTACATTATCATATTAATAAATATCATCCTATATATTATTTACTCATGATATTTTATTACCTGTTTATTAACATATTCTTGCTAAAATCATGTTTTGGTTAATAACAGATTTGTTTTTCATGTATGTTTTATTTGGTATCTTCAGTCATTTATAATTGATCATTTGTCAATAATCCCTATAATTTGAAACAATTTATACATATCATATTTATTAATTATATATGTACTTATATAAATCCATTAAATATAGACACAGAAAATGAATTACATATTTCATGGAGAGGGTAGGTTGTACATATTCATGAACATTTTTCCCATTTTCATGATTGAAAGACTGAAAGGATGGTAAATAATATATCACCATTAAGTAATCATCATTATTTAATATATATCATATATATTACTTAAATTATTTATTAGTACCTGATTTTTAAAGCGTAAGGGAAAACAGATCATATCTCTTTGCGAGGTAGTGGTCCGCCATACAACTAATTGGCATTATCATATTCAAAAGAAATTGAACGTAAGAAAGTATATGTAATATTATAATTATATAATTATAATAATATCATAAATTTAATATATAATAATTAAACCCAACATTATATCATGACATAGCATGTGGTGACGGATAACGAATAACATCGGTTCGTGAGGCATTTTTCTGCCATACACATGATTGAGGTTTTTCATTCCCATATGATGAAATATGGGAAAATATAGGTTATTAAATAAACATAATAACATCTAATTATATGTGAAATTATATTTTTATTATATTAGTAAATTTAAAGATGATTTTATATAAGTGGAAGATGAAATAAAACATCAAATCAATGTTACCGAACTTTACATCTTTTACAGGGAACCTCTTTAGGATTATTTCTAAAACCTTATTATGAGGTTTTAATAATAACATTAAGGAAAATAGGATATAGGGAATTAAATAATTTATTTGGATAATTCTTGGACAAAACCAATGTTTTTTATATTTTTTTAAAAGGATGAGATCACGTGGACATTTATAAGAAAAGAAGATGTCACACTTCAATATTTTGAATAGAATAATGTATAATGATGTTTTTGATTTTTAAAACAAATAAATTACTAATTACTATATGTGATAAGTTATAAATTTGGTCATAAAATAGGTTTTTGAAAAATTTTCTATGTCATTTTACTGCTTATCAATACAATTTATCCACATGATAATCCAATTTTAATAATAACTGTAGTAATTATTTTTTAAAGTTTTTACAATTCAATTTCACCAAAAAATTATTATTTCCTTATTTAATAATATAAATTAATAATTTTAAAATTTTTGGAAGAATTTTTTCAAATTACATTCATATTAGTAGAAAAAATTAATTAATAATTAAACTCTAAAACAGGTTGAAAAACTGATTTTCCATAGAGAAAATTTTCAAAATTTTAAATTGTTTTTATATCAAATATAAAAATAAAATTTATCATGGTAGAATAATTTATATTAATTATAATAATATTAAGCTAATTATAAATTTTAAACCATTTTTAAAAATGGAAACATATTAATTCATTATAAATCACCTTTAAAAAAACTTAATAATTGTCACAATTCATCAAAAAATTATTCTTTTCAAAAAATTTAACAAAAAATAACACAAATATAATAATTAAATGATAATTAAATTGATGTTAATTTTTTAAAATACATTATATTAATAGTGTTAGAATTTTATTTTATTACATTTTCATGAAAATAAATACAAAAGAATTCTTTTGAGTAAAATGTATTCCCATAGAAAATAATGAATTTAATAAATAGAAAGTATTTATTTAAAAATATATTTTTTAGGAAGAAGTATATGAAATTTTAAAATGTTAACATTCTTCTTTAGACCTCCAAATTTAACATCTATGTAATAGTGGTCATGTTTAAATATTAATATTAATAATATAGTGATGTTTGTTAAAATTTTGATGGTGCATGTAAAATAAGATGTTAAATATTTTATATTAATTTCTAAAAATTATTAAAAAAAATAATGGGGTTTTATAGAAAATATGATAAATTTAAAAGGATCTATTATTAAAAATGAAAACATACGTAAAAAATATTCAGTAATAACTCAAAATATGAATTGAAAATGAATTGTTAATAAAGAGTCATAAGTTAATCACATGTGGTTATATATCTATATATGGTTATGTAAAAGATATATAATAAAGCTATATAAATTATGCATGAGGTTTTTACTAATATATGAAAAAATAAAAATTATGGTTATGGATTTTTACTAAAGTTTAATTTCCACGGGAAACATGACTTATACATCACTTACTTCAATTTTATAGTGTATAAACTTCTAATAAATGTACTTTATGAGTGTTATCAACTAAATTATGAGATAAAAATCCCATATAAAATTATCTCACCCATGGGGATTATGATTCAATAGTTACCAATGTGTTATGGGTTTGATGTTGCAATCTATTTACATATCAGGATTATTTGGGATTGTGATTACATTGATAAACTATAATGATATATCTAACAAGAAACTCATTAATTTAATTCAAGTATAGTAATTTATATTAATTTTATGTTTTCCACACTTTATATACAAAATATTCCTAATGGTTTTTTTAGGAAAAAACTGAATTTATTTTCCTCTTTAGTCGATACCACATTTTCTTCGATTTCTATATTTAAAAAATAAATTTTATTTTATTGTTTTATTGTTCACCAATTATTATTTAATGAAAATTTTAAACCTGATTTTTCTATCAAAAAAATTATTCATATTAAATTTTTCAAAACATTGTAATTTTTAATATTTATTTTAAAAAAATTAAAAGAATATTTGTTTTAACAAGCATGGAATGAACATTATTTCCCATAATTAGGACCTCTCAATGATTTAATGATTACATTATATATTTTCCAAGTTTGTTATCCAATTAATTTATTTCATTACAATTTGGCAATTTCTTAGATTATAAATAAATTATATCAAAGTGAAAAGTTTATTTTTCATCTTGAAATGTTACAAGTGGTATTTTAAAATCATTTTCCATCTATGATGACATTTTTGATGAAAATTAATATTTTATAGGTATTTGATAAAATAAACCATTCTTATTATTTTGATAGATGTTTTATGATAATGATAAGAATATTATCATTAAACTCATTTCTTTTCAATGGGTTATATTCTTATGAATTGAAAAAAATTATTATCAGAAAAATTTCTTCTACACAGGTTATGCTATAGAAAAAATGATTATGAACGTTGTTCTTTTCAAAATGTTATGCATTGATAAAATTTTTATGAAATAGATTTCCTTTTCTTGGGTCATGATATGATAAATGTTTTTGGATTTTATGGCACACATATATTTGAATTTTATTATGTGAGAAGTGAGACTTATATCTACCAGTAATGAATTAGGTAAAGATTTATATCTTATTAGATAATGAAGAATATAATGGTTAGTGAGGCCAGTTCAGTAATGGAATTTATCCACTTTGATAGAAATGGGAGTGATCCTTTACTACTATGATGGTTTGGGGAGTGAACCAATTCCACCATGATGGATTGGTCATTAATCCTAGACTAATAAGAAAATGATATCTTTTCCTATGTGTATTCCATAGATCTATGTCTTATTCCATATTTATTTTCCCATGAATCCTACAATTTAATTACATTGTGATTCATGTATTAGGAAATTTTATGATTTATTCCATCAGTCATTCATATGATATATGAAATCTAGTATATTGTTTCCAAATTTTATTTTCATGTTATTAAATCATTATGATAATGTTATATTGATATCTCCCTTTTTTACCCATACTAGCCTTCTTAGCTGACCCTTTATTACTTTTCCTTTCCCCTATCTTTTATGAATGATATTATGTTATATTTGTATAATAAGGGTTATGTTTATTATGAAATTAGTGTGATATTATATTGTTAAATAATAAAACAATTATATATGTTTCTATATTTTCACATGAACTAGAACAATATGACTCTGGCCTTGATCACTATGTTTTTTAGTGAATATTCATCTAATAAGTTTTAATATCTACATATGAAAGTAGTTGTCCATTAAAGTATGTTTCAGATCCTATATTAGTTAATTTTTGGGAAATAGGATGATAAATATTTAATTAAAGTCCTATGGATATTTCTAAGGATATACATATGGACATGTCTAAGTATATGAAAATATCATGGAATTTTGGTGAATGATAGATCAAGTGTTTCCTAAAGAATTACATTCATTTCCAGATACTACGAGTTGATGTAGATCGATCACATTTGTTTCTAGGTGTAATTTCTCCAAAATGGGTTTATTGGGAATTGACTAAATCTTCATCTAGTGTAGGAAAATGAGCCATGATTCATGCCTAGTTTGACTCACTGACGGGACGTGATTAATAAATTCACAAACTCATTATGAACCTTCAGGTAGGATTTGAATAGATGATCACCATGAATGACCAAGGTTAAACCTATGGTGTCATAGATTGAGAATAATTTATCATTATTTATAAATACAATAAATGATATTTAATGATTATGTGGTTTCCCACTCTGATTATAAATTCTCACACTATAATTTTTTTATTTGGTTATGGATGGAACATTAATGTATCATGTTAATGAAAATTGCAATGGAAAATAAAATGATAGTCCTCATGAGAAAAAAAATTAATAGATCTAGATTGAAAATTCTTATTGTTATTACCACACCACTTTCTAAAGTTTAGAATCATGAAGGACATCCAAATAAGAAAAATAAGGAAAAAGTTCTATTGAGCCCTTTGTGATGGAAAGTACACTATATTTTTATTTCCCACTGATCCACTGGTAGTGAAGAAATGGGCCAGTACAATTAAAAAGTTATTTTTCCCAATTTTTGGAGAATGTAATTTTGCTTATAATATATAATTTGGATGGAGGGTAAATAAATGGTGGAATGTTATCACAAATATGACCCAACAAGTTGAAATTTATTCTATGGAATGAGATGTGATTAATAAAATATTTTTCAATTATTATTTTACTCATATTTTTCATAGAAAAAAATTGAGATTTAATTACTTGAGTATAAGAAGGAAGTATATGAAGATGTTGGAAACAACATGGATAATTTTACAAAAGTCGTGAGGTGTGTTTATAGTATTATAATAAAACCACGAAGTATGGTTTATTTATTCTTAAATGGATTAAATCCAAGTCTCCCAGGGTTGTTCTCAATAAGGGACATCAGTGGCTATGTATAAATAACGTTGTGAGATATCAATGTGGAAATTGAGATTGCAGATACCCATCAATCTCATGGTTTTTTATAGTAAAAATAATAATTAATTCAAATGGAACTCTAAAAACCATTTAGTGAAAAATATGATATTTCCTTCATACTTAATGTTTGGAAGGAAACATTGATGAAATTATCTTAAGCAGAATGTAAATTGTTTTTTGATTCTAAAAGAAGGAAATCAGGAAATGCATTGTGGTAGGGATGGGAAGAAGTTACATATGATTCAAATAAGTTAAATATCCACATCAGATACTACACAGACTACAATGTTTCAAATGAAATGAGCATGGAAATTATTCTAACCATTTTTCATATCCAAAGATTAATGATGATGGTCAATATCAGAAACCTTTTAAGCTGACAGACAAAGGGAAATCTCAGTATATAACTATTTTTATCAGGGGTGTGAAAAAGATACAATGAAAGGGACACTTTCCATCCACTATATAATTATAATGTCTTATTTTAATCCATATCTAACCACTCTTTTATAACCAAATTTATTTTATGGGTATCAAAAATATTAAGTAAAAAATTAGTTGTTGAGTTATGAGTGAAAACCCATAGTGTAAAAATAATCACATCACATGTCTATGATTATTCTATAGTAGAAGTTTCCTGAAATGTACATCCTGAAAATCTCATAATTCTACCTTGAGTTGAATTTTATGTTTTCTTGTATGGGGACTAGATATCTCAAAAAAATCTAAAATCAATTACTATGGAAGGTAAGTCATGTTTGATTTTAAAAAGGATCATTTGATCATCTATCAATGTGAAGATAAATATGAACATCTGGTCGAAATCATATCCATTGTATAGAACTGGATTCTTGTTTACAAGGGGTGTTTATCCAATATTGTTGGGGTTAAACAAAAAATCTATGTTACGCCTATTGTGAAATTTTTTGTTGATTTATTTATGTAATAGTTTTATAGATATTCATTGAATCATGATGATGATTTCTCAATTGAACTCATACTATATTCCACACCAATTTTATAGAATCTCTATATAATGGTTGTGATTGAGTTGTATGAATTGATGAAACAACATCTGGGTAATATTGAAATGTTTTTTTTTCATCCAAGTGTGTCACCTTAGTGTTAACCTATTTTTTTTTATAAAACATATTGATCTATGTGACTCTTCGATGATTATCTAGTGTTGAAAATGTTTAATATTAAGAAAAACCAACCTATAACTTGTATTGGTGACATGATTGATCAACATGGTTGTCATCATTACATTTAAAAGATTGATCTGTGTTATATATATAATCAACTGTGGATTAAGATGGAGGATATACCCAAATCAATATATTGTATATTTCAAGCACACTATGAATATATACTGATTTCATTTCATATTAATAGTTTCCTCACTATGTTAATGGTTTTAATTAATAGAGTCCTTGAAGATACCCTTGAACTATTTGTGGTATTATTTATTGATGATATTATTACCTATTTAAAGTGAATGGATGATAATTAAGATCATTTTAGGATTCTGTTGAGGGCCTTGGTGAAGGAGAGGTTGTGTGAAAATTTTACAAAGTGAGAATTTGGGATATAAAAGGCTTTATTTTTTTGGATATATAACGATAGTTTAGTATATAAATATATGGATCCATCAATGATTGAAATTATTGAGTTTTTGCCCATAACTTCAACACTATGATTGAGTTCAAAATGTTACATAGTTTGGATGGATATTATCAATGGTTTTGTATTATTTTTTGTGTGTATCTAATCCACTAAATATATTAAATCATAAGGGAGATATGTTCTTCTAAATGGATGAATATTCATAAAATTTTATGGAAATAAATAAATTATTAGTAAAATACATTTCATACATTACTATGTCATAGATAAGGGTTTGTAATATATAGAGATTCACTAAAGAGGGGAATGGGTTGTGTTCTTATGAAGAATGACATAGTTATAACTTATTCCACATCAAAATTGAGGTTTCATGATAACGATTAACCAAATCATGACTTGGGGTAGGCTATGGTAATTTCTAATATAAATATATAGAGGAATTATATATATGGGGATAATTGTGATTTCTATATTTACCATGATATTTTAAATTATATGTTCACAAATAAACAATTGAACATGTGCAAGAGAATCTGGTTGCAGGTGATTAATGATTATTACTCCTGAAAACATTACCACTCAAGTAAAATGAACAAGGTGGTCAATTAATTGATACAAAAGTATTGAGCTATCTAATCTATGATATAGATCACACGATATCTAATATTTTATTATTTTCAAAGGGTGGGTCTGAAAATTATGATAGATGTTGGAAATTCATATCTTATATTATTATGTGGTCAAAAATATATATAATTGAAGATAAAATAGGGATATAATGATGATGAAAAACTAGAGAAGAAGGAAAAAAAATTTCAAAGTGTAACCATGATTTTTATGGAATTATATGGTTCTGGATCCATATATTTGTTCAGTCAATTGCTAATTTGAAGGAGATACTATAGGAAGCTTATACGTCTTCTTTCCCTATCCACCATTGAATAATATAGATGTATAGATATTTGGAAAAGTATTAATTTTGGAAAGGAATAAAGGGAGATACTACATAGTTTTATTATTATTTCCTCGTATGTCAGTAAGTTAAGGATAAGTGAAAAATGTATAAGGTTATATTATAATAATTATCCATGATAGAAAATAAATGTGAAAACATAATCATGGGTTTTTTCATTGGACTCTCCAAAATGTCCAAATGAAAAAATTCTATATGGGTTATAGTTTATCACCATAAAAATTCATCACACTTCACCTCTATTAGATAATATCTCTCTCTGTATCAGATTTCTAAAATATACATTAATATAGTGATGAGGATTCATAGAGTGTAATATTTTATTATATCTCATCACGATATGAGGTTTCCCTCAATGTTTCGATATAGTCTTCAGCAAGCTTCGAATAAGAAGTCGAGTTCTATCAATGTATATCATTCTCAAACAGATATTCAATTTGGCAGAATAAGTAATACACTTGAGGATATGTTGGGATCATGTTCTCTACATTTGAATGGTGTTTTGGATCAACACCTTCATATATTCTAGTTTTCTTATAAAAATTACTTTCATTCAATCATTCAGATAGATCATTATGAATATATACATGAAAAAAATTATAGAACTTAAAGTTGATGAGATAAATTTAGATAATGAATGTTATTGGGACATGACATTGAAAATGAAATGTTATATAATTTTATATATATTTAACATCACATTAAGAAAGATAATATTTGATAGATAAGTTATTCTCACAAAAATCAGTTTTATCTGACGTTTGATGATAGTGAGGAGTTTTTTCTATGAATTTCTATATAGAATAATATTATGATATTTGGGAATAAAGGAAAATTGATCCCTAAGTATACTATCCCCATTAATATTCTTGATCATGTCGGGAAAATTTCTTATTTTGTGGTGCTTTAACTAAACCTCCCTCAAGTCCAAGACCAATTCTATGTATCTCTCCAGAATAAGTATATATCGTATACTTCACATGTAATGAACCTATAGATCAACCTAATAGATCATGATATTTTATTTGAATAAAAACCAATAAAAATTCTGGATCACAAAGATAATGTTTTATTAAACTGGTCCAATCACCTTATTAAGGTTTTATGGTGCAACCACTGACTCCAGGAATCTACATGGGAACCTGAGGATATAATGTGGAAGAATTATCCTTTGTTTTCTAAATCAATTTTATGTAATAAAAAAGAAAAATTAATTTTATGTTGGTTAGAATGAAAAATCATGAGATTTTATAGAAATATTTTATTAAAATAAACTAAATTTCATTGATATCTTTTTTAACACACAACACCAACTTTTAATGAACTATGTTATAATATAAAAAATAATACGATTTATATATTACTACTATAAAATTATTTTTAAAATTTTAATTATATATATTAATGTCTATAGTTTCAAAATTAATTATTATATTTTTTTAAAAATAATATATATTGGTAAATTAGTACATTATTTTTTCTAAAGTTGTTATATTTTTCAAAAATACATTTTTCTCAAAATAAGTTTTTTCGTTCCTTTATGAACAAATAAAAAATTTAATATTTTAGTCTATTAAGAATATTATTTGATAATTTTAACAAAAAATATTAATTAAAACCTTCAATAAAAATTTCTAGAATTCTCTAAAATACGATTTTCATAACGAATATTAAATTTTTTGATATTTATGGATAAAAAATTCATTTAAATCTACAAAAATGATATTTATATTAAAAAAAATTGTTTCAAATAAAAATCTGTTCACTCATGTTGTTATTATTATTTTGATTTTTTCATTGTAATCAATTTTATGTTGAATTTTTTATATAAAATCTTATTATAAAGATAAACACTATTTCATTAGAAATCCATTTTTATTATATCAATGGATTTATTTTACAATTAAATTATTCTACATATAAAAATAGAATTTGTAAAAATGGATTCAATGTTCCAAATCATAATGAATAATATCATATAATAAGATTAACTTCATTTTTATTGAAAATTAATGTTAAAATAATGTAAAAATTAATTACCAGAGTTATGGATAAAACCGGTTTACCTTGGGGTAAAAATAAATAATAAGGTTTAAAATTACCAAAAACTTTTAAAAACCCCTTTTATAGAAATATTTTAACCTTGTATCATATATGTCTTGATAATAATTCACATTGTATCCTTTTCTAATGTTTTACGCATGGGTATACCATTTCCATTGCAAAAATTTCAATTATGTCCTCTTCCCCACTTGTACAAGGGATAAACTCTCCTATATTATTCACAATTCCAAAGAATTTTGATTCACCAATACCTAAAAAAATCTACTCCTTAAATTCATATTTTCTTATTATAAACCTCAATATTATTATTTAACCCTCCTATAAAGGATTTTGGTGAATACATAAGGATGCTTTCTAAAGAAGAGGTATCATTTTTAACTCTGTTATTTTAATTTATTTATACTTCCTCTTCTTTTAAATATTATTCAACAATGATAATATAATAACATAAGTATCTCCCATTTACTAATATTTTTTAATTTTATTTTAATAACTTATATCTACATCTTCTTCAATTAAATGGGATAAAAAACCATAGATCATGTGTATGGTGGACTACCGCCTTGTGAACTGTTCTAATTCATTTTCAGTCACCATCAGTCATGTTTAAAAATATAAGTGCATCTATTGTTTTTATATGATATTTATGACATATTGATACTTCTATAATTGTTACATAACATCTGCCTTCTTACCTTACAATCCATCTGAAAGTGATAACATCGCTCATGCGTACATTTCAACTATTGAATTAACGAAGCGATGTGATATGTTTTTAAATTTTTAATTGAAATGGATGGTAATAAGAATACATTAAATAAAGAAATATGAAATAAATTATAGTATAATTATTTTCAAATTTTCAATTAATATTTACCTTTCTTTTTTTCCATCATTCTTAAAAATGGAAGAAACATTCACGCATTCATATGGCCTACTATCTCCATGAACAATGTAATTAATTTATAATCATTGAATTAAATGTTTTAATAACAATAAATTTATAATAAATATATATGATATTTATATCAAGGATCTGAATCTTTAGATTATGGGACCATTATAAACATAAAATGAAAAAAATAAAAAACCAAAACATACAAGAAAAGTGTAGTAATAATTTCCTAAAAATTTATTTTAACAATGAATTGTTAATAATGAGTAAAAAGTGATCACATATAATTTGAAGTATATGGGTTTGGTTCTAGAATATATTTTTTAAAAACTTATATTATTTATATATGTGTTTCTAACATGTGTTAAGAAATACAATACTTGAGGTAAGGGGTTTTCAACCCATTTGTTTTGGGGGGACAAATGCCTTCAACACCACTCATATCTTTTTTTATAGTGTGTATACTGTAGATGATTTTATTTTATTATTGGTATAATTTAAATTATTTTATATAAATATCCATCTAATATTCAATCATTCATGGGACTTATAGTTCAATAGTCACCGAAGTGGTAATGGTTTTATTTAATAATATCTTTGTTTATCGAGATTGATTATGATTATGCTTTTGATGATGAAATATTATGATCTATCTATCATGAAAATCTTGGATTTAATTATCCTATAATATTTTTTGAAATTATATGTTTCCTCTCATTTCAATACCTTTATGTAATCATTATTCTAAATGCATATTTTTAGGGAAAACCTAAATTTCTCTCCCTCTTCGATCAAAACCTTTTTAATTGTCAATGATTTCTAAATATTTTTTAAAGAATTTTTTTAATATTCTATGGTGATTTTAAAAGAAATTATTACCAATTAATAGATTTAAAAAAATATTTAATGATATATTGCTTTCATTTTTCAGAGAAGTTAATTTTTACTTTTCTTGAAAATAAATTTTATGGATGTTTTTTAACATGTCCTACAAGAATGGTATTTCCCACTATAATGGATGCTAAAATATTTGACTCTTTAAAAATTTCTCAAGGTCTTTTTGGATGAAATATTTTTCTTTAAAATATTTCACCTTTTTTATTTCAAATAAATGATTTCAAAGTGAACAGTTTATTTTTCCATCAAAATCATTAAAGTTATTTTTCTAAATTAATGAAAATCAAGGATGAAGTTC
Organism: Viscum album; assembly: GCA_963277665.1. Taxonomy (NCBI): domain Eukaryota; kingdom Viridiplantae; phylum Streptophyta; class Magnoliopsida; order Santalales; family Viscaceae; genus Viscum; species Viscum album. The sequence continues at coordinate 1,265,834,888 of OY728165.1, read as the reverse complement.
ATCATGTTTCGTATGAATTACTAGAGATATGATCCAAATAAATCATCATTATTCTTTATGTAGATGGATTATTTTTAAGGTGAAATATTTATTACGAATATCTTTCTTTTTCCAAAGGTTTTTCTATGATGAAATTATGAACTAATTATGAAACCCATTTATTTTACATCGGGTATTCATTGATGAAATTATTATAAACCCCATTTATTTCTTATGTGATATACATTGATGAAATGTTTATTAAAAAGATTTAATTTTCATTGATTATTAAATAATATGTTTTTAGGATCTTTTGGTGAATATATGTATAATTTTCATTACATTACTAGGTGTACCCATTTATACCACCAATGAACTGGGTAATGATTTATATATCGTGAGATAAAAGTAACAGTAATGGGAAGTTATTCACGTTTTATATCGTATTGTATCCTTTACGATAGTTTTTGAAGAGTATATTGAATACTAGTATTATTTGGTGAGTAAATACATTCCCATATGATAATTAAAGAAATGACACTTGAATAGTAAGGAAATTATTTTCCATACTTCTAGGTATGCAAAAAGTCTATGTATTATAAAACTGTAATTTTTTTAAATCATTCTCTTTGACTCTTTAATGATTATAGGATTATGAAATTCCAATATGTATTACATGAAACACTTTTATGATTTATGATATGAAAGGTATGGTTTTAAAATTTTATTCTCAAGGCCGCAGAACCTTATTCTCATGTTAAGTTGATATTTCCCACGTTTAACCATATTGAGCATCTGATCTAACCCTTTATTATATTTCATTTCACCATGTTATAAATAAGTGAATATTTTATGATATATCTATCATTAGTTATTGTTATGATGGATTTTGTGGTAGATGACATCATTTCCTTATAAACCACTGGTTTATGTATCCGTGTACCCACTTGAACTGGACCAATATGATTATAGAATAAATCGTTATGTAATGTAATGGAAATTCATGTAATAATATGTAGTGTCTATATATGATATATTTTGGTTACAATATAAATATACTCCATATAATCAATTTTAAATAATATCATTTTCAACATTAATGATATCAAGACTTGGGAATTTATTCCCTTTTTCTGTAAAGCATGGGATCTTGATCATTTCTAAATAGGATATGATCATCATCATCTTCATGCAATATATAAGGTATATCTCCTACGAAACCATGATTAGATACATATTGTAACATCTAGTAAATATATTCATAACTATTCTCTAATATATAATCATCAGCATAAACCTTGGATAATTTTCCTAAACTCCTCATTAACTTATATATGACAAAGTCATCAACTAGTTGATATAAATCTGATACTCTTTATTAATGGACAACTATTTGAAACCATTGAAAATAAATACAACACAAATATTGTGGGCTTAAAAATATATCACATTATATTAGTTATCAATACCTTCAAAAGAAATATGACAATATGTGATTATTTTTTTATTTTTCTCACCATTTCTTTTCAAACAATAATTTCACTTTCTCTCACCCTTGATAAAAAATACTTGGGAAAAATATATCAGTTCCTTCTTATGTTATGTTCCATAAATCATCTCACTCATAGTCTGTGTGAACAATTCTTGGTGTCAAAAAAACTATTTTATTTTGATGAAAAATATTTCTATTTCCAACTAAAATTGACACCAACATTAATGACTACTCACACAACTCACTTTAGTGATCATCCAATTGTATTATATACTGAAGACAAAATTTTTTGTTTAAAACTTTTATTGAACAATTACACCTATAACTAATATACTAACTTCATAAAATAGGTTAAAGACATTTAATTATAAGTATATTAGATATGTAGCCATGGTAAATTATCATTCTGATAATTTTATTATTTCTTTGATTAATTTATTTTTTCCCCATTTGGATTATGGGTTTTATTTTTAGTTACCATGGATAAATGATAGGAAAAATAGTCATCTACAATGACATTATCTTTAATAAAATTATTGAAAATAAAATTCTTATTTGATATTTATTCTAAAAACTTATTTAACATTTTCCACCTATACCCATATCAAAGAAAATTACTCATGAATTTAGTAATGATTATTATCTTAAAATGTATTCTTAAGGATATCCATGTTGATACTAACCCAATAAATGTATCGTTTTCCAGTTTTTTTTAGATGTGTCAATTTACACAACTTCTACATGGGTTATTTTAAATATATTATTTTTCAATTCCACATTTGAGATCAAAATCAGATGGGATATTCTTTACTTCTTTAACATTTGTTTATATAAACCACTTCAACTTCATTAATTATTATCCTCTAATTACATGTTTTCATTATTTTAATTTATAAATCATTTTATAATCAGAATATCTTTTAAAATTTGATGTTCACTATTGATAGATCACTTCCTCTTCTTCTCCCCCAGAGATAATTTTTCACATCCAATTCCCTAAATTATAAGTGAAAATATAGTTTATAGAGATTATGGGAATAAAGTGGATCTCACTTTCTATTCTAAATATTAAACAGAGTAGTGATATTTTTATTAAAAAAATTATCTAACTCCTCCACTATTAATTCATAGATATATTAATATCAATTATGATAGAGAAAGCATGAATTATGTCACATATTCATATTTTTTATGAATATTATATTCTCAAGAGCCTTTAATGATTTTGTTTCATATGTTAAAACTTTTATCCTTTTAAAAAACGCATTATATGTTATAATTATTATATATTGATATCTAAGAGTGTGACCAACCATATTTCACCTCACAAAAATTTCAACTATATAATAACTGTTGTCATTTTTGGAAAACTGCTCCTATGATTGGACTTCACCATTTAGAAGTACTTCTTCTTATATGGAACTAGTGTTTTCTTATGAATCTTGAATATTTTTTCCATCTCTAGACCTTCTATAAAAATTAATAATATTATATTGGGGTTATTGGAATCTTTCTATGATTCTCTACAAGAATTATTCATGGATGTATTTATTTACATCTTCCCTTCTAGATATATTGTGACATCCCAAGTACGTAATGAATAATAGATATTTTTATCTATGTCTATTAATGAATTAGATAGTTTTTAGAGGCTTAAAATGAAAATAAATCCAATCTTAAGCATGGAATACACTAATTTTTTTTAAAAGATTGATTTACTGCCTTTTGATGGAAAACCATTTTTAAATCTATAGTTTGACACTTTTATAAGCTATGTTTGTCAAAATAAACTTATTATTTATTATTGGGACATCAAAATTTAATTTTTGTGATTTTTTGGTATTTTTCTGACAATGTTCATTATTTAATGAATAGTGAAAAATACTGCATTTTACATCAAAACTACTTTTTAATCTAATTTATTTATATTATTATATTTTCTTTTGAATTGGTTTGAAAGTTAAATTAGAATATATTTTTACCATTTAATCCAATTGTGGTCATGAGTATTAATTTCACTTTGGAATTGGGCATAAACTAATGCCAAACTTTTCAAAGATATTGTTTCCAAAAAACCCGCTATTTGTTTTGACAATGGGAATTATTTTTAAATCAATTATTGCAATTTCTGTGTTTGGAATTTGGTAAAATGGATTACATATTTGGAATCCGAAGGTCCAAATTAGGTAATCAAGACTCTTTTGTTTTTGGACATTATGAATAGTAATGACGGTAATTAACTTTAATAATCTTGATTAATGAGTAATCGGGTAGTTAAGGATAATAAAATAATATCATAATAATAAAAAAATGACACCAAAATGTGTTTTAATTCTACTGGTTGTCTAATGGCCCACCATGGGATGTATTTTGCCAAACTTGGGGACCCCATGGAATCACATTTTTGGAAAGTGACTTGTTATCTTTTTAGTTTTTTAAAGAAAGTAAATATAACAAGAATGTATCACTTGATTAAAAAAATTTTAATTTTGTTTAAATAGATGATATTTTAGACTATAAATATTCATTGGAAAGATAAAAATATTTCCTACATCATAGTATTTTTTTCATAATTTTTAGACTTTAGATAAATTAAATTATTTATGACATCATGATGATGCAACGATTACCTCATTAACAAAGAATTTAAATAAAATGAAATGATAATGTAAAATCTATGACCTACACATGACCAAAACCTATTGAATGGGTGGATTTTGAACCCTTATCACCTTACCCTCGAATTATATCAATGTGGGATCTTTTGAATCCTAAAATCATCTTCAAATAATGTACCATTTCTTTACATTCCAAGAGTGCCCCTCCTCTCCTCTTATAAAAGTCCCCCACCTCTACCTCCTTACCCACACTCCCAAAGCCTTTGGCTCGGCCAAAAACTACCTATTTTGTCTCTCCACATCCCTCTATTACTCCTTGAAGCCACACTTTGGGCAGATGTCTTCCCCAGGAAGCCTTTGAACTCAAACCAAAGGGAGTTACCCGATTTTAAGGTAATGTCTCACTAGTGCAGAAAACGTTTTTTACGTCACCATTTTTTATGTCGGTTATATAAAACCAACGTCATAATATGTAAAATGAGGGTTTTTACGTCGGTTATTTAATAACCGACATAAAAACCTGTGTTCGGTACACCTATAACGTCGGTTATTTTTATAATCGACGTTATAAATCGCGCGGATTCGTTTTTTACGTCGGTTATTTTTATAACAGACGTAAAAAACGCGGTTTCCGAAGTCCTTTTTACGTCGGTTATAAAATAACCGACGTAACAAAAGAATCCGCAGATGTTTTTGACGGCGGTTATGGAATAACCGACGTAAAAAAACGCATATTTTGAGCCCTTTATAACGTCGGTTATTCAAATAACCGACAAAAAAAAAGAATCGGCGGAAGGTTTTTACGTCGGTTATTGAATAACCGACGTTATAAATGTTTTTAAAAAATTATAACGTCGGTTATTGAATAACCGACGTGATAACTCATTTAAAAATGTGGATTTTCATTCGAGAGTTTACCTTCGACAGTCGTGACTCGTCTCTCTCACGCGTAAACCCGAATCGACTCGTCCATTTCGTTGGTTTAGATTCGTTTTGCGATCATCGTTTCTCATATTTAATCTCCTCGGATCAATCATCTAAACTCGCAGCACTCAGGTAATCCTCCCACTCGTTCGTTTTTTTTCGCGGATAGTATATATATATGTGTTGTGATTTTTTTGTTGAAACTAGCTAAGATTCTTCGATTGTGAACCCTTTTAACTCGTTTTGGCACCATAATCTTATTTATCATCCCTAGATATATTTTTTCGACTTGCGATATTGACTAATTTTATGATTTCACTAATTTTTCATCGTTTTCTATAAATCCCCGAGAGGGTTGGGGCGTGTCCAGGGGGGTGTCCAGGGGGGTGCCCAAAGGGTTGGGGGGTGTCCAGTGGGGTGTCCAAGCAGGTCGGGGGTGGGGGGATGTGTCCAGGAGGGGTGGGGGGCTGTCCAGAGGGGTCGGGGGGTGTCCAGGGGGGTTTACAAGGGGGTGGGTGGGTGTGGGGGGTTGTCCAAGGGTGTGGGTGGGTGTTAGGGGGTGTCCAGGGGGCTGTCCAAGGGGATGGGTGGGTGTGGGGGGCTGTCCAAGGGGGTGGAGGCCTGTCCAGAGGGGTCGGTGGGGTGTCCAGGGGGGTGTCCAAGGGGTTGGATGGGTGTGGGGGGATGTACAAGTGGGTGGCGGCCTCTCCAGAGGGTATTTGGGGTTGTCCGGGTGGGTGGGGGTGGGGGGGGGGGCTGTCCAGAGGGTTGGGGGATGTCCAGGGGGTGTCCAAGGGGGTAGGGGGTGGGGGGTGGTGTCCAGGAGGGGTGGGGGGATGTCCAGAGGGGTCGGGGGGTGTCCAGGGGGGTTTACAAGGGGGTGGGTGGGTGTGGGGGGTTGTCCAAGGGTGTGGGTGGGTGTTGGGGGGTGTCCAGGGGGGTGTCCAAGGGGGTAGGGGGTGGGGGTGGTGTTTAGGAGGGGTGGGGGGCTGTCCAGAGGGTTGGGGGTGTCCAGGGGGTGTCCAAGCAGGTCGGGGGTGGGGGGTTGTGTCCAGGAGGGGTGGGGGTGCTTTCTAGAGGGGTCAGGGGCTGTCCAGAGGGGTCGGGTGGTGTCCAGGGTGGTGTCCAAGGGGATGGGTGGGTGTGGGGGGCTGTCCAAGGGGGTGGCGGCCTGTCCAGAGGGGTCGGTGGGGTGTCCAGGGGGTGTCCAAGGGGTTGGATGGGTGTGGGGGGCTGTCCAAGTGGGTGGCGGCCTCTCCAGAGGGTATTTGGGGTTGTCCGGGTGGGTGGGGGGGCTGTCCAGAGGGTTGGGGGATGTCCAAGGGGGTGTCCAAGGGGGTAGGGGGTGGGGGGTGGTGTCCAGGAGTGGTGGGGGGCTGTCCAGAGGGGTCGGGGGGTGTCCAGGGGGGTTTACAAGGGGGTGGGTGGGTGTGGGGGGCTGTCCAAGGGTGTGGGTGGGTGTTGGGGGGTGTCCAGGGGGGTTTCCAAGAGGGTAGGGGGTGGGGGTGGTGTTTAGGAGGGGTGGGGGGGGGGGGGGCTGTCCAGAGGGTTAGGGGGTGTCCAGGGGGGTGTCCAAGTAGGTCGGGGGTGGGGGGTTGTGTCCAGGAGGGGTGGGGGTTCTTTCTAGAGGGGTCGGGGGCTGTCCAGAGGGGTCGGGGGGTGTCCAGGGTGGTGTCCAAGTGGATGGGTGGGTGTGGGGGGCTGTCCAAGGGGGTGGCGGCCTGTCCAGAGGGGTCGGTGGGGTGTCCAGGGGGGTGTCCAAGGGGTTGGATGGGTGTGGGGGGCTGTCCAAGTGGGTGGCGGCCTCTCCAGAGGGTATTTGGGGTTGTCCGGGTGGGTGGGGGGGCTATCCAGAGGGTTGGGGGATGTCCAGGGGGGTGTCCAAGGGGGTAGGGGGTGGGGGTTGGTGTCCAGGTAACACATGTTTATTTCTTGTATACATTTAGTTTTTTCATATAATGTTAGATATTGTAAATTTTTTACTTATTAAAACATGTATCAAACCAAAATAATAAAACAATAAAAACTATAAAGAGGAGAAGTCCTGGGCACACCGGCCGGCCGGTGGGGGAGCACCGGTTGGCCGGTGGTCCAGACAGCAAATCTCTCTGGTCCACCGGCCGGCCGGTGGTCCAGACAGCAAAGCTCTCTGGTCCACCGGCCGGCCGGTGGTGAGCCAGCGGCTGGACGGTGGCCCAGACAGAGCAAGGCTGTCTGGTCCACCGGCCGGCCGGTGACACCAGGCAGTGGGCAAGTCTACTGCCTGGGTCCTCCGGCCGGCCGGTGAGCTCACACCGGCTGACCGGTGGACTCAGTGAGTCCACTTTTCAGCTTTCTTGGGCCAACTCCTTGGCAACCTTTTTCCTATCAACAAAAACACTTGAAAACAAGTTAGAACATAATAAGAGTGATTGTGATCATTAAAATCCAAGATAGAGGGGTACAACAGACTGTGTTTACCATGTTTATCATTGTTTAACATGCTTACCATATTACCAATGTTTACTATTATGTAATTTAGTACACTTTTCTATTTTCTGATTAAGTAGTATTACAATATTTGAATTTGTATATTTGTGAACTAATGTTTGTTTTTTTGATTTGAAGGAAAATGACAGATCAATCAGTTGATCAGCCACATGATTCTGGAGATGAGCATATTGGTCATACATCTGGGGAGGAACATTCACAAGCTCCTATTACAAAAAAGAGTTCAAAGGTCGGTAAGCGTGGGTGCACACGTTTACCAAAATTATCACTTGCTCGTACGAAGGAGGAGAGGATAGTCGTGGAGTTTGATGATGATGATCTTCCTAGAGGTCCAAATGCTAAAGATTTTAAGGGTTTTGTAGCAACTCAGGCTAAGAGCAAAGTAAGCATTCTATATGATGATTGGAGAAGTGTGGATAAGGCAATAATTTCTCAGCTATGGGAGACCATTTTGGTAAGATCTTTTGCTATTGTTTGACTGTTCTTTAAATGTTTCTAGTATATATAATATTTTTAACCTCTTTTTATCAGATGACGTTTGATATTCCTGACACTGGAGGAGTCAGGAAGAAATGCATATCATTGGCTGCTAGGAGATGGAGGGATTTCAAATCAACCCTCTCATCTGATTTAATTTATGGTCATAGGAGTCGTGAGAATCCATGTCGTATATATCCTTTTATAGATGAAGACACATGGAGACAATTTTTTGAAAGTAGAAGAAAAGAATCATTTTTGGTAAGGGCAATGTAAACTTTTATAAGCTTTCGTATATAAATGATCTTATTATTGTTTTGTTAATGATTACTTATTCTTAATTTACAGCAAACAAGGAAAGCTCATCAAGAGATCCAATCTAAAAATGTATACCCTCATAGTTTATCTCGGGGAGGGTATGCATTATTGGAAGAACAAATGATGGCAGAAAAATTTCAACAACTAAGAGCTGAGTCTTCAAGCTCTGGAGAGGTGTCCCCTCCATCCCCTCCATCTATACATGAGAAATGGAAAAGAGCTCGGAAGGGCAAAAAAGGACAATATATTTCGGAAGAATCGAGACTCGTAGTTGAGAGGATTGTAAGATATCTATTTTATTTATTTAAGTTTACTATTTTCGTCATATATTTCCAATCATTATAGAAATGTTAAATTAATTATTACAGGACTCTCTTGAGGAGCAGAGTTCACAGGGGACATTTACACCATCTGGGAGGGAAGATATTTTATCTGTGGCATTGGGAAAGCCCGAACATCCTGGCCGTGTAAGAGGATATCCGGCAGGTGTATCGGTAAGAAAAGTGTTGCCACGTTCCTCAACTTCTAACGTTGAGGGAGTTTATAAAAAAATTAGAATCCTTGGAGGCTGAAGTCCATAATATTAATGCGACAATGGAAGACAAGATTAGAGCATTGGTGCAGGTTATGTTTGCAGACATGCAAAGACAATTTCAGGGTGCAGCTCCCACTCCACCTCTCCCAGTAGCTCCCACTCCCCCACCTCAGCCTGCAGACCCCATTTTTGATCCTCCTCCTCCGCCGCAGCTACCTACTTATTGTGAGATGTATGTTGATGATCCTCAACATCATATAGTTGCATATGGGATGGTATATTGTATAGGAGATACAGTTCATCATCAACAGTTAGAGGTAGAGAATCATAGGGTCACTGTACAAGATATTATAGATAGATCTGCTCGGATACCATTACCTACAGATGAGGTGACGACAGTTGGACATAGTATCGGCCATTTTTTACTTTGTCCATCCAGACTTCTTCGACTCATTACCATAGAGGTATGGATGTTATATCTTTTATTTTATATTTTTATTAATGTTTTATCATTTGAAAACTAATATATTTTTCAATTTATTTTTACAGGAATACTTCAAAGGTAAAGAAATACTGTATAGACAACAACAAAGACAGATAGCTATGACATCAGATGCAGATACTAGCAGTCTTGACAAATTGTCAAGATATTCAAATTTGTTGGCGGATCATTATGACTTTACAATGGAAGCTCATGTCTGTGGACGTGAACTAAGTGTGGGGATTATGAAAACTGATATCATGGAGTTTGTCACTGGAGATAAGTTGGGCATCAACGTGGTGCAAATTTTTATCATGTAAGTCTTAAAACCTTTTCCTTGCGTTATATTTATTAAAAATGTATACTTATGTCTGCTTTGTATTAGGTATCTGTATAAAATTTGTGAGAGGAATGAGCTGACAGATGTATATGGATTCGTGGACCCACAATTGATTTCCCCTGAAGCATGTGCATTGGATGAGGAACAAAGAATGATTTATATTGCTGATAGATTTGAAAAGAATGTAATCACACAGTGTTGGATGATGCCTTTTTGTGAGAGGTATGAAACACATCCCTCTCAAAGAGTTAATTATCTTTTAACATAAAAAACCACTAACGTTAAATTTCCTTTTATCAGGGATCATTGGATGTTAGGGGTTTTTTGCCCTAGGGAGAAAGTACTTTATTGGATATTCTCTCTCCATGATGATGTGCGAGAAAGTTTTAAGAATATATTGGAAACGTAAGTTTCAATTTCACAATAGTTTCATATATTATAATGAATTTTAAATTTACCCCATTCGTATTATTTTCTAACAGGGCATGGGTCCACTTTCGAAAAATCGCAAAGAAAAGGAATTTCCAGATCAAATATGTTAAGATTTATGTATGAAATAATAACAACTGGGACAGTTCTGAGTTTTGACCTGGTAAGATTTCCTCTTTCTAATAATATTTCAATTTGATTTATTCATTATACACGTTGACTACTATCCTTTTCCTTTGTAGCTTTTTGATGACCCTCAACCCTTTACTGCTGAAGAAATCAAACACTTACAAGTGGAGTGGTCAAATTATTTTACAGGTTTGATTGACTTTTAGTTGTTTGTAATGTAAAATGTAATTTTGAATATTGTCAATGTAATTGTGTATTTCGTAGTCGTTTAGGTTGGATTTAGTTTTTTTTTGGAAGTTGACAGTGTAAGTTTTGAATGTTATATAAGTGAATGTTTAATTTTTCTCTACTTCTTGTTTTGGTCTACTGTTGATGGTTTTTCTGGTCTGGATTTTGGTATGGGGGGGAGAGGTTCCAAGGGGGTGGGTGGGTGTTTGGGGGGTGTCCAAGGGATATGAGAGGGGTGTCCAAGGTGTGTTTGGGGATGTCCTAGGGGTCGGGGGGTGTAAATGAGGGTGGGGGGGTGTCCACGGGGTGGGGGTGTCCAAGGGATATGGGAGGGGTGTCCAAGGTGTGTTTGGGGCTGTCCAAGGGGTCGGTTGGGTGTAAATGAGGGTGGGGGGGGGGCTGTCCAAGGGGTGGGGGGGCTGTCCAAGGGGTGGGGGGGCTGTCCAAGGGGTGGGGGGTGTCCATGGGGTGGGGGGGGGGTGCCCAAGGGATATGAGAGGGGTGTCCAACGGGTGTAAATGAGGGTGGGGGGCTGTCGAAGGGGTGGGGGGTGTCCAAGGGGTGGGGGGGTGTCCAAGGGATATGGGAGTGGTGTCCAAGGTGTCTGGGAGTTCCGTCCAAGGGGCTGGTTGGGTGTAAATGGGGGTGGGGGGGCTGTCCATGGGGTGGGGGGTGTCCAAGGGGTGGGGGGTGTCCAAGGGATATGGGAGGGGTGTCCAAGGGGTGTTTGGGGCTGTCCAAGGGCTCGGGGGGGGGGTGTCCAGGGGTCGGGGGGTGTCCAAGGGGACTGGGAGGGCTGTCAAGGTGTGGGGGGGTGTCCAATGGGTGTTTGAGGCTGTACTAGGGGTCTTGGGGGTGTAAATGAGGGTGGGGGGGCTTTCCAAGGGGTGGGGGGTGTCCAAGGGGTGGGGGGTGTCCAAGGGATATGGGAGGGGTGTCCAATGGGTGTTTGAGGCTATACTAGGGGTCGTGGGGGTGTAAATGAGGGTGGGGGGGGGGGGCTGTCCAAGGGGTGGGGGTGTCCAAGGGTTGTGGTGGGGATCTAATGTGGTGGGGGAGGGCTGGCCATGTTGTTAGGTGGGTATAGATGAGGGTGGGGTTCAGTTGGGGCTTGGGGGAGGGCTGGCATGGTTATTTTTGTTGTTTGGTTTCTGGTTGCTTTTTGGTGAGACCAGTGCAATTATTTAAAAAAAATATTGCTTTCACGTCGGTTATTTTATAACCGACGTGGTAAATAAATCGGTAGGGGTTTATCACGTCGGTTTTTTCGAGAACCGACGTGATAAACCATTCTCGGGCCTTTTATCACGTCAGTTCTTAATATAACCGACGTGCTAAAAGGCCTGGGAATCGATTTACCACGTCGGTTATTGGAAAACCGACGTGCTAAAACGTTTCCCAGGCCTTTTTATCACGTCGGTTATTTAAGAAACTGATGTGATAATAGGCCCAGGGAAGGGTTAATCACGTCGGTTATGTCATAAACGACGTGATAAACTATATCCCAGGCGTTTTATCACATCGGTTTAGAAAATAACCGACGTGATAAACCCCCCCCCCACGCATATTTATCACGTCGGTTATTATATGAACCGACATGATAAACACCGTGATGTTAGGGATGTTACGTCGGGTTTTAAATAACCGACGTAAAAAACGTTATTTATAACGTCGTCCGTATTAACGTCGCCTAAAAACCGACGTAAATAATGAAAAATAACCGACGTAAAAAATGTTTTCTGCACTAGTGTCTTCACTTGATTCCTTTTGTTTTATTTTGATTATCCAACCCCCTAAACTATTTTTATTCATTTCTTTTGTAACAACTACAATATCTTCAATATACTAGGATTTTGTTATAAGAAGGATTTGAGCTACACATACACACACCTACATCTAATGGTTAAAGGACATACTGTTTCTGTGGATGGTGAATTTATGCCTCCAGAAATGATGATTGTTCAACATTATGGTAACACCTTCAAAGGTGGCCATTAATATGTCACTATATTTATATATAATATATAATATGTTTATGTTTTCTTTAAGCTTCTTTATTTTTCATTTTGGTAATACCTTTATGGTTTCCATTATGGGTTTACACGATATCATCATTTAAGGAAGTGCGGACTACCGCCCCCTCAAAGTGATTTGATTCGTTAAATACCATATGTGGGACGTATATAGGATGGAGATATGATAGTATATATGATATTATACTGGAATTATAATATACCTTTATATCATTATGATTCCATTCTATAAAATAGGAAATAGAAATGAAAGTAGCGTTCATGCGTACGTACGGCTTACCGTCTCCATGAACGGTGCATTTCTTTCTTACCTCTAAATGATTATTTAATATTATAAATGCATATATATACTGGATATATATGATATATACATCATTATTATAATAATGGATATAATGGATACATGAACAACTTGTAATTATAAAGGGTTTATTTTTGACTCAAGTACCAATGATCGTTAAAACGACCGTTATTAACGTAAATAATTACATAGTGTTCATGACATGGAAATAAGTGATATAAAAGGAATAATGAACTTTAAAAAGGTTCTTATGCAAGTAGAAATTTACTCATGTTTATTATTCAAGACATTAAAGAACGATCGAGTCAAGTCAGACCCGAGGTATGGGACTTCATCTCAATCTCCTTTCATTGAGGCATATTTTGTTTTATACACAACCTTCTTTTATATGGTGTATAAAACTCTTTTACTTTTACGTTTATTCAAAAGGAATCCTTTTTTATATGAAGCATTTACTAAACGACAAAAGGGAATGTTTTTGTCGTACATATGCGGCGACAACGACTTCCCCGCCGCCGTGACCATTATTTGAGTTTCGGATTCCTCTACAAGCCATACCTTCTTTTTAAAAGAAAAAAAAATACAATGTTTTACTTTTCTTTTATTTTGGTATCGAAAATGGTTTCATAATGTTTTTATATCAATGTGTTGTATTGATATCTTATGATTGAAAGGTGGGAATGTTATGTTTCCTTTATACATGTTTTATGTGATACGATTATGTTGAGGTTCTTGGGCATTATTATGAAGATGGGTGGCTTCGTGATAAACTAAGGGCGGGTGAGCCCGATATAGCTCTCCAATACATTGGGTAACGCGATGGAGTGAAACATTATGGTTTCTCCTAAGAGATTTAAGGAATATACTGTGATCGGTATTCCAAACGTAACCAAGAGGGTTACTCCCTACGTAAGAATGTTATGAATGCCTCAAGTTACCTTTATGTCTTATGATTTCTATGATTTATTCATGATTTGATGAGGTATGTTAAAGTGATTATGTTTTATTGGTAAAGTATGATTTCATTCTTATGTATATATGAACTCATGTTTCCTTTCCATATTTTTATAACCCATACTGAGCTTTTTATTCTCATCCCAAGTTTTTTTTTGGAAATGTTTTTCACAGGTCAAGGGAATGGTACAGATATGATGATAGTGTCAAGGAAGTGTCAAGAAATAATCCATGTTTTATTTTAAAAATGTTTCGTTGATGGGAAAAAATGAATACTATTTTATGTAACCACTTTGTTTAAATGTGGAATGTAATGCAATTTTTATGTTCTAATTCTATAAAACTCTAAACCTGAACAGATCCTCAAGGTGTAATCTTGTAATAACTCAAGATTAAGTAAGGTTTAAGGCTGGGTCCTTATAGTTGGTATTAGATGTCGGTTTAAATAACTTTAGGAGTTAGAATTCTATTTAATGATTATCTAAAAATATTTTTTTTTTATGGTCAAATTGATGTGATATAGTATTTGAATATTACCATATTGCTTCATCTAAGGCATGTTTATTCAGAATAGTTTTCTACAGAGGAAACAGAGAAGCTTTTTTGGGAAGGCATACTGATGGAAATAACCTTCCAAATCAGCATACTGAGGTGGTCAGAATCAGAATTTTGCATTTTACTGTAGTGATGGATCAGTTGAATCGGGTGAAAAATGGTGGTTGTGTTTATTGATGATATTTTGGTGTTTTCTAGAAGTAAAGAGGAGCATGAAAGGCATTTAAGGGTTATTTTTCAAACCATAAAAGAAAAGAAATTGTATGGGAAATTTAGCAAGTGTGAGTTTTGGTTGGAACAAATTTCTTTCCTTGGTCACATTGTTTCAAAAGATGGGATAAATGTTGATCCTGAAAAAACAAAAGTTGTGGAAGACTGGCCAAGACCCACAAATGTAACTAAGATTCGTAGCTTCCTTAGTTTTGCAGTCTATTACTGAAGATTTGTTAGAATTTTTTCACGGTTATCTATTCCAATGACTAAGCTAACTCAGAAGGGTGTTAAGTTTATCTGGACAAAAGAATGTGATGATTGTTTTCAGGTGTTGAAAAGAAGATTGGTGAATGCTCCAGTTTTGGCACTACCTTCCAGGAATGGTGAGTTTGTTATCTATAGTTATGATTCATTGAAAGGACTTGGTTGTGTCCTAATGAAGAATGATCAGGTAATTTCTTATGTTTCACGACAGTTAAAAACTCATGAGGTAAATTACCCTTCACATGTTTTGGAATTAGCTGCTGTTTTTTTTTTGCTTTAAAAATTTGGTGGCATCATTTGTATGGATTAAAGTGTGAAATATATACTGATCACAAAAGTTTAAAGTATATATTCACTCAGAAAGAGTTAAACATGAGACATAGGAGATGGCTAGAATTAATCAAAGATTATGATTGTACAATTCATTACCATCCGGGAAAAGCAAATAAAGTGGCTACTGCTTTGAGTCAAAAAAGTAATTCTTCATTAGCAATGTTGCATTTGGAACGTGATCCTTTGGTTAAGGATTTTATGAACTTTGGCATAGAAGTTGTTGGTGTAGGAAGTTTTTCTGTTTTGTTTCAGGTATTAGTGATATCATCTCTATCAGATAGAATCAAGCAAGCACAGAAGCAAGACAGTGAGTTGCAGAAAAAGGTAGAGCTGGTTCAGAAAGGTAAGTTGCCTGAATTCAACATTGATAATGATTGCGTTTTGAGATTTGGGAATAGATTGTGTGTGCCTTGTGATTCATAGTTGAAGAGAGAGTTGTTATGTGAAGCTCATAGATCTCTGTTTTCAGTTCATCCTGGCAGTACTAAGATGTACATAGATCTGTGGGAGTGTTACTGGTGGGATGGAATGAAAAGATATATTGCTGATTTTACTGTGAAGTGTTTGACTTGTCAGCAGGTTAAAGTAGAGTGGCAATTACCAAAAGGGATGCTTCATCCTTTACCAGTGCTAGAGTGGAAATGGTAGAATATATCCATGGACTTTGTTGTGCAATTACCGAAGACATCTCGAGGTAATAATGCAATCTGGGTTATTGTTGATCGCTTGACTAAATCTGCTCATTTACTTTCAATACGAGATACTTTTTTCCCTAGATCAAATTTCCCATTTGTATCATAAAGAGATAGTCAGGTTACATGGAGTTCCTCTCTCCATTGTATCTGATCGTGATCCCAGGTTCACTTCTAACTTTTGGAAAGGCCTTCAGAAGTCGTTGGGTACTGAATTAAATTTTAGTACTGCATTTCATCCTCAATTAGATGGGCAGTCAGAATGAACAATTCAGACCTTGGAGGATATGCTACGAGCTTGTTCAATGGATTATCAGGGAAGTTGGGACCAACATCTTTCTTTGGTTGAGTTTTCTTATAATAACAGTTTTCATTCCAGTATAAAGATGGCACCATTTTAGAAATTATATGTGAAGCGGTGTCGAACTCCAGCTTTCTGTGATGAAGTGGGTTAGAGGAAGTTGATGGGACCAGAATTGGTAGAATATATGGCAGAAAAAGTTCAGCTGATTCAGAAAGACATGAGAACAACTCAGAGTAGGAAGAAGAGTTATGCAGACAATAGGAGGAAGGATCTAACTTTTTTAGGTAGGTGATCATGTTTTTCTCAAAGTCTAACCATGGAAAAGTGTGATGTGAATTGGTAAGAAAGGAAAGCTGAGTCCAAAGTTCACTGGACCATATGAAATTCTGGAGAGAGTTGGATCCGTTGCATACCGGGTGGCTTTACCTCCGATTTTATCTCAGGTACACAATGTTTTTCATGTTTCGATGTAGAGAAAGTATATGCCAGATCCATCTCATGTTTTGAGTCCAGAGGTAGTTCAGCTGGAAGAGAACCTATCTTATGAAGAATAACCGGTCCAGATTCTTGACCACAGGGAGCAAGTGTTACGTAATAGGGTGATTAATCAGGTAATGGTTTTGTGGAAAAACCACATGATGGAAGAGGCAACATGGGAATCTGAAAATGAAATGAGGGATAAGTACCCCCATTTATTCGATAAGTTAATAAATTTCGGGGACTCAATTTTCTAAAGGGGGGAAGGATGTAACATCACAAGTAAGTAATGAAGAATAGATATTTTTATCTATGTCTATTAATGAATTATATAGTGTTTTAGAGGCTTAAAATGAAAATAAATTCAATCTTAAGCATGGAATACACTAATTTTTTTTTAAAATATTGTTTTACTGCCTTTTGATGGAAAACCATTTTTAAATATATCTTTTTAAAATTTTATAAGCTATGTTTGTCAAAATAAACTTATTCTATATGATTAGGACATCAAAATTTAATTTGTGTGAATTTTTGGTATTTTTCTGACAATGTTCATTTTTTAATAAATAGTGAAAAATACTGCATTTTACATCAAAACTGCTTTTTAATCTAATTTATTTAAATGATTAGATTATATTTTGAATTGGTTTTAAAGTAAAAAGAGAATATATTTTTACCATTTAATCCAATGGTGTTCATTAGGATTAATTTCACTTTGTAATTTGGCATAAACTAATGCCAAACTTTTCATAGATATTATTTCAAAAAAAACCGCTATTTTTTTGACAACAGGAATTATTTTTAAATAAATTATTGCAATTTCTGTGATTGGAATATGGTAAAATGGATTACATATTTGGAATCATAAGGTCCAAATTATGTAATAAAGGATCTTTTGTTTTTGGACATTATGAATAGTAATGACAGTAATTATCTTTAATTATCTTGATTAATGAGTAATCGGGTAGTTATGGATAATAAAATAATATCATAATAATAAGAAAATGACACCAATAGGTGTCCTAATTATACTGGTTGTCTCATGGAAGACCATGGGATGTCTTGTGCCAAACCTGGGGACCCCATGGAATCACTTTTGTGGAAAGTGACTTGTTATCCTTTTATTTTTTAAAAGAAAGTAAATATAACAAGAATGTATCACCTGATTAAAACATTTTAAATTTTGTCTACATAGATGATATTTTAGACTATAAATATTAATTGTAAAGATAAAAATATTTCCTACATCATAGTATTTTATTCATAGTTTTTAGAATTTATATAAATTAAATTATTTATGACATCATGATGATGCAGCAATTACCTCCTTAATAAAAGATTTAAATAAAATGAAATGATAATGTAAAATCTATGACCTACACATGTCCAAAACCTATTGTATGGGCGGATTTTGAACCCTTATCACCTTACCCTCGAATTATATCAATGTGGGACCTTTTGAATCCGAAAATCATTTTCAAATAAAGTATCATTTCTTTACATTCCAAGAGTGCCCCTCCTCTCCTCTTATAAAATGCCCCCACCTCTACCTCCTTACCCACACTCCCAAAGAATTTGGCTCGGCCAAATCCTGCCCATTTTCTCTATCCACATCCCTCTATTACTCCATGAAGTCTCACTTTGGGCATAAGGCTTCCCAAGGAAGCCTTTGATCAAAAACCAAAGGGAGTTACCCGATTTTAAGGTAATGTCTTCACTTGAGTCCTTTTGTTTTATTTTGCTTCTCCAACCCCCTAAACTCTTTCTATTCATTTCTTTTGTAATAACTCCAGTATCTTCAATATACTAGGATGTTTTTATAAGAAGGATTCGAGCTACACATACACACACCTACATCTAATGGTTAAAGGACTTACTATTTCCGTGGATGGGGAATTTATGCCTCCCGAAAAGATGATTGTTCAACATTCTTTTAACACCTTCAAAGGTGGCCACTAAGATGTCACTATATTTATATATGATATATAATATGTTTATGTTTTCCATAAGCTTCTGTATTTTTTATTTTGGGAATACCTTTATTGTTTCCATTATGGGAAAATGTGATATATTCATTTAAGGATGTGTAGACTACCGCCCCATCAAAGTGATTTGATTCGTTAAATAACATAGGTGGGATGCATAAAGGATGGAGATATGATATTATATATGATATTATACTGGAATTATAATATACCTTTATATCATTGTGATTCCATTCTATAAAATATGAAATAGAAATGAAAGTAGCGTTCATGCGTACGTACGACTTACCGTCTCCATGAACGGTGCATTTCAATTCTTACCCCTAAATGATTATGTAATATTATAAATGCATGTATATACTGGATATATATGATATATACATCATGATTAGAATTATGGATATAATTGATAATGAACAACTTGTAATTATAAAGGGTTTATTTTTGACTCAAGTACCAATGATCGTTAAAACGACCGTTATTAACTTAAATAATTACATAGTGTTCATTACATGGAAATAATTGTTATAAAAGGAATAATGAACTTGTGAAAGGTTCTTAAGCAAGTATAAATTAACTAATGTTTATTATTCAGGACATTAAAGAATGATCAAGTCAAGTCGGACCCGAGGTATGGGACTTCGTCTCAATCTCCTTTCATTGAGGCATATTTTGTTTTATACACAACTTTCTTTTATATGGTGTATAAACCCATTTGACTTTTACGTTTATTCAAAAGGAATCTTTTTTTATACGAAGCGTTTACTAAACGACAAAAGGGAATGTTTTTGTCATACGTATGCAGTGACAATGACTTCTCCACCACCGTGACCATTATTTGAGTTTCGGCTTCCTCTACAAGCCATACCTTGTTTTTAAAAGCAAAATAAATACCATGTTTTACTTTTCTTTTATTTTGGTACTGAAAATGGTTTTCATAATGTTTTTATATCAATGTGTTGTATTGATATCTTTTGATTGAAAGGTGGTAATGTTATGTTTCCTTTATGCATGTTTTATGTGATACGTTTATGTTGAGGTTCCTGGGCATTATTATGAAGATGGGTGGTTTCGTGATAAACTAAGGGCTGGTGTTCCTGATATAGCTCTCCAATGCATTGGTTAACATGAAGGAGTGAAACATTAAGTTTTCTCCGAAGATATTTAGGGAATATACTGTGATGGGTATTCCAAACATAACCAAGAGGGTTACTCCATACGTAAGAATGTTATGAATGCCTCAAGTTACCTTTATATCTTATGATTTCAATGATTTATTCATGATTTGATGAGTTATGTTCAAGTGATTATGTTTTATGGGTAAATTATGATTTCATTCTTATGTATATATGAACTCATGTTTCCTTTCCATATTTTTATAACCCATACGAGCTTTTTATTCTCATCCCAAGTTTTTTTTGAATTGTTTTTCACAGGTCAAGGGAAAGGTACATGATATGATGATAATGTCAAGGAAGTGTCAAGAAAGAATCTATGTTTTATTTTAAAAATGTTCTGTTGATGGGAAAAAATGAATACTATATTTATGTAACCGCATTGTTTAAATGTGGAATTTAATGCAAGTTTTATGATCTAATTCTCTAAAACTCTAAACCTGAAAAGATCCTCATGGTGTAATCTTGTAATAACTCAATATTAAGTATGGTTTAAGGTTGGGGCCTTATATATATCACCCCTCTTCAACTTCATGGATCTGGTTTCTATGTACCATTTATTTTTCTTCATTGATATTTCATTTTGATAATTTTAATTTGTAATATTAATCTATAATTTTATAAAATATTTAATTTATTTATTTACTAATTTTTTATTATCTTATCCTCTTATCAACATTAGATATATTAAGAGATGATAATGAACCAATATTGTGACTGCTATTTTCTCATACATCATATATTTGTTCAAGCATTCCAACTCTGTTCGAGTATACAAAATTTTGAAAATCTATGGATTTTTTTCTTCATCGCCCTCTTAATCCTGTTGAAATGATATTCCATTGTGATTTTTCATTATTATGATTTTTCTACAAAACAAATTCACAATACTTGAACCCATTTAAGAACTAAATTTTATCCATAAAATAATATATTCTTATATATACTTCACAGTGTCCTAGATTTCCAACATAATGAATATAATATTTTTAGGTATACTTCACACATTGTTAGGAAATTTGTGGGGATTCATCATCCACAACATTCCTTATATCAACCATTAACATGGTAGTAATATTTTTATCATTTTTCCTCATCAATACATGTAAACAAAATTCTTCCAATCAGTATTTTTCATGAAACCAAATTTAGAAGAAAAAAAATTACTAAAAGTTCAGGTTTCTACATCTTCCACCAAATATTCTTTAGGTAGGTCAATATATAAAATAATTTTTAAGACATATTTCTAATTGATTTTATTATTAGAATATTATATAAATCATTATGTAGTAGAATCATATTTATTATTATTTTTTTAAGACCCAGTATGTGCGTTTTCATGATTTACTAATTGGAATTAGAATTTGAAAAACATGTTATTGATGGTTCACTTTGGATCTTCAATAAATGTTACATTCTATTCAAAATATATCTTAATTATTTCGTTTCCCTCTTTAGGTATTTTATTTTTTTCTTAAGAAAATGTATCATGTTTTTTCATTATTTCATATCTATACTCAAACTAGGAATTATTTATATCAATGTTTTTCTTTAGTTTCTCTTCAAGTACATGGAACATCTTCTAAAGAGACTTATTGAATTCATATTTCTATTCAAATTCAATTATCCAATTATTTTAAAATTTTATAGAACCATTTTCAAGCTCAACATTTGTTTTTATAATGGATCAAACATGATTAAAGGGATTTATTATTTCTAAAACCTTTTATTGATAATCTTTCTCCATCTTATTTATTTCATCTTCAAGTTAGGTGATTTAATAAAGAATTCTTTCAAATAATCCAAAAGTAAGAGAGAACATTTCTATATAATATAAATATAGAAGATAATTTAATATACTAAGAGGTATTTATTGAGAAATAATATATTGGTAATAATCACTACTTTTCTGAGATTTTTATTCTGGAAAAATGAAGCTGCCCAAATGTTCATATATCTCATGATCACACAGTGTATCAAAAAAGTTAGGATTGTTTTTTTTCCTTGGTGGTAATTTGAAAAACATGTTATTTACTTTCTACATTAAGATATGATTTATTTATTATCAAATAATGGATAAACTAATTTTTTTCCTCTTACCATAAGATGGGAATCTTCTTCAACATTATTTTCTCAGGATTCTTCATGCTAATTATGATTATGGTGGATATAGAATAATTTAGTGATACAAATAAAACATAAAAAAATATCATCTCATTGTGAATATATAAATAAGTTTCAAACAAATAATGAAATATATTTCCAATATAGGTAATCCAATAGAGGTGAACTTCCCCATTACACAAACTATTATGACCAGTTCGTGATATGATCAACACTATGAAAGGGTGAATCAATGTTGAGTTTATTCTAAAACCAATTAATGTTATTACTATATTTCAAAGCCAATAATAGAATCTCATATATTCTATGTTTGGTGGTGGATAATATAATTATTTTTACTATAATAATATACCAATTATAGTGTTTTTTCTTGGAAAAATCAAATTCCCAACATTATTTCACTACACATTATGAGGGGGTCCAAAAATACCAATTATATGTACTATAAATATCATAGATAAATTTAATTACATTGGTAAACCGTTAAACATTGAGTGTATATAATAATCAAGTAATTATATTTAATTTCATTATCAATAAAAATCTCCAGAAAATGTAACATCCAATGAATGTCAAAATAGTTTTTTATTATATTTTTCATTTGTCATTAGTTACATTGACAAGATCATGAATGAAACTCTCTTTAACCATCTCATGAATTTAATGAAGTGAAAAAATACATATTCTTCATATAAGAATACTATAATATTGATTTCCTTATACTGATATAATAATAATTATTTTATTGTACTTCTTCTTTTATTTAAATAGATACCTGAACACTCTAGAACATCTTCCATACTGTCATCTAAAACATTTTTTCTGGTTCCTCAATAGCTAAAACCCTTTTTAGATGATTCTAGATTTTATATTTTCTATTTTTATATAACATGACTTCTAAATTTGTTATATATTCATCTAGAACTTCTCCTTATAATAATATTCATCCAAACATTATTCATATGACGCATTCTGATTCAATAGAAATTATTTATAAACTTATTCAGCATGTACCACACTTCTCCATTCTATATATTGTAGTCTAATACATCACTTCTCTATCTAGTACCTTATTGTTCAATCCATTACCTTATGCTTTTTCTGGTACCTATTTGTTTGGTACCCTCTATCAAATAAATTCTTTCTTCTACCTCTACATCTAATACCTCGGTATATGATACAGCTATACATGATAAATTGAAAAAATATAATTACTAACAAGTTTTATAGCTAACACCTCACTTGAGTAAAAATTTCCCTAGGAGTAATAACTAAAAATATCACACTTTCATCCATTTATATTACTTTCACTTATCTTAAAAGTGATGGGTAATAACAAGAATCGAATTCGAATTTCCTTCAGGAACGTTGAATATCTCATTTAAGACATTCCTTAGATGAAAAAAGTGAAATCTAAATTGAACTGGTATTCAAAAAATATCATAATAACATCCTTATATCCTACTTACGATGATCCTGTGTCCACCATCCGTAAATATCAGCTAGAATTAACATTTATAGTTTTTGATTATTAAATTATAGAATTTATAAATACATTTCCTAAAAATTTATGACATCAAAAAAACATAAAGATTTCAAAAACCTCATAAAAAGCTTTCTAAAATCATTGTTATTGTCTATATACTTGAGTATAAGAAGGAGTTATATGAATATATTGGAAACAACATGGAAAAATTTACAACACTCGTGAGTTCTGTTTCTAGTATTATCATATAACCATAAAGTATGGTTTATTTATTCTTAAATGGATTAAAACCAAGTCTACCAGGGTTGTTCTCAATAAAGGACTTCAGTGGCTATGTATAAATAACGTTATGAGATATCAATGTGGAAATAAATATTGCAGATACCCTTGAATCTCATGGTTTTGATATTAAAATAAATAAATAATTCAAATGGAACTCTAAAAACCATTGAGTGAAGAAGATGATATTTCATTAACACTCAATGTGTGGAAGGAAACATTGAGGAGATTATCATAAGTATACTGCGAAATGTTTTATGATTATAAAGGAAGTACATCATAAAATCTATTTTTGTAGTGATGGGAAGAAGCTATATATGATTAAAATAAAGGGAAATATGCACATAATGTACTACATACACTCTAATGTTTCAAATGAAATGGGCATGATAATTATTCTAACCATTGGTCAAATCTAATGGTTAATGATGATGGTCAACATCACAAACCTCTTAAGCTGAGAGATAAAGGGGAATCACAATATATAACTACTTTTATCAGGGGGAAATAAAGATGTGATGAATGGTAAACATACCCTCCACTATGGAATTGTAATGTCTTATTTGAATATGGATCTACCCAATCTTTTATACCTAATATTTTTTGTATGGGTGTCAAAAATATTCAGTAAAAATTAGTTGTTTAATTAGTAGTGAAAACCCTAATGAAACTATAATCACATCACATGTCCATGATTCTTATCTAGTAGAAGTTTCTTGGAATGAACATCCTACAAATATCATTATTCTACCGTGTGTTGAATATTATGTTATCTTGTATGTGTACTATATTTCTATAAAAAATGACACATCAATTACTATGTATGGGAGGTGATGTTTGATATTAAAATGTATCCTTTGATCGTCTATCAATGTGAAGATAAATATGAATATCCAGTGGAAATCATATCCATTGTATATATTATTATTCTTATTCACAAGGGCTGTTTATCCCAAATGGATGGGGTTAAACCCAAGATCAATGGTATTCCTATGGTGAAATATTTTGTTGATGTATTTTTGGAAGAGTTTCATAGCCATACATTGAATCATGATGATGGATTCCCAATTGAACTCATACCAGGTCAACACCAATTTCATAGACTCTATATAGAATGGTTGTTATTGAGTTGTATGAATTGAAGAAGCAACATCTGGATAATCTAGAAAAGTAATTTTTTTTCATCCAAGTGGGTCACCTTAAGGTTCACCTATTATTTTTTTTGAGAATTCATATGGATCAATTTTACTCTTCATTGATTATCTAGAGGAAAAAATGTTTAAAATTAAGAATAATCAACCTCTACCTTGTATTGGTGGCATGTTTGATGGACATGGTTGTAATCAATACATTTACAAGGTTATTCTTTTATATATATATAATCATTTCTGGATTAAATATTAAGATATAAAAAAATTATTATTTGTAAGAATTCAACCACTCTATGAATATATACTCTTTTCATTTGGTATTACTAGTTCAACTACTATATTTATGGATTTAATTAATAAAGTATTTAGATATACCCTTGAACTATTTGTGGTATTATTTATATATGTTATTATTACCTACATAAATTTAATAGATGAGAATGAATATCATTTGACGATTCTGTTGAGGATTGTGGGGAAGGAGAGGTTGTGTAAAAAAAATTCAAAGTGTGAAATTTGGATACAAATGGATTATTTTTTTGGACATATAATGTTAGTTTAGTATATATATATATAGATCCATCAATGATTGAAATTATTGAGTTTTGGCCCATAAATACAACTATGATTGATATCCAAAAGTTACATGGTTTTGATGGATATTATTAATTGTTTGTGTATAATTTCATGTGACTATCTAATCCACTAAATATGTTAACTAATAAGGGAGACATGTTTCTTAAAATGGATGAATATAAGGAAACATTCATGGAACGAAGCAAAATATTAGTAAAAAAACATTTCTTACATTTCCATATCGTAGATAAGGGTCATTAATCTAAATTGATTCATCGATTTGGGGAATGGGATGTGTTTTCATGCAGAATGACATGGTTATGGCTTATGTTATATTAAAATTGATGTTTCATGATAACTATTACCCAAATCTTGTCATAGGGTAAGCTGTAGAAATTTATAATATAAATATATAGAGGGATTATCTATATGGAGATAGGTTTGATTTATATATTTACCATGAGTTTTTAAATTATATGTTCACAAACAAAGAGTTCAACATGTGCTAGAGAGTATGTTTGCAACTGAGTAATGATTATTATTCCTGAAATCAATACCACACTTGGAAAATGAACTACGTGGTCAATTAATTGATTCAAAAGTATTGAGCTATCTAATCTATGATATGGATCACAAAATATCCAGTATTTCATGATTTTCAAAGGGTGGATCTGAAAATTAGGAGGGATGTGGGAAAATCATATCTTTTGTAAATATGTGTTAAAAAATATATATAATTGATGATTAAATAGGGTGAGAAAGATGATGAAGAGATACAGAAGGACAGAAATGTTCTAATGTGTAACCATGATTATTATGGAATGATAAGGTTGAGGATCCATATATTTTTTCGGTCAATCGCTGATTGGATGGAGCTATTATAGGAAGCATACACTACTTCATTATGTATTCATCATGGAATTATAAAGATGTATAGTTATTTGGAAAAGTATTTATATTGGAATGGAATAGAGGGATATACTTTATAATTTGATTATTAGTTCCTGGCATCTCAAAAATTAATTCTAAGATAAAAATTTCTCAGGGGATATTATAAGAATTAACCATGCCAGAAAAAATAGGAAAACATAACCATGGATTTTTTCATTGGTCTCTCAAAAATATCCAAATGGAACAATTCTATATGGGTTGTAGTTGATCACCAAAAATATCTAACACAGTTCACCACAATTAGAGAATATATCTCTCTATATCGGATTTCCAAAATATAAATTAAGATAGTGATAAGGTTTCATAGAGTGAAACATTTTATTGTATCTCATCATGATATGATGTTTCACTCATTGTATCGATGATTTCTTCAGAATGATTTAAATATGAAGTAGTGTTCCCTCAATGTATATCATTATCAAATAGATATCCAATTTGACAGAATAATTTATACCCTTGAGGATATGTTGGGATCTTGTTCTCTGCATTTTAATGTTATTTTTGGATCAACACCTTTTTATATTTTACTTTTCTTATAAAAATTACTTTCACTCAATAATTCATATAGATCATTATGAATATATACATGAAAAGAATTATAGAACATAGAGGTGATGAGATAAATTTGTTGAATGAATTCTATTTGGAAATAACATAAAAAGGAAATTTCATATAATTGTAGATATATTCAACACCACATTAAGATGGATGAGAGTTTATAAATAAGTTATTCTTACAACAATCAATTTAATCTAATGTTTGAAGTAAGTGAGTATTTTTTCTATGAATTTCTATATAAAATGAGGTTCTGATATTTTTGAATAAAAGAACATTGAGCCCTATGTATACTGGCCCCATTAATATTGTTGATCATGTCAAGAAAATTTCTTATTTCTTGGTGCTTTAACTAAACCTCCCTCAAGTCCACGATCTCTTCTATGTATCTCACTAGAATAAGTACATTCCTTATTCTTAACATGTAATGAACTCATAGATCATTCCAATAGACATTTCTATTTCCTTTGAATAACAACCAATTGAAATTCTGGATCATAGATATAATGTTTTATGAAACTGTACCAATCACCTTATCACGGTTTTATGGTCCAACAACTAACTTCAAGAAGCTACATGGGAACCTGAGGATATGATGTGGAATAATTATCCTTATTTTCCTAAATCAATGTGATGTAAGGTCGTGGAAAATTTAATTTTGTGGTGGTTAGAATGAAACATCATGAGATTTTATAAAATTATTTAAAAAATAAATAAATTTCATCATTATATTTTGTAACAAACAACACCAACTTTTAACAAACCGTGGTATAATATAAAATAAAATACTATTTAAATATTACGACTATAAAATTTTTTTGTATATTTTTTATTATATATAATAATTTCCATTGATTCAAAATTAATTATTATAATTTTTGAAAATATAATATATTGACAAATAAGTACTTAATTTTTTTTTAATATTTTTATATTCTTCAAAAATACATTTTTATCAAAAAATGATATTCCATTATTTTATGAACAAATAAAAAATTAATATTTTAAACTATTAAGAATATTATTTTATAATATTAACATAAATTCTATATTAAAACCATAAAATCAATTTTTTAGAATTTTCCGAAAATCTAATTTTCACAATGAATTGTGAAAAAATTGGATTTTTATGGAAAAAAAATTTTATTTAAATATTCTAAAATGATAATTATTTAAAAAAAACTGTTTAGAATAAAAATTATTTCAACCATGTTGTTATTATTATTCTTCTTTTTTCATTGGAAAACCATTTTTATAATATCAATGAGTTTATTTTAAAATTAAATTATTCTACTTCTAATAATTGATTTTTTAAAAATGGAATCTATTTTTCGAATTATATGTAAAATATCAAATAATAAGATTAACTTCATTTTTTTGGTAATTAATGTTCAAATAAAGTTAATATTAATTACCACATTTATGGATAAAATCGGTTTACCTTCGGGTAAAACTAAATAATAAGGATTAAAATTACCAAAAACATTTAAATCCACCTTTTATAAAATATTTATACCTTATATCATATAAGGCATGATAATAATTCACTTTGGATTATTTTACCATGTTTAACTCATGGGTATACTATTTTCATTTCAAATATATCAATTGTATCCTCTCCCCCACTTATAAAAGGGACACACTCTCTAATATTATTCACAATTCCAAAGAATTTTGATTCACCAATACCTAAAAAAATCCATTCCTTAAATGCCTCCTTACTTATTATAGGCCTCAATGTTATTAGCGAACCCTCCTATGAATGATTTTGGTAAAAATATAAGGATGGTTTCTGAAGAAGAGGCATCGTTATTAACTGTGTTATTTTATGTTATTTATTTTTCCTACTCTTTATAATATTATTCAAAAATGATAATATAAAAAGATAAGTATATCCCATTTCAAAATATGTTTTAATTTTATTTTAATGACCTATATCTACCTCTTCTTCAATTAAATTGGATACAAAACCATCGATCATATTTATGGTGGACTTCCACCTTGTGAACCGTTCAAATTCGTTTTAAGTCACCACCCGTCATGTTTAAAAATAAGGATTCATTTAATGTTTTTTATATGATATTTATTATATATATATACTTCTATAATTTTTATATAACATCTAACTTCTTACCCTCCAATCCATCTAAAAGTGATAACATCGCTCATGCATGCGCATTAGCTATCACATCCACAAAGCGATGTGATATGTTTTTAATTTTATTTTTAAATGGATGGTAATAAGAATATATTAAATGATGATATATTATATCAATTATAGTATAATTTTTTTTAAATTTTAAATTAATATTTACCTTAATTTTTTTTATTTGTCTTGAAAATGGAAAAAACATCCCTGCCTTCGTATGGCATACTAACTTCATGAGCAGCGTAATTCATTTGTAATCATTCAATTTAAAGTATTACTCAAAATAAATTTCTAACTGGTATATATGAAATTTATATCATGGCTTTGAATCTCTAGATTATTGAACCATTATAAAACAAGAATTACATAAAATAAAAATCCAAAACATATAAGAAAAATGTAGTCAAGATTTACCAAAATGTGATTTTAACAATGAATTGTTAACAATGGGTCATAAGTGATCATATATAATATAAAGTATATGAGTATGGTTCTAGAATATAATTTTAATAAACCTATATTATATATATAGTTGTTTCTAACATGTGTGAAGATACACAATACTTGAGGTAAGGGGTTTTCATCCCATGTTTATTTTTTGGGGACAAATGCCTTCAAGACCACTCATTTCTTTTCTTTTGTGGTGTGTATACTACAGATGAATATATTTTATGATTATTATAATTTAAAATATTTCATATAATTATCAATCTAATATTCTATCATTCATGGGAATTACAGTTCAATAGTCACCGTAGTGGTAAAGGTTTTATGTAACAATATCATTGTTTATCAATATTTCTTATGATTATTCGTTTGATGATGAAATATTATGACATATCTCTCATGAAAATCATGGATTTAATTCTCTTGTAATATATTTTTGGAAATTATATGTTTAATATCATTTCTTTCTTTTTATGCACTCATTATTCTATATGCATATTTATAATGGAAACCTAATTTTTTTCTCTCATTAATAAAAACCCTTCTTTGTTTTCTATTATTTCTAAATATGTTTTAAAGAATTTCTTTACTATTATATGGTGATTTTTAAGGACTTTATTACCCATTAATGGATTCTTCAAAAAAGTAAATTTTATATTCCTATCATTTTTCACACAATATACTTTTAAATTTTCTTTAAAAAAATATGATTGGATCATTTATTTTAACATGTCCTAAAAGAATGGTATTTTTCACCATAATGGCTGCACAAATATTTGAATCTTCCTTTAAAAATATCTCAAGGTCTTTTTGGATGAAATATTTTTATTTAAATTATTGTACATTTTTTATTTTAAATAAATGATTTCAAAGTGAAGAGTTTTTTTATAAAAATATTCAATGTTATCTTTCTAAATTAATTAAAATCAATGATGAAATTATTCATGTTTTCGAATAATTACTAGAGATATTATCAAAATAAACCATTATTGTACATTCTATAGATGTAATATTATTATAGTGAAATATGTTTTGTGAATATATTTCTTTTTCAAAAGTTTATACTGTCATTAAATCATGAACTGATTATGAAACCCTTTTATTTGATATCGGTTATTGTTTGATGAAAATATTATGAAACCCATTTATTTTCCGTGGGATATATTTTGATGAACTGTTTATTAAAACCATTTAATTTTTATTTATTATTATATAATGAGTGTTTTAGGAAATTTTGGTGCATATATGTATAATTTTCATTACATTACTGTGGGGACCCATTTCTACAACCAATGAATTGCGTAATGATGGATATCTCATCAGATATAAAGGACAATAATGAGAAATCAGCCATGTTCTGTTTCATCTTGCATCCACTATGATAGTTTTAGAAGAGAATATTGACTATAAGTACGGTTCAGTGAGTAAAGCAACTCCACTATGATAGTTATAGAAATGAACTTTTACTACTAAGGAAATGATTTTCCATGCTTTTGTCTATGAAAATAGACTATGTATTATGAAAATTTTATTTTCCCTTGATTGATTTTCTTTGATTCCGTAATGATTTATTGATTATGAACATCCAATATGTATTCAATGACACAGGTTTGTGATTTATGATATGAAAGGTATGGTTTTAAAATAATATTCTGATGACTGTACAACAATGTTCTCATGTTAAGTTGATATCTCCCATGATTATCTATATTGAACATCTGATCTTACCCTTTCTTATATTTCATTTCACCATGTTATAAAGAAATGAATTATTTATGATATGTCTATGAATGGTTATAGTTATGAAGAACTTTGTGGTAGATGGAATCATTCACTTATAAACCACTTGTTTATGATTCCATGTATCCACATGAACTGGACCAATATTATTCTATAATAAATCATTATGTAATTTAATGGACATTCATGTAATAATATATAATGTCTATATATGAAATAATTATATAAATATAATCCATATAATCCATTGTAAAGAACAACATTTATCATATTGAATGATATCAAGACTGGGGAACTTATTCTATTATTCAGTAATGCATGGGCTCTTGATAATTTCTAAATAGGATATCATCACCTCCATCTTCATGAAACATATAAGGCACATATCTTTCAAAACTAGTATTATATGCATCTTTTAAATTCTAGGAAACATATTCTTTACTATAATCTAATATATAATCTTCAATATAATCCTTTGAAAATTTTCATAACCTCCTCTTAAACTTATTTATAACAAAATTATCAACATTTTCATATAAATGATTTACTCTTTATTAATGTACAACTATTATACCCCATTGAAAATACATATAACACACATAATGTGGGCTTAAAATATAAAACATTAAATTTTTTATCAATACCTTTATAATAAATATGAAAATATGTGATTATTTTATTCTTTATCTCACCATTTCTTTTCAAACATTAATTTATCTTTCTTTCAAACATGATAAAAAAAATACTAGGGAAAAATGTGTCGGTTCCTTCTTAGGTTTTTTTCCATCAATCATCTCACTCAATGTCTATGTGATGCATTTTCAGTGTTGAATAAAAACTATTATATTTACATGAAAAATAGTAATATTTCCAACTAAAATTGACACCAACATGAATGATTACTCACCCAACTGACATTAGGGATCATCCAATTTTATTCCATAATAAAGATAATAGTTTTTGTTTGAAACATTTTTTGAAAAAATATAGTGTAACACCCCAGGTTTTATAAACTGGTTCAAGTAAGCAATGTTGTCCTTGTTAATGATGTCTCTTGTTTATTCCTTTTTATGGTTTGTGTGCTGATAAAGAATTCGAGTAGAAATCAAACATGAAGAATACGATAAACTGTTATATATTTAAAAGATACATTACAACAAGACCCATCTAATTGAAAGTACCCTGCACAAGACCTAACACGGCCACAACAAGACTACAAAGAACCACAACACGGGCAATTAGATAGTCGTCATCTTCAGGATCCATCAGTGTGAAAAGTATAACCGCCAGAATCACCGCGCACGCACTCAGCACCAGAGGTATGAGGAGAGCCATCCGCCAAGGGTCCGGTGTTTTGAAAAATATAAAACATCCTACCCCCTTGCTTTTATAATGGACCTCTAAAAGGAATATGACCGTTTTCTTTTGACCGTTGGGTTCCAATGGATAAAGTGAACCATTTTATAAAAAAATTGTCTTTATAACGCTTTTATAATATTATGGTATTTCATTTTTTTTAATACAAAATATTAGAATTATATCTTCAAGTATTAAAAATAAAATAATATTTTTGCGAATGAATCTATCTTGATCATGATGATATTTATATGATGGAAAACTTGGTATTTTTTTAAAATGTGTCGAACATCAAGTCTACAGCGGTATCAACAATAATTGAAAAATGTATCTTTTCGGACCACTAAAACTATGTGTTTTGAATTATAGAAATACTACGGGGCTTTTTAACATAATAACTAAACAAGTGAAGTAAGTTATAAATTGGATTTTAATGGTTATAAGATCCTAGTAGTTATAAAAGTGTTGTATTAAAAATATATGTATTTTTTTTAAAGAAAATATTAGTTATATTAAATAGTATCATTTGTTTGCTTAAACTAAAATGGGATTTTGGATTTGAAAACTATGAGTTAAAATTACTTGTTATGTTTTATACAAATTCCAAATTATAATGTAATGGTTATATAAATATATATTGCAAAGTAGTATATTTTTAACGTTTATTAAAACTGTTTTTTTTAAAATATGTAACCTAGGCCATCCCGATCCCGCATGGATCTTCTCCCCCGCGATTTCTCCGTGATCGTCCGATCTCGCCTAGGAAGATCCCGGCCGTTGATGTGTTTTAAAATGCTCATTTCTTCTCGGCCTTCTGATCTCTCTCGGTCGGATCTCGGCCGTCGTTTTTTTTTCTCTCATTCTCCAAACACGTCTTCTCCTACCCCGCGACGGGGACCCGCGAACCAGACAAGGTTTGCCGAGACGGCTCCCCCCACTGCTCACGTTGACCTTGCGCAACCACCTACCTAGGACGCCATAGGCTCAGCCGAACTCCTGGAACTAAACCTCTTAGGTGCACCAAAATCCTCTATATAATCCCTATCCTCACGGACCACCTTCGGTACCCAAACTCCTCCCGATCTCTCCAACTGAACCAGTAGGCCTCTCTGAGTCTGAGTGTCCTCCACAGCAAGGTAAGGGTGCCACGACTGTGTGTTTTTTTCACCCACCCATGCTTCCCGGTTCATGTTTGTATATACATGAGTATATATATATATTCCTAATAGTTAAAGGTATATATATATGCTAACCGTTCTACTAACCAGAAAACACCAAGGGTGTTTACCCTCATGGGGTACACCCATTTTCTTGTCTTTCTTGTATATATATATATGTAGTGGAAAACCTAGAATAAACCCCTATGTGTAATCGGTTCCATGCCACATATATATATGTATATACATATAAATTCTATATATATTTTTATCACCCTTTATTTCAAAAAACGGGGTGTGTTGTTTTGGAAGTGTGTTTCTCTAATGTGATGTAAAGGTTTTTCCTTTTTCATTTTGAGTTTTTATTTTGTAACCAGTGTGATACATGGGGTGTATTAATTTAATTTTATATGTATATACAACTCAAACTCTTCTGTTTTGAACCATTTTCATGGGGTGTTTCCTTCGTGATATAAAAAGGGTTATCACTTTCAAGTTAGTTTTAATGATCCTATTTTACAAACCTAACACTCAGGTTTGTGTGTAATTTGTTTATACGATTTCGAATATATGTATATATAAATATATGTACATACAAATATATATAGATATTTATCACTCAAACCCTTTTTTTAGGGGTACCCAAGATTATTCAGTATTTTTTTTATATACTGAGAGTTATACTTTTGAAAAGGGTTTTTCTAAAATCAATTCCTAACAGGTTGGATTTTATGTAAGCCGTATACATTTATATAACTATATTTTTATGTAAGGTAATGTATTGGAATGGAAATCAGTTTTGATGTTTAAGAGATGAATAATTATTTTTGAAAAAAATATTTTTAATGCGAACTTGGTTTTTGGTTTAAGTACAATCATGTTATAGTTAAAAACAAAGTTTTTACATATTTACGTATTTATAGTTTCATGAACATTTAAACCCCATGAGGTTTTAAATTTCAAACTGAATAAATGATAAGTAGTTAGAGGTATTAAGATTTTAAGTGTACCATGTTTAATTTATGAGGAAACCTATTTATATAACTTGTGTATATATATCCTTATGAATGTATTTATAAGATTAATATCTGAAAACCCTAGTTCCAAGAAATGGTTATTAATATTTCTATGCATGTATAATTTTAGTACTTGTCTATGCTGTTTTATATTTCTGTGACTAAGGGTACTCCAATGAACTTGATTAAAGTCACCCTTGAAATGATTTGTGTATTTTTCAAAAGGATATGCCCTTTACTGTTTTAAACTTGCATTAAAAGGATATGGATTTAAGGGTTATGTTAATGTGTATAAATCCTCTATTATTTTTATACCAAACTCGTTGCAATGATTTTTAGTGGGCAGAGTGTAACATCAAATTCTAAGACCAGAGAAGAATAATAATTAATGAAAGATATTATTTTTAAAGTGGTTTATTTCCAAGTGTCGGAATTTTAAAGATTGCAAGTGTTTATTTTTTTTATACTAAGCATGTCGCAGTAATCCTTAGCGGATGGAGATTTGTTGCAAGTACTATGACCTGTGAAGTACAATAGTTAATGCCAAGTAGTTCTTTTCCATGCACTGGAATTTTAGAAACTCATCATTTAATACCCCTTGGGATCAAGTCGCACACATTCATCATCTTATGTGCTTAAATAATTGTTCTATGCACATAGTATGCTTGCTTAACCATTCCTTCTTTTATTCCATATTTTCAAGTTTATCTGTCATATCATGCATTTGTAAACCATTTATGTAATTGTTACCTTATTCATATTATTCATGCATATAACTCAACATGAAGAGGAACTAAGAACTAATTACCCAAAGTGGTATGGGACACCTTGGGTAATATGAAATGAAAATTAAATATTCAAAGTGGTATGGGGCACCTTGAATATCTGACCCTATCAACATGTGAGAAATTTACGGGACTACCCGGAATGGGGTCCGGTAAGAAGAAAACCCTCCTGGTTTGGGACTGGTTAATGTAAGCCCTCCGGGTTGGAGACCGGTAAAATTAAGCTCCTCGATGCATCGATAGTTCTTGAGACAGTCAGATTGGGTTTTTACCCATAGGTCATGGCACAAGGCCTTGACATAGAGATCATGAGTCCTTCAGCATACATTTCTTGGATTATGACCAACCTAGTGATTATTCCGATGAGAGGAATAACCTTGGTTATAGAACCTTACCTATGAGTATCAGATTTAAAGAAAATATACAAGACATATGATATGGAAATGTTGATGCATGTCCAGTTTCTTCTCAGGATTTTTATTACAAATGTTGCATTACATTTATCATGTCATGATGTGTTTTTTTAGATAATTCACTTGTGCGCGACTCTGATAATGTTTACCCCTTGTTGTTCATTCACACCTTTCTTGTTTATGGACACTTTACTTCATGCAACCCATGCCTTTTTATTATTATGCATATCTTGTTTACTAAGTGAGTTGACGCTAAGTGTTTTAGTGCATACGTATGAAGTACTTTAACTCTGATATATCAACCTTTGTTTAGTCTTGAAGTTTTTCTTTTAAAACTTTCTAATTATGGAAAAGTATTCTTTTTCAACGTATTTTTCAAAAGTTGTATTTAAGTATTTTCAAAAACCCCTTACTGAGTATTTCAATGCTCACCCTATGTTTTATGATAAATTTTTTCAGGTTGATAGAGCCTTTCCTAGACTTGGATGTTTCTTCCTAGCTCAGAATGTAAAGAAGCAAAGCTGTTGTCTCTGATTCTCCAGGATCTAAACCAGAAAGTTCCTCCTGATGGGTTATGATGTGTGACTTATTTGTTTCATTTGTGCGAAATAAATTGCACACCATAACCATAGCACCGGCTCTGGGCTACCGGGGTCGGGGCATCATAGTTGGTATTAGAGGAATGGTTGAGGCAACCTTGGAAAATTAGGACAACACAAAAACATTAATAATGTTTTACTATGTAGGGTTTGTTCTTAAACTTCTCAGATGGAAGGACAGCGAACCACGCCTAGACTCTTGACTCTCCCTATAGAAATCACAGAGACTATTATACCAAAATCCTGCTCAACAAGTTATCAACCATTTGTTAACTTACGACTCACGTGCAAAACCCTCAACGAAATATCGAAAACCTCGAATGTCCTTCGAATCTTCTGAGGGTCAGAAGTTGTGTATAACCTAATGGCTAGTGCGCTGTTTGAGAATTATAAAAAGAAAGGGAAGTACTATGAGGGACTCTTCCTGTGATTCACCATGAACAATAAATGGTTGGCCTTCCCGGCATTTGGAGAAGCTGCAAAGCAGTTGGACTTCCGCACAGTCTTTATGTACCAAATCTTGTGCTTCAGCATGCTTGGGGAGCTCTGGGATTTTGGATCTTTCCTAGAATCCTTCAATTATGAAATGGTTCGAGAGATCTTTAGGAACCAAATCCATGAAGATGTCTCGAAGCTTGATGTCACTCGTTCCCATCTCTGGAAAACTACCTGTATCAAACGGGAGCTTGGATTCAATCACGATCCACTTTTCCAAAAATGTATTTGGGAAGAGGAGACCCACAAGCTCTGTTCATCCCTGGGGATTGAGTTGAATAGTAACTTCTTCCATGGGCCTTGGAGGTAAAGGGACACCACCGAGGGTGACAGAGAAGCTGTGTGAGTAAGTCAGTTTATGCACGCCGATCGAATTGCGGGGACACAATTCTTTTAAGAGGGGGAAAATGTAATGCCCCATGTTTTATAAATTGATTCAGGTAAGAAATGTTGTGCTTGTTAATGATGTCTCTTGTTTATTCCTTTTTATGGTTTGTGTGCTGATAAAGAATTAGAGTAGAAATAAAACATGAAGAATACGATAAACTGTTATATATTTAAAAGATACATTACAACAAGATCCATCTAATTGAAAGTACCCTGAACAAGACCAAGCACGGCCACAGCAAGACTACAAAGAACCACAACACGGGCAATCAGATAGTCGTCATCTTCAGGATCCATCAGTGTGAAAATTATAACCGCCAGAATCACCGCACACGCACTCAGCACCATAGGTATGAGGAGAGCCATCCGCCAAGGGTCCGGTGTTTTGAAAAATATAAAACATCCTACCCCCTTTCTTTTATAATGGACCTCTAAAAGGAATATGACCGTTTTCTTTTGACCGTTGGGTTCCAATGGATAAAGTGAACCATTTTATAAAAAATTTGTCTTTATAACGCTTTTATAATATTATGGTATTTCATTTTTTTATACAAAATATTAGAATTATATCTTCAAGTAATAAAAATAAAATAATATTTTTGCGAATGAATCTATCTTGATCATGATGATATTTATATGATGGAAAACTTGGTATTTTATTAAAATGTGTCGAACATCAAGTCTACAGCGGTATCAGCAATAATTGAAAAATGTATCTTTTCGGACCTCTAAAACTATGTGTTTTGAATTATAGAAAAACTACGGGTCTTTTCAACATAATAAATAAAAAAGTGAAGTAAGTTATAAATTGGATTTTAATGGTTATAAGATCCTAGTAGTTATAAAAGTGTTGTATTAAAAATATATGTATTTTTTTAAAGAAAATAATAGTTATATTAAATAGTATCATTTGTTTGCTTAAACTAAAATCGGATTTTGGAATTGAAAACTATGAGTTAAAAGTACTTATTATGTTTTATACAAATTCCAAATTATAATGTACTGGTTATATAAATATATATTGCAAAGTAGTATATTTTTACCGTTTATTAAAACTGTTTTTTTTAAAAAATATGTAACCCAGGCCATCCCGATCCCGGATGGATCTTCTCCCCCGTGATTTCTCCTTGACCGCCCGATCTCGCCTAGGAAGATCCCGACCGTTGATGTGTTTTAAAATGCTCATTTCTTCTCGGCCTTCTGATCTCTCTCGGTCGGATCTCGGCCGTCGTTTTTTTTCTCTCATTCTCCAAACACGTCTTCTCCTACCCCGCGACGGGGACCCGCGAACCAGACAAGGTTTGCCGAGACGCCACCCCCCACTGCTCACGTTGACCTCGCGCAACCACCTACCTAGGATGCCATAGGCTCGGCCGAACTCCTGGAACTAAAACTCTTAGGTGCACCAAAATCCTCTATATAATCCCTCTCCTCACGGACCTCCTCCGGTACCCAAACTCCTCCCGATCTCTCCAGCTGAACCAGTAGGCCTCTCTGAGTCCGAGTGTCCTCCACAGCAAGGTAAGGGTGCCACGGCTGTGTGTTTTTCTC
Source organism: Viscum album (assembly GCA_963277665.1). Lineage (NCBI taxonomy): Eukaryota > Viridiplantae > Streptophyta > Magnoliopsida > Santalales > Viscaceae > Viscum > Viscum album. The sequence continues at coordinate 1,265,795,945 of OY728165.1, read as the reverse complement.
CCACCCATGCTTCCCAGTTCATGTTTGTATATACATGAGTATATATATATACGCCTAATAGTTAAAGGTATATATATATATATGCTAACCTTTCTACTAACCAGAAAACACCAAGGGTGTTTACCCTCATGGGGTACACCCGTTTTCTTGTCTTTCTTGCATATATATATATGTAGTGGAAAACCTAGAATAAACCCCTAAGTGTAATCGGTTCCATGCAACATATATATATGTATATACATATAAATTCTACATATATTTGTATCACCCTTTATTTCAAAAAACGAGGTGTGTTGTTTTGGAAGTGTGTTTATCTAGTGTGATGTAAAGGTTTTACCTTTTTCATTTTGAGTTTTTATTTTGTAACCGGTGTGATACATGGGGTGTATTAATTTAATTTTATATGTATATACAACTCAAACTCTTCTGTTTTGAACCATTTTCATGGGGTGTTGCCTTCGTGATATAAAAAGGGTTATCACTTTCAAGTTAGTTTTAATGATCCTATTTTACAAACCTAAAACTTAGGTTTGTGTGTAATTTGTTTATACGATTTCGAATATATGTATATATATATATATGTACATACAAATATATATATATATTTATCACTCAAACCCTTTTTTAGGGGTACCCATGATTATTCAGTATTTTTTTATATACTGAGAATTATACTTTTAAAAAGGGTTTTTCTAAAATCAATTCCTAACAGGTTGGATTTTATGTAAGCCGTATATATTTATATAACTATATTTTTAAGTAAGGTAATGTATTGGAATGGAAATCGGTTTTGATGTTTAAGAGATGAATAATTATTTTTGAAAAAAATATTTTTAATGCGAACTTGGTTTTTGGTTTAAGTACAATCATGTTATAGTTAAAAACAAAGTTTTTACATATTTGAATATTTATATGTTCATGAACATTTAAACCCCATGAGGTTTTAAATTTCAAACTGAATAAATGATAAGTAGTTAGAGGTATTAAGATTTTAAGTGTACCATGTTTAATTTATGAGGAAACCTATTTATATAACTTGTGTATATATATCCTTATGAATGTATTTATAAGATTAATATCTGAAAACCCTAGTTCCAAGAAATGGTTATTAATATTTCTATGCATGTAGAATTTTAGTACTTGTCTATGCTGTATTATATTTATGTGACTAAGGGTACTCCAATGAACTTGATTAAAGTCGCCCTTGAAATGATTTGTGTATTTTTCAAAAGGATATGCCCTTGACTGTTTTAAACTTGCATTAAAAGGATATGGATTTAAGGGTTATGTTAATGTGTAGAAATCCTCTATTATTTTTATACCAAACTCGTTGCAATGATTTTTAGTGGGCAGAGTGTAACATCAAATTCTATGACCAGAGAAGAATAATAATTAATGAAAGATATTATTTATAAAGTGGTTTATTTCCATGTGTCGGAATTTTAAAGATTGCAAGTGTTTAATTTTTTTTACCAAGCATGCCGCAGTAATCCTTAGCGGATGGAGATTTGTTTCAAGTACTATGACCTGTGAAGTACAATAGTTAATGCCAAGTAGTTCTTTTCCATGCACTGGAATTTTAGAAACTCATCATTTAATACCCCTTGGGATCAAGTCGCACACATTCATCCTCTTATGTGCTTAAATAATTGTTCTATGCACATATTATGCTTGCTTAACCATTCCTTCTTTTATTCCATATTTTCAAGTTTATCTGTCATATCATGCATTTGTAAACCATTTATGTAATTCTTACCTTATTCATATAATTCATGCATATGACTCAACATGAAGGGGAACTAAGAACTAATTACCCAAAGTGGTATGGGACACCTTGGGTAATATGAAATGAAAAATAAATATTCAAAGTGGTATGGGACACCTTGAATATCTGACCCTATCAACATGTGAGAAATGTATGGGACTACCCGGAATGGGGTCCGGTAAGAAGAAAACCCTCCAGGTTGGGGACTGGTTAAAGTAAGCCCTCCGGGTTGGAGACCTGTAAAAGTAAGCTCCTCGATGCATCGATAGTTATCGAGACAGTCAGATTGGTTTTTTACCCTTAGGTCATGGCACAAGGCCTTGACACAGAGATCATGAGTCCTTCAGCATACATTTCTTTGATTATGACCAACCTAGTGATTATTCCGATTAGAGGAATAACCTTGGTTATAGAACCATACCTATGAGTATCAGATTTAAAGAAAATATACAAGACATATGATATGGAAATGTTGATGCATGTCCAGTTTCTTCTCAGGATTTTTATTACAAATGTTGCATTACATTTATCATGTCATGATGTGTTTTTTAGATAATGTGCTTGTGCGCGACTCTGATAATGTTTACCCCTTATTGTTTATGCACACATTTCTTGTTTTTGGACACTTTACTTCATGCAACCCATGCCTTTTTATTATTATGCTTATCTTGTTTACTAAGTGAGTTGACGCTAAGTGATTTAGTGCATACGTATGAAGTACTTTAACTCTGATATATCAACCTTTGTTTAGTCTTGAAGTTTTTCTTTTAAAACTTTCTAAGTATGGAAAAGTATTCTTTTTCAACGTAGTTTTCAAAAGCTGTATTTAAGTATTTTCAAAAACCCCTTACTAAGTATTTCAATGCTCACCCTATGTTTTATGTTAAATTTTTACAGGTTGATAGAGCCTTTCCTAGACTTGGATGTTTGTTCCTAGCTCAGAAAGTAAAGAAGCAAAGCTGTTGTCTCTGATTCTCCAGGATCTAAACCAGAAAGTTCCTCCTGATGGGTTATGATGTGTGACTTATTTGTTTCATTTGTGCGAAATAAATTGCACACCATAACCATAGCACCGTCTCTGGGCTACCGGGGTTGGGGCGTCATATATAGTTAAACCTAACATACTAACTTCATAAAATTGATTAAAAACATTTAATTATAAATATGTGGGATATGTAGCTTTGGTACATTTCCATTCTTCTAATTTAAATATGTCTTTGATTAATATATTTTTTCCCATTTTGGTTATGTTTTCTATTTTTAGTAACCATTGATAAATAATAGAAAAAAATTAATCTACAACGACATTATCATTAAGAGCATTCTAGAAAAAAAACTTTTTAATAAATAATTGTTCTAAATACTTATCAAAAATTCCCCACCTGTCTCCATATAAAGGAAAATTACTCATGAATATAGTAGTGGTTATTATCATAAAATATATTCTTAAGGATATCCATGTTGATACTAACCCAAAAAATGGATCCTTTTCCAATTTTTTAGAGATATTTCAATTTACAAAACTTCTCTAAGGATTATATTAAATATATTATTTTTCAATTCCACATTTGAGATCAAACAATGATGGGATATTTTTCACTTATTTATCATATTTTTATATAAACCACGTAAACTTCATTAATTATTATCCTCTAATTACATGTTTTTTCAAAATTTAAATTTAGAAATCATTCCATAATTATAACATCTTTTAAAAAATTATTTTAACTATTGATTGATCACTTCCTCTTCTTGTCCCCTAGAGATAATTCTTCACCTCCAATTCCCTAAATCATAAATTAAAATATATTTTATAGATATTAAGGGAATAAAGTGGATCATACATTCTCCTCAACATGTTTATCATAGTAGTGATAATTTTTTTAAAATAATTTTATAATTCCTCCATCATGAATTCATAGACATATAAAGATAAATACTAATAGGTAAAGAATGGATTATGTGACATTTTCATATTTTTTATGAATATTCTATTCTCAAGAGCCTTTAATGATTTTGTTTCACATGGTAAATATTTTATCCTATTAAAAAAACTCATTATATGTTTGAATTATTGAATATTGATATCAAAGAGTGCAACCAACCATATGCCATGTCCATAAATTTCAACATTATTATAAGTGTTGTCATTTTTTATAAACATATAAAGATATTTGACTACATCATATAGAAGAACTTCATCTTATTTGGATCTGTTGTTTTCTTATGACTGCTATATCCTTTCCTCATCTCTATACCTTCGAGAAAAATTACTAATATAGTATTGGGGTTATTGGAATATTTCAATGATTCTCCCCAAGAATTATTCATGAATTTATTTATTCACATATTCCCTTCTAGATAAATCACCCCTCTTAAACTTCATGGATCTGGGATCCATGTACCATTCCTTTTTCATCATTGAAATCCTATTAGTATAATTTAAAATTTCAAATAATCTTCTATAATTTTAACAAATATTCTTTTTATTTATTTACCAATTTTTCATTATCGTCTCCTCTTATCATCATTAGATACATTACAAGATGATTATGCACAAATATTGTGACCACTATTTTCGCTTACATCATATATATGTTCAATCGTTCCAGATCTCTTTTAGTATACCTAATTTTGAAAATCTATGTATTTGTTTCATCATCTCCCCCTTGAATCATATTGAAATGATATTCCATTGTGATTTTTCATTATTAGGATTTCTTCACAAATAAAATTCACAATATATGAACCCATTTAAGCCCCAAATTTTTTTCATAAACCATGATATTCTTATATATACTTTACAGTGTCCTAGATTTCTAGAATAATGAGCATAATATCTTTAGGTATACTTCACACATTGTTAGGAACTTTGTTGGGAGTCATTATCCACAATATTCTTTATATCAAAGATGGACATTGTGATAATATTATTACCATTTTTCCTCGTCTATACATGTAAATAAATTTATTCCAATCAATATTTTTCATGAATTCAAATTTAGAAAATACAATTACTAAATGTTTTGGATTCTACCTCATCTATCAAAGCTGCTTTAGGATGGTAAATATTTGATTTCATGACCTTTAAGGCATATTTCTAATGCATTTTATCAATAGAAAATTATTTAGATCATTATTTAGTAGAATCATATTTACTATTCCTTTTATAAGACACCAGTATGTGCCTTTTCATGATTTACTAATTGGATTTAGAATTAGCGACACCAATTATTGATGGTTCACTTAAGATATTAAATCAATGTTACCTTCTCTTCAAAATACATCTTAATAATTTAATTTCCAACTTCAGGTATTTTATTTATTTTTTAAGGCTATTTATCATGATTCTTAATTATTTCATCTTTTAACTCCAACTAGGAATTATTTATATCAAAGTTGTTCTTTAGTTTCTATTCAAGTGTATGGATCTTCTTCTTAAGAGACCTATTAAATTAATATTTCTATTTAGATTCATTTATCCAATTATTTTATTATTTTATAGAACCTTATTCAACCTCAACATTTCATTTCAAAATGGATCAAACATGATTGGAGGGATTTATTTTTCCAATGACCTTTTATTGATAATATTTCTCCATCTTATTTATTTTATCTCGATGTTATGAGATTTATTCAAGAATGCTTTCGAATAATAAAAAATAAAGAGAGAAATTTTCTATAAGAAATAAATATAGAATATAATTTAATATACTATGAGATATTTACTGAGAAATCATATATAGTTAATATTCAAAAATTTTCTAGATTTTTGTTCTGGAATAATGATGGTGCCCAAATATTCATATACCTTATTATCACATTGTGATTCAACAAAGTCATCATTTTTTTCCTTTTCCATGGTAGTAATTTGAACAAAATTTTATTTAATTTCTAGATAGAGATTTGATTTATTTATTCTCAAATAATTGATAAATTGAATATTCTTCCTCTTACCATAACAGAGGCATCTTCTTCAACATTATTTTCACTTTATTCTCAATGTTAATTATGATGATGGTAGAAATAGAAAAACTTAGTGAGATAAATGAAACATAAACAAAATATCACTTCATTGTAATATAGAAATAAATTCAAAACATCAGAAGAGATATATTTCCAATATAGGTTATCCAATAGAGGTGAACTTCTCCATTATACCAATTATTATGACCAGTTCGTGATATGATCAGTACTATGAGAGGGTAAATCAATGTTGAGGTTTATAAAACCAATTAATGTTACTAAAATATTTACTATCCAATAATATCATCTTGTCCATTCTATGTATGGTGGGGGCCAGTACAATGATTTTTCACTATAATAATATAACAATTATTGTGTTTTTTTTGGAAAAAATCATATTCCGAAAATTGTTTCACTACACATTATGAGGGGGAACAAAAAATACCAATTCATTGTACTATAAATATCCTAGTTCAATTGAATTACATTGGTAAACCATTAAACACCCCGTGTAGATAATAGTCAACTTATTCAATTTCATTAGAATTTCAAGGAAATTCTCCAAAAAATGTCACTTCTAATAAATTTCACAATAATCATGAATAAATTTCTCATTAACCATATCATGAATGTAATGAAGTCAAAAATACTTATTCTTCTTATAAGACAACTATAATGTCGATTTCCTTATACTGATATAATAATTTTTATTTTACGGTTCTTCTTCATCTCTTGAAATGGATACATAAACACTCTAGAACATCTTTTATACTATCATCTAGAACATTTTTTCTGGGTTTTCTATTGCTAAATCCCTTTTTATATGATTATAGATTTTATATTATCTATTTTTATATAACTTGTCTTCTAAATTTGGTATATTTTCATCTAAAACTTCTTCTTCTAATACAATTCATCAAAAATTTATTCATATGATGCATCCTCATTCAATAAAAGTTATTTAGAAAATTATTCAGTATGTACCACACTTCTCAATTCTATATCTTCTAGTCTAATACCTCAAGTCTCTATATAGTACCATATTGTTCCATCGGTTTCCTCATTAATTGTCTGGTACCTACATGTTTGGTACCCTATTTAAAATAATTGTTTTCTTCTACCTCTACATCTAATACCTCTATATATCATACATCTACACATGAAGAATTGAAAAAAAAATTATTATCAAGCCTTATAGCTAACACATCACTTTATCACTTCACTTAAATAGTAATTTCCCTATTATTAATAACTCATAATAGCGCACTTTCATCCATTTATATTAGTTTAACTTCACTTAAAAGTGATGGGTAAGCACAAGAATCAAAATCTAATTTCTATCATGAACATTGAATACCCCAGGAAAACCATTCCTTATCTACAAACTGTGAAATATAAGGGGAAGTGGAATTCAAAAAATATCATAATAACATCCTTATATCTTAATTTCAATGTTATTCTTTACACCATCCTCAAATATAAGCTATAATTAACATTTATAGTTTTTTATTATTAAAGGATTGAATTTCTAACTAAATTTTGTAACAATTTATGACATTAAAAACATAAACATATCAAAAACGTCATAAATCTATATCTTAAATCGGTGTGATAGTCAATATACTAAATTTTTAGAACATTATCAAATGATATTCATAGAAATATATTCAACCATTATAGCACAGAAAAACATTGTCCAGATCCTTTGCTCAAAAAACACTATTTGATCATTCATAAAGAAATATCTGATAATGTTGTAAATATTGGTTCGATTGATCATCTAAAAATTTATTACAAAAGATCATCGAATTACAATACGTTTTTCTATCTAAGGCATCATTTTCTATTACACTATCAATACATCTTCTTCCAATTGAATAAGTCTGTTAAAATAGGTCTGATAGACTCATTTTGATAAATTTATACAACTTCACCACTTCACATTGAATTATCCTACTAGTTGATGCCGTCAGATTTTTCATCTATGTTAATTTGTCTTTATCATAACCATTAATGTACTAAACATAATGGTCACTATACAAAGGCTATATTATCAATGGTCACAATTTTTAATGGCCTTTAAAACCTGACGTGATATAACTTACAATAGTTCTAAATAACCAAAGTAGATCATGTTTTTTCTATGACAATAATACATTATAATGAATTTATTTATTCGTAAAGGAAATTACATTTATAAAATATTGTATTGTTATATTTATTAATAGAAAAAATTTATTAAGAGATATATTCTTAAGATATTAATTGGAAAATGATGGTGAAATCATAAAAGAGTTTTTTTAGAAAATTATATTTTCTTTGGAATAAAATAATATGTTATTATTACTTAAAATGTCAATTTTCAATATAAAAGTTAAAACTATTTGAATAATTTTACTTTTAAAAATAATCCTCTATAATATGGCTTTGAAAAAACATAAATGTTATCAAATATATTTTAGAATAAAAGATAATGATATTGATTTTGAATGTATTTAAAACCATTGTAATAATTTTTAAATAATTTTTTCTAAAACACACATCAAAAATTTGTAACTAAAATATAATTTTTAAAAAGGATAAAGGAAATATGATTTTCCACTTAGAATACCATTATTGAATCTCTATATAAAACTTATAAAATTTGGGACAAATAAAAAAAATAGATGAGGAGGGGAAACCATCATTAAAGAGGATGAGAATTATTCTTAACATGGTTTGATTTTTAAAAAGGAAGAGAACACATCATCAATGAATATTTATATATAAACTTATATCGCATGATAGAATTAGGGTATACCATATGAAATTATTAATGAATATCAATAAAAAATAGAATAACTCAAGAATAATATTGAGTTAGGGAAACCATCACATTTTATATAAGATATCAATAATTCAAAAAGCAAGAAAGATAATCAAAGGAATTGTAGTTTCAAAGTCAAAAATAATTTATGATATTATTTGTTAATGGGGAAGTAGTTATACCATACAAATAATGACAAGTGGATAATATAATGCCTGAATCAATGAAGGGTGATTGAGATAAAATCCCTTAACTAGTTTCCATGCTCTGTCTAATTGGCCCTAAAATATTATATAATGAACAAAAATATGTTAATAAATTATTTAAGATCTCTTTTATTATACATACCCATTTATATGATCCATTTTTATTGAATCAATTGAATAATATTATATTTCGGTAAATTCGACACGAAGATAGAAAATCAATGAATGATTTCAGAAACGTAATGTTTATTCAAAAAGATTATCCAATTGGATTAATAGTTTCTAATGTTATTTTATCATTAATAAGAAATTTCTCATATAGTAAAGGATTGATTGTGAAGATTTGGAAGAATAATTTCAAGGAAATAAAAACATCAACAACTAAGGATGAACGTGAATTTAAAAGAGAAAAGAGTGGATCACTGAGTTATTTCATCAACAAAGCATCTATAGAAAATGGATTTTGATATCTGATTAATGTGATATAAGGTTATTATATCATCTATATAGAATAAATTTTTAGTAAATTATTAATTATTAACTCAAGGAATCATAGTCACAATGAATTGAAAATGCATTAAATAAGGAATTTGTTGAATTCAGAAAAGGAGGTTGGGAATGAAGGATTGATTTCTGAAGCATAACAGTTAAAAACAGATTATGAAATGATTTTTATGAGAGAGAAGTGTATTATATGATAAAAAGTGAATAAATTTGAATTTAAATGATTGATTATGAAAACATGATGGAATAATAAATTGAAAATAAAAGGCCTTATCATAAAATAAGTACATGAGTCAGAAGGAGGAGGTATCAAACACCTACCCATCAAATCATATTATTAAATATAAGGAAAAATTTATAGAACCATAGAAACTCCTTGTAATGTATTTAGATAGGTATATATAATGGAACATCTTGAAAAATTCCATTGGGTAGATATTTATGAGATAATGGGTGGGGTGATCTCATTTTATAGGTTAATATAAGGGTTTTTTGTTGAAACTATAGTTCGGTATGGGATTAAAATAGAATAACATGAGTTTCTAGTAGGTTATATGAGTTAGGTGGATAAATAGTTGGTGAGAGATATTGTTATGAAATTCATACCAAAAAATGATTTCTATAAGGTTTTAACTAGCCTTTATTTATTTAAAATTTATGATACTTCATTTACCCATTTATACCATTATTAATCTTTATTATTCGTAAAACATGGTTATTATTTTGTTACATGAAATAATAATATGTGTGATGGCCCTTATTCTAGTATCCCTTAATCTGTGGATTCATTATTACAATGACACTATTTATCATAAATCTCTTCTTGAAAGAAAGAATAGTTTATTAGACCTTCAAAACTACATACATAAATGAATATCATATTACATTTAAAAATTCAAATATAAAATAGTATTTTTTTTTGAAAAAACATTATTCCCTTTATACGTTCCTTGAACCTCAATCATAATACACTTCCTATAATCCTTGTTAAAGGAAACATAAGAAAGAGGTCAGATCAATTCCTCAGTATGGGTTATGTAATATGGAAGTTATAATGAGTAAATAAGGGATTATAAATGAGGAAAGCTAAATAACTAAAAACATATGTCATTTAACAAATCAAATTATCATGAAGAAAAATATAGCAGTAATAAATATTCATATAATTAAATATAAAAAATAACACGAGCCTAAATCTTATCCATGGATGTAAAAAATTATCAAATTATCACACGGAAATCCATAAATAATCTCTTAATGAGTTAATTATTAATTCTAGAATACATAAACATGCTATCAATGCATTATTCTAAAAAATCATACATAAATGGGTTTGGCCTCTGCCAAAATACCCAATCTAGTTGGTCTCCTGGGACTTACTAATGCTTCGAGATGACATAGTAGGCCCCCTAATTAGTTGTTATATCTAATAAATTACTCATATGAAAGGTTAAAACATGATCCATATAAAACTTCATATTGAAAAACTAGTATATTAAATTTTAATATTTACCCTAATAAATGAACATATTCATAAACTTTCAAGAGTAATGTGATGAATGGTATCAAAATAATACATCCCCAATTAAACTAAGAAAAGAAAATATAGTGAAATAAAAAGGTTTGTATCATTAAATAATTTCCAATTTGGGTCATATGTATGAAAATTTTATTTTATTTATGAATAAGAATACCTCAAAAAATTTCATTAAAAACATTCCTTGGGGAAATTTCCTTTTAACGGTGATAACTAATTTTAAAAACAAACAATTTCTTAATATTATTAAATTATTTTATGTTGAAATGAATTGTGGAAATTTTTAATGTAATATTATAGGAAATGATTTTTTATTATGGGGGTATTTCTATACATATCATATATCTTTACAAAACATTCCTTTCACACCGTTGTAAAAAAGAAAAAAGTAACACATTTAATGAATTACAATAGTATTCATTAAATTTTTAATAATGTTTAAAATTTATGAAAATAAATTTAATAATTTCTTTTTATATTAATTATTACATTTTTAAAATTATTTAATAATCTCAAAGGAATGAAATTAAAATAATTTTCAACCCAAGAGTCAAATTATATCTTTTTTCAGAAAACATTCTCATTAGTTTAATGTAAAAAATAGTGGAAAATAGTACTATTACATGGAATGTAATTTAATTAATAGAGGATAATAAAATAGTTTGGTTTTAATATATAAATATCCAATAATTCCACCAAGTAACATTTAATTATAAGCAATCATGGATAATGGTGAGATTGTTAAATAATACCTTACCATATTAGTATCTTGTGAATCACAATCCATTCATGAAAAAATTTAATTCAAATGAATCATTAAATTCCATGAAGAAAATTTTATTATTTATATAACATATGTAAAGGGTAGTATATATTAAATATAAAATAAATAAGTTTTGAATATGGAATATGTCTCATGAATGTAAAAGTGAGATAAAAAACCCTAACCTCATACCTAATTTTCACTGTACATGTCCAAACATCATGTAAAATAAATATATATTGATTATAAAAATATTAAAGAACAATAATAATATATGTTATTCCATATATTATTTACTTATAACTATTTATCATCTTTTTATTAACTATTCATTATTAAAATTACTATTCCTTGTGATAACTGCTTTGTTTTTTCATTTATTTTTTGGTTTAGTAGTCTCATTCCTTCTACTTTAATCATGGTACCATAATATAGAAAATGTTAAAAATAATATAAAATATATATAAATATTATCTAATTATTTATTTTATTCCATTAAATTTATAGTTAGAAAAATGAGTTACATAGTTTATAGTGACGGTTGATCATACGTACGCGTCAATGTTATTTTCATTTTTATGAATTTATTGAAAAAATGGTATGTAATAATTATGTTTTCTAGAAAAATTATTATATCATTTATATTAATTAAATATATACTTATTACCATATAGGTTAAAATAATAGGAAAACGAATATAATTGCTTCATGGAGGTGGTAGTCCACACGCACGCACAACTGATGTTATTATTTTCAAAAAAAGTTGAAGGTGAGAAGGTAAATGTGATAATAAATTCCAGAATTATAATTTTTTTCATAAATATAATATATTAGAATTAAATATTTCATTTTATCCATTATTTATGGATTATGATGGAAAATTAATTACATCAGTTCATGAGGAAGTAGTAAACTGTACACATTGTCAGTTGTTTCATTTTCCAATTGTTGGAAGATGAGATAGATATTGTGACGAGCCAACCCAATTTTGGGATCAAACTATAACTACCCCAATCCCACCTCTATAGTCTTGGGAATGAAATCTAGTTTTTACGTAATAAATAACATAAGGATGCATTTTCCTAAGTATCTGTATGCACACACATGGACATACCGATGCAGTACTACAGAGGAATAATAGAAAATGACAAAAAATACTATTCAAAAAACCATTCATGTAAAACCTCGAGACAATACAAGATTTTGGTAATGTAAACTGAAAATAAAAGTGAAAAAATACATACCAAACTAAAATGATATCCCAATAAGATAAAAAATCATGTAAAATACTAATAGAGCTCTTATTCTAATCTCAAAGTGATAACCTTCGAAAGTGTTCCATAGTTCTAGGTATCCCTATTATCCACTATTGTCACTTCCAACCTATCTGTGTTTAGAATAATTCATGACACATGCAGGGAATGTCAATGATGGGGTGAGTATAAACAAAACTAGTATGACACCCCAAATACAGAAGGGGGAACAACAAAGGATACAATTGGAAATGGAAATCTATAGTTATAAAATGTGATCCAGTTCATCACAATCAAGGGAAAGTGTAACATAATCCAAGAAAAAGGGTATGAATTTGTTTTGTATATATACTACACATCTATTCTTTTCCACACATAGTAAGGGAGTGAACTCCTCCATCCACGAGAAGCTAAAAATAAAAAACATGTGGCATACCCAGAGCATCTTCACAACACATGGCAGGAGAGTGACCAAATACAAAGGTATGGATATATATATATATATATATATATGCATGTCCAAAAGAATACCAAAAAATAGATCACATGGATCTCTATCTCACATATCAACCCAAGAAGATGATTTTCCAAGAGTTCCAAATGTCCATCACTAAGGTCCAGCATCTCACACATCTACCAAAAAGTAATCGCCCAAGTTTAGAAATACCTTATAATTATGCCACATAGTCGAGGGTCCAAAAAAACTATCTCGAGTACATATTCCCTAAAATATCAATGTGTTACACTCTACAATTATTTTTAGAGGACCCATTCCCATTGTACGGGTGTATTCAACTCTGGTGTCATGATGACCAACACCCAATAATGTAACGCCCCGACCCCAGTTGCCCAGAGTCGGTGCATTAATTACATAACATTGGAATGATCACAAGAAAGATCAAATCTCGAAAGACCGATTGGTTTAGTAGCCTTGGAAACACTAGATATATTCATAAGTTTTACATTACATCATAAAATGAAAAACTACTACAATAACATAATGTTTCCACAGTCCACACTATAATCCCCTCATAATATCCCTACAGGTCATTCATAACTTACATCTTCACTTCCTGGAAAAAATAAAACATAGAAAAGGGGTGAGCTCAAATGCCCAGTAAGGATAACAATATAGCGGAAACTTTCATCAATAAGAATAAACATTTAAGGCAATGTATAACTAAAACAAAAGCCTTTTAAACATGAACTTTCAACATGGTATGACATAAATAAAATTAAATAATTCCATTTACTTATTCACATGGATATTCTACTAATCGAATAATCACATGCATAAATCAATAACCACTTTCATAATGTTGGAATGCATAATGCCAGACTATCATAACCACATAGCCAAGGCCTCGTGCCAAGACTACAAATAAGATTTTGTCAAGGCCTTGTGCCAAGACACTAGTTTGTCTCATGAGACCTACCGATGCATCGAGGAGCTATAGCGGGCTCCACCCGTCACTTATTAAGTCCAATGCATTCCCATATGAAAAGGTTTAAACATAACATAAACATTCGTATTAAAACTAGCATACGAAATGTCAATAATTTAACCATAAACTATGAATGGTATAAAAATAGAACATCCATAGTCAAACATATCACAAAACCTTCAATACAATATAGAAGTTTTGTATCATAATAAATCAACTTCAAATAATCTTAAAATTCATCAAAGGATGTTGACATAGATGAAATCAAAATTCTTTTTAAAGAAATATCTCCTTTTATTTTGAAATCATTTAAGATCCATATAAAATAAAAAATCTTCTTTGAAAATATTCTTATAAGCTTGTAAGGAAATCTTTGAAGATTTTATAACGGCGTAAAATAACCGCACCCGCCGTATAAGTTAAAAAAAACATTCTTACATCAATTCTGTCGAAAAGGTTAAAAAGGAACTTGTTTTGAAAATGACGGAAAGATTCCTTTATAAACCACTTATAAAAGTCAAAAAGGGTATAAATGACTTTAACTCATATTTTAGTAAATAGTAAAAATGTTTTGAAACACATTTTTAAGAAACATGGATGTGGATGATAAAGAGATCCCAGTAGATTATTACGTATAAACAACCTCGGATAATGAAGAGAATGTGAAATAACCCTTACCTTGTAATTTTCCTTGGTTGGGGTAGGTTAACCTCCTGTATAATGGTGAAATAATTGTTATTAAATTATACAAGAATCATATGAATTCATATGATATCATATATGATCTATTAACATTGTTTTGTTAATAATATCTTAGTATTATCGTTGTTTCGAGTGTTAACTTACTCGTTTTCGTTTATATGTTTTGTTAAGTAAGACATGTTTGTAAAGGATAGGATGTATATTATTCAAATCCAGAATGGTATCAAGTCCTTAAACATCATTTTTAAATCATAAAATGATAATTATACATGAATGGATACGATGGAGAATGAATCTCATCGCGTTCGTGGAGACGGTAGTCCGTACGTACACACGAACGCTACTTCCATTTAATTTTTATTTTAAAAGAATCGAATTCAAATGATACATAGGTATATTACTATTCCAGTATAATATAATATTTTTTACATGTTACTTAAGTTCATTAACACCATCCTTTATACGTTCCATGTGTGGTATGAACGAGTCATATCATTTTAAGGGGGCGGTAGTCCGCACTTCCTCAAATGAAATTATCGTATGTATATACAACATGAAACAAATAATGGTATGAAATAAAATGGAATTACAGAAGCTTATGTATAAAATATATATCATTAATATCATATTTAATTATAGTGCCATCATAATGGCCACCATGAGAGGCGGTAAGATGTATTTGAACAATCATCGTTTCGTGAGGCGTTAGTTTGCCATCCACAGAAACATTATGTTCATCATCCATTAGATGGAGTTGTGTGTATGTGTAGTTTGAATCCTTCTTATAACAACATCCTAGTATATTTAAGATACTGGTGTTGTTACAAAATAAAGGAAATAAAAAGAGTTTGGGGGTTGAAGAAGCAAAATAAATGAAAATAATTTAAGAGAAATCGTTACCTTTAATTTAGGTAACTCACTTTGGTTGGAACCAAAGGGCTTCTTGAAATGCTTTCTGCATAAGGGGAAGCTTCAAGGAGAAGGAGAGGGATGTGGGGAGCTTAGTTGGGCAGAGTTTGGACGAGCCAAGTGGCTTGAGAGGTGTGAGGAATGAGTAGAAGTGGTCTCCTTTTATAAGGGAGAGGAGGGGCTCTTTAGGAAAGAGTGAAAGTATTACATTATAATATAATTATATTCGGTTTCTAATGGTCCAAAAATCATTGAGGTCGAAGATAAGATGACTCATATTCTAAATAACATCAACCAATAAGAATTGGACAGGTTTTAGATAATATTTTAATCATTATAATCTTATTTATTTAAATGATTTATTAATGAGGTAAACATTGCATCATTATTGTGTCATTAATAATTTAAATTATTTGATGTCTAAAAATTATAAATAAAATATCATTATGTAGGAAATCGTTTTATCTTTCTAATGAATATTTATAATCGAAAATCCAACATGTATAACCCTATTTAAAAATTGTTCTTCTAAAAGATGTAAGCTTATGCAATTTTTATTTTTATTTTAACTTTATTAATATAATGTGTCCCTACCACATACATGTGGCTCCAAGGGGTCCCCAAATTGACCCAAGGATGCCCATGGTCGGGTATGTGTCCACCAATAAGGTTAGGACACGTTTTAGGGTAATTTTGTATTATTATAATATTATTTTTTTTAACCTTATTTACCGGATTTACCCTTTAACCATGGTAAATAAAATATTTACCGCAGTAATTATTCAAAATGTGTAAAAATAAAAGTTACCTATTTACATAATTTGTACATCCTGATTCCAAATATGGAATCCATTTTCCTAAATTCAAAACACAGAAGTGGCAGAAATTAATTTAAAATTAATTCCGCTGTCAAAACAAAAAGCGTGTTTTTAAGAGATAATAACTATCAAAAGATTGACACTTGTTTATGTTCGGTTTAATTGTAAAATTATGTCCAATGACCAACATTATATTAAATGGTAAAAATATATTCTAAATATACTTTAAAACCACTCAAATTCATAATTTATCACTATTAATTATTTTTATTAAAAAAGTTGTTTTTAATTAAAATTTAGTAATTTTCACTATTCATCAAAATATGAAAGTTATCCGAAAAGTACCAAAATTTCACATTAGGCTAAATTCGATATTCCGAATCCAAAAATGAAGTCCATTTTAAAATATAAAATATATATAATTTCGAAAAGTAGGTATTACTATTCATAACGGCTAGTTTGATCGGTTGTGGTGTGTGTTAAAACTCAAGGTTGCGTACAACACACGCTACTGTATTATTCAAAGAAACCGTACCGTGGAAGCTTGGGATGTTTCATTTTAAATTTTTGATGTCCCCATTTAGTCAAAAGTTTAAAATATTTTATTTAAAAAGGGTTCACTATTAAAAGTTGATAAAAGTGCAATACTGAAAATGAATTTGTTCTTGCATTATATCTACGAAACTCATAATATGGATTCTAAAATTATAAGGATTATATAAAGATTAAAATTTAGATAATTCTATTCATAACCTCTTTTTAATGGTTTTTTTTTGTAAGTCATGGTGTGATTGAACTCGGTGTTGCGTGTAGTGCAAGTTATTGAATTATTTTGAAGAAATGACACACTATGAAATCTTGGGGTGTTACATTCTCCCCTCCTTCAATAAATTGCGTCCTCGCAATTTGAAATTGTTCTTCGAAAATAAAAGGTTGAAAATAGAAAATATATTTGTGGGAAAACCCACATCGGAAATTGGGTTACTAAAATTTAGTCTTAATATGAGGAAAAGAGAAATTAAAGGGTCGCCACCAAATTATGATATCGATTAGGAGAACATTGGTGGCATTTAGAGACATATAATTGGAGGAAAACGTAAATATTTATAGGTAGTGATTGAGGTCATCAATCACAAACAGGTATAAAATTGAGGTTCTTAAATTCATCAATCTATGATGATTTGAAATATCATCGGTTCAACAAAACATAGGGTATTAGGATAACACATTTTTGACGTTTCAAAATATCTTAGTTTAAATCCCACATCGAAGAATGAATTAATGAGGCCTCTATTTAAAATAAAGAGTCTAAAGTATGAAGATTACCGAAAATAACACATACTAGGGTTCCATGTAGGAAAATATGGATATGGAAGAGAAATCTAACCATCAATTATCTGATGGAGAGTGGTAGAGAACATGGCTATGAAAAGGCCAAAAATCCCAAATCCATAAATTAGTGATGATTTAAGGTACCATCTAGGACAATATTTTTGTTCTAAGTTCCTTTTATTAATGTTGAGGAATTTATTTATGAGATTGGCTAAGATCATAAGGAGATGTACTTACTTTATAATTAGAGTTTTATCCATTAATAAATTCCTACCACAAACTCATCTTTTACTCTAAAAGATAATAGAATGTAAAAAAAATTCTATTTACACTATTCGTATAGGGTTCCAAAATAAATGAATTTAGAATTCATCTAAAAGATCTTTTAATAAGAACTACATTAATTAATCCAGGACATCTCATGGGCCAGTGGTAGGTGATACACCCTTGTCGCCCTTCGGTTGCGGGTTCAAGTCTCGCAGCCTTGCCGAACGCGATGAGTTGACGCCTGACCTCCGGGTTGTCCTTTTATGGCAATCCAAAATAATCCAAACTAGAACTATCTAAAATACATCTGTCCAAACTCACATTCTAACATTTATAAGGAAGGTAAAGATAATATAGATCCTTTTTACCCCGTAATAGCATATGAATACCTTCATCATGTATTACCATATTCCTTATTGATTACATTCATGCTCCCTTATTCCATATAGAATGATGGATATACTTCATTAATCCAAAAATGTTTTAAACCCCAACAATGATGGAATATACAAATCATTAATCAGTTCCAAGGTAGTCAAGAATATCCAATATAATTTATCCAAAACACTCACATATTATTCCATAATCACTACCTCGGTATCAGAACTATATTATGGTTTATCATTCTCTCAACCATATATTTTCCAAAAATTTATCCTGCTATTGAGTCACTTTTCATTGTTCCACAAAATCTCAAGTCCTTAATGAAATAGTACTGCAGTACAATCCTTACATACTCCATAATTATTATAACAAGTAAATTGTTGATACACACTCAATTGACATAATCAACATAAGAACTCTAATCTTTCCTCTTCATCTGTGGTAGTATCATAACTTGATTATTATCCAATAACATCATTTGCGGCATAGTTTGATGACTGGGACATAGGTTCACGTAGTGTCCAAACTCCTTGCAAATGAAGCATTGTACATTTGAAACCATTTTCTTACCCTTGCAGTCACGTACTTTGTGCCCTTTTTCTCCACACTTATAAAAAACTCCCATTCCTTTCAGGCAAGTTCCAGGGTGTTTCTTTCCACAGTTACCACATATGGGAAAATTCTTCTTTTCCCTCTTCCCTTTATCCATCTTTCTCTCTTCCATCCTTTTCTTCTCTTGCTTCCCTTCAAATCCATAGGACTCAGTAAAATCTTTACTTATCTTATCAACACATGATATTATTTCTTCATATAATGATAATACATGGGAGACTATTTCTCTTATAAATTCTGGCTTAAGACCATGAAAGATATGATCCTTCTTTCTCTTTGGATCATGTGCATTTCCGGATTTCTCATTCCTTCTACTGGGCGCCATTTCTAAACAATGGCATAAACTAGATCAGTTTATGAATCAAAATACATAATCCAATACTTATAAAACACTTAACAGAAATTGAACTATTTATGGATATAATCCATAATCATAAGAATGTTTTCTTTAAGGAAGTATATACTCATAAACCCTTCAAAATTATTTGTAAAGAAAATGAGAGTTATTCTAAGCATATCCCCCGGGAGTGTCGTAACCTAGAGTGCAGCAAGGCCCGTTGTCGTGCACCAGTTCCCGTTCGAGTCTAGCTCAAAGCGGTGTTTTCAGGTTTTACCCCTAGGTACATCTGTGCCAGAGCCGCCTCTACCTGCTCGTATCCAGACAGGGATGTATTGCTCGGAAAACTCACAAAATCTCTACAATACCAAAATTATAGGATGTTCTTCTATACTAATCCTCAAAGTTCATCTTAGGTCTACGTGCTCTAATCAGAGTTTATCTAAATCTAGCTTCCAAGGTTTGTACTAAACTTCCTCTGATACCAACTGTAACGCCCCGACCCCAGTTTCCCAGAGTCGGTGCATTAATTACATAACATTGGCATGATCACAAGAAAGATCAAATCTCGAAAGACCGATTGGTTTAGTAGCCTTAGAAACACTAGATATATTCATAAGTTTTACATTACATCATAAAATGAAAAACTACTACAACAACATAATGTTTCCACAGTCCACACTATAATCCCCTTATAATATCCCTGCAGGTCATTCATAACTTACATCTTCACTTCCTGGAAAAAATAAAACATAGAAAAGGGGTGAGCTCAAATGCCCAGTAAGGATAACAATATAGCGGAAAGTTTCATCAATAAGAATAAACATTTAAGGCAATGTATAACTAAAAAAAGCCTTTTAAACATGAACTTTCAACATGGTATGGCATAAATAAAATGAAATAATGCCATTTACTTATTCACATGGATATTCTACTAATCGAATAATCACATGCATAAATCAATAACCACTTTCATAATGTTGGAATGCATAATTCCAGACTATCATAACCACATAGCCAAGGCCTCGTGCCAAGACTACAAATAAGATTTTTTCAAGGCCTTGTGCCAAGACACTAGTTTGTCTCATGAGACCTACCGATGCATCGAGGAGCTATAGCGGGCTCTACCCGTCACTTATTAAGTCCAATGCATTCCCATATGAAAAGGTTTAAACATAACATAAACATTCGTATTAAAACTAGCATACGAAATGTCAATAATTTCACCATAAACTATGAATGGTATAAAAATAGCACATCCATAGTCAAACATATCACAAAACCTTCAATACAATATAGAAGTTTTGTATCATAATAAATCAACTTCAAATAATCTTAAAATCCATCAAAGGATGTTGACATAGATGAAATCAAAATTCTTTTTAAAGAAATATCTCCTTTTATTTTGAAATCATTTAAGATCCATATAAAATAAAACATTTTATTTGAAAATATTCTTATAAGATTGTAAGGAAAGCTTTGAAGATTTTATAACGGCGTAAAATAACCGCACCCGCCGTATAAGTTAAAAAAAACATTCTTACCTCAATTCTGTCGAAAAGGTTAAAAAGGACCTTGTTTTGAAAATGACGGAAAGATTCCTTTATAAACCACTTATAAAAGTCAAAAAGGGTATAAATGACTTTAACTCATAT
Organism: Viscum album; assembly: GCA_963277665.1. Classification (NCBI taxonomy): domain Eukaryota; kingdom Viridiplantae; phylum Streptophyta; class Magnoliopsida; order Santalales; family Viscaceae; genus Viscum; species Viscum album. The sequence goes on along the minus strand of OY728165.1, from coordinate 1,265,774,684 downwards.
TTTAGTAAATAGTAAAAATGTTATGAAACACATTTTTAAGAAACATGGATGTGGATGATAAAGAGATCCCAGTAGATTATTACGTATAAACAACCTCGGATAATGAAGAGATTGTGAAATAACCCTTACCTTGTACTTTTCCTTGGTTGGGGTAGGTTAACCTCCTGTATAATGGTGAAATAATTGTTATTAAATTATACAAGAATCATATGCATTCATATGATATAATATATGATCTTTTAACATTGTTTTGTTAATAATATCTTAGTGTTATCGTTGTTTTGGGTGTTAACTTACTCGTTTTCGTTTATATGTTTTGTTACGTAAGACATGTTTGTAAAGGATAAGTTGTATATTATTCAAATCTAGAATGGTATCAAGTCCTTAAACATCATTTTTAAATCATCAAATGATAATTATACTTGAATGGATACGATGGAGAATGAATCTCATCGCGTTCGTGGAGACGGTAGTCCGTACGTACGCACGAACGCTACTTCCATTTAATTTTTATTTTAAAAGAATCGAATACAAATGATACATAGGTATATTACTATTCCAGTATAATATAATATTTTATACATGTTACTTAAGTTCATTAACACCATCCTTTATACGTTCCATGTGTGGTATGAACGAGTCATATCATTTTAAGGGGGCGGTAGTCCGCACTTCCTCAAATGAAATTATCGTATGTATATACAACATGAAACGAATAATGGTATGAAATAAAATGGAATTTCAGAAGCTTATATATAAAATATATATCATTAATATCATATTTAATTATAGTTCCATCATAATGGCCACCATGAGAGGCGGTAAGATGTATTTGAACAATCATCGTTTCGTGAGGCGTTAGTTTGCCATCCACAGAAACATTATGTTCATCATCCATTAGATGGAGTTGTGTGTATGTGTAGTTTGAATCCTTCTTATAACAACATCCTAGTATATTGAAGATACTGGTGTTGTTACAAAATAAAGGAAATAAAAAGAGTTTGGGGGTTGAAGAAGCAAAATAAATGAAAATAATTTAAGAGAAATCGTTACCTTTAATTTAGGTAACTCACTTTGGTTGGAACCAAAGGACTTATTGAAATTCTTTCTGCCTAATGGGAAGCTTCAAGGAGAAGGAGAGGGATGTGGGGAGCTTAGTTGGGAAGAGTTTGGACGAGCCAAGTGGCTTGAGAGGTGTGAGGAATGAGTAGAAGTGGTCTCCTTTTATAAGGGAGAGGAGGGGCTCTTTAGGAAAGAGTGAAAGTATTACTTTATAATATAATTATATTCGGTTTCTAATGGTCCAAAAATCATTGAGGTCGAAGATAGGATGACTCATATTCTAAATAACATCAACCAATAAGAATTGGACAGGTTTTAGATAATATTTTAATCATTATAATCTTATTTATTTAAATTATTTATTAATGAGGTAAAGATTTCATCATTATTGTGTCATTAATAATTTAAATTATTTGATGTCTAAAAATTAAATATAAAATATCATTATGTAGGAAATATTTTTAGCTTTCTAATGAATATTTATAATCGAAAATCCAACATATATAACCCTATGTAAAAATTGTTCTTCTAAAAGATGTAAGCTTACGCCATTTTTATTTTTATTTTAACTTTATTAATATAATGTGTCCCTACCACATAAAAGTGGCTCCAAGGGGTCCCCAAATTGACCCAAGGATGCCCATGGTCGGGTATGTGTCCACCAATAAGGTTAGGACACGTTTTAGGGTAATTTTGTATTATTATAATATTATTTTGTTTAACCTTATTTACCGGATTTACCCTTTAACCATGGTAAATAAAATATTTACCGCAGTAATTATTCAAAATGTGTAAAAATAAAAGTTACCTATTTACATAATTTGGACATCCTGATTCCAAATATGGAATCCATTTTCCTAAATTCAAAACACAGAAGTGGCAGAAATTAATTTAAAATTAATTCCCGCTGTCAAAACAAAAAGCGTGTTTTTAAGAGATAATAACTATCAAAAGATTGACACTTGTTTATGTTCGGTTTAATTGTAAAATTATGTCCAATGACCAAAATTATATTAAATGGTAAAACTATATTCTAAATATACTTTAAAACCACTCAAATTCATAATTTATCACTATTAATTATTTTGATTAAAAAAGTTGTTTTTAATTAAAATTTAGTAATTTTCACTATTCATCAAAATATGAAAGTTATCCGAAAAGTACCAAAATTTCACCTTAGGCTAAATTAGATATTCCGAATCCAAAAATGAAGTCCATTTTAAAATATAAAATATATATAATTTTGAAAAGTAGGTATTACTATTCATAACGGCTAGTTTGATCGGTTGTGGTGTGTGTTAAAACTCAAGGTTGCGTACAACACACGCTACTGTATTATTCAAAGAAACCGTACCGTGGAAGCTTGGGATGTTTCATTTTAAATTTTTGATGTCCCCATTTAGTCAAAAGTTTAAAATATTTTATTTAAAAAGGGTTCACTATTAAAAGTTGATAAAAGTGCAATACTGAAAATGAATTTGTTCTTGCATTATATCTAAGAAACTCATAATATGGATTCTAAAATTATAAGGATTATATAAAGTTTAAAATTTAGATAATTCTATTCATAACCTCTTTTAAATGGCTTTTTTTTGTAAGTCATGGTGTGATTGAACTCGGTGTTGCGTGTAGTGCAAGTTATTGAATTATTTTGAAGAAATAACACACTATGAAATCTTGGGGTGTTACAAATAAGATAGGGGGTTCCAATAATATTGTAAAGGATTGATGCTCAAGAGTTTTGGGGGTTTAACAGTAAATTTAAGAACCTATTCTCTAGTGTGAAAGGGGGGGGGGTACACTCTGGTAATTTAGGACTCACCCCTTATGTGATAGGGGGTTTATCTTGTAAGATGAAGGACCCGTGCAAAAGTTTATGGGGGGGTCCACTCTATTGGTTGAGGAACTACACCATAGTATGATAGGGGTTCCACTATAGTCATCGAGGAATAGTTCAATATCAAATATGAGGGTTCCACTTTGGTCATAGAGGACCTGAAACTTATATGATTGGGGGATTCCCCTCAATATGGTAGAGGGCCCGCACCCATACTGATGGGGGTTCCATTCTATAGTTTTCCTTTAATGATCTAGCCCAATCATTATAGTCACTAGACATCGCTTCAATAATCACCACTCATAGAACAATTAATATCATATCCATAAATACATAATGGTGTGAAATATCACATTATAGGCAAAAAAATATCAATATGTGATACTATTAAGACACAATTTGAGTCCCAAAAAATGAGATAAAAGAGAATGTAGTTTCTTCAAAGAACCCAAGGGCCACATGATGTTCGAGGGGACACACTGGTCAGATGGTCCCACTCATTCAGATGTCCATTTCCATGGAGTTAAAAAAATTCTAACCATTTATGAGTACATAGTGTGTGGGGGATATACACGATGTTCCCATGGAATTCAAGATCTCATCTATGTGCCTGGCTGTGTATGTGTATCAAAGCCATTTCCATTTAATTTACCATGCATCCATGTAATTTTATATATATCATGTGACTTCATAGGAGTACCACATATGTTCACTAGACAATCCAGTGTACTCGAGTCCATGGTGTGTGTCTGGTCTTGTGATCTGCCTCATGAATCATCTAAATTGGAAAGGGGGTACACAAAATGTACGGTATTTATATAGAGTTCCACCCTTATGTATTTCCAATACCCTATCCACTATAGGCTTGGGGATATTGAATATTTTTTCGTCAATATCTATGGTGTGTAGTAAAGTTTATCAAAGATTTTCATATTCGCTCCTTGGATTATGAATCTGGCCATTCCATCAAATATATCATCTTCTTCATCTTGATATTAGTCTATCAAGTTTATATCTGTATTTTCCAACCATTTGGTGGTCAGAAATCAGTTTCTACAGTTCTCAATGATTCACCACTCAACTGGTACACCATAGGGATCCTTCAAATTTAATGAATCATCTACCGATTGGGAAAATGATCAACCATATCTTGAAAATAACCCATATCTATCTGTGGTTCATTAATCAGTCCCAATAACATTACTTCAACATAATTCTGATGGTTTGATTTGGCTCAATGATGTCTTAAAATGAAGAACCAAGATAGGGGTTCTACTAGGGAATAATGTGAATTAATTGAGGGATGAAGGCTCAAGAAAATTTTTTTAACCATCATTTTCTAGATATTCAATGAGAATGACCATGAATAGAGATATCTTGATTAGAATGAAAGAAAATCCATCATAAATTACAATAAAAAAGTGCATGATTACGAAATAATGACCACAAATCAAGGGAATATATTTATATGCTAATTCAATTTTATCAATTAGGGTGTGAAATAAAAATTGATGTGTCTTACCTTTAGATTAGATCATTAATCATCAAATAATGTTCTCTCCAATGATCGTAGGAAGTTGTTTTGTCTATTACATCCCAATCTTCTTAGATCAGATGTCTCAAATTTGCCAGCTATGTTTTTCCAATGAAGGGAGAGGAATAACATTTTTTGGATATTCCGTGGTTATGAGGATAACCCCAGGAATATTTCTAAATTAAGTTTTTTATATGATTTTTTGGTTAAATGAATGAATAAATTAATTTTAATATTTTGTTAATACATTGAACATACATCCAGTGGGTAAGATATCATAATGCCCCATGATGACCAATATTAGGTTGTGTTTTGTGTAAAAATCATGTTTTGGACTCAACTGTGGTCTCATATTTCTGATCTGACCACCCATCTAAGAGTTATCCCATTTTCATTAATAAGAATAACGTTCATAATATAAAATATATTTAATAATTATATAAATTTAATTTTTTTCACTGTGCCTCAGAATCATATTTTTTCTCCTTACATAATTCAATATATATATATATAAATATTTTAATGTCTTAAATGGTAGTAAATGGGTATTTACATCATTCTCCCCTTTAAGTATATCTTCCATAAAAATAAAACCTAAATAAAAAAACTAAGGTTATAAGGCCTAAACTTTTCTCTCCATCTCCCATGATCACTTCTACAAATTCTAGTGTTGCCAAAATATAAGAACTAAGGGAATTTTCCATCCATGCAGTGTCCTCCCCATTCGATCATTGATCACGAGTGGGTGGTCCTCAAAGGTGGATCCATCCTTGATACTGATCATTCCCTAGTCCATGATGTTCTTATGGTCATGGATCTATCTCCCCATATATGACATGTGGAAGATTACATTCACCCACTCCATCAATGGGGAGAGGTCGAGGTGGTAAGAAACCACACTGACCGTCTGCATGATCTCGAATGGCCCGATGAACCTTAGGGATAGATTGCATCCGGAGACGAACCGCTGCAATCCCCATTGTTGGGAGACAATCATGAAAACATGGTCACCCTTTTTGAATTCCAAGGGCCTATGAGGGTGATATGAATACGTTTTCTTTATATTCACTAACACCCTCAATAGATTATGGATGATTTGGACTTTATCTATAATCACCTACACCAAGTCTAGACCCACAAGATATTTCACTCCAATCGCTCACCAGTACAAGGGTGAACTGCAGGGTCTCTTATACATTGCCTGAAATGTTTCATGCCAATTTTAGAGTGGTATTTTTTATCGTACACAAAATCTATGAGAGTAAATTGATCCCCCAACTATGAATATTGTATAAAACACAATCCCTTTGCATATCCTCTAAATCCTGGATAGAGAACTCGATATGCCCATCTGTCTAGGGGGACGGAATTATTTCTCCTCATATGGGTCCTGAATTACTTTTTTAGTCCTCTAAAAAAATTACACAACAAACACACTGATATAGGATTCAATAGTCAAGGTATCCTCATGAAGGAGAACGATATCTCTTGGATATATCAGTGAAAAACTCTCCACATAACTATGATGCATCATAGAATGAAAAAGTCATGAATTCATGAGTTGTTTAATGATCACCCAAATTGTGTTGTGGCCCATTGTTGTACATTGAATCCCCATCGTAATGTGTATGGAAATTTAGTCCCACAACCACTCTAAAATTTCATTAGGTTGTAACAATCCAAATAGACCATGGTGCTCAGCCTTATACTTATAAGAGGTGAGGCATCAAGAGACAAAAATCATCTATTATCTATCTCATTATATACCAAAATGACTGTAGTTGAAGGTCACATTACATATTCCCCACACAGGGATGTACAAATATTGAAGAAGTGTGGAACTCTCGAATCACCTCCTCCAACATATTGACAAGGATGATTATCCTACCATAGAAAAGGATGACGTGATTCTCACCTACAAGATATCTATTTGGTTAAACCCCCATGGATATTTGGCCCAGTGAGACCTCACAATATATGTATCTTACCTGAAACTCTCTCACACACATGAGAACTGAAGTTAAAAAAATAGACTACATAATCTTTGTTCCATATTGCACCACTATGGTCAGCTATAAGGAAGCCAACTAATCAAAATCCTCCTACACCAAGTGAACCATGGATATAATTTTAATGGAATCTACTACTACATTTCCCTTTCCTAGAGTATAGACTATATTAATTTCATAGTTTTCTGGTAACTCTATCCAAAACCATTATTTTACATTCATGTCTATCTCGGAGATGATGTACCTGAGAATTTTATGATTTGAGTAATCCATAAATCACACCCCAAGAAGATATTGCCCCTACATATTTGGGGAAAAGACTATTGTTTCTAGTTCTAGGTCATGAGACATGATGTTCTACTCATGATGTCTCAACATCCTTGACTCGTATGTGATAACTACCAATCACTCCCTCTACATGTAACCAAGCCTATCTTTTGAGTCATCACCACACACTATGAACTCCATGCCCTCCTATCAAAGTCTCAACATAGGGGCACACATAATCTTCAATTTATACTCCTTGAAGGATCTTTATCACTTATCAGTCTTGGTAAACATCTTTCCATTTCTATTTTATGGATGTAAAGTGGTTTAAATTCATTAGAATTTTTCAACAAAACTCATGTATTACCCCTCCAATATAAGAGATATAGTCACATATTACATGCTATTGGGTTGCTCCCAATTAGGTGTTTCATAGATCAATGCTGGTTACATGGATAAACCCTGATAAAAATGGCATGCCTATGAATGTGAGAATTATGAATTCTGAAATGGAACTTAAAGAACATTCCATGATACTGGTGGTCTTGAAGAAAATATAGGACCACCCTCAATTTCTTTATATGATCCTCCTCTAATGAAAAGTAGATGAAAAATTTCTTAATAAAGACATCAGAAAAATGGTTCATGTATGGCCAGAAGTCTGGGTTCATCAATTATATAAACATGATAGGGTTATTCATCACACCAACTGACATCACTAGGAACTCATAGTTTCTATAGTGGCATTGAAATGCCAGATATTCCATATCAATCTCATGAACCCTCAAATAGTGGTACCCAGATGAGAGATCAATCATTTAGAACCATCTCGGGCCTCATATCTGGTAAAAAATGTCACCAATACTCAGAAAGTTTACTTGATCATTATAATGTCCTATTTTAAATAATGATAATCCATAAAAATAAAGAAAAATCGATTCATGTTTTTCAAAAAAAAATACAGGGGTTCCTAGGTGAACACACTGAGTCTTATAAAACCCTAGTTATATAGATCCTCAAAATGAAACACTAGCTCTTATAGCCCCACAGGGTCATCTTATGTTCTAATGAAAACCTTTTTCCATCCCTAGTTCAAGTATATACATATATCTATCTCAGGATAGGGGTGATGAAGAGACATCATCACACCCCCACCATCATTATAACAAGTAGAGATATCCCTACATCCATCATCCCAGAGGTAATTCTAGATAATAGATAAAAAACATGTAAACTCCTACGAATAAAGTAATCCTACACATTCTATCAATCACTCCTATATAACAATTAAAAATCCATCCCACAACCCTAAATCCCTACAATACTCACTGGTAGAAAATATCTGATCATGAAATGTCTATGAACAAACTATATTGAAGAAAAAATCACAAGGTATCACTGACACTATTGAATTATTTGGTCTGAGGCTCTTTCTCACTATTGGGTAAGTTTATCCAATTTGTAGGAATGATAAACCACTGATCATCTCTCTTGCACCTCCAATAAAATGGTTGAGAAAAAGGGACTCACATGGTATTACTAGGTCTCGAAAATTGTATACACTCATTGAAATGTGGCTTCTGACTATGTTCTAACAATTACAGATAGAGTAGTAGTGACATATGTTGTACCCAAAACCTTACTCAAGACTCCCATCAAGAAATTTCATCTAATGATATCTCATCCATTTCCTTTCTTACAAGCACTACTCAACTAAGACCTACTCAAAAACCCCATCACATATACACATCTCGAACACACATGTTAACAGAACTCTTCCACCACACATTGATACAATACACTTTGGGAAGACACTAACATTCCCACATGTATTTGAATCAAATATCAAGGATATGTCTTAGTGGAGGATGTGTCCATCATTCTTGCATGTCTGATTCTATTCTAAAAAATCTATGTCAAAGAATTTTATCAATAACCAATACTGTGAAGGAGAGGCCTCACTATCAAGAACACTATAGAAAGGGTTCCTAACCTAGAAAAGTATCCAAGCCACGGAATCGGGCCAAAACTAACCCACCTAAGAAGGGAGTTTGGATCAACAAAATATTTAATAAATTCATGTTTCCAGAACCTATAATGTGTAGTCATCACAGGTGTATAATCTACTGGAACCACTAGAACCAACTACTACTATACAAATAGAAATGGTTGTCAGGGAAGCCATGTAATCATTCGAGATCTGTACAAGTCTGAAAACTCATATTACAGACTCAAGAAAAACATCCATTAACTAGGTAATTGGATGATTGTGTATCCTTAGTTACATATATAATTATAACTCATGTGGTGTGTTAAGCATTCAAATGTCATTATACTGTTATGGTGGTACAAACTACTCCATAAAAAGCAGGTGTGATGTTACTTTCCTAACTGTAGGAAAAGATATATGTAGATATACCTTGAACTACATCATCATTACTCATTAAATTTTCATCATGATCTATTGATGAATAACTCAGCGAGTTGTCTTCGTGGAGGAATCTCAAAATATATCGAGACGTACTACGGGTAAATGTTAAAATATATACAAAATGACAATGTGAAGATGAATCTAGAAAGTTAGTCAATGACTCATTCCTATATTTTGTTTCTAACATAGATCCATGCACCCAATTTTATGACATTCCAAGTTGATAATTAGGTAGTAAATGTCCTGGTGAATGGATATGTCAACTGCCCATACAATAACTGGATTCCATATCCTGAGAGGCGAACTTAAGAGACTCCAAAAATATTTTCCTAATCCCAACCAAATATATATAATGGAACTACTCTAAACATCATAACAATGATCAAAATACCTCAAATACAAATCTATTAATTCTTGACCCTGGATGAGGCTCATGTTACAACAATCCCAATCCTGCCTTCATAGGTTAGGGGCTGGCGACCATCACTGAAGGAATAACTAGCATGAGGAGGGAATTAATTAAGTACATGTACACATACACATAGCTATATTGATGCATAATTTAGAAGGAATAATAAAAAAACTTGAGAAATACTATGGAAACAAACATGCATGTAAAACCTCTAGAAAATACAAGGGAATGAAAGTGTAAACTAAAAAGAAAAATGAAAAAATAAATGCCAAACCTGAATGTTATCTCAACCTAAAGAAACACAAAAGTAATATGTTGGGAGAGACTAGCTTTTAATCTACATGTTTGGACCACTTTACAAAGTCCAATGTACCATGTATCCCTATTCTCTTCTATTATCACTGCCGACCACCCTATCATCTACATAAGACACCATAGGTGTGGGAAAACCCAATACAGGGGAAAGTATATACATTAATAGTAGGTTACCCCAAAATCTGAAGGAAATATGTAATATATATACAATAGTTAATGAATGACTATTGATACTAAATGGGATGCAGGTCAACTAATGAAAGTGAATGAGTAACCTCATCCAAGCTTAAGGGCTCAAAATGGGTTTTAGATAAACTAAATGTTATGTCTCTTCCACACATATTATTATAGTGAAATAATCCCACAATCAGATAATAAACACAGAAAGCACATGGAATACCCCAAATGTCATCAAAACCCATTGCATGAGAGTAAAAATTTCCAAATGTATGGATATAGATATATATATTTACTCATATAAATGAATCCCAAATGAGAGATTAAGGGGTCCTCAACCTTAGAGTCTTCCAATGAAGAAGATTTTACCATAGTAAAAAAGGTCTATCAATAATTACCAACATCTCACACGTATTCCCAGAAGTATGCTTCCATATTTATACACTGCGTGCAACAATGATACGTAGTTTAGGGGCCACATACACTATGTAGAGGACTTGCACCCTAGTGCACTAGGTAGGTTACACTTTGTAAATATATAGGGAGAACCCATTCCCATGCTGATGCAGGGTTCCCATGATTTTTCATGGGGACCCACACCCTATATAATATGGTTTCCACTCAGAAGGCAGTGTAATCCTACCCAATATGATGGTGGAATCCACTCCCTTGGCTGATGGAACACACCCTGGTGGTACATGGGGTTCCACTCTGGTCATCGAGGCCCCACAATCATCATGATAGGGGTTTCCACTCTGAAGGTAGAGGTTCCATGCCCATGATGATGGGGGGTTCCACTATATTGGTTGTGGACACGTTCCTTGGTGTGACAATGGGGTTACAATATGGAAATCATGGACCAATGCCCAATATGATAAAGTAATTCCTATCTGGTCATCTAGGATCTACACACTATCCAAAATTGGTTTCTACTTATTAAGGTAGAGGACTCATGCCCATACTAATTTGGGTTCCACTCTAGAGGTATCCTCTGGTGATCACACATGACAACTATTGGCATCGGGCGTCGCCTAAATAAGCGTTGTTCCTAGAACATTTCACATCATATTTTGATATCCACAATAGAGGGAACCATCACCTAATATGCAGAAACAAACTCTGAATATGAAACTCACAATAAAAAATCTGATTCAAAAAAAGGAAATATGAATGATTGAATTTTACTCATATGAGATAATGTGTACACAGCATGTGAGGGGACCCACACATTTAGTGGTCCCACTCATTCAAATGGTTGTTTCCTAAGAGGGACATGACTCTGGATGAATATAGGAGTACACCAAGTATGGGGTATATACATATAACTCCCATCCCACTCAAGATACCCCTCATGTTTTTGGCCATTTCTCTATATCCATGTCGTGATTGTGCACTTTATTCCTTGTCAGTGTACTTTATTACATTGAATTCCTCTTTACATGGGTTTGCACCCAGGTTCTCTGGTTGTTCTGATACACTCAGGTATATGGAAAGTATTTTTCCACATTATCCTCCACACATATTATCCCTATAGAAAAGGGGGTACATGATGCCTTCGGAGTCTACATAGCATGTCATCCTTGTGAATTTTCCAACCCTTGCCACCACAATTAGATGGCTAGACCTCATTTGTTCATTATAGTACATGTTGTGCAGTTGTGTTTTTCGTAGTTCCTGAAATTCACTCTCTGTGATTTGAATATAGACATTCCCTCATTTATACCAAATATTCATGGATGTAGTCTAGATCTATTATTTCTGACCATCGGGTGGATAAATATTGATTCTGATGTTCCTTAGAGGATCATCATTCGACCTGCACATTGCGAGGTCCTGACGATGTTGATGAAGTAGCTAATGATTGATGAAATTATCCCCTATATCTCACAAAACACCCAAATATATCTCTGTAATATCAATCCTTCCCACGTAGGTTGTTTCCCCATGACTCCAGGGGGTCTGATCGAACATGTTACCACCCAAAAATGTCGAAACGATATAGAATGGGTCATACTGGTGAAGAACACAAAGAAATTGATGGAATAATGCATAAGAAAAAATTACTAACAATCTTTGATCAATTTTTCTTTTTCAATGATCATGTATGGGGATATCTATCTTATAAAAAAAGGATAACCGACTAAAATTCAAATACATGGGTTCACACTCATGCCACAATTGGAGCATGTCAAAGGAAGAGATTGGTCTTCTCAATATATTTAATAAAAAGGGCATAAACCAAAAATTGGTGAGTCCTACCTAGGTATTTGATTATTCATCATCAAAAAAATAACTTCTTAATGACTGATGGAATTAGTTGTTTTCATTGCATCTTGATCTACTTCGATCAAGAGTTTTGTCATTGTTCAAGGGGATTTTCCAAAGAAAGAAGAGAATGAAAGTTGATTCGAGACTCTAGGGTTATGAGGATAAATGTTGGTATATTTCCATAAAAACTTATTTATAGAAAATTTTGTTAGGTTAAATGAATTAATGAGTTACTATTAAATTTTCAATTAATCCACTGAACATACTGCTAGTGGGTGAGTTATATGAACTCCCCCATACTAACAAATTTTAGGTTGTTCCAATTGTAAACATTGAATTACAAATGAAACAATGAACTCATATTTTCGATCCATGATTCTAATTAATAGTTATCTCATTTTCTTTAAGAATTTTTGTGTGTATAATATAAAATATAATTAATATTTCTGTAATATTATTTTTGAGAACACCGTGCCTCAAAATTGCACTATATCTCAACTCCTGTCTCTCAAAATATATATAAAAATAGTTCAAAGTCTTACAAGACAATCATTGGTTCTCTAAAAATAAAGGTTAAGAAATTTACATAATAATATATTAGTATATGGATGATATTAGAGTTATTATTTTATCATTTTTAGAGATAATTTTATGTGGGTAGATGAAGAAATAATTATATGATCCATGGATAAGAATTGTTCCTCTTCATTAGAGATACTTTTTATGTTTACAGCTAAAGCCTTCCTAGAATTTTTTTCTATTCAAGCCAAAGACACTATTTCATGAGGAGGGATGTTATGGGAGGATTTGGGTTAGTATTGGAAAAAATGGCTTTGAAATTGTTAATTAGAGTGTAAAGGAGAGAAGATATCTTTTTATATGTGGAAAGAAGGACACATACAGGATTTTGTAATATAATATGTTATACTGATGCTTTTTAAAAGCCAAAATGATCTCAGTTGGCTCATTCTCAATACTGATACTAGATAGAATCCAAAAACTAATTTACAATATGAATTTGAAATATTTTTTTGTATTTTTTACCATTAGCTAATCAGTTTCAATATAAGTAAACCCATTTTAACTGTAAAATTGGTAATTAACAATCACTATTTTTAATAATCATTATGAACAAAAAATATTTTTACCATGTTATATAATATTAAATTTAAGGATTCCCAATATTGATTTAATTTTTGAAAATTCATTTTCTAATATCATTTTTTTTGAAATATGTAAATATTTGATGTAATTTAAAATTTTAATTTTTTTAGATGGGCTGTATCTTAATCTAAGATATGAAATGTAAATTAAACCATTAAAATATTTAAATCTTTTTATAGGGGTTTCATGTCCCAATTTATATTGTGATTGGTCTATTTATTTTTTGGAGTATTGGGATTCAAAAGGCTATTTTTTGAAATACAAATAGAGGAACATAATTTGTACATGGTTAGTGAAAACTGAGCACATTAACCACGTGGAGCATGGAGGGTGATGCATGGTTTGTCCAAACCAAAACATAGAGACACACAACCATGATATACCTATACATTTCATTTTATTTTTATAATCTAAGGAATTAACATGGGTTTTATTATTGAGCACCTAGTCATGAAAGATATTGGTGTGAGACTTTACCAATGGGATGGTTTTTAAATGGGTTGTCAAACCAGGCACATGGACCACACAAGGAGTTGGTGTCGTGGGAAGAGGCCCCGCACAATTATTACATGGATCACCTAATTATTTAGAATAAATCTGCTGTTATTAAAAAGGGGAAATATTATAAATATTTCATTCATACCTAAAATGGGGTTTCCCCAATTTCCTACCTCTTTCTCCCCATTAGGGCCCTAGTAATTCTTCCTCTTCCACTCTCTCCCTTGGGTGGATTTCCCCAATTATTTGTTTGAACCAAATGACATCAGATACATAGAAAGACTCTTGATATTTATAAAACTACTCGTTTAATTTTTTATTTCATCTCTCCATCTTAAAAGCAATTATAGTGAGAGTTCTTTCGTCATTCTTTTAGGGATTTTGATGATCTCTTCAAATTATTTTGTTTTTTATTGAATCAATTCCTTGTATTGAATGAGTGGGGCATCCAAATCAAGTTTAAGTTTTTATATGGACATTATCATAAAGTATCATTATATTATAAAATATTTCATGGTTCTATGCTTTGAATTTTTTATATGTTTCCCTTAAATTGTGAAATTATTTTTGTTAAACATAATTAGTTAAATTTAAATGGCTATTATTTATTTACATAAACCATTTTGGGTTTTTCACCTCACCTTGATCCACATATTTGGTTAGGTTTCCTATATTCCCATTTACAATACCTCATCTAGGAAAATCAATCACCCTTTAGGGTGTTCTCTTAATTCATGATTACAATTCCATACCTACTATTTAATCACCTTTATGGTGTGTTAGATTGAAATTAATATTAGAGATATATAAACTAAATAAATTGATAATTTATGATAGTATTTCCCCCATTTTATAAAAAATCACCTATATGGTGTACTATCTTTTTTAATTAAAATTTGAAATTTAATGGATTTATTTAAAATTATAAATGGAATGGACCTTCCCAATGCCATTTTTTATAATTAAATGGAAATATATATTGGATAATATCATGGCCTATGAACAATATAGTGACCCTAAATTTATTACATGTGTACTACATCATTTTAATGATAAACCATATAACAATGTTACAAATATAGGATCAAAATATTTAGCGTATTGTAAAAAAATAGGATTATACATACCTTTTACATTATAAATTGTTGGAATAATTTAATTTTTTCTTATCTATATTGTTATTATCCCTCATGTTATCCTCAATACAGGTAATCACCTATGGATATACATCAATTAAAGTGGTTAGCTAAAAGACCAGTAATAGGATGAATAAGGGTTATAAATCAATATAAAATGGGTGAGAATAATCCTAATCATCATAAAATAACCATACCATCATCATAATAATAATAATTATAGTTATCATTATAAAAATTCATTGAATGTGGAAATGTATAAAACTAAATAATTATGGCTTTGTGGTCAATTACCATACATAGTTGTGAACAACGTTAAAATCTTGTTCACACATAACATATGTTCATATTAATTGCATTATCATTTTGATGAAATATATGATTATTTTCATGCATATTTCACATTATCTCATAATGTACAATACATAACCAAATGCATTTAAGGGATGTATAATTCTGGACACACCTGTTACAACATAACATTTACATTGTATTTTGTTCCACATAAAACATATATCAACATCATGAAGTAATAATTATGAATACAATGGGATTAATAAGGATACATTTATGAATAAAAATGTTGGTTCCCAAAAGAAAATAGAAATAACATAATTGGTATATAAATCATCAATCTTGGTTGATGAAGAATCATTCTCAAGAGGATTTAATATATGACTTGGAAAGTATAGTTATTTTGGATAATTCATTATATTATTCATAAAACCAAGTTAGAAGCATGTATATCATTGAGAAAAAGTGGGAGGATCTATTAAATTATTTTAGGATTATAAATGCAATATCTACATAGAAATTTTCCCTGAACGAGGTATAACTAAAATAAAGGAAATTGGGTTCAAGAATACCCATACCTTAATTTCATCTTAATTTCATCTCTTTTACGCCCCCTGAATAAAAAATGTAGCTTTATTAAAATACCGATACAGAAAAGAATTGTGGTTATTTAAAAAACAATTTATCAATTATAATAATTTTATTATATTCTTAATCTTCATTGAGAAATTGATGTGCTTTTATATAATTCTTTTCGTAAAAAATATACATTTCACATTGATTTCAATATTTTCATTCAATGTAATTTATAGAAAAGTATAATTAACTATAGAATCTTATAATACGTGTATTTAAATATTTAAATATTATATATAATTAGAAATATCTATCCATGAAGGTGGTTATAAGTATTTTCATGGAAATGTCCCCATAAGTGGTTAGCCGACCATTAATAGGATGTTGTCAAAATTATTGGAAAAATTAGTAAAGGATGTATATTTTTCATATATATGATTCTTGAAGTAGGTTAACATCATGAATAAAATTTTAAATTACTAAATAGGAATTTTTATTTTAAATGGTTTTTAAATGAATTTGGTAAAAGGAATCAGGAGAAGAATAAATGAGGGAAGAGTTAATGAAGACATACTCTTTCCTGAGTGTGGCTTATATTGTACAACATAATTATTCCCTTTTTGATTGGAGTTGGATGAAAAATGTCAGTATGTTTTTTAATAGGCTTATGAGTAAATATTTTTGTACAAATATGGATTTTTAAAAGTTTGGATGAGTGGTTTCCCAAAAGGATAGAGAGGTGTTATTTAAACATGATGATAGAGGTATTTTTATAATTAAATATTAAATAGAATATTATATCAATGGTGAGACACATAATAGTAAATCTCTAAAATATATATCATATATAAATATTAGATAAGTGTTTTAATTCTTAAAAATACCATTATAATTCGAATACATTATTTAATTTAAAAGGAAAGTTGAAGAAAGAAAAATTGTTATTTTAAGGAACCAATTTTGATTTTAGGTTTTGAAAAATAATTTTTAGTTTTAGAATTTTTTTTATTTTATTTTAATGAATAATTTTTAAAACTAAATATATAACACCCATATATGAAGTTATTAAATTTTTATCTCAGTAATAAATCATGCATGATGTAATTTAAGTTACACTGGTAACTTCAAAACTGTATCTTTACTATTCATAAAAAAAATAATGTATTTTAGAAAATTACCAAAAAAATCATTCTTGGGTAATTTAACTGTTTTTATTTCAAAATTTGACTCCATTTTATGAAAATAATATTATAAATAAAAAAATATAATTTTTAATAAAAATAACCATTTACTCAAAAAATAACAATTTTAATTTTATAAATGATAATATGATAGTCTGATCATTTAAGTAAAGTCTCATAAAATTATCATACATTTCTACTACAACAAAATATTCATTTATGAATCTATTTTATTCAAATAATTTTTCTTTTGAATATTTATATTAATTATATTATTATAAATAAACATTTATGTTTCACAAAAATATCAACCCTTAATTTATCAATATTTTAATTCATTTACTTACTATTTCCAAGATATGAGTTTATCATAAATTCATTTATATGATAAATAATTTTCATTTATACTTGAAAATGTGAGGTTTCTATTTTATTAACTATATTACTATTCTTAATTGTCATATTACTATTCCAATGGTCACATTAATATTCCATTATTATTAGATTTTTAATATCTAGATATACCTCTTATTTAATTAATTATTCCATTATTAATTTTTTGTTTTGTTCTATATGTGATTTTATATTATTTAAGCTATATGATATTATTATAAGAAGGAAATATCCATAGCTAAAATTTCGGGTCATGACATTCTTCCTCCCTTTTGAAATTTCACCCTTGAAATTTCATTTAACATAAATAGGTGACAAAATTTTTCCTGTATTGCCTCATTCAATTACTACATCACCTCTTTATACATATTATTAATCTAAAAAACATTGACAAAGTGAGTGTTCTTATTGTGTGGGACCCTGTCTCATCGATCCAAGATCATTACCAGTTTCTCTACATACGAGAGGTCATTCTCCAATTGTTCCACATCCATATTTAGTACATCTGAGGGGGTAAGTATGTACTTCCTCCTTACAGATTAATGGAACACATCATAAACAAGATCTATATTTCATAGAAGTGGGATCTGATATGCCACCAATCCTATTCGATCAATGATACCCAAGGGGTCAATGTACCATGGACTAAGCTTCAATTTCATTCCAAATAGCATGACTCAATTCCATGGTGATACTCAAAAGAAGTCTTTCTCAAAAATTTAACTTCAAGTCCCTTAAAATGTTTTAATTATTGTTATTCTTCTGAATCATAGTAGATTTCATATTTTTTTGGATGGCTTGAACATTCTTTGTAATCTCTTCCATAGGATTATGTGAATGTAACTTTTATTCCCTAACATAATCTCAATAGGTTTGTAAGAACCTGATTATTCATTTGGTATAGATCCTTTACATTCCGCTAATTCTCATTTTAAATGCTTAAATATGTCTTAATATGATTTCCCATTGAGTTAGTAGAGGTAATGGGGATGTCTGAGGCAGATTTGGAGCTAGGAACCCATGTTTTGTGTTGTAATTATCCTGGTGAAAGATTGGTTTAAAGCATATGGTTCATTCCGCATTGTGAGATTAAACCATATGATAATGGATTGTGGGGAGATATAGGTGTCACAGATACAAAAAATATGTGATTTGTGGCACATGACCATTCGGTCATATATGCAATTTTGACTGTGGGTTTTTTCATGTTTTGTGTGTGGTTAGTTAAAACCATGTTGGTTCGCCTTCACGAAACCAAATTTTGCATGGTTATTGCACAATTTTTCAAATTATGCACCAAAACTATACGATCGAGATAGCCACACCCTGTCCTAGTGGGACTCATTCTATGACTCCCCATGCCTACCTCCAACAGCCCAAGGGCTAGTGACTAGAATCAAGTAGGAATATCACTAACATGGGAGGCATTTTTTGTACATGTACGCACACACATATCTTCGAGCTCGCAAATTATAAAATTTAAAAACCCTAAGAAAACCATGCATTCAAACCACTATTTTACACAACCAATGTGTAAAGAGAAAGTAAAGTACATAAGGTATATCATGCCATAATACAAACCCAGAAAAGGAAAAAGACAAACTAGTGAATGCAGAAGTTACTAAAACTCATCCCCAAAAACCCCTACCGAAGGGTCGATATAGAGGCAATTTTCTGATGTTGCATAATCACCCCTCATATATTAGGCCTCTCACTAAACATCACCTCACCCCAACCCACCAAGAACTCTGTCAATGCATTGATCTTCTGCACAAGACACGACATGCATGGGAAAATCCCGTGTAGGTGTGAGTAAAACAATAATCAGTATAGACCCCAAAACCAAAAGGAAAGATACACCATGTATAGCACAACTAAATTACACCAAGTACACCATGAAGAGGGTAAACTAAGTACACCACAATGAATGTACACCGTTTAAATCATGAGGAATGTACACCATGTACACTATGTATAGTCAGCACATGTGGGTATATGTATAAAACACACAACCCCAATATTTACTGATATAATCATAACCCACAACATGGGATAGTGGGTAAGTCATAAGAAATCATCGGCTATATGATTCTGCTCAAGGCATGCTCATTCCATGACAACTCACTCTTTCTGCGTTGATGTGATTGGAGACTCTAACAATATGGTCCTACTAATTTTGGCCCTACCCAAAGAGAATCCACTAGGAATAGATCATGGTATAAAAATAAGGAATCCTTCCATGAGAATACCAAAAACCCCATATATATTATCCCACAGCGCAGGGTATCCTTATTAATGAATTCCAACAACCCAAATGATTCGGATCATAACGTAGGGGATCCTCTACCGAGATTACAGAAAACCATGTCAATACGGACCACTGGATGGAGGAATAATGAACCATGCTTGAAGGCCATTTCATTTTTCACAAAAAGTCTATCAGGGGTGATAGAGGATTGATCTAGTCCTAGGGAGGGATACTAAAACTTTATGGGGGACTCAACCACTAGAGGGGACAACTATCCTGTGGTGTGGACATAATAGACCACAACATCATAAGGGTACCAACCCCATATATGGCTAATCAAACGGACACATTATTTGAGAGTCTAGGGTGTTTGAAGTTATGAAGGGGGTCCACTAGCTCTTTGAATGATTGGATGGTTAACTACCATGTCCTATGACCCGCATAGTTGACCTCCCTATAGCGCTCGAGCATTCACGACTGTGTGGTAGCTCCACTGACCGTGGCTCAAAGTCGACTACCACGGTCGATCATGGACTTGTCTGGTCCATTCACCAAGGTCATACCTTACTCGTATGCCTCTGTCCACTCGGCCTGGTGGAGCCATACCATTTGGCCACTTGAGTGGCCCGATTTCTTTTGCTCGGTCTGCGTCGTGTAGGTCGTCCATGATTCACCGGATGCAGTCCACCAGGCTGCGCCCCTGCCAGGTCTATGCGATTTCCCAGCCGCATGCCAGCAGGCTTCTCGGACAACACATTTGGACTGTGTTTCATGTGGTTTGTCCTTGTGAGCCTATGGATACCTCAACGTCCAACTGTTGTGGGGTCCTCCTATAATGTAGTCCCGCAAGACGATGTCTTCCACAACCGCTCTGGCTACCCAACCAGTAGCCTCATATGGTCGTTGCACATGGAATATGCCCACGCTGGATTTCTCACCACTGTGGTCCTACCTGGATTGTAGGTTTCCACTACCACTGGCCACCCTACCAGCGGTCATCCTGCCAAGTATTCTGAGCTCGGCCTCCTGTCTTGGTATGTGTCGCCTCTTCCACCATTCACCCCCTGGTACCCTTAAACTACAGTCCACCTAGCACAACCTCCCTCCCCTGGGATGCTACTGCCACTACCTCTGTTGGTGGCCTCCCCTACCTCTTGCTCCCACTAGACCAGCCCCTCCTATTGTATCCCATTCTCACTGTCGGTCGCCCAGCAGGTGGACCACCTTGCACCACCACCTTGT
This sequence comes from Viscum album, assembly GCA_963277665.1. Lineage (NCBI taxonomy): Eukaryota > Viridiplantae > Streptophyta > Magnoliopsida > Santalales > Viscaceae > Viscum > Viscum album. The sequence goes on along the minus strand of OY728165.1, from coordinate 1,265,753,640 downwards.
ACAGAATGTTTTTCTCCCTTCATTACACCTCTGTGGCGTTGTCATGACATGTATCTCTTGTCTTAGATCGTTGCACCACAGATCTAAGGCACCATGGTCCATCATATATACATCTTGAAGGATAGAGAATTCAATAAAATTGAGGGGGATGAGATAAAAAAAGAACACCAAAATAATGTATCTCATCCTTTTTCATGTTGGCCTTAATCCTTTCATACTATAATTGAAGAAGGAATGGTTTACAAATAAAATACCTCGACATAATTCATCCCTGATAGTGAACCCATATAATTATCCATCAATCATGATTAATTGAACATCAGATCATCCAAATCATTTGTTGGTCCGTGTTTGTCATTGAAAATTCATAATGGGGACAAAATCACAATGAAACAACCCCTACATGAAGATTGGATCGGTCATCGACGAAGGGAGAAGCCACATCATTGTCACTCGATGATTTTTCGATGCTTGATCAGAGTTCTAATCTCTAATCCATCATCGCCAGTGAGATAGCCTTCTTCTCTTTACCTCAGGGAAACTCTAGGGTTATGACGATAACCCTTGATCTCTGACCAAGATTATTGAAAAGTGAAACTTCCACCATGTTGTCATGTTACATCAAATAAAATAATTTTATTAAATATTTTAATGAGATTCATGTCGAAAAAATAACATTCACTCTCAACCTATTCTGGTTGAGGTTTGGCCCCACCTAAGGAAAGAACCCCCTTACGAACTCAAATGAGATATCTGATTTTCAATTTGATTCACCATTAATTAGTTAAAAGGATTTGAAAGATAAAATAATTTTATTTAATTATTTTATTTACAGTTACATCCTTTTGAATTTTTATCATAGAAAACCCACACTGACTAAAATTAAGCCACACCTATGATAAAGCCACTAATTTGAGCTCAATTGTGCTCTTGTAGTACTAATAAAATCACTCGTTTAAGAGTTATTATTATTTTTCAATAAAGACATGCACACATACTATTAAAAACTGAACAATTTTTATGAAATTGTTTTGGTAACAGTAAGTCATATAATCACACACCATCTAAGCTTCAAATCATGGCATTTTCCCAAATAATTTCTTAAAATATATTAGATAATTCTGATTCATTACTTTCTGACTAACTTAAGGCTTTACATCCCACAAATAAAAACCATGAGTTACATAAATAGATGAGGGAACTGGGCATGAACCTGAGCCTCCAACACCCATACACTCATTCAGATATTCTCGTGCTTCCACCAGGCATGCACAAAAGGAATCAATCATCCACTAAGGATTCTTCCGTTTTGATCCTCAATCTACATGACAAGGAGGAAAAGTGGGCATCAAAATATGAAACTAGGGAAGATCGAATTCCAGGGATTCGAACTATCTCTTAAATGTAAAGGCATCTAAAGATCTCTACTGAACTCTGTGGTAATCTAGAAAGGAGGTGGGTCATCTTGGTGAGTCAGTCAATGATCACCCAGAAAACATGGTGTCCCTTATACTATTGTGGTAAACTAGTCAGAATGTTTGTTGATATCATTTCCCACTTCCAACATGGGACTCTAAGAATGAAAAAGAGAAACCATTTCCAAGAACATGTGGCTCAACCTACTGAGTCTATAAATAAAGAGCTGACTTAAATAATCACCCATATTTCATATCAATAGGCAATCTTAGCTTCAACCCATTCTATCATTATCAGTGTCCTCCCTAACACCCACATGTATGTTGATGCATCTCGCCACTCTAGGAAACCACACCTACCACATTATATGGGCCTCCTTAACCAACATATCACAACATCCCTCAAGAAATATCCATCCCAGGATCACGTCACATCCCCATCAGTATGATTAATATATAGAAATCAGGATCTCATCCCTACCCCAAGGAATTTAGCATTTCCACACATTGATCCCTCTTAGTTCCGATGGGAATGTATTTCTCCAGGGGAATGTATGGAACATCATCAAAACTTCATCCCTCAACATCACCAGTACAACAATGAATCCTCTGAAATGAATAATGTGCTCCCAACCTTTTGAAAATCCATCTGGGTCATGCACTAAGGAATATGAGTTTGTAGGGCCTTTCATTCGATATCACAAAGATGTGCTTCCTTAACACACTTTAAGTGTGTAGTGGTGGAAACTATCATCTGGAGGAAAGATGCTCTATCACCATCCACAAAGGATATCTAAATCATGGCCAACTACTCGCATGCCTCACTCAAAAACTACAAGCTAGATCTCCTTCTGTGATCATCTTTTACTAGGTTCCCCTTCACAAGAGTATAGAAAATGGCGAAGTTATAGTCTTGGATGGAATCTATCCATCGTCTCGGTCTCATGTTCAAATCCTTCTGTGCGAACATATACTTCAGAGTATTGTGGTCAGAGTATACAGAAAATCATTCACCCATTAGGCAATGTCCCACATCTTCAATGGGAAGACTACCACTGATTTCTTGATATCATGGGTCATGTAGTACTGTTTATGATGCCTCAACTAGAGTGAACAATTAGAAATAACCTCTTACCTGTGAATCAGGACAGAACCAAGGCCGATACCTGATGAATCGTATAAAACTACATACTCATCACCCTTCTCAATAAATCTCAAGATATGAGAACTATTCATTAATGTCAAGAGCTGTTGAAACTCTCCTCACACTTCTTCATCCACATGAAATGTTTCACCTTTATTGTCAAGGTATCGCGTGTGATTCTAACCTAGAAAATTCATCTAAAAGCCTTTGATAGTACCTAATTAAACCAAAGTAACTCCACACCTCGGTAATACTATTAGGTGGATACTAATTATGCATCACCAAAATTTTTGAAGGATCCATAGAAACTCCAACATATAAATATACATTTTCTAGAAAATGGACCACTCATATCAAGAACAGACACTTAGAGAGCTTCCCATTAAGCTAGAGATATTAGATTAAGTCTTGAACAATCCTCAAATGTATCGTGTGATTCTCCTCGAGCAATGAGTAAACTAAGCTATTGTTAATGAAGACCACCACATTATGGTCCATGTATAGATGGGATATCTTGTTCCAAATTCTCATGTACACTATTGTGTCATTCTTTATGAAAAATAGAATCACTATATATATGTAGTGGTCATACCGATATCTGAAGGCTATTTTCAGCACATCCCTACCCTACTAATGAAGTGGGTTATTTCCAAATCTGATGTGTATCTTTAAGGACCACCTCGACCCCTTTAGCTGATCAAAGAGGTTTTCAATCAGCATCATTGGATAATTGTTCTTCATGGACACCTAATTTAGGCAACTAATGTTCACAAATATCATCAATATTCCATCATCCTTCTTGTAAAACAAAACATGGGCCGCCTAAGGTGAAATACATGGGCTCACAAATCCCTTCCATTACATGTCCTCTAGTGGAACCCTCATCTCACAAAACTATTCCTATGAAAGTCCTATATCTATACACTTAACACAAGATGCTCTGTATAAGCCATCTGATATTCTAGTGTAGATATAAGTTTTGACTCAGTGTACTGATCAAAGAATAATTCAACCTCCCCATGAAGTAGAAATCTTGGAACATCCTAGAGAAATATTTCCTCGTACTCATCCACAACTATAAGAAAACTAGGACTCATATCAACCATTGTACCATGGGACATTCCAGAAAAGTGATGTGTAATTGGTTACACCCACCAATGTCTGAGTCTGTCTTATACTATATGTGTTTCATTTTTTCTAAAAAAAGAAAACATGGTCCCATCACTGTAGAAAAACACCATTATTTTCTGAAAATTGTCATTTTGAGTAGGAACTTTGGATACCCAGTCTATAAAAATAATGATATCATAAGGCCTCAATGATTCTACCAAGAGATCCCAATCGCAACCCTTTCCTTCAAGAGTCAGGTTACACTATCGGTACCATTTTTTTATTATCAGGTCTCCTCCAGTAGGAGACTCAAAAGATGAGGGTCATGTTTGTAGTCCAATTGGGATCATCGGGGCTTGAACAAGATCCATGGTAGGAATAGAATGAGTAGAACCTATTTCTATAAAAATGGAAGCAATGTTGAAAAGAAACATATCACATGTAAAATCATTCTTAGTTCCCCTGGTTCATAAGCCCAAAGCTCATGCAGTTGACCCTTCCCCTGTAATCCACCTCCTTGAGCCTAGAATAAACCATTTTGGGCTGCCAGTAGTAACTTTTTGAAATGTAAATCACCTCCTTAAACTCCCCTAGCTCCACTTCCATAGTCATACTGCAATACTACTACTGTATATGCTCATTTAAGCATACTGATCATAATGTGGACAGATTGAACACCTCTTTGGGGAGACACTCAAAGTCTTTCCAAGAGTTAGTTGTCTTCTTGCATGATCAGGTAACTAAACCCCACAATCTACCAACTATGTCATCTAAAAGGCTCTCCACCAGGACCACCAATGGAAATGTTGGTGTTTTTAATGTATAAAAATACTCATCTCGTTGCCTGAATCCAGTCATCATCCGCCTATGTTTCTATTTCACCTCGGAACCTAAGGGGTATCTAGGGCTGAAACTCATAAAATCGGTTCAACATATTCTCATCAATTGATGGTAATGAATGAACCATGTGAAAATATATAGTTGGTGGAATAGATGGTGCACCACCTCGAAAGGATTTCATTGATAAAATCCATATACTGATGTCTCACCATCCAGTGGATCATCCTCATGATCATGCGGTGGAATCCTAGATGGATGTTTGTGTGGAAGCATCCTGAAATAGAACAAGATGTTCCACATTCAATATAGTATATCTCGAGATATGACTCGAGAAGGACATGGAAAACACAACCCATTCCTATATGATCTATGTACCTTTAATTTCTTTGAAACCAGTTTTTTGAGGTACCTATTCAAAAAGCAGGTGCCTAGAGTCCTTGTGTGTGGATACATCGGCCGCCACACCAACACTAGAGTCTCTAGCCTAAAATATGAACATGAAACACTCAAAATTGTTTCCTAAAACCTATATCAAATAATCCCAGTCCTAATGTGGAACCAACCTCCTCTGATACCACTCAGTCATGACCCATCCTAATGAGGCCCATGTCATGACTCCCCAAGCCCACCTCCAATAGGCTAGTGGCTGGTGACTAGAAGCAAGAAGGCATATCACTAACATGGGATCCATTTATGTTGTACCTGTATTCACTCACACATCTCCAATCCCACAAATTCTGAATTGTAAATACATAATGTAAACCATTCTTGTGAACCACTATGTTTCATATCTATAGTGTAATAGGAATGTAATGTACATAAGGTTAGCCGAGCTAGAATAAAAGTCCTCAAAAAGAGAATATATAAACAAGTAAATGTATATTTTCTTGTAACCTATCCATAAAAATACCTTCCTGAAGGGTTGGTACAGTGGTAGTTGGCTTGAGTTATTGAAGTAGACCTCATTTATCAAGCTTCTCACTAAGTAGCACCTGCCCTAGGCCCACCTAGAAATCCGTCAACGAATCGATCATCTGTACAAGACACAACACTGGTGGGAAAATACTTTTAAGGGGTGAGTAATAAAATAGTCATTAGGGAACTCAAACCCACAAGAAAATATACACCACGTATTTTACAAGGAATTTACACCAAGTACACCACAAACAAACTACAACAAGATCACCATGAATAAAGTGAACTAAGTACGTCAAGGAAAATGTACACCATGTACACCATGTACATTTATTTCACAATGTTATATAACTAAATTACACATACAAAGGATATCCAGATATACTCCCATCCTTCCACAATGTAAAGAGGTTAAGTCACAATCACACCTCAACCACATTATTCTATTCGAGGCATGATCATTCTGGGAGAACTCACTCCTTGATACCTAATGTAATCTAAGATTCTTTAAATGAGGTCCCTCTAATTTTCCCCCACCAAAAGAGAATAAACTACTCAAGGATTATGGAATATAGTGAGTGGAACATTCCAAGAAAATATTAACAACCCAATCAATATTATCCCACAATATAGGAGATCCTTCACAATGAATTATGACGACCCAACTGAGGTGGCTCATAACATAGGGGATCTTCTACTGAGAATAATGACAACACTATCGATATGGCCCACTAGATGGAGGATTAATTCCCTAATTTTGGTGGACAAATCATTTCCCACAAAACTCTATCCAGGGTGATATAGGATCACTCTAGTCCCAAGGAGGTATACTATAACCCTATTTAAGACTCATCCTTTAGAGGGGACTACTATCTAGTGGTGTGGAAAAAATTTCATTCTAAACCATTATGAAAAGAACCATGGAAAACTCTCCACCTATACTATTCAATACTAAATACAAACCAATCCATCTCCAAATGGACCGCCTCATTATAAGGTTCCCAATGATATAGATGGCTCGTCAAACATACTCACGGTTGAGAGTGGTCGGAATTTAAAGTTCAGAAGGGGGTCCAAATTCTCATGGATCAACCGTACAATTGGTGCACTAACTGTAGTGATTGACATCCATGGTCGACTGGACAGTGCGACTGCCTACACAGTCGATCACCCCACGATAGATGAAGTTGTCGTGGCCCTGTGACATCTCCACCAATTTTGGATCATAGTTGACAGCCATGGTCAACCATGGACTAGTCCAATCTAGTCACCCAGGTTAGACCCAGGTCCAACCTGACCAATTAGGCTTAGCCCACTTCCCATGCTCGACTCAGCTCATTGGGCTGCTTGGTCTAGCCCACTAGGTCATAAGAGTGTCCTAGTATCTTCTGCCTGGTCCATGTTGAAAGGGTTGAATATGCTCCACTAGACACAGGCTACCTAGTCACAACCCAACCTCATCCATGAGGTCACCCGACCATGTTCTATTCATATGCTCCACTCTATTTAAATAGAATGAATTTCATGAAATCAGTCGATGTGGCCCACTAGATCCCACGACCTCCAGCTTTCAATGGGTCCTCCTCCAACATTGTCTCATTGGATAGTGTTTGCCGCATCCATTGCTGGCCGAAGTGATGGCATCCTCTTCCGTTTGCTGCCTGTGAACTGCAATTCATGGGCTGTTTAAATGATGTTTTCCCTCTTGAACAACAGGATTCCACCACCAATGGCCACCCAACCCATGGTTTCCATGTTGGGTCCGCCTGGATGGACATACTTGTTGGCACAATGTCGCCTCTTCCAAAGGGCTCCTCGATAGCAGCCTTACTGCAGCACTCTCCTTGGCCCGACCTTCTGCCGCCAGGACGTTGTTGCTGCCACAGCTGCTGGCTTCTAATCAGGGTACTCTTCTAACTCAGCCTCCCTTTGGAGTAGCTCCACCAGCCCTGTCACATTCTAACTATCGGTTTCCCCATAGGTGCCCCCTAGCCTTTCGCCCTTGGCCAGAACATGTCATGCCCATATTCTCACATATGTGGTGTTCTCACGGTGTTGGATCTTTGGTATTCGATTATTGCTCCTTGGATCGAACTCACATGTATCCCCCATTCATACATGACGATGGAAAATGAACAAACGAAAATTGGTGGGGTGGGGATATGCACATAAGAACACCCAAATCACGTATCTTGCCCTTCTTTGTGTCGTTCTCAATCTGTTCTTGTTCTAATTAATGAATGGAGAGGGAATTAATCAAATCTCTCAACAAAATATATCCCTGATAATCAACTAGAATAATTATCCATCACACATTAATTATTGAAATGCGGATCAACCTATTTATGGGTTCATACATGTTCTTCATTGAAAATTAAGAGTGGGGAATGAATCAAAAAGAAGAAAAACCCTACTTAATGTTTGGATTTTTCATTGACGAATGGTGAAACTACTCCATTGATGTTTTTAAAATTTTTGATGGTTGATCTATGTTTTGATCTCTGGTCCATCTCTACAAATGAGAGAGCCTTCATCTCTTTTCCTCAAGGTAACTCTTGGGTAATAATGACAAACATGGATTTCTTAAAACACTTATTAAAAATAGAAACCTCCACCATGTCTTCATGTAATGTCAAATAAAATATTTTTTTTAAATATTTTAATGATTTCCACATCCAAAAACTAACTTTCACTCTTTATCCGAGCTGGTCAAGGTTACGATCTACATAAGGAAAAAACCCCATTATGAACTAAACGTTGATCTTGAATTTTATATATGATCCACCATTCATGATTAATAAGGAATTGATAATAAAATATTTTTATTTAATAATTTTATTAATGTTTAGGTCCTTTTCATGTTTTTCCACATAAGACTCGTGCCCACCAAAATTATGTTGGGCCTAACGTAAATCCACTACAATCAGCACAAAAATGAACTCGGGGTTTTTATGTATAAAATGGTTTAAGAGTTATTTTACTTTTTAAAAATTCTTATGCATTCCTTCTATTAAAAACTATTAAATTTTCAATTAATATTTCTGAGCACTCTGGGTCTCGAAATCACACATTGTTTCAACACATGGACTCAGAATAATCATAAAAACTTTCTAAAAATAATATAATGAAAATCAGATTCATTTTAGAGAATGTTTTGGTAGAATTACCATTTTAAATTAAAAATTAATTTAAACCACAATTCTATTTATTCTTAACTCATTGTAATTAAAAATCCTATGACGGATTCTTGGTATATTTTCTTGGATTTGAGGTTACTCCTCTCTCTGATCATTGATTCAAGTGACACGTGGCTTGTTGGATCTACATCAATGAGTTTAGAATTCCTTTTGATCTTTTCATCATTATTTGGTATATCAGTTTCACTATTTAGGTGAAACCTAATATGCCCTATTATCATGTTATTTGTCTATTTTTTTTGAATTTATCCTAATCAAAATTCTAATCAAGAGCTTCTAATTGGTGATATATCAACTACATACCTATAGTAGGTGGGATCCTAAATTTTATTAAAAGTCATTGTGTTTTTATATGTTTTTTACCACATGCCCAATTTCTAGGTGTCACCTTGAAATTATATTATATCCTTGAATATCTATGCACTACCTATGTAATTAAAGAAGCTCATTGATAAAATATTTGTGGTTAGATCCTTGAAATGTAACTATCCCATGGATTTGTTTATTAGTTTAACTAGAAAACCATGGGTGGATCTTGTAAATAGATACCTTTGGTTTTTCCCCAGTTATCACTTTTCTGGGGACGTGTATTGTGAATTGATTTGTAAATCAAATTGATGTATTGGATTAGGAATTGATATGTGAAATTAATTATAATTTCAATTGTAATTGAATTGATTAATGGAATGAAAAGAAATGATAATGACCCGTGGTCCCTGCCATTAAATGGAATATTAAAGCATGTGATGCATGTTTAATGAAATTCCCATGTCAATAAATAAGAGTAAATCATTCTAGGTTTGTAAAATTCCTTGACACACCTTTTCAGTTGAGTTGTAAATCATATATTCTGGGTTTTGACGTTGACATGATTAATATAAATGGATTAAATGAATATAATTAAATTGTATTGAATTTGATAAATCGTTATATTCATTGGGTGGCACATGTATTCATATGATAATGCCATGGATGGACTCAATAGGCTTCTACCTTGCTTATGTATGAGTGATACTTGGGCTCTCTAGAAGACTTCCAAGGATGGACTTTTAGGATTGACTAATGTATACTAATTTATATATTGTTTTATATCATAATTCCATGGATAGAATCAAATCTAATTTGTTCATATTGATACAGGTGGTATTTGGGATCCCTTAGTCGACCACCAAGGACGAACTCATATTACACAGGCATGTACCACACCAAGAGTAATACCTGGGGTTTTTAAAGGATCTACAAGAATAGGCGTGTAGGGTGTTGGTTTATATTACACCTACAGTGATTCTTAGATTCTAACTAAGTAATTACATGGAAGGGATCAAGTTAATAAATCAATAAAAGATATAATAGTTTATATTATGTGTCTTCAAATCCAATGTAGAATCATGGTTTTCAATCTTGACCTACACTTTATGGATGGCTTTTTTAGCATCCTTGGATACATGTGATTTTGGTTGACAATGGGATTTATGCCAGGATTCATGAAAATTGGATTAAATTTACTGTTTTGTTAAATGAGATGGATTAGTGGAACAGACCAAACTATTAAATAAGAGACTTATTACATAAATGAATTTGGGTAACTGAACAGATTAAAAATGAGATCTTGGACTTTATAGTATTTTTACATAAAATACATCAATTACATTATTATTCCACCTACACACTCTCTAATATATATATATATATATTCATTGACTAATTATCACTTGACCTTGGCTAGTTTCCTGTTGAGATTTAGTGTCCCAAACTATTTTGACTACCATTGGGTAACCAAGCATACTATATCGTTGTAGGTATTGATAAGGTAATTCACCCTTATACATGTACTTGATTGATTCAAATGATCATGATATAATTCTACTAAGATGGGGATCATAATATTATTTGTATACATTGGATTTTTTAATATTTTTATATATATTGTGTTTCTTCCATGTATACCAATTTTGGATGTTTGTGGAAACATATGGCATGTATCATTATCATCATTGTATATGAGATAATATTGATATTATAATCTATTATTTCTTTGTATCTATTATTTGTAGGATTTAAATATTTATCTACTTGTATAATATTGTATCTATACTATGATTCACTTTAATGATGAGTTCATAGTCTAACCACAGACACATCTAGACCCTCACCGCTACATGGAAACCTTTGGTGTTTGGGGAGATGGTCTTGAGGCCATGTGACTGACTGGGTTAGGGGAACCATTTAGTGGAATCCGGGTCTAGTATGATAAAATGTGGTATTAGGGTTCTTTGTTTCTAGTTTTCCTTAATATTTGGTGACAATATATAATGATCCAGAAGGAAATGGAACTTGGTAATGAGCTATTCCTAGGCATACATAACCCCCATATAGGAAAAACACACATTGTAGTGAATTAAATTGATCATTCTAGATTTTGACTATTAATGTTGAATTGATTCCATAGTTGGATGAAACACTTGAATTGTGATGTTATTAATGATATGATTGATGGTTCTATTTTGTTGTAACACAATGAGTTGAGCTTATACCATATCATACATCATATAGTCACGTGTAATATTTCACATGCGGTTCATTATTCTATTCCATTTTGGAGGCATTAAATATTTCATGTTGTAGTGATATGTTTCATGTTATATATACCTGCTATTGTGATAGGTATTCTGGAATGTTTCATTGTATCAATTTGGTGGATGACCTACATTACTTCATGCGGAGTATGTTCCCTCAGGGATCAGATTTTTTCAAACCATTTACTAAACCTTTTTATGATGAATTGATGGAAATGTGAAATGAGTAGAAATAAAAATTGAAATGAATAAATGAGACATAAATGTGATTTTATTACAAAATCTAGTTGAACTAAATTTCATATAGCATGAAGGATGACCTAGACCCGATGTTAGCAGTGGAAAATAGGTAGTATCTTAAGCTTATATAATATTTGTATGTCACCCATAACTAAATCATGGATGCAGAAGAGGGTTATGTTATTAAATAGGAAGGAATGTACCGGTCAAATTTAGTATATGTACTTTTGAGTTTTGAACATTGAAAACATTCTTATCTGATGTGTGTGTCTGTCATTATAAATACATTTAACTACTACGACATCAAGACATTTACCAAGAAGGTGGAAATTAACACAATCCATATATGGTTGTCGATATGATACAGGTGGATCCTAAAGTAGTTCTAGTTGTGGTATCATTTTCTCTACTAGACATAGTTATTGTCTCACAGTTCATTGAAAACTTCCTGTGTTTCATGGAGACTACTCAGGGAGCACCCAGACCATCCTCATCTATGAATGAGTTAATATAGAGTTCCAAAATTAGAATCAACCCACATTTTTTGCGTATGGCATACAACTTGTTGTGGATTCTTATATAGAGGCCATGCTATCTATTTTCGAGCATCTAGATATTTCTCATCTATGGAGTGTGATGATCGTTATTTATATCCTACGTAATTCCTCTAAGAGATTTTATAATGTTATAACTCAAATTTATCTTCAATTGGAAATTTATTGGAGGGATTTTCTTATGGCCTTCTATGAATAATTCTATCCCAAGAGGATGATGGTAGATAGATCATGTACATTCCTATAACTAGATCATAGCGTACTATTACTTATAGACCATTCATCCAATTTTTCTGTGCTCCATTACTTCGCACCTATTCTGATGGGAGATGATTTATGTAAATCATGGTGATTCAAGGATGTTATAAAGTGTGACATCAAATCATATGTTAATTTATTTCAGAAGACTAATATTTCTAGAATAGTGAATCATGTGATTTTCATAGATCGTAAACCGAGAGAGGCTGGAAATGCGTGCTTGGGATGTTTGATATCTTGATTTGGTAATTAATCAATTGGTAGTAGTAATAATTCTATGGATATTTATACGGTGATACTAAAAGTAAGAGATCATAATTAGGTAGACAATTGAGGTGCTACATGTGTTGTAGTTTGGGACATATGAATCCTCAGTGTGTGAGGGACCCAGTAAAGTGAAAATCATGAATTATGATGGACCATCTATAACACATATGTAGAAACATCCCTCCAACATATAGGTAGAAAAGGTTTGTACTAACTCCATGTTCAGTAGTGGGGTTAGCAGCTTCTCATCATACAAGGATCTAGAGGACAAATGGATGATTAGGATGAGGTGGTGGTTGTGGGTGTGGTAGTCAAACACCAGTTTTATAGTGATAATAAAGGGAATCTACTCAGGGTATCTGGGATGTATCATAAGGTTGTATTTCATGATAGATTTATGTAGTGTATAATACCCTTGAGGATATATAAGATGAACTTTCAACTTTTAGAGGTAAAAATGTAGTAACATTTTATTAACTTCTACAATTTTTGATATAGTGGATTTCTTAGATTTATCTTCATGCCTTTTGTGGAGAGCCTTGGGATCAATGTTTATACATATCATGTATTCATTATTCTTGAAACTCTTTTGGGGATTAGAATAAAATATTTACATCAGTTCAATGAGTTCCCTCGTGAGATCGGTGGGTGTCACTTCATATGGGACCTAATTTTTCTTTAGATGATTGTTTTTGTCTTCATTCTCAGGATGAACTGGTTGGTTCCTATTAATGATTTAGTTTATTGTTTTCACTGAAGGGTGACCTTCACATAACCATATCGTGGTGAAATTATTCAAAAGGGTGAGTGCGATGTGTAGGTGATCCGAGATGGACTTGAACATCCTTGGCTGGGTGGAATGATATCCTAGATTGTGAAAAAATATCATAAAGATCAAGGAACGCGTCAGGCATTTCATCTTCAAGTGGTGGATCATTTTAGGGACATCATACTATAAATTTTTTGTTAAATACCACTAGGGATATTTTTAGGGATCCCTATCAATCTACTGTTAAGAGTTTCACTAATATCCATTCCCTCTTACAGGATGGATACTACTGAGATGTAGTATTCCAAGAGGCAGTTAGAGGATTTATTAGAAATGGGGGTTATCCTAACCATTATGTCTCCATTGGGTTCACCAATAAATTTTTGGAAAATGGTTGATAGAAATATTAGGCTATGGGTGGAGAAATAGAAAATTAACAAGATTATAATTAATAAATGGTATCTTTTTTGTTGATATATGATCTCTCTAAGGAGGTTGGGTCTTCTCAATTGTTTATTTGATATCAGAATATCATCAGGTGTTTGTTACACAATAATAAATACCATATATATCCATTCATAGTAGTTACTGTTTATATGATTATTTGTTTATGTTGATCAGTCTCAAGAATGCTCCATCGGTTTTCATGGAACTGATGAATGATGTTTTCCATACATATCCATTTTTTATGGTGGTTAACAAGGAGGATATCATGGTGTATTATCATAATTAAGATGAAAATTCTAAACATCATGAAATCATATTGAATATAATGAGAGAGCATCAGTTGTAGGATGAGCTCAAAATGTCCCAATTTTGAATGTATTAGTGTAAATTCATTTTACACAATATTATAGAGGTTAGTGTTTCAGTTGAACCATTGAAGGTGAGAGTTTTAGTTTCATTGGTGAATCTTATAATATCATTTAGGTATAGAGTTTCTTGGTGGTAGAGATATATTACAAGAATTTCATATAAGACTTCTCATGCTTAGAAAGGATGGTCTTGATATTGACTAAAACGGTAGTGAAGTTTACATGGTTAGATACTTGTGAGACATCCATTTAGGGGCTAAAAGGTAGAATGAATTATGTTCCAATATTGATTTCTCTAGAGACAAGAATTAGTTATAATATGTACTGTAATATATTATGTTCGATCTTGAAGTAGTTCTTATACATCATGGGATAGTTTGGTTTTCATTGTAGATGGTGTGAACTTTAAAACAAGTAAGAAATATATATATAAGTATCAGGATGTGAGATTTATTTGTTAGGTTCTTGGAGAAATTGTAATGATATGGTCAAGACAGTCAACAATGAGTTGTTTGTGTGTGAGCATCTTGGAATGGGTTAGTGTAGTTACAGACAACATTCAAACGTCATTCGTACCTACCTACTAAGCCAATGTACTTGTATGATCTGCCTGTGAAATCATATACAGTTCATAGATGTCGGGTCAACCCAATGGGGGAGAATTTCATAGCATACGATTCATTGTATTTGAGCCCACATAAGAGGAATTAACTAATGCTCAATCTTTACTTAGCTGTAGTTGTTCTCACATTTCCCTGTTGGAGTCATTACATACATGGAGAGTGTTTTGTGGTGTACACAGACCCCAAAAGCCTCCAGTACATATTTTCATAACCTGATCTTAATCTGTGTAAGTGAAGGTGGGATGATTAAATGCATTCTTTTGAATTCAATGATATCTATATTCTTGGTAAATGTTATGTAGTGTATGATGTATTGAGTTGGAGGAATCCAATATAAGTAGTGTAGTAGCCCAGTAGTGAGTGCTGGATTATAGCATAATTACCTAATATTCACATGGAGTTGTAGGATAGTTATGGGGAAAAGTTTCTATCATCAATATATGTGACATCTACCCTTATAGAAAAAATTAGGATGAGGATAATAATAGATTCTAAGAGACTAGTTCTATCAGAGAGAGTGGAAGTTGAGAATCCTCCTACCGGTTGGACAATAGGAAAGGATGAAATTATACATGTTCATGGTTTCATATGAGTTTGGGAAGACATTTGTTAGGAGATTATGCTGGATGTTCATGCTCCACCTTGGATAGTGCATCCTATTGTCACCAGGATGTATCAGGATTTACATCAACAGTAATGGTGGTTGGGTTTAAAAAGAGATGTAACTAGTTTTTCCAGGAGGTGTTCCGCATGTCTGCAGGTGAAGGTAGAACACCAGTGAGCAGCCAGACATTTATAGTAGAAACCCATTCCCATGTGTAAATGGAATTATTTCATGATGGATTTTGTGATATGTTTATTGATTTCTCATTAAGGTATTGATTTCATATGGGTTGTCGTAGAGGGGCTCATGAAGGTTCCCTATTTCCTTCCTTTCAAGGAAACCTTCATTGTGGATGAGATTGGGTGGTTTTATATCAATGATATAGAATGGCTATATGGGGTCCCACATACTATCATTTTATATAGGGATGCCCAGTTTAAATCACGATTCAGGAAAGGGTTGTTGAGGGAATTAGGTACACTTTTGTTTCTGAGAACAACATACCACTCTAGATAGATGGCTAGTCATAGTCCTAATACAGGTGGATGAGAAAAAGTTGTGAGCATGCCTCTTAGATTTTTGGGGCTCCTGGGGGAGACATATACACCTGGTTGAATTTTCTTACAATAATAGCTTTCATGATACAATTTAGATGGTGCCTTATAAGTATGTGTATTGTAGGACATGTTGATCACCCTGGTGTGGTTAGAAGTAATAGAGGCAAATATGATTCTACCTCATCTTCTTAGTGGGTCCATTTTATAGGTGTAGTTGACTTGGAAGAACATTATTACAGTAACATACCTTTAGAAATCATGTTATAATTTTCGTAGATTCCATTTAGAGTTTTGTGTCATGGATCAGGTCCTTTTTCTTGTCTCACAGAGGCTAGGACATAATATGATCAACACTACTAGAAGAATGGCTATTTGTGACGGCCCATTTTCAATGGGTTCCCATCATAAAATATCATTTGCGGTGGGGTCACCTCACAAATGGCCCATTACAAAAAAGGGCATCCTAAATATTACTTTTTGAGACGATCCATCTTAAAAAGTAATTATTTGGGATGGGCAGTAGTGCCATCGCAAATTGTTTTAGATTTGTATTTAAAAATCATTTTATGATGGGCTATCCAACAATTGCAAATAGTTTTCAATATATTTAGAAAAACATTTTTTCAATGGCCCGTCATAATTTTAATTTGCAATGGGCCCTCTAGAAAATAGTTTTTATGAGTTATTAAGAACCCTTTTCGGGAATTGTGACTAACTATATGAATATAAAATAAACCATGTACATTTAAAGTTATATACATTATTTAAAAATGTACTTACCATTTTCTCCCTATGTGTATTGAATGTCCGACTACCTGCTCGATGTGTCTCCTCGTGTCTCCCCCAATTTTTTCGGCCTACCAATATTCTACTTTGGAGCTACCTAATAAACTAGTGTGTACATAATCCATCTCAATCCATAGATGAAATATAATGAAGTCATTGGATGTGACATGTCTCATCAAACTCTGACACTCTTAATTTCTCCATTACTTTCCTTATCAAATTGTACAAAAACGATGTTCAATGTGGATTCATAGCTCCCCTCCATGCCTTCTAGATATCCTCACACTTGCTCTCATCATTGGGATAACATAAACCCTAAAACTAATTATAAATATCAAGTTATTAAATAAATTTATTTATGAATAACTATTATATATTTACGTACCAACCAATGATCGAACATGTGGTGCGAAACCACAATTGGAATATGATCCCATGAAACCCATGATTCAGAAAAATAATTTCACAACATAGCACTCCCCTATCCAAAAAATATATGTGTAAATATATGAATAGAAAGAAAAATTATTCAATCAATTATAATATAAATAAATTAGTGAAAAATAACTAAAATAAATTGGTAAACATACCTCTGTGAGGATGGATCAAACTCAATATGTGGACATCACATAGGGATAGGGTCAAGAATCATCAGTCAGGCAAGACCATGACCCCTTCAAGTGATCCCAGGAACCTGATTAGTCGATGGGTATGATGATCCAACATCCTGCTCATCCAAATGTAGATCATTCTCTTTCCACAGATGATACATATCCTCATCTATCTGAAACTGGAAAACATTGTTGTTATGAAATAGTTGAAAATAACTATTATATATAGATACATATTTTATATTATGATAACTAACATTTAAATATGTTAATGTCAACCTTTATCCTCATATTCATAGTTTTCTATGTAAATGTATTCATATTCCTCCCCAGTATCATCAATTTCAATATTTTGTTCAGTTTCATAATCTCTTGTCATTAAAAATTCAATTGTAACAACATTAACATCATCATCACCATCGACCCTTAACGATGGGGTTTGCTCATTAATATTCATTTAACTTTCTAAAAAGGATGGATTTGGAGTAGTCTCTTGAAAAAAATATATTCATTTAACTTCAGTGGAATGTCATTTAGTTTTAGTAAACAGACTCTCTAGAGATTTAATTTTCATTATTCTCCACCAATCACCCAACTCTCTTAGATTAGCACAGTAATTTGAATAATAAATTTCATGTTCTTGGTGATCCCATAAAAATGATTCATTTATTTCAATAAGTATCTTATATTTAAAATAAACAATTACATGGATTAAATTAAAACTCAATCCTCTCTCTGTATCCAACCGCTGAAATTTATACGTCCTTATATAATGCTGTCTCAGAAAAAAAAAGTTCAATAATTTCTTCCAATATGTGGTAAAACTAAACTTTTGTTTCACAAGGATGAGATCCTCTAAAAAAACCACTACTAATTGTATTTTTGATTCCTCATATGCACATGTCTAAAATATACAACCATTCACCACATATTCATTATATGATTTAACCATTTTTTATGGTGGGTTACTCAACACACACAATCAATTCTGAATTTTATCATTATATTGGGACACCTGAAAATGTATAAAAAATTATCACTATAACAAGTTTTAAATTGTATTTTTATGTGAAATAAAAAATAATTTATGTTACTAGTTGTTGAAATCAGTAGAATTTTTTTTGGTGACGTTCCTCTAAAGCAGATGTTGTAATTTAAAGATAATATTTCATTATACGATTAACATATAACCTACAAATAAAATAATATTAATTTAATATTTCAAAAAATTATAGAATAATTTATAAGAGAAATCAGAGATCAAATGGTATCATTTTTTCACATTTTAGAAAAATATATGTATGTGCTCTATGATGTTTATCCTCTGAAAGCCGTCGTTCTTGAACTCCACCGATGCTAAGATCGAGCAGATTGAAAACTAATTATTAATTGATCATGTCATCGTCAACATTTCCCTCATTACGTAGAATGAAGTTTTTTTTGAGGGAAATTCAAATTGAATGTAAATAAATCAGAAAAATGTAAGTTCGTTTTAAAAATAAGCATCTACAATGGATCCATCAACTGATGATTTGTTAGGTACTTTTTAAAAAATTTCTACATGCATCTCTTAAATGGATACATCCATAAAAACAAAACCTGACCTCCAAATTATGTTTCATAAAACCACTGTAATATCAAAGGTCCCATTGAATTAAACAAGGATTATGAGATTATATTTTCCAGTTTTCATAAAATAAAAATAACAACATCTTATAGTTTTCTTACAAAATTGTAGACTTTCTGTAACAAAAAATGTCACAAAAAAAATATGAAATGTGTGTTAGCACATTAAAAATCATAGGGTTCCATAACTATCTTAATCCAATCAAGAAGAATTCTTTCCATATAAACATAATAGTCATGAAATTTCAATTAGGTAATATAACCATTTCTGATAAATCTATCCAAATTATAAGCATAACAATCTGGGAGCCTTAAATCAGCAATCCACTGACAAAATAAAAAAAATATCTTTGGACAATGTATATGATACCTTTGGCTTCATTTACTTCTATGATCAGATATTTTCAAATAGTTCTAGTTCTGATCACCTAAAAATATGTGCATGAACTAATCATAGAATTTCAATATCATTATTCTTACCTCCTGTATCAATAAATTTATGAAATAAATTATCATAATAGTTCTTCCCAGTATGAATCACATCCAACAGGTAAGAGACCCTCAAATTAGACTAATATGAAAAATCCTAAAAATTTATTTGTTTTATACATTTGTGATCTTTTCCAAAACCATCAATTTTATACTGGTCTATTAGTGTTCCAATTGTGATGGGAGTTAATAAAGAGACAATTTATTTATACATTGAACCTGAGATCATTGTTGGAGTTCCATATTTTTTAGTAATTCCTTTATAAAAATGATATATGTTTCTTTGAAAAGGATGCTCAGTTGGTAGGAGTCTGCGATGATAGTATAAAAATGGTTTTTTACCACTAAAGACCATAAATGATTTTCTATCTCTCATACATTACAGACATGATTTTGGACCATGTTTACTCTATCCAGATAACCTACAATATTCTATGAAGTCACCAATTATCCACATCAATGTAGTCTTTAGCCAAAAATTTTATTTCACAGCAACATCAAATGTACACACACCATTACTCCATAGTAAATTTAACTCATCAATTAATGGTTTAAAATAAACATCTACATTCATTTTCAGATTTCCTCAAATTAATAAGTTTAAAAAATATATATAGATCCTTCATCAACATCCATGGAGTTCAATTGTACAGAGTTATAAAGACATGAAAACATGAATAATCTCTTCCATAAGAACCAAATGGAAATAAACAATTAGTAAAATGATCCAATCATAGGTTTCAGGATTCTAATAGAAAAGACATATGCACATGGTCAAATATTTTCCATGAATAACTATTAGTGGGATGATTTAAGCCTTTACTAGTTGAAATATTGGTTTTGGGAAATGAAATCAATGTTGATGTGTTCGGAGACATAAATAAACAGTATAATCTTGGTGTGAGTGGGAAATACCTCATTTGTTTTATAAGAATACATCCAAACATTCTTGGTTGAGATTCATTATACCTTGACTTTCCACATGTAATACGACTATCAAATGACTCATTTTCACCATAATATAAGGTGCAGTCATTTTAAATTGCTTGATTCATCTCATAACAAAGGACCAGATTATAAACCAGGATCATGCCATCAAAGAATTTTTAGAAAACACATTTCAATCATGTATTAATGTTTTTACCAAATAGAATATATGATAAAAACAACTATTTTGCATTCCATTATTTGATTTAACATCCATAAATTTAGAAACTTCTTAAAACATGCTTATCTTGTAACCAGGATATAAGGAATCCTCAAAGGACCTCAAAACCTCATATAAATGAGATGGTTCCAACATGGGAGTAAAATAATTATCATCCAAAGTTTATATTTGTCGAAAAGACAGACCTTCCACATCATGTACTAAATTTTTAAACCATGCTGGATCATGAACTAAATTATTAGTATTTTCTCTATAACCGTACTCACCATTTTTATACCAAAAAACAAAATCTGGTTGAAAACCAAAATGCAATAAATTACCACCAATGTTTGTCCAATGTTTCATACGTCCTTAGTGCACATTTTTTACAAGGACACTTATATTTTCCCCTCTAAATTAAATTTTAGTTTTGATGAAGCAAATAATAAGAAACCATGAAAATCCTCAACATATACCTGATTTAAACCAGAACTGTTTGGATTATAGTGCTGAATTGTCCAAGCATGATCATCTAATAATGAATTTTTTTACACTCTTATTCCATATTTTATAAAAATTGAAATAATTAGTTATTTTTTATAATTAGATATAAGATAAACACTATCCAAAAAAGATAAAAATTAAATTCTCCTTTCAAGTAATTTATAATAATTCCTATTATTTAATAGTTATTTATAATATTTTGTAAACATTGATACTAATTTATAATAATTTGTAAAAATTTATAATAATTACCATTAATTATTTTAAATTTCAACTATTTTTTACAAACTATTATTAATTACTGGTGGGACAATTTCAAGCAGACTAGTGATATCCCTTTTTCCCGACAACTCATCCCCTTGAAACATTATATGACTAAAATCACTATGATAAGTATTATCTAATGTATGAATATCTATTTTCGTATGCATGATGATGGAGAGCAGGGAGGCCTCGTCATGATCCTCTCCATGATCGGGCATTCAAAAATTGATTTTCATATGTCACAGTAGAATGTTTGAGGTGATTTAAGCGGGAGAAAGTTGCAATGATATAAGGCATCGACCAAAAGGATTTCCACCAACCAGATGTAAATTATTTCAGTTTATCAAAATGTACTCGAATTAATTACAATTAATTACAAATTATTAATAATTTTTACTAATTATTACTAATTATTACTAATGATTTCATATTATTACTAATTAATTATTATTATTTTTATTATTAATCCTAATTATTATTAATTAATCCTATTGATTACGAATTAATCATAATTATTACTAATTATTACTAATTAGTCCTAATCAATATTAATCAACATTGATAATTACTAATTATTAACAATTATTACTAATTATTACATATTATTCATAATTATTAATAATTATTCCTTATTATTTCTAATTATTATTATTTATTACTATTATTACTATTTTTTACTATTTTTTACTATTTTTTACTATTTATTACTAATTAATCCTAATTGTTACTAATTATAACTAACTAATTCTAATTATATCCTTATTAATCATAATTAATCATAATTATTACTAATTAATACAACTTATTACTTATTATTCCTAATTATTGTGAATTATTTCTAATTAATCCTTATTAGTCCTAATTATAACTAATTATTTCTAAATATTACTAATAAATCATAATTATTAATGATTATTACGAATTATTAATAATTATGAATATTTAATACCAATTATTTCTAATTATGAATATTTATTACTAATTATTACTAATTATTTCTAATTATTACTAATTACAACTATATACAATTATTTACTACTAAATACTATTATTTATTACTTATTAATCCTATTTATTACTAATTAATCCTAATTAATCCTATTTCATAATATTTCAAACTATTTATTTTTAATTATTATCAATTATTACAAATTATTACTAATTATTACTAATTTCTACTAATTATTAGTAATTATTACATTTTATAACTATTTATTTGTAATTATTACTAATTATTACTAATTATTATTAATTATTACTCATTATTACTAAATTTTACTAAATTTTACTTTTTTTAACTAATTAATACTAATAATATCCTATTTAGTCCTAATTAATCCAAATTAGATCCTAATTAATCCAAGCTATATCCTAAATATACTTAATTGTTACTAATTAATCGTAATTATTACTAAATAATCCTCATTTTTACTAATTAATCCTAATTATTACTAATTAATCCTATTTATTACAAATTAGTCCCACTTATTACTATTTATTATAATTTATTACTGTTTATTACTGATTGTTATTAATAGTTACTAATTATTACTAATTATTACTATTTGTTACTATTTATTAATATTTATTACTATATATTTGTAATTGTTAACAATTATAAATAATTATTACAAATAATTTCTAATAATTACTAATTATTACTAATTATTACTAATTATTAATAATTATTACTATATAATATTAATTAATATTGATTAATACTAATTATTAAGAATTATTTCTAATTTTTACTGATTGTCGCTATTTAATAATAATTATTGCTATTTATTGTTAATTATTTGTAATTAATACTAATTATTTTTTATTAGTCTTGATTAATCCAACTTATTACTAATTAATCCAAATTACTCCAAATTATTCATAACTAACCCTATTTATTACTATTTTTTCTATTTATTACTAATTATTACCAATTATTATTAATTATTACTAATTATTGTTAATAATTATTAATTATTAATATTTATTACTATTTTTTACTAATTATTATTATTTATTACTATTTTTTTATTTCATTTATGTTTATTTGTAATTATTACTAATTATTAATAATTAATAATAATTATTACAATTTATTAATAATTATTACAATTATTTCTAATTATTACAATTTATTACTAATTATTACAATTTATTAATAATTATTACAATTAATTACTAATTATTTCAATTAATTACAAATTATTATTAATTTCGTATAAAACTTAATAATTATTTATATTTATTCCTACTTATTTTTATTTATTACTGAGTATTTGAAATCATTAGTAATTAACACATACACATAATTATTCATAAAAATAAATATTGATAAAAACCGATATCTAAATTAATATATTTTAATTGCATCTAATTAAAAAAAATTAAAAAATTTTAAATGAAATAAATTAACAAAACAATAAAAAAATATGATAAATACCTTAAAACTGAAGCTTTCAGAGTACAAAAGTTGTGGATTTTTCTTTGATTTAAAATTGTAAACTATGAAAAGTTTTAGGAGAAAATTTTTCTAAAGAAACATAGAGAGAGATTTAGAGAAAGGAGTAGAATGAGAGAAAATGGATGGCGGTTTATATAAGTTAGATTCATTGCGACAGAGTTATTTATGACGGGATTACCATCACAAATAGTGACATTTAAAATAGGACCTATCGTAAATGGCCACTGTCTGCATTAATTATGGTCGGTAGATAAAAAGTTATTTGCGATGAGACCCATTGCAAATGTGTACCTACCGAAATACTATTTGCAACAGGACAAGTATGTCTTCGCAAATACTAAAAAGTGTCGCTAGGTATTTGTGACCTGAATAGTAACTCATTGCCAATACCCTTCCAGTGGTTTGGTGTGCAAGTCGCCCCAATCCTTTTGTGATGGGTACCGACCCCCCCCCCCCCCCTCATCGCAAATAGCCATTTTTTCCGTAGTGTAGGAGATTGGGTGCGTATTTACCATGATATATCCGTCTATAAAAGATTTTGAAGAGAATAGGGCCTTTAGCCTATTGGTTAAGTTAACTCAGAGGTACCGAGCCATGTATGATGTATTCCATGTATGTCAGTTGTTCAGTTAATATTCAAACATGTCTCATGCCTTTCATCCCCTGGATGTAGAGTTACAGGTAGATTCCTCCTTCAAGGAGCATCCTATATATATTTTGGATAATATTATGAAGGATCTCTTGGTCCAGTCAATTCCACTAGTACAGGCGATATAGAAGCATGACTGATTACATGATGAGACCTTGGAGAGGGAGGCTGATGTGCGACCAATGTGCATAGAGTTATTCTTGGATCATGCTTTACAACCCTTAGAAGGGAAATTTAATGTTGATTTTCATTAAGTAGGGATGTTTGTTAGATCCCAGTTCTTCATTGAGGTATAGATCAATTACATTCTGTAAATTCATAGTTTATATGTTTAAATATGACATAATATGATTTTCCTTTATAGTTATTGAGTAAATGGGGGTATCCCAGCTTGGTTTGGAGCCTGGAACCCATGTTTTTGGATTAAATAATCATTGCAGACAATTATTTTTAACCATGTGGGGTCATCCTTACTTTTACATTAAATAGTGTGTGGCTGCACAGTGGGGAGCTATAGGTTGCACAGTTACAGAAAACCTTGTGATTTGGCATGTACGGCCATGTAGCCATGTCTGAAATTTTTAATGTGGGTTTTTTTCATGGATTGTGCACTGTTATTCAAACTATATGGACAACGTGTGTAGGTGCCCCTTCTTTAATACAAACCATTCATAGTTTGAGCACGGTTTGTCAAATTATACAGTTAAACTATAGGAACCATATATTTTGGGTAAAATAACCATTTCTCCCTTAAAAATATTATTAAACTTGAATCTTGTTTCTTCTTCACCCATTAGACAACAGATTCCTCTGAGATGCTTTTTTATGAATATTCATGGATTTGAGGTAACTCTTTTGTCCGATCCCTAATTCAAGTGTCTCTCATCTCATTGGATTCACATATATGTGTTCTCAATTCCTATGTAGTTTCTCTTCACTCTTTTGGATATTAGATAAACTATTTAGGATCAAGATAACATTCCCTATTATTAGGTTTTTTTATTTCATTGATTTTCTACTAATTCAAGTGGAATCATGAGCCGATATTGGATGAGAAATCAGCATCAGACCCATGGTAGGTGGTCCCATGATTTTTTATATAATGTGATGTCTTTATATATGTCATTGTGTTGCACAAACAATTTTATGGTATCGCCTTGAAATGAAATTAAATCAATGAATTAAAAGGCACGGACTATGTAATTAAATAGGTTCATTCATAAATGATAAGTGTTTAAGAACCATGAAACAGAACCACCCAAGGTGTGTATTGATTAGTTTAACTAGACACCATGGGTGGCTCTTGGAAATAGATTCCATTGGGTGTTCCCCTTTTACCACATGACCTGGGATGTTAATTGTGAATTGATTTGAAAGTCAATTTGATGAATTGGATTATGAATTGATAAGTGTATTTAATTTTAGTAACAATTTTAATTGAGTAGATTAACAAGAAGAAATGAAATGATAATGACCCTTTTCCCATGCCTTGCAATGGAATGTTATAGAATGTGATGCATGTTTAATGAAATTCACATGTGAGAAGGAAAAAGGCAATCCTTTTGTGTTTTTCCAATTCCAGGACCCACCTTTTGAGGTGAGTGACAAATGGGATGTTCTTTATTTTTACCCTAACATATTAAAAATAGTTTTATTAAATGAATTTTATTAAAAGGTATTGAATGGGTTTAA
Organism: Viscum album; assembly: GCA_963277665.1. NCBI lineage: Eukaryota > Viridiplantae > Streptophyta > Magnoliopsida > Santalales > Viscaceae > Viscum > Viscum album. The sequence goes on along the minus strand of OY728165.1, from coordinate 1,265,727,527 downwards.
TGTTTATATGCCTTTGGTGACACATTGATTCATATGAGAATGCCATGCCTAGACTCAATTGTTATGAACCTTGCTCATGTCCGAGTGATATTAGGACTCCCTAGAGGACTTCCAAGGATGGACTTTGAGGCTTAACTATTATATGATTTGTGATACATGGATTCATATTATAATTCTATAGATGGAATCAATAGGAATTTGATAATATTCCTATAGGTGATACTTGGGATACCTTAGTGGACTGCAAAATATGGACTGGAGTAGCACCAGTATCTACAAAAACTAGAGTGATACAAGGGTTCTTGATAGGCTAGACATGGACGGGCTCATAGGGTTTGGGGATTAAATTACAACTTGAGTTATACTTGGATTAAAACTCAGTGATACCAATTAAAGGATAAGGTTTATAAATTAATAAATAATTAAATGGTTTAAATGATGTGACTTCCATGAAAAATCTCAAGCATGGTTTTCTTTCTTGACATAAACATTAAGGGTGTAATGTTTAGGCATCCTTGGATTTGTGTGATTGTAGGGGATGTTGAGATTTATGTTAGGTCTCATGATTGGTTGACTAAATGAATATTTTATTCAAATGAGTGTGATTAAACAACATATGCCCGACTGTTAAATCAAATACTTTTTTCTTAAATAAATTTGATTAAATTGATTAATTATAAATGAGAACCTGGACTTTATAGGATGTTTACATTTAGTAATTTATTTACATTATTATTCACCCCCCACAATGTATTATATATACTCACTGATAGATTTTTAATTGACTATGGGTGTTTTTTTACTGGGATTTAGTCTCACAAACTATTTTGGAAGCCATTGCATAACCTAAACGACTATATGATTATAGGTATTGATATGGTAAAGCACCCTTCAATAGGTTATTGATTTTTTCGTAGCAGAAGGTGAGCATGGGACCATGCTGGAGCTCGTGATGCTAATGGGATACTTTTGGTATTTTTGTAGTTTTGTAATATATATTGCATATCTACTATGTAGACCTGTTTTGGAGGTTTTATAGATACATATTAAATGTATCATCATTATCATTTTATATGGGATTCTGTTGATCATATTATCAACTCCTTATTTGTAACTTTTGTACTATAATATCACCTTTCACGGCAGCCGCGAGAAACCCTAGGATGCATCTTCTTCAGTGACGGCCGCGTCAGCTTTGACGATCCCTCCCCCACCGTCGAGGGAGGGATCTTTCCTCGAAAATGAAAAGCATCTGTTCCAGAATTTCTCAAATCCTGACCTCCTTCCTTTTTTTCCAAAAATCTATCTTTTCCTGAAGGTCCCAGAACACATGGAGGGTTGCCCGAATCATCAAATTTTGAATTCAGAGTTAACTGAATCATAGGCTCTTCTAAAGCCCACTGTGGTTGCGCATTTTAAGCAGAAAACGCTGTATGTTGATTCCTTTGATTGATTCGTCTTCGACACTTGGGATCTCAAGGAGCGGGCTACTGTAGGCTTCCTCGATCACAAGCATATCATGAACCTATTTTCATCAGAGGAGGATCTCACCCTCCCCTAGTCAAGGGATCCTCGGAGATGCAATGGCTGCCTCTTCTTCATGTTCCACTGGTCGTTTGAATTCCACATGAACTGTGACCCGCCATCTGCAGTGATTTGGGTTAGTTTTCTGAAGCTTCCGTTACCAATTCAAAATCCCTCAATCATCAAGATGCTCGGTAAACTCATCAAAAAATACTTCTGTTTGGATCGCTGAACAGAATCGGTTTTCCATCCTGTTAATCTGAGAATTTGTGTTGAGATGAATGTGTCAAAGGTCCCCATCTATTTTTTCTGGATTATGATTGAAGAATAATATAGGTGTAAACAATGAGTTATATATGAGGATTGGATGTACTTCTATTCTTCATGCATGTGGATGGGGCATGTCTCGGTTAGTTGCCTACAGGGATCTTCATTGATGGTGGGTAAGAGTGTTGGCCTCCAATCAAGGGAAGCTTGGAGCAAGGATGGGAAGGTCGAGAATCAGACAGCTGCCAGTGACAAGGGTAAGGAACCGGGGGATTGTTATGTTACGAACTCTGGACAGCAGACCATGCCTCTATCACGACGGATGGTTGAGTGAGATTGACCTGTGAGAGAGGCAGTGGACTACATCAGGGTGGCGGATGTATTCAACAGACTGAGGGGGGATCTCGCGGGTCCTTCAAGATGTAGGGTGCAGGATGATGATGGGAAATCCCAACATGTGTAGGTTCAGGTGGATGTCGAGGGGAATAAAGAAACCTAGGTCTTGGACTGCTCATCGGGCAGTGAGGTAGTGTAATTGGCTGGCTTGGATGCTGATAAGGCATGGAAGGGCAGTGCAGATGGCTGTAAGGGGAGGAAAGGGGCTGATCGGGATACGCCTGTTACAGCCAGAGGTGGGAAGAATGGGGACTCCGGTTCGTTTCAGATGATGTTTCCTTTGTGAAACCAGATTCAAGGCCTCCGAGATGCCGATTATAGATTTGATTACACCTCTACAAGTGATGATGTCAGGGTTAATGTGCTGGAGAACATATTTCTTGAAAACGACCACTCAGCATATGAGATCCCATGTAAAAAATGTTATAAGAACTCCATGAGAAGGAAGGGGATGAAGGAATACTCCTTGCTACCTCTTCCTATGGACACCCACTCTGCAAAGAAGATCAGAAAAAATAAGATGGACACAGAGGCTCTATGACCCTAGTAGTGTGAGGTACAGGACGACCACCCCCTGGTCCAGCTGTTAAGTTCCAAAGATCAAGTGATAGAGCATACTTTATTGCTCAACACTGCCGAGGAGGAGGCATCTAAAATGATGGGGCGGTCTCTTGGGGTGCCCCTCAATGAGGAGAAATATACATGGATTGAAAAACATGATTCTAATTTGGTTGGAGGTTTCAACCAAGTCAAGATCAGTGTCGAGGAGTACATTCAATCTTGGGACAAGTTGGATTTAGCGTTTGAGATGCTTATATTTGAAGGAGATGATTTTCAGATGGCTTCCTTATCGTGGGAATAATTTAGGGAAACTGATTCGGGTACTATCAGGTTCATCTTTAAATATTCTATTTAATTTTTTGGTCTCAAGTGGTTGGCTTAGGGAAATACTTGTGTGAGCAATGAAACTCTGGGTTACCTTATTTGCCTTTGTTGTGAGTTTGTTCTCGTTTCCAGCTGTCTTCTTGGACCTTCTCCAGAAGAGGATCAGAGCATGAAGTCATCATTGGTGCAGGCCTTTTAGATTGTTATGTTGAGAGGGTATGGTGTTTCCATCAGTTCTATGCCCATTCATCTCTGCACGGGATTGTCTGCTAATGGGTCCAGCATTGATGTAGGCTTCACATCATGACATAGGTCCTAGGGTGGGGCAGGGCCAGTTTATTTTTCTAGGTGTTTTTTGGTCCAGCGATCTTTTCTGGTTTCAAACTTTTTCTTCCAAAGTGTTTTCATTAAAATAAAAAAGTAATTTTAAGGTATTTGTAACTTTTTTCAGTAGGATTTTTTACTTTGGATGCATATATGATATTGTATCTCCACTATGATACACTCTAGTGATGATGTCATAGTCTACCCACAGACACACCTAGGCCCTCACTTCTAGTCTATTGCCTCTGAAATTTGGGGAGATTCTCTTGAGGCGATGTGATCAAATGGGCTTGGGGAAAATTTCGGTGGCATCTAGGGCCGGGATGTTACACAGATAGAGTTCAAAATTGTTTCCCATATAGAGCTTCATATGGGGGCATCTAAATACTCGAGTGGAAGCTATTGTTATATGATAACTAAAACAATGGAAGATTTTGATCCCAAACACCTTTGAATTCCACTTATCATGATCTTAGATTGACTCTGAGCATCAGAATAGACCTTTCATATTGTCTGGTAGTTTGTGGGTGATATGGCATGCTAAAATTCAATTAATTACTCAAATAATGTTGAGGACTTATCCAGAATATATATGTAGTCCTTAGATCATGATTAAATATGATCGAAATTGGTACCCCATACAACCTCACCACTTCCTTCAAAAATGACATTTCATGTTGTTCAAGTTATAATTCTTCCTGAATAGCGATAAGGTAGCCTTAGTAAGTTGATCCACCACAACCCATATCATAGTGTTTCCTTTAGCTATCATCGAGAGAACACTGAAAAATTCCATGGTGACATTATCACATTTCCAAATGGGTATAGAAAATTTTTGAACCATCTATTTGGACTTATATCTTTCTTCATTAACTAGATTTCATACCTAACACTATGAGTTATACTCGGAAATATCCTTCTTCATGTTGTACCACCAAAAGTGATCCCAAATATCAGGATACATCATGGTACTTCCAGGATGGAGGGATAAATGTTATCTATGTCCATTATCCAATATCTTCTTCTTTATCTTAGGAAATGAACACACAATAATCCATATTCCAATCATAATCACATTTTTAACATCAATATTGAACTCTTAAAGATTCCTTTCTGTTACTACATTCACCGTATTTTTTAACTCTAGATCATCACTTTGTGTCTCAGTGGTATTATCTTGGATAGATTATTGGGAAATAATTTGGGAAAGGTAAGATATATTCCCTAACGTTAGGACTTCCAAATCCATCTTATTCATATTAATGGATATGGGGTCATTTTAAATCCAATTCATAGGTAGAGTATCAGGTTCTATTGTGCTATGTGCACCAGGTACATTGTTTTTCTTTCCTGTATAGTAGTAAATAGAGAAATATTAGTCCTTAATTATATCTAACCATATTCTTTTACAATTGTTAAGTTATTTATTTTTGAATATATATTTTATAATCACATGATTGGTATATATTTTACACTTCTCACCATAGAGATAGTGCCACCACATTTTCAAGGTAAAACACAATAGTTCCTTACTCCAGATTATGTGTCGGGTAGTTCTACTTACAGATCATCAAATACCATGAGGTGTAGGAAATCATGTAATCATTTTTCATGAGTACCCAACCCAAACCATTCTTTTAAGTATCAATATATATTTAAAAACCCTCTCCACTTTTGTTAGTGTGAGTAAATGTGTAGTGATTAGCCTCATCATTGTCTTCTTGATAATTTCAACACATTATTATACCCTAACATAATTTACACGTTTAAATATTAAATTAGTTAGAGAGATATAAAATCATGATGAATTTCTTAGTAAATGTTGGTAGTAACCTAAAAATCTAAAGAAACTATTTATTTTTCTGACATAAGAGATTTTGGTCTATTCCACAATTGCCTTTGTTTTTTATACGTCGGCACGAATTCCCTCACTAGTGATCACATGTCTTAGGAATGTGACTTAAGACATCCAAAAGTCATACATGTTTAACATGGCATGAAATTTATCCTTATGTAATGACTCCATTGATATCCTTATATTATCTTCATGTTCTTTAGTTCTCTTGGATTATATGATAATATCATCGATAAACAGTACCAAATATTTGTCAGGGTAGTGTCTAAAGATTATATCCATCAAATATGTGATTATTTCAAGGGAATGAATAAGTCCTAAGGGTATCAATAGAAACACAAATTTCCCATATCCAGTAAGGAATATAGTATTATGAAAATCATCCATCTTCACCTACAATTGCTGATATAAAAATTTTGTTCCACCGTTGATAATTTTTCAGATCATAATAGTGGATAAAATATGTCATCAATATACAGATAAGGATACATATTATTTATGGTGATCTAGTCAAGATTTTGGAAATCAATAAAAATCACCTTTTAACCATCCTTTTTCTTGAAATAGCTCTACTACACCCAATGTTTATTCACTTTAGTGTATCAACCCTTTGTAAAAATTCTTTCTTAACTGCCAAATTAAATCCCATTGGTTGATAGAGGAAATCATATAGAGATATTTTGAGATAGGAGTAGATCTAGGTATTAGTTCAATTGATAAATCTACCTCAAAATTTGGGTATTCATAGTTAATTATTTGGGAAATGCATCACCATATTCCTCCAGGTTGATACATTTCTTTGACGGAACTTGTTGAGTGAGGTATTCTTCTTCATAGGGCATCAACACCACCACTTTTGAGTGTTTTTCTAAAGGAGACTCATGATTTTCATTGAAATTTTATAGGATCATGCGATGGTTTGGAAGTTTAAAACATATTTTCTTTTACATAAAGTTGATATGTGACCTATATAACAATTACAAATCTATTATAGAACAATGTTCAATTATACCAGTTGTTCTTATAGATAACTCTACTTCATTGTATCTGGGAATCAATTAAATAGTTATAGAAATAATGAAGGATATAATGGTGTGCATAGAACTAGAATCATATAATAATTTTTCCATTCATAAGTGAATAGAATGTGTACCTTGTACAACTTCATTTCCTTGCCCCACTACAACAATTCTGATGTCATTGGTTTTTCATTGTTCTTTTGGATTTGGTGGATGCTTATGCTGATTACCCCCGTGGATGTGAGGTTTAGTTCAGTATCTTAAATAGTTTCCTTTCCCTCTATAGTTGAATCATTGAACCTTTAGTGGTGATCTTGTTTCCCCATTCATGTTGGATAGCTTTTTCTTGTCTATTTAAAATTCATGAGTTTGGTGGACTTCTCTCCCACACATATATAATTTCCATGCCCATTTTAGGTTGTTCCCATGATAAACCTTCCAACATTTTTATCAAGTGATTTGTTAATATTTCATAATACCTTTATCATTATATCTCCCAACATGAAATACAATATTTTGTTTCATATCTCTATATCCATGGGACCATTCTCCAAACTCCATATACATTTTGAGATGAGATTGAACCACTTCTCCTTAAATCCAAATGTCTTGGATAGATAGAGATTTTTGAAGATGTGGTTTTAAAACTATAAATAATCAATCTATTTTCAAATAATTATTGATAAAAAAACCTGAGACATAGATTTCATGCCTTGTGATTTATTCTTTTTAAGTTGGGACAGATTCGTCTTCCTTTTTCATCAACACTATTAATTAAATATCCATAATTGTATGAAAATTTGTGGGGGAAATACTCGCTATGAAATATTTTATTATTGTCTTCTCACTCCATATCTTCAATTTCATATTTTGGATTGGTGTTATTTAACAACACCCTCCATTCAATAGTTTCTCCATCTAAATGATATATGGCTAGATTCACCATCGCCCTCTCATAGTAATGGAGCATAGAAAATATCTTCTCCAATTAATTTATCCAACTGTTATATAACAAGTGGATAAAATATCCCCTAAATGTCTGTGTTCATTTCCAAGTAAAAGATTTCATAACCTATTGATCCCTCTTTGGTGAAGTTTGATGCTCCACATTATAAAAGTTATTGTTCATATCATAAGATATCTAGGTAAGCTTCTCCATGAAATTTTGAAATCCCCCACTAAAGGTATTGGGGATGTCATTTTTGGAAATCACTGCATTGTCCCTCACAATTGTTAGACTAGTTTCTTCTAATTCAAATAATTTTTGTAAAATATAAAAGTTATTAAAAATCATAAGTTAACAATTCGTGAATAGATAATTTCTTCTTTTTGGATATTAACTATAAAATAATATCTTGTGGGTTCCATATGTTTAGAATATTTATAAGATAAATCTTATTTGGTGCTTACATGTACTTATTCTCATACTATGTTTTTTCACAAAGGTTCTATAACACTAAATACTATATTAACTAAATCATGATCAGATAAATACTATAGTGACCTTTCTCTTCTTAAATTAATATTACACCAATTAATGGATATAAAACATAATAGCGTTAAAAATCCAGAATCAGATGATTTAGTGTCATGATCAAATATAGCTTATAATTAAAATTTACATAATAAAAACATAAATTATTTCATTCATTCTTCTTTATATTCGTAGTGGACTTCATGTTCTTCTTAGTTCAAGTAATAACTTGATGATATATATCAATGAAATGGGTAAGATAAAAATCCTAACAAGAGGATGAACAAGGGACATGAATAAATATAACATGGTTGAGTATAATAATCACTATCATAACATAAGAATAATATAATCATTATAATCATGAAGTGATTCATTAGATAAACTAATGGAATTTAGAAATTCATAGAAACAAAATATCATGTCATAGTGGTCAAATACTACACATTATTGTGAACAAAGCTATATTCATTATCATGCATAACATATATGAATAATCATAAAGTCATCATTATGAGAAAATCTAGAATCATGTTCATGCATATTCCACATTATCACCGGAGATACATGAAATTACCCCAATGAATTGTAGGGATATATACTTTTAGGCCCACATGTCACATCAAAAACATTTAAATAATCATGCCTTCCCCATATAGCATATATAAATCAAAGTAATGAGAAAAACCCAAGCAATATAATATGATTCATTAGAATACGTTCATTAGTATAGAATTTGGATCCTAAAAAATTGAAATAACATATTTGGTATGACAATAATCTATCTTGAGGGATGATAAAACCTTATCAGTAGGAGTCAAGATGTGTTTTTAATGAATAGTCCTTTTGAAAAAATCATCTTGTTTTTTATAAAATCTAGTTGGAAACATGAATTTCCTTGAATAGAAGAGGTAAAAACCATTAAAATATATTTAAGGATCATTAAGGTAATGTATATAATGAAATTTGGCATGAAATATGTATACCCCAAAGAATGTAAATTGCGTTTGAGAATCCACTTAACTTAATTTCTCTTTATTTTATCTATTTTATGCCTCTTGAATAAAAAAATTGAATTTTTAAAACATTTTTCCAGATGTTAAATATAGTCATTTATAAAGATATTTATCAATTATATTTTGTTTTATAATCCATAATCTTTGTTGAGCTAATTGATGCATTTTTATATCATGTATTTCTTATAAATTTTTTTTCACGTGGATTTCTCTATTTTCCATCAAATCTATTTATGGAAATGTATAATTCACTATTGAAAATTATAATAAATTTATTTAAATATTTAAATATTATATATAATTAATACTATCTATATTTATTATATATTATAATTGAAGTAGGATAACATAATTAATATAATGTAAATTGTTTTCTTAATTAATTTTATACTATATGGTTTTGAATGAAATTTGGAAAAAAGAATTACGAGAAGAAGAAATGAGAGGATAGTTAATTGAGACATACTATATCCCCAGTCTGGATTCACTTGTATGACACTATATATCACATGATGAATGGAGTTTTATGGATTATTAATGTCCCTAGGTTCATGAATAGAATTTAGAGGATGTATTTGAGAATATATTTATCTTTGTAAGGGGTTGTTTGATGAGAATTCAATGGGAAGGGAGAGGGGTAATTTATAATTTAGGAGAGGGGTGTTTTTAGAATAAAATATTATATCAATGTTGATACTTGCAATAATGATTTTTATTGAAAATATAAATCATATATTAATACAATAAATTGTGTTGAAGACTTTAAAAAACATTGATGATTTTAATTAATTATTTTATTATAATGTAAAGTTAATAGAAAAATCATTATACAAAGGAATCACTTTTGAGTTTAGGTTTTGGAAAATAAATTTTAGATTTAAAATTTTAGTTAACTATACTTTAATGAATCATTTTTAAAATTAATAATATAATATCCAAACTTGAACTTTTAGAAATCATTATGTCACTAAACCATTATGAATGGTTCAATTTAATATACAATGGTTACATAAAAAATGTATTTATATTTTCAAATTGAAAAATTAAAGTGTTCTAAAAAATTACCAAAAAATCAACTATGGAAAATTCGACTTGATAATTTCTAAAATTGACTCCATTTTATGATAATAATTTATTAAATATAAAAATTTTATTTTTTATCAGAATCATAATTTATTATAAGAGTACCAAATTTAATTTTTTATCCAATTTTATGACACTTTGAAATTTTAGTTTAGATTGCATGAAATTTTATTATAATTATAATAAAAAATATTAATTTATGAATATATTTTAGGAAAATATATTTTCCTTATATCATTATATTAATTATAAAATGGTAAATAAACATTTACGTTTTACAAAAAAACTAACACTTAATTAATCATTATTTTGAAACATTATGTTACTTATTACAGGATTTTAATATATCATATTTTCATTTGCATAATACCTAATTTTATTTATACGTTAATAGGTGAGATTAATTTATTCATGATGCCTACTCCGTGTGACTAAACCATGTTCCGTTTTGTTATTTTACCATTATAATTATAATGGAATTAATATTAAAATAGACTTAATAATACATTACTTACTACCAATGGGCCTGGAATGCCTTATAAATAATGACACTCAGGCTTGGAATCCCTTATTCTGATACACATACAAGACGTCTCTTCTTGAGATATTTTTTCATAGTGTCTTTTATTGTGATATTCGGGCATGAAATTCCTTATAGTGATTTTCGGGAATGATTTAGCATATTGGAATTCTCATGAATGGTGTCCCTTATAGTAATATTGTTCCATGGAATGACCTGTATTTATTCTATGAGAAACTTATGTCTAGAATTAATGTCAGAGTTATACCTCAAGTCCATCCTAGAATATGTATCCATATATATGGATATATATATATATATGTTACTGTGTATATATTACAAATATATGCATACATATCTATATATATTTATATATGCATACCATGTACCAGAAGATACACTTTCAAAAGTATTTCAGACTAGTCTGAAGAAGGTTTGGTCTGATCTGTCTCCTATGAATAACCTAAATTTGACTCAAGTACATTAATTTATTTACTATACTATTAATATACATACATAATACAATATTTTATATTAACATACTTAATTTCATTAGAAACAATTTGTTTTATAATAATAAGTTTATTTCACAGTCTGTCTCGGCTATTTTTCGGTACCCAAAAAGCCCTCGTGGTTGTAGGTTTAGGGCCATGGAGTTTTTCCTATTATATTAACCTTTTACATTGTTCTTAGGAGTGACGAACTAAGCTAGATATCATGATTCTAATGGGGATATACTTTGAGGTTTTTTTCTTATTGTTGTTTATTGTGTATGTATTATATATTGTACATGTATTGTTGCATATTGTAGCATCCCATGGAAAAGCATGAATATTCATTAATTTATTTTTGATAATCTATTACTATTATATTAGACTACTATGATATCTACATTTCTTCCATTATTTATTATATTTTAGGAAATTATTCTAATCTGATCATGAGTGTATAGACTCCCAATAATAACAATACTACTCCCTCACTAATAGTTAGAAGCCTCTAGCATATGAGGAGGCACACATGAGTCCATGTAGAGGCCGGTCCAACTATAGTATATAGATTGAGTAGGTTTAGGACATTGAAAAGTGGTATCAAAGTATTTTTTTTCAATCTATTTTAAATTTGTATACAAGATATAAGGAATGTTTCAGCACTCAATATATACCCATTCCTTTTAGTGATCAAACCACACATGGGGGGAAACCATGTTTCCCAGGATTTGATCCTTGTTCCGACCATTAATTTTTAAATATGATTATTATTTCCCCTTACATGAATGGTTTAATTTCCATTTCATACTAATTTATGGGTTTTAGAGTATTTTACCATTGGCCCAATATAGAAAGAATATATTGTGACATACATCATTATAGGCACATATTAATTCACATTATATTCATATGTCATGCCAAATTGGTTACATTAATTGACTTAATGGTACATTTTAAATGTGCAAAGTGTAATTTTGAAGCATTTTTATCTATACGCCATGTTCTTTTATAAATATCAATGTTCACAAGTATTATTTAATAACACAATTGAATGCCATGTAATAATTTTAGTGTGTTATATATTAAGTGTCTATGTCAATCTTAATGGTGTTTTTCAATATAACGTGATGGTGGACCCTTATCTAACCAACCATGACAAGTTTGATCCAAGGTCCATTTATTTCATGGGGTGAAAAAATTGTGGTTATTGTTAAATGGGTTTCATTAACAATTTGTAATGTGTATGAGACTTTAAAAGTTTGGTAGGTTAACCCATATAATCAAACAATTAAAAATGGGTTTTTTATATTCTAAAACTATGAGTAATATATTTTATTCATTTATGTAAATACCAATCATATCCTTAAAATAATAGTTCATATATAACATGGTAATGGTGTCTTATATGATTAAATACATAAATGCATGACTGGAAATAGGTTGGTCAGTTGGGGATTACTTCTATGAAATAAACCAATTAAGGGTGTTTTAAAATGTTGACTGAAATAGAGATACCAATATTGGTTACCTTTATCTTATAAAAATTAGTACTTAACCCCATTCGGGTATAAACATACTATGTGGGATAGTTATTTATTTTTTCAACAGGAACATAAATAGTGTTACAAAAAAATAAATGGTGGAATCTTACTAAACTAATTCCCATTTAAATGATAAATATATTTTATATAATTTTTAGATTTCTAATTATTAGGATTTATTTATTTAAAAATATAATGAAAATATAAATAATTTTTTCATTATTACATGGAATTGAAATGTTCTTTAACTGACCTTATCTTTTAGAAAATTATGGATAGATGAAATGGGATTAAAAATGAAAATTTTATATAATTACATAAATTTTTATGATGTCCACTAAATAATGTTCTTAGTGTATTTTTCCTTAGAAACAGGTTCTTGATATACCGTAATGATAGTTTCTTAAAATAGTATAAAAACCAAAATTGGTTAAATACCATGCAATGAAACATTAATTTGGGGTTATTGATTTTTAATTAGATATTATTTTTTCATACTTGAATATTAAATCATTTTATTAAAAGAAAAAAAAACAAATATACATTCTAGGATCAAAAGGTTTAGTTTCATGGGATTTTTTTTTCATACATCACTTATACATAAAAAAACATAAACATTTTTAAAATCCATTTTTATTTATCCACTTATAATATCTGATGTCTTCCTTAGTACAAATAGTCACCTTAGGACATAAAATATTGAAATTGGGGAGAAAAGGCCTTGTACGTTGATGGATAACATATAAATAAAGAGACATTAATAAATTGTACATGGGTGAGAATAATAATCATTATGATTCCATTATCATGGGACCATCATCATATGCATGAAGGTGAAATTTTAAAAATTCATGGAATGTGGAAATGTATTAAAATTAAACATCATTTCATAGTGGCCATGTAACACCCTTAGATTTTATGAAAAATATTATTTTAATTTCATTAATGTCTTGTGTTGTATTCTACACCAATATTACCTTGCACTATACGCAACACCGTATTAGCTTGCAGTATACGCAACACTATTCTTGGACCGTGTTACACACAATTTTGATAATAGTTATTCTACTCAACATTGAGTATATATATATATATTAAATTTATAAATGAAATATGGTTGTATTATGTTATACGAAACAACGAAGGATTCTTTCACAACACGCAACCCTGACTTGGCTTGCATTACACGCAATCGCGACCTTCCTCGATAGCGTGTGTTGTACGCAATACCGGGTTTTAATAAACAATGATATATTATTATAATATTGTCATGAACTAGCGGTTATGAATAGTATTAACTAAATTTTGAATTTTATTACATTATTATTCATCTTACACATTTTCTAGTACATGGTATAAGAACAAAATAAAATTTTCGGGTAAAATAACTATTTTTCAAAAATTGCAGTTTTGCCGCCTTTTGATGGCGCACCCACATTAAATATAGTTTTTGACATGTTTATATGTTCAATTTGAAAAAATAAAATTCTTCTTTTAAATCAGGATGTAAAAATTTACATTAGATAACGTTTTGATATTTTCTCAATAACTTTCATATTTTAATGAATAGTAAAAACACAATATATTTTAATTAAAAACAACTTTTTTCATCGTAATATCATATGTGGTTAAATTATAAAATTGAATGGTTTTAAAGTATAAATAGAATATATTTTTAACATTTAATATAATGAATGTCATTAGCATTGATTTTACCTTGAATTCGTAGGTTAAATCAATTCAATCTTTTGCAATTTTTTAAACAAAAACCCGTTTTTATTCGACAACAGGATTAATTTTAATTTAACTTCTGCAACTTATGTGTATTGAATTTTAAAAAATGGATTCCATATTTGGAATCAGTGGGTCCAAATTATGTTAATAGGCTACTTTTTATTTTGGGGAATTATGAATAGTAACTACTGTAAATTTTATTTACCATAGTTAAAGGTAAATCGGGTAATTAAGGGTAAATATAATATTATAAAATTACCCTAACACATGACAAAATTCTATTTTATGGCTAAAAGTAAACCCATATCAACTAAGGGTGGGATTAGATTCATTTTATGGACTTTTGACCATGAAATTAATTTAATTATTATTAAAACCAAAGAAAGTGACAACATGTCACTCTCTTATATCTTATAAGTATAATAATTTTAAATTAGTGATAAACATCATAAAATTTCGAACATGAATAGTCTCCAGAAAGCTAACAAAATTATCTACATCATGAGAATTTATTTAGAATATTTTGGGATTAAATATTTACCATTAATTGTGACACAATAGTGATGCAGAAATTATTTATCTAGTGAAAAATCAAGAATATAGTTTTTATTAAACTAATAGTGACCATAAAAGGCACAAAACCCTGACCAAAACTTATTGGTCATGTAAATGGAAACTATAATAATCCAATGGTCTAATATTTGACCATTTTTAGTCTTATACAAGCTATTATGACACTTATATTATTTTATTTTAAATGATGCCAAAGTTGTCACCTTCATAATTTAATAAATATAACAATTTCAATAATGTGATTTTAAGTTGATAAATTCGAGTAAAAGTATTATTATGAAAGGTAATATATTTATCTTCATCATAGGATTTTATTTTAAATTTTTATACAACAAATAAGTATATTAAATAATTATACAAAAATGATGTAGTAATTATTTTATTAAGAGATAAAACAAATAAATGGTTTTAAAAATAATAAAATAAATATTATATAAACTATTTAATGTGATACACTAATTTTATAGAAACATATGACCTTTCATTATTATATTAAAGCTTTTAGTTCGAACATATATTATGTATATATTTTATTTAAATTCAAATAAATGAATAGTGTCAAAATTGACACTATTGTTATTTTACAAAAATAACATATTATAAAATTGTTTAAAAATGACAAAAATATTTAAAAATTATAAATTTATATTTATATGGTCTATAATGTTATAAAGTAAACAATTATGGAAAATTCACAACAAATAAGTAATTATTTGTTATAATTTAAAATTTAGAATTTTATTACCACAAATAAAATTAAATAGATTAAATAAGGATAAATCAAAATGATAAGGTTTAAAATAAGATCCAAACATGTCTAAATTTGATTTGTTGATGATATTAAAACCCTATATCATCAAAACATAGAATATGAGTCATTTTTGGAGGTTTTTAAGTGGGGTTAGATTTATTATAAATTAATATTTTTAAGAATTCCTAAGGTGCCCCTCTCCTCCCTTATAAAAGGGTAACTCCTCCCCCTCCTCCTCACACCAATTTGAGCACTCAATCTCATCCAACCCCTGCCAAAATCCCTTATCCACTTTACTAGAATAATACTATAGGTCCTGGTCTTCTTCAAAGACCAATCTTAGTTTCCTAGGTGAAGGATTCAAAGAGCCGTTTCAAAGAAGAGGTAATATCCATTACCGATCTTTTCAATTTCTTTCTTCTTCAACTTCTTCTTCTTTAGTTGTTTCATGATAAAGTAATAACATCAGTATTACTTACATACTGATATGTTATTATAAATATGAAACAACTCTAATTAACCTTCTATCCATCCGACGGAAAAAGGAAATCACCGCGCGTGCGTACGTACGGAATACCGTCTCCACGCCGTGGTGTAATCTATTTTCCGCCACCACCTTAATTGGATAGGTATAATGGTTTAATGAGTAACTATATATGATTATTATAAAGTGATATTGATACTGAAATTGTATACATACACTTCAACACAATTCCATGACCAGGGGAACGATATCATCGCTTGTGCGTACATACGGACTACCGTGTCCACGACGTGATGAGATTCATTCTCAATGATTAACCATTCATGAATTATTATAAAGTATATATAATAAGTTCTAATGAAATATATGACATAATAATGATACTGGAATTATTTATATTTATATGTCTGTCATCTACTTAATTTCATTCTATTCAATAAGGAAACGAAAACAGCGTTCATGCGTACGTACGGACTACCGTCTCCATGAACGGTGTATTTCTTTCCATTTACTTATTTATTATATATGTATATTCTGAATATATATATATAAATCATGTTTTATATTCTGTAATTAAGTAATCATGATCTAATTAATCATATTAATAATTACAAGTTAAAAACACGAACGACAAATGAGACGATTTTACCCAAAACGCTACTTTGACATGAATTTACAAAAGAGCGGGTAATATAAAGTCATAAGTGGACCATATATGATATAATAACAATTAATATGATTCTGTAATAAGTCAATAACATGATTTAAATCATTATACAGGAGGTTCGGACACTTACAAAGCAAGTCGGACCTAAGGTAAGGGATAAATTTTCAATCTAATTTTTATCCGAGATTGCTTATACGTAAGTATTTATTGGGGTTACGTTTATCATCCATGACCATGATTTCTAAAAATGATTTCATAAAATGTTTACCATTCTTCCATGGATTTTTAAAGTCATTTTTACCCTTTATTTACTTTTTACCACATTGTATGAATGAAATATTTCGTTTGGTTACCATATAAGGTACTTTTTGACTTTTCCGACAAAAGTATGAGAAGAATGTCTTTTAACGTATACGGCATGAATGGATTTTTAAAACATTATTTCCAAGAAGATTCCCTTACAAGTTTTAATGTTTATTTTTAATCAACTTCTTTTAGTTTATAATTGTTCGACATTTTAAGAAAGGAAAAGTGTTTTTGAAGCAGAAAGGATATTTTCCTCAAGAATGGAGTTCAAATGTTTTATCAAAATTATTTTCCATATAAGAAAATATAGGGTTCTGTTTCTATCCCTATTATTACATGGATTTGATTATGTTGTGATGGAAATATTTTTATGAATTCATTTATCTTATATGAATTGTTTTATGATGTCATGTTGTTTAAGAATTCCATTTTTACTACATGGGTTATGAAATGATATATGATTTATGATTTTGTGGCACACATAAGAATGGTATCATTATGAGATGGGTGGGACCTATATATCCCTCCAATGCATTGGGAAAAGATTTTATATCTCATGAGATAGACATGGCTGGAACGGTAGGTTATACCGGTTCAGTGAATCAGGACTGGAATGAGGGTGACTCGATTCAGAAAGGGACTTTGTCCACTAAGATAGTCTTGGAAATGAGTCTTGACTAACAAGAAATGATTCTCTATGATTATGTGTGTATGCCACAAAGTTTCATGTTTTATGTTATGATTATTGGGATTAATTTTCACTTTTATGATTTATCCCATGTTATGATATTATGAGCTCTTTTGCAGGTTAAGATTTCCAAAAGCTATGTTCTTATGTATATGATGTGATTGATATTTCTTTTGTTTACACTTACTGAGCATTTGAGCTCACCCTTTTATGTTTTCTTTTCCCCAGGATATAAAGAAAGGTTTTAGGTATTTAAAAAAAATGGGAAGATCTTTATGGGAGATGTTGAAGATCTTTCGAATATGTGTCATTTTTGGAGGTTTTTAAGTGGGATTAGATTTATTATAAATTAATATTTATAAGAATTCCTAAGGTTCCCCTCTCCTCCCTTATAAAAGGGCACCTCCTCCCCATCCTCCTCACACCAATTTGAGCACTCATGCTCGGCCAACCCCTGCCAAAATCCCTTCTCCACATTCCTAGAATAATCCTAGAGGTCCTGGTCTTCTTCAAAGACCAATCTTAGTTCCCTAAGTGAAGGATTCAAAGAGGTGTTTCAAAGAAGAGGTAATATCCATTACCGATCTTTTCAATTTCTTTTTTCTTCAACTTCTTATAATTTAGTTGTTTCATGATAAAGTAATAACATAAGTATTACTTACATAATGATATGTTATTATAAATATGAAACAACTCTAATTAAACTTCTATCCATCCTATGGAAAAAGGAAATCACCGAGCGTCCGTACGTACGGAATACCGTCTCCACGCCGTGGTGTAATCTATTTTCCGCCACCACCATAATTGGATGGGTATAATGGTTTAATGAGTAACTATATATGATTATTATAAAGTTATACTGATACTGAAATAGTATACATACACTTCAACATAATTCCACGACCATGGGAACGATATCATCGCTCGTGCGTACGTACGGACTACCGTCTCCACGACGCGATGAGATTCATTCTCAATGATTAACCATTCATGAATGATTATAAAGTATATATAATAAGTTCTAATGAAATATATGACATAATAATGATACTGGAATTATTTATATTTATATGTATTTCATCTACTTAATTCAATTCAATTCAATAAGGAAACGAAAACAGCGTTCATGCGTACGTACGGACTACGGTCTCCATGAACGGTGTATTTCTTTCCATTTACTGATTAATTATATATGTATATTATGAATATATATATAAATCATGTTTTATATTCTGAAATTAAGTAATCATGATCTAAGTAATCAAATGAATAATTAGAAGTTAAAAAACACGAACGAAAAATGAGACGATTTTACCCAAAACGCTACTTTAACATGAATTTACAAAAGAATGGGTAATATATAGTTATAAGTGGACCATATATGATATAATACAATTTAATATGATTCTGTAAAAAGTCAATAACATGATTTAAATCATTATACAGGAGGTTCGGACACTTACAAAGCAAGTCGGACTTAAGGTAAGGGATAAATTTTCAATCTCATTTTTATCCGAGATTGCTTATACGTAAGTATTTATTGGGGTTACGTTTATCATCCATGACCATGATTTCTAAAAATGATTTCATAAAATGTTTACCATTCATCCATGGATTTTTAAAGTCCTTTTTACCCTTTATTTACTTTTTACCAAATTGTATGAATGAAATCTTTCGTTTGGTTACCATATAAGGTACTTTTTGACTTTTCCGACAAAAGTACGAGAAGAATGTTTTTTTAACTTATATGGCATGAATGGATTTTTAAAACATTATTTCCAAGAAGATTCCTTTACAAGTTTTAATGTTTATTTTTAATCAACTTTTTTTAGTTTAGAATTGTACGACATGTTACGAATGGAAAAAGTGTTTTTGAAGCAGAAAGGATATTTTCCTCAAGAATGGAGTTCAAATGTTTTATCAAAATTATTTTCCATATAATATAATATAGGGTTATGTTTCTATCCCTATTATTACATGGATTTGATTATATTGTGATGGAAATATTTTTATGAATTCCTTTGTCTTATATGAATTGTTTTATGATGTCATGATGTTTAAGAATTCCATTTTTACTACATGGGTTATGAAATGATGTATGATTCATGATTTTGTGGCACACATAAGAATGGTATCATTATGAAATGGGTGGGACCTATATCTCTCTCCAATGCATTGGGTAAAGATTTTATATCTCATGAGATAGACATGGCTGGAACGGTAGGTTATACCGGTTCAGTGAATCAGGACTGGAACGAGGGTGACTCGATTCAGAAAGGGACTTTGTCCACTAAGATAGTCTTGGCAATGAGTCTTTACTAAAAATAAATGATTCTATATGATTATGTGTGTATGGAACAAAGTTTCATGTTTTATGTTATGATTATTGGGATTACTTTTCACTTCTATGATTTATCCCATGTTATGATATTATCAGCTCTTTTGCAGGTTAAGATTTCCAAAAGCTATGTTCTTATGTATATGATGTGATTGATATTTCTTTTGTTTACCCTTACTGAGCATTTTAGCTCACCCTTTTATGTTTTCTTTTCCCCGGGATATAATGAAAGGTTTTAGGGTTTAAAAAAAGGGAAGATCTTTATGGGAGATGTTGAAGATCTTTCACAAGGATTAGAAGATTATATTCCATGTTTCCAAAGACACTAAACTATTACGATCCTTGTGTGTGTGTTTTTTTTATGTACTAATTATTCCTCAAAATTAATGTAATGTCAATGTACGTCAAGCTTCGGGTCTCTACAGCCGGTATCAGAGGAAAGATTTAGTCAACCTTTGGAAACTAGGATGCGAAAACTTTAGTGAGATCCCTAGAGATATTTCTAAGGTATGTCTAGGGATGTCTCTAAGGATAAGTATACATATAGGTTATAGTCCTAGAATTGCGCTAACAATCTTATAATTTAACCTAAGATGTTAGATATTGAGGGTACTACCCCTTTATTATGTTGTTTTCCTTAGCATGATTTTTTCCTCTCACACTATTCTTTTTGGGTTTTAGAAAATGGATGGAAAAAAGATGATTCACGATAATGGAGGATATGATGGACAATGGAATGATATTCTTCATGAGAAACCAAATGAAATGGGATTTGGAAGTCCAAACATAATTATTATGCCGAATCAGCAATCTCATAATATGATTAATAAAGTAAAATTTGATAAGATTCCTGACTCGGCTAATAAGAGAAAGATGGAGTTTCATGATGATCCTAGAGGAAAGAAAGTTCAATTTCCCCTATGTAAATCATGTGGGAAGAGGAATAAAGGAGAATGTTTCAAAGGAACTGGAAGATTCTTTGTGTTTGGAAAATAAGGACACAAAGCCAGTAAGTGCAAAGGAAAAGGTTCAGTCAACACCAGGGATGAGGATAATGGTATTGCTACGACATCAACAATGGTTAAATATTTTAAATGTGGAATGTACGGGCATTATGCAAACCAATGCCCTAAGGTAAAGTCTCATGAAGAGAATCAGTATGGTCATATGGGTAGTATTTATGTTGATGATGATGAAGAGACTACAAATGATATTTGAGATGAAAGAATTGTTGAAGCTCGGTCAATGGTTTAAGAATGTAGTGGAATGATTACATGTTTATCATGTGTAATGTTGTATAAGTAATCTCATGGTACTATGGAATAAAGAGACATCTAAGGATTGTTATAATGTTTCCTTTCCTTGAGTTTTGAAAGTGTATGATTAATGTTACCAGTATCCATGAAAGGTTATTCAGATATTTTTGGAATGTAGATGATATGCACATAATGAAGGGATAATGAGAAAATTAAATGTTTGATAGTATTCATGAGCTCATGACTGATATAAGGAGAAGGTTATATCATGGTTTGACTATATAGAATTTTGAGGATTTTGGTATGTGGAAATAGTTAACTTTTAATAGCACTCATGTTTTCAATAAGGTTCAATGGTTATTCAAGAGAGTACATGATTAAGGCCTTTGAATGTTTGGAATGTGACCAAAAAGATATATCTTATGATATATGGGGATAAATGATGGTATTAAATCCTTGAGAGTGGACTGTAGTATTATGGATAAGCCTAAATATTGGAATGGATTGTGTTGGAAATAAGTTAGTATTGTTTGTTTTTCGATATTATTGATTGGATGTTATAGTAATATAGTTTTAGAAAAAGGACAACCTGCCGGACGGGCGACAGCCCATTCCGTCGGACAAGGCTGTGGGAATCGAACCCACAACCGAAGTGCGACTAGCCTTTATTTCCTACCACTGGCCTATAGGAAGTCCCTGGTTAGTATAAACTCGTTTTATTTTATTAAGAGGTATGATATATGAACTATAAGTTCATTTTTGGAACCATATACGATTAATCTAACCACAATATGGACTTATAACTTTTGCTAACCTTTTGTTTGAAAGAGATGGAATGACCCATCATTCTATCACATGATCTGCTAACACATCATGAATAACAAATTCAACTTCATTTCTTTAAGGGATGAAGTGGAAATTGTTCAATTCACGAACAACAGTGATATTGTACCAAAATCAAGTAAGTATTTCTTCTAATTCAAATTTTTCAACTTTAGGGAAATGATATTGAAAACCAAAAATGTTTTCCTACTGATCTTATATCTGGTGAATCAGATGGTACCTGAGATCATCACAAATTTATGGCTTTGTGATTGCTAGCTTTTCCATAGCCATGTCCTCTACCACTCTCCATCAGAACATGACGGTTAGATTTCTCTTCCATGCCCATATTTTCACTTATGTTCTTCTATGTGGATACCCAGTGATTAGTTAACCTGGGTAACCATTACGTTTTATACTTTAGTTTTTAAAGATATGTTTTGGTATTCCTTTTTACGATGTGGGTTTCTATCAAAGAAACATTCAAATAGTAAACCATTTATAACCCCGACGAATTTCTAGGGCGAAATTCATTTTAAGGGGGGTAGAATGTAACACCCCGAGATTTTATGAAAAATATTCTTTTAATTTCATTAATGTCTTGTGTTTTATTCTACACCAAGATTACCTTGCGCTATACGCAACACTGTATAAGCTTGCAGTATACGCAACACTATTCTTGGACCGTGTTACACACAATTTTGATAATAGTTATTTTACGCAACATTGAGTATATATATATATATATTAAATGTATAAATGAAATATGGTTGGATTATGTTATACGAAACAATGAAGAATTCTTTCACAACACGCAACCCTGATTTGGCTTGCATTACACGCAATCGCGACCTTCCTCGATAACGTGTGTTGTACGCAATACCGGGTTTTAATAAATAATGATATATTATTATAATATTGTCATGAACTAGCCGTTATGAATAGTATTAACTAAATTTTGAATTTTATAACATTGTTATTCATCTCACACATTTTATAGAACATGGTATAAGAACAAAATAATTTTTTCGGGTAAAATAAGTATTTTTCAAAAAATGCAGTTTTACCGCCTTTTGATGGTGCACCCACTTTAAATCTAGTTTTTGACATTTTTATATGTTCAATTTTACAAAATAAAATTCTTTTTTTGAATCAGGATGTAAAAATTTACATTAGATAACGTTTTGATATTTTCCCGATAACTTTCATATTTTAATGAATAGTAAAAACACGCTATATTTTAATTAAAAACAACTTTTTTCATCGTAATATCTTATGTGGTTAAATTATAAAATTGAATGGTTTTGAAGTATACATAGAATATATTTTTACCATTTAATATAATGAATGTCATTAGCATTTATTTTACCTTGAATTCGTAGGTTAAATCAATTCAATCTTTTGCAATGTTTTAAACAAAAACCCGTTTTTATTCGACAACGGGATTAATTTTAATTTAATTTCTGAAACTTCTGTGTATTGAATTTTAAAAAATGGATTCCATATTTGGAATCAGTGGGTCCAAATTATGTTAATAGGCTACTTTTTATTTTTGGGAATTATGAATAGTAACTACGGTAAATTTTATTTACCATAGTTAAAGGTAAATCGGGTAATTAAGGGTAAATATAATATTATAAAATTACCCTAACACATGCAAAAATTCTATTTGATGGCTAAAAGTAAACCCATATCAACTAAGGGTCGGATTAGATTCATTTTATGGACTTTTGACCATGAAAATAATTTAATTATTATTAAAACCAAAGAAAGTGACAACATTTCACTCTCTTAAATCTTATAAGTATATTAATTTTAAATTAGTGATAATCATCATAAAATTTCGAACATGAATAGTCTCCAGAAATCTAACAAAATTATCTACATCCTGAGAATTTATTTATAATTTTTTGGGATTAAATAATTATCATTAATTGTGACACAATAGTGATGCAGAAATTATTTATCTAGTAAAAAATCAAGAATATAGTTTTTATTAAACTAATAGTGACCATAAAAGGCACAAAACCCTGACCACAACTTATTGGTCATGTAAATGGAAACTATAATCATCCAATGGTCGAATAATTGACCATTTGGAGTCTTATACAAGCTATTATGACACTTATATTATTTTATTTTAAATGATGCCAAAGCTGTCACCTTCATAATTTAATAAATATAACAATTTAAATATTGTGATTTTAAGATTATAAATTCGAGTAAAAGTATTATTGTGAAATTTAATATATTTATCTTCATCATAGGATTTTATTTTAAATTTTTATACAAAAAAATAAGTATATTAAATAATTATACAAAAATGATGTAGTAATTATTTTATTAAAAGATAAACCAAATAAATGGTTTTAAAAATAATAAAATAAATATTATATGAACTATTTAATGTGATAAACTAATTTTATGGATACATATGACCTTTTATTAATATATTAATGCTTTTAGTTCGAACATATATTCTGTATATATTTTATTTAAATTCAAATAAATGAATAGTGTCAAAATTGACACTATTGTTATTTTACAAAAATAACATATTATAAAATTGTTTAAAAATCACAAAAATATTTAAAAATTATAAATTTATATTTATATGGTCGATAATGTTATAAAGTAAAAAATTATGGAAAATTCACAACAAATAAGTAAATATTTGTTATAATTTAAAATTTAGAATTTTATTACCACAAATAAATTTAAATAGATTAAAAAAGGATAAATCAAAATGATAAAGTTTAAAATAAGATCCAAACATGTCTAAATTTGGTTTGTTGATGATATTACAACCCTATCTCATCTAATCTTAGAATATGAGTCATTTTTGGAGGTTTTTATGTGGGGTTAGATTTATTATAAATTAATATTTTTAAGAATTCCTAAGGTGCCCCTCTCCTCCCTTATAAAAGGGAACCTCCTCCCCCTCCTCCTCACAACAATTTGAGCACTCAAGCTCGGCCAACCCCTGCCAAAATCCCTTCTCCACTTTCCTAGAATAATCCTAGAGGTCATGGCCTTCTTCAAAGACTAATCATAGTTCCCTAAGTGAAGGATTCAAAGAGGCGTTTCAAAGAAGAGGTAATATCCATTACCGATCTTTTCAATTTCTTTCTTCTTCAACATCTTATTATTTAGTTGTTTCATGATAAAGTAATAACATCAGTATTACTTACATACTGATATGTTATTATAAATATGAAACAACTCTAATTAACCTTCTATCCATCCTACGGAAAAAGTAAATCACCGCACGTGCGTACGTACGGAATACCGTCTCCACGCCGTGGTGTAATCTATTTTCCACCACCACCTTAATTGGATGGGTATAATGGTTTAATGAGTAACTATATATGATTATTATAAAGTGATATTGATACTGAAATAGTATACATACACTTCAACACAATTCCACGTCCATGGGAACGATATCATCGCTCGTGCGTACGTACGGACTACCGTCTCCACGACACGATGAGATTCATTCTCAATGATTAACCATTCATGAATGATTATAAAGTATATATAATAAGTTCTAATGAAATATATGACATAATAATGATACTGTAATTATTTATATTTATATGTATGTCATCTACTTAATTCCATTCAATTCAATAAGGAAACGAAAACAGCGTTCATGCGTACGTACGGACTACCGTCTCCATGAACGGTGTATTTCTTTCCATTTGCTGATTTATTATATATGTATATTCTGAATATATATATATATATATATAAATCAGGTTTTATATTCTGGAATTAAGTAATCATGATCTAAGTAATCATATGAATAATTACAAGTTAAAAACACGAACGACAAATGAGACGATTTTACCCAAAACACTACTTTAACATGAATTTTCAAAAGAACGGGTAATATAAAGTCATAAGTGGACCATATATGATATAATAACAATTAATATGATTCTGGAATAAGTCAATAACGTGATTTAAATCATTATACAGGAGGTTCGGACACTTACAAAGCAAGTCGGACCTAAGGTAAGGGATAAATTTTCAATCTAATTTTTATCCGAGATTGCTTATACGTAAGTATTTATTGGGGTTACGTTTATCATCCATGACCATGATTTCTAAAAATGATTTCATAAAATGTTTACCATTCTTCCGTGGATTTTAAATTCATTTTTACCCTTTATTTACTTTTTACCACATTGTATGAATGAAATCTTTTGTTTGGTTACCATATAAGGTACTTTTTGACTTTTCTGACAAAAGTACGAGAAGAATGTTTTTTTAACTTATACGGCATGAATGGATTTTTAAAAAATTATTTCAAAGAAGATTACTTTACAAGTTTTTATGTTTATTTTTAATCAACTTCTTTTATTTTAGAATTGTACGATATGTTAAGAAAGGAAAAGTGTTTTTGTAGCAGAAAGGATATATTCCTCAAGAATGGAGTTCAAATGTTTTATCAAAATTATTTTCCATCTAAGATAATATAGGTTTCTGTTTCTATCCCTATTATTACATGGATTTTATTATGTTGTGATGGAAATATTTTTATGAATTCCTTTATCTTATATGAATTGTTTTATGATGTCATGTTGTTTAAGAATTCCATTTTTACTACATGGGTTATGAAATGATGTATGATTTATGATTTTGTGGCACACATAAGAATGGTATCATTATGAGATGGGTGGGACCTATATCTCCCTCCAATGCATTGGGTAAATATTTTATATCTCATGAGATAGACATGGCTGGAACGGTAGGTTATAACGGTTCAGTGAATCAGGACTGGAACGAGGGTGAATCGATTCAGAAAGAGACTTTGTCCACTAAGATAGTCTTGGAAATGAGTCTTGACTAACAAGAAATGATTCTCTATGATTATGTGTGTATGCCACAAAGTTTCATGTTTTACGTTATGATTATTGGGATTAATTTTCACTTCTATGATTTATCCCATGTTATGATATTATGAGCTCTTTTGAAGGTTAAGATTTCCAAAAGCTATGTTCTTATGTATATGATGTGATTGATATTTATTTGGTTTACCCTTACTGAGCATTTGAGCTCACCCATTTATGTTTTCTTTTCCCCATGATATAAAGAAAGGTTTTAGGTATTAAAAAAAAAGGGGAAGATTTTTATGGGAGATGTTGAAGATCTTTCACCAGGATTAGAAGATTATATTCCGAGTTTCCAAAGATACTAAACTATTACGACCCTTGTATGTGTGTTTTTGTTATGTACTAAGTATTCCGCAAAAGTAATGTAATGTCAATGTACGTCAAGCTTCGGGTCTCTACAGGCCATATACCACACAATGTTGTAATCAAATAAATCAGAATTTTAATTCATAATATATGTGAATAAATCATCACTCCATAACCATGAACATATATAAAATCATTTTTAATAACAATACACATAATATAATGAGATTCATCTCATTAACCAATACATTTTAGGGATATATAATTCTAGTCCCACACATCACATCATAATATTCACATGACAATTTATGCAACATAGAACATATAAAAATCATAGTTATGAAATATACCATTGAAATGAGTGGGTTTCATAAGGATTTTATACACCATAATTTCATGAAACAAATTTTGGGGTCCATCTGCAAAACAGAATTCATATTTTTTATAGTGTCATCATTATTAGGCGAAGAAGAAAAATCTCAACTGTAGTAAATGAATTGTCTCTTAATGAAAAGTAATTTTTTGAAAAAAAAACTCATTTGGTATATAAATATTGGTGGAAACATCTATAACCCTAAAAAAGGGAAGAATAATTAAATGATATTTATGCAACATTATAAGAATGTCCATAATGATGATTTTAGGAGAGAGGGAAAACCCAAAGAATATGAATTGGGTTCGACAAACCCTTTAAATTAAATACAAAATTAAATTTTCCCTTTAATGACTCATCAGTAGTAATCATTGATTTAATAAAACCATGAAACATAATTTTTTATGTAAATTTAAGACTCTAATTTCAATTATAATCATTCTATTATATTTATTAATTGATTATGATGAAGTTGAAGAGTCTTAATACCATATTTATGCTCAAGTTAATATATAAATAAGTAGAATAAATTACAAAAAACTAAAATACATATATTTATACATTTAAATATAATAAATAATTTATTTTAACCATCCTAATGGTTGGAGATATCGAAATATGTTGGAAATGTCATCATTGGTGGTTAATCGACCATTATCCAAAACATTGTCCAAAGGAGGAGAAATAGATATATAAAATACAAAGACATCAAAAATATAATTTCTATAGTAGTTTAATATCATTAACCATTGATAAAATATTTCATAATTAATCCTATAATATTTGTTCTTGAAATTGATAGAGGAACATAGGAATAGAGGATGAAAACACAATGAAGGGTTAATTAAAACATACCTTCTTCTTGGTGTTTCTTCCATTGCATGAAACAAAAATCCATTGATTAATAGAGTTAGATTAATCCAAATTATGTTGATGTATTATAAGAGTCATTGTATATATTATATGGTTAGATATTTGTATTTGGAAGTGGTGGTAGGAGTTGTTTTCCTAAAAGAGGGGGATGGGTAATTTATACTTGACAAGGGGTGTATTTTCAGAATAAAATATTGGATAAAATACTATATCCATGGTAAACTATGTAATGTTGTTTTTTACATATAAATTTTATCCCAATATAATATAATGGTTTTACAACATTAAACCATTTTATTATTCCAATCCATTAGTTTATTAAAAATGAAATTGGATAAAATGAAAAAATTTATTTTACATGAATATTTTTTTCTTTAAACATTCCTAAAATGCTTTTTAGTATTAGAAAGTAAGTTTATATTTCTAATGAATCATTTATGAAATAAAAAATATTTTTTCTAATAATCACATTATAAAATTATTAGGCCATTACTACATCATCAATAATGAAATTAAATATACATCAGTAATTGGAAAAAATATTTTTCATTATTAACCTAAAAAGTTAAAAACTAATTATCATTTTTCAAAAAAATTATAAGAGAAGTTATTTTATTTATAATATAAAAAATATTATTTTTAAAAAATATATTCAAATATAGTTTATTAAAAAAATGAATATATTTTCTTTGATTTTTTTAGTCATGTTATTTATTTTTTGAAATTATAATATATATTTTTTCATAAATTAATATTGATAAAGAATTGTTCAATCAAAATTTGTTATTTTGAATGTAAAATTACTATTCCAATGATCATATTACTATTCTTAACTTTCATGTTACTATTTCATATGGTAAGGTTACTATTCCAGTGGTCACATTACCTCCTATGTATACCTATACATTCCTTCATTAATTATTCAAATAAAATCCTCTTATGGTTCGGTATTTTTATTTTCTATAATTTTAATTAGTTTAAAAATATTACTGTTGTTTTTATATAGTTTTTTTCATTGTAGGAATGATTCTAGAAGACTTGTTTGATCCATATTTTCCAATTTTATTCTATTTTCCCTTGTAATATTTATCAAATTAAGGGGGTTATTATTTTTAAAAAGAAAATGTCTTTTATTAATAAAATAATTTGTTGTTTGTTTCTCTATGATTTGTTTGTCTATAATATTTTAAAATATATTATATTGAAAATTTATTTCAAGTGATAAATATTATTTACAATCTATGGTTTTTTACATTCTTCCCCCATTTAGAAATTTCATCCCAGATAATTTAACTTATATTCTCAGTTGGAATTGGTGATGGTACGTATACATTATTTTTTCATATGGTTATCATGTCACCTTTCATACATATGGATCCTCCACAACACATTGGTAGGGTGAGTTGAAATGACACAAAGAACATTGTCTCTAAAGTACAAGATCTTCATCAACAACTCTTCAGATTAGAGTTCATTCCCTAGTTGTACCACCTTCAGATTCCACACATGGGATTGATCGAGTATATACTCCCATAGGAGAGATGCATGTAACACATCATGAAAATGATCCATATTTAGCGGATGTTTAGGTCTATAATCCACCAATTATATGTCATCATGTATCTCAAAGGGGAAAATTTACCTTTATCTATGCTTCCCATTCATTCGAAACAACATTACTTTCTTCCATGATGATATTCAAAGAATAACTTTTACTCCAATATCAAACTCCATGTCACTACATCGATTTTCAACATATCTATTCTACTATCACTAAGAATATTTTACATTTTATTTGATGTATTGAACTTTATCTATCCTCTCTTTCACAAGATCAAGTCTAAGTGGGTTTATTTTCCCATAATTATTGCCGCAACTAAGAGTCATACATCGGTTCCCAAATAGAGAATCATATTGAGCAATCTGACTAATCGAGTGGAAGTAATTTCCATATGATACAGCAACCGGGGAGAGTTGTAGATCCCAATATATTTTTAATTACACTGAGTGGACTCATATAATTTCATAAAAAATCTGAATATTCCTTTCAATTAACAATTAGTTTGGTGTTGACAGGCCGTATTAAAATTCACTTTAGTATTTATAGAATTTTGAAGACCTCTAAAAAATTTAGAAGTAATACTTGGATCATGATAAAAGATGATAAAATGTGGAACCCCATGTAGCCACACCACTTCCTTGATTTATATATTAGTAATTTTTTATGTGATAAATCATATCAAATGGCGATTAAGTTAGCCATATTGTTTAGTCAATCCACCAAACTCGTATCACTTTGTTTCCATTCATTGTGTTCGAGAGACCAATTGTAAATTCCAAAGTGAGATTCTACCATTTACACATGGGTATAAGAAATGGTTTCATAATCTAATTGTAATGATGTCACTCTATATTAAGTTGCTGATATACTAAGAAATTTGATGTTTACTTAGTAATCTCCTTCTTCTTGTTGTATCACCAGAGGTTCACTTGAGGATCGCAGTACATCCTAGTACATAGAACATGGATGGGGAAAGGATATCTATGATAATTATCCAATAGATAATTATTTATCTCATGGGATACAAGCACAAATTTTATAGTTACAAATATAATGACGACATATACATTTATGTGGATCAACTATAACTTCTCTTTACAAATTTCACAGTTTTTTATCATCCTGATTATCTCCTTGTGCATTCTTGATCATCACTTGGATAAATAGTTGGGAAATAATTATTGAAAGCTAGGATGTATCAAAATCCATTATAACTCCTATATCGATCCATTTTATATCCATGACGATATAGTATTTCAAAATCCACATCATGGATACAATAGGAGGTTATTTTCAACTAAGTGCATCATCTACCATGTTCGACTTTCCCAAATGTTACTAAATAGAGATAAAATTGTCCTTTATTAGCTCTAAAAATTTTATTTGATGCATATTTACCACCTTTTGTTGTAATATATATATATATATTATACTCTTTTTATAGGTATATTTTTCACACTGCTCACCATAGAGATAGTGACGCCAAATATTCAAGGAGAGGACCCAAGATACTAACTCTAGATCATGTGTAGGGTAGTTATTCTCATTGATCGTCACCTTCCATGAGGCATACACTATCACTATATCCTTATCCAGAATTATGAAACCCAATACATTCATCTAAGCATCACTATATATAACAAAACATTCCCCACTTGTTGGTAGTGTCTGTATATGTGTAGTGATTATCCTATCATTGTTCACTTAAAAGCATTACTCATATTATTCTATCTAGACATACATTACACATTTCTTTATAACATATTTATAAGGATATAAAATCATTATAAATTTTTGAAAAACATCATTATTAACCCAAAAGTCTAGGAAAACTACATATTTTCATGACACTAGAGTTTAAGGTCCATTCCATAATTTCTATTGTCTTTGAAGGGTCCACAGATATTTTCTCACTTGTGATCATGTGGAATTAGAATTAGACTTACTATATCCAAAAGTCACACTTTTATAACATTTCATGAATAATTTCCTTCCATAATTTTTCTTGTACAATAATCAAATTCAATTCATGTCCCTTCTTAATAATCGAGTAAATGATAATATCATCAGTAAAGAAAACAATAAATTTTTTGAGGGTGTATCTAAAGACATTATTTAATAAATCCATAAATATTGTAGATGAATTAGTATGTCCAAAGGGAAATACTATGAACTCATGGTGTCTATAAATTGTAGGAAATGCCTTCTTCTAAATATATTCCTTATTCACCCTTATCTGATGATATACAGTATGAATATCCACCACTGAGAATTAATGAACTTTTCATAGTTGATCAATCAAGTCGTCAATCCTTAGTAGGGGATAAATATTCTTTATGGTGATATTTCTAATCTTCCATTACATTATATATAGATTTATCAATCAATACCTTTTCATTATAATGGTAATCATTAAACCATAATCTGATGAACTAGTGTGTATAAACCCGTTGTCAAAATCATCTTGTAACTTTTTCTTTGACTCATCCAAATTGATAGGGGACATCTAGAAGGGGAATTTTTAAATAGTAGTGTCTGTAGGTATAATATATATTGATTACACCACATCATTATTTTGTGGATGTCTAGAAAACTATTTATTAAGGACATTAGTGTATAAATTAAAAATGGGAATTTTGTCAATTTTGATACTTTCATTTGACTAAACCAATTATTCAAGGTATTCTTCCTCACATGGTATCAGTACAGAAAACATTAAGGTAATTTAAATTGGAGATTTATGATCTTCCATGAATTTGTATAAGATCTTGGGATGGTTTATAATTATAAAATATTTTTCATTCACTTGATAGTTGATGTGTTCACTATAAATTTAATGTCAATCCATACGTAGTATAGTGTCAAATTACACCAATAGAAGGATTAAGAGATTCAGTGGAAAAATCATTGCGCATATACCAATAGGAGAAGATTCAAACACATAGATTTCAATGATCACACTATTAAGTGTTTTTACAAATATATGTAATACTATATTCAGATTATTTTATTCAATAGTTCTAGAAAAAATTCTTGATGTAAAGGAATTAATAGATGTAGATTTAGATAATAATTTTCCCTTATTCTGTGAATAGGTAGTGTACCTTGAATGACTTCATTTTCTTGATACACTTTTGCATTCATGATGTCATAATAATTCCTTTTATTTTTTTTCTTATTCATTTTCTGATGTTGATTACCCTCAATGAATGGTCGTTCAGTGCACTGGCTTTCATAGTAGAATTGGTGGCCTGATTTGAAGTATTCAACAATGGGTGGTGTATAAGGAGTTTCCTTAATTTCCTCTTACATGTCGGTTAGATTCATCATTTCACTTTGACATTCATTACCTTTGAGACTTTATTTCTTATACTTTTTAGCATTTTCCCATACCATTGAGGAATTTATCATGATGATTCTTCACTTATTTTCTCCATGTGGGTGGTTTTGGTCGGATTTCCTTCTTTTTTATTTTCCCACCAACTTGAAACAAAATTATTATGTAAATTTCTCCATAATCAAGGGACCACTGACCAAAATCCGTATATACATTGAGGGAACATCTAAATACTTCTTTGTAACTCCCAATGTCTTATACAGATAAATCCTTTAATGTTTTGGTTTTAATCCAATAAAGGATATATCGGTATTATATCACTGTTGATAATGAAATGTGAGGTATATTTGGAAATACTTATAATTTTTTCCTCATATGACCTGATATATTGAACATATTGTTTCGTCAACTCTATATTTTACCTCTATATTTTTTCTATGAGTTTAAGGGAATAATTTCTTATGAATATTTCTATTAATGTCTTCCCACTATATATCTTATATTTCATCCTTCATCTTGGTGTTCTTAATCAATTCCCAACATTGATCAACTTCTCCTTCTAAATGATATATGGACATAGTCACCATATATTTCATTGACCATTAAATTATATATAAAATATTCTCCATTGTGTTAAAATATTATTCTATGAAAAGTGGATACGAACTTCCAACAAACGTTGTTGGTTGTTATCACATACAAGATTCAAAATCCAGTTGGTCCATCATAGTTGAAGGAAGAAATTCCACATGGTTTTGGTTATTATTTATATCGTGAGATTACTGGGAAGGAATCAACATAATCTTTTGAACTCCACCTCTCATGGAATTGGGTGTGTCTTCTAGATAGTCATTACATGTCCTTCCTATCAGTTATTAGTGTAATTTCTCCAGGTTTACAAAAGTTTCTAAAATAGAAACGCATTTAGATATCATATGTCCAAAAAGAATGAATAAATATTTTATTCTTAGTAAAATTAAATCTAAATTCATATCATATGGGATCCTTATGATTATCCTATTTTGTAAACCATTATTATATGATGTTTTACCTATGTAAATTCATATGCTAATGGTTTTTACAAAAATTTTCTAATCTAAATTCAGAAATTTACTTAATTGTACCTATGACACCAACTATAGATACCCTAAATTTTCTTACATTAATACTACATCATTTTTTAGAAAAACTACAAAATAGATATTTATTTAATTATATAATGGTTTATCTTATAAAAATTATAATCGTTCAAAAATTTATACATATAAAAATAAGCGTTATTAAAATCATTCCTATTTATCCACTTAAAATACCTCAATATCTAATTATTATATCCATTCACCCGAGGATATACATAAATGAAATGATTGAGAAAAATTACCTGAAACAGGGTGGATAACATATAAAAAAAGATATGAATAAAAAGTAAAAGGGGTTTTATAATCATCATAATTATTTTATATGAATTTGATCATAATATTAATCATAACAAATATATTTTAAAATGGAATGGGATGATTAAATACAGAAAACAAATTATATCATAGTGGTCAAATTCTTCACATAATTGTGAACAAATCTAACATCACCATCAAACATAACATTTGTAAAATAAAAAATAGGAACATTAGTGTGAGAAAATATAGAATTATATAAATTAATAAAAAAAACAATATCATGAGATACCTCATATTACCTAACCTATTGGATGGTTATATAATTCATTGCCCATCCCTCACATCATATTATTCAAGTAATCATGCATCCCACTTAGAACATATAACAATCAAAGTTATGAAATGACCAAAAGAAATGAATGGGTTTCATAAGGATTTAAAAATTCATAATTTCATGAATAATATTTTTGAGAACACAACTAAATATTTAAAACCACATCTATTACATGATTAATAATTTTTTTGCGAAGAATAAACTACTCAAAAGGAGTCCAATATGTGTTTTTGAAACATATTGTTTTTGGGAGATCATGAGTATTGGATTAAAAAATTAGGAGAAAATATTTATTACACTAAAAATAAAAGGGACGAATAATTTAATGATATTAAAAAACATTAGAGTAATATCCATCTTGAATTTTTAGGGAAACCGAGATAATAAAGAAAAAATGTGTTTGGCTTGGGAATCCCCATACCATAAATTCTACATTATTTCATCAGTTTTAGGCTAACTAAATAATAATAATAGATTCATTAAAACATTTATGAAGAAGTGAATTATGTTAATTTATTTAACTATTTATCAATTATATTCCTTGAATTATATTTCATAATTTTTTTGTTGATGTTGAAGCATTCTGATATCATATTTTTCTTACCAATTTCTTATTTCACTTAGATTTTTCTATTTTTTATGTGATTTATACATAAGAAGAATAAATTACCCAATTATAAAATAAATATCTTTATATATATATATATATTAATTTATTATAACCTGACGTATGATTGTAGATAACGAAATATGTTTGAAGCGTGCTCATTGGTGGTAAAAACCCATTATCGGGACCGTTGTCCAATGGAGGAGAAAGAGATATATAAAATATAAATACAAAAAAATAATTTTCACTGTATGATAACATAATTAATTAAATTTTAACATACCTCATAATTAATATTATCTGATAATATTTTTCAGTGGTTATATAAATATATGAAGAGAAGAGGAACATACAAATAAGAGATGATGAAAACAACCCCACTTCTTGGTGTGGTTCCTTTGTACAACACTTAAATCCCTTAACGATTAGAGTAGGATTTCTCTAGAATACCCCTATTGATTTTAATAGGGTTAAAAGAGAGTAATTGGCCACAGATTATTATTTAATGTGTAGGATGAGTGTTTTTATAAGGGGAGGGATAGGGGATATCAATACCTAATAAGAGGGTTTTTTAAAAATAAAAAATTTAATAAAATATTATATCTATGGTAAAACATGTAGTAGTCAAATTTTCACAATAAAATATATATGTCAATATAATACAATATTTTTATGATTATAAACACCTTTATAATAATAATTCATTAGATTATTAAAAAGGATATATGAAAAAAAAGTAAAATTATTATTCTAAGGGAACATATATTACATTACAATTAGAAAAATGACTTCTAGGTCTGAAAATTATGTTTAATTTGTTTTACTGACTTATTAGTTAAATTAAACACATTCATGAATGAAACCATTTTAAAATAGTGTTTATTTAACTATTACATCATTAATGATGTTATTTACAAATCTCATGTTCTATATATTTTTTACAAAACTCTATTATTACTATTGACCATAATATTAATGTATTTTAGAAAATTATCAAACAAAATACCATTACAAAATTTTGAAGGTTTGGTTTCAAAAATGATATTAATTTTATCAAAATAAATCTATAACATAGTTAATTTTAATTTTTAATATAATTTTATTATTTTTTAAAAATATTTTACATTAGAGTTTATTAAAAATTTGATCATTATTTCATTGATTTTTTTTCATGATAATTATTTTTTAGAAATATAATATTTATATATACGTAAATTTATCAAGATTATTACTATTTACAATAATGTTTATTATTTTGGGGTAAAATTACTCTTCAAATTATTTGGTTACTATTACCAATTGTCTAATTATTATTATCAAACATCAAGTTTCTATATCAACAGTCACATTACTATTCCAATGTTCACATTGTATCATATAAATAACTATAAATTTCTGTATTAATTACTAAAATAAATTTTTATCAATGTTATATATTTTCATTTTCTATAATGTTTATTTATTTACTATTATTTTTTTTAATATTTTTTCTCATTGGAAGGATATATCTAGAAGATTGTGGAGATCCAAATTTCCAATAAGAGTTTATATATATATTTTTGTCATAATATTTGTTATTTTATTGGGATTATTAATTAAATAATTTAGTAATTCAAATTAATGAAATAATATGTCGTATGTTTCTCTATGTGTTGTATGTGTATACTATTAATTAAAATAATATGATACCCATTAATTAAATGAAATAAATATTTTTTAAAACTCTAGTTTGTTTCAGTTTTAACCCTATTGAATGTGATAGAGTTATTTTTCCTTGAGAGATTCTTGGAATGGGAAAGTGACTGTTTATAATACCCTAACATCAGAAACAAGAAGAATTTTTATTATTTTATTTCATGGGAATGATTAGATGAAGTGAAATTAGGAAGTATTAATCAATTTAATAGTTTTGGAAAATATATTACATTAATAAACCATTCACTATAAATCAAAATAGAATTTGAAACATAGATAATTATTTGAGTACACTGTTATTGACTTATATTAACCCTGAATAATAATTATAAAACACTTCTTAGATTCCTGGTAAAAAAAACATAAGAAATGGGTGAGCTCATATATATATTATGGGTAAACAATAAAGTAGAACATTTCATAAATAAGAATAAACATTTATGTCGATGTATAAAACTAAAACACAAGCCCTTTAAACATAATCCTAAGAATAATACGACATGAATAAATTAAATAATTACATTTAATCATTCACAAGGATATTATACTATTCGAATAATCACATGTAATATCAATTACAAATATAAAAATGAGGGAATTCATAATTTTATACATCATCACCATTATGTCAATGAATCATGAAAACAACATACATACGTTTAAGAAGTTAGTCAAAACCCAAGCTAGTTTGTCTCATGGGAACTACTTCTGCATCAAGGGGATTTCATTTAACGGTCCCAAACATGAAGGTCATTCATTAACTAGTCCCAAACCATAAAAATTTCATTAACCAGACCCAAAACCCCTTTCTTACTAATTATTATTCATTTCTCATATGAAAAGGGTGAAACATAGAAAACAAATTTGTTAACAAAACTATCATAAAAATAGTTAATAATTTATCTATAAACCATTAATTGTAAAAAAATATCAAATCCAAAATCCAACATATCATACACAATTCAATAACATATGGATGACTATATCATAATAAGTCTATCTCAATTAAGAACTAAATCATACAATGGCTGTTGTCATAGTTTAAAGTAATCTAATAAAATAATTTAAAAAACATTGAGAGAAATGTACCTACTAAATTGTAAATAATTTAAAATTTGTGAAATTATAAAAGGAATTTTTTTTAATAGAATGATGTCATATTTTAAGGGAGGCTTCATAATGTTTTGGGATCATGATGGAGGAAAAATATTCTCATGCTGTATAAGTTAAAAAAATTCATTTCTTAATTTGTAGAAAAGGTTATAAGGTACCTATTTTGTAAAATCAAAGGAGGATTACATTCAAAATGTTTTATAAAAATTCAAACACTGTAAGGAATAGTAATAATATTTTGAAATACATTTTCCTCAAATATGGAAATTGATTAAAAAAATACCCATATAGATAATTACATATAATCAATCTCAAAAAATAATGAAATTGTAAAATAAACCTTAAATAAAAAATTATGATTATTTTTTTGCAAAAATTTGAATAAAATTCAAAATATACATAAAAGTTTATTTATAAACTTTTATCTACATACAAAATCAGGTGGAGGCGAATTTCCTGGATACTATAGTAGTTACTGTAGCAGTACTGTAGGAGTTACTGTAGCAGTTATTGTAGTCGTTACTGTAGCGGTTACTATTCGGTACTGTAGCAGCCTGAACTATTCTATCGATTTGGGCCTTCGGGCCACCGGTTTATGACTACAGGTATCCCGGGCCTTCAGGTGATCAATGGACTTCAGGCCACTGGGCCTTCGGGTCATGTTGACCATGGCGTAGCCCAGTTCAGAAATAACAGGCCCAAGTAGAGGATCAGAGCAACAGGAGTAGCAGCCACCAGATGTAGAGCTAACCACATTGCAAGAATGAGAGGGTATGGAAGCTGCTATCGGGACAAGGCATGGTGCAACTTTGTATTAGGGAATGCTTGCCGATCAGCAATTCAAGGTGGGGAGCTAAGGTGATCAATGATGCAGGATGCTGGGGGAGGGGTAGTTCTAGTGAGCTGGGCCTACGGGTCATGTAATGGGCATGGTATGCCTATGGGACTTTGAGTCATTTATTGCGGGTCATATAGGGCCTTGTTCCTTGGGCCTACGTGTCATGTACAGGTTCCCCTTCAACCCTTAAAAGGGATATTATCTATAATAAAATAAAAAAGAAGCCCTTCAGGCCATTTGGAGTAAAAGTGACTGTATATACATGTCATAATAGAAGGACAATTTATAGCATCAAACTATGCCTCAATGAAAAGAGATTGAGATGGAATCCCTTACCTTGCATTTCTTTTTTCATGAACAGATTTTAAACATAAGTCCGATGGGTTTAAACATGTTATTCAGTTATTATATGTGTCACATTGATGACTTTCTATAACCTGTTTAGTAACAATTCCTTGTTAAGATGATGTTTCGGCTAATAACGACTTTGTTTATAGTATGCGTTTGTTGTTGTTATTATTAATCATATATCCTAGATCTGGATTTACATAGTTCAATAATTTATAACATTATTTATATATCATATATATTCAAATTATAAATATATATAAATTTTATTCTTATGAAATGGAATTCATCGTCCATGGAGACGGTAGTCTGTAAATACCCCTGATTGTTGTTTCCATTTTTTATTTTATTGAATAGAAGAATGAAAATGAATTAATAATATATATATATACAATTCATGTAGCATTATTATGTCATATATTTCATAAATATTCATTATATTTATTTTTATAATCATTCTTGAATGGTTAACATGGATGATGAATCTCATCGCGTCGTGGAGACGATAGGCCATATGTACACACGGGCGATGATATCATTCCCTTAATGGTAAAGGGGTAAGTAAAATAGATGGTATATTAATTATAATAAATAAATATTTTGTAATAGATATTATTTATATTCATTATACCCATCATTATACCCATGCAAATATTTACGCATTGAATAAAAAATTACAGCACATCGTGGAGACGGTAAACTGTACCTATGCCTGCATATTGATATTATTATTAATAAGATGGATTAATATAGTAATAAATTTTCCCATAATCATAATGAATTCTAATTATATATATTATACTGGATTTATTACTATATTATTGAAAAAATAGGAATACGAAGTAGAAGAAGAAAATAAATTGAATTGAATTTGTAAAAACAACTTCTTCTTCGGGTATCTGTTTTTTATTTTCATAAAATGTATTCATATGTTAGAATATTGCCAAAAGTAATTACAGTATGATGAATTTAGAGATGTTTGATGGAAAAATGGTCAGGGTTTGGCTTATCCAAAGAGCTTTAGAGGTGTGAATAAAATAAAAGGATATGTGCCCTTTTAATAGAGAGGGGAGGGTGTAACATACCACCTCATCCCACTGTCTTAAGAGGGTGGGGGAATTATACTTGGACATAAGAGACGTTACCAAGGTGGGAAAGGCTAGAAATAAATGCAGAGGGATTTGAGAAAAAATTGGGGAATGATTTTTCCTTAAGAAAAAACCAACCAAACTATCCACTCACAATGACTATATGATGCACGTCAATAAAAATTCAAGCTGGTATTACCAAAGGACAACCTCATTGTTCAACAATTCAACCCAAAACCAATACAACACAACTCAAATCAGAGTTCTCTGTGGAATACTAGACAAGAGACCAAAAAATAAACCAAGACACACTCCACATCTCCACACCAAGCTCCATGCTCCAAGCACCAAAACATCTCCCAAGCATCACCACTAGCCACTAGCAATGATATTCCTTACCATTACCTGTGTCCCGGATTACAACATATCTAAAAGCACCGAAGTGCCAAAGTAGGGGGTGAGTACTTAAACTCATTATGTTTACCCCAAATTACTTACCTACACACACTACTAGGATAAAACCGTAAGCACATTTTTATAAAGCAGATTATATAAAATAATCCCAAGTGCAACCATTACCATAAGACAAAAACACACTTACTAAGCCACCTCACCCAAACCAAGAAACCAAGGGAAATCCAAACAAACATTCCACAAACCATTTCATCAATTACACATTAGCACAACAATTTCCATATTGAAAAGCAATGTACAACAAGGAAACCAAATTGGTGGAGCTTACATCATATATGTTCACCCATTTCCTCTAGTGGTAATCCCATCCCACTTGTCCTTTGATGGTGGACCTTTCATCCAATATCCATCCCCTTATTATGGAGGTTCTTCCTGTCCACATCCACATAACATTCCAACAAGCCATAATCAATCATGAATCCCACAAAGTCCACACAACATTAAAATAATCATCTCTATCACATTCCCAAAAACATCAATAAATCACCCATTTATTGAAACCACCATTTAATCATTTTACATGGAAAAAAAATTCAATAAAACACAAAATTTATTTAAAACCCTTTTCCATCAACCATTTTCACAAATAAATCCTAGAAACCCATATTAAAAATTCCATTTTAAAATCCACAATAAGATAATTTCACCACAAAACCAATTTTACAAAATATTGTCCAAAATATCACCAAAGGGATTTCTAACCAAATTCACACATCAGAACACAATTTATTTTAAGAAAAAAACTTGTAAAAAATATTCATGTTTTGTAGAAGTGGAGTATAGAGAGAATCCCCCTACCTTTAGGGTTCTCGGAAAATCGACACATAAGTAATCACACCTAAAATCCGGTGAACGCAACACTAAAACCACTATAGATCCCCTTCCCTAGAATACAAAATCCTTGAAATTAATACCCAAGGCAACCAAAGCAATATATATACATGAAAAACATGTAGATCTAGAAAACAAATAAAGAGGGAAGAGTAGATTTGGAGAGAAACCAAAAGAACCCATGAGGAGAGACTTACTCGGGAGAAACAACCATGAATCCTCTTAAAATCTCTTCCAAAACCTATGGGAGAAAACCTCCAGTCTCTGAGAACCCAAAATCTATCGTGAGGCTTGAGTGGGAGAATAATTGGAGAATGAAGAGGCACCCTCATGGGATATCAGATTTAAAAACCCTATTTTAAGTGGTCGGATGGTCAGCACGCACAGTATGGAAAACTGTGCGCTAACCATATGCAAGCCACTGCCTTGAGAGAGGGGGCCCATTCAGTTTCCTCACACAGTTTGGAAACCCATGAACAGGATGCTTGAAGGCTATTGTCTCCCCCATCATGGTTTATTGGATAATCTTTATAGTTTCCCCTAACTGTTCTCAAACCGTGCACCCTTAGAAAAGCCTCAAAAATTGTTCAAAACCATTCCAAACACAAACAAACCTCTTCCCAAATCAACATAAGAACATTAAAAACATAAAAAGGCATAAAAATGCTACATGCATCAAATTGGTGGTGCTATATTATACCCACACTGGAATTTCTATTCTTGGAATGTAGGGAACCATTTATTTTCCGAAAGTGCTTGTGCCATTAGTCGACCATCTCATTATCCAACTCGCAATTCCCCTCTTGAAACTGACCATATTGCCAAAAAACATGATCTAAACCAATGTTTTTACCACACAAGACAATCTCTTTCTTATCCATAATCCTCACTGGCACGTGAACTAGGGAAGGATCTGGTTCTAGCTCAACCTGATCCCAACGAATCAAATGGTCATGATCCAACTGATCGTTTTCAACTATGACTCGTGAAATACATTGTGCACCAAAATAAATTGTTGTGGAAAAGAAAAATGATAAGACACCTCTCTAATCCTTTCAAGTATCTCAAAAGGCCCAATATTACTCGGAGGTAATTTACCCTACTTCCCAAAACGAACATGTCCCAACCTATGAGAGATTTTCAAAAACACATTATCACCAACCTCGAACAACAAGGGTCATCTACAGTGGTCGACATATGATTTCTGACAACATTGATCCATCTCCATCCTCTTCATTATCAACATTATTTTCTCTATATTCTGTTGGATAAGGCTCGGTCCGATCATCGAAGTCTTGCCTGTTTCCCACCAACATAGTGGAGAACAACAAAAACGCCCATATAAAGACGAAAATAGAGCCATATGTATGGAAGCCTAGTAACTGTTATTATAGGAGAACTCTGCCAATGGTAAGGGCTCCACTCATGAACCAGCAAAGTCTGTCACACAATCCTTTAACATATCATCCAAGGTTTGTATTGTCATCTAGGATTGGTCGTCCATCTATGGATGATATCCCATTCTTAAAGGCAATTTTTTCCAAGGGCATACTGCACCGACTTCCAAAAATGATATATCAACCTCAGGTCTTTATCTCATACAATCGAAATAGGAACACCATGCCTCTTTACCATCTCCTAGATATATATTTTGGATAGATCCTCAACCGTATGAGATTCACATGTCGGGATTATATGGACCAACTTTGTGAGCTATTCCACTATCACCCATATGGAATCGTTCTTCCTGAACATTCATGGGAGACTCAAAAACCAAATTTTTTTTATATAATTATTTATATTATTTAAATTTATTTTAGGTAAAAATTGATATAAACTACCTATATATGTTCAATATAATTCATGGGAGTCATTTTATAATAATTTTAGATATATAAAAATTTTATTGAACTTTTCACCGGCTTTTACCCACCTCCTAGGAGAATTTGAAAATTTACATAAAATGTAATTTTCTGCTTCTCTGAGTGGAATTTTGAAAATTTTAGAGACACGGTTAATATCAAGGAGTAAAATTTGGTTCAATAAGATAAAAATAATTTTTGGAGATTAGTAACTTTTTCCTTTTATTTACCATGGTTAAAAGTAAATAGGGTAATTAAGTATAAAAATGATATTATTATTACCCTAACACATTTTCTAATTCTATTGGATAAGTTTAAATCTACCAAAAACAATATTAGGAATAAAATATTACCCTTTAGGTCCACTTGGATTAGATTATGAAATTTATTATTATTTTATTTAAAAAAGAGTTAAAAGAGTTAAAATCAAACTTTAATAACTAAAACATTTTTACTATAGTG
Source organism: Viscum album (assembly GCA_963277665.1). Classification (NCBI taxonomy): domain Eukaryota; kingdom Viridiplantae; phylum Streptophyta; class Magnoliopsida; order Santalales; family Viscaceae; genus Viscum; species Viscum album. Next base: position 1,265,683,113 of record OY728165.1, on the reverse strand, counting down.
TTATACATAAGATAAATTCGACTAAAAATTTTCATTAAAAATATAAAACTATTTCCTACCTAATGGTATTTTATTTATAATTTTTAGACATTAAATAATTTAATTTATTTATGAAACAATTGTGATGCAGTAATTACCTAAATAATAAAATATTAAAATAATTGATATTATAAATATCCAAATAAATGTAATTTGAGCCTTTTAATTAATTACACTAAATTTCTAGGTTAATATGACATTTTAGTATCGATTTAATTAACTTTTTTCGAACTAATCAGCTTTTATGATTTTCACAAAAATCAATTACTAAATTGTGTCAAAATTGACATATAGTAGTTTTTAAAACATATATTATATTATTAATTTTAATTATATTCCTAAAAATCTAAGGTTCAGCCAAATGACTTATATAAGGTTATATTTATTATTAGTAAACCACTAGTGGTTCGTTTGTCTTGTTAATGTACATTTATTAATCGTATAGTGTAAGAAAATAAGAAGACACGGTAAAATTTAAATTATTTATCTTAGAGTTAAATCTAAATGACAAGGTTATTTTAATAACCTAAACTTGTCTAAAACCTATTTTTTGAGAGGATTTAGACCCATCCACACTTTAGCTTCAAAATAATTCAATTTGGAGCAATTATAAACCAAATATGACTTTTTTCTAAAATAATATTTTATGTTTTTTCTAAAGTGCCCCACTCCTCCCTTATAAATGGGAACCTCCTCCCTTTTCACTTTACACCCTTTTGAGCCTTGAAGCTCTGACAGACCCTACCCATTTCCCTTTTCAACTTCCCTAGAAACATTATAGAGATTCTTTTCTCCCCAAAATACCAACTATAGTACCTTAAGTGGAAGCATAAAATAGGTTTGTCGAAGAGGAGGTAATATATTATACCAATTCTTTCAAGTTTCTTTCTTCTTCATCATACTCTTCATTAGTCGATTCATTATTAAGTAATAAAATTAGTATCACTAATATACTGATATGTTATTATATATATGAAACAACCCCATTTCACTTTCTATCCATCCTACGGAAAACGAAATCACCGCGCATGTGTTCGTACTGAATATCGTCTCCACGCCGTGGTGTAATCTGTTTTTCCACCACCACCTTACTTGGATGGGTATAATGGTGTAAAGAATAACTATATATAGTTATTATAACTTCATAATGATTCTGAGATATAATATTATCCAATCCCACTCAATTAAACAATTATGGGAATGATATTATCGCTCGTGCGTATATACGGATTACTGTCTCCACGATGCGATGAGATTCATTTTCCATGTTAACCATTCAAGAATGAATATAATGTATATATAATGAATAATGATGAATTATATGAAATGATTAATCTACTGGATTTATGTGTCTATATATATATATATTATATCTAATTACTTCAATTCAAGTCTATAAGGAAAGGAAAACAGCGGTCATGCGTACATATGACCTAACGTCTCCATGAATGGTGTATTTCATTTCATTTATCTATCTATTATATATATATATATATACTGAATATATATGATATATAAATCATTATTTACATTCTTTAAGTAATTAAAACATGATATAAGTAACAATAATATCAAGAAAAACAAGTCCAAACACCTACGATAAATAAAATGATTTCACCCGAAACGCTTCTTTAACATAGAATTTACAAAATAATCGGTAATATAAAGACATAAGTGAACCGTATATGATATCATAACAATGAATATTATTATTTAATAATTCAATGACATTATTTAAAGCATTATATAGGTGGTTCGGATTTGTACAAACAATAACGGACCAAAGGTAAGGCATAACTTTTCCAATCTCGTTTTTATCCAAGATTGTTTATTCGAAATTATTTACTGGGGTTATATTTATAATCCATGTCCCTATTTTCTGAAAATGGTTTCATTAATATTTAAAGTCTTTTTTATTCATTTTTTAATTTTAATACATGGTATTTAAGGACTCTTTATTTTGTATACCATAAGTGGTACTTTTTGACTTTTCCGTTTAAAATACGAGGATAATGTTTTTTTAACATATTCAACATGAACAGATATTTACGGTTTTATAACACCTTATTTTCATGAAGATTACACTACAATATTTCATGACTATTTTCAAAAAAATCGTTTTCTATTAAAGTATAATGTCATTTTGTCAAATGAAAATGATTTTGATGAAGAAAGGATATTTTTCTCAAGAACTCATTTCAAGTGTTTTATCAAAACTATTTCCCATATAAAACGATAGTATTTAATATGTTTTTGTTTCAAGTATAATTTCTCTATTATTTACATGGTGTGATTTTTCTTATGATGAAATGATATCCATTTGTTTTATATGGATTATGTTATGATGGGATGCTGTTTATGAAACCCATTTTATTGATTGGGTTATGATGAATGATTTATGTTTATGTTGTGGAACACGTAAGAATGATTTCATTATGAGATGGGTGGGACCTATATCTCCCTCCAATGCATTGGGTAATGATTTATATAACCTGAGATCGACATGGATAGAATGTTAAGTTAATCTGGTACAGTGATACTTGACTGGAACGAGGAGTGAACTGGATTCAGAAAGGGACTTTGTCCAATAATATTGTCTTGGAAGCAATGGCATGGCTACTATGGAAATCATATCATGTATAAAATGGTTTTCCACAATTACATGTTTTCTTCCCATTCTATTTTATCATTATTTATGTTCCATTATTATATATGCTTTATGTAATTGCACGATTTATGTCATTGCTCAAAATTTTGATGTTTAGATTTTATGTTCATGTTTTTTCATTTAAATGTTTATGTACTGTTTTATGTTCTCTATGTTTACCCTTACTGATCATTTGAGCTCACCCTTTTTTATGTTTCTTTTCCCCAGGATATAAAGAATGGTTTTAGGTAAGAAAAAAAGGGGAAGATCTTTATGGGAGATGTTGAAGATCTTTCACCATGATTAGAAGATTATTTTTCCGATTTTACAAAGACACTAAACTATTACGGTCCTTGTGTGTCTGTTTTTGTTATGTATTAAGTATTCTGAAAATGTTATTTAAAGTCTATTTATATCATTTTTGGGGTGTCTACATTGGCCAATCTTCAAAGCACAAAATATTTTAAGTAGAATAGGGAGGAGGTGCCCTTTTATAAGGGAGGAGAGGGGAACCTTAGGAAAAACTAAAAATATTATTTTATAATAAAGTCATATTCGGTTCATAATAGCTTCAAATTTATTTATTTCGATGCTAATGTGGGGATGGGTTGAAATACTCTCAGCCAATAGGTTTTAGAAAATTTTAGGTTATTATTTTAAAATTATCATTTAGATTTAACTCTAAGTTAAATAATTTATCTTTTAACTTGTATTCTTGTTTTCTTACACTATATGGTTAATAAACATACTATAACAATCCAAACGAACCACAAGTGTTTAAATATTAATATACATAACCTTATCAAATTCATTTGTCCTAACCTTAACTTTTTAGGAATAGAATAACAATTAATAATATAATATTTGTTTTAAATACTATTTTATGTCAATTTTGACACTATTTGGTAATTGATTATTTTGAAAAGCATAAAACACTGATTAGTTCGAATAAATTTAATTAAATAAATACCAATACTTCATATTATCCTAAAAAATTATTTTAATTTATAAAAAGTCTCAACTTACATTTATTTGGGTATTTATAACATAAATTATTTTAATATTTAATTAATAAGGTAATTACTAAATCATCATTGTGTTCTAAATAAATTAAATTATTTAATGTCTAAAAATTATAAATAAAATATGATTATGTAGGGAATATTATCATATTTCTAATGAATATTTATAGTCGAGTTTATCAAATGTATAACCCTATATTAAAAATTTTTTAGTTATTAAACATTGATTTTAACTCTTTTAACCCTTATTTGAATTATATAATAATAATTGTCTTAATCTAATCTAAGTGGACCTAATTGAAAATATTATATTCCTAAGGTTGTTTTTGGTCGAATTTTATTTATAAAATAGAATTATGACATGTTTTAGGGTAATAATAAAATCATTTTTACCCATAATAACCATATTTATTTTAACCACTTGGGGTTCGTTTGGCTTGTGATAGTATGTTTATTAACCATATAGTGTAAGAAAACAAGAAGACAAGTTAAAAGATAAATTATTTAACTTAGAGTTAAATCTAAATTATAATGTAAAAATAGTAACCTAAACTTTTCTAAAACCTATTGTATGAGATTAATTCAACCCATCCCCACATTAGCTTCTAAATAAATCAATTTGAAGCTATTATGAACTGAATATTACTTTATTATAAAATAATATTTTCAGTTTTTCTTAAGGTTCCCCTCTCCTCCCTTATAAAAGGGATCCTCCTCCCTATTCTCCTTAAAAAATTTTGTGCTTTCAAGATCGGCCAATGTAGAGAACAAAAACATGAAATACATAGACAGTACATTACTTTTTCAGAATTCTTAATACATAACAAAAACAGACACAGAAGGACCATAATAGTTTAGTGTCTTTGGAAACTCGAAAAAATAATCTTCTGATCATGGTGAAAGATCATCAACATCTCCCATAAAGACCTTTCCATTTTCTTTTCTTACCTAAAATCACTCTTTATATCCTGTGGTAAATAAACATAAAAATGGTGATCTCAAATGCTCAGTAAGGGTAAACATAGATAACATAAAATAGTCCATAAACATTTAAATTCAGAAACATGAACATAAAATCTAAACATCAAAATCTTGAGCAAAGACATAAATCTTGGAAGTACGTAAAGAATATATCATAATGGAAAATAAATAATGATAAAATATAATTGGAAGAAAACATGTAATTGTGTAAAACCATTATGTACATGATATGATTTCCATAGTAGCCAAGCCATTACTGCCAAGACAATTATATTGGACAATGTCCCTTTCTGAATCCAGTTCACTCCTCATTCCAGTCATGTATCTCTGTACCGGATTGACATACCTTTCCATCCATGTTTATCTCATGATATATAAATCTTTACCCAATTCATTAGAGGGAGATATAGGTCCCACCCATCTCATAATGAAATCATTCTTACGTTTTCCACAACATAAACATAAATCATTCATCATAACCCAATGAATAAAATGGGTTTCATAAACATCATCCCATCATAACATAATCAATATAAAACAAATGGATATCATTTCATCATAAGAAAAATCACGCCATGATAGTAATAGAGAAATTATACTTGAAAAAAAAACATATTAAATACTGTCATTTTAGATGGGAAATTGTTTTGATAAAACACTTGAAATGTGTTCTGGAGAAAAATATCCTTTCTTCTTAAAAATCATTTTCATTTCAAAAAATTCCATTAAACATTAAGAGAAAACGATTCTGTTGAAAATAGTCATGAAATATTGTAGTGTAAGCTTCATGAAAATAAGGCGTTATAAAACCGTAAATATCTGTTCATGTCGTCTAAGTTAAAAAAACATTCTCCTCATATTTTAAACGGAAAAGTCAAAAAGTACCACTTATGGTATACAAAATAAATAGTCCTTAAATACCATGTATTAAAAGTAAAACATGAATAAAATGGACTTTAAATATTAATGAAACCATTTTTAGAAAATAGGGACATGTATTCTAAATATAACCCCAGTAAATACTTTTGAATAAACGAGATTGGAAAAGTTATCCCTTACCATTGGTCCATTATTCTTCGTACATATCCGAACCAGCTGTATAATGATTTAAATAATATCATTGAATTATTAAAGAAATATATTCATCATTATGATATCATATATGGTTCATTTATGTCTTTATATCACCGATTAGTTTGTAAATTCTATGTTAATGCCGCGTTTTGGGTGAAATCATTTTATTTATCATACATGTTTGGACTTGTTTTTCTTGATATTATTATTACTTATATCATGTTTAAATTACTTCCATAATGTAAATAATGATTTATATATCATATATATTCAGTATATATATATATATAATAGATAGATAAATGAAATGAAATACACCGTTCATGGAGACATTAGGCCGTACGTACGCATGACCATTGTTTTCCTTTCCTTATTGAATTGAATTGAAGTAAGTAGATGACATATATATATATATATACAGTAGATTTATCAATTCATATATTTCATCATTATTCATTATATATACTTTATATTCATTCTTGAATGGTTAACATGGAAAATGAATCTCATCGCGTTGTGGAGACAGTAATCCGTATGTACGCACGAGCGATGATATTGTTCTCATAATTGTTGAATTGAATTGGATTGGATGATATAATATATCAGAATCAGTATGATGTTATAATAACTATATATAGTCATTCTTTACACCATTATACCAATCCAAGTATGGTGGTGGTGGAAAAACAGATCACACCACGGCGTGGAGATGGTATTCCGTACGTATGCATGTGGGGTGATTTCGTTTTCCGTAGGATGGATAGAAAGTGAAATGGGGTTGTTTCATATTTATAATAACATATCAGTATATTAGTGATACTGATGTTATTACTTAATAATGAAACAACTAAAGAAGAAGAAGAAAATAAGAAAGAAACTTGAAAGAATTGGTAGAAGAGATTACCTCATCTTTGACGAACCTCTTTAATGCTTCCACTTAAGTAACTAGAGTGGGTATTTTGAGGAGACCAGAACCTCTATAATGTTTCTAGGGATGTTTAAAATGGAAATGGGGAGGGTTTGCCCGAGATTCAAGGCTCAAAAGGTTGTAAAGAGAAAAGGGATGAGGTTCCCATTTATAAGGGAGGAGAGGGGCACATTACAAAAAAACATGAAATATTATTTTATAATAAAGTCATATTCAGTTTATAATTGCTCCAAATTGAATTATTTTGAAAATAAAGTGGGGATGGGTCTAAATCCTTTCAAAAAAATAGGTTTTAGACAATTTTAGGTTGTTATTATAAACTTATCATTTAGACTTAACTCTAAGATAAATAATTTAACTTTTACGGTGTCTTCATGTTTTCTTACACTATATGGTTACTAAACGTACTATAACATGCCAAAAGAACCATTAGTGGTTCATTAATATTATATATAACCTTATCTAAGTCATTTGTCCGAACCTTAGATTTTTAGAATATTAAAAAAATTAATAATATAATATTTGTTTTAAAAACTATTATATGTCAATTTTGACACAATTTGGTAGTTGATTTTTGTGAAAATCATAACAGATGATTAGTTCGAAAATTGTTAATTAAATCAATACTAACATGGCATATTAACCTATAAATTTATTGGAATTCATTAAATGTCTAAATTGAATTTATTTGGATATTTATAATATCAATTATTTTTTATTTTATTATTTAGCTAATTACTGCATCCCCATTGTGTCATAAATAAATTAAATTATGTAATGTCTAAAAATTATAAATAAAAGATAATTAGGTAGGAAATAGTTTTATATTTTTAATGAATATTTTTAGTCGAATTTATCTTATTTATAACACTATAGTAAAAATGTTTTAGTTATTATAGTTTAATTCTAACTCTTTTAACTCTTTTTTAAATAAAATAATAATAAATGTCATAATCTAATCCAAGTGGTCCTAAAGGGTAATAGTTTATTCCTAATATTCGTTTTGGTAGAATTACACTTATCCAATAGAATTAGAAAAAGTGTTAGGATAATAATAATATCATTTTTACACTTAATTACCCTATTTACTTTTAACCGTGGTAAATAAAAGAAAAAAGTTACTATTCACCAATAATTATTTTTATCTTATTGAACCACATTTTACTCCTTGATATTAACTGCGTCTCTCGGATTTTCGAAATTTAACTCACAGAAGCAGTAAAATTATGTTTTATGTAAATTTTCAAATTCTCCTAGGAGGTGGGAAAAAGACGGTGAAAAGTTCAATAAAATTTTTATATATCTACAATTTTTATAAAATGACTCCAATGAATTACATTGAACATATATAGGTATTATGTATCAATTTTGACCTAATATATATTTAAATAAATAAATAATTATTTAAATAAAAAGTTGGATTTTAAATATTAACCCAGTGTTTTCACTATTCATTAAAAAACAAAAGTTTTCGGAAAAATACCAAAAATTCACCCTAGGCTAATTTGAATATTCCGATTCAAAAAATGAAGTCCATTTTGAATGATAAAATTTATAAAATTTCAAAAAGTGGGTATTACTATTCATAACGTCTAGTTCATAATAAAATTATAATAATATCTCGTATTGTGAAACTCGGTAATGCGTACTACACACGCTATCAAGGAAGGTCATGTCCGTGTGTAGATCAATCCATGTCAGGGATGCGTGTAGTGAATGCTCCGTTTGGTGTTGCATATAACATAATCAAAACATATTTCATTTATACATTAAACAAAATCTATACTTAATGTTGCGTAGAATAATTTCTGCAAAACGAACGTGAAATTGTGTGTAACATGAGCCAAGAATAGTGTTGTGTATACTGCAAGGTAATACGTTGTTGCTTATAGTACAAGCTAATCTTGGTGTAGTGTATAATAGAATACATAATGGAAATTAAAAAAATAATATATCTCATAAAATCTCGGGGTGTTACATTCCTCGCAGGTTTTGGAAAACCATGCGCAAGCCGTGCGAAGGCTATTGTCTCCCCCCTACACGGTTTCCTAAGGAATATTCTTGGTTTTCCATAACTATGATCAAACTGTGCACCCATAGAAAAGCCTCCAAACATATTTGAAACCATTACAAACCCTCCCAAACACTTCCCAACTCATCTCTAGCACATTAAATATATAAAAAGGCATAAACAAAGGCTGTATAACTCAAACTAGGGGTTCTACTGAGGGGAACTTTTGGGAACTAAAAATATTTTAATTTCATATAAATTGATATTTGATTTTCAATATCTCCAATATGTGTAATTTCTTGACTAAGACGAATATGGGTCAAAATACTCAACCAATAAATTTTAGATATGTAAATCACAATATTTTCCATATCTTTTTTCAGCAACCCTTAGTTAAACAGTGTAACTCCTATCGTTAATACATGTATTTTTTACACTGTTGGGTCAATATTGTTACTATAAAATTCCAAAAGAACCCCAATTGGATCATTTATGAAATATTTAACATTATTAGTATTTATTTACTGTGATATTTATTTTGATGAATTCTATAGAATTTAAAAAAATCTATTTTTTAATCTCATTTAGGTTAATTTTGACACTATTTATCACAAGACTTTTTAAAAAATAACAACAACATGATTACTTCAAAAAACTACATTAACACACTACTAACATGTAAATTTAATCCCAAAAATTCATCAATGGCATCCAATATTTCCAATTAATTTTTATTTAAATACTATTATTATCATTTAATTGATTCCTCCTTTAATAAATCTTTGACTCCATCAATATTGTGTCACTATTTAAATTAATTAATTATTTTATAAAATTATAAATAGAATATAAATATGTAGATAAAAATTTTATATTTATATATAATATTTATTTTTGATCATATCACTTATATAACCTCATATTAAAAATGATATTGTTAATAAAATATGAATATGACTTTTTTAACTCTTCTTTAAATAAAATATAATAAATATTCTAATTATCCACAAGTTGAAAAAAAATCATAGTACATTAGAAATAAGGTTATTTTGTGTGTAAAAAAACTTATATAATGAAATTAAGACAAGTTTTTGTGTAACTTTTAGAAATTATAATATTATTTTTTTACCTTTAATTACCTGATTAACTCTTAACCATGGTAAATAAAAAAAATATTGTAAATATACTATTCAAAATAAATTTAGTTTATCCATTTAGATAAAAAATTTAATACTAATGACACAAATTTATGTACATTTTTGGAAATTAAATTCACAAAATTAGTAAAATAATGTTTAATTCTAATCCCGCAGATGTGGTTAGAAGACGGGTAAAAGAGACGTTCAAAAATTCAAAAAATTTTATTACAAATTATATTATAAAAATGATTCGAATGAAATAAATTGGTGTAATATATTTATTATTTATCTTTACTTATTTTAATATGAAATTAAATTAAAATAATTTTTAAAATGAAAAAGTCACTTTTTTTAATAAATGTAGTATTTTTCATTTTTCATCAAAAATTGAAACTTTTTAGAAAAATACCCAAAATTCACCACAAATAAATTCTGATATTAAAAATTAAAAAAATGTAGTATATTTTGAAATATAATATTTATAAAGAATTTAATGTCTTTAATAATATTTATAACTACTTTTTAAACTACTTGTTCGATAGATCATGTTGCAATGTTACTCAGAGTTGAGTATAATGCATCATATTAGAGAAAGTGAATTTAATTATGTGGAGACATACTATGAAATATTGGGATGTGGAATTATCCCATAATTCAATAAATTTCTTCATCAAAATTAGATCTAGGTATCAAAAACTAGTGGTTTCATTTTTCAAAATATGTTTTTTGAGATTCCACATCAGAAAAAGGATTAACAAGACCTTCATTTCAAAATAAATGAAAGTATGAAGGTCCCCATAGATAACATATTATAGAGTTCAAAGTTGGAAATCATAGACATGAAATAAAAATCTAACCATCATGTTGTGATGTACAATGATAGAGAACATGATTTAGAATAATAATACAATCATATAAGTATAAATAATCGTTGATCCAAGGGACAATTTGACTCAAAAAAATTGTATTGGGAAAACATTTTACATGTTATGATTTTTCCATAGATTTGAAGAATTAATTTACTTAAAATAGTAATAGAATAATGAAACAAACATACCTATGTAATTAGTAGAGTTTCCCCCTTTAACAATTTCCAACACAAACACATCTTTTTCTCCAAACGATGAGTGTATAAGATTAATTTTTTATCCATAAAGCACTAGATTCAATTTTTAGAGATTCACATTATCGAAAAAAAATTAACTATATATTTATATGATATTTATTCATTGTCAATAACCAAAATGATAGTATAAGATAAGGGAATTTATAAAAATTCTCTACAAAATTCCACAGTAAAACACCAATGTTGATCATAGAACATTCATTAAATAAGTAGCCATCCTAAAATAATATTCTTTACTATGGTTTAAATCCATAATTTAGATGTATTTGATCGTATACTCTTCCAATAAATCATTATTAATGCATCATACTAAATTTAATTTTCTAAATACCATTATCTTCATGGTTTTATAACAATTTCCATAAATTACATTAATAAAAGTATGTTCACAATAAATTCATATTTGACACAAAAATACAGTTCAACAATTTTTCCTCAAGATATTATGTTTACCTTAATCATATAGGATTCCCAAAATAGTAAACGTCTTTTAGGATAACATTAATTACTTAATCCCTCATCATTTTATAATCCCAAAGTTATCTATTTGATAAAAAAAATTTCCATTTAGTAGAAATAATATTTATCCATATGAAAAAAAAGTTCCTGCTATGTAGGAATTCATATAGGCTAGTGGTAGGCACTACACCATTGTTTATCTTCATTTGTGGGTTGAAGACCAATGTCCTTACTAGATGGAACTGGTTTTCATATTCTTGTGGGTTGTCCTTTTCTTAAAATCAATCAATATAAATTCCAAAATTAATATGATACTAATTATTGAAATAAGAATAATTACAAAAAATCATTTTAACTATCTTTTTCAATACAAAATTAGTACATATATACATTATCCATTTGTTTCCACATTGATCATTTATCATCCTAGAGGTTATCCTATACAAAACAACATTGTCTTGGGTAATACGATAATCCCTTACATTTATGGAGTATTAATACAAATGGATTCTTTTGTTCAGTTTTATTTCCTTCCATTATAGTCTTCATTTTTTCTCTATATATATTTTCCTTGTGTCCTTGTTTCCAACACATAAATAATTTCTTCATTCCATTGAGACAATTTCATGGGTCTCTCCTTCCACATTTCATACATGTTAAAAATTGAGATTTATTTTCCCCACAGTCTCCACTATTGGTGTTCTAAACATGCTCCACATTTATTATCCTCTGATGAATTTGGGAGTTGGTTAGGGTATATCTTATTAATCATATTTTTGGAAGACTGGTTAGTTTGGATCACAATATCATGTACTCCAATAAAAATTCCATTAGGTCTCCCAACACCACCACCTAGTCTATTGTGTCGATCATGGTTATTGATAATATGAATATTTTTGGTTCTAGAAATTATCTAAAACCAAAAAGAATAGTGTGAGTAACAATATCCATAAAATCATTTAATGAATATCAGGAAAGATTATTTTCAATCTAAAACACCATAGGTTTAACCAAGGTTATTCATTCTAATCTTATATTGATATCCATAATATCAGTTGGTAACGAAAATGTGAATTATCCTAAGTATATCCACCTGAGCGTGTGAAACCAAGTACACAGTATGGCTTATTTTTGTGTTCCAAGCTACCCAAAGTCAGGTCCGAGACACCTTCTCATATTTTTCACAGCTATTTACATCTATGCCATAACCACATTCACTTGTAGTATCTAGAAAGTAATGTATTCTGTAGGAATACCCTTGTAATCACTACATTAAAAAAATATAGGATATTATTCTATACATATCCTCAATATATATCATAGGTTATGGTTCCCTAATCAATGTTTTTTTAATCTAATTCCATATTTACTACTAAATATAATTTCATACAAATTGTAATTCCCCGACCCGAGAAGCCTGTAGGTGATGCATTATTTTATTTCACTGGAATAATTACAAGGAATCAAATCCGAAAGGACCAACCAGTTTAGTATTTTTGGATAATATATTAGATAAAAAAATTAATTACAATTCAAATAACTATATGAAACATAGAAAATTATTTTAGTATTTCATTATTCTCCAAGATTAACCCTTTATATCTAACATAAAACACTTCATAGTATACTATGAATATAAAAAATAATAAAGGTGTGAGCTCATATATTCAGTAAGTGTAAACAATACAACATAATATTTTTAAAATATGTCTAAACTTTTAATGGATGGTATAAAACAGATACCGAATACTTTTAAACAAAAAGCTCAATATAATATGGAAATAATAAATCAATTAATTCCATTTAAACATTCACAATAATGTTATACTTGTTGAATAATCACATATAAGACCAATAAATAATATAATAATAATGGATTTCATAATCTCAAACATCATAACCATATCATCAGTGCCTCATTACAAGACCATACATATAGGTATGAGGTTACTCAAAACCAAAACTACTTTGTCTCATTAGAACCATTAATGAATAAATTAGCTTTCATTATCTATTCTCTAACACACATGGCTTTCATTTACCAGTCCCTAACACCCATGGATTTCATTAATCGGTCTCCAACCAATTTCAAACAATGTCAAGTACATTCCTCACATGAAGAGGGTGAAACATAACATAAACATTCATATTAAAACTAGGATATGAAATGTCAGTAATTTAACCACAATCCATGAATGGTAAAAATAGAATATCCATAGTTTAACATATAATAATCCATTAAATAAAATATATTAGATTGTATCATAATAATTCTACCTAATTTAATTGTAATGTATAACAAAGTATATTTACATAGATGAAATTAATCTAATAAAATCATTAAAAATCTGTGAGAGAAATATACCATTTTAACATAGAAATTATTTAGATGCCAGGAAATTATGAAATAAACCATTTCTTTTGAAAATAAAATTGTAATATTTTAAGTTACGCTTTAAAACATTAATTCATCATTTCAGTTGAAAAATCAACTCGCGCCGCATAAGTTAAAAAACCTTCCTTCCTAAATTTGTCAAAAAAGTCTTAATGGACATCATTTGATATAATGACAAAAATATTCCTTTAAAAATGTATTATAAAAAGTCAATAATGGGTAAAAATTACTTTAAAAATTTCTAAGGAATATTAATAATATTTTCAAATGCATTTTTATGAACAATGTACAAGAATGATTAATATGCCCAAGTTGATACTCACATATAAACAATCTTGGAAAATAATGTGATTATGAAATATGCCTTACATAAATATTTAAAAATATCACTTTTGAACAAATTTGAATGAAATTTAAAATATACATAAAATATTATTTATAATCCATTATATACATATAAATAAATATGTCTAATAATATCATGAATATTGAAATGGAGAAATGATTAATACTTGAAACATTAAAAGTGTCCCACACCACATTGAAAATTTAAAATTTAAGAACAATGAATGAATAATATTTATAAAAATATTAAATAAGTTTATAAAAATTTAATTATAAATAATTTTATCAAAAGGGGTTGTATATACACATAATAGAAGAAGGTGGGTGTGTAACATCAAACCAACCCACAGTGAATGGAGATTGGGATGAAATCCTTTAATTTGCATTTTCATTTGAGTCAACATCTTTGAACTTCATGTATAATAGATTTAAACATGTTCTTAAATTATAAATACACTATAATTATATTTATAATATTATATATGATTTATTTATGACTTCATAATACCCGTTTGTTTACAATTCCATGTGAAAATAATGTTTCGGGTAAAATCGCTATATTTATCATACGTGTTTTGACATGATATTCATGATCATATTACATAGATCATGAATTATTTACTTAAATAATTTAATACATGATTTATATATAATATATATTCAATATATAAATATATATAAAGTTTATATATATGAAATGGAATATAATGTCTATGGGGATGGTAGTTAGTACGTACGCATGAACATTGTTTCAATTTTATTATTTTATTCAATGGAGGAAAGTAAATGAATTATTAATATATAAATATATTATTATAAAAATATAATTATTATGTATTATATTTTATATGTTTTCATTATATATATTTTTAAAATCATTCATTAATTGTTAGTGTGGAGGATTAATCTCATCGTGTCGTGGAGATGGTTGGAATTACATAAGCACGAGCGATGATATCATTCCATTAATGGTAATGGGGTTAGGAAATGGGTGGTATGATAATTATAAAGAATAAATATCATGTAATTTTTTTAATATATATTCATTATACACATCATTATACACATCCAAATAATGTAGTGTTAATAAAAAATACACCACGGTGGGGAGACGGTAAGCAGTACGTATGCAGGATGATGATATTTGTTATTCGTAGGATGAATAAAAGAAGAAATATAATTTTACTATAATCATTATAACAACTATAAATATATATTATATGTTATTTATTTAGTTTTTATGAAAAAACCCAAGTAGATGACATATAATAAGAAAAGAAACTAAATTTAATTGGTAACACAATTACCTCTTCATAGAGTATCTTCTTTTGATTTTCCCAAAATCACTGCTTAGGTTGGATTTACGCCCAATTTAGGGCAAGTAGGATTAATTCAGGGAATGTTTAAAGAAATTGGTTATACTTATTCCAATAAACATTGATTTAGAGGTGTGAATAAAAGATAATGACATGTGTCTTTTTATAAGAGAGGGGAGAGGCACTTTTATAAATTCCAAAAATATTAATATGATATGAATTTATTTTGGTTTTAAAATAGATACAAAGTGAGTTATTTAGAGTATAAGATGATTATGGGTCGAGATAATCCCAACCAATTATTTTTTTTAAAATTTTAGGTCACAATATTAACTTTATCTTTTCGATATAGCCTTTAGTTAACCGGTTTTACTCTTACTGTCACTACATGTCTTTTTACACTATAGGGTTAATATAGGTATAAAAATATGGAAGAATAACCCACATTGGATAATTTATGAGATATATAAAATTAACCTATTTAGTTTTATGGGATATTTTTTTAATTCGATATCAATTTTTTTAAAATATTATTTATTTTAAAATCACATTCATGCCAATTTTGACAGTACTTGTTACATTAATTTTTAAAAAATAATAAAAACATTATTTTTTAGGAAAAATCATATTAACCATCCATAAGATGTCAAGTTTTTCCTAAATATTCGATTATGACATTATAAATTTCAAATTATATTTCTTTTAATACAATTAATGTCATTTAATTTATTCTTCTTTTAATAAATTAATCACTCTATCATTATTGTGTAACTATTTAATTAATTATTTTAATTTATAAAATTATAAATAAATTACCATGATTTATATTAACAGTTTATGTTTCTAAATATTTTTTATATTTGACCATATCACTTATATATCGTCATATTAAAATTGGTATAGTTATTTAAATTTGAATATGAAATTTTTAACACTTCTTTAATTGAAATATTATAAATAACCAAATTTGACCAAAGTGTCTTAAAAAGAATCATATTTTTTATTTATAGTTTATTTTGGTCTAAAACCACGTACCATATGAAATTAGGACAATTTTAGGGTAACTTTTAAATAATAAAATATTATTTTTTTGCTTTAATTACCTGATTAACTCTTAACGGTGGAAAATAAATTTTATTTTCTAAAAACATTATAAACCAAAAATAAAATTTTATAGAATTATATTAGAAAAATTATAATAATTATTAAAATTTATTTCTAATATTTTATATTTAATTCAAAAAAGGTTAAAATTACATTTAATACTTATCTCACAAATGTGGCTAGAATTCTAGTAAAAGAGACGTTCAAAAGCTTAATAAATTTTTTAATATAATTATATAAAAAAAATTATAAATGACCTAAATTGTATTAGTATATGTATTATATTATCAACTATAACATTAATGTAAAGTAAATTTAAAATAATTATTTAAATGAAAATTCCATTTTCTAACAACAATGTAGTATTTTTCCTTATTCATAAAAAATCAACATTTAAAAAAAATACAAAACATTTATAACCAAATTTTAAATTACATGTTTGATAAGACATAGTACACTCAAACATGGTGTTTCATGAAATTCAAGATATTTTAGAAAATGAATTTATTTATTTAGAGTCATGGTATAAAATCTCGGGGGTGTTATCGAGTTTCCCATAGACTTCAATTGTCTCTTTTCCTATTATATGTTATACTTACTGAATTGGTGGTAGAGATTATTTAACATTTATATGATTCTCTATTATATGTTTCATTACATATTTTAAAAATGAGGGGTTATACTACTAGGTTAAAACCATTGGAAATTACCAATTGGTAGACATTCAAGTCAAGCCTTATACAGGCTATGTTCCATTCCATAAAAAATAATGTCAGGTATAAATCATAAATAAGGAAATGATACCCCATGAGGGGAGTGTTTTTCTAGTAAATTAATCATTGAGGGGTATTTCCATATCTTGATACCTATTTATTGATATCTTTTTATCACTTTAAAATTTTCTCATTACATTAGCGTTATGTTCCTTGTAATTCAGATACCCTACTTTTTTAGTTATATATCTTTTAATGTGAGTGACATGAAAATTAGATGTTTTATGATATAATACTTTATATGGGATATGGTTCTCATCCTAAACGCGTTAGTGCTTAGCTGAACAAACTAAATGCTCTCACTTTTTACTCAGACCATTGTAGGTGATTGTTGAATTTTTTTAGGAAACCTCAATGAGATGTTTTCCTAATGTTTGTATTTTTTGTAGAGTCAATGATCTTGGTTTTACACTCATTTAGAGAAAAATGCATAGAATTTTATCAGGTTTGGCATTATAGTAACAGTTTTACTGAGGTTTTCAAGGAATATCCTACGGTTCTTTGATATTAAAAGTGGATTGAATGGGTAGGATTTTTTTGGGTAATTGGCTCAATTTACCAATTGTTTCATGGTTAACACTGAAATATCGAAAACAATTCCTTAATGAAGTCAACAATTTGATAAATAATTGCATAGGTAGGTGTCAAATTATGAATATGAGTTCCATGGGTACTTGTGGTGTGTTAGAAACTGAAATTTTTTAATTTCATCATGAATTTAACATAGTTGATATATGATCAATGAGAGTGTGATTTGGTTCTTGAACATGGTGGTATGTGATAGTATGCCCATTATGACTGATGAGTATGTTTTCACCAATTTCACTTTATAACTACTTAAAATTAAATATCATTCAATGAAAATGTGTGAACCAAGGAATCATTATTGCAAATATGTGATTCTTGTGTGAATGATAATCAATAGATTTTAATAAATTAAAATGGCGAATCTGATGATGTTGAATAACATGAAAATGAATTAGGTATCGTGAGACAATTGACCAGTTGTTTACCTAGACAGAAATGGTCTAGGGACATCATGTCAGGTGTAATTAATGGAATGTATAACCTTGTTTAATGACAACATGGATCATAGGGATCTATACATTCCTATCGAAAAAATATTACTACTCTACTAGTCTAAAGTTGATCATGCCCCATATCATGACATCATCCTAAGCATGGTATGAAAGAATGGGATATACACTAATATATCTAACCAAACAAATTTTATGGTTTTATAGAGGAACCCATTTATATTGGTGCTCAACTATTAGTTTAAAATAATTTATATTGTCCCAACTACACCATTTTACATTAATGGTGGTGACCCTCATTGTGTTTTACAAACTATTCTCAGGGTATAAGAACAATTAATGGGTGATTTTTTTATTATTTCTCAATCAGAGAAGGTTCATATATATTCCCTCTGTTATATTTGGTCACATGAAGTGGTAATTAGTTTCTCTTTTCAGCAGAGCGATGATATGGATGGTCCAAAGGAGGGGTGTAGAACATCAGTTGTCAGTGAAAGACCCTCATGTAAGAAGGGTCATGGGATATTGAGAAAAGTATATGGATAGTAATTTTGGATCTTGTAAATCGTTGTGTAAATATATCAAGATATGGGTAGGATCCTTGTTAAATTCTTGGTTTTGGATCAATTATAGATTTTGGTCAAATCCATATGTGGGCATCAAGCATGAAGTACCTTATGATGATCCATTGATTTTAGATCAGGACAGCGTGAGTGCTACTCTAATAACATGATGAATCATTTGATTGGGAGATAGTTTGATTAGTATATGTCACTAGATGTGGGTTATGGGATTCGGTCAGGATTCATGGAAAATTCTCATTATGCATTGGGATAAGGATTTTGATTTTTTTGGTGACGCATCGACCATAGGAGTCTAGATTTTTAAAAATAGTTAAGAAGTGGTTGTTCAATATGTTTTTTACCAAATTTTTTTGATACGGTTATTGAAGAAAATTTCTCAGCAACACCATTGGGATGACATGGGTGTGACATAAAGGGTCGATTGGGGATTTTCAATGAAAAGACCGTGTGACCCGTTAAAATATGGTGAATTGTAATTCAACCATTTTGAACTAATCATGATTCATGATCGAGTTACACATGTTTTACTAGGTTTTATGAGTAGAGATTCATTCCAGATGATCCATTATGATATTAGGGACATGTTTCTACATTTAATTCAGATGGTGGAAGTACTGTGGTTCAGAATTGGTAGTGGAAAATCTATAACCTACATTGGGGATCACCATAGGACATAACATAAAAGAGATGATGAATGAATTATATTTTCGGATAGATGATCTTGGGTAATTTTTGACACGATGTTTCAATTTTTGGGTAAAATAATTGCCTAATGTTTTACTGGATTAATTACCATATTAATCGAAGATATTCGTGAAGAAGAGTTGGGCGTTTAAAAATAAACACAGCTATTTTAGTAAAAAATTTCATGATCCATGTATGTTGGGTGATGTTTTCTTCTTCCCAATGACTTTAGGGGGATTATAAGTTCTAATGCGGGAATATTTTAAGGTCTCTTGTTTTTGAACCATGTAATTTTCCAATTTAATTTAAAATACATGGTTTAATGGATGGTAATAATCTTAAACTATGATTTAGAATATAAATTTTTACATTAGAACACATAAAAGTGTTGTTTTTATATGGGTTTTAAGGAATTAGTGATGTATTAGGTGTTTCATTATTTTTCAAGATTAGTGGTATTAAAATTATAATTATTTATAATGCCAATAGAAGGTTCACAATTAGTGAAAATCATACACATCAACCATGGAGGGTCAAAGGGTGATACATGATTTGACAAACCATTCATTCAAGGTTGTGGGAAAATCATAGGCCTCTATATTTTATTGCAGATGTGAACTGTATAGAATGAACATGTGTTGTTTAAGTGTAATCTTAGCCATGATAGTTGTGGGGGAGACATAGTTTCAAGGTCATATTTTGCGCATTGTTTGTCAAACCATGTATGAGAACTATATGGGGTGTTGGTTTTTTATACAGTGTCATCCCATGGTGGGTGCATAATTTTCCTAACTATGTGACGTAATCCTAAAATTCATAAAAAGTGGGAAATTTCCATATTTAACCTTACCCTTTTAATGTATTTTCCCCATTTCCTCCCATATTCTTTACATATAGGTTGCCTATTTTCTCCACCTCTTACAATCACTTTCATGGGTGGATTTCCTCTGTAACTGGTCTTAAATGAACATCACCACATGCATAGGGATACATGAAGAAATTTTAGGACTCATATTTCCCCCTCTTTCATTTTATCTAATCATCTTAGATACTATTATTGTGATTGATATTTTATTCTATTATTAGTAAATTTTATTATTTCTTAAATTTCTATCATTATCTCTTGAATCAAGGCCAGGTAATGGATGAGTAATGTGTCCTAATAATGAGTTAGGTGGTCTATGTTATTTACCTTAATGTATCATGGTTTAATAAAATATGTCACTGTCCTGTGCACCGAATTTTCCATGTGTCTCCCTTAAAATGTGAAATTATGTATATTGAAACTAATTCTTTGAAATTAAATAGCTATTGTGTATATGATTAGACTATTGAAGCTTCATCATCCAAACTCAAACCACACCATTGAGGGAATTTCTTATATTCCCATGACCAATGCATTATCTAGTAAATTCAATCACCATTTTTGTGGTGTTGTCTTCATTTTTTATTAGAATTATCTACATATTCATTAATTACCTATGATTACTCTTAGATTATCTATAGTGTAAGAGATTATTATATTAAATTAAATGAATTCGTATGATTTTCATTCCCCCATTTTATAAATAACCCACCTATGAGGTGTATTTTTGCATTTAATAAAATATTAAAATTAAAATAAGTAGTTTGAAATGAAAAATGGAATAGACTGTTACATGGCCTTCCCTATTACATATGTTTTATTTAAGGGATGGATTGGATAATATCATGTCCTATAAATCACTTTTTATATATAATCCAAACTCTTTATGGATGAAGAAACTTTTATGTTGGTTTGGATTGACCTTTATAGATTTCATGTAATTAATACTTACAATTCCATAAAATACTCTACATACTACTCAAGGTCATGGAATCCCTTTTTATGATACTCATACATATAATCCCTTACTATGATACATGACCAGGGAATCAATTGTTATGATTATTGGCTATGGATTCCCTTATTATGATACTTGGGAATGGCGTCTCTTAATTTGATAACTAGCCATGGCCTCCCATACTGTGATACTTAAGCATGGTCTATGATACTTTGACAAATAGGAATGGTCTCCCTTATTGGGATACTCATCCATGGTGTCCAATATTATGATACTCGGACATGTCCTCCCTAATGGTGATAATCGATCATGGTATCCCTTATTGTGACACTCAGTCATTGTGTACCATATTTTGATTAATTGGGAATGGTAACACTTATTGTGATACTCGATCTTGGCGCCCCTTATTATTATTCCATGATACTATTTAGACTAGCATGAACACCTTGAGTTACAGCTTGGTCTGGCCATTCTCTATATATATATACATATATTTATCTATATATGATACTACAATTATAGTACATTTACATACAAAAATATATATATACACATACTATAAACATAGTGATACACTTTCAGAGGTATTCTGGCTTAGGTTGAAGTAGGTAAGATTGGCCTAAAATCCATTGAGGAACTCAAGACAGACATGGTTATATTAATATATTTACTATATTTTTGATATACCTACACATATTTGTATTTTATACTCATAGGAAAAAAAATTATACACCACTGATGGTGACCTACAAAGTATATCCCACACCCTATATTAGATGCAGTTTGGAACCTAATAAGACATCATATTTATAGGTTTAAGATCACAGTTATTTACATGCTATATTAATCTTGTACATGTCAGCATTGGATAACATGACATAACTGGAGCTTAGGATTTTCATGAACATATCTTTTGAGTCTTTAGACTTTTCATTTAGTATTGTGTATGTATTATCTAATTTTAATATACTGCTTATATATAATATAATCACATGAACATGAATGGATATTAATTAATTTAATATTGATGGTTAGTTATTATTAACTTATACTAGATAGTAATTTATATTACATCTACTGTTTATTATCTTTTATACCACCGAGCTTTTATGATCATGATGGTTTATTACCCCATCGTACCTCCATTAAGCCCTTATTTCAAGTTCGTAGCCTCTGGTGTATGGGGACATGCACTAGAGGCCTTGTGACTGACTTCGTCTAGGCAATGTTAAAGTGGTTCATGTGTTAGTATGTTACACATTTCACAAAAGTAGATAATCTTAATTTAAAAATAAACCCGTAGACAAAAAAAGTTATCCAACGGATAATTTTTCAAAATTAATAAATGTTTTTATATCAAAATTAAACATATAATGGATTGAAATTCCCAAAATTGGATTAATAATAATATATTCAAACTAATAGTATTTTCAAATACATATAGGAAAATATTTATCTTTGTATATTTTTTAGTTAATCATTTTATTTTCAGTATCAATCAGTATTTTTTACTATTCAACAAAAAATTAAATTTTCCATAAATTATAAAAAAATCCACAAGATAATTTTAAATTTTTTATCTCATAAATGTCGTTATTTTTTTCAAATAAATATTATAAATGTAGAAAAAATTAAGTACAAGATAACTGCACAAAATATGATGAAATAGATATTTGTAAAAAAATATAGTTTTCCATAAAATGATTTATTATTCTTTCCAATGATATTTATTTTATTTCTAATTAATTTATATCCAATAAATATATTTTTAAAATTTTAAATGACATAATTTTCATAATTTAGTTAGTCATATGAATACATAGTAATTAAATGGTTCTTCAAGACTTGGTGTTCCATGTATCACTAGTTAACAAAGAGACTGAATTTATTTAAATGGAAAAATATTATAAAACCTTGAGGTGATTATTTATTCCATATAAAAATCATCAACCCATAATATTCATTATTTTCACCTTCTAAAAATAAATGGTAATTTATTTATCATATCTTCCTTGTGTTCTAATTCCACCTCTTATATCTTCATATTTATCTAAATGTACCTTTTCCAATTGAGTCAATCAATTCCTCAAACTTGTTATCGATAATCCAAAATCATGATATGCTCTTCACTGTAAGATAGATCATGTTTAAATTATATTTCTTCATAGGTGAGAACAAGTGTTAGGGCTATCATGTACTTCTATAAAAAATATATATTGGATAGATCATTTACTTTTGTGAGACATGATGGTATTTAGAAAAATATAATACACAATTACAATCCATTCTAGGATTTCAAAAGGGATGATGTAACTTGGGGATTTTTTTCATATCATATTAAACTATATAACACCATCCCATGGATAGGGATTCATGAAATCATGATCTCCCTCTTGAAATTATAAATCATTACTTTAGTTATCGACATAGATCATTTAAATATTTGACGATCTTTATTATGGATTTGAATATAATTTTCATTTTTCATTACCTCCACTATATTATAGGGGCCATAAAACATCATTTTAGAAATAATAATCCTAATATGTTGGACTATTTCATATAGTTTTATATAATACTTCATATACAACCATTTAAATATATGAATGGAATATATTGTTATAGAAGAGCTCTAACAATGGTAAATATTAATCCCATATACCTTGGTAGTCATGGGCGTATGACATTGAAATGTATTTTAATATTTGAAAAGTAAATTTAGACTATCCATCAGTTTGAGGGTGATATGAAGTTCCCAAAAAAATCACGGTTTCAAGAACCATTTGAATATATTTCTAGAATTTTGATGTAAAACCTGGGTCATGATCAAACACTACTGAATGAGGTGTTGAATGATGTTTTAAAAATTAATTAACATAATGTTATGAAAGGTGCTCCAGAGGTAAATATTCGTTTTTAGAAATTAAATATATAGACATGGGGATGTGGTCTATAATAACCCATATTGCATCATTCTTTCATAGAGATTTGTAAAAATCCAATGAAAATTTCCATAGTAATTTCATCTCATTTCCACATAGGAATAAAAATTCAATGCATGAATCACATAGGATGTTATCTCTCATCCTTCACCAGTTAGAAAACCAGACATCTTGACACATAATAAAAAATTTAATTCTTCATATTATCCCGTAAAAAATGTTCCCTCAAATCTCTATACATGTTAGTGCTACGTAGGTGTATATAGAAATTATATCCATCATAATCATCCAACAAGTCCCTCTTCAACTAATGTATATATGGAACACAAAGTATCTTTCAACATTTCAAAAATACATATTCAAAAATGATCTCATCCAATTTCTAATAATTTATTAATATTTTTTTTAAATTAACATCATATGGTAAAATCCATTTTATCATTTAAAATAAATATAGTTTATCGATCATTTGAAAAAGGGGAGATGTCACCCATTCATTAATGATTCCAAAATCAATACTAATAAAATAAATTAAAATAAAATCTTTATTAATACCATTGTTGTTTAGACTACAAGGATCATTCTACAAAAAATCATTCACAATCATATATTCCTTCTCTGGGTGATAGCCTATTGGGAAATCAATGTCCTTAAGTAGCTCGGACTATTACTTTTTCCTTATGTTGAGACCATCATTTGAAATTATGTATTTAAGTCATTTATGATCTATATTTATCTCAAACTTTTAACCATAGATATAATGACACCACATCTTGAATGAAAATATTAGAGCTGCCTACATATTACCATGGATTGGATTTTCTTTTTTATTAATATATAAATTCAATGATAAATTTCCAATATCATAATCAGTCTTCTTAAGGAAAAAACCATTCACCTTCTATGATTAATCTCTATTTATGATAAATCCCGCATTTCAAAATTATAATGTCAAAATTAGAGAAATAACCAATATTTCATTCAATTCTCCAAAAATATTCATACTCCTCAATATATATTAGCTTAATCCATTAATGTGTATGCTTCGTTAATTAGTAATCCCATGGTGAAATTTTATGAACAGATATTTGATAGTAACCTTGCAACCCAATGAAACTATGTAACTCATTTATGTTCATTCATATAGGCAATTCTTGTTCTTCCTTTTTCTCCATATGATCATCTTAGATTCAACCCCTGAAGTCAATATATCCATGAAAATAATCTTTTTAAATCTAGAATTCACAATTAAAAAATATCCCTTTTAACTTTTTATTTATATGTGTCTCAATAGTGATTTTTATGTGAATCTCATTATAACCATACCTCTTAGAGTAAACTAAAATGTCATGAATAATTTCCATAAAAAAGTAATCAAGATATTCCTCAAATACCCTATTAATTAGATCCATTAAAACAAAGGGTTCATTAGTAAATCAAAATGGAATTACTGTGAAGATTCAATGACCATACCTCTTTCAAATTGTTTTCCTTCAAATATATTCTTTATTTACATGTATTTTTTGAAACTTTGAATAATGTTTAATCTTTCAAAAATATTTATCTCTATGAGGTTGATCAAAAAATCATCAATATTAGGTAAATGATACATTTTGTTTATTGAAATAGAAATGATTTACCTATTATCAATTCATATCCACATAGACCCATATTTCATTTTTAACAAAAATAACAGGGGCTACCAAAGCTGAATGTCTAGGACATATGAATCCATTATCACATAACTCTTCTAGTTGTTTCTTCAATTACACTATTTATATAGTGTTTATTAAATAAGGATTCTTTGATATTGGTCTACAGTCAATGATTAAATCCATGTACAACTCAAATTAGTGCTCTTATGTATATTCAAAAAATTCTTCATGAAATACAATAATGTATTCCAATATGATATGTACATCCTCTGTTTTAATATTACTTTTTATATCAATATCTTCTGTCATATATTCTTCTTTATGAATCTGACTTCGAAGAGTTAAATGGGGTGGATTTATAAATGAACCAGATGATGAAGTATCTCATCTAATGATAAGGAATTCAATTCTGTCCACTATTCTCCATTTAAAAACTATGTAATATAATATATAATATAATAACAATATCAACCATAATTTATAATTTCCAATAAACATATAGACATAAAAAGAATTAAATAATTTATGCATATCTAATATGAGAATCATAAACATGGTTTCATTGGAAACATTTTCAAGAAATATTTTTTTTTTCAATTCATTCATAATGGTTTGTAAAAAATTGTGATTTACAACCAGAATATCCCCTAAAAGTTTCAAACTTGTTCTGGATCAATTCATATTGGTTTTCACTAGGTGGAAATAAAGTCAAATCTCAATGTTCCTATTTGAAGTTATTACCCCTATGTACAAATATACTAGAGCCGCATCCATGTGTAGTATACAAACATGGATGTATTATTTAAAAATCCTCATTATATCTACCTTACTAAAACATCAGGATTTTATCCTATACATATAATTATCATCTAAGATAGTCATAGGTTTATTTTCTATAATCTACGTTTTCTTAAATTTGGCCCCCAAGGATTCTACAAAAAATCCTCTCATACCAACTATACAAACCCCAACCCTAGTTTCCCTTTGATGGTAGGAACATTATTAAATTGATACTAGATAAAAGGTATCAAATTATAAAATACATAATAGATTAATAGTATTAGAAAATTAGACACATACATGAATATCATATTGTATTATAAAATTAAAATAAGAAATAATATTTTATTTGAGAAAACAATTATTCCATTTAACTTGTAACTTAATATAAAACATAATACACATCTTGGAATCCGTAGGAATGAAAAAATAAGAAATATATGATATTAAATGATCAGTAAGTGTTATGTATGATGGAAGCTACTAATAGTAAATAATAAATCATGAAAATAGAAAGGTAAATAACTAAAACACCTATAATCTAATCAATATCATGACCGTGGATAATATTATATACGGAATTAATGATCAAATAATTCCATATAAATAATCACATGAGAATTAAATATATCAATGGATATCCTAAATAATCAAATAATCAAATAAACATCAATAACTATTCCTATAATTAGGGAATTCATAATTTAGAATATAATAAACATATCATTATGGAATAATGCCAATACCTCTTACATAAATGGGTAAAGGCATGGATTTATATCCAAACTAGTCATTCTCATGAGGCCTACTTATGCATCGAAGGCCTATATTGGGCCCCACCCCGTCATATACAAAGTCCACTTCATTTCAAATATGAAAGAGTGGAATAATAATCAATGTAAACATTCATATTAAAAAACTAGCATAAAAATATTAAAAATAACCTCAATCAAGGAACATAATCATAAACCATATGGGGAAATATGGTGATCTGTATTAAAATAATATAACCCCTATAAAATTGTTCTTAAACCATCTAAAGAATAACTGTGAATCATAT
The DNA here is from genome assembly GCA_963277665.1 of Viscum album. NCBI lineage: Eukaryota > Viridiplantae > Streptophyta > Magnoliopsida > Santalales > Viscaceae > Viscum > Viscum album. Next base: position 1,265,655,189 of record OY728165.1, on the reverse strand, counting down.
CATTATACAATATCCCCGTTGTTGAATATGTAAGATAAGGTCTGTTTTTTTATGTATATAAATACCCTAATGTGTCAATTAAAATCATTCTCAATGAAAATATCCATTTAGCTTTAAAAATCTATTTTAAACATTAAAAAATTCCATATTTTTTGGAAAAAAATAATTGAAATTTATATTGTGAACCACTAAATTAATGGTCAAATAAATGAGACATCGTGATGGTGGATCATTCTATAATTTTTGTATATGTTCAAAAAAAATTCCTTTCACATAGTTGTAAAAACAATAAAAATTACCTTGTTTAGAAAATGATAAGAAGATTACTTTAAAAAGATATAAATATATATATATACAAAGATTTATAAAATAAATTACAACTAATTATATTAATTATGAAAAAAATTCAGGATTATATTTTTCGAGGACATATATATTGAAGAAAAATAAATTTTGATAGAATCAAGAAATAAATTCATTATTTCCTTAAAAATGTCGAATCAATTTAGGTGAAAAAAAGTGGAAAATTAAATTATTTCTCAAACAATTCATGAATAATAATATTAGAAAAAATATATTTGGTTCATGATAAAAATAATTAAAAAATCTATAAATGAGACTTAAACATGAACAATCTCAAATAATCGGGAGATTCTCAAATAAACCCTTACCACTTTGACAAGTTTTTAATCATAATCCACATGATGAAATGAAATCAAATACAACATTAAATGAAATAAATATAATTTTATTCTGGATATAACATATCAAATATGAATTTAATATACCACACAAAAGATATAATTTTTTAATTTGGAATATGTCTCACCGAAGTAAAAGTGAGATGAGAAACCACAACCTCGAGTCTGATTTCCTTTACAGGTGTCTAAAACTCAGGTATAATTAATATAGATTTATTATAAATATATTAAATAACCATACACAAAAAAAAACAAACAAATACACACACACACACACACAGATATATATATATATATATATAAATATATGACTTACTTATAAAATTATATCACTCTTTTATTAACTATATTCTTTAATAAAATTACTATTCTGTGGGATAAATGTTTCATTTATCATGTTTGTTTTGGTTTGGTTGTTTCATTCCATGTACATTATTCATTTATATATCATCTTAATAATGTTTAAAATGATATAAATAGCATATATATTATTTATAAAATTATTTATACTAGTACATAAACGTTATAGAGAGAAAAATGAGTTGCACCATTCATAGAGGTGTTTGGTCTTACTTGCACATGAACATTGTTTTAATTTTTTGAGAGAAGGAATAAAAATAATTTTGTTAGAATTCATCATTAACAGAATTTTATTACATAATATATATCATATACCTTAATAAATTATTTTTTTATTAGCATCATACCAAAATAATATGGAAAAAATATTATATCCCTTTGCCGAGGTGTTAGTCCACATGTACACACGAGCTACATAATCATTTTCCAACATATTGTAAGATAAGGAGGTAAATGTGATATAATAATTATTAATGTAAAAAGTGGGGAAACCCTATGTCACATTTTTCGAGGCCAAAAATGGACCAAAAGGCCTCTGAAACTGATTTTTTTGTCAGGGTACCCCAATTATTGAACATTCAATTGATTTTATGCCTCTTTTAAGGGGGTCATTTTTTCCTTTTTTAGTGGGTACTGAATACATTCTCAGGGATTAAATTTATATTGATTTTATGACTATGAGATTTTATAAATTTTCATAATGTACTATTATTTATAATCAAATATATAATAATATATAAGTATTTTTTATATATTCAGGAATAAAATTTGAATTTTATAAATAAATAATTTATAAAAAATATATATAAAATTATTTATCAATATATAAACATTATCTAATTAAAAAATAATATCAATATTATTAAAAATAAAAATTTGTAAAAATTTATATATAAATTAATATTCAATTATTGTATACATAATTTTTATATATAAATATATTTGTGTGTGAATTAAAAATCATATAGATGTTTATCTATATATTCTAATATTTGTATATATAATATTATATATATCATATGTGAAAAAATATAAATATCTATAATTTTATTTATAGATGCACACACATGTATATAAATATATATTTATGTATTGATTTATAAGCACACACACACTCACACAAAAAATTATAAATATATAAATATATAAATGTTTAAAAAATGTAATCATAAATATATAAATATATAGAGATATCATGAAATGAAATAAAACTATGTAGGATAGAGGAAGAGGCGCATGCACATGAGGGAGGAGGTCCATGTTTTGAAACCCTACAATGGTAATGATGTGCCATGGTAGGTGAAACAATCCCTAGTTCAATTAAAGAGATGGTTTGGGGGTAAATGGGGTGGGGCGGTTCTTAGTGCTGTTGAAAGTGGGGATCGAGTGATATTGAAACTTTTGTGGGTCAACAGACGAATTATCCATTATTCTTTTAATAAAATTATTTCTTTTAATATTTATAAGAGATTTTAAAAAAAATACATAATAAAATGGGTCTTTATAATCCTTAAAAAGTAGTGTTAAATGACCATTTTATCTGTGATTTTTGTAGCGCAGATAAAAGAGACCCCCTTTTTAATAGAGCCTTAATTTTCAGTGTAATTATAGAACTGATAAATGCATTGTAAGAACTGATAAAACCCTATTTTTTAGTAGCATTAAAAGAGGTGAAGGAGTTTAATTACATCTTAAATATACAATTTTTATTATTTTATGATAAAAAATGAAAGTATTAATCTTGAAAAACTATTCTAACTAAGTTGGGAAGATCCAAAAATGTGTGGACAAAGAATATCACTTAAAATTTCATGCTTATGTTTCTTTCCATAGTATAGGAATCCAAAAATTCAGGCATAATTTAAAATATATATACATTTTAATATTTTTTATTTAATACATAAATTTGGGTTTGTAATATTATATCATTAATAAATATATAGTATGTGTGATACTTTGATCGTTACATAATATTTTTCAATTTGTTAAAAATTGTTTTATAAGATATTTGTAGATATATAATATATTTTCCAAACCCATAATAATATATATAATATATGACTTATCCAAATTTCAAAAATGTAATATATTTTAATATGTAATAAAATTATCTTCTAAAAATTACAATGTGTAAGATATTTTCCATTAACCAAAATTCCATTAATGATATAAATTCAATACAGAATGTTTTATACGTTGCCTTTAATTTTGAAATTTATATTCTAGGCAAATTTTTTATAGTTAATATATGATAAATTATCGCAATGTCCTTAGCATCCAGGAAATGTCAAAGGGCTTTAGAAAAACTCATGTCTTTATATCATATACCACTCAAACAATCCTCATCTGTGAGAATTAAAATACAACCATTAAAATGAAAAACTATCTCATTTAAAGGATAAGTTAATCAAATTATTCATATTAAATACCTCTCAAAATATTCTCACCCTTGAGAATACCAAATTAACCCAAAATAATAAAATGTAAAATCATTACACCCATAGAATATTCGTATCAACTATAAGCCTATCCATTAAGGAAAACTGAGACATATCAATGGAATACAATTTTGAAAATGATGAACATTAAGACAAATCATATATAATTTATAATCACTTATGTTTAATTAAAACAAAAAAACCATTAAAAACATTTGATGTATTAGTTCTCATTTTCATTCGTGGTAAAAATTTTATTCATTTTAACATCAATCGATGCTCAATTTTTTTAAAGACTATTTTTATTATTAGATTCAACATCACTTATGTGGTTTTTTAAAGGGAGGGTAAATCTACCAACATATTATAGACAACACACCCCATCTATAACTAATTCCCCCCAAAGACTGATATACAAGATGTACCTTAGGGCCTTCATGTTAGTGATTCAATAATCTCAAATAAAATAGAATAGAATTCAAACCTATTTAAATATATGATTAATCATCCAAAGCAGGGTGTCTATACTATATCATTCATCATTTCTATGTTATCCCTATGGAAAAATTAAGGTTATAATAATATACGAAATCACTAACATATATAACATCACATCCATTCCACCGAAATAAATTATGTTTTTGTTTTAAAATATCACAAATGGATTAAAATATTTTTTTATATATAGTATCTAATGCGTAATAGAAGAAATAATTTTTTTTAATAAATTAATAATGCAACTTAAATATAAGAATTCAAGTACAAAAAATCAAGGAACAAAATAGGTGTCCACCATTATTAATCATCCTTTTCTTTAGGTTTTAATTGAATTAATCTTTGATAGGATTTTATAATGTAACAACAACTATAGTTGCAAAGAACATGACAAAATATTCATAGTGTGTTACTTTAACATATGAGATAATCTTAACAGAAAATGGCTATGAATATGTGATCATCAGTAAATTAAACAATAGAATCTTGAAAATATGTATAATTTAATAAGGAAATAATAAAGTATAATATTGGAAATAAATAACATGTAACTATAAACTAAATATGAAGCGGATAGAAATAAATCCATTAGAATCTGACTTTCATAAATTTACATTTTGACATCAATGATATCTTTCAATAATCAACAATATCCATCACATAATTGAATACGAAATCATTCAAAATATATCAATAAAAATATTAATGATTTTTTTTCTCAAAATAAATAATTTTATTTGTCAAATCAATGCCCATATAATCTATAATGAGCCTCAAATTGAACATATCATTATTAAAATGCTCACCAATATTCAATCAACCGAGATAATGAATAAACACAACATATGATATTTAATAGAATGAAAAAAAGGAATATTTCTTATAAATTTTTTGTTTAATTACAACACAATTATATAAATTAATCCTTCTTATCTATATTAATTGATTAAATAATGATTTATTATTTGTTGAATTCATCACTTCATTGTTACATGTTAATATTTAATGCATTATACTTCATCAAAAAATTTCAAAAAAATCATTCTTTGAATATAAGTCAATTATAAATAAATAAAACATATAATTACCAACATGAAACATATAAATAAACATTTATACTATTTTATCATTCCTGCATAACAAATCACTTATAGAATTTAACAATCCTAGACATGTTGTCTATAATAATTATTTCTTGTATATCACATTAATATTCAATCCAAATCATGCATTATAATTTACTTTTCAGTAAAATATATACTAGATAAGAATACAAATATTTAATTAATTCATACATGTTAAATATCAATAATTTATAACTCTAGAATGATTTTAATTAAAACCCCTCATTCTTATAAAAATAAAATAATTCATTTTTTTTTATTTTTACTACATGGAATAACATTTTAGATAAGAATCATTGGAATTTAAAATATGTTTCAATAAAATTTGTCTCAAAATCAATTTACCTAATCAATAATTTATGAAGCCATGTGTAACTATGAATTCTCCTATGAAAAGTTCTTCGTGGTAATTACAATATTTCTAATCATGAATCATTTTTAATGACAAAAAATTATATCACTAGTCATATGAATTTTAGAAAAATAGATTTTAATTTCTAACAACTCCTAATATTTCATTTAATTTAACATGAATTAACCAATAAATTCATAACTATCATGGCATATTTATGAACTAAATCATTATATCAAGTCATGTTTTTATTAAAAAAATTCATTAATTACAATTAATTAATTAATTAAAATAAATGCAACACTGTTTTAAATATATATCCTATGAATATATATTAGTAAAAAACAGACACATAGAACATAATTAGAAATAAATATTTAACATAAATTAGTCTTATTCCAATAATTCATGCACCCTTCCTAAACTCTTCTACCCTGATATCAATGAATTTTCCATATAATTTTTCTTTATTGTATTTCATGTCCCTTTTATTATATCATTGGGGGTCATGATACATGTAACCTATAATGTCTACATGAAATCATGGCCAATATAAAAGATCATAAGGGGCCCTAAATAACTTTTTTCTAGCCAGTCCCCTCATTCACCAAAGGTTTGGTAAAATGAATTGTTTCCCTACTAAACCCATACAATCTTCACTTACATCTAACTCCAAAATACACCCTATATCTCAACCAAATTAATTATTTCCTCTTTTTCATGATAACAAGCCATTATTACCCCTAACATTGTTGGAATTGTGTATTTGTGTATCCCTTGAGGGCCACTTCCAATAGGTTACAGGTTAGTGACTAGAACTGGTCAAATCATTTAGATACATTGGAAGCTTTACCCTCATGAATTCCAAAGGAAATTAACTAAACCAAAAATCAACTCTAGACACACACACACACAGTGAGATATATATATATATATATATTTGTATATAAAAAAAGATAAAATTCTCTTTCCCAAACATGTCTACATGACTATGAAATTGAATACAGTTAAGATAAATGTATGAAAGACCTCTAGGAATACACTATAGTTTCATTTATAATAGTATCCCAAATCCTCAAAAAACTATTGTAAATAAATATATAATAAGGATGATTACGTTTAACTATTTTTTAGGTGAATATTTTTTAGAAATTAAATAATTATTAGAAATTAATTTTTTCATTATTATATGTGTAATATCAACTAAAAATGAAAAACTTAAGATAATGATTAAGTTATAAATTAAAGTGTGAATTAATTGTATAATTAATATTTCAAAAATAGTCAACGTCGTTCATTTCCCAAAAAATGTATTATTTGAATAATAATAATAATTATAAATAAATGAAGATGATTTTATATTTTTGGATTCATAAAATAATAATTTATCAAGTCATAAAACAAAAAATATATATTCAAGAACAACCCCAAATAATGATCACTGCTGATCATCCACTTCCCCATCATAATTTCATCACCCCACTACCTCATTATCATAGCCATCATTCCACTACCACATCATCAAAACCATAGTCACATCACCGACATGACAAAATCACATCACCACATCCCAAACCATATTAAAACAACAACAACACGACCTTATCACCTCAATGAAATTGTACAATAACCTCAAACCTCCATTGGACAAAACACGACATAACCCCAAGCCATTATAGCTTGGGGAAATGCACACATGTTATACCATAAGTCATTTAAATCCACAAATAAATTCATTTTTCATAACCCTGAGCCATTACAATGTGAATATATATATAATTCATCTTATACAATTATATCCCATGTACATATATACATTCATATCATACATTGAATCCATTTCATCCTTTAAAGTAATATAAATACATTACATACCACGTATAGGTGAACTATGCCTCAAGCCATTAGATCATGTGAATGAATACAAATATAATAAATCCATTACAACCTACATGTATAGAGTCATGAAAACATAGAAAATCAATTCAAAATTTAAAAATAATATATGTAATAAATCAAACAAAATACCTTTTATAATATTATTAATCAAAAAACCGTAGCATATAATAAGATGAAAAAATAATATAATAACTATATAATTAACCAAATTATTACATTAGAATAATTATAATTACAAAATACAATATTTACATACTAAAAATTATTATATAGACATGTTAATGAATAATGTTCCCAATAAATTCTTTATTTACCTATTGTAACTATTTTATTAATAGTTTATTAAAAAGAACTAATAATATGCCCCTTATTTATAAAAACACCTAAATAATATATCCATATATAATGACTTATTCATAACCTATATAAATAATATGACTAGTACCAACACTATATTATAACCATCTCTCAATATATTCCATGATGTAAAACCTATAAAAACAATGATCTTATTGGCCCCAATAATTATCTCTAACAGTTAAAACTCCACATTAAATTACATTGACATAAAATTAAATAACAATAATTTAAAATTTATATTTCATTACTATATATAACATATTTTCAATTTATGTTTATAATTACAATATAGAAATATCAAAATAACTTATTAGAATAAGTGATATTTCTATGTGCATGGAAAAAGTAGGTCCTACCCTTTCCAACTCAAATTATCATCAGGTTTATTAGATTGATACTCACACTATGATGAAGGAAACATAAAATAAACCTAGATATTATCATTTTGCATATAATTTATAATTAATTTAAAAGAATAAGAAATACAACATGTATTTTATTTATTTTATTGAGACCCAATCTTTTCATACATAGTTATTACGGATTATTAGGTCAATATTCATTAAATAAGAAAGAAATACCTTCGATAATCATATAGGTATAATTACATAAAAAATAGAAACAAACACATTTTATTTATAAGTGAATGACAAAATCCCCAACTAAGTTATTAATAACTATAACCCTTCTTATACATATCCTACTTAAAATATTTCTTTATATCCTAAAGAATGGAATAATTTTAAATGGTAAGATCAATTAAATAGTAACATTTGATAAGGAAGATATCAATTATTACTTAAACATAACATCAGAATAAACGTATGAGAATATGAGAATAAAATTTGAAAACCAAAACTTGTATATAATTTATCAAAATCATGAATACTTGCATAAATATATTTATTTCATAAGATTCAAATCATAATGAAATCAAAGGACATAAAAAATGGTAGAATATCATTGAAAAAGGCATTGTTTTTTGGCATAAAAATTAGTACATAAAATTATTTCTTCGGTAGTCAATGAACATTAAAAATATTATCATTATTGAATGGGATCACTCCCTAAACCAATGGGATAGTAAAGGTTAACTCCTAAGATAATAATAGTGGAGAGAGACACATATTTAACTAGTTTCACTCCCCATTCCAATCCTATTTATCTCACGAGATATGAATATTTACCCAATATATTAGAGGGATATATAATTTTGGCCAAACCAATTAAATCACTATAATCATAAATATGTGTTATAAAATATCATAAAATATTAATATTTTCATAAATAAGGATAATAAATGGGTTTCATATACATTTCATAATGGTTAAACCTCATGTAAATGAAATTGGTTTCTTAATTATTTCATAATTTCATAACCCATGTAAGAGGAACACATTTCATAAAATTTATGTCATCATAAACATAAAACAAAAATCTATGTATAAGTATGATATCATTTTATCATATCACTATAAGAGGTTAGAAAACATAAAAGTTTGTCAACTAAGATAAAAAATTCATTTAAAATATCACTTAGAATAATTTTTAGGAAAAAAACCATTTCACATTGAAATAACTTATTTAAAAGCAACATATTTCAAAAACAATATATGAAGATTTTTAATTGAAAATAAAAATGAAAAATATTGAATTAATATCAAATTCATTGAGTTTAAGGTATGAATTATAATTTCATTTAGATCATAAAAGTGAAAATAAAACATTCCTTTTGCAACATTGTAAAAAATTCAAAAAGTAACTCTAACCATATTTTAAAATATAAAACATAGGTAAAAATAAATTTAAAAATAAATTTTATAATTATAAAAACATGCTTAAAAATATTTATATATGACCTGGACATAGAAGAGAAAGATTTTTAACCGAAGAGATAAATAATTTTAATTTTCCCTAGAAAGATTATTTCAGTCTCTTGAGTAAATAAAGAGAGTAAAATAAATTTAAAAAAAATATTAACCAGAAATAAATATAGAAAAATAATATTTATTAAATTCTTGGTAGTTATATTATAATATTTCATCAACATAATGTAATTAGAAACTATCCTGATAAATAATTAGATTGGGACATAAAAACATTACCTCTTTATTATCATTTAAATTTAAGACCCATGAAAGAAAGAAGCATATATGGAAATTTATATACTGATAACATTAATAAGATTAATAATAACAATAATTATTAGGTTGTATATATACAACACCAAATAAATATTTGGTGAATATAGAATTAATCTCATAGAAATAAATATGAGATAAAAATCCAATACCTGAGGTACTAACATTTTTTTCACATTAGAACCTAGTGTATAATAAATATAGGTATATTAAACATTTATTATAGAAACATAATCATATATTTCATACCATATATGATTTATTTATAACCATTTACCACATGTTTATTAAAAATAATTTATTAAAATAACTCTTTTAGGTGATAACTGCTTTATTTTTCATGCGTGTTTTGGTTTGGTAGTTTTGGTCCTTTTACATTTATCATGGTAACATAATATCTAAAATTTAAATCATGATATAATTTTCATAATATATATATATATTATCATCTATAAATAATATAGATAGAAAAATGAATTACACTGTTTGTGGAGAAGCTATGTCATACATGTGCATGAACATAGTTTCTGTATTTCAATGGATGGAATGAAAGAAATATATATAATAAATCACCTATTACTAATAATTTTTATATAATATATTTGTATTAAACCTTTATTTATTATCAAAAATGTTTAAATATAATGAAAATAATTCGCATCACTTCATGGAGGAGATAGTCCATACGCACACATGGGCGACATTATTATTTTTCAACAAATATGTATGTAGGTAAATGTGGTATTATAAATAAATAAGTAAAAATATTTCAAAAATATCATATACATACATTAAAACAAAAATTATATCAGTTTCTTAGAAGTATTGATGTAAAATGAATTATGTCAGTTCGTGGGGCGGTAGTCTGCAGTACAAATGATCAATAATTGTTTTCTCATTTGATGGATGGGGAGATATATTTAATTTATTCCATGAAAATGATAACATAAAAATATTTTTAAAACACTTGAGTTAAAATTTCATTAGGATTTCATTATATTATATGGAGGTCAAATAATAAATAAAATAAAAATGCATAGCTAAGAATAATACCTCATTTTCAGAGAACTTCTTTATTATTTCACTAGAAGCCTCCCTAGGAGGGTTTTCAAAAAAACAGCCACTATGATGTGAAATGGGAATAAATTAATGTATTTGTGAAGATATTATACAAAAAAAAATTTGGGTGTGAATGGGAGAGGAAAGGAGACGTCCTTTTATAAATTGGGGTGAGGTTCAACATGGAAACAACATGAAAATTTCCTAAAAGAATAAAAATGATAAATTTAATCCAAATAATTATGCGTTAAAATGACCTAAGATTAAAATATGTGATATTATATGGTCTTAATATATCAATATTACAAGAATTATAAATGTTAAATTTTCATACATACCCTTATCTTTAGTTTAATCGAATAGAAAGCTTTTTTACTTTATCTATAGAAAATAATTTTTGCTACTTTTACAATTAATTAAGAAAAAAATGAAATTTTGTCTTTTAAATAATATTAATTATTACTATTCCTAATATGTAATCCTTTTTAATAAATTATATTCATTGAATAAGAAATTTTGAATTTAAAATCAAACACGTAAACATGACAAAAATATAGTTTTCCAAATAAAATTATTTTTTAAATGTAGAATGTTTTTATATCAAAGTTCAACATAAAATTGATACCAATTAATTAAATGTAATTATTAATAAAAGAATTTTTATTATTTTTCTTTTTATACAATTTTACTAAAATTTAAATTTTTAAATGCTATAAATGAAATGATAATTTTTAATAAAGAATTTTATTTTTCACTATTCATGTAAAAATTAATAATTTTTGAAAATTATCATATATTCACTGTAAGATGATTTTTATATATTGATTCAAAAAAATTATGTTCCTTTTTAAAAAACATTTATGAAATTTTTTGAAAATGATTTTTCAAATAAGTGTGCAAAACACTATAAAACAAATATTATAATATACATATTTTTTATGCACAAAACAAGATATATTCTTATCTAATGTAATTGAAAAATATTATATGAATGAAAAAAAACTATTGTGTTAAAAATTTATTAATTTCAATAAAATAATTCACCAATAGTGATGAATATTATTTATTATGATAAACACATATTTCATTCAACAAAATAAATTACAGAAATATCTCTTCTTTATTTTAAACTAGATTTTATTCTCAATTATAATTAATTTTTAAAAACATTATTCAATTTAATCATATATAAGACAGATACCTTTTATAATGTAGTTATTTCTACTCATACCGACCAATTTTATTTCTTTTTTAAATTTTAATATTATATTACGGTTTACTTGGACTCATGGTTTCATGTATCATAAGCTATCGAAGAAATTAAATTTATTTGAGAAACAATAATCATTATAATATCATGGTGTTACATTATAAGAACCTTAAAAATAATTTCTCCCATGAAATCAAATCACTCTAATGAAAAAAATGATGATAATTCTTCCACATCAAGCCCCACGGTTCTCGTGTAGCTTCCAAAAATAGGTGGTTTCACCACAAAAAATTGAGAAATCCAGTATTCTTGTTTTTTTAAACTTTTAATATATAATGTTGAATACCCATTGATTATTCATAGTAAAATATATATTTTTACTATTTTATAGCCTTCTAGTTTAGTACATTTGATGGATTGGGTATGCGCATTCTCATGAGATATATACAAAACACATCTTGAATGTGAGAGAGGTTTGGTGGAAGTGCACTGTGATAAACTATTATCCCTAATCAATCAATAATCTCAAAAGGGAAAATATAAATTGGGATTAGATTTATTCTCAAATATCATAACCTTTTTATATTTATAAATCTATAGATACCCATTTTCATAAACCATATATTATTTTTTTCATTGGCCAACATCATCATAACTTTTCTATCAACTATGACGTTCCTTGATGTGTTGTTGATTGGTTCTAGAATGATTTTTCATTTCACCTGGTATCTCAGATCTAAATAGCTTTATTTCTCCAAATTCATCCCATCGTGTTTGTTTCATACTTTGGATTTCATAGAGTTATTCATAAGTATATATTTAAACATGTGAGTGAAAGATATTTTTATTAGAAAACATGAAATCAGGAAGGTGATCATCCCAACCAGCTTTGAAATCCATAGAACAAGATCTAAACATATCCTCTTGATTTTTCACTATTCATTCAGATTGGTCATCTATCTAAGGATGATAATTAGTTTTTAAAATTAACTATATATCAAGATATTGTTAGTGGTTTCCCTCTAACATAGAGTTAGTTATTAGTTCTTGATTAAATATGATAGAATGTGGTATTCCATTCTATCTTACATCTTCCGTGATGCATATAATTAAAATGGATCAAGAGGGAAATATTATTTTATAGTAATGAAGTTTGATAACTTTTTAATTGGATTTACTAATACACAAATAACATTATAGTGTTTAAAATTTTTAGGGAGACCGATGAAAAAATCCATGGTGATGGCTTCCAATTTCCATTCTATTATGGGTAATTGTTGTAAATATCCTCACAGGATTTTGTTAATTAGATTAAACATATAAAAATACCAAACCCCAATATAAAATCTCTAAAACATATCTATTTAAGTCATCCACCAAGAAATACCCTTTTAGGTCTTTATATATCTTCATATATTCATGATTAATAGATAATGTAGAACTATGAACCTCCTCTTGCATCTCTTTCTTCAAATCTCATATGGACAAAAAAATACAAGTTTCTGGAAACTAATCAATCCATTACATTCAATTTTGAGTTCGGGAACATTTCTCACATTTTTCAACAATTATATATCTTCTTTCTACCCCTCTTTAATCATCACGTTGATAGATTATTGAAAACACATTTGAGAAAGATAAAATTTATCCCCTCCCTTCAAAATATAAGGATTGGCCCAGTTAAAATATGGAATTATTGGATCTTTAGTGGACATCATAATAGATAATCTAGCATGATTATTTCAAATCAGAACATCTTCCACCATTTTAGCATTCCCATAGTGATGATTTATTGAATAGGTATAATCATTAATCTGATACAACCATCTTTTGTGGTTCATATTGAACTATTTTATAGGAATATATAATAAATATTTTTATTAGTATATATATAATAAATGTTTCCAAAAGGATGATTCCTCTATATATATAATGAAAAAATAATATATACTAACTCCAAATTATGATTTGGGTAATTATTCCCATGTCACATAAACAATTGTAGGTCATACCTTGTAACCATATAATTTTTCATAATGAAACATTTCAATTATATCCTCATTAAAAATTTATAGATTTAAAACCCTACACAAATATAAAATATTATAAGAATAGGTGGTCTAATTAACATTTTCTTTCATTCCTAGACATATTTCCAATATTCATCTATCCAATGTAACTAGAAATCCATCCATGACAACTTAGCATTTAGATTGTAAATTAGCGTGAAATTTTTAACAATTTATCTATCATATCTAACAAAAATATGATGGATAAAAAACTATGTAATTTTGGTTTTAATAAGTAATTTTTTTTAAAGAATAAAATTACATTTGATAAGTTAATTCAAATGAAACATTATGTTTTTCATGTGTTACATGCAACCCTGAATTTTTATGATTGATTGCATAATCAACATGAAACACCAAACACAAATGACCCATCCTAAGTATTACAGTTATAACACCACCATTTTAATAGATTTTATGAAGATGATAAACCTAATTAATAATATATGGTTTTCATATATTCTTTGTTGACTAATTACATAGAAATTAAAATAAAACACTTTTTCAAATAAAAGGAAATACTTTTTGATAAACTATTTTTATGTGCAGTAATGTGTTTTATGCCAATCAACTAAAAAAACCACTATTTTGGGGTCATATTACAGATTTTTATATATTTCTAATATATAAAATGTTTAATGTTCATCCTATGGGTTTTCATGAAATTAAATAAAAAAGAAATAATATTTTATAATTAAAACTATTTTTCTTTTCCAAAAGTAGTTATGTAACCTTTTTATTATGAACATATCATAAATATATATTTTGAAACTTATAGAAAATTTATTGTATTAAATTAAATTAATTTTTTAATCAGAATAAAATTATTTACTTTTCGGTAAAAATTTAGGATTTTTCAGAAAATATTGATTTTTCGGTGAATCCTTAAAAATACATATTTTTTTATAAAAAATTATTTCAAAAAATAAAGTATTTTAAGATTTCCTACAATTTTTTAATATTATTAAAGAAAAATAATTTATATTTAATCTTCTTAATTACTTATAATCAATTTTATATTGTTTTTTGTATAAGTTTGTTTTTTTGGTCTAAAAGTTGTTTTCTATAAAAATTATTTAAAACACATAATGATTATCATTTTTAATTAATTTAAATAATAACTAACGAGGATTATTTTAAATTAAATTTATAAATTATAAATTATAAAAAATTAATATATTTTCATACAATTATTATTATTATTTTTTGGGTAAATTAATAATCTTCTTTTTCAAAAAAAATACTCTTCATAGAAACTAATTATCTCTCCTTGTTTATGGGATTTATATTAAGATAAAATTTCCCAATTCTAGGAATTGAATTTTTAAAAATTGTTTCCTTATTTTAAATAATCATAATTTATAATTTATGATAAGTTCAACGTAATTTTATTCCATAATTATTGGTAAAAATAGTTAAAATTATTTATATCGATTAAGGAAAAAATGAGTTTACCTAATGGTTAAACATAGAATATTAGGATAAAAATTTACCAAAAACGTGTCCAAATACCATTTCATGGCCATATTTAGACATTAAACTTTATTTTATTGATAATAGACCATTATGTGAGAATGGTGATATGAAAAAATTTTGGATGGTATTAACACTTTCAAACAATTACATGTGTACCACTCTCACCACTTATAAAAGGCCACCCCTTATCCTCACTTCTTCACACCTTAAAACCTATTGTATTTGGACAAAAACATCCCTAATTACATCCAAAAATACCTAAAGAAATCATATAATCCTTATATAAGGCATAAATTCATCCAAGTAAGCCCATTTTTGAAACCAAAAATCTGTTTCTCAAAGTAGAGGTAAAGTTAATCGATAAGCATTTTTGTTTTAATTATTTGAAAACCCCCTTCCGTTATTATTATAACATTATTATATAATAAACTTAGTATATTATCAGTATTTATATTTTTATGTTATTTTTATTAAATATAACAATACCCACTTCTATCAAATGGGTTATAAATTCATCTAATGTGTGTACGGTGGACTAATGCCTCGGGAAAATATGTCAATAGTTCTTCCATTACCATCTCTCACAGTTGGGTATGATGATTTATATAAAGATTATATATAATAATTATAACATTAATACAACTTTAAATTAATTATATCATATATACCATTTTACTTTCCAAACCGTAGTGCATATGATAATGTCACTCATATGTACGGTGAACTACTACCTTGCGCATCTATATAATTCATTTTTCAATAACATGTTATATGAAAGGTAGTAACGATAAATGTAATTAATTTATGTGATATAAATTAAATATTTATTATATTCATGAAATATTTATCAATATTTAGATATATTGAATAATTTTATTTTTACATTTCACACATTAATAAAAATGATATTTTCATTCTTGGATATGTGGGCTACAGCCTCCTCAAAGCAATGCATTTTCCTTTTTTCACCAATACATCCCAATAGTTATATATATAACTATATTTAATTAATTAATATGTTATTTTAAATATTATTATGATTATGTAAAGAAAAAATATTACTAACCTTGATTCTGTGATGATCATTGAAAAATGGAAACGCTACTCATGTGTTTGTACAACCTACCATCTCTATGATTGTAACAATTGTTTATTTTTCAATACCCATCATTCATGATGGTCCAAAAAATTATAATTTATTTATAAATACGATAATTATTTATTTTTTATTATTCTGGATAAATTCCCCTTTGACCATAGTCATCCTACCCAGGTCATTTTTTGAAACATAAGCTAAATATGGATAAAAAATCTAACAAAAACATAATAAATTATGTAATTGTATATCAAATGTTAGTAAGTGAAATAAAAGTAATAAATAAATTAAAAATTTTCCCATGAAATTGAAAAATTAACATAAGTCGATTATTTTTTAATATAAAGACATGCTGACAATTCAGACTCACGGTAAGGGTTTTTCTCATCTCACATTTATTTCTCTAAGATATATGTCATATTCCCCACTTATTTTTTTATGTGGTTTATATACATCTATGTAATGTATTATATTAATCTAATACTTAAATTTATAATTATTTATATATCCATTTTAATATCTATGTTTCATAGGGATTATAGTTCCAAAATAACAATGTGGTAATGGATTGTTGTCATAATTTTCCTTCTTTGATACATCTGTTATGTTATAAACCTATTTTACACTATTAGGAGTATATAAAATAACTATGAAAAGTTATATAGTGAATATATTTATTTTTAAGATATTATATGTTTCATACAATGTTATTATTTCATTGGTATTATGATTCTATGTTATGAAAGTGGTAAGATTTATCTTACAATATCATCATTTATTAGGACTCTGTATGATTAAGTATCTGATGTTGAGATGTATAATTATCATAAATTATATTTTTATCTTATTATTAAAGATATTTTCTATAATAGTACCATTATTTCACTCATTGGAACTTAGAATAATTGTGCATATTTTTTTAAGAAAATCTTTTTTTTCACTCTTTGGTCGGAAATATATTTTCTTCCAAAACCATGATTTCATAAATAGTTTTCAAAAATTATATTTACATTTTCAAAATAAGTTTATAAATAATTTCTTACAATTTTTTTTAAAAAATTCAATGGAATCTTCTTATCTCTTTCTAATCATGTAATTTATCTATCATTTATACTGTGAAAAGTGTAATTTTCATTTCACATGAATGGTATGTATGGATTTACTCACCTTTATGATCGTCATTTCGTTGAATCGTCCTTTTGAAGATAATATGTTTTTTCAAATAATTTTTTTTCATAATATTATGTATATTCTTAGTTATTCAACATGTTTTTCAAAAAAATGATTTCTAAAATGAATTTATTTAAAATTTATTTTCAATATAATAAAGATATTTTCTTCGCAAATTTTTTTAATGAAATTTTAAAGGTTTTTCCATTCATTAATATAGAAACCCCTTATTTGTATCAATTATTTAATTGGGATATTTTATGGGATACCATCCTTATTATTTATATGGATAAATTCATATTATTTCAAATATATTATAATGAAAAATATTTCTTTTCAATGTGTTAATCACATTTAAAAGAGATTTTTATGGATCCAATTACTTTTCTATGGGTAAATACTATTTAAATGTGATTTTTTGAGGAACTATTTTCTTTTATAGGTGTCACTCATGATTAAAATATATTTTTATGGAACATATTTTTTTTTCTATTGGTTAATCTTGTTATAACTATAATAATTGTAATTTAAAATATTTTTTTGAAATCTCTTTATAATTTTTTCATGTTGTGGTTATTATACATTATATACCATGGGGTGGACCAGATAACACTAGACGTGATCATTAAATATTATCTGATGTGGTGAACTATATAGAAACTGGTGATCCCACTATAACTTATATGATGGGGTGGCCTAGATAGAGTTAGATGATCCCATTACAGCTTATATAATTGGAAAACTAAGATAGAAAGGGGTGAGACCACTATTTATTAAATGATTCATGCACCCAATGATTGATCCATTACATTTGGTAATGATTATATTATTTGGAGAATTATATTGGAATTTAGTCCTTTGATTATTCCAATCTATAAGGGTTCTGTAATGTTTCTATGGGATAGTGTACCAAGATACCAATATGATTTATCTGTTTTTCTATAGGATTATGATATTTCATTTAAACAAGATTTTTATCACATGTCTCCTAATTATTGATTCTTATTACTAATTACTTTGTTAAATCCATATTCCATGTTATCTTGTTTGATGATCCAATTATTTATGGGCATGTATATTCTTTTGTTATACCCATTCGCTGTCATTTTTTCAACATACCCTTCCTTTTTTGTTATGCTCATTAATGAAATTCTATTATAATTTCTTATTCTTACCTTATTGAGTATTTAGGTCACCATTATTATGTTTCCTATACCCCATGTTTTAAATAATGGGGATGAAAAAAGTATATCTTGAAAATATTTCATATATATGATGTTGATGGCCTATTGTGAAATAATAAAACCTTGGTATAATGGGAGATGATGTTCAACTTTATAAATCTGTTATTTATGAATAATAGATTATATGAGTCGGATAAATTCTCTATAACACTACACATAAAAGTTCAATGGTTATGTAAGTGATCCCAAATTTATTTTTGAGATATTATATTATTGTTGGAAAACAAAATTCATCTTTATCTATATCAATCATAGAAATTTAATGTTAATAATTTAGCACCAAATCCATGTGTGTAGTTTCTAGGATCTCATAGTGGTTATTTTAGACCAACTATCAATAGCCTGGCCATTTTATAGATCCATCATTATACCTTCTCTTGTGATTATATGACAAAAAATAATCCTTTTGTATCAAAAATTCACGATTTGTGAATTTTTCATACAACATATCATTTTTATGAGTATTTAGTATAATCACCATGTAATCTTCATAATATTTCTTTACAATTGAATATATAAGAATATAATTGACAAAGAAACTATAAAATGACCAGGGTAATCTCTAAAGAGAGTATTCAATAAATCCATTAAGATAGAGGAGGGATTAGTATGATCAAATGACATCACTATATATTTATAACTTCCATACCTTGTATGAATTTATTTCATGGGAATATCCTCCTTCATGACCCACAATAGATTTTAATTAGAATCAATTTCAATAGTGTAAAGGTAATTTTCTCCATGCATTCAATCAAACTAGTCATCAATATGATGTTGATAATAAATTTTCATTATTGTTATATTTTTAATTCCAAATAATAAAATTAAATTCATATTGATCCATCATTATTATTAAATAACATGTTGTTTTTTAAATGTTTTGTGTAGGGGAAAATTTTTTGACATTTGAAAACCTGCTTTATTTTATTATATCTTGATTCATATTAAGTTCACCATTTTTATTCACAGTGAAAATTGGGGTATCATGATTGATTATTAGGGATTTTGTGTGGTTTCAAAATCATTTATGTCGGGTGAAACATTATTTACTCTCATAAATAGTAAAAACATTTCTCATATCTCTAACATGATACATGCCTTCATTCCAAATATAGTTAGTCATATTGTATTTTAATCCCAATATATCTTAATAACTCACATTGGGTGATTGGATGGGTGGTTAGTCTCATCACTTCCATTTGGGGGAATTATTTCCTTCTCCTTGACACTTATACAGATTTAAGACATGTTCATGAATCATTACGAAATCTCAATGCTGGACTGGTTACTTGAAAATATCATATAGGTTTTGAAACCTTGAAAATTGAAAAGAGTGTTCTATTAATTATTCTATCTATATATATCATAGTTTATATATCTGGTTCCCATTATTTCTTACCCCCAAGAGACTAATTTTTCTATAAATCCTTATGAAAAGTCACTCTAAAATTTAATGTTGTTCATAATGGCAATTGGGGTTCCAGGGTTTGTATTGAACCATGGAGTGGAGTCTAAAGTAGCCTATTGGAAATTTAATCAAATACCCTATAGTATTCTTTAACTAGTTTCATTTCATATTATTGAAACATACTACATAGTTTAACATCATGTAGTAAAAACATTTGTGAAGGAACATGGGCATTTAGGAAGTATTCTTTCCTTGGAAAGGAATCCTATATATCCTACTTATAACGGTAGTTAGAGACATAATGCTATTGTTTGTACTCAAAAAACTAATGGGTGGGGAATTACATCTAGTATAGGTGTGGGATATCTACTAAATTCTTATCAACAAGGGGATACCTTAATAAATTACACCAGTGTGGATTCACATCTATGTAGGAATTTACATCATTTTATTCAATAAGGATTATTTATAGATGTACCCTAAATGGTGGTGGTAATTTATGATATTAATGGCATGACCATTAAAAAATCATAATCTCGTGTGAGTTATGATTTGTGTGAGAAAAAATAGATTGAATTTTATAAAATTAACTGCATATGGATGTAGCAATTATGAATAGAATTATCCCTATTGTAATGTTCAATATAGAGCATGGGCCTTAGGAAGGAATCATATATATCATTCATATAACAGGAATAAAAGTATTCATTTATTAGTTGGGACCCTATCCTATGGATGGGTTGGGATTGGTTATTACACTTATAGATGTTAATATTACCCCCAATGTTTATGAATGTTACGGGAATACAATGGGATGGATGCCTATTGGATATCCAATCCCTTATCCTCTGAAGTATGAGGATTGGGGACCATAAGTGGTTGATTGAGATTTCCTGGGTGGCATGAGGATCTTATAAGGTCTTATGAGTGTATATCCACTATCTATTGTGATCACTTCCCATATAAAAGGGGAAACGGTTGACTAATGACTCATAGTTGGGGGTTCACATGTTTTGACGGTGCATATCAATATATTACTACTATCATATGCTTGCATTTATTTTCGTGTATTCCTAAAATGTCATTAGTGTCCTCTTGACATGCCTAGAGTGTCTTCGTGGCATGTCCAGAGTGTCATCTTGACATGTCCATGGGGACTTTTTGGATTGTATATGGGTATTCATATGATTGATGCTGACATGTACAAGAAACATCAGGTGACCTAGATGACATGTCTAAGGGGTATCTCATAATCTAGAAGAAAAGTCTAGTGTATATTATATGAACCTAGATAAAATGTTTGTGGGATATTGAAAAATCAATTTGATGTATCTGGGAGTTATCGCATGAACCTAGATAAAATGTATGTGGGTTGTCACAATTACGACATACACATCTGGGGGCTCTCATCTAAACCAATATAACATATATGGGGGTTGTTGTGTGATCTAGATAACATATCTAAGGGATTTCATGTTAACCAAGATAACATGCATAAGATCTATCACATGATATATAAGACATGTCTGGGAACTTCTTATGAACCTCTAGATAAGTCCTAGTTTATTTGTTTGATCTAGTAGTCATTTTTTGAGGACTTCATGTTACCTAGATAACATTTCCAAGGTGCTTTGTGAGATCTGGAAGGCATGTTCATGGTGCATCACTTAACATTGTTTATTTTTCCAAAGAGTTTCATGTGACCTAGTTAATTTTTCTATAGGACTTTATAAGAAACATTCAGTGAGGAAAAATTTAATCACATGATCATTTAATATATCACATGATTCACATGAACCATTCCCAAGAAAATGATCTTATCCATCTTCACATGGTTCCTCCACCATTTTAAACCATTATTATATTAATTATACAATACTCATTGTTTTGAGGCCTATTGAGTCATCGTCTGATCTTGTTTTAACATAGAAACACATTCATTTGATCGGGATAGATTTCTGAATGTCTTTCACATGATCAATGGGGTGATCATGAAAACTATAAAGACAAACTATGTAAATAATTAAGTCAATTATTTCCCTTAATTATTGTATGAATATTGTGATTGAATCTTTCTCTACTCCCAAAAGTAATCTCTTATATTTATGACCTTATGCATAATTTTTTAAAGGGAGTAATTAATTGGAATCACTACATGAATCATCACTACTTTTACCAATACGTAAATCACATATATTTTCTTGAGATGGAGGGAATGTCACATCATGTGTAACATGTGATCTAGTTGTAGGATATCCATGAAATTATCATTTCATCACATGATAAATAGTGATTTCATAATAACACCATAATCACAATATTAATTGAACTCATGGCTTGAATTTGGGATTATATATATTCGAAATGACATTTCAAACGAACATTTCTTGATCGGGTCGATATGTCTGGGTGTCTTTATAATATTTGGTCACTTGTCGAAGATTTTTTTTAATGATTGAGAAATAATTTTCATGGTACCTTCATGAGATTAATATGGCTTGTTACATGGCCTTTTCATGATCAATGGACTAATCACACAAAGTGAATAACCCATTTTCATCAAAAAAACAACACAACTATTTATAAAAAGGCATTGATTTTTTACGTTGTCTTTTATAAATCCTATGGAATTATTTTATTGGTGATCTGTCAGGGTGTCACATGATTTATTAAAAAGTGAAAAAATCAGTTTCATTTTTAAAATTACATGTCCAGAAAATTTTGAGTAATGATAAAAACATGACCCTATGGATTTTTAATGATCCCTGGCCTGATCACATGAACCTTTTTATCCCTTCTATTTAAAATATAATTAAATTCCTTTTCATGAATATTCTCAATTTTCCATCTTTTTATCAAGAATATATTGGAAAATGTTCAAGAATTGTTTATTTTTTATGTTCTCTGATGAAAAAGACTCACCTAAGTAGAATCATGTGACTGTTAGGGTTGGTCTGGAATCCATCATGAGATTAAGAGGGAATGTTAAAGGGGAAACATGTAATCATAAAAATATCACTCAAAGCACATAACCCCATCACATAATGTTACTATGTTCATGCAATTCATATGACACATTTACCTAATTTCCATGTTGTCATGTTTTACCTTACCATTGCAGATAATGTAATAAATATGTTTTAGGTACTTCCCAATACCTAAATTTATTAACACACACTTGGAGGGCATCAACAAATTCCCCCTAGAACAGATCTAAAAGAAAAAGGACTTGGTTATAAGGAAGTAAATTTACACCTAAGTTTATTGTATTTTAGCTCGTTGGAATTTTGAGTTTCTTTTTTCCTTCCAATGGAGTGTTAATATTCTGTGAGGTTTATTATTATTAGTATATTGGTGGGAAGATCATTTCACTCATCATCAAGACCTCCGGGCCTCTCATAATTTTCTCCCTTACATGACTACTTCACAAGATTTCTTCAAATAACACCATCATAAGGACCTTTTTAGAGACGTAATCATGTAATCTTGTCTCCTAACCTCTAAATGAAATTGTCTTATCCTAAATAATTACATAAAAACTTCATGAAGTAGTCAAAAATAATTTTTTAGGTTATGTGGCGCTTCTTTTCAAATTGGGATGTCTTGTGTACTTCAAAAGATCTTCTGATAATGTTTCATTACATTGTTTTCAAGACCTTCCAATTGTCTTTAAAATATTATGACTCCGAAAAAGTCACAAGGTTGTGTGTTTATTAATTGGTCATATTATTCATGTTTTATGGAATTTGGCATGCGATTCAAATGTCTGTGAATGTTTCACATTATTTTCAGAATCCTTCCCCTTTCATGGAATTCTTTTTACTAATTCTACATTCTAGATTACACCAATTATTATTTATTATCCATAATATTGTGTACCAAGATTTCTGTTCATTGATTTATTTTGATGTAGCTGACTGAATAGTTGTGATTGTAGGGAACAACAATTTTTACCCTTAATATCGTTCCATCTCTGATAATGGGGTCCCAAAAATATTTCTTTAGACTGATCTACAAAATTATAAATGGTCAAATAGACTAACTTTATATGTATTCTTTATTTTGTATGACAGTATTGTTCCATATCTCGATAAAAATCATCCATATCTTTGGATTTCACCCTCTTTTGAACATATTCACATGATATTTTATTAGGACACTATGTTAATAGTGGCATTATTCCAAATGGTTAACCTATACGTTGACTATTCAAATTATAGGTCCGGATGGTTAGGATATTTCTCATCAAATGATATATTTGAGCTACATGAGTATTATCATATCCTATATGAATAACCCAAAAAATTGGATTGATTTAATATTGTGTTTTTACCTAGAATAAACTTTTATGATGATTGTAAATAGTAATTCATGGTTGGGTAGAGTTCTAATGAATTATCTGATCAGTGACATGATATCCATCCTTATGTAGTCACATGGATTTCTCTGTTATCCATGTACATTAAATCATAAATCCTTAAATAATGTATTATCGATCATATCCTAACACTACCTCTTTTATCTAACCCAAAGTGATGTATTAATAATCTTATGAGGTATTTATCAGCTCGGGGGAATACTCCCCCTCTGGGAAATGTACGATGAACACCTTAATGTGGAGGATGTTGTAGATGTACCTAAGAAGACTCCAACCATGGAAGAAGACATGATTATCATTTTTATCAAGAGGATAAAGAAGGAGGTGAACATGTATTCAATTATTTAGTTTAAGGATTTTATTTACATCTCCATTTTTCGAAGAGAGTCTCATCAAAATGTAATATGCCATCATCAATTCGCTTTTAAATTTTTTTGGGAAAGTGAATAACCTTATAGTGATATTTTAGAAGAAATAGAATGTGACTTATGGGGATACAATGTGAGACTATAGGTATCTCCAATTATTAAATCATTGTAATATTTGGATTTTTTTAAATGGATAGGGGTTTCCTATCAGGGATACATTTTTTGGAATCTGAGTCAACTTTTTTTTGATGGAAGTATAATTGGAAGAAAGTTGAAACCTATGTGACATACATAACATGAGTTCCACTAAATGGTTCCCTAAACCCAATTGGAAACATGAACTAAAGTGAATCTCCTTGAATTATAGAGGTTTATGACTAATATCTAGGGCCTAGGCTATGTCTGTGGGGAGACTATATTCCCATTACCAGAGTGGAAAACAGTTTATAAATATAATAATAGGTAAACAATGGAAGCATATGTAAATATATGGAACAAAGGAAATATTACACTTTAAACATTTGACAAGTAACCCCTGGTAGGGGAAGAAGAAATTAATAATAAATAAGAGAAAAAACTAATAGTAATAATAAAAATATTATGATAATATATGCCATGTCTCCATAAAACTGGAAAACAAGTATTCATAGAAGAAAGAAATATTCACTATAAAAAATAAGAAAAATGAAACCAAAAACAATTCAAGAATACTAACCTTCAACTAGTTCATATGATACCAAGATTCATCCTAATGTAATCAATCAATGTAAGGTGCCTATTCCATGATGCTTCCATTTGTAAACACATGCATATATGTTATTTCCATGTGTTCTAGTGGTCTCCGGAATGTGATGTGAGATAAATATCAGTGGGCCACCACAAATAGCATTTATACCATACAGTCTATGAAATATAAACTAATAATGTGAAGGTATATGTAAGAATATAAAAAGATATATTGTAATATATATACCCTAATACCTAATTTAGCCTAAGTTGGTAATGTCTCTAAAAATTAGGTCATTAAATTTCTTCATTTCAGTTTAGTTTATATAATTATACATGTGAGTTATAACCAACACTGACATCATTTCTGGTTAATTAACGTAAATGGGAAAATATATAACAAGAAATAATATAATGATGAGAATAATAAATTGTATAATAGGTAATAACTATGGAATCCTTGACCTTAGAGGTTGAAACATCTCAGTAATAACCTGCAGCCTGGCATGGGGTGTGTTGCATATTTTCCGTTGAGAATCTCCAAAGGCATTCCACTATAATATTAATTAAATTGATTCCATGGAACCAATACACAAAAAACTGGTAAGTAATGACTTGGCCTTATTGGTGTATCTATAGTGCCACAAGTCTATATATGTCACATTGAATCAAAGGAGTATGTCTAAGGCATCATGGAATGACAATGGAGGGATCCTAAAATTCATTTTCAAAAATCCATTTCTATAAATGGATTGGGTTCCAATGTGGGTCTCACCCATGGAAACCAATATCCTTGAATAAGAATGGTTTCCATGAGTGCTCATGGAATTACTCTATGGAACCCATGGATAGATCAAGTCTGATCACATTTATAATGACTCTTACCACATTGGCCTGGAGGTGATGCCTCATTTTATTACATTAGCATTGATACAAGACTTGAATAACAAAGTACCAATAATTGTTTTAGTTTTGGAAGCTAGATTAAATACAGGAAATTTAAATTAGAATTTAAAACATAAAATACAACATAGTTAATCCTTGGAGAAACGAAATTACTCTCCATGATTATCCATTAAATTCAATCATAATATACATATTCGCATCTCTAGGGAAAATAAAACATAATAAAGGGGTGATCCCAGATGATCATTAAGGGTAGTAAATATAGTGGAAGCTTTCATAATTAAAAAGAAACAATAAAGAAAGGTGAATAAATAAAAACACATTCCCTTACAATATAATCCTAAGAGCAACATGGTAAGAATAAACGATGATTAAATAATTCCATAAATAATCACATGAGTTTGAAGCATAACCAGGAATATTATATTAGTCTACAAATTGCATGTATTATAAATTACTCGTATAATAATTAGTGAATTCATAAGGTCAGATATTAGAAACATATCATCGATGCCTCATCCAAGACATCTAAAAAAGGGTAAGGCCTTTTCCGAATCTAAATATTTTTTGTCTCGAGAGACCTATCAATGCATCAAGGGGATATAAAGGGTCCCTGACGTCATGCAATTATTCCAATTAATTACTCATATTAATTAGGTGAACTATAAGCAATTTTTATATACAAAATTTAAATAACATTCCATAATCAGTAAACATAATGACTAACCACTCTAAGTAATATGATGAATGGTATCGGGATAACATATCCAACATCAAACTAATCATAAAATATTTAATAAAATATGTTATATGATAATATACAAATCCAAATTAATAATAATATTAAATTGGGGGTGTTTAGAAAGATTAAAATACATTAATAATATCATTATGGATTTATTTAGGGAAATATCTTTTTTACATTAAAATGAAGAGTTATTTTGGAAAATCATTTGAATTTGTTATAAAATCATATTTTAACATGTGTGTCCTGTAAAATAAATTAAAGAGAAAATAATATTATATTTTAGATAAAATTTATTTCCAATAGTGGTGAATATATGTATAAATATCATTTTAGAAACTATATAAATGAGCTGCTTTAGTGTGGATTGAGGGAAAATACTAAAGAGTCTTTAAGTGAGACAAAATCATAATTTTTGTAGTAAACCAGAAATGAAAATGAAATTTTTTAATGATAAATTGAGATTTTTTTACAAAAAATAGGTGTCTTAAAAAATATTACGGACTACACTTGAAATCAATAAGAAATTAGGATGTTCCCTTAAATTGAGCCTGCCTACTGGGAAAAAATAAAATGGGAACCTTTTTTAAAACATGTATTTCCCTATTAATGAAGCATGATATGGTATGGATACATGAGTTTGGAACATATACATAGAATGTATGATAATTACATAAAAATAAAAAAGAAATAAATTTTTGTAAAAATAGAGATAGAGTAACTATAAGAGAGAAATGTAGGTTCAAGTAAAATCATTTACCTTATGTCCAAAAATTATCATTACTTGAACTTATTATCATGGATAATGAAATTGAATTCATTGATTATTTAATTTAGAACATATTAATCATTTATTTTATTTATAATAAAATGTATTAAATTCTTTTATGGTATTTTTTATGAGTTTTAAGATTAAATTTCGATGTTTGGGGGTGTTCGTTTCTGGGGTTTTCATTATTGGTTCACTTGTATAAATGTACATAAGTTCATGTAAAATGGTAATTTTTATCCATTATTGAAATTATATATTATCAATGAAGTTGTATGATATTTAATGGTATCTTATATAATTTTATTCCCATATAAGAAGATGATTCATTAGATAATGCATTATGGATAACCATTTAGATTATTTTGGAATTTTTCAATCATCATGAACTAGTTTTGTATGAGGAATTAGTATTTATCATATATACCACTTCCATAACATTAAAAAAATTTATAACATATTTTATTTTTTGGTTTATAAAAACAAAAAATTGTTTTATGACCATCCTTGAAGGTGTAATTGACAAATGAAAACTCATTGTCCATTATATCGGGAGATTAACACCTCACAGATGATGGTTTCATTTTTAGAAATAAAGGGTAAGAGTAGAGAACTGATCGTCGATATTCCATTAACATAATAAAATTATATTATATAAAATATTTTCGAGTTATCATTCATTTTTGGGAAATAGGGGGTAAGGAAAGAATAAGAAAACAAAAGAAATATAATGAAAATTAAAAGAACGAAAGAGAACAGTACCTCTATAAGTCCTCTCCCAGATAACATTTTTAAGGAACATTAAAATGGTCATTTGGGTGAGACCATAATATAGAAAATGTGGAAGAGAGATTTGGGAGAGGTATTTGGAAAAAATTTGACATGCTTCAAGGCTTGGGTTCTGAGGATAAGAGGTGGTGAGTGATTGTATTTATAGTGGAGGAGAGGGGTGTTTTCTCATTGTTTTATTCATTATTTTATTATTTTCTCACAAGAATATGAAGAAGAAGAGACTAATAACTAAATATATTAGGAAAATGAAGTATAGTTTGATATTATTGGCTTAAACCTCCACACACCATCTATGAAAAAATAATTAATGTATTTGTTTAAATACAGAAATTTTTTGTATTTCATTATTCACCAAATATTCATGTGTTTTAGAAAAATCCAAAAAACATTTACCATATCCATTTATTGAAATGTAGAATTTAAATAATAGACTTAATTTTATGGAATTAATTTTATAAATATAATAAAATTTTATTTTTAAATAATGTCTTCATTTATTCAAAAAAATACCAATTTTATTATTTTAAATGATTTTATAATACATTCAAAAATTAATTAGGGTCTCATAAAAATATCATATAATAATAAGACAAAAATATTAATTTATGAATATATTTTATGAAAATATGTTTTCATTTAAATAAATATATTAAATATAAAATGGTAAATAAACAATTGTGATTCACAAAAATACCAACACCTAATTTTTCATTTTTAAAACACCTATTTTCATATTCAATGATATAAATATACAATATTTTGTTTTATAAGATACACAAATTATATTTATTCTTTCATAGGTGAAGTTACTATTCTATTGGTCATATTAATATTCTCAATGGTCACAATACTATTCCAAATTTTATATTTAATAGTATGTAATGGTTTCAAACTCAGTGTTGAAGGAAACATAAACTATTGAAGATATTAATTTTGAAAAGTGTTATGACATAAAATCTGGGGGTGTTACATTCTCCCCACTTTAAAAAATTAACATCCTCGAATTCTCTAAAATTTCACCCCATAAGAATAATTGTATGGTACTCTATCATATATTCCTATGGTTCCCACATTGCCTCTTCAATTTAATGATTTTTCAAAAGTACCATTACCAACTGAGTCATCCAATTTCTCAATAGATGTTCTTTAATTTTTATAATATTTATATTCTATTCTGAATATAATAAATTGGGTTTCAATTCTCGTGCTTCATAATTGATAACATGCATTATGACTAGCATGTACTTCGTTAATAATGATATTTGGAATATGTTGCGTACTTTAGAAAGGTTAGGTGGTTCTGCAAAATGATAATACATGACCCCAATTATCTCTAGGATTTCAAAAGGATCATTGTACTTGGGTCTTAGTTTCCCTTTCATTACAAATCTTATAACACTCTCTTATATAAATACATTCATGAATAAATGATCTCCTACATGAAACTCACAATATTTTAACCAATTTTGGAAATAACTCTTTTTCCAACATCGAGCTTCTTTGATATGGGTTTGAATAGACTTTACTTTTTTTTCCTCCAAATGTTATTGGCTGGCAAGCGTCCATTCACAAACACCATCCCAACAAGTTGATTTATGACATATCATTGCATGTAATGTTTCATACAGTTCCTTTTTAATACCCTATTGGAAACTTATTTTGTAAAAATAATCTACCAAAGGTAAATATTTATCCCACATACCTTTAAATTCTTGTGACTAGGACCTCAAACATTCCTGTAAAGTTTGAATAGTTCTTCCTGAGTGTCCATTAGTTTGATGGTGGTAGGTGGTACTCAATTTAAGTTTAATGTCTAATGATTTCTAATTATTTCCTATAATTTTTATGGAAATCAAGGATAACAATTACCCAAAATGTAATGAGGATATCCATGATATATTACAAATTCTTTTATATAGAGTCATGCAAGGTCCTCCAGGGGAAAATCCTACCTTAATGAAAGAAAATGGAAAGATTTTCTAAATAGATAAAATATTTCCCATATTTCATTATTCCTTCTTATTTTATTTGGTAATCTTGTGAAAAACTCAATAAAAATGTCATCTCATTTCCTTCTAGGAAAACGAAGAGGTTGCATGACTCGTCTTTGATGTTGTTTTTCATCGTTTAGTTGTTGATA
Source organism: Viscum album (assembly GCA_963277665.1). NCBI lineage: Eukaryota > Viridiplantae > Streptophyta > Magnoliopsida > Santalales > Viscaceae > Viscum > Viscum album. The sequence goes on along the minus strand of OY728165.1, from coordinate 1,265,623,759 downwards.
GATTAAACATATCGGAACATAGTTACCAATTTCCTACTTCAAATTATCCCTCCCTAGAAATGTTCCTTCAATTATATATACATCTTAGTGCTACTAAGGTGTATAAAAATATTCACGCTCTGAGCATAATCCCATAAATCAAATTTTAGATCAGGTATAAAGGTAACACAATCCTCTTCCCAACTTCAAAATGTCTTCTTTGTATATGAAGTCTACCAATTATCCATCATTCATAGAATTAATTTTATTTTTAGTATTCTCATCACCTAATAACAAATGTTAATCTTTTCTAGTATATATAGTTTGGAAACCATTTTAAAATGTAGAGATGCTTTGCCTCCCTTGATAATTCCCCTATAAATATTTAATAGATTCATGTAGACAAGATCCTTTTTGATCCTCATTTTGTTTTGAAAACCATGGTCTTTCCTGTTAAAATCATCCTCTACATTATGCTCCTTCCTTGTGTGATATTTTAATGAAAAATAATAATCCTTGAGTAGAATGAGCCATCTCCTTTTCCTCATGTTGAGTTATTTCTATGCGAATATATATTTTAAACTTGTGTGATCTGTATATATCTCACATATTTAACTATAGAGATTACATGTCCTTATTTTTAGAAGAAATTACAGCTATAAACCTAAGATCATTAGTTCGATAGTTCTGTACATGTTATTTTAATAGCCTTTATTCACATGCAATAATTATATCATTCTTGATAAGAACACAATAGTGTCCATTTTTATGAATCCCTATAAATAAAAAATACTATATTTCCAAATAATATAGTCAATATTGGAGAATTAACTAATCAATTATTAAATTATTCCATTCAGTCTTCATAATCTATTTTCCGAATAAACTTAACCCCTTTATGAGTAAACTTGGATAACAGGTTAGATAATTAGGAAAAATTATGAACAGAACATTGATAATTACCTAATAAAAAAATAAAACATTGTTTAATAGTTAGGATCATTAGTATAGGCTATTCATGGGATGCCTTTTTCTCCATAGGATGAACTGATAATCCATCCATAGAGATGATATGGCCAATAAAATAAATAGTTTGAATCCATAATTCATACTTACTAATCTTCCCATATATCTGTTTTTTTCTAAGAGTATTCAGAATAATCTAAAAGTGGTTCTTACATTCCTCATAGGTTTTAGAGTATACTAGGATATCATTAATAAATACCACAACAATAGTATTATTATATTCCAGGAATACATTGTTCTTTTGATCCATAAAAATAGAGGTTTAATTAGTCGGTCCAAATAGAATTACTTGAAACTATTAATTTCCATCTCAAATCAAAATGCTATCTTTGGAATATCTTCCTCAATTACACACAATTGATGATATCCATAATAATGTTAAATCATCAAAATATATTGTAATCCATGAATTTGATCAAATAAATCATCAATGCGAGGTAGGAGATAAGTTTCTTTTATGGTAATAGTGTTTATTTTTCTATATTCAATACAAAGCCTCAGGGATCCAGTTTTTCTTCTCATAAAACAGAACAAGGGATCCCAATGGAGTACATGTATGGAGAATAAATCCTTTTTTAACAAAATCTAATTTTATTTCTTTACATACAATAATTCAATAATTGGTCTTCTATAGGGAGACTTTCATATTGGTCTTGGATCATGTATTAAATAAATAAAAAACTCAACATCATACTCTAGAGGATATCTAGGTAATACCTTAATAAAAACATCAATATATTCATTTTTAATAGATACATCCGGATTTTTAATATTTCATTCCTCATTCATAAAACTTTTTTACCATCCTCTCCAAGAATTTAATTCAATACAGCCTTTGGGGATGGATCTTGATAAGAATCATATTGTGCAGTTTTTTCTCAAAATAAAAGGGATTATACATTGTAAGAACCTTCTTTTTTCTATAAATGACTTTGGAATATTCTTGATGTTATTCCAGAGAAGTTCCTCCAAATGGTGTGTGATTCTGATCCCGGGTGTGGCCGGAATTAAATTTTCAGTGCGTTTACACTAGGCTCTCCAATTGAGCATAATAAAGTCTAAACGGTAGCTCTGATCGGAAAACTGAGGGCACTGTTGATTCCAGAGCATGACTTTTACCCTAGGAGCGGTATAATTTTCACAGGCGGGGCCTCCTGTGATAAATACCACTAGAGGCATTTTAGTAATTTAGCGGCCTCATCCATTATGTTTTATAACTTTCGAACAGAGGCTCAGATTAATATTTTGAGACTGCCGTTGTGCTCTGAAGGAGGTGTTTACCTTAAGGAAGGCTTAACCATGACCATGCCGAGAGTTTCAGATGCAGGTCAATATGGGGGTGTTTAAATTAATTAAACATTTTAAATAATATTCTTTACTTAAACATAACCCACCTATCTACCCCCCCCCCCCATTTTTTTCTCTTGTGTAAGGAGATCTCAAGGGAACCCCAAGACCTCTCTCCTCTCCTCAATCCATCTTCTCCAAGGTGGTTGAAGATCCGGTGGATCCCTCACAAAGCGTTGGGCTATGCCCGAGAGGGAGGGTCATGCATTTAATTTTATTAATTCCCGAACCTAGTTTGATCTCAATTTGTAGCATAGTATTGTTGTCTAATCTTCGAGTAAATCCCATAAATGAGTAGTATACATTCGAATCTTTTTGACATGTGTTTCAGATTTAAATTTGGAGTTCTGAGGCGTCTGTAGCTGCAAGTCAAAGATCAGGGTGTGTTGGGTGTTTTCTGGTGAGAATCCGGCCTTCCAGGTAGTACGGTGGTCATCCCAGGCGGTGGTGGTGGTTCCGCCTAGTGGAAAGAGTGGGCCGGCTTGGTGGAACTGTGGTCAGCCATGAATTGATTGGCGGCTGGGCAGCAGGGTGGTCGGGCGAGTCAGCGTCGACGCGAGCGGGGAGCGGTAGGCGGTCGCGGGTGTCAGATAGGGGAGGACGAGTGGAGGCCGGTAGAGGCTAGTAGTCAGTGGGGTAGTCGGCAGCGCCAGCTGGGGTGCCTGGCCCAGGAACCGGCCACTTGGACGGTTGACGTAGGGGAAGACTGGGGTCTTCGAACCCCGGCAGACAGACACGGACCCACGATATATGGGTCCTAGGGAACTGGAACCGGACCGGCCCCAGCTGCTTCGGGCGAGGCAGACGGCCCGTGATAACCGCGGGCTGGTTCATGCATAGTGGGCTGGTTGATCCGGCCTGGCCCACCTATTTTCATCCTTTAAAAACTAAAACGCTCATAAAAATCTGACCAGGTGTTGGATTCATGTGCCGTCAGCAGCGACCCGTTCCTTGAAACAAGACGAGCATTTTGAGATGGTTTCGAGGGTGATTAATTACCAAAATTGGGGTGGGGGGACCTAGGTGGCATGACATGACTTTAAGTGGATTGGATTTTTTTTGAGGTTTATTTTTTTGGGCGGCACAGACACATCCTATGTCCAATTTGAGCATCGTCAGCGTCTTTTCAACCCTGGCATCGAGGCAGAGATTTCCAATTTGGTTTCGGGTGTTGAAACTAGAGTTGATCCATGGCCCCCATGGCCTGTCTTTTAATTTTCGTGCAGTGTTTCACATATTACTCATCAGACGTCTATTCGGGGATGCGAGCAGTCGATTATGATTGATTTTTTTGAGGGAATTTCAATGGCGCAATCCGCCCTCTTTAATTCTACATGGTGGTGCAGGCCCCATGAGTTACATTTTAGGAGTTGGTGGTGATTTCAATCTTCCTCACCGGGCGTCCAATTCAGACAAGTGAATAGTAAATCATGTGTAGTTTTCTGAGAGAATCGCAATGGTGTGATTCGTTCCTTGTGCTTCTGGACTGGGATGCGGGTCCCATGAAGCACCGCTCGTGTGCGGTATGGTGAAATGTATCTTTTTTCTCCGGATATCTACTCCTTGCATTTAAGCAGTCTATTTGACATGTTTTCTTGAGGGGATCGAAATGGTGTGATGTGCTCGACTATTTTCGGGATCGAGGATCGGGACCATGGGACGTCGTCCGGGCGTAAAGCAGTGTTGAACAACTATGATGTTGGATGTCTGTTGGAGGGGAGTAAATTGTCGATCTCACGTGTTTTTGTGCATGGATTACAATGGTTCAATCTGTTTGGATGTATTGAGTCTCAATTGAGATATCATTAAATGAGGAAGCATGAAAGGTGCTTTGGTGGCAGTACTTCAAACTGTGTTTGGAAGAAAACCCTTTGCATGTGATCGCGTTCACTCCCGTGTGAGTGAAGTTGATGTTTGAAGATATATGTTTGGGCATTCTAGGGCCATGGAGGAAGATGGTTGGAAAAATTATATTTTACCCTTCACATTGACGTTGGGTGTCATGTGCACAGTAGCCTTTAGATTAGAGATGTGGTATAGTCTAGGAGTATACGGGGATGCTTGGATTTACATTTTGTAGTTTGTACCCGATAATGTTTGTGTACATGGTTTGGAGATGAGATAGGGGTACATGCCATTTAGGCCCCTTGGGCGTGTCGTTTTTTACTTTATGTACCTTTGATCTCTCATGACGTAGAGGTTCCCTCTGTTCATGATGGGTTAGACCAATAGGGTTAAGTGGTTTACCCTGGTTCTGTTATCGACGATTTGATCAGTAGAGTTGTTTGGGTTTCCCGGTTTCTTTAGTCGTGTGGGATTTTAGTATCACATCCATTCGTGTTCCCTGGAAGGGTTATTGTAGATTAACTGTGACCAATACATTACATGGGCCACAATCCTCTAATCAGGAGGTTGTTTACAGTTGGGTACGAAGCCTTGATGAGCATGGGCAGAGATTCCCTATCTGAGTATAAAAATCATATCCTCCTTCTACGATCTACTGTGACGTGTTTCCCTAGGCAAGGCTCCATGTATCGGCGTGACCCACACTACACGGGCGCTGAACCTCTACTAGGTGAACTGTTCTGGACTTTGGTGGTTGCGCGATACCCACTATGAGTTCTATTGAAAAGTGTTGAACCATCTAGTTGGGATGGCTAGAGGAGTTACGAGTTTACCCTCCAGTGGGGCTGGTTAGTTGGTTTATAATTGACTTCTTCAGTTTTACCATCCAGCGGGGTTGGGTAGTGGGTTATTCATTGACGTCTTAGGGTTTAACCTCCAGCAGAGACTGGGCAAGGGGTTACCTGAGGAACTCTTAGGGTTTACCTTCTAGCAGATACTGGGTAGTGGGTTACACGAAAACCTCTTATTGTTTACCCTTAAGCAGAGACTGGGTAGTGGGTTACCCGACGACCTCTTAGGGTTTACCCTCCAGCGGAGACTGGGCAGTGGGTTACCCAAAGACTTCTTTCATACTCTGTCTTTTTTACTATGCTATTATGTACCTTTCCTCCGTGACTACCGGAGTGGGACCCTTGGTTGTACGGGTCATTGATGTGACAACTTTTAATTTGAGCCGACCTCTCGACCGTGTGACAGTGGCGAGGTGTGGTTTGCCTTTCCCCAGAACACTCAAGTAAGAGGGGTTCTTTCCCCACCAAGATACGTCCTTAAGGAAAGACCTAAAATCTTGCGGACAAGTCAGTGCTTCCAAAAGTGGACAATGTCAAGGTACGGTGATTTGAGCCTCATTTACTAGTAGTTCGAGGAAGACATAAGTGATACTGGGCATCAATGATGTTTACTTATGGAACTATTGGCGACTAACTTTATTGGGTTGAGCTATGGGATTGATATCCCCTTATGATGTTGTTAGCGTTTCTTGATTGAGCATATGGATATGTATATACCTTGTTCCAGTACCCAGTCCTTGGGTTTGGTAACTCTCTTTCATGGAGAGTTGAATACACGCAGTGTATGCCACGTGCTTTCCGTGTCTAGCTTCTCATGGTTGGATGATTCTACTCTCCTGCTATAGGTAGCGAAGACTCGATGATAAATTTCATCTTCTCACCGTTTCTAACTCCTTGAGTTTGTACGAGTCTACTTCCTTTCTATTATTGGGTTGAGCTGTTACTCTATTGTACTCTTCACTGCACTCTTAGTTGTACTCCTTTACTCTTACCTGTTCGATCTACTGCTCACCTCTTTAGTACCTCCTTTGTTTCTCCCTTGATCCTTTGAGGCATACTACTGAGTATTTTTATACTCACACCTGCTTGGGATTTGGCCGCAATTGGTGTGCCCTTTCAGACGATGGATAGGTTGGTCGTGACTTCAGAAAATCTTAGGATTCCGGGAGCTTGGACCGCATATGATTGTGATAGTCTAGTTCTAGTTGTGGGACTCTACAAGATGTTTACTTTTTTTTACCTATTTCTGGGTTGTAGCACTTTTTTGGTTGGGATCATGTTTTGCCTCTTTTCTTTTCTGCTTACCTTCAACACTTACTTTGTACTATTTAAAGGTCGGTGATCCTTTTGTGTTCTATTTATAGCAGTTGGAACTTTACTTTACATTACTTTTCATTTTACTCTGCACTTCTACATTGAATGTGTTGTGCGTGTGTGTGTATAGGTACTCAGTAAAAGGCCGCCCTGAGTTGTTTAGACTTCAAAACTTGTCTCTAACCCCTGGCCTATTGAGGCGGGCTTGGGTTAGTTGTGGATCGAGCCCGGGAAGGGTTGGGTCATGAAAAGTTGGTATTAGAGTTGGTTTGTTCCATGGGACGTTGTTCTGACATCCCTAAAAAGGAATTTGTTGGGATTTAGTTCAATAGTTTCAACATGTCTCAGGAGCGGCTCTCAGGCCAGGGAGCCCAGTGATGGTGCAGCAGCCGATGTATCCATTCACCAGGGCCTTGATAATTTTCTTGTCGACTTAGTATTCTAAGACATTTGTTACAGGGAAATTGGTTTCTGCATCACATAGGATTGAGTCTTTATTGTCCTGATTGAGTTAGCTCCCCATTGTTGTTACTGTCGTATACATCTATTCCCATCTGATCATAGTACTCCTTGATAGTATTCAGGATGTCTCTATGAAGACAGTCTGCCAGGATACCAGCTTTGGTTTGTTACAACAACCATGTGAGTTAGGAGGCCTCAGTCTTTGACCCATCAATCGAGTCCCTTTCTCCTAGTGGGATGGTAGCAGCACCCCCACCTGGTGAGCAGCAGACAACTCTAGAGGAGTAAATGGAGCTTGAGCACAGGTTGAGCATGCTCTGTGAGTTCCAGTGGAAGAGACCGATGAGTATCAGTGGTGAGCCAGACCCTCAGGCAGCATAGGTTTGGCTCGAGACAGTGGGTTGCCTCTTCAGGATTTTACAGACACCGGTAGATCTTATAGTGGCTTTCACCGCCAACCCATTCCACAGAGCAGCTGGATGTTGGTGGAGTCTAGTGACTCAGTTACTCTATGAGACGTCACTTTCGTTGGATGACTTTTAGCAGTTTTTCAATGAGGTGTTTTACCCCTCCTTCTTACGCTCCATTCGGATCCAGGAGCTCTTGTGGTTTCATTAGGGAGGTATGACGGTGACTGAGTACGCGACTAGGTTCGTGGACCATGTACATTTTTACACAGATATGGTCCGTAGAGGAAACTTTTTACCGTGTATGTTCGATCAGGGTCTCCGCAGAGAGATTCATTCTATCATAGTACCCATGGGAATTCCCACTTATGTCGAGGTGCTAGAGTAGGAACTAGTGACAGAGAGCTTCATATCACTCTTACAGTTAAATGTGGTAGTATGCGTGACAGAGCCGAAATGTCTGCTACAGTTAATAGGAATCAGAAAATAGATCCTTGACGTAGGTGGAAATCCCACCGCCAGTTTCAGATACATGGTCGTACACCACAGTGGGGTCAGAGGGCACTGGGGCAGCCTGGAGAGCGCTGATGCTATGCTTGTGACAGGCAAGGTCACATGGCACGAGACTGCCCGACCAGTCACGCTGAGAATATCGGGCAGGAAGCGGGTGCACCACCATAACAGAGGCAGCACCGTGATCGGAGTAGTCCCCAGAGAGGTGGTGCTAGCATTTGAGCGGTAGGAGCTGGATGTGGGGGAAAAGTTTACAAGGTCCTCCCATCACCACCAGGTGGCCCACATCATGCTCCGGGAGCTAGCAGATGGGACCATGGATAGACGCGAGCTTTGGATGTCTACGATCCTGCAGAGAATGTGGTGATAAGAGGTATGATCTACAGATCTTCTACTTTTTGCAGTAGAATTTTTGGATACTGTGTGTGAAATTATTTCTCACTACTCCATGCTTGACTTGTTACTAGGGTGACACGGGGCATTGGTGTAACCATGTGTTAGTGGTATAAAATGCGTGTAACCATTCTCTTTAGTCGATGGTGTCGACTCCATCGCTCTCCGAGCGTGTACGAGAGTCTTGTTTGCGAGACATCAACTATGAAACCTTTCATGACCTGATATCCTTGGGTGTTTCACCATATCGATATTCTGAATGAGGGAATAACCAAGATTTTTCCCATGTCCAAATTGTAATTTTAGTCACAGAATGCGACGTGGGGGTTCGACAGGGGAGGTGAGCTACCCCTGAGGGCCTTCGGGCCGCTTGAGACCATGCAAAGGGATGGAGAGGTTGTCTACCGCCTTTCCCTAACTCCCCAAAGTCTGGAGTGGCTGCACGACACCTCCCACGTGACATATCGGTGGAGATGTTTGTGTGATTTTATGCACGTCATCGGTGATGGCAGACCTCTTGTGAACTGATCAAATCCTTTGTGTATTATGACGTAGAACTGTGAAAGAGTTTTTCTGGGTACGAGAGAGCTATGTGTGGGCTTTGTACCCTGAGTTATTTCCCTAGGTTTTCTTTTTTGGGATGAAAGGCTTGAAGGAGGGAATGATTTAAGAAACCAATTTTTGCAATAAAATACTTTGAAATATTCAAGATGTTATTCCAGTGTAGCGCCTTCAGACAGCATGAGATTCTGAGCCCCTGTGTGGCTGGAATTAAATTTTCAATGCGTTCACACTGGGCTCACCAATTAAGCAGAAAAAATCCTAAATGGTAGCTCGGACGGGAAACATTAGGGCATCGTTGAGTCTAGATCATGCCGTTTACCCTAGAAGGGGTTTAATTTTCGTGGGTGTGAGCCTCCTGTGAAAAATGCCACCAGGGGTGTTTTCGTAATTTAGCGGCCTCGAGAGTTATGTATTATAACGTTCGAATGGAGGCTCAGATTAAATTTTTAAGACCACCGATGTGCTCAAGAAGAGGTTTTTACCCAAGGGGAAGGTTAACATCAACCCCATCGAGTGTTTCGGAGGAAGGTCAATATGTGGGTGTTTTAATTAATTAAACATTTTAAATAATTTTCCATACTTAAGAGTAACTCACCTCTCTTCCCCCCCCCCCCCCCCCCCCCGCATTTTGTTTTGTGGTGGAAGGAGATCTCATGGGAACCTCAAGACCTCTCCCCTCTATTCAATCCCTCCACTTCAAGGTGCTTGATGATCTGGCAGATCCCTCACAAAGCGACGGGCTATGCCTGAGAGGTAGGATTGTGCGTTTACATTTTTTAACACCCGCAACTACTTTCATCTCAATTTGTACCATTTTATTTCTAACTGATCTTCAAGTGAAGATCAATAATGATGACTATACATTATGAGCTTTCTGACACATGTTTCAAATTTAAATTTGTAATTCTGAGGCATTCACAGCTGTAAGTCAAAGATCGAAGTGTGTTGGGTGTGTTCCGGAGAGAATCCGGCCTTCCAGGCGGTCCGACAATCATGCCAGGTGGCGGCGGCGGTTCCACCTAGTGGAAGCAGCGGGCCAGCTCGGCGGCACAGCAATCAGTCTGGCGGTCTTCGGCGGGTCGGCAGCTGGGTGGCTGGGTGAGGTGGTGTCGGCGTGAGCAGGGAGCGTCATGCGGGCACGGGTGTCGGCCGGGCGAGGGCGAGTGGAGGCCGGCGGAGGCGAACCGGCAGAGGGGTCAGAGGCGGCGCCGGGTACGGCACCCGACCCAGGAACCAGCCGCTCGAACGATTGACACAAGGGGAGACCGGGTCCTTCAGACCCTCGCAAGAAGACATGGACCCATGGTATGCAGGTCCTGTGGAAGTGGAACCAGACCTGCCCCAGCTGGTCTGGGCGAGTCAGTCGGCCCATGCGAACTGCGGGCCGGTTCAGGTGTGGTGGGCCAGCCGAACACGCTCGACTCACCTATTTTCGTCCTTTGAAAATTAAAACCCTCCTTAAATTTTGACCAGGTGTTGTATTCATGCGCTGTCAATGGCTACACATTCCTTGAAACAAGACGAGCATTTTGAGATGGTTTCAGGGGTTTTTAATTCCCAAAACAGGGGGGCTCGGTGGCGCGACACACCTTTAAGTGGATTGGCATTTTTCTTGGGGGTTCTTATTTTGGGCGGCACAGACACATCTTATATCCGATTTGAGTGCCGTCAACGGCATTGTGACCCTGGCATCGAGGAGGATATTTTCAGTGTGGCTTTATGAATTGGAATTGGATTTGAGCCATGGCCCCCACAACCCATTTTTAAGCTACGAGCATCATTTCATAACTTTCACTTCGGACGTCCATTCGGGGCATGCGGGAAATCAATTATGAGTGATTTTTTGAGGGAATTTCAATGGCGCAATCATACCGCTTTAATTCCGCATGGTGGTGCGGGCCCCATGAGGGTAGTTTTGGGAGTTGGCAGTGATTTTCATCTTCTTCACCGGGTGTCCGATTCAGACAAGTGAATAATCAATCTTATGTAGTTTTCTGAGATAATCGCAATGGTGTGATCCGTTCGTTGTGATTTGGTACCGGGATACTGGTACCACCAAGCAACGCTCGTGTGCGGTACAATGAAATGCACATTTTTCACCAGATATTCATTCCATGAAAGTAAGCAGTCAATTTGATGTGTTTTCCCAAGGGGATAAAAATGGTGCGATGTGCCCGACTGTTTTTAGGATTGGGGCTCAGGACCACGGGATGTCGTTCGAGCGTAAAGTAGTGTTGAACGAATTTGACATAGGATGTCTATCGGAGGTGAGTAAATAGTTGATCTCATGTGTTTTTTCATGATGATTACAACGGTATAATCCATTAGGATGTACGGAGTATCATTCGAGATCCCATTAAACGAGGAAGCATGAAAGGCGCTCCGGTGGCGGTTCTTCTTGCTATGTTTAGAGGAGCACCCTTGGTGTGTGATGGAGTTCAGTCCCATGTGAGTGAAGTTGATGTTTGAAGAGATATGGATGTCCATGCTAGGGCCGTGGAGGAATCATGTTGGTGAAATTACATTTTCATCCTTTGCATTGATGTTGGGTGTCGTGTGCATGATAGCCTTTGGGCTGGAGATGTAGTATACTCTGGGAGTATACGGGGATTCATGGAGGTACATGTTGTAGTTTGTACCCTATAATGTTTGTGTACTTGGTTTAGAGGTGAGATAGGGCCACACATCGTGTGGTCCCCTTGTGTGTGCCATGTTTTTCTTTAGGTACCTTTGATATCTCACAACGTAGAGGGTCGCTCTATTCACGATTGTTTAGACCATCATGGTTTAGTGGTTTTCCCCAGTTCCATTCTCGACGGTTTGATTACCGGAGTGTTTTGGGTTTCCCTATTTCTTTAGCCATGTGGGATTTCAGTATCATGTCACTTCGTGTTCCCTGGTAGGGTTATTGTGGATCCAATGTGACCAATACATTAGGTGGTCACCAATCTTCTACGCATGAGATTGTTTCCAGTAGGGTACTAAGCCCTAGTGAGCCTGGGCGTAGATTCCCTAGCCAAGTATCGGGATCATATCCTCCTTCTGTGATCTACCGTGACATGTATCCCTAGGCAGATCCCCAGGTATCGGTGTGGCCCACACTACACGGGCACTTAACATTTTCTAGGTGAACTGTTCTGGAGTTGGGGGGTTGCGTGATACCCACGCCGTGTTCTATTGGCCAGTGTTGTACCATCCAGTAGGGATGGAAATAACAGTTCTAGGTTTACCCTTCAGCGGGGCTATATAGTGGGTTTCTCATCGACTTCTACGTGTTTACCCTTTAGCGGGACTAGGTAGTGGGTTGCTCATTGACCTCTTAGGGTTTACCCTCCAGCCGAGACTGAGTAGTGGTTTACCCGATTAACTCTTAGGGTTTACCCTCTAGTAAAGACTTGACAGTGGTTTTCCTGATGACCCCTTAAGGTTTACCCTCTAGCAGAGACTGGGCAGTGGGTTACCCGATGACCTCTTGGGGTTTACCCTTCAGTAGAGACTGGGAAATGGGTTATCCGACGACCTCTTAGGGTTTACCCTCCAGTAGAGACTGAGTAGTGGGTTACCCGATGAATTCTTTCAGACTCAGTCCTTTCTACTAGTCTAGTATGTTGGGTTTCACTATGACTACTAGAGCGGGACCCTTGGTTGTACGGGTCAGTGATGTGACAGATTTGACTTTGTATAGAACTCTCGACTATGTGACAGTGATGAGGTGTGGTTTGACATTCCCCAAAACTCTCAAGTACGAGGGGCGCTTTACCCACCAAGACGTGTCCTTGAGGTGTCACCTCAAACTGTGTGGGCTAGTCAATGTCGTAAAAAGCAGATAGTGTAAACGTGCAGTGATTTGAGCCCATTGACTTGCATTTCAGGGCAGACGTATGGGATACTGGGCATCAATGATTTTTACTTCAACGGATTTTGGAAACTCACTTTCTTGGGCTGAGCTACGGGGTGAAGATCCCCTTAAGATCTTGTTTAGGTTTCTTGATTGAGCATATGGATATGGATATACATTGTTCTAGTACCCAATCCTTGGGTTTGGTTACTCTCCTTCTAGGAGAGGCGAAGACGCACGAGGTATGCCATGTGCTTTCCATGTCTAGCTTCTCATGGTTGGATGAGTCTACTGTCCTACTAGAGGGAGTGAAGACTCGACTAGAAGTTACATCTTCTCAACGTTCTAGCTCCTCATGTATAGATTATTCTACTTACTTTATCTTTTTTGGTTGAGCTATTACTCTATTGTACTTTTTACTGCACTCTCAGTTGTACTCATTTACTCTTCCATGTTCGATCTATTTCTCACTTCATCAGTACCTCCTTTGTTGATCCCTCGAGCCTTTGGGGAATCCTACTGAGTATTTTTATACTCACCCCTGCTTGTGCTTTTCCCGCACTTGGTGTGCACTTGCAGACGATAGACAAGTTGGTCGTGATTTCAACGGAGCTTAAGAGTTCGGAATCATGGACCGCGTATAATGGTCGTAGTCAGGTTCTAGGAGTGGGACTCTCCCATCAGTTTAATTTTTTTTACCTATTGCCGTGTTGGGGCAGTTTTCTAGTTGGGTGCATGTTTTTCCCCTTTTCTTCTCAGTTTACATTCAACACTCACTTTGTACTATTTCGAAGTCGATGCATATTTTGTGGTCTGTTTGTAGCTGTTGGGACTTTTCTTTACTTTTATTTTATTTTTACTCTGCACTATTGTATTGAGTGTCATGTGTGTGTGTGTACAGGTACTCAGGAAATGGAATCCCTGAGTTTTTTAGCCTTCGATGCTTGTCGACAACTCTTGGCCTATTGAGGAGGGCTTTGGGTAGTTGTGGCTCGAGCCCGGGTAGGGTCGGGTTGTGACACACATCTTCCTCATAATTTTACATTCCTTATTCTTCAAATATATTTTTGAATTATATTTTAAAATCCAATATATACTGAGTATTATTTAAAAATAAACCACTGGTTAGAGGATAAGTATTGTAACTTAATCACATTTAGGGGTCATAAAGGGAATTGATGAAAACATTTTTTTTTCAATGAGACTAAACATATGAATTTTTATTAAAAAAATTCCTTATTAAATAAAAATTGAAATGACAAATTTTCTATGTAAACTGGGACGATATAAAAATATTTGATGATACTGAATCAAATAATTATTTTCATAAGTTTGACGAAATGATTAAAGTACCTCCCACTACATTATTAGGATCTTCAACCTCATCAATTTTCATTGCACAAGATTGGAATTTTACCCTGTCATTTTCTGAGGAATTTTTCCGTGATTCTTTAGATAATCAATTTCATAATATACAATATCATTAAGATTTTAGAATTGGACATTGATATGTTCTTTCTATCCAATGAAATCAGGGGATGAGAGGACGTTTTCTCTATACCTGTAAAAAACATCCATACCGTGAAGGCATGTTACATGATGTTCCTATCCATATTTATTAGATTATGGAATATCAACTCATCCATTTTTACACATTTTAGGATTTCATTTTCTAGAGTTTTCAGCATCCCTCTTCTCTTTTTTTACATTCCATTAATGTAATAAGACCTATAAAATTTATTCTCTATATTGATAGCATGTGAGACAATATCGTCGCATGATTAGAATGTTTGGGAGATTGTTTCGCTTCAGATGAATGTTTTTACCCGTGAGAGAATCTATCAATATTTCTATTTGGATTTTGTATATAATTTTCATCATACCATTCCCACCATGTAATGATGGATTCTTACTTAAAAATAGTATCATTCTACATTTTCCCCAGAATTAAGAATTTTCCCTACATATTTTCTCCATGTTTGAGAGGAATATATTTTTCCATGAAAAATTCATTAAAATAAATCCATTACATGATTGATATTTCTTACTCATACTTTGTGTTTTTAATCAATGACCACTATTTATCTATATCTCCGGAGAGAGGATAAATTTTCATTTCAAAATTCACCCATTCTTTACATTCCAATGAAAGAAATATCTTCTCTGAGGAATTTATTAATTTATTAGCTACAAATGGATATTTAGTCCCATTGAATTATAGAGGTTGTTGTCTCATGGATCTTTCTAAAAATTTTCATCCACATTACGGATCATGATGATATATATTGGTAAATCTATTGTTTATAACCTATGTTAGTTTTCCTTGTATTGTTATAAGAGGTTCAACACCATTTAAACCTCCTATTACAACATCATTATATTTTATAGGATATTAATACCTACATGTAATACATTCTTTGATATGGTTTCCATTCCATCCATTGGGTTCTATTTATAAAAAATGTCATAAACTAAATTATTTTATTAATCATATTTCATAATTTATCGAAACACTTAACAAAAATTAAAAAAAATAGCATATCTAACCTCAAAATCATAATCATTTATTCTTTTGAGAATATACAACTTTAAATCAATCAAAATAGTTTGTATAGAATGGATCAATGCCTTGAAAATAAGGAATATGATCCTGTACCAAAATAGCTCCTTTGAGGAGAAGAGTAATGAAGAACAACTTATGATAAATAGAGTACTTACCAATGAACATCCAAAATGATGAAATGGGATGAATCAGATCTAAGATGAGAGAACATGAGAAAAAAATTTAAGGGGGATTGTGAGTTTAAAAATGGGAGACAAAAAATACCTCTTTCTACTGGAATGAAAAATTAATGAAAAATAAAACATAAGGGTAATTTATGAGAGTTATTGTAATTTTACAAAATAATATTTGGGGCTAATAGTATGGCCTCAGGTTTGGGAAAACCATATTCCAACCATGCATGGATTACAACCTCAAGAGGGGACCCCCATGGAAAAGATATAGAATTTGGGAAACATTATGGGAACTGTATGATTAAGCTCTATAAAAAAATGTTGACATCCAATACAGGTGTGAATACCTTTATGCACATTTTCCTCAAATCTTGTATTCCACTACTGGTCATTTTCATGCCCCACACTGTTATGGGTAACCATGCAACCTTACCAGCATGGTTTGAATTAAGCCTGCAACCAGTCTGTTTTCCCCACCAGTTAGGAATCTGAGCTCTAAAAATCCTTTAACAACCCTGAAAACATTATGAACTCAATAAGAATCCATTTTAAGTCTAAAATAATGAATTTTAAAAAATTTAAAATTATTCATACATGAGATAAAAATTGTGTTGTTTTAGTCTTCCCCGATTAAAGGAACTCATACCCGCGTTGAACTTCTATGGGTAGTAGAACATCATTAGAGAATGACTCTGAAAACTGAGCACACACATAAGCCTCCTGATCCTTTGTCTCTTTTTATACAAGGTCGCGTTGTCATAGCACCCATACTGAAGTGAAAATTTATCCTTAGAGATCCATAGTAGTCTTTTTAACTATTCATATAGGATACTCCTAAAATGAAGAATCAAATTCTAACACAAACTCCTCAAGGTCCAAATTATGTGCCAGGTCGGTATGACATCATTGAATCTGTGAAATATGGAAGATTTCATGCATCTAATGGTATCATTGAGGTAGTAGAAACCAAATTGAAACTGGATGACTTTATCTAAGATCTCAAATGACCGGATATAATGTGGGTACAGCTTCCCTTTCTATCATATTTGTATGATCCCATTCTTGGGTGATAACCATTGGAAAACATGATCCATAAAATTGAACTCTATGGATCTTCAATGGATATTATAATACAATTTTTATTTATACTGAGATGTAGAAATATGATTCCTCATTAGCAAAACCAACCTTGAAGCACCCTGAATGAGGTGTAGACCAAGTAAAACTTTATCACCATCCTCTAACCATCATTGGGGTGAATGAAATGGCCTACACTATTATGCATCAAATGGTTCCATCTAAATAATCCCCTAGAATCTTGTATTATAGGAAAATAGAGAGATGGGTATTTTATTCTCTTAATAACCACAGAAATCAAAGACTTATTCTCAAAGAATGTCCTCTAACACTTGTATCATCCATTATAACTATTCATTAATTGAGGGGTGACATGATTTTCTTAAAAGAACCTATGTACCAATAGGCTTATAACCCCCTACCAGAACCATGATGTTATGAACGTTTCCATATCTAAAAATATAGTATGAGGGAACATGTGTACTCATATAATATCACTACTGTATAATCTTCCTCAATCATAAACTGGGAAAGTATACCTAATGGGAAGGAAGTGGGATTGTTTCTTTTGTTGATCCATGATTACACAAACATCATCTCTACCATGAGGATACCATATTAAGATGACTAAAAATCAATATAAACAACTTGACATTCTCATTATAGGGATGGAAGTGGCTATAACAATCTAAAAATACTCTAGTCCTCCAATTTTACCTGGTAACAAGTGGAACACCTAAAGCTAAAGCTCATTATCTTACATTTCATCCCAGGCCACCCATACTGGTTTTGGATAACTCAATAAATCATGGAGATTCCTAGATCTACTTCCCACTAACAAGAAAGGGATTTTTTCAATAGTTCATCGCACATTTCTATAAAAACCCAGACAAACCCTTGTATATAGAGAATGTAATCTTCATTGATAGTCAAATCTCAAGGTGGATCCTGTCAAAATCTACTCTAATAGAGAACCAATATATCAGGATTTGAGATCTACATACTCTTCACCTTCATATGGAGTGAATAAGTAACTATCATGGATGAGATATAAGACTACTTTTGACTATCATTGTAGTCAAGATGAATCTCTGAAAGGAGTGTCATAAATATTCATTCATGAATGGATTTGTGTATGGAATGTGCTTGATATCAAAGACTTGGTTAATCTTCTACTATGTTTCCCTTTGAATACTATATGCAAGATCTAAATCGATGGACTGAAGATATTCATCCTATATTCATAGTCTACAACTCGAGTCACATTATGAAAAGATTTATTTGAGGATCTTATTTCTTGTATACACTATAATTAACTTACCCAATTGATAGTGTCTCTAGTATATTAAGGCATGGAAAACCACTACTATATCACGGTCTTGTGTTAGGTGATTTCATTCAAGAGGCCTCAACTTTCAAGATCCATATTGAAAGGCATTTTCCTCCTATCTCATAACTACTCCAAATATGATGCATGATGCATCAAAGAACACTATATAGCCTTAGCCAGAATTTGGTAGAATCAAAATAGATGTCGAGATAAGCCTTCATTTTAGCTAATAAATGGCATCCTCCCATGTTTCTACCATAGGAACTTAATACCCTCTATTTCTAGAATAGTAATAGGTATAAAAAGGCATGAGAATTCTTTTCTGAGATGTCTATAATATCCTTCCATCCCCTAAGAAACGTTTTATATAATACAGGATCATGGGATACACTTGGTTCATCATGACACTAACCTTATATAGGTCAACAAGAACACTTGATTTGGAGATTATATTACAAAAGAAGTGAAATGTTGTGATCCAAAAGATTCACATGGCATGCTTGGAATAAATTTTGTTCTCTCTCAGTGTATTAAAAATGATCTGAATATGTCGATCATGGTCATTATAAGTTTTAGAATAAACCACGATCTCTTCCACAAATACCATGAAAAAAATTCAGATATGGATGGAAACCCCTATTCATCATATCCATGAACATGACATCTGCATCCATAATACCAAACAACATAACAAGATACTCATATATACCATACCCGCTATGGAAAACTGTACAAGGTATGTCTAAAATCCTAAATATTTATAGATGATAGCCCAATATATTATTTAACTTCAAGGATAACCTAGATCCTAAGAGCTGGAAAACGATATCATCTATACAAGACAGTGGATACCGGACCTTAACTATATGTTCAGTCAACTATCCAAAATCCAATAATAAATAAAGTTTCCCATACAACATCATTGTGAATAGATTTGGTGAACCCCTTGAGGATTTACTGGGTTTGATAATGCCTTTAGACTCTAAATCCTCTAAATCTATCTTATTATTCTAGATGTTTGTAGGCTCCGTCATGTAAAGAGGAATAGACACATGAGCTACTATGGGAACAAGATCGATTGTAAACTCTAAGACTCTATCTAGAAGAAGTATAGATAAATCATCTAAAAATACATCTATTAAATTATAAACATCAGGAGGAAAATCATCTTGAGGAAAACCATATAATTTAATGAAAAGTCTATAAAACATGATGTTACCTACAACTATCTGTTGATCATCTGGTCCATCTCTATAGGCTTGGACATTCCATTCACCCTATATGAGATACCTATTTCCCTTTGAAGATGTAAATGACACCATTTGGAAATATCTGTTCAAAAATCCATGACAAGGAACTACCCAATCCATCCTGATAATGAGATCAAATCCCCTCATCTCATGAATGAAGACGTCCCATATGAAGAGGTAACGACCTACTTCAATGGTGAAATACCTATATTTGTGCATTACCTCTTACCATAGTCCCAATGTTGTATCTAGGGTCATCACACCATAATAATACTGAATATTCAACCATAGAGTTTCCATGATGGATATCAAAATGGAGTGTAAATCACCAGTATCAAATAAAGAATATAATATAGTGGAGGATACTAGAATAGTACCTCATAATATAGATGAACCTAATATTTTATCCTCATGTATCATCTACAAATCATGGAACTATCCTGATTCATGACCTTGTGATATAGTTGGACTGCTTTGATTATGACTGTGCTGCTGGCATTATTTATCATCTGATGTATTCCCACTGTAACCAGGACCTCATCCATGGCTAGTCCCCCTGGTTCTTCTCTAACTCCCTTCTAGACTTGGCGTAATAGATCCTATACTAGATGTTGGAGTGGGTTTATATCTTCACCGACTATAATCATATGAAATGGTCCAACAAAATCTCCCATGAAACCCTATATAGCCTCATGCATGGAACTCTAGATGGTATATATTACACTAAGGCTTATGGTGCCCATTCCATATTCATTTATTGTATAAAATGGAGCTTCTTGATGGGTTACATTGACTACCACTTCTTTGATGAGAATATGTGAGGGAATATTTCCTTATACTGGAATATATATTGGCTTGTCCCATCAATAATTTTTTGTTCTTGGTAAAATGTCCTTCCCTCAAGTTTCTTTTAGTGAAAAGGGAATAGTAAACAATCACAAAAAAGTTGGTAAAATAAATAAGTTCACCTAAGAAAAAATGATGTACTATAGCCCATAATCAAAATGTCTTCATCATGATATCTCATCACCATTTAGAAGTAGTGCGATGCACTATAACATAGGAAAACATGTTGAATAGTCCATGACTGTCATTACACCCCTCTATAGATGCATGAACTCCATAGATTTTTCATCTCCCATCATCTTAGGAAATAAGCGGTCATAGAATGCATTATAAAAATCATCACAGACCATTCCATGGTGTAGATGATCCTGGGAAATCACATCCCACCAACACATGGAAAATCACAATTCATATAAGTGAAATTATTGAACCTATACTCTAGAGGATTATCTAGATACTCAATGAAATATAGGGCGGCCTCTATCAAAGACTCAGTAGCCTATAGACCACCATTTCATTAAAATGTAATAAGAGGATGCTACTAGAACTCACATGTCAGATCAACCATCGTAGGTGCAGGTTATGGAGCACTCTTCATAGACTACATCAAACATAGAAAACAATTATAAAGATGAGTGCGAGTGCCCAGATTAGGTATAACAGGAAGTGCTTAATGTGTCACTTCTAGTAGTAAGATTGACATGTAAAGGCCCTCCATGCTAGTAGAATGGTCCTCAGTACCCTCCATCTACACAAAATTAAGACATCAAGGCAACATAGATCAACAAATTCTAAGCTCCCACCTCAGAAAAACATTATAAAATAACTGGAGGCTCTAGTGGAAAAATTACCTAAGAATAAAGGATCACTAATGAAGATATTATAACCCCTAAAAACCTGCATAGGACTCTAGGTTTTGATAGGTGATCCATTTTTAATTTTATGGGTTCCAGTAGGTGAAGTACAATAGCACCATCCATATTAATTTACTGGAAACAATTTATTTTTACGTCATGTATTAATTTTTATTATTATTTTTCTTATAAACATATATCTAAATATGTTTAAGATGGATTTTTTTTTGTAGTGCGTTAGGGCCCATACTCCTTATCACTAAAATTGACACCCATTTATGTTCTTGTTAACCCACTCTATATTTAGTCTCAGAAATTAATGGGTTATATATGATGTATTGAATCATTAAAATACCCATTCCAACCCATGAGTGACCATACACACATACAATAGTCAATCATATACATGGAGAAAAAATGGATTAATAAAACTTCTATCGCATCACTCAACTATCACAGGGTTACGAAACAATGAATGTAATGGAAAATATATTATATGGAATGTAATATGTGTGACATGTGAATTGTAGGTAGAAAAAAATGTGCATGGAAGAATTCATCCTTCCCTCAGGTCATCAATACATGGATTAAATGAAATCCTTAACCAGATTAATAATTATAACCATCACATAACTTGTGCATCTCCCAATGGTGAAGGTATATATACTATAATAGGGAAAAATATAGAATAACAATTATTATTTTCAGAAATTAATAATTCACAACAAACATGGGCTAGAAATGCCTAAGCATGGCTTATAACCAAGTGTAAATCATTACTAACCTCCTATATATTGTCTAAAAAGCATAAATAAAGTATATAAATACATTGATATGCCTTTGTGACATCATGAAACTGGGTTCCTCTCAATGGTTCCCCGTTCTTAGTGGGTCACATGGCCTCAAGGGCATCTCCCTGAATGCTTGAGGCTGCTGACTAGTTGTGAGGGCCCAGGGTGTGTCTGTGGAGATTATAAGACTATATACAAGAGTGTAGCACAATATATAAATATAATAATCTATAAATAGTTGAATCTTATATAAATAGATGGTACAAAGAACATAAGGCACTATAAACACTAGTCTAATTACCTACAATAGTGGAAGAATACATAAGTAAAATATAATAGAGGCCAATAATGATAATATTCAAATTATGATGATTATGTATTTCATGTATCAATAAAACTAGAAAATAGGTATTCCTATTAGCATAAAATACACACTATAAAAAATAAGAAAAATGAATCCAAAAACTATCAAATCATCTCAAGTTCCATCTTAGTAATATTATATAGAGATCCATTCTAATTAAACTAAGAATTATCAGGTGTCCAAGGCAAGAAGCATCCCTTTTTGAAAAACAATATACATGTAATCTTCCCTGGTACCATTGGAGGCCTAGAGACTGTGTGAGATAAATCTAGGTAGGCCACTACCAATGGCATCTACACCATCTAGTCTGTGATATATAAATTGACAGTCTGTATTATATATATTAATGTAAAGAGAATATATTATTCTAAAAACATTAATACCTACGTTAGCCTCAACTTGTAATGTTTCAAAAAATTAGATTGTATTATTAATTCATTTTTGTTTAGTTTATATAATATGTCATGTGAGTTGTAACAAAAACTTGAATCATCTAATTGTAATGATTGTAAAGTGTCAAATATATAAAATTTAATCATGTAATAATGAAAATAATTAAAGGGATCCAAGGTAAAAACAAACACATCCTTGTCCATAGGGGTTGAGGAAGCTCAGTGATAACTTGTATCCCAGATAGGGGGTTATGTGTCTATTACAATGGGAATAACCCAAGTAATTCCACTATAATATGATTCTAATTGAGTACATGGAACTTATCCAATTTAAAAAGGTTTAGCATTGAATGGTCTAAATGGGTGTATCCAATGTGACACATTTCTGTATAAATCTTGTTGTATCCAAGGATTATATCCAATACATGCTATGATGATGATGAAGGGATCCTAAAAATCTTTTCTAAGAATCCACTAGTAGACATGGATTAGGTTTCATGGTGGGTCTCACCCTTGAGAACTGGCATCCATCAATCGGAATGGTGTCCATGTGTGCTCAACGGATTCCCTGGGAAATCTATCTCTTTCTTGAGTTTGAATTCTCCTATAATAATGAGTGGGTCCTTATTAAATAAGAACCACAATAATTATTCACTTAATAAATTAGGCCATGTAATAGCAATTTCCTTAAATAAGTTATTTGGTCCATTCCATTTCCTTTCATAAATGTTTCAAGTCTAATGTCACATGAAACCATCCATTAGTTTATATAATTTATAATCAATTAATTATCCTCACTCCTCTACCGTCCATTATACATGGAATGGGGTAATACATACATGCAACCATACCTTTTAATTACATTTAAATAGGCTTATTAATAAGTATGATATACATTCTATTTGACATTAAAAGATTCATTCATTAATTTGGTACACTAACCATAGAAGGGTCAAGTGAATTTCCATATATAAGGTCTAATCATTAAAATTAATAATTAAGTTTACTATGGGAAGGCATCCCTTTATAAATTTCAAGCCATATCACACCTAAATAGTTGTGTATATGAACTTAGCAAACCACTAAAGGCATAATTATGGAAACAATCTACTTTGGTGGACGATGTTGATGTCATATCCTCCAGTGATTGATAAAATATATAAAAACGGTTTTCAAAAATGACTCTAATTACTATAAGCAGGGAACATAAATTAAAAAGTAACCCCTAATGAAATCTTCGTGTTCACAATAATGGAAATTTAATAAATGGAAAGACAATACAGGTGAGTCTTATACCACCTACCGTATACTGGTAGAACTCTCCTTTTTTAGTGTCATCCATTATTTTGGAATGAATGTGAATAAATTTGAATAATGTATTGACACCATAAAAATAGGGCATATGAGGATGAACTAAAATAAATATTTCATATAGAAGGGAAATGAAGAACAACTCAGGCTGAATAGAGTGAAAACTGATGTGCATGTAACATGAAGAACATGAATCATATTTTACTTCATATCAGGTAATGCAATAGAAGCCGATATAATGGGGCTTGATAACTTCATAATGGGAGAGAAGAAGGGCCTCTATCCACTAGATTGAGAAACCAATGAATGAATTAAAAAAAAGGCCTTTAAAGGAATTTTTTATTTTAGCCAATAATTTTAGGAGCATAGGGTTATGCCGCATGGATGGACAAACCGTGTGCCTACCGTGCATGGGTTAAATCCTAAATAGGGGACCCACTCTATAATGACCCGCCAATTAACATTGGCTTCAGAGCTCAACAAATCATTACATGGCCTTAAGCGGCGTTCCCAAAGCGCCAAAGGCTGGCAATAAATGCCGAAGGGTTTCAAAACACATGGGGGATGATTTACCCTTTGAATGAAAACAACCAACAACAACGAAAACTAAACCATCATCTTCTAGGAACCAATATATGATGCATTATTTAAAATCAAGATAGTTCATCCATTTTAAACCAACCAAAGTTCAAAAGAGGAAAACAAAACGAAAATAGAGTAAACATAGGAATGACAACCAGCAAGACTCAAAGACAAACAAGACTTCAAGGCTCCACAAGCTCTATGCTCCAACTCTACCAATAGCTCAAGAAATCACTAAGTAGTTATAAACATGTGTTCCGCCTTTCCCTTTCCAACATCCCCGTAAATGACATCTGCAAAAGAACCAATGTCCCAAAGCAGGGGGTGATTAATGAAACTCAGTTGGTTTTCCCCGATGACTTCCCAACCCATGCCTCTAGGATAAAACATGTTATCAAATTTATAAAAAACAATTTATATAAAACAGTTCCAAAACATTTCACAATATTACAAGTTTCATATCAAATCCATTTTCCAACAAAACCATTATTCCAACCAAAAACCATCTTTTCCAAGAAAAGAAACAAAACCAAGTTCCCAAATCAAAACCACATTTCCACTTTGGCATAATCATTTCATTCGACATAATCGCATCATTACCAATGAATGCATCATTATGACAGTTCCATACTCATGAGCGGTGTCTCGTCAATCTACTATGTCATCACAAGGTAATATTCCCCATGTGCCATTACACTTTTTTCACCGAGCACAAGGTCATATTTCAACCATGCCCCATAAATGCAATATGATCACAGACACCACGTATACCCAAAAACCACACCATTTCAACAATGCCAAAAACATTTCAATAAAACAATCCTTTTATTGAAAACCATTTTCCCAACAACCATTTTCCAAATCCAGAAAATCCATATTTTTAAATCAACATTTTAAAATCAAATAACCCACTCACTTCTCACAAACCATTCATTCAATTTCCACAATTCCATCAAACCCATAAATCATCACTAAATAAGATTTATAACATGCTTTGCACCACACTTTCACTATCAAAACCAAGAAGTTAAATCAATTTTAACTCATACTTCAAGTTCTTGGAAAGAGGAATAGAGAGTGAAGCCACCTACGTTAACAATTTGGATGAAACCAACCAACCGTCGAAGAACGCTCAAGAACACCGGGTCAAAACTCCAAGAATCCTCCTTAGATCTTTCCTCCTAACACAACCAAGACAAAATCTTGTCATATTTGGCGTCCACAACCTTAGATCTAACCATAAAAAGCATATATCTAAGAAAACGAGAGAAGAGGAGAAGTAGATTTAAGTAGATCTAAGAAACCCTCATGAACGATCACATACCCTAAGTATCCGGCTTCGATTCGTCAAGAAAACCCTTTGAATCACCTCCAGAACACCTTAAGGAAGTCCTCCAACCTTCACGGGAGAGCATTCCCGAGTTAGGGCCGCATAGGAGGTTTAAACAAGGCACTTAATGTCAAAACTAGTTAGATCCACACTTTTAGGATCTAACTTTAATTGACCACATGGTTTGTCCGCACGGTTTGACAAACCGTGAGTCAGCTTCTGCCATGGCCATCCTCCACGCACAGCCTCATCGTCCGGCCTCATCGCATGGTTTTCCCAAACCGTGCGCACACTGTGCGCTCTCATATTTCCAAGAGACCATCACGTGCACGGCTTTCACACGGTTTGGAAAACCGTGCGCAGCTCGTGCGTCCCCACATTTTTCCCTTTTCGCTTTAAAAGTCTCCCAAAATACCTCTCAACTTATCCCATGTACTTTATGCACATAAAAATCCTAAAACATGGGTTACTTACCAGAAACTGGGGGTACTACATTCTCCCCAAAATTGACCTTTCCGTCCTCGGAATGTAGAAAACCATTGGTTGCTTGAAAGAGTTTTGGCCACTACCCTTTCATTTCTTTCTCACGTTCCCAAGTCTCCTCTTGAATCTGACCATGCTGCCATAAAACCTGCACTAGACCGATGCTTTTTACACACAAGACTTTATCCTACCTATCCACAATCCGCACCAGGATATGTACCAACGAAGCATTTAGATCTAGGTCAATGTGATTCCATCTGATCACATGGTTAGGATCGGGCTGTTACCTCTTCAACTGAGATACATAGAACACATTATGCACTACACTGAACCGTGGTGGTAATGCCAACCGATATGCCACCTAACCAACTCATTCCAGTATCTCAAAAGGGCCCATATATCGAGGAGATAATTTTCACTAGTTTCCAAAATGACGATGTCCAAGCCTTGGAAAGATCCTCAAGAAGACATGATCACTCACCGAAAACAACAAGGATCTTCGGCGATGATCCGCATACGATTTATGTCTACTCTGTGCCGTGTCCATCCTCTTTTGTATAAATTGAATCTTCTCTGTTGTTTCCTGGATAAGGCTCGGTCCCACTAGTGATGTTTTACCCGTTTCCACCTAGTATAGTGGAGAACGACACGGATGCCAATAGAATGCTTTAAATGGAGCCATGCGTATTGAAGCTTGATAGATTTTATTGTATGAGAACTACACTAAGGGTATATGCTCCTCCCATTAGCCACCTAAATCCATTACACAAGCCTGCAAAATGTATTCAAACATTTGTATATTCCGCTCAGATTGACCATCCGTCTGAGGATGATACTTTGTGCTCATAGTCAACTGAGTCCCTAGGGCTTGTTGTAAGGATTTCTAGAAACAATATGTGAACATCAGATCTCTGTTTGACATGATTGAAACTGGTACACCATGTATCTTTACCACTTCTCGGATATAGATTTTTGAAAGATCTTTCACCATATGATTTTCACAAATAGAAATGAAATTGGCCGACTTGGTCAGATGATACACTATCTCCCAAATGGAATGGTGTTTCCGGACCTTTCTTGGAAGACCTGTAACAAAATCAATTGCTATTTGAAACCATTTCTAAACTGGAATAGGTAAGGACTGTAACATAACAATTGGTCTCTGATGCTCTACTTTAACCTTCTGAAATGTTAAGCATCGCAAGATGAACTCGACCACCTTCTTTTTCATATCACTCCACCAAAACTGCGTCTTCAACGCCTTGTATATATTTTGTGTCATCAGATGTACAAACCATCTGTAATGGTGGTAAGCATGAAGGAGTTGTTCCTGAGATGTTAAAGGTACAACTATCCGATCTTGAAACCACAAAAATGAACTCCCATCCAGCTTCTATCCTTCAATGGCCTCCCCACCATTGACTTTTTAACTCATTGCAACATAGTCTAGATCGGATGTCTGTGCCTCCTTTACTCTCTCCACCAAATCAGGAACAAGCATGGATGAAAATAAAACTACAACATCACCTCGGTTTTCACATTCCACATGCATGTCAGCTAAGGCCAACATTAACTACCATTCGTCTGAAGATTCTATTGCTAACTGAGTGTACGACTTCCTGCATAATGCATCGGCCACCGAATTTCCCTTACCCGATGTATACATCAAGTCGATGTCGAACATTTGAAGATACACCATCCATCTCCTATGCCATAGATTCAAATCTCGTTGTGATAAAATGAGTTTCAATCTTTTTTGATCCGTAAACATAGTAAATTTCTCACCAAAGAGATAATGTCGACATGTCTTCAAAGCATGGACGACTGCAGCCAATTCCAAGTCATGTGTTGGGAAATTCTTCTCATGAACCCCCAACTGCCTTGACCCATAAGAAACAACATGGTCTACTTGAATTAGTACACAACCCAACCATGTTCTCAAAGCATCAGAATACACCACATACCCTTGTCCTGATTCTGGCATGAACAAGATGGGTGCTGATGTAAGACGGGTTATCGACTGTTGAAATGATCTTTGAAATTCCTCAGTCCATTGAAATGAACAGTTCTTCTTTGTTAATGCTGTCATAGGAGGAGTTAGTTGTGAGAAGTGACGCACAAAGCATCGATAATAACCAGCTAGACCAAGAAAACTGCGTATCTCAAAGTCATTCCTCAGTGGTTTCCATGAAAAAGCAGCTTCTATCATTTCTAGATCCACTGAAACACCTTTCTAAGAAAAAACATGTCCTAGAAAGCGTACCTCTTGTATCCAAAAATCACACTTCAATAATTTGGTGCACAACTGATGGTCTCTCAAGATTTCTAACACTATAACCAAGTGTTGCTCATGCTCATCCCCTGTTCTTGAATACACAAATATGTCGTCGAAAAACACCAAAACAAAAGAATTCAGATATTGTTGAAATATCTGAATCAACAAATCCATGAAGACCGTTGGTGCATTTGTTAGACCAAAAGGCATGACTACATATTCGTAGTGGCCATATCTGCTTCTAAGGCTATCTTTGTAATATCCTCCTTCCGAACTCGCAAATGGTGATATCCTGACCATAAGTCAATCTTAGAGAACCACTAAGCTCCCCTCAATTTATCAAACAGGTCATCAATGCGTGGAAGTGGATATCTATTCTATATCATAACTTGGTTATGTTTATGATAATTCACACATAGCATCAAGGTTCCATCTTATTTCTTTACAAACTAAACTGGTGCTGCCCACGGAGACACGCTTGTCTAAATAAAGCCTTTGCTTTCCAGCTCTTCAAACTGAACTTTAAATTCCCTTAACTCCATTAGTTCCATCCTATAAGATGGAAGTGAGATAGGACTGGTCCCCGGTAGGAGTTCAATCGTAAACTCCACTTCTCTTACAGGTGGTAACCATGAGAAGTTTTCAGGAAAAACATCTGGAAATTTATCCACAACTAATGGAAAAATATTAATCATGATCTCGTCCATCGATTCCAAGTTTAACGTATCCAACTGGTAAGAGATCGTTTCCACTGTTGGTTCCAACAAGCCCGTTGCACCTGTCTTCACCACTCTTTCTTCTCTAATGAGATGCTCAACGACATCCTCAGTTGCGAAACTAACTGTTCTGCTATAACAGTCGATGTGAGCCCTGAAATTTGTCAACCAATCCAAACCCAGGATTATATCATAGGCATCCATATACAGCATAGAGAAATCCCATTTCAGCTCAACTCCATCAACAGTTATAGAATATTCTCTACACATGAAGGCTCTACATTCTCTTTCACATAGAGGTCTTTTAAGTTTTATCACAGGGGGAATCATTTCATCTTCTATGTTTATCAAATCATCAATATGAGAAGCAAGAAAAGAATTCGATGCACCAGTATTGAACAATGATTGCATGAGGGTAGAATTCAAAAGAATCATACCTTTCACCATAGACGGTCCAAACTGATCATCCAGAATCACCTGTTCCGCTCCATACAATTTCTTTGTTGCTGCACTTTTGTCCTTATTGCCTTGTTGAGATTTCCCAACCTGAGGAGTCATGGTATTACAAGAATCACCATAACTAGCTTTGTTCTGTTGTCGAGAAGGATTTTTATGTCCTCACCCTATCGAATCATAGGATTCTTGTGATTCCTGGGTAGTGTCACGCGCACCCGACCTCGGAGCACTACGACAATATCGCTGAAGATGCCCCATATTTTTGCAATTGTGACATGATTTCAGTGGTTCTATACATTCTCGTTTCATGTGATCAATTGCGGCACATTGAAAACACCTGGCTTTCATCATGGGTCATGGAGGAAGATTTACCAATCCATCGGTTTGATTCTGATTCGCACTCCCACCTTGGAAGTAGGTGTCCCTCTTCCCCTTGTTTCCAGTATTAGAGTTCCACCTCGTTCCCGTGGGTATCATCATACTTCCTCCTCCCATAACTCATGAGATGTCTCTATCAGCTACTATTTCTCTTTTTACCATCTCCGTATAATCTATAATACATAGCACATCTATTTTCGATTGAATCTGTTGTCACAACCCGGATTCAAAAATGTGTGCCTTCAGCGATGCACTTGCAGCAACCTCCGGTGCAAAGCGTACTAAATTGATGAATTTAGTCGCATACTCCATGACAGAGAGATTCTCCTGCTTCAGGATGAAAAATTCAGTTGTCTTCTAGATCTTGAACATGTGAGGATAGAATTGATTATTAAACAATTCCTCAAATTCCTCCCAGATCAGGCCTTGATTAACCTTAGCATGTTCCCCCACCTCCCACCACTATCGTTCAAGATCCTCCGGTATATACGTTGCCAGCTTTACTTTCAGCTCTTCTGGTGTGCCGATGAAATAGAAGATACGATTCATCCTTCTTAGCCACACCTCCGCCTTTTCTAGTTCAGAATCACGCCGAAAGATGGGTGGGTTCTGCTTCTAGTATTAGATAGAATGGTCTATATACCTTGACTCAACCCTTCAATTCCCCGTGTTCATAGCCTGAAACGCTTGAACTATACATTAGACTAGCTGCTAGTTCACCTGTGGCTCAGGTGTGACCACATTCTCCGAAACCTCTTCTGTTTGGTTTCTACGACGTCTAACGGATGCCATTTTCTATTCAAACAACGCACGCCATTAGTCTCACTTCCTAGAAACCGAAGTCTTAAAATTTCAATTTCTATCACATCACCATCACAACATTTATTTCAAACCATTGCTAAAACAAATCTTTTATTTTTCTTGAAAATTAATCTATTTTCAAAATACATCAACCATTATCATTTCAAAATCATTCATTTGAAAACTAGCTTGACATTTTTAGAAATCACGCTTTTGCATCAAAAAATAATCCATTTCTCAAAATGATATATGCAATCCTAGTGGGAAGTCGTTTCTCTACAATGCAAGTCATGCTCATCTCACTGGTTAAACCCATGACAATGAGATTTCCAACATTCTAAAAGTGTATCCAAAACACTTATGTACCCAACACCCTAGTAACATGATGTTCATCATAAAGGTATTAGCTACGTCCACTTATGATATACCATTAATGTTCCGAAAATCCTACTCTTTCTAAGATTCCAACCCAAGGAATAGACAAAAAGTAATTTCAACTCCAAGACCAAGAACATCAATGGCCACTTGTTGGGAAAGGACCCAACAAGCTGCTACCATTTGTACCTCAAAGGAAGGACCAGACTGATACCATTTTTAATGACCCACCAATTCTCATTGGCTTGAGATCTCAACGAGTCATTCCATGGCTTTAAGCGATGTCCCCAAGGCTGGAAATAAATTCCAAAGGGTTTCCAAACACATGGGGGACGATTTACCCATTGAATGAAAACAACCAACAACAATTAAAACTAAACAAACATCTCCTAGGAACCACTATATGATGCATGATTTGAAAACAAGATAGTTCATCCATTTATACTATTTTAAACCAACCAATGTGAAATAGCTGAAACCAAAACTAAAATAGAGTAAATGGTGGAAAGACAACCAGAAAGACTCGAAGACAAACCAGACTCCAAGGCTCCACAAGCTCCATGCTCCAACTCTACCAATAGCTCATGAAATCACTAAGTAGTGCTAAACACGTGTGCCACTTTTCCCTTGCCAACATCCTGGTAAACGACATCTGCAAAAGCACCAACGTGCCAAAGCAAGGGGGTGAGTAATTAAATTCAGTAGGTTTTCCCCGATGACTTCACATCCCATGCCTCTAGGATAAATCATGTTAGCACATTTATACAAAGCAATTTATATAAAACAGTTCCAAAACTATTCACAATATTACAAGTTTCATATCAAATCCATTTTTCCAACAAAACCATTCTTCCAACTAAAAACCATCTTTTCCAAAAAATTAAACAAAACCAAGTTCCCAAATCAAAACAACATTTCCACTTTGGCATAATCATTTCATTCTACATAATCACATCATTACCCATGCATGCATCATTATGATAGTTCCATACTCATGAGTGGTCTCTCTTCGGTCTACCAAGTCATCACAAGGTAATATTCCCCATGTTCCATTACACTTTTGGCACTGAGCACAAGGTCATATTTCAACTAAGCCCTGTAAATGCAATATGAACACACACATCAAGTATGCCCAAAAACCAAACCATTTCAACCATGCCAAAACCATTTCAATAAAACAACCCTTTTATTGAAAACCTTTTTCCTGCCAAAAAATTTCTATATCCAGCAAAGCCAAATTTTAAAATCAACAATTTAAAATCAAGAAACCCAATCACTTTTCACAAACCATTCTTTCAATTTCCACAATTCCATCAAAAACCATAAATCATAACTAATGATGATTATAACATGATTTTCACCAAAATGTCACAATCAAAACCAAGAAGTTAAATCAAATTGATCTAAGCCTTCAAGTTCTGGGAAAGTGTAATCGAGAGTGAATCCACCTACCTCAACAATTTGGGCCAAACCAACCAACGGTCGATGAACACTCAAGAAAACCAGGTCAAAACTCCAAGAACAATCCTTAGATCTCTCCTCCTAACACAACCAAGACCAAATCATGTCATATTTGGCATCCATGCCCTTAGATCTACCCATAATGGGCATAGATCAAAAAAACGATAGAAGAAGAGAAGTAGATCTATGTAGATCTATGAAACCATCAAGAACGATCATATACCTTAAGGATCCAGCCTCAATTCATCAAGAGAACTCTTCGAATCGCCTCCGGAACTCCTTGAGGAAGTCCTCCAACATTCAAGGGAGAGTAATCTTGAGTTAGGACAGCATAGGTGGTTTAAACAACTCATTTAAAGGAAAAACGAGTTAGATATACAATTTTGGAATCTAACTTTAAGTGAACGCACGTTTTGTCTGCCCGATTTGACAAACCGTACGCTAACCATGCGTTAGCTTCTGCCTTGTCCATCCTCCATGCATGGCCTCATCGCACGGTTTTCCCAAAACTCGCGCACACCGTGCACTCTCATATGTCCAAGAGAACATCATCTTCATGGCTTCCGCATGGTTTGGAAGACCGTGCGCAGCCCGTGTGTCCCCACATTTTTCCCTTTTCGGTTTAAAAGTCTCCCAAACATCCTCTCAACATATCCCTTGACCTTTATGCACTTAAAAAGCATAAAACAAGGGTTACTTACTAGAAACCGGGGGTACTACACACTCAGTTTAGCCACATGATTAGAGAATCCACATTGCAATCATGTGATTCAAATAAAATAAAAATGGAAACATCCCATTTGGGCATGCATCCCATTCTGTATTGATTAATCCAATAATGCATCACCTTACAACTTGTTGTCATGCACAACATAATTAGGTGTAATGATTTGGGATACGCTATTTGGTTTCTCTTTACCATGAAGACAGTCTGGGTTTTCCCATTAGATAAGTCTCTATGTTCCAAACAACCCCAAGAATCCCTGAAACCTCTTTGAACTCATTATGTATCAATTTTAGTCCAAAATAATTAATATGACATAATTTAAAAGGATCCATACCCTATATAAAAACCATGTTATTACACCTTTAATCCCATTCCAATATTTTATAGACTCCTTTTCCATGTTCAATATGGTGATTTTACCAACCTAATTAGCAGCCCTTACATTGTTTCATTGTCTACATT
Source organism: Viscum album (assembly GCA_963277665.1). Taxonomy (NCBI): domain Eukaryota; kingdom Viridiplantae; phylum Streptophyta; class Magnoliopsida; order Santalales; family Viscaceae; genus Viscum; species Viscum album. The sequence goes on along the minus strand of OY728165.1, from coordinate 1,265,590,223 downwards.
GAAGACCCTGTTTTGTGTTACATTTATCAAAATACTACAAAAATAAATCATTCACTAATCCATCCCAGACTGATATATGAATATGTGGATGAGGTGATGTCACTAGGTCCTGATAAAGTTATTAATATATTGAGATGACATTACCATTTCAAGATCATGTCATGCTCTACACCTACTGGGTTGAGTATGGACAAAGGTTGTAGTTACATTACTGCGATATCAAATAACATCGCACATCATGATTGTATCCTAATAACTCATGTATACGAACAAATCATCAACGGGCCATATAACCCCTTCCTTTTCTCTCACCAGTTTTCCGCACTCAAAGTATTTATCCTCTTCCATTAGTTGGTATGAGGGAATAATGACATCCCAAACAGTAATACCCATGGTTTCAAGTATGCAATCCTTCATTTTTGTATTTTATGTATATATAGTTTTTGGGCGTTGTTTGGCAGAGTTCAGAGGAATTTTGGTATGTTTTTTTAGTATTCAACAAGTGATCGTTTTTAGAAAGATCTATGTAAACCATGAAACTCCAATAGGATACTTTGCACAGTAAGACATACGATAATGGTAAGGCACAAAAATAGGTGCACAATTTTTCCCAACCATTTGGCTACCTAGAGGAAACTGTGTAAAGTGGTACAATGAACTTTTTAAGGGTTATAACACTTCTTGTCTGACCATGAATTCCAACCATGGGAGGTTATCCCTATAATAGTCGCTCAAACATGGTTAACATATTATATTTCTTAACATTGGAACTTACAATGCACAGTAAAAAACAAGATCATAAAAAGTGTTCTAGGTCGAGATTATGTTTAAACACCTTTTTTTCTCCATATAGATAAAAACTTGATATTTATTCCTTGAAAAGAATGTGGAATCTTTTCCCATCAATCTGGAGGCAATTTGAAGGCTTCTCTTGGTGCACTGTAGACCAATTCCCATGGTTTGTAGCCTTTTATGGCAGTTTTGGTGGTTTTTCATAGACATACTTCTTCCCTCTCCAAGTTTCTTGTATTATGTCGTCTACAGATAGATATATGGGGTTTTATTCCTATCATGGTAATAGTTTTCCTTATTAATTATAGGGGAATAGTTCTAAGGTGGGTTTTTTGAGATTTCGCCTAGTTTTCTATGCATTTTTAGGGTATTATTCATTTTTTCATAATTCTTAGTTTAAGTGTCTTCACTTTTGAATCTTCCATATAGAACATGATGTCTTGATTTCATATTTTTTGTTTTTAATTCAATTTATTGTGAATGTTATGTACAATTATCGATTGGTACCTTCTTTAGAGACAATTTATCAACTCGTGGAATTTGGGTGTTTTTTCGGAAAGTGAATTTGGTAATATGATTTTAAAATGGTTTATTTGTATTAATGAATTGAAAAAAGATAAACAGATTATTATATTTAAATGTTTTTTAAAATACAGTTTTTATATGATGTTGGCTTAAAATAGTGAGTGTGATTTAAATGGGATGGATAATGGTCCTAAAGTACCACCATCAAAGGGACGGGTTATAGACATGAAGTTGCACCATAATTGCTAACACCATGATTTTTTAGATCAATTAGTGTGTGTTTGTGTGTCTGTGGTTATTTGAAAATGGAATGGGTTATTCTAACATTTAATATAAAAAAAGGATTAATGACTAGATTGGGTTATTTCCTTAGAGAAATTTTTTTTTGAGAGAACTATTTTGGTGTCGAATTTTTTAGGTTTTTTATATATTATTGAACTATTTTATATGGTTTTTATATAAATATTTTTACATAAATTATATAACGTGTTCTATACTAGTGGAATGAGTAGGGAATTCATTATGGAAAAATATATTGAGTTACATTACTCACCCCTTCATTGGATATTTTCTACTTTTGTAGATGTTTTATTACCAAGAAACTTGTAAAGGTAAATAATTTAACTTGTTTAGTGGTTCTTCATGAATAAGGATTTATTGTGGTTTTAGAGAATGGAATTTATTGGGAGCTATGGACTTATGTCTTGGTTTCTTTTATTTTTTATTTTTGGTTTTTCCTCCACTTTTTATTTTTATGTTAGCAGTTTTTCACTACATTTCTCTATTATAGTTTTGTTTAGAGATCGAATGGTTGTACTAATATATTGTTGAGGGAAAATTATTCATGTTTACCACTATTAAATCTATGATATCCATACTTAAATACAATATCTATTCAATAAATTTAATGAACCATTTTTTTGGATCGGCAAGAAATGATAGGTGGATGATTTTGTTTCAAGATTCTTAACTTTTCAGCAAGTTATACCAGAGCATTAGAAACAAGAAGATATGTTTCATTAATTACCTATTCATGTTTGAAAATGTTAGTATAAAACTATGGATTTTGTAACAACTATCATAAAATGATTCAGGTAAATGTTTCCATTTAGGTGATAGTGTATTTGCTCACAAATTTGGATAAGTTAATCACTATTCATGACTCACATACAGCGGAGGAATTATAAAAAATAACTATCTGAGTTGTAGTAAAGAGGTTTGACATACCAGTTTTGATAGTGTCAGATAGAGATCCAATATTTTCATCTTGTTTCCAAAAATACTAATAGAAATACCATGGGAATTAGTTAACTATGTTTATGGCATATAATCCTCAGATGTATTGGAAATCTGAAAGAAAGATACAAATATTGGAAGACATGTTGTGGTATTGTCTAATTTTTTTGTTGTATCTTTAGTAGAGTACATAACATTAGTGGAGTTCTCATATAAAAATAGTTATATGGCCTTGGTATATATGTCTCATTTTGAATCATTTTATGGTAATCCTTGTCCTTCTCTACTTTTTTCTGAAGAAATTGTGGAAATTCTCTAGTTAGGTTGATCCATTCCCCAGAGACAATGAAGAAGATTCATTTGATCAGGAAGATAATGGAAATGGATCAGAGTAATCAGAAAAACTATGTGAATTATCATCAAAAGTCATTTTTGTTTGAAAAAAAAAATATTAGGTTCCTTATAATATTTTTAAATAATTCACATAATTATTTTGGGAAATAGAGAATGTTATCTCCTCGAAACATAGTCTCTTTTGAGATATATTAATAGGTTGCTGAGGTCGTATATATATTGGTATTTCTACCATGGTTCATTGTGGCACATAAGTTTTTTCATTTATCTCAGTCAAAAAGGTATCACCATAATCCTAACATTGTGATTTTATGGGATCACATCAACCTATAGCCGCATGATTCATTGGTTCATATGGCTATACGAATTGTGGATAGGAAGAAGAATGTATTGTGTTGGAAGATTATCATTTTAGTGCATGTTTTTTTTGGAAAAATAGAAATATTCAGGAAAAAACAGGGGATAAAGAGAATGAAATGGTCGATGAATGGAAAAAATACTTTCAGGGAATTTTTTTTCAACTTTACGTGGATGGAATGTCCAATTGTGCATAGAATTTTTTACCACTTTTTTCATGTAATTAACCTTTCATTTATTAAATATTTATATATACTTTTTGGGTGAAATTTGGGAGGGTTAGGAATAATATTATATATTTTTGTTTTTTTGTATAGTATAATTTCTTGATCATAGATTGTGGAAAACATGAGGAAACTACAAGAAACTGTGAATAGTCAGACATTAGCTAAAGGGACGACACACGGGTAGGCGCAAGGTTTTTTCAATATGTTCATCCCCCTAGGATAGACCATGAAATGTAGGAAAGTGATATATTTCATGGTTAGCACAAAATTTTTATAATTGTTTGGGGCCACCTTGAGTGGTTCTCCTTAATATAGATTCTGGTGCTTGGTTAGTGCATAGTCTTCTTTAACTGTGCAACCAACATTGCACGATTTGAAAACAATATCATACAATGTTTATTGAGGTTGATATTATGTCTAAACCCCTAAAGTTTTCTCCAAATTGACCCTACCTCAATATTTCTCCCTCCCAAATGATTTTCGTGGTTTCCACATCGATCTAATATGAGTAAGAATGCTTCACTTAGTGTATTGAAGCCTGATTCCCTTTGTTAGACTCCTTTTGTTGTAGTGTTGGTGGTTTTTCATAGATCCAATTTCCTCCATCTCTCATTTTCATAGATCTAGTCCATTGTAGATTGATATAATGTTTTCATTCCAATAATGGTTTAATTTTTTATTTTTTATGATATGATCAGAGATCTAGGGTTGGTTTTTTTGAGATTTCACTTGGTTTTGATGGTGTTTGAGCGTCATTCATCATTTTCAAAATAATTCCAGAATCCTAAATCCTCTTTTAATAACATGAAGGATTAATTTACAATTATTAATTTATAGAAATTTATTGTGAATTTTCTAAGAAATTAATGATGAAAACCCTATTGAGTGAAAATTTATGTAATTGAGGAATTTGGGTTTTCTGTTGGAAATTCAATTTTATATCATGATTTTAAAATCGTTGATTGTTTTTTATGTATAGTAAAAAATTAACAAAAGGATATTTTTCTTAAAATGGTTTCAAAAAGACATTTTTGGTAGGCGGTTGGATTAAATGATTAAATTTGAGTTGAATGAGATGGATACTGGTCATGATTTACCACTATCAATAGGATGGGTTATGGACTTGAAATTACACAGTCAATGGTAACCCCAAGTTTGTGTGGTTGAAATTCAGTGTGTGTGTGGTTACGTGAAAATTGAATGGATTATTGCAACGTGATGTTGATAAAGGATAAATTACTTGTTGAGCTGCTTTCCTTGGAAAATGGTTTATTTGAGAAAACGGTTTTAGTATGGATTTATTTTTCATTTCTATATATTATTTAGTCATTTTAAATGGGTTTTATATATTGTTTTTTTATATAAATGTGATAACTTTTTCTATCATAGTTGAAATACAAGGGAATTAATTTTGAGAAAATACTCTTTTTTCCTTACTCACAAAGGCATTGGAACATTGGTTCATTTAGAGAATGTTTTTTAATAAATCACAACTATTGGTAAATTATTGCACTTATTTATTAGTGCTTCATGACTTGGGATGTACTGTGGTGTTGTGTAATGGAGTTTATTGGGAGCTATTGAGTTATTTCTGGGTGTCTTTGGGTTTTTTGGATTGTTTTTAGCTTTTTTACATTGATGTTAGTACTATTTTGCTGTGTCACTCTATTTTAGTTAGGTTTTGTATAAATTATAAAACATTGAGTTTATTTACATTATTATCATGCATCTTATAGTGGTTTCTTATTATGGATATTTTTGTTAGTTTTTTACTTTCATAGGGAAAATAATTACCCATCTATTAATGAATCCCATTGAATTTATTTATATCATTTAGAATCATGGGGATGTCACCTAAGGCCATGTAGAAACACTACTACAAAACTAGATTTATCCAGCTTGAGGGAATTAATAGATATAGCTAAAATAACTATTAAATAAACCCTTTGATAGAACTAAAAACCCACTATGAAAGGGGGTATTTAACAGTTCAAAAAAAGAATGTTCTTTTAAAGAGGTTACATTATCAATTCGTGTATAAAAGTATTGATATTCCCCAACCCATTATCAGCACTATTTAGAAAGCGGTGATAAAGGTGGGTCCTTTATCAGTTGTAGTAAAAACTCTCCGATAATGGGTATATTTAAAAAAATATTTCATTAGAAAATTTATATAAATATATTTATGTCGATATAAATATAATATATATTTTTTAAATATGTTTTAGATACATCATTATAAGCATTTACACATAATATATTTGACATTAAGTGAAAATGGATTATAAAATAATTTTGAGAACATTTTTAACTAATAAATTTCTAATAATTATCAGGAAAATATCATTTCATAATGGTTTGAAGATAAAAAAATCCAAACATTAATAAAATATCTAAAATAAGTATAAAACATAACTCTAATTTCAAACATAGATAACTTTGTATCAGTTTTTTCAATTGATATGTACCACATATCAAATTGAAAACTGCGATGAACTATATGGCTTGATGACAAGGGATAACTCGATCATTATTTTTTCAACATCAAAAGATGCCCAAAAGTCCTCCAAAACTAGGATTTTAGTTAGGGAACCCAAATTTGTTATCATTTCATGGAATTATAGAACCATTTAACAGGGTCTTCTTGCCATTTTTTATAGGGACTCAATTTATTACAAGGGATTCCATACATATTAATGTTATGATTTTGAAATTTTATCATTTTTCATATTGTACTACTATTTATAATCAAATATATAGAAATAAATACATATTTTTTGTATATTCACACACACACAAACAAACCCATATTTTATATATGTATATATATAAACATATATATAAATATATGGATAAAAATTATTTAAATATATATATTGATATATAATAAAATTGAAAACATAACAATATTGGTGAGTGGAAAACGTTGTTTTGTATGAGCTTGAGACCTCAGGTTCAAAACTGGCTGGAGGAAGGGGCACATGCGGGAGGGTGGAATTATCTAATGTGCGGATAAAGGAATTTGGAATCCCTGATAAAGGGGGTGGGAAGTGCTGATAAATGGTGGTCCCGGAAGGAGATAAAACAAATTCCACCATTATCCATGGGGCCTTTAACAACTCCATTTTATCACTGTTAATGGATCCCCTTATCATTAATTTTTGTAGTAATTTTTAAGTGGACCTTTAACACCTCTTTTAAATAGCATTGTTAAATCCATACCTTTAATATCTCTTGAATTATTAGTGCTTCTACGGTGCTGATAAAGACATTTTAATGGCGTTTCTAAAGGAAATAATTGTAATAGTGAAATTCTTTCTCAACTCAAGCCAATAGGAATTTATAGAATCTTACCAAAAAACATCATATAATTTTTTATTATACTGTAATGCAATGATTAGAATACCATAATCATCATTCATCCTGCTAACGCCTCTATATTCATTTCTCAAGAATATTCCCAAGCATGTGTGGAGGCTTACCCATTTGGAATAGTTAATTAATTAGTTCCCAATTACATATTCTCGGTTCTTTTCAGAGCCAAATAACTTTTATAGTGATGGAATAGATTTAGGAATCGAGGGAGACCCAAAGGAAGAACTCTCACTAAAGCAATGTCTCACCCATAAACAGTGTAGCATTTTATGAAGAATCCAGTCCTTCAGTACCACTGATAGGTGATGTACTGATTGAGAGGACTGTAAAAAAGTCATATTATTTTTCTTTCCCAACATCTCGGATAATCCTACATTAAATGAACATGGTATTTGAATACATCCCACCAACCATTTTCCATTCCAAAGTTCTCCCTCATGTGGTCTCTCAGAGCTGGGTACCATGAATGCTATTTTACCATTAAATCCAAAACCTTATTTTCTGAGTCACCCATGGAAAATATGTAGGACAAATAGGAACTCCATTCCTAGAACTTATGTGAATTAGGATCTATTTAATTTGATTAACTATAATTATCTTTTATCCTGATACATATTTTCATAGATTTGAAATTTTTTCAAGTAATATGAGTTACTTTCACATAATTGATGACATTAATTATCTTGTCCAATCAATTATGTAATATTTAGAGTTTTTTGAAAATAGATTTCAGAAAGCATATTATTTGTGTTCTTATAGGAATTACTTGACTCTAGAGATAGATGAAATTGAATCCCTCATAGCTCATGCACGGTTTGATCTTTCGATAACATCGAATTTAATAGTGATCACTAAAATAGGGGTGGAGAGTTTTTATATTTTATTATTACTCTATGTACATTAGTAACGATGTATGAAATGGGAAAGATGAAGCTTTATCACTAAAATGACACATCTCTCTAGAATTTGGCTTATAAATAAATCCTGACTAAACTGATTTTAATATGATCTACATGTGAACATATATATTTTTTTATCTTCATGAAAACATGGTAAATATTATATAATTTTAATATTCCTACCTCATCTACACATTACAAATGAAAAAAACTATTGAACATTACATGTTTCTCTCATTCGTTATTTCATTAATTGTGACCATGTAATTTTATTGACTTGATATCAAGAAGAATATAAATATTTCAATTCTTTTTATAACCTAGAGTGAACCAAAAATATTTACTTGAATAATCAAATCATAACAGTCTTTCTATGTTAATATTTCATAAATGATTAATGGAATAATAAATCCCAATGATGTATCTACTCCGATTTTCCTTATTTTACCTTTTTAAAGTGGTTGATTTAGATAAATATGTCCTAGAGAGATAGAGTTCCAAAAATCATTCAGATGATGATCGACATAGATATCATAGTTTTATTTTTTTCTAGGGAATAATAACAACCCATTATTTCTTGGTATCTTTTATTTTTAGACCTAAAATTTTAATAAGATTATTATAGGGTATGATTAATATGGATGGACATGGATTTTTATTAGATATCCTTATATGGGTTTTAATATTGATATTTTTGGTTCCATTTCAATTTTTGAAATGAGAAAAAATTCCTGAAACTCTTTGGGTTTTCATATGGTGACTAGAGGCTCTAATTTTTTCCAAGGATCCCATTTCATGTTTTTACGTTGAATTCATTGTGGCTCATTTAATTTTCTATTTTTAATTCTTTCTAAACAAATGGAATACTATAATTTCAGGGTATGTTGCTTGGAACATCTATTTCAATATTTTAGGGTCCTCAATATCAACCATGTTGTTGCTGTAGTTTAGGATCTTTTATCTCGAACCATCGATTGAAAACCTTGGTATTGTTCTATATAAGGTTTATGAAGCTCAGTCACAAAATCATGTTGTTTTGGGTCAGGTGAATTGGTTCATAAAATCATTCCTGGGTGTATTATTGTATTCCATACTTGACAAAAGATACAATACATTGTGACGTAATATCGAGGATTTTGAATCCACCTAGATAATTTGGATATGGAGATTGTAAATCATTCAAAAACGATTATTATTAAACTAAAAATAGGGTATATTGAGGACAGGGTGGCCATTATTAATGTATAAAACTAGTACCCCACGTATTTATGAAAATAAAAAATATATTTTAGGGGAACCGTTCCTTCAAGACCAATAAATCCACTAAGCACAAGATCCATGGTGTTTTGTTATTCACCAGAAAATCCTATTGGGGTCCCATAAGAGCACTCAGTCACTCTTACAGATTCACTACAATGAAGAACCATGATATGTATATTCATGATATGGGATTATATAATATGTTTATCAAGTCAAGGAATTTATTTTTTCAGCTCAAAATCCAATGGAATGAAGGCAATTTATGAAAATTGTAGTAATAATGAAGGGTTAGTGGACCTTAAAAAGTTAGGTCACAGTGTTCTAACAATGTTAACAAAGTTATGGTATGTGATAAATCTATACTATAACATTTTACTTTTCCAAAATGGCCAACAATCATAGTTTGTATTTTATGACTTCCATAATATGGTCTCTACAATCTTTATTCTTATTTTAATTATTTATTCTCTATCGTTTTCTTAAACTCTATAGTTGAAATGTTTTGTGAGTGGAGAAATCAGTTTTTATCAGACCTCCATTTTTAGGTTTCCTTTCTATCATGTTTAATGACACTTTCATTAGAATAAAGGTTATATAAACCTTGTTTAATAGTTGGGTTATAGAATGTGTAAAACATTCCCAAGAATATCTTTGTTAACAAATGATGAGGATCAGTAGGTATAGAATGACCATTGATAATGGAATAATCGCATATTCTATAAATATTTTATAATAGAACCGTGATTTTGGAGGGCCTATCCCTTAGGACCAGAACATCAACCAAGGCAAAGATCTAACGCGTTGCGTTATTTAAAAATAAATCCTTGAATGGTCCCTTTGGATTAGCATGTCCCTAATAATAGTACACTATATAGAGGACCCAAAAATATATTGTTTCTAGGTTCATGGGGTTCATAGAGAGGATTATCAACTCAGGTAATTAGTGTGTATTAACTTTGATAGCAATGATATGTACTCAGTTCATAGAGAATGTAAAATTCCATAGGGTTTATATCACTCAAATGTCTATTCTAGTGTATTGAACTTATTTCTATGAAATTGGATAAATTATGGAATTATTGAAAAACAATTATCAGGGTTGATCTATTTGGAATGAATACCTACTATCTTATAGTTTAAAATCATGTGACCATGACTTTTTAGTGAATTTTAACATCTTGTGACATAAACATTATCATGTTGTTTAACGTCACGAGACTATGATGTTGTTGTGTTGTTTAACATCTTTTGACTAGGATTTCATTCATTATATATGGATAGAAATAACATTGATCACACTAGTTAGAGCTACTCTATTGGATGAAAAACCTCACATGAGTAATTACTATTGTGATAAATAATTGATTACTTGGTGATTGATGAGAAATGAGATAGTTCATGATGGTGAGTATCTAGGTGTGTTCACAATTTAATTTGTAATGGAATATCTACATAGAAATGAATCTCATGGGGGGTATGATTTGGAGTAACAAAAACATTAGGCTAAGCCTAAAATGACGGATCCAGGCATCATTACATATCTTGTGTTAATATTAATTTTGCAATAAATAGTTCTAGAGAAACCCCCTATGAAAGGCTAACTCGTATGTTAAGAGGGGGGATTTATTTCTCTCTTTTATTTTAAATTGTTTTTGGATCTAGGATTTGATATCTGGGTGAACTACATAACATTTGGTAATAATAATCATGGCACAAAATGTTTTTGTATGATAAACTCCCCACACTACTTGAGTTTCTACATGGGGAGAGGGAGTTTTATCATATATAAGTTACACCCAAGAATTGGGATCTCGGTGTTACAATTTATCTTGTAATAACAATAATAAAGCTTCAAATAGTTATTAAAACGATTTTTTCTTTCTATTGGTCAAACCTAAATGTAGAGAGGGGTTTTTTTATTTTTTACTAGAACTAGGAATTAGGATTTGGGAATTAGTATGTATCTTGGGATAATAGAAATAAATCCACACATAGTCCTTGATAATGTACCCTATACACTCTTTTCCCCTATGCAGGGATAAGTGCATTTTTATACATGTTGTGGGTGGAGCAGTTATTTATGATCTGTGATTCACTAAATATCCTATGATACATGGAAGCAATCCATGCATAGTTTTGGAATGGAAAATTTATTGCATATGTTGTAACCATATATAGGACGGGGGAATTTTTATATTAAGGATGGGATGATGATTTATGATTTGGGCATCATTAAGTATCATATATTAAAAAGATTAAATACACACAAAGTCATTAGATAGAAACATTCCTATATAGTATTACCCTATACATAGGGAGGATTCACTTTTTCCCTTTATATAATGGATATATCCATGATTTGAGATCTATCCCTCACTACGTTTCATATACCAATAGCAATCAAGACACCAATAGTTCTTAATAATTCCTCTTATGCAGATATGGTTCACACAAAAGGATGGGGGTACTTCATTTTTATCCTTAACATAGATCAAGCTCACACGAATTGAATTATTCATGAAAAATCATCCTCTGTTATGTTTAATGTCATGTGGTAGTAATTCTTCTGTGTAGTTTAACCCCATCTTTTAGGTTTTCATTGGCGAAATTTAATTTCATGTGGTAAGGATATAAGATTCTATATAATTTAATGCAATTATACCAGGACATGGAATGCCTAATTGTAGAAGTGAAATGTAAATCTTGAGAGACATAGAATTTTTGGGTTCATAACACATTTCGTATTCATTATGGGAAATGAGTATGCTCTAATGTAATAGACCATATGTATGATATAAGTTGAAACACTCATGGGTTTCATCAATGGAGGTTTCTTCCCTCGTATCATCAGAGTTATGAGAAGACAGACCAAATATCCTCAGAGGAATTTGATGTGGAGAACCATTTTATTTAAGTCATAGACAATCTGATTCTAATGAACCTCAATGTTATGATGTTTATGAAACATTTTCTAGTTGAGTCATTATAAATCCAATATATTCTATAATTTTTGGTCATCTGATAGTTTTCCACAAATAGAAATTTAGAGTGATTGAGACATGACATATATGGGAAACATTTCATTTGTCCAATGAACCAATGAATTTGGGGACTCAGGTATGGAAGTGACTATCAAGGTATTGTATGCCCATAAATAATGAAGGATATTTTACAAGAAATTTTTCTTGTCCTTATCGACAATTTTCTAGAGTATATATAAAGGAGTCCTATTTAAGTCACCTATCATACAATTGTCCCCCAAGTAATAGTAGGATGAGTGCATGGAGTCAATGTTGGACTCCTGATACAACTTCTCTAACTTAGAAGAACAATATTTTTTAAATTGTATGGTAATATCATTAGAGGGACACCAAATATGTTAATGATATTAGACATCAAAATTATGACGATATTATTCATCCCATATTCATTGATTGTTATTTTCTTAACCCATTTAACATTGAAATCGATAGTATTAAGGATGCATTTTTATTTCATTTATGTTGCAGGAGGATATTTCCAAAAAATGTAGTTTCTGCATACAAAAAATGGCTAGAAATGCATTGTTGTATGTTCTAACTCAAGGGATGATGGATGAATTTTCATGAATCTGAAATGCGCAAAACTTCTTAGTAAATTCTATACATTCTTGCATCATTTTATTAAATTAGTAATAAATCCTCCTAATTTGGTGGGAGAGTCTGGTTTGGAAATTAGGAGCACCACATGAGCCCTTATCGACTTCTTCTATGATAATGGGAATCTCACATTCTTCAATGAATAATAGGAGGACTCCATCAAATCCACATTAATACATGTATGTTTTCACATATGGCATGTCTCAAAAGTTTAATATCACTACATAGTGTCATATTTGTCACCTTTCGTCACTATTTTATGATATGTTCCCATTTTACAGGTAATCAATTGTGGGATCTATCCATCCTGGGATGGAAAGTATCTCCTCATTCTCTAGAGAATCATTGAACTAATTGATTTTATCTATGTCACATATGATGACTTGTGATACCAACCAATACTAATTAATGCACAAAACCACATCTTGTTGATTAGGATCATCATTTTCTATGGATACATCATCTAATTCATTGGAATGATCATTTTATGATCATGGGTATAATTGAGTGTTGGTTCAAAAGGGAATTCTGTCATTAATTCTATAACATAACTGATGATTTGTCCAATATATCCATTTTATGGAATAATATCTATTCGATTGTTATATCACCATCTCAAAGTCCCCATTTATATTCATCTATGCTATCTAAAGCTCTAAGTATAACTACCAATAGTAGATATCGGCTTGGTATTGTACCTCATTATTGTTTTATCCATCACATAGTGAGAAAGAATAAGGAAACAATATTTTTCTGGTAAAAAAATAAAAATCCAAGAAAATACTTCTTGAGATTTGGGTTTTATATAATATTTCCAAATAAAACTATAGGGGTAAAAATCAAAATATATCTCCCACATTCAGGGAGTTCCACGGTTATAAAAAATTTCTTTTTCATGATTTCTGGTGTCTACTTGCATGAATTTTTGGGTCGGTTGTTCTATAAGGGAATTATCCAAGTAAATACCTTAAAATATATTATGTGACTTGAATTGGATGTCATACTACTTCCAGATAACCTCCCATTGAGAAAACATCCTAATTAACATTGGGAAGCCAATAATTTACTTGATTGGGTCAACATGAGGGACCTAGTGGCCTTCTATATTTTGCATTTAGTGCCTCATCCTTTTCATTATGAATATGAATGTAAGATAGTTCTATTCTATATTTGAATATAAAGGATCAATATCTAGCATATTCTTACTGAGATAGTAGAGGTTGTTTTCATTCCCTATGTCAATTTTCTATTTGAGGAGATCACTAAGAAATAATTTATTTTCTGCCACATATAGGATACGTGTCTTTCATTATACTAGTGGAATCAAGACTGATGGATACAATATGTACTAGTGGTGCTTCAAAAAATACTCTTCTCAATATTCATCTGATTTATAGGAGATTCCATCAATATTAACATAGTGAACCGGGATTTTTTCTAGGCAGGTTGGCTATAAAATTCTGAGTATATGTGAGGTTCCCATGGATCCTACTTATGTCATTATGATTCTGAGGGTGTAGAATTAATTGTATCAAACTATCATTTTCTAGATTAACAATGATTTCAGGTATTTAAAAAAAATAAAATGAATTTCCTTATCATTACTCTCAAAGAACACTTCTGAGGATTCATCTTCAAACTGTACTGCCACAATTTGAAAATGATGGTTTTAGGATCAGTGAGGTGATAAAAAATCAAGAAATAATTAACTACCAAGCCATCAAAATAATATTCCACAATTGTTTCAATGAATGTATTAAAGATATGATTCTTATAATGTTGGTAAGTGGCTCCCAAATTCTTTAATCTCAAGGGAATTTGCTTCTAGTCAATGAACTTATGAGGTGCCTTTAAGGAAGTGGCTTTCATATCATCATGGGCCTTATTTATCTAATAATACCATAAATACCCATACATAATTGAAAGGGGTTAGAATTCAGTAGTCACAAAAAATAAAATGTTATGTAATCAGAAATGTGAATTTTTCCATTGGAAAGTATGGATTAAGGACTCTAAAATGAATTAAGAATTTGTTCTATATACTCTTTATCATAAATTGGATGATGTTAGTGGTCCTTTATTGGTACTTTACCTCTTAAAAATGTTGGATTTGATCAATTTTTTAGCATTAAATTCTACATTATTAGCATAAGAGGGATAATTATTTTGGATACCTTCTTGAAACCTCAATGGTTATAAGGGAAGACTAGGCGATTAGTATCCAAAATGAGATTCATCCAGGGCATATCGATGTAATTCCAAGAGAACACGCACTCATACTGATATTAGAATAAAATGTACATCTCCCACTCTATGATATACAAGGAATAAAAAACCAATATAGGTCATGAGTTTACTTTTATTCCATGATTGTTTTACCAAATCTTGTCAATATTGGTGGATTCTCATTCCTTAAATACATGAGAAGTGTTTTAGAGGACATATTCATTTATGTCCATTTATGTTTTTACAAGAGAATCATCAGAAATAGTGGATGAATTATAAGGTATCACTATCTCAATCAAGATAAATAAAAATAAAAGGATCATCATTTCCATCATGAATTTAAATGGTCATCAAAGTTAGATTTTGGGAATGATTGTTTTCATCTATGCTTATCAGGGGAGGGAGATGCATGGAAATCCTAAGTTATGAATTATTTATTGGTGGAATTTTTAATTTTATATAATAGAACATGGGTATTCACTAATCACAATAGAGATTTATACTAACTTCACTTTAGATAATATATTTTTTCTAATTCAATTTCAATCACATGGGCATGAGACAGTGAGGCTTATGCTTCACAATTGCTTCCTAGGATTTCCTCTACATCCTTGATCATGTTTTTAGGTAGTACATAATCATTGTTGAGAATACTCTAGGGACCCACAGGTGTGGTTCCCAAGCCATTGGTATAATTAACCAATATATTATCATCCTCCATTGGGTGATTCCCTACACACTTTTAGAAGATATTCTAGGCACATACGGATTCTAAACACTCAATGGGGGCACTGTCACCATTTAGTTTTAAAACTTTACCATTTAAGGGGTATTTAAAGCATTGATAAAATTTTAATGGTATTTCCACATGGTTATGAAGGCAAAAAAATTTGATAAAGAAATTATAAATTATGGCTTGTTGGATAACAATGAATTTAATATTATATGTGAGATCCCCAAATAGATCTTTGAGATTGATTTTTTGAGAGTCATTTTCTTTCACTTATCAAGCTTCATCATAGAAATGTCTTCTGAGATATATTCTAGGGTTTGGAGCCTCAATATAATTATGTGGTTAATACTAGAACTATTTTCTACCATATTCCTTCATCAACATTATTTTGAATTTCTAAAACATACAACGGTCTAATTTTCCTAAAGGAATATCCTTATAGGTCATGTTCTATGAATGGTGTGGTGGTATGACATTCAAATAGTATAGTCTCTACTTGGTAAACCATAGATGTGGTGAATTATGTCTCAAACTTTTGTGAACTCTACATGGTTATGACGAGGGAATCTTTGTGTATCTTTGAAAGATAGTTAACATCTAGGATTGATATTTGCACTTGCACAACAACCAACTATTTCAGAATTTAATATTTTTATTCTCTAGGTCATAGATTCTCATGGTGGGGTTCCTTCTACATTATTTCCACCACATCATATTCATTTATTTAATTCAAACCCCCTTTAGGTTCTAATGTTTTCATGGAATACTATAAAAACTAAGGGCTTGGTCGTTAGAATAAAAGAAAATTAAGTCGGTGACCATGGACCCTCATTGACTTGGAATTTTGTGAAATTCCTTCAAGGAATCATATTATTAATTAAAAAATAATTAAATTTAAATATCCAACAAAAAAAGTGTTAAAAACTCACATATCACATGCTACATATATCAAACATAACCAATATGGGTATGCACATAGGACCTCCAACCTCATTCAAGAAGTATTCACTTTTAACTTGATGCTCGAATGTGCCTATCTAAGCTCACCATGCCCATCCAAGATCCATAAAAAAAATTAGTTGATCACCCCTGGGAATCTACATCATTCAAATCATCGCTAATTTATTGATTATAACACTTATAATAAGATAAAAAATTAAATAAATATAGGCATAACTGGGTGATTTATGTTCATTAAGACCATGACTAACCACCCATGGAAGGTAGACATCATACTACATGAATAATATCGGAAAACCCCATTAAAATAAATAATAAATAATATTCTAATTTAATTTAATTAATAAAAAACTATTAGGAAAATTACAAAGGAAACATATCTCATCGGAACTATGTGAGATGAAATGTAGATATTTTTTTGAGATTCCCTCTAGCTAAGAATAATGATAGCTCAATCACATTAGGATGATTTCACCATTCCCTTGTGAAATTATCACTCAAATATAAAGCTTCATTCAACAATTTTTTTATGAAATAATGAGTGTATCATGGAAGTATAATGGAGGATTTACCTTACCTTTAATGGGTAAAAATCACAATAGTCCCTCCCTAAAATAAATGGGTGTTTACGTTGGATAAAATATGTAAGGGGAATTTCCATGCAGAAAACAAAATATGGAAGTTTTATGAAAAAACCCAAACTTAAAATCCTAGGGTGGGGGATTTTCATTATTCACCCTTTAAGGGCAACCGTATTTTTAGTCTGGTAAACCATCCAACAAATCTTCCTTTCCAACTAGCCCATTGCATCCCCACACAACCTAAGCCCTCTTTGATACTACCCAAAACCTCCCTAAAACAATTTATCCCTTACATTTTATCCAAAATACATATTTTGGGTTGATAAATATCATGGAATAACATTCAAAATTTTCATTCACATGATAAACATCCCAAAAAATTCAAAACATCAAATTTCCTCGGATATTTTAAAACCCAGAGGGATACAAGTCTTTAAATCCTCTACATAATAACAGTTCCCATCCTCAAGATTCTGTAACGGTCATCCTATCATAAGTCTTGAACTTTTTCTATAATGAATTAAATTCCAAAAAGGATATGATTCATCCTTGAATTCCCAACTTTCTTCAATAGAGAAACTCTAAATTTAGGGAACAAAAATCACCAAAACTCAATCAACCACAAATAATCATATATAAAGAATCAATATGGAACTACACGACACATACCTATCTATATATTCTATAGTTTCATCCACTGACTCAGCTTTAGGCCCATGGTGCTTCCCATCATAGGCCTTTTCCCATACATTCAATTCGGAGCCATGGTGGTCATCACTATTATAATCAACAATCAATACTCATTTCCCATCATCCAAAGATACACACGGTATAGTCTCCATCTCATCTCACCGAAATATAGATGAGGACGCTAGTAAAATTTCCTTACCAAATGTCATTGATTAATCTTAAATGAATCATATTTATTTTATCACACAAAATAATGGGCCCTAAATATGACAAATTTCATAGAAAACCCCTAGATAAACCGAAAAACACACTTTTTATGTAAATATTTATGTACCGAATGTAGTTTCAATCACACCACAACCTTTCACACAAAAATATATCTGCCAAAATTCTTCTAGAAGCATATTATTGAGATATCTCAGTTTTACCCATCTATGAACTATAAAATAACCAAATCATGATTCCTTAAATCTAAAAAACATCCTTAGATTATCCTGAACATAGACACTAAATTCTACACCTGGACGTAATTATGATTTAATGGTTGAATATTCAACCAATAAAATTCAGAATAATGTTATTAAATTCACAACAATAATCCATTGATCAAAAGATCACTCAGATCATCTCAATCTCATCCTATGGATGATGCCAATACCCGGACTCTTTCTAGATTCATTTCTAACATCAATTTTCATTATTAACTGTAGAATCTAGGTAAAACGACATTAATAAGCACACTAGCACCCGATGTTGTCGCAACCATCTACTAACCAATCCCACGTATCCACAAAACATCCAATATGAGGTCCAAATACCATGAACAATGTAATTATCCTATCCATAAGAGTGTCATTATCCTCATTGAATATATGAAAATAATATTTTCAGAGCATGTATCACATTTTTCACTACACAAAATGGATGGATGATCCAATATTGTTCATACCATATTACGACTAAAAATTTAAAACCTTTCCTTTTATGAACTCACAAGAACATCATCCATGAGAACAACTACATTTTTATCAACAATGATAATTTCACACTGAAATAATTGATGGTGCAATCCTAAATATCTAACTTATGTTATACATCTCCTCCAAAAAAACCACATCTTGTTCTAATATAACACTTATGTCTCTCCTCATAATCAATTCTTATCTACTTTCAACCTCTAACACTATGACTCCATGAAAATACATGTCAAGGACTATACTCGGATGGACCATACCAAGGAACCTAAAGCATTACCTATGTGTCCTCTACAATGGAGTGATAGTTCTCACTAACACCAAAACTCATGCTCATAATCCAACAAGAATATAACCAATTCCATCGGTCTATAGCTTGCACCCATGGATCACAGATCCACGATTCAATGATATAATGTATAACCTACTGTTCCAACCCAATATCATAAAAATTATATTGTATTTGTCTCTTGTAAATCCCAATTGTAAAATAATTCATGTGTCACTTCAGAGTATAATTTTGGTCGCATGCCTAAAACACTAACCATGCTCACACAGAGGTCATCCCTATCTTACCAAAGTACCCTCAGCACTACCCTTAAAAATTTATAACTACAGTTAAACCATTTTCTATCCATATAAATTAATACTAACTAAAATCATTCAGAAAATCAATAGCATCTACAAAAAATCTCACTTCACTATGAAGTAAATCCAAAATTCAATAGAGTTAGGTACTTGATTCGAAATTTCCTCAAAATCTAACCTTTATACCATAATCCCGAACATTTAGAAAATTCTAAATGGAAAAAAGGAATTATATTTCCTATTGTGTATCCTTGATAGCACATCATTTTCACTGTTCTCAATGGAAGTCATTCCTTCATCATTCAGAACATCTAAGGCATCACCATGCCTATATTGTATACCTAGTAGCAACTCACGTGTACCAATCATATATCCCAAGGAATATATGTTTTTTCTCATATCTAAATGACTCAGAATATCCATCAATCCCATCTGATTGACATAGAATATTAGTAAATCTCATACAAAAAACTCGGATCATAAACTTTTTCACCCCTATCTCAAGGCTCACTTGGATCTCCATACAAGCCTATATATTAGAACCCACATGATCATCTGTGTTGAGGCATCATCCATGTCCCCTATCAAATATCACATTATCTCTTATTCCCACACACTCATATTTTGTAACTATTAAACATTATCATTCCATACCAAATCAATACATTAAAATATAAAAGCCACCCAAGTAATCCCACAACTACATGTACTAGTATAAAACATATGCCAAGGATCAAATTCCACTCCTAGAGAACACCCCCTCCCCAAAAATTTACAGAACATATTTCTCCCTAGAATATTAGGCTATGAACATAGTTATTTATGCACAACTAACATAAATATATGATGATTTGTATTATAGGAATCACTATCACATGGTTCAGTGGAGTAGAATGTAATTCCAATATATAAGGGAAAAACCACACATTTGTTCTTATAAACATTCTAAATAATTTAACCTACATAGAAAAAACTGACAAGAGTTCTATTTCCAAGGTATTGTGTTCCCTTTTAATCTTATTTGAGTTATAATATATTTCTTGAAGGAAGGGACTGTACCATCATCTTCATTATGATGCAACATGTCATGGATCGGCATGACCTATCATTAGAAATAAATACATGAATGTGGTTTGATGGAGTAAAATTTTACCGGGGAGATATATGTATCAACTCTATATTAGATATTTATAAAAATTTAAATAGTAGTACATCCATCATCAATGAGATAAAATATGAGAGGAAATGTGTTATTTGAATCCTTTTTGCCTTGAATGAAGAATTAATATATCCACTTTAAAATAAACAAACATCTGAAATCTAAAATAAATCATAAATTTGAACTCATTATGCAATAGCCCAGGTGATATTTCATGAACAAATTATAGCACAAGACACAAATAGAAATAAAAAACCATATTAACTAGGTTATCCCAAAAGAAATATATTTTTTGAATACTATAACATGTTTCATAACAATTTCTAACAAATTCTTATATCACATGCCTACTATATCTCCAAATAGTAAAATATTCACTGATATATTTGTGATATCAGCCACTAAAAATCATTGATAATAATAATTTATATCCTAAACGGATTCACTATAAACAATTACTAGATCGAGGGTGACTAGATATCAGGCAGAACTCCTCATACAACATAGGCTTCCAGCATGTATAAGGGGTTTAGAATGGTACAATGTGGAGACAATACCTTCATATTTGAGTACACAATAATAATAAAAATTATAAAACATAAATATAATAATAAAAATATTTCAAATCATGTGGGACAAAGGAAAAAATCAAAATCAATAATAATAAATTTTACCAAACAAAGATGTTATATAGACTCATTGGATTCCCATCGAGTCAACCACACATACAGAAAAAAATACATGAAAAGAATAATTGTACAAGAGACTCTAAAAAACACCTTAGGTTTTCATCATCAAAATCACTAATCTTTTCCAATCTTTCATATTGAATTATCCAATCAATATAATCTTCCCAACTAGATCCTATAATAAATGAGGGGTGTGCGAGTTAACATAATCCATGGTCTTATGAAAAGGGGTTGAGAACATAAAATAGTAGGTAACCCCCAAAACAATCCAATACATAACTACTAAATGAATCCTACATGAATATAACTTTCATATAATAAATATATAACTATCAAAAATAAAGTAAATAATCTCCAATGATTATCAGGTTCTTACAAAACAAAAAAAAACGACAATATCTTCTTTGACTAGTGTGGGAATGCCTATAATCACATCTTGTAATAATTTCATCAATAAGTAAAAACATAGGGGAATAAATAATTTCCAGGGATCTAGTACGTCACTCCATACTAGCTTCATACATTGTCAAGGTGTCCTTGATAATACCGTTAAATCTTACCAACCATAGTGAACACATACAAGGATGACGTCTTAAACTACAACAAGTTCCCAAACCATTCTGGGTCTCACGTCCCATGAAATTATATACAAGGATTATTTAAATTTAATTTCAAACTATATGTATAGAAACCCTATCTATTTACACAAAACATTACATGATTTAATGCCTAATTATACATCCGATTAAATGCCTTGGATCATGAATTCTAGTGTCTATGAATACTATGTACATAAAACAAAAAACATGGGAATAAAAACACTTATTTATTTAATATTAATAAAGTGATCCTAAATTATTTTAATCTCTTAAACCTATTAAGGGTACCCTAGGGATCACAGGAATGAATGGATTAGCTAAAATCCCAATAAGGGAAAATCATAAGAATAAGGCTTTAGCACATGGGTTAGAGATCATTACATAATGATGTAAAATTGCATATAGAATCATAACATGTAAACAATGTATCATATGAAAATTTAATCATAGAAATGTTTTAGTAACCTAAATCATGACATTAGCATGAGTCAAGGCTTGTTTCACATTGAGGAGCACAATCCAAGGTTAACCACCAAGACCGTTGCACATGGTAGTGCGATTCCAGGCTAAAAACCAAGACCATTGCACACAACGTCTCATGATACTAAACATTTCCTAATGAATTGGAAATCTATCCAGGTGCACCCATCTTAACATTTTAATGAATATTATTTTCAAATATGTAATAATAAATAAATAACCATAAACATAAGGGTTACCCATAGAATGAATTGGGCATCATAATCATGACATAAAGCATAAAAAATAAACGAATCATGATAGTTTCCATGAATGAAAAGTAATTCGAGAATGGATGGGAAATCATAGGGTATATTATATATAAATCATGAAAACTTATTTTAAATCGATGTAACAACATGAAAAATGTGTTTTGTGGAAACTTTAGAATTTAATCATATTCGTGCGGAAAAAAGAAAATATCAAAGGTCATTAAAAACAAAAAAGTGCATGATAATTTATGTAAAACCAGATTTTAACCAGGAAGGTTTTCATGAAAAAAAATTCCTGTAATAAATACAATGGTGGATTAAAAATAGATTATATATTTTACTTCATGGTGATTAAGAATTTATAAGGTTCTCTTAATACAGGTTTTGTTAAGAAAAATAATTGATGATGGAATCATTTAAAACATATAAATCCCCAAAAGGGAATGAAGGATGGATCATAAAACGTGGGTTCGAAGAATATCAATAGTATGTATACGTTTTACATAAAACTAAAATAAAACCTCATTTCGGTAAAAAGAACAATAGAAGAACCTGAAAAAATATAGGAGGTTCGGGTATAATCCCTTACGGAATATCCACATGGTATCACATGTACTTAGAAAGGAATAATTATAAATAGAGTGGTTTATAAGTTTTTATACATCATGGGGGATTTATTGGGGAGGTTATAAAACATACCCCCATCATTTCTATGTACACATAAAAGGGCATAACATAGAGGAGATTCTTGAATAAATGTGAGAAAGACATGATCCCTTACCTTAAGTCTGATAGTGTTCTCCACATGATATTTATTACCTGAATACTAATATTATGTTTATTAATTAATAACTTCATAACCTATTTTACATTAATTGATATATTATAACCATTTGAAGTTCAATCATAACTTTTTTATTTGTTATGAGGTTCAATTTCATTATTCGTGTCTGTTTGTTTCATGTTCGATTTAGTTGTATATATGATTAGATAATCATGTAAAAGGAGGATTGCTTTTCATAATTGGAGTAATATTTTTTTATTTATCATCTAAATGGTTACATGGTTGGAAATATAATTTGGTTACATGGAGTGAAGTAAAATTATTATATAAAATATTCATGATAAATGCTTGGATTAATTTGGCGGTTTTTCTCACAATTATCTTGTTTCATATTATTATTTACATAATGTGTGAAAAAGGATTATAAAATAACATATAAAATAAATTACATATTTAATATATTGTTTCAACCATAAAAATGGATTCATGATCATAAATGAAGATTTTAATAGAAATAGATAACATTTATTCCTCAGTTGTGATAATTTAACACATCTCGAACGATGTTTTATTTTCATTCGTATAAAAAAAGGGGAAATGACAGATGATAATGAATTATCCCATTATCATAAAATCATTATATTACATTTATGGTACTATATTTATCAATTATTTGGATGATGAAAGGTTAGTAAAAAAAGAGAACAATGGACCATGAAAAGAAAATAAAACATTAGAAAATATGAATTTACCTCTTGATTTTATCTTCCTTGAGAGCCTCTTAAGGGGAGAGGATTTTGTATTTGGAGGTTACCAAGGGATATTGGATTTGGGGGATGATATTGGGGTGATATTTGTTCCGTATTTAGGTAAAGCACAAGTTATGAGAGGAGTGAAGGGAAGGGGGGAGTGTGGGGGGTTTGTTAAAGTGGAGGGGAGGAGGGTTTTCTTAATATTTTAATCATTAGTTTATTATTTCATATTTAGACAAGAAATAGTGATGATTACATGACCAAACATAGTAATATGTGCATTTTAGTTCCAATCCATGGTTCTTAAATCATACATTACTAAATAAATATTGTTTTCAACATATAATGTATATATATTGTAAATTACCGAAATTTACTCTTAATAAAAAAATTCCTGTATTTTAAAAATAATTCCAAAAATTCTCCCTAACCATTTAGCAATATGTAGAATATAAAAAGGAACTAAATTTATCAAAAATAATTTTCAAAATTCGATTAATTTAAATTTAAATTAAGATCATAATTTACTTGAAAAAATACAAATTTTAATACTTAGACTGATTTTATAATTCTTTCAAATTACAAAAGGTCTTATAAAATAATCATAAAACTAGAATACATAAAATTTTTAATCTATAAAAATATTTTATGAAAGTATGTTTTCTTTTACTTTAATTAATTAATTATAGTTAATTATTTATGACTTAAAGAAATACAAATATTTTTACTATGGTCATATTATGACATATAAGATGTCTAAATTTTTTTTATACATTCATGGGTGAGGTTACTTTTTTTCTGAACAATTAATGATTCATAAGGGCCATATTACTATTCATAAGGGTAACATTACTATTCATAAGGGTCTGTTACTATTCATGTAAAATTAAGTTCATCTTATTTTACTTTAATCATCTTACTGATCACAACCGTGTATGTAAGATTTTCAAATTTTCAATTATATATGAAAAATATTTTGTTTAAAGGTCAAATTGTACTATATAGTTCATTTTGTTATGATTTCATGTAATAATATGACAAAATTATAAGAAGGTAATTTTCCTTGATAAAACATTGGGTCATTAAATTATTCCCCCCGATGATATTTCCCTCTCAAAATTTCATTTTAAATTCAAAACAATAAACAGATGCAGGTACATTTCCATAATAGCCTCCTCTAATTCCCAAGCTCCCTCTTTGTAATTATTGTTTTCGCCATACTACATTGACTAGGTGAGCTATCCTGTTACATAGTACTTTATATCCATGATCCAAGATCATTAATGGATGCTCCTCATATGAAAGATCATTCTCCATCTTTACCACCTCTAAAGAGATTAAGTGAGCAGGTTCGGTTATGTACTTATTTAATAGGGATACATTAAAGATAGCATAAACATTGGAAATGGTATGTGGAAGTTCCAATCAATAAACCGATTCCCTAACATGATCAAGAATCTCGAACGGGATGATGTACCTGGGACTTAGCATTACATTCTTCCAAAACCTAATAACCATCTTCCATGTAGATATACAGAGAAATAACATGTCTCCGACTTTGATCTCAAGGTACCATCGACGATTGTCTGTATAACTCTTCTGTCGACATAAGGATACCTTGATGTGATTCTAAATGGTTTTCATCTTTTCCACCATTTCTTCGACTATTTTAGTTCTATAAACATACTCTCACTAACATCATCCCAACATGCTGGTGTTCTACACCTTCTCCAATAAAGGGCTTCGTATGGTTCTATTAAGATACTCAAGTGGAAACTATTGTTGCAGGAGAATCCAACCAGTGGAAGATGTTGGCACCATCCTACATTAAATTTCATAGATTATTCTGTCATCATATATTCCTCTTTTGGAATAGTTCTCTCAGATTGGAAATCAGTTTGAGGATTATAATATTTACTGCAATATAGTTTAGTTATTAAAGAATGTTGTAGAATTTTCCAAAACATTGAGGTGAATATCATATCTCAATCAGATACAATAGATAGTGGTACTCCATGCATCCTTACCAATTCTTTTATATATATCTTTTCATTTTGATCCAATGTGAATTCCTCTCGAATTGTGATAAAGTTATCTATCTTTTAAAGATGATCAACAATGACCCATATAGCATTGTTTCCTCTGGATGTCCTTAGTAGTCCAGTGAAAAAGTCCAAGGGGATGTTCTTGCAGTTCCATATTGGTATGGGTAGTTGTTGAATCATCCACTTATACTTCTCTCTTTGATCCTTCACTTGTTGACATACCATTCACGTTTATGTTAACTCTACAATCACTTTCTGTGTATTTTCCAACAAAAATTTCTCTTAGAGATCTCGATACATCCCTGTGTGAATAGAGATGGTAGAGCTATGCACATCATTCAAAATCTCCTTTTTTATCTCTATATCAGATTTTACACATAATCATGACCCAAATCATACAACTCCTTCATTTTTCATGAACTAAATGGATTTACCATTTCGAAAGTCTTCCACCCTCTTCTGTATATCCATAACTTTTATTTAAGAATCAGTTATTTTCACCATGATGGATGGTTGAGAAATCCTTTGATAAATGATTGATGATGTCACTCCCTGAATAACTCCCATGTCCATACCCTAAAAATATTTGAATATCGGCTCCATTTCAATTTTCATCTTTGAAAAAGATGAATTATACTTTCTACTCAAAGCATCTGCCACCTTATTTTCCTTACCGGGGCGGTAGTGGATTGAGAAGTCATAATCCTTTATGAGCTCTATCCATCTTCTATAGCACATATTTTACTATTTTTGTATCAATATACATTTGAGACTCTTATCATAAGTATATATCTAAGACATATCACCATTGATTTAATGCTGCTAGATTTTTAACACAGAGATCACAACCACTATTTCCAAATCATGCATAGGATAGTTTTACTCATGGATTTTTATCTGCCTTGAGGAGTAGGCTATCACTTTATCATTAGTAATTAGAAAACAACCTAATCATATCTTTGAATCATCACTATAAACCATAAAAAGTTCACCACTTTTTTTGGGAGTGTCTATAATGGCACAGTGATAAGACTCTTTTTCAACTCCTTAAAATCGTTATTACATTCTTGATTACAGATACTATTTACTCCCTTTTTTGACATCCTAGTCATTGGTTTTGAAAATCATGAAAATGTATTCACAAATCATCGATAATACCCAGCAAGACCCAAATATTTGTGGATCTTTGTTACTGATTATTGTTGCGGACACTCTTCAATTGCCTTTGTTTTCTAAGGGTCCATAGGTATTCCTTTCTTGGTGATAACATTCCCCAAAAATGATAAAACCTTCATCCATATATCATGTTTACTGTACATTTCATATATCTTGTCCATTCTCATGTTCATTAGAATAGTATTCAAATGATCTTCGTGTTCCTACTTTCTATTTGAGAATATCATAATATCATCAATAAAGACTACCAAAACATTTGTTGAGGAAATATCTAAGGATTCTATTAATTAAATCCTTGAAAATTTCAAAGGAATTAGTGATTACAATGGTAATAAATAAGAACTCATAGTTTCTATAAAACATTCTAATGGTAATCTTGGGAATATCTTTCTTCCTCACCATTAATCGGTGATATCCCGATCTAAGGTCCACCGTAGAGAATTAACTAGCCCGAAAAAGCTTATTGAACAAATCATTTATCTTTGGTTGGGGATACTTGTTCTTTATCATGATTTTATTTACCTCATTAAAATCAATATAGTGGTTCATTGATCTATCCTTCTTCTTGACGAAGAGGTATGGCCAACCCATTGCTGAAGCACTCGAGCATATAGAATCCTTATCCAAATTCTTCTATAATTTCATATTCATCTCTTATAGATCTATGGAGGCTAATCTATATGTTTTCTTTGATAAAGGTAGGTATCCCAGAATATGTTAAATTGATAACTCAGGATATCGAACATGAGCAAGACCAGACAACTCTTCAGGGAATACCTCAATGTAATCCCTCATGATGGGCATGTCTTTAAGCATGATTCCTTCCTTTATCTCAATCATTTGAGCTAGACATTATTTCTCATAAATAATTAATATCCACACTTGATACAATGATTTTAAATGAGGTTCATCTTCCTCCTTATACATGTAATGAATTGTAGGGCGCTTCATGATTTGAAGAGTGATCTCCCTTTCATGATAGTTGAAGTTGGTTTTTTATAAAGATAATCATTACATGCCCAATATAGCATAAAACATCACCAAAGGGAGTATGATGTGATTTTCGGGTAGGTTCAGTCTACAAACATTTTTTTGGGAGGAGTTATAATCCTAGGATGCAATAATTTCCCAATTATTTTTTCTCAAAGATAACATATCCTCCAAATTTTGACATGGTGTTCGAATAGTTCTACTAAACAATAATATATGAATGAATGTGTAGAACCATAATCAAATCTTACGATTTCTATTCTTGAATGAATAACTAGCATAAATGTCACTATATCATTTTTAGTATCCAACTCAATAGTACTGATAGAATAAGTCCTTCCTTTTTTCTTTGTAGGTTGTTTATTTATTTCCTCTTACAACCCTCGGCATAGGGAAATTGTATGAATAATGCCCATGTTCCTTGCAATTGTAACACTACACCATTAGCTAAGTGTTTATCTCAACCATCCATTCTTCTTCCTCATTAGTCGAATTTTTAATACCCCTTATGTAGTTTTTAGTGATATGTCCCATCACTCCACATTTGAAGCAATTCCTGGTTCCCTTTAGATAGTTCCCATTATGATTTTCCCTGAATTTTAACACATGGGACGATATGCCTTCTTATCATCAATGAATTTATTTGTGGAACTACCAACAATAGATTCCATTTTCCTCTTTTTTTGGTTGGGACCACAATACCACTGAGATAATATTATATCCATGTCAAATAAGGCCAAAACATAGAATCTCCTCATATAGGTCAAAGTCTCGAATCTCAAACACTTTTTTGTAGACTCGGCCTTAGTCCACTAAAAAAGAAATCCTCTTTTATTTAGGTGTTCATGAGAATGCCTGAGGAGTACCTACGAATTCTTGTAATTTTTGATTCATATGCCCTGATTGACTAATCATTCTTTTGTTGGAGTCTGAGGAACTGTTTTTCAATATTGAGACAGAGGGTTTAGGGAAAATATTTCTCGAAAAACATTTTCTTGAATTCCTCGCAATCCATGGAATAAATTCCCTCCTATGGATTCATATTCATGACCAGTGTCCAATACTAATCAGATTCCCCATTAAAATGATATACATATAGTACAACTTTCTCTTATTTTGAGAACTGGAGGATAGATAATAACTTTTCAATGGAGTTAATCTACTATTTTGTGAGGAGGAGCTCAGAAGATCCACTAATCCTAGAAGGTCTTTGCCACATGAAGGATTCAATATAATCTTTCTCTTTCCTTTGAGGAGAAGGGTGTTCTATATTATTCATGTTATTATTCATATCATGAGCCAGTTAAGCAAGAACTATCTAGATTTTTGGATCACCCACTCCCATCATATTGGGAATATAAGTAGGTCAATCTTCACATTCCCTATCATATTGATTTTTGGAATGAGTTCTTATATTTCTCGCCATTAACTATGAAAAACAAGGTACAATTAGAGGTATTGAATACATATATGTTGAGAATAAAAATAAAACATTGAATATAAAAGGATAAACTGGAAAAGGATAGTTATAACCTAACTTTTTATTCCCTAGGATTAAATCTTGTTTATCCTTGATCTATTTCATAACATATAGTCTAAAGTTATTTTTTATTCCTTTAATAATGGTATATACTATGCTCATGAAATTACCAAAGCATATCCAATGGGAGTGTCAAACCAAGAGTGAAGCAGGGAATTTTTCCGTGCACCAGTTCTAGTTCAAGTATTTCTCAAAGCAGTTTTTTCAGGTTTTAAACCTAGACAAATCAGTTCCATAGATACCTATACCTATTTCTATCCATATTGGGTTTTATTTTTTATATAAACTACTTATGCCATACAAAATAAAATTTAGGGGTGTTTTCTTATACTTAATCTTATCCTTATGAATCTTACTAAAGTGCTCTATTCCTAATCTCAAAAAATAACTAGACCATTATATAATACCAACTATAGTTAACCTATCCATTTGAACATTACATTACATGATTTTAAGCATAATTTTACATCAGAGTACAATCCATATATCCTGAAGTGTAGTTTATTTTAATACTAGGAAGATAAAACTAAAAACATGGGACTAAAAAAATTATTTATTTAATATTTATAAAGATCACCTAACTTACATTGATCCCTTACATCTTCATAGAGTACCCTAGGGATCACATGAATAAAGGGATGAGCTAAAAGCCCAGTAACAGAAAAAACATAAGAATAAGGCTTTAGAATATGGGTTAGATCCCATGACATAATGATGTAAAATAGAATATAGAATCATAACATATATACATGGGATCATATAAACATTTATTCATAGAAATATTGCAGCAACATAAATCATGACATTATCACAAGTCAAGTCTAATTACACATAGAGAAGAACAAGTGAATGTCTACCCCCAAGACCATTGCACATGGTAACATGAATCTTGGATAATCGCTAAGACCATTGAACATAACTTCCCATGAGACTAAAAATTAACCAATTCATTGGATCATTATCTGGTTACACCCATATTAACTTGGTAATGAATATTCTGGCCACTTATACAATCATACACATACAAACATAAACATAAGGGTTACCCAAAAAAACAATTGGGAATCATAATCATGACATAAAACATATCAAACGAACCTATCATAAATGTTTACATGATTGAAAGGAATTAGGTCATGCATAGACTATCATATGTTATAATAGTAATAAATAATGATAGGTTTTTTCAACATGATGTAATAACATGATCAAAGTGTTTTTTGGAAACTCTATAATTTAAAGGTTTTCATGTGATTAAAGAAAAATATCCAAGGTCACTTAAAATATAAATTGCGATAGTAATTTATATAAAACAAAAAGTGAACCATTAATTATATAATAATTAAAATTTTCGTTTTATATAATTTTTTTTGGATTAATAACTTATTATATAGAGAACTTTATTATGGGTATGAATTTGGAAAGTTCCCTTAAAACGGGTTTGTCCATCGAAAACTATTGAGGAGAGAATCATTTAAAAACATGTATATACCCAAAATATAATGAGGAATGGATAGTGAAACATTATTTTGGATAATATACCTTGTATTTAAATGTTCTACATAAAAATAAAATAAAAATTCATTTGGGTAAAAATAATGATAGGGAAACCTGAAGGAATATAGTGAGTTCTGGTAGAATCCTATATGAAATATCAACATGGTATATCATGTACTTAAGAGAGATTACTGAGAGATAAATGGGTTTATAATATTTTTTACATCATGGGGGAAGTATGGGGGATTTGATAAATAATACCTCATCATTGAGAATTACACATAAAAGGACATAACATAGATGATATTATTGAATAAATTTTAGTAAGATAGGATCCCTTACCTTATGTCTGGTGGTGTTCTCCAATTGATATAAAAGTACTAAATTTTAAAATTATGATTATTAATTAATAATTAGAAAACCAATTTTACATTTAAATGATTTTTTATAACCTTTTAGGTTCATTCATAAACTTTTTTGTTTGTTATGAGGTTTCATTTCATTGTTCGGGTCCATTTGTTTCATGTTTGGTTTACTTATATACATGTAGAGATTATCATATAAAATGACGATGGTGGTACATAATTGGAGTTATATATTATTATTTAACATCATAAATGTAACATGGTTGTAAATTTAATTTTGTAACTTGGAGTGAAGTTTAATTATTATAAAAAACATTAAGGATAAATTCTTGGATTAATTTGGCAATTTTTTCAAAATTATGTTCTTTTGTATTATTATATTACATCATGTGTGAAGAAGGATTATAGAAAAACACATAAGATTAAAATACATATTTAATTTTCTGGTTCATCCATAAAAATGGCTTCATGACCATAATTGATGATGGTAATAGAAATTTATTACCTGTCATCCTTGAATGTGATAATTAACACATCTCAAATGGTGTTTTCGTTCCATTCATATAAAATAATAATAAATGAGAGATGATAACAAATTATCCCATTATAATAAAAAAATTAGAGTATAATTATGGTACTATATTTTTCATACAATTTGGATGTGCTCAGGTTAGGAATGAAAAGATAAAAATGAACCTAAAAAGAAAATGAATGAAGAGAAAAGAGGAATTTTCCTAGTTATTTAATATTTTTTAAGAGCCTCTTAAGGGGAGAGGATTTGTTCTTTTTAGGAGACCAATGGATTTCGGAAATAGGGGAGGATATTTTAGAGATATTTTTTTTCAGAATTTAGGGATGTCACAAGGCTTGAGAGAAGTAATGGGAAGATGAGAGTTTGGGTGGTTTTTATAGTGGAGGGGAGGAGGGTTTTCTGAATATTTTAATCATTAGTTTATTATTTCTCTATAAGACAAGAAATTGTGATGATTCCATCACCATAAATATTAATATGTGCATATGAGTTTGAACCCAAGGTTCTTAAATCATTCATGACTCAATAAATAGCGTATTTAACATATAATTTATATATATATATTGTAAATTACATAATTTTACTATTCATAGAAAAATTCAAGTATTTTAGAAAACCCCATAAATTTTCCCTATTATCTTTTTGAAAAAATTTACTCTAAATAAGAACTCCATTTATAAAAAATAATATTTTAAATACTATTAATTTAATTTTTAATTAAAATCCTAATTTATTTGAAAAACACAGATTTTAAAACTAAGACCGATTTTATAATGCATTAAAAATTACACAAGGACTTATAAAATTATCTAAAAAACAGAAGATATAAAATAATTAATCTCTAAAAGCCTTTTTATACAATAAATTTTATTAGATATTAATTAAAAAAATTTAATTAATTATGTATGACTTACAATAATACCCTTACTTTTATTATGGTCGTATTATTACATATAAGTTCACTAAATTTTATTTATACATTAATGGGTGAGGTTACTATTATTTTGGATGATTAACTATTCATAAGGGTCATATTACTATTAATACATGTGAAATTACTATTCACTAGTGTCAGTTACTGTTGACCAAAAATTAAGTATGTCTTATCAGACTCTAAACATATTACTCATCACAACCGTGTATGTCATATTTCCAAAATCCAAATCACAGAAGTGAAAATATTAAGTTTAAAGGTCACATATTACTTTTTATTTCAATGGGTTGTCATTTCATGTGATTATTTGACATCATTATAAGATGGGAATTTTCATTGATAAACAATGGGTCGTTACAATGTGGGACAGGAAATATCATACTAGTAAATTAAAGGAGCCCATCCAAGGAATACCAAACTTTGTGGGGGTTACATTCCCTACCAATAGATCCAAAGATTATGTCATAGGTAACATGAATTATCCATAATACTCCATGAAAATTTTCCATACAACTCCATGAGTTTATATAATATAAAATATCAGAAATACCTCAATGGATATTACCAATCACCTATGAGTTCATTTCCCGGACCACCTAAAATATTATAACAATTTCACCTCACTACCTCCATGAGTGAATTTACCAAACAACTCCATGATAATATTCCATCCATCCTAATGGCATATACCAATTTTTATTTCAAACCATTCTCAAGGAAATTACAATTTAATATAACAAACTTTTATGTGTTCATATTCCATATAATGTATTGATATGTATATATATATATATATAACACATGTTTCCATCTATATAACTCTTCAAAAAAACCATGGTCAAACTTTCAGAAGCCTAACCCTTGTTCATCTCACATAGAATAAGTACCTAAGGTGTCTCATGGTACTCGTATATAATATCCATATGACATCTATCCCAAGAGATCATTCATGTCCACCTAGATATCTCTATATCTACTATACTAATGCAATCACATTGTATTTTTTTATTTAGTAAACACCCCTTAGGGTCCATTTATATAACAGTTTACCATAAGAAAAATGCCATAGAAATCTACAACTGAGTAATTTCAAGCCAGTGATAAAGAAAACATTTGTCCTTGACACATTGTGCAATTCATGAAAGGCTTCTCATTTTTTATGAAACATTTTCAAAATATTAAAAATTCATCACTCAAAGTGGAGAGACCACACATATCACAAACCATATTAATCAAAAATAAACCATAGTGGTGTTTAAACAGGATCACATACAACATTCAAGAAGATATCACATTGAACATGACACCTAGAAGCTCTTACAGAGTCTCTCCAAGACTATCCATGTTCCATCCTTAATCAAACCAATCTCAAAATCATTCCCAAATCCCTAACACATTCCAAACATCACCAACTAATTTAGTATATAACTATTAATTATTAAAAAAACTAAATCTAAATATTTATAATGCATAAATTATACTCAGGAGATGTCCTCTTATGGAAACCACAACCACCGTCCTATGAAAGGTATGCAACACAGTTTCACCATAATTCAGGGGGAAATCCCAATCAATCAGAAATAAATCAAGGTAAACTCAATTTAATTAAATGTAAAAATAAGTATATAATAACTATGAAAATACGCCTCACTAAAATGGCATGCTTTAACATGTTTTGATTATCTCATGACATACTTTAGATAGGCTACATGAAATGCTTATCATATTGGATGATTCCACCATTGTTTACTAGAATCATCAATCACATATCTAATTAGAAGAACAAAAAATTAGAGATAAGAAAATAGAATATTACGAAAAAATAATGGATGATTTACCTTACCTTTAATTGGAAAACAATCACAACAATACTACCCGATAGTGAAGGGTTTTTATGGTGGGTAAAATGGGAATGGTTGATGGATGTGAGCACAAGAAGAAAGAAGTAATATTTTTTTAACCCAATTCAAATAATAGGGGTGTGAGAATTTTTATTACACCCTAAAAAGGCCACTTACTATCTAATAGATACCCTAAAATAGGCTAGTGGCTATAGAAGGTAAGCTACTAAAACAATGTCCACTTCAACCCTCTCTATTTTTTCCTCAATCCTCCCTAGAAACATTTTTCCTAATTCCCCTAAAAAAATTTATATTTTAAGATTATCACACTCTTAGAATACAATTACATGTTTCTGTTCTTGAATACAACCAAACACCAAATTTAAAATTTAAAATTCCATGTAAAATTTTCACACACATACAGACACATATTTGAATAGATACTAACAACTGAGGATAATTCTTCCTCATCACATCCTCTAGTTCTCACATACCTTCCCAAAAGTTATTATTTCTCTATAAATACATGATAAGATTAGTGGATTAATTTTTTCATCACTTTATATCCATGATCAACAAACTCAACCTCTTATTACTCATACTATGGATCATGATCTAGTAGTAAAACCTCTCAACTAATTACAAGTGAAGTATTAGAAATGTACATTCTCAAAAGTGATACATGAAACAAATCATGAATTTGACAAGAATCTAGTGGCTATTTCTAATGATAAATTATTATCTCGAAGTGATCAATATTCATATAAGGGTCGATGTATCTAGGGATCATCATTACATTATTTAAAAACAATAAAACATTCTTCCATAGAGAGATCCTTAAGAGCACTTTATCAATAACATTGAAATCCACGTCTATCTGATGAAATTCTATATAACTTTCTGTTCGAACTAGATCTTACCTAATGTGTTACTGAATGGTTCTAACATTCTCCTCCATTTCCTCAGAAAGATTTCATCTGGATATATTTAATTCACCAATTTCATCCATGAAAATTATATTTCAATACATCCTTCTATGTATGGATTCATAAAGATGAATATAATTTCTTTAGTGGAAGCTATTTTTGAATGAAAATTCCACTAATGGAAAATGTTGATCCCTACAAATATTTAAATAATCAGAGTAATATCACAGCACATCGTGTATGGTTTCAATGGTCTTATAGGGCTTAACATTTACATGATGATTATATACAGTCATAAATCTCAATCATGTATCCAAATCTATCTAAATACTTCTTTATAACTATAATGAAAACCCTTGATCCCGATAAAAATCAATATAATGTATTAATCCTTGCAATTATACAACATCATTAAGATATAACATTATGGTGGTTAAATGTTTAAAAGAGGTAGTATGAGTTTTCTATTAATAATTGAACATAAAATAAATAATTAAAAAAATAAAATTAAGAGATAAATTAATAGTATCCATGTAAGATAAATGGAATTACAATGATCATTTGACTTCAACTGAAAAAAATAGTGGAATAAATATATTAATTAAGTGATAGATTGGTTTGTAATTTAATAAATTATGATATTTATATGATTAATTAATATTTTATTATTTCATTATACGTGATTATACAATTGATGATTTTGAATGTAAACAAAAAACAGGGTGCCCAATTTGGTAAGGAAGTTTGTTAATAAAAAAATAAACTTATAGAATACTGATTTTTACTAGAAGAATAAAAAAATAAAAAAACAATATGGTTTCAAAGGTTTAACATGATCTCAAAATAACGGATGTAAATGTGACGGTCTTTTACGCAAAAAACCATTGATGTAAACACTATCAATTCTTAAAATACTATAAAACTACAAGATATGATAAAATTATAGTAATAGATGATAGCCACATGTGGTTTTAAAATTAATCACAGGGTGTGTCTCAAGAAAATGAATGAGTACTGATTGAATTTGTCATGAGGATTAATCAATATTTATTACTTGAATAACATTCACAAAATCATATATTTAAATGCCATTATTTTTTATCCAAGAACCTATTAGAGCCTAACCAATTTTGTTTCACGATATAAATGAATGTAACTAAAAAACCTTGTTTTCACAAGTCAATCAAGAAACTTAATGAAAGGAATATTAAGATAAGTCATGTTAGTAAAAAACACATTTTAGTACATATAATAAATTCTAAAAATAGACAAAAATAATATATGAAGTAGAATGGGGGAATAAAGGTGTAAAAAATAAGGTATTATAGTAAATCACAATGGATATATGTACAGAAGAATGGAGTATAAAGTGAATTAATCTTGGAAATTTTTCATAACTGGTTGGCTGAATAATTTTCACATAACAATATATTTCCAATCCTCCAAGGGATATATTTATGGGATCTAAATTCTCTACAATCATCTAAAATATAATTAGAGTTAATGATGTTTCTGAATTATTATTAAATGGTTTTTTACTTGTTATAAATTATCCATTTTATAATCTTCTTTAACACTATTGGCTAGTCGATGGGATATCATAATGTTTTTAATTTTATTCATTTATCACCAACAATCTTATGGGACCTTACGGGAAGCTTATAGACATTATTTATATTTTTGGTATCTTTCCAATGACACTATATGGGTGGTGAAACTATATACCAGATCATATGGTAACAAATTTTATTTCCTTCAGAAATGGACTACAAATAACATCATGCAATTTTCCTTTGGTCATTTGAAGACCTATTATGATTTATAAAAATAAGTACTAAAAATATATGAAATGAAATTTTTAGGTCATCTAAATGTGTTTTGATCATTATTGGACAGTTATATACAACAATCTAATTGTTTTTTATTATTAAACCACTTTAATTTGAAAATATTAGAATATTAAAAGACATTATATGAAATTAGTACCTTGATGAATATTTTAAAATATACATTAATTATTTTATATTGAAATTTAATAAAGATGTTAAAATCATTTTCAAAACATAAAAGAGATCAAAATAATTAAATTTAAAAATGAAATACAAAACTCAAGGATTTTATGAACGAAATAGTTACCCATAATTTATGAAAAATCAATTATTTTCTGAATGAAACATAAAAAACATTAGAGAAATAGTGGTAAATATAATGTGATATAATGAAAATGATATAAAAATAAAATTTTAAAATTTGGAGAATGAAAATAGATTACGAATTTCAAAATCATTTAACATTTAAAAAATATAATTTAAAAACTAAAAACAATCCATTCCATGTGCTATAAGTATAAAAAAACTGTAAAACATAAATTAATCATAAACATTAAATAATGAAATAAATTTCCAATATTATCTAAATTTTTATTGAACAATGTAACTCTTATAAGAACATAAAATAATTTAGAATATAATTTGACTTCGTTCAATTAGATTATTAAAAATTAAATTGAACTATCAAATAATTAAAATAAAAAAATAAATGAAAAAAACTAATTTATTTAAAATTAACATTAAAATAAAGAAATCCTTTGA
This sequence comes from Viscum album, assembly GCA_963277665.1. Lineage (NCBI taxonomy): Eukaryota > Viridiplantae > Streptophyta > Magnoliopsida > Santalales > Viscaceae > Viscum > Viscum album. The sequence goes on along the minus strand of OY728165.1, from coordinate 1,265,551,657 downwards.
AAAAAAATTTAATTGGTTTTCAATAAACTCATATTTTAATAGATTTTTAAATTAATTCAATGTATACGTGTTTTTTTAATAAATTAAAAATTGGATCATAATGGTTATGTTTATTATGTATTGAAAATCCCTAAGGAGTATCCAATTAATTGCATAGTAAAGGTTCACAACTTTTTCCTAGGGTGAATATAATTATAATACCCAATAATAATTTTTTTTATTAATACTTATAAGTATTTCTCTGTAACAAATCCCTTATCCACTTGTTTATATCAATACATGGATGATTTTTCAAATATAATCACACTTTATATACTTTAATGGGATTTATGATAACCCAATAATATCAATGATACAAGTTAGAAGATGAATTTTAATATATAGAAATAAAAATAGATTATAAATATATAATATTAGGATGAAATTTAAAAAAATTGAAATCAATGAAATTCTATAAAATAATTTTATTCATAATTGTAATTTCAACAAAAATTAAATGTTAACATTTAGAGAAAAAACATTCATTCTATTCTATTCTCCATATTTGATAAAACTAGTACATTTTTACAATTTTTATTTATAAAAATTAGTCTTATGAGAAGGGTTTAGATGGATAATGCTTATAAAATAAAAACAGATAATAAATAACATAAATTAAAAGGATTTAGGAAATAAATTTACTCATAAGAAAGATTAAAGATAATGATAATGTGTAAACACTTCTACGATGTTTCCCCTTTCATTACAATGATAACATGTTACCTCAGGATACATTATTTAATTCTAACTCTTTTTATATTGAAAGGATTTTCATTACATAATGTATTTGATTAAAATAATGGATATATGTGTATTTTTTATGTCACTTCCATTTGACACATAAATCATTTTCCTAAATTTAATTTCCTTCTTATCTACCTTGACATCCTTGGAATATTTCATGGCTTTTAACATTCTAGTTATTTCATATGTCATGAGGGAGTCTATGAGTTCTTTGTCGTCAATGATCATGATGACATTGGATTCTTTTATTTTCATCATCATTGGTATCGATCTACTTAGAAATATACAATTTATTTTCATCATAGAAGATTTAATAGTAAGAGTATAACTATGAGATTTTATTCAATATTTTATTTCAATAAAATAATTAAAAAATTTAGTAATTTAATCTTCTGTTTGAATAATAAAAATTTAAAAATATTTTTTATACATATGATGTGAAATATCTTTGACATTATTGGGTACATTAAGAGTACTTCAATTAATACTAAAACTTATAATTATTTTTCATGTGGAAAAATTAAAAAATTCATTTCTATATAAAGGAAAATGTGGTGTTTTCTGAGATTTTCATTCAATTTCAACAGTAGTAATATCACAAAGAGTCTATTTTTATATTGATTCATTTGTAAGAGTATAACCAGGAAAAAAAAATTTCAAAAAAGGAAAACTAATTGTTTTTGTAAAATTTTAAATGCATGTTTTCCAATAAATATAATCTACTCAATAAAAAATTGGGCACATCTGATTTGGTTCCCATAGAAGAAGATTTGGTGTTAAAGGTAGAGGCAATTTTTTAATGTTCATTCTGTGAAATTGAATAAGATGATTAAAAACAAATATTGAAAACCATACCTAAAAGTTAGAAAACATGGTCTAGCTTGTTTTAAAATAAGGACCCTCTGATGCAAATTTTTAGTCAATGTAAAATGGAAATAGGGGGTGAATATCCTTTTAAAAATTAAATATTTGATAGTTAATATAATAGTGAAATTTGGTGATATATTGCAATAATAAATGTAAGTTCAATGGAATTGATAACCATATTATATTTCAAATGAATAATCTTCAAAGAAATAATATATTAATTAAGAATATGATTGATTTATATGATGAAAAAATGAGTATTTTATATGATAAATCATTTATTTAATAATTTATTGAATAATATAAATGGATTAAAGGTATGGAAGGTAAATAATATAAAATCATAAAATTGGTTATGGATGTTTAGAAATAACTCAATTATGATCCCCTATGTCTCCCACATCAATTTCTTGAGCATTAGTGAATTAAATCCCATTGCAGTAGATGTAACCATGTACTAAAATAATGATAGACTCTTGGTTTTTACTAGAATAATTCAAGAAAATAAAAGAAACATTCTTTGGATTGGAATAAATAAAAAATCCAAAAGAACCTTGGTTCCAATGGATAACCCAAACCGAAAATATATTAAGAAAATTTCAACGTTTATTAGGAGAAAATATGTTGAATTACACTCTCTTAATTATAAAAAGGGAAAAAATTATAGGTTAGATACAATAAGGGGAATAAATGATATAATATTGAGGTTTTCGAACATGGCATAAGGTATGTATCCATTTAATAATAGAGTATTGAAAGAATTGAGCTTAGTGAATTATTGTAGTCAATTTTTTAGAAGAATGGTCACATAATTGGACATTTACAAGAATCCAAGTGGTCTATTTATATAATAAATGTTCTCTACAAATCATATATAATCAAAAGGGATTCAATACGGTCATATAAGACCAATTATATCATGATTGACAATAATAAATTATCAGGATGACCATTAAACCTAAAACCACTAAATATCCTTTATCATACATTGATAATCAGATGATAAACATGAATAGATAAATTTATATATATATCACCAATTATTTGGTGAGATACATATTTAAAATAGTAGATTTCTCGTAACTCTAGAGCCTTTGTCAAGTTCTTCTATCTATGTAGTGACACTCCTTTGTATATCTCATTGAAAGAGGTTGTGTATCATTTAAAAATATCCTCATAAGGTACTCTTGTTCATTACCTTTTCATGGTTGAAAACTGATAAATATACTCAAATAACAGATATGAAAAATACACGATAACAATAAAATGTGATAATTACAGAAGGAATATGTGTGAAAAAAGAGTCTTATTGTTGAATTTTGATTTTTTTTGGATATTCTACCAATGAAATCTATAGTTATGTTTTCATATTCCCATTCTAGTATGGGATATGGTTGTAATATCTACTTCTACTTATTTCTATCTTCCTTAACATTATTAAATTCAATCATCAAGATACATAATCTAGAATATCCATTTTCATGTTATCCCATCATATATACTCTTCTAAATATCCATAAATCCTTTTATATCTATGATGAATAGATAATGATGAACTATGACTTTAATCCAATAGTTCCTTCATTTTTTATGGTATTTATGATAGACATACTTGGTCTATGAACTTTATCATTCCGTAATAATCATGGTTGAACTCATGAACATTTCTTACATACATTTGTAGTTACACATCCTCATTTTTCACCACTTTAATCCTCACAAGGATGGATTTTTGAAAATTAATCAGAGAAAGATATGAATTTTCACATTTCCTCATGATTTCAATATTCATATTATGTATATCCACAAGAATTATGTCTCTCATAATCCTTATCATGAAAAATATATAACAGTCCTTCCAATTCATAGACTCAGCATGTTTGTTCACCTTCCCAGGATGGATGTATATTAATCAATAATAATCCAGAATAAAATCTAAACTTCTCATTAAGTTAATGTATAACTTTTTCTATTTGAATATATACATAAATATTTTATGATCAGTATATATATCACACTATAACCATTTATATAATTCCTCTATATATTTAATGGAAAATTTCCAACTTTCATCTTTAAATTAGAAGTCTGGTAGTTTTTAGTTGAAATTTCAATTAACTATTGTCATATGTTTCCACCATATCCTTCTACAAAAAGAATACTTCTTATAATCTTATTTGATACATCACTATAGATCACAATCCCTCCTCTATTATAGGGTTTCAAGGATGTAGGTTCACGGACTAACAATCTCTTTAGTTCCTTAAAATTTTTATCACATTATCTCATCCACAGTAACTTGGATCATATGCATGTAATATTGGTTAGTGTATAAGATATCCATGATAAATATCTTAAAATTAGTTGATAGTATTCATCTAGACAAGTAAATCTAAGGATCTTGGAAACCATGGTTGGTTTGGGACACTATTAAATAATTTCCATCACTGAATGATCTACAAATATAAAATCTATTGAGATTATATGGCCCATGAATGAAATTTTATGCAGCACTAATTCACATTTCTTAAATTTATAATATATCATATCTTTCTATAAGGTCTTCAACATAATCCTAAAATATTCAATATTCTTCCAATTTCTCAAAAATATATAATAATATTATTTATAAATACTACCAAAAATTGATCATGGTAATACTTGAAAGATCTTTTCATTATATCCATTAATATAAAATTATATTTTTTAAGTAAAAAATCCATCACTAAAAAATAAAAATTAATATACCACATTTTGAATGTTTCCTTTTATATATCCCTCCTTTTTACACTAATCTAATGATATCCAGATCTATTATCAATCTTGAAAATGTACTAAGATCTTCATAATTGGACAAAATGATCACTGAAACAAGGTAGATGAGACATTTTCATAGTAGTGATCTTCCTAAGTTACCAATAATCAATAAAAGAATAGATTTACTTATCATTATTCTAAAACAATAATAGGTTCACCCAAAGTTGATGCACTGGGGAGTGTAAAGCCATTATCACGATTCTACTAGAGTTTCTTCTTCAATTTATATAACTCAATTGGGTCTATTCTGTATGGATTATATGAAATAGGTGTAGCACAATGTATAAATTAAAATAAAATCATTACATCAGAATTCAAGGTTAGATAATGAAATTATTCGTGAAATACATTAGTATATTCCCAAATAATAATCAGATAATAAATTTTGAGTTTCTCCCCTACCATTAGAGATAAATATCCCACAAAAATGTGTACTAGGACATATAAAATTGAATTAATTTTTATGATATGTTAATATTCATCCTCGCACTAATAGATTTCCATTGGTTGATTCAGAATAACAAATTTAAATTCACTTCCTCGTAAATTATTATAGGTCATATATAAGGAAATCCAAAAAAGTCCAAAAATAATTTCTCAATTTTATTGTAAAGAGTTCATGGAAAATACTTATTAGAAAATATAATATTAAACACTTCCCATATCATGTATTTAATTCCATCCTCTTACCATATATTCATGATACGAGTCCACCATTGATCTTATTTTCCTTCCAAATAATATAAATCCAAGATAACTTATTCATTAATCGATTGATGGAGAGTGAATAATATATTTTCTATGCTATTAATCCATTACTAAACCACTAGTGGATCAGAGGAAACATTCAATGAAAGGAAAAATTAAATCCTAAAAGAGAAAATAGTGTCTGGGTCCCTCCATCAATGATTTAGAATCACAACTTGATTCATGGATTTAGAGAGGTGTGTGAGCATATGAGCAAGATTTATCAATTGATATCCCTTTCCATTTGGTTTTTTAGTTCATGTTCCATCACATTCGTTGTTTTGATGATTACCTAGTATCATCCACTGACTAAAACCAAAAGGCATATTTTAATAATGAAGATTCAATGATCAAAGTGATTATCCATATAAACATGGAAATAATTTCTGATACTTCCTATATTATGAAACACTCTAATCAACCAATAATAAATATAGGTTCCCTTATATCCAATTAAAATCATCATTTTTTTTAATTTTCATCCATGTACATCATGTATCATAATCTATAAAAATAACTAAACCTTAGTTAATACCAACTGAGTCAACCCAAGCATTTCACACAAAAATTTTACATAATGTTAGAAAATTATTCAATACATATCAAAATAATACAAGATAAATAACTCTAGTGGTTTATTTTAGTTGGATACTAGATACATAATCAGATTATTTCATTTCGAATCAATCATGATCCATGATAGGGAATCATAATAACTATTACATGTTATAAGAATTTTATGGCACAATTATAATCATAGGAAATTCATTTATTAGTATATGATCACTACTAAGACTATCTCACACAAAACCTTCATAAAATATTATGAATATTTAATAATATAACCATAAAAAGAAAAAATAATCTCTCTGTCACGTCTAAATATTTATTATCCAACCCTATATCCCATGATGTAATCATAGGGGATGAAAACATTAGCAATGCAAGGAATGCACTCAAGATGGTAATTATTATACTAAACACACCTAAATAAATTAACTAGGCCTCATACTATATTATAACTTTCTCTAAATATATCATAAGAAGAGATCCCAATAACCATTATGAGGTATCTCACATATAGCATAACTCCCGACTAAATATTAGTCTACATTAATATAAATTAACATTAATTTATTAAATGAACTAGCCTAGGTCATTCTAATAGTTCACCTGATCTAGCTCTATACAAGGCCTTAAGCATGTTTCTAATTTTAATGGGTTGTAGAATATAAATCAAAGGTATCACGATACAACTATTGTGAATGATTTCACCATCCTAATCCAAATAATCACAAAACCGATACAACTTGGAATTCCAGCTTGATGTATCCATTGGTTGGACATCCATACTCAAAATAAATAGTTTCAATAATAATGAAACATACTAAATATCAAAACATGAGATAATGTGATAAATTGAAAATGAAAAATACATGATAACCTAATATACATTCAAGGATGATACAAAATTTATGCTAATAGAAAATAGCATCTAGATGATCCCCAACACACTTCACATTGACCATATCCTCATGACCCTGATCACCACTGACAATCATATCAATAAGGATGATAAATCCTCAAGATATTCCACTATATGATGTGGAAACATTAAATTCAGCTATGTTAATTATAACTAAGTCTGCATACACATGATTTTTATATGTCAAGTGTGATTTAGATACTAGTAAGACACCACCATTAATTTACATAATAAAATTTAGAATCAAAATCATAATTTCTAGTTCTGAAAACCATTTTAAAAATACTCCTTTAACATTATAAAAACAAAAATTAGAATTTAATTCAAAAAAACTTTTGGTAGTATAAAAACTATAAAATATTCCAAATTAAACATGAAATAAATATCAATATCACCAAGAGAAACATGGCACAATCATTATCCATATATCAATATATGGAGGCATATAAAAAATAAATATCATATCCCAAAGATTCTCAACACACCCAATGTGGGATCTAACCTTTAGTTAAAGAAAATATAAATTTAATGAAATTTAGGACTTGATCAGGGAACACTAGATGGATTACGTGAACCTAAAAGAACACCATTATAAGATCTCTCTCAGTCTCACTGGGTCACATGTTCCTTCTAGATATCTCTTTTCCTCTAATAAAGCCACAACTCCTTCTATATAAACAATGTAAACTATGTCGACACTCATCTTGGTTACCAAACACACAACTAGGGCCAAACATGTGTAACCCATCAACAATTATCCACAAACATTATCCAGCATTTTCAACAACTTAATCAATAAATTTTTTCAACATATTAATGGATTTAAAATCAAATTAACAGCACATAAAATAAATTATCTTTTAAAATATCTATTTTAAATCCCATTTAAGATCAAAAGGCTTATATAAATATTTTATGAAACCCATTGCATGGAAAAAATAGTTATAAAAATGAAAACCAAATAAAACCCCCAATTTTTCTAACATAGATTTGAGAATAACAAATAATTAATGTAAATAAACCCGTAATGACATAACTCATGAATAAATAATAAAATAAAACCTAAGGGAGCTTATGAAAAAATGTTATTCATTTGGAAAGATCCATTATGTTGTGACCCCCACCTTTCATTCTATGTAATCTCATCACGGTCCATAAATATGATATCATAAGGGAATAATGGATACTCACAAGAATAACATTAATAAATTTCACTTGGAAACCATTAGGATTAATTTATTTTCCCCAATTATCTAGAATAGGAAAATGAAACAAAGAGAAACTATAATAATGTGGAATTTGAGGAAGATAAGAGGAAAATCATTAATATATTTAGTGTTTCCTTGAAATATCAACTAATACCCAATGGATAACCCCAAAGAATCTTGGAAGGTAGATTGATTTGAATAAAATAATTTTATAGATTATTTAAAGAGTGAAAGTGAGAAGAAAAACTATATAAATTAAATGGAAGCTGTGATAGAAGTCTACATTTTAAAAACACAAGCATGAACACATCATGGCCCCACTACCCCTAGAGACAAACAGAGAGGACCCAACTATATAGGACCTGGAATAGGGAGAGATCACCTCTCATCATGAGGATACCCTGTGTAATGTGTATCTGTGACATGACCCCTATCTTGTGATACCATCACCTTTTTTGGATTTTAACCCATAGAGACATTAAATTTAACCACCACACTACTTCATGGTCAGCTATTCAGTAAAGAGGTATCCAACCACCACTCTCAATATCATATACACTAGACCCATTAAAAGATGGAGCCCATGTGTAAGAGTTAATAAATTTTATCCTCCAATTGATATGTCATGGTGAAACATACCGTGTTATAAACGTAACCCACTACAGTCTTAGAATAATATAATTGTTAAAATTTAAAAAATATACAAGAAATTACCAAAATTAATAAATTGACACATTGAAATATAGTCAATTTACATTAAATATATAATTAAAAACGCCACGGTTGATAAAATTATCTCATCCATGCCAATGTTTGTCCCTAGAAAGTACGAAATTCTCTTCATCAAAGAATGTGTAAGGCCATTATTTTCTCACCAAGGCCTTGTGATCCCTTACGTTATGTTAATATCTATCGTATTAACATAACACATTGACTAATGGAAAAAAATTCAAAAATCCCCAAGATAAACTCATTGTTCAACTATAGGAGTGTCAAGTAAAAAATCCATATCATCACACTCAACCATGTGAGATTGGTCCAGTTTATACTTCTTTAAGTAGAATAACTGAAATACTTCATTATTTAAAGACAAATACGTTTTTAATCTTATAAAATATGCCAAATTTTTAAGATTCTTAATTATATAAAATAATAAAACATACTATGTAATCAACCTACCCTTATTTCCCAAGTGTCGATTTCCTAATTAAGATAAAACTATGTGACAAACTGAATGATGGCCCCATTAATTAATGTTCACTCAAATCTAACTAGCATAGGGGATTCCAACCTGGAAATTAATAAAATTAATGTAATTGTGTAATCCTTATCTATATTTCATAACTATTATTATAATAAATCTCACCCAATGATTGATGTTTCTCCCAAGGTCCACTAAAATCAAGAATATATGCTCAGAGCATATCTTCAATAATCTAAATATCCTACTTATTTTAATCATCAATCATTGGATGATTTCGTTTTTATCAAATTCGATTAGAGACTCATCCCTTCATGAAGACTCTATCAAAACTATGAAGTAAACTAAGGTATTTGATCAAAGATAGTAGTTGACAGAACACTATAAAAAGTTAAAATAAAGTGGGCATAAAATCATTCAAGTTTATCAAAAATTTTCAATGCTTTTATATGAAAAATTAAGAATGATTACATCATCCAATCAATGATAAACCATATACCATTTTTTCTACTAAGAGAAGAAGTAAATAAAATCACAAGGTCGTTATAAATCTCATCGGACTTCTAGACTGGAATGGGGAGAGGTTGTAATCTCTTGGGCTTCTATATCTCAGAATTAATATCTTAAAAATTGAGGCAATTAGACACAAAATCAAAAACCACTCTCTTCATCCGAAAATATAAATATTAGTTTTTAATATTTTAAAAAATCTTGGATTCCATGGTGATGAAAACCATAATTTTAGTATGTATTTTATATTAATAAATTTTGTGTGATCTATGGATTATTTCAATAGAAATACTGATTTAAAACGAACATCCATACATGTTTTTCAGAAAAAACTATTAGAATTTAAGATAATAATTAATATATTTTAAGAATACAGTATGCAACATCAATATGAAATCTAAAAGATGAATAAATCCAAATGTAAGAAAAAAATATCATAAATATTAAATATTTAACCTTGTGATATTCTATGTAGATCAAATCCTTGTATAAAGTTATTAGATTATGGTAAAAATTATAAATATATTTAATATTTTATGGTTTATGTAAATGAACAAAATAAATGGATTTTATTAATGTGTGTATGATAATATACTAAAATATAATTTGACTGTTAAACATATGATAATTAGTTATATGGCCCATGGATATATAGAGTATTAATATATATAGTCATTGGATATAATTTTATCCTATACATATATTTATAGTGCGGAATTGCTATAAAATTATTAAAAAAATATAATTTATAATTAATATACAGTTCTAGAATGGAATAAAAAATAAAAATTAATAAAAATATTAAAAATAATATTTTTTTAATAATTATATTTTAAAAAAAATTATCGTAAAACTAGTGGACTAGTAAAAATTGAATTTTTATAAGATACGTTATTTGATGGAATTAAATTTAGTTTCTATTAAAAAGATATAACATTTTTCAGATTTTTTTTATTTTTTTTATTTTTTTTAAAAAATTGATCATTATTTCATAATGATTCGAATAATATTTAATTTTTATATATAAAATAAAACATATTACCAATCAAATAATGATTTTTTTCAATGGAATTATAATAAATGTATTTTTGGGCCTAAAGATATATTTTATTAAAAAAATATGGGTAATATATTTTTTTTTAAAAAAATTAATTTTTATGAATTTTAGAAATATAATGATATAAATTTTTTTAATTATTTATAGTCAAAATATAAAAATTATTTAATAAGGAAAATTTTATTTTTAGGAATAAAAATATGTTTTCAAGGTAAATTTAGTCACCGTGGTAAAGGATAAAATAAGTTAAAAGTGTTAATTTAATGGGTAGACACATAAAATATCATGAAACAGTTTTCTAAATGAATGGATAAGGTAATTATTGACCTCTACTCATACATAGTCTATTTTTTTTACTTTATCACGATTTAATTTTTTTAAAATGATACTGTTATACATTAAGTAACATGTATTTGTAAAAATTCCCCTCAAACTCCCTAATAAATGGACCCCTTCTCTACCCATATCAACCCCTGATTTCACATAGGTTTCCACTTTAATACAAAACCAATTTAAATTCCAAAAATACCCCTCAATAATGTGGATACTTTTGTTTAAAATACTGATTCTAATATACCTCCTTTCCCAAAGTCACATTAAGTGATTATCTAAGCCTTAAATGTAAGTGGTACCTCCTAAATAATCATTTCCATATATACTCAGCATCTATCCCTTCATGGATATCATTCACTAATTTAATAAAAAAAATTAAATAATTATGTCTATTTAAAATATATATTATTTTTATATGATGAATCCTTCATACTCATTCTTTCATTATGTTATTTTCATGTTTGGGTTAGTTTAACACATACAAAAATGAAGTTACATTTTTTATGTCATGAGCGATTAAGGTATGTTTCATTCTGGAAGTATTTTTTAATGACTATGAAATTATTATTTTTTAATAATTATATAGTGGTTTTATATATGTATGTATGTATGTATTTATGCATATATATATATTAATTAATCAAATCAATTCTCTTTGTAGAATCAAAAAATCATATGAATGATATTTTTAAATGTTTCATGTGAATCATCATCATATTTTCCATGAAATTAATATGGGACTATAGAACTATATCAAAATAATATGATACATCTTATTAAAAACTCTATAAGAGATGAACCCATGATCGTGGAGTAAATAGTAAGACAACCTAACTGAAACAATAGTGGAAACAGAATAGAATATTAATTTTAACTGTAACCAATTAATATATGGGGACTCAAGAATTATAAATGGATGGTATTAATTAAAATAACTATAAATAATTTTTTAATTCATATGAATATTAAAACTATATTTATTTTAAATAGATTTATTGCATGTCCTACCAGTCGGGGAACCAATTTAAGTGTTTACATTCATATTACACATTAGAATCATGGTTATCTATATTTAAATTATTATTTTTTGAAATCATTTTTTATTTATCTATTGCCTCAAATTTTTCATATCCTCTGGTTATTTGTTAATTTTACATGTCTTGTTACAATTTCATATCACGCTGGTTCACAAATCATTTGAAATAATTCCTATATATGAAACTAAAAAATCTCTTATTTTAGATCGATAATATTTCTTCATAATGTACAAATTATTTAAATTGTTTAGTAGATGAAATTTTATATAAATAGAAGATCGATTAATGTAATTTCAAAATGTCTTTTACTTTCTTCAAAAAAAATTAAAGGAAATGTTTTTAATGTTTCCTGCATGAGCCTTTTTCTAATGAAATTAACTCTTTTTGGAAAAGTGTTAAAATAATCTTAAATTTTTCATTTTCCTCATTAATTCATTTCCCTAGAAAATTTATCAATTTTCTATATTAATCATTTTTACAAGGTTTCATGGATTTATGAAAGTAAATCTTTTCCACCATTCATTATAAAATAATTCCATCAATATAATTTAAATAAGAAACTAGTCAATATTTCATCTTATTTTTCAAGAAAATTCTTCAGAATTCACATATAACGAATAATTCATCTAGTTCAAAATAATTTTACATTTACATTTTATATATTGGGTATATGGTATAATGATACCATATAAATTCTTTATTTTGGTGGTTTAAGATCATGTATTTGGTAAATCACAATGAAACACGTTTCCCCGTCATGGATGAATTATGATATGATGAAATGATGAATGTTTTAATGTAGAAGAAATATGTATTTTTTCATTAAATGAAAAGTGTTACTTAAATAATATATCACCTAAATTCATTAGGTACAACATTTCTTCATGTGATTGATCGAGAATAGGAAGTAAACTCAAACCCCTACGGGACTATGTCTGCTAAGTTACTAGTGGGACAAGAATTACAATGCCCTCCAAGGCATTAGGTAATTCCTTATATATCATGAATTTAAATGTAAAAAATTTGGGATCTAACATAATATATTAAGGTACATTTTCTACTATGTGATGATAGTCTCAGTAGTGTTCTTCATAATAATTTTTTTCTTTCCATATTTATATTTGGCATATTATGACTCTGTTATTTTTTCCTTGATCACAGCTATTAAATCTTATTTCCAAACTCCTAATAATAATCTGATGTTATCCCTTTTCCATTATTAATGAACTATGAACGAATTTTAATTGGTGATCAACAAAACATTAAATGGTTTTTATCACCGGTTCATTTTAATTTTTAATTTAGATTAATAAATAATGTCATTAAAAGTGATGTGATATTTTTATATATAGGTTATAAAAAAGCATATAAAATATCATCTATTATGGTTCTGAGGATAAAATAAATAAAAATCACACTTACCATTATAATTTCATTTCATTAATGAAATAACTGTTGTGAAAAGATGATGTTAAAATCCATTATTTATAATAACTTGTGTAAAAATTTATTTCACGTCGATTATTTCATTGAATAAGTGGAATATATTTTTCACATTCGTTAAAAAAACTGATGTAAAATAATTATTATTTGTTATATATGAATTAAAGAAATCCAACTTACATATAGGAAAATAAAAAGCACTAAATATTTGACATTTTGGAAACAAATAACTCATATGTAAAATTTTATAACAAATATTTACAACACATCTTGATTCAAATTTCAACTACCTTATGAAGGAGGTTTAATCATTAAACTAATATATAAACTAAAACTAAATTAAACACTAAAAATAATAATTATATGCTAATTAAATATGATTTAACTCATTTTTATTACATGGGAAAGGATCATAAAAATATTCATTGTATAAAAAAATTATTAAACATTTTTTTCTATACAATGTCTATATAAATAGATAGAAATGTTATATGAAAATCTATCATTGTCATACCTTGATATTATTTCTATTGTTATTACATTTTACATAAATACTAGAAAATAATATATGCATTCAACGACTCCATATTATTGATGAAATATTTGTTTCAAAAGAAGTAATAAATTGGAAGTAACACTTTATTTTTTTTCTAGATTTTAATATATATAAAAAATTAAATCCTGGGAATCATATTTGATTTTTATATTCCTATTTATTACTGTCTTCTTATAGTGATCTTATAACCTGTATAAAAGTGATAAATATGATGTGTAATATAATTTTATTAATATATATATATATATAATTAAACTTACATATCTAATGATTATTTACACATCTCTTAGACATCCCCATATATGGATTACAACTAGTAAGATTATCATTCATGTGTTTATGAAATACCCAACATCTATTGGGAACTAAAAACATAAATATTAATAGTCATTATTTAATAATGATAAATAATAATTATGAAATATATGTCTCACACCCTTCATGATAAGAAAGCACCCAACACTTAATTGCATCATTTTAGAATTTTCAAAGACATAATCTCTTCTTTATTCATCCATCATGGGCACGGATACTGGTGAAATAAATATTGTGTCCACGAATCCATGAAATAATATTTCTTTATAAAGAATAAAAATCAAATATAAACACTTAATAAAAAACAAATATAGCTATCATGTTAGATCAAGTTGATATAAATAATGTAAATATAATAATCGACATAAATGGGAAGTATTTTCATCATTGTGAGAACCAATATATTAGATGTTAGAAGATCTGTGATATCTCTCTTACAAATTAAATCCATATAATGATGCCCAATAATGTTTTCAAACATTATACTTTCAATATTAACTCTAAACAAAAATTAATGTCATCATAATCAAGAAATCCATTCAGAAATGGGATTCAAAGTGGATGAGGAATGAACATGTTTTTAATTTCCATACAAAATGACTTTTCAATAAATTCATTCATGTTATATATATATATATTAAATTATTACAAAAATTAATATAAATATTAAATAATGATATAATCTATTCATATCATAGGGGTAAGTTTTCAGAATATTTTAGATAGAAATAAAAAAAGATGTCTGACACTTTTTCCAAATATAGAAATCACATTAGTAGGGAATATTATTCAAGATAATTTATCTATAATATCAAGATACATTTCCCTAAATTGATCAGTTGAATGTAAGAATTCTATACATAATTATACCACAACATGAAAATATTCTGGTGACTGAAATCATTGATGAGAAATTACCAATCAAGTTAATAGTAAATAATGAAATATAATTAAATATAAGAGATACATAAAAAATTAAATAAAATTTAAAAAATTAATATATAAATAATAAATATAAAAAAACACATTTTTATTTATATTAGTCAATGTAATCAATGATAATACTACAAAAATGTTTAAAACATTTAAAATACATTTTGTGATATAGGCATTAGAAATCAAAACAGAACTAAGATATTATAAAAATCCAAACATTAAACATGAAATTAAATAAAAAATTTAATATAATATTATAAAAAAAATTAAGTAATAAAACTATTTATGAAATTTATTCAACAGTGATGAAAAAAACTAGCATGATATTAAAGACATGAAATGAAATATATTAACAAAGACACCAAAGTAAAATACTAAAAATACTTTACTATTACACATAAAATATAGTAATTAGAAAATTATAAAAAAAAATAAAGAAACAATACTTCAAATTTATAAAAATATGTGACATAAAAAAATACAATTAAAAAAATTATATCTCACATTTCATTAAATTTTATAATTTATATAGAAAATAAATATATTTTACCTATAATATAAAGAATTTATATATTATTTTTCTTATATTCCTTATTTTTGATTCTTTGGTATAGAAAATAACATTTCACTGACTTGGTAATCAATATCCTTTTATAAAATTTCTATGTGTGTAGGGATATCACATTATTCATCATCGTGTTTTTCATCACCAAAATTCTATTTTTTTGTAGAAAATTATAGGTGAATTTCGACTTAATGGATGAAGAAAATATAACATTTATTTCATAGGTGTTTCCCTAAAAAAGGGTTATTTTTCTATTCCAATCTATTCAGATTTATTATTTTCATTCTGAACTCATCATATTTAATATTATTGTTTCCTAAAACCCCTTTATATTTTAACAAAGTAACATGATATTTAATTTAATCAATCTACCATATTTCATTTATAATATCATAATATTCACTTGATACAGATATTGGGGTGATATAATTTACCATCAAAACATTAATTTCTTCTATGAAGACTAGATCACACCTACATTAATAAAACCTATATTATCTTGGTATTTGGGATAAAATTTGTAGTCATTGATGTTATACGTAGACCATGTTATTACATTTTAACATGGGTCACCAAATAATTAGTCATAGATCATAAAACAAGTGTGTTGGAATAAATATTTATCATTTCATGATACATGATTTAAATGAGTTTGTATTCATCGTGAATCAATCATGATCCATGATAGGTAATCATAATAACTATTACATGTTATAAGAATTTTCTAGCACAATTATAATCATAGGAAATCCATTTATTACATTTAAACATTAATTAGTTCAATGAAGACTAGAACACACCTACATTAATAAATATTTTTTCTAAAAACCCATTCAAGGGGGAAATAATGGAAACACTATGTTGAATCACATTTCAATATTAATATGAGTATTAAAAAAATTTATTGTATATTTTTTTTAATTTTTCTATTGTAATTGAAATTTCACTCAATAGAGTAATCCTATGTAACTAGACATTGTCGATGACTCCGAGGCTTAAAAAACATAGGGAACCAAGTGAATCTCACATACTCAGGCATCATATCAAGTTGAATCATTCAAAAACTAAGTCAATTTACCATAAATAGAATAAAATTACTAAATCTGGGCCAGAAAACTAGGGAGTCATGATCCCCAAGTGCCGAAATCCACACATTAGTTCATTTCATTTCTCTATGCGTAAATTTATTTTTATTTTTTTGATTTTTTATTGAATAATAATATTAAAAAAATGATCACAAAACCTATGATATTTATTTGGGGGACCCCATGAACTAAAACAAATACCACACTATCGAAAGGACGTGCATTGTGATCTCTTTTTTTTGGATTAAAATATAAACGATGAAATTTTACATTAGACACCCACACATTCAAAAATCAATGCTAATTAAATTATATATGTGTATTAACATTAGAATAAGGGCATGATATATTATTTGATATTTAGTTTCAAAGTGTGCAATGTGAATTATCATGTTCAATGTTATAGACATTTTTCCTTCCACGCATTTTTTTATGCGCACACAATTAATTTTTTTTCATTTATCCCCCAACATAGAATAACACTGTCCCTAATGATAAAATAAAATAAAATTTATAAGGGGTGGAGGTAGATTAGAAGAGTTATAAATGGAATTTTAAATATGAGTATCATGTAATAAAGACACTATGTGGTCGAAGTTGAAGTTCTTGCTACTCCAATTTAGTCCTTTGATATCCTTGTCACTTGAAAAGTTCCCTAGTGGAAAAAGAAAAAAACAATATATATATATATATATATTTTATTCCTATAATAAAAAAAGTAAAATATAAGTATATAAAAAAAAATTATTGAATAAAGAAGCACTATAAGCCAAATGTTAGTTGTAAGTGCATTCCTATGTCTCCCATTGATCCCGGGTTTGAGTCCCCATGGCTTCTCCGGTTCTAACGGGGTTTGACCCATGACCTACGACTTGTCCTTTTACTTTTATTTTTTTTATTTTTTATTTTTATTTTAATTTTAACCAAAAAACACATAAAAATAAAATAAAATAAACTTATGATACATTGTCTTCTTTTTAAAATTATGGGTAAGGTATTAATCCAGGATCACACCCCGTGACATAGATAAATATGGCGCTCTCCTTTCATACCCATCCATACTAATAATAGAATAACAGGTCAATGGTATAATATTTTTTTAAATATAAAAATGATTCATTAATACTATATAGAAAATAATGATGATTCCAAAATATTGGAAACATGAAAACCACGGGTTTCCTCCCATGCAGTTATATGGTCTAACATCTCTTTCTCGACATAGACCTCAAATTATTTAAATATTTTCTTCATCTAATATTGGTTCACACAAGTCTTCATCAACTTCATGTTTTTTGAATGGTTCAATGATTGGTTTAACTCTATGACCACTAACTTTTAAAGGTCTGACCATTAGTGGGATCGTGAGCATCTATAGTCCCGTGGGGGTACACCTTATGCACTATGTATGGACCTGACCTTCTGGACATCAACGTTCCCATGTGTAAATGATGTTTAGAGAGATACAAAAGAATTGGATTACCAGATACAATGTGTTTGGTTTTAAGATTTCTAGATTGGTAGATTTGATCTCTAGCTTTGTTTATTGTTGAATTTTCATAAGACACCATCCTAAGTTCCTCAAATTCATTGAGATATAATTTCCTTTTTTTTCTGGCAAATTTATTGTCATAAATCATTTTCATGATTTCCCAAAAACCCTTATGTTCAATATCCACTAGAAAACAACTTTTTTTTCCTAAACCAACCAGTATGGGGACCTTACTAAAATCGTTTTATATGTGGTTCCATATGCCCAAAGATAATATAAGAGTTTTCTCATCCAATATTTCCATGATGGATTTACCGTTTTTTCAGGAAATTTTTATGATTTCTTGATTAGCTATCTCGGGATAACCATTAGTCTGTGGGTGGTAATAAGTGCATAATTTTTAAGAAATTCCACAATTTTTTATGAGTGCTGAGAATGAATGATTGCAAATATTTGTTCCACCATAACTAATGATATCACTAGGAATTCCAAATCGTGACAGGATTTATTCCTTGAGATATATAATCATAGTTTGATGATCATTTGATTTTGTAGTAATGTCCTCAAACCATTTGGATACATAATCGTCATCTAAAAGGATGTACATATATCTACTAGTGTTTGGGAAGGGACCCATGACATTGATTCCCCGAATGTCAAAGATTTCAATCACTAAGATGGGAGTGAGTGGAATTTGATTCCTTTTTTGTGATAGAACCTACTTGTTGACACATAGGACTTATTTGAAAAAATGTGTAAGATCCCCTTTAGAGGGTGGGCCAGAAGAAACCACCCTGACGAACCTTAGTAGAAGTTTTTTAGAGGAAAAGTGACCTCCACATGGCTCACTATGATGGAATTTAAGGATAGACTCCTATTCAGATTCTAGGATACACCTCCTAATGACTTGGTTAGAGTAGAACATATAGAGGTGTGGATCATCAAAAACATAACGTATAACATAAAAAAGGAATTTCATTCAATTTTCATACACTAGGAATATTTTAATGACTCATGTAACTTAGAAGTTGGCTATATCAGAAAACCATGAGAAATCACTCACTGAATAGAGGTTCTCATTGAGAAATTAATTAGATATAGAAAGGCAATTTTATTTGTCTTGGAATTCCATCCTAAACAGATGATCATCTACAACATTTTCAACTCCCTTTTTATCCTTGATTGTGAGGTCAAATTCATGTAATAGAATGACCGACCTAATCTGTCTAGCCTTAGTTTCTTGTTTTTGGAAGAGGTATTTTAGTGTGGAATGGTCAGTGAACACAATGATGGGAGATCGTAAGAGGTAGGACCTAAAAATTTCTAATGAAAATACAATAGAAAGTAACTCCTTCTCAGTGGTGCTGTAGTTGAATTGTGCATCAATTAAATAATTTCTTGCATAAGAAATGAAACATGGATTTTTTTCACACCATTGTCCTAAGACTAATCCTACAATGAAGTAACTCACATCACACATGAGTTCAAAATTATGTTTCCAATTTGAATATTTCATGATAGGTGGGTATATAAGAGGAGACTTGATTATAGAGAATGATTCTCCACAGCTTTTTGTCCATAAAAATGGATCATCCTTCACTAATAGATCACAAAGTGGTCGAGAAATAGAGCTTAAATTCCTACTGAACCATCTATAGAAACTATCATGTCATAAGAAGAACCTCACATACTTATCATTTTTAAGAGAGGGAAGGTGACGAATGATTTGGACCTTATATTTATCAACTTCAATCTCTATACCATATTCCATATGGCCTAGAACATGTCCTTCCATTACCATGAAATGACAATTTTCCCAATTTGAGGATGAGATTATTATTCTCGATTCATGACAAAAAACATTCAACATTCAGGAATAATCCCTCAAAATTATCCCCATCTATGGAGATGTCATCCATAAAGACCTCTAAAAAATCACCTACCATGTCTGAGAAGATTCTCACCATGCACCGCTAGATGGTACCAGGGGTATTACGTAACCAAAAGGGCATGTGTTTGAAGTAAAAAGTGTGAAATACAAAGGTGAATGTTGTTTTTCCCTGATCCTCTAAGGAGACTGCATTTTGAATATCCCTTCAAAATTCATCTAGTAAGCAATATAATTGATTACCTGCCACTCTCTTGAGGACTTTATAAATAAAGGGACAGGGGAAATGGTCTTTCTTGGAATAAGAGTTTAGCTTCCTATAGTCAATATGGACTCTCCATCCACTACTGACCCATGTGGGGAGAAGTTCACCATCCACCTTAGTGATCACATTAATTCCATCTTCCCTGGGACATCTTGAATTGGGCTTACCAAATCACTCTATCCTATGGGGTAGATGATACCCACATTCTATAACAGAGAATCTCTTTCATTACCACAACCATAATATTTGGATTGAGTCTCTACTGAGGATTATGACATAGATTGGATTCATATTGAAGAACAATTCTATGAGTTCCAATGTGTGGGATAATACCAAGAATATCATAAATGGTCCATACAATTGATTTATTATTCATTCATTGGAAATCTAAAAGCATTATCTCTTGAATGGCCTCAAGAGAGGAAGAAATGACAACAGGAAAGGCTCGATTGTCCCCTAATAACACATACCTTAGTGGTGAAGGTAAGCCCTTAAGAACTCGAACAATGTGATTATCAAGTTGAAGAGTGATAGATGTGGGTTGTAGTTCTTCGATCCCTAAAAAAATATACATTGCATAAAGAATGAGGTTAAATTGGCTCCCAAATCACAAAGGGAATTGAAAAAATTGTTCTCTCCTATCTCAAAATTTATTTATGGAGACCATGGATCTTTCAACATTGGGGGAATGGTACCTTGAAATTTGGTACTCACATTATCATCCAATAGGACTTGGTTTTTATGTGAGAATATCCTTTTAAAAGTGTGTATGTCCTTAAGGTACATTGAGATGGAATGAATGGTTTGGATTGAATCTAGAAGTGGAATGTTCAGCATGGATTTTGAGAATATTTCCCTAAATTTTTCACTCAATTCAGGAGTGGTCATCACCCTCATTCCTTAAAGGAATGATGTAGATTGTCTGATTGTTTTCTGAAGAGTTGTTTCCATAACATTTTATCATTTTTTCATATTGATCTGGGGTTTCATTTGAATTTTTTTTAGAGTTCGAATCTTCATATGGATTTTTAATTATTTGTTCATGTTTCTCAATTAATTTCTCAAATCTTAAAACTATCACATATTTTAGTTTTTCATGAGTTGTTTGAGTGAAACATGACCCTCCCCTTAATGTTGAGGATGGTACCACCTGATTAAGAATTGGTGCCTTCCCAATTTTTTTGGTTTGTGGTTCATGTTTATGGGATGATACTTATATGCTAATTTTCTCCATTTTTTACACAAATTTTCAAGGATTGGTAGAAGGACAGACTAGGTAGGGGCTTGTGCTGGTTGGTTTATCCTTGGAGGATACTTTGGTTTCTAGGATGGGAAATTGGTATTATAGAGGCAGATGTTGGTACTGTACTAGTTGTGGTTGGAATTTGTTATGGTTTAGGAAATTTTGTGTAGGGTAGGGGTTTGGACCTTGTGGTTGGATAGTTTGTTGGTTCTCTTTCCTGTGGAAGCTTGGGCGGTCATTATACCTTGGGTTTAATGAGTTTTGGTATTAGAGATTTTGGAAGTTTTTGACATTGAATTAAATATGTTGTTCCTCCTAGAAGAAAATCCATGATGGATGGAGTGGTTGGTAAGTTGTCGGTTTTTCGGTCTTGTTTGTAACAAATTGTGAAAACATGGTCAAAAATTTGAATTTCATAGACCTTTCTAAGATCGACCTCCTTGACCATCCTATTGAGTACAAAATGTTTCAACCTATGGATTTCTTCCTCTCTAAGTGTTTGAATTCCACTATATTTTGGTGGATTCTCATAGTAAGGTGATGTTCCCCATGTTTGTTTCTGTTCGGATAGTCCTTCTAGATACTCATATGCATCATTTGGGGATTTGTTTTTGAAGGTCCCATTACACATCATGTTGAAAAATTGTTTTTCTCTAAGGCCCAACTCTTCATAGAAATCTCGAACTTGTTATAGGATTGAAAATCAATTCTGGGGTACTAGGTTTAGAGTGCCTTTGAACCTTTCCCATGTTTTTTATAATTACTCTCCCTCCTTTTCAAAAACGTTATGGATTATCTTTTTAAGTTGAATTGTTTTGTGGTGGAGAAAGTACTTTTTGTAGAATTCTCTATGTAATTCGTCCCAAGAGTTGATGTATGATGGTATAAATTTGTTTATCCAATTTTTAGCTATATCAATTAAAGAAAAATGAAATGGCATCATCATGGCTGAGACTAGTTGGTGTCGGAGACACATGGTTTCTACAATTTCATTGAACTCCTTAACGTGAAGGTATGGCATCTCAGACTCCATTCCAAGGAATGTGGGAAGGTGGTTTAGGACATGGGGATTAAATATGTAGTTGTAATATCCTAAGGAATTGTGTCTAATTAATGAGGGGGCATTGGTCCAGACATGTTTGAGTTAGTCATTCATGGTTTGACCAACTACATTCCCCGAGTTTGGGGCTGCATCAATTGTATTTCCATTTTGGTTCCCACTCTGGTTAATGTGTTGGTTTCTATGAAGACCTTCCAATTAAATGAGATCATTTTTTACTCTATAGTATTATAATGATTTGGATATAATTGAAATAGTTCACTTGGTGTACTTGACTCCCCAACCCCAGGACAATCCACCCTTACATGACGGTTTCATTGATCACGATTATAGCCAGACATGCGCAAAAAGAAAATAAAGGTAAAGATAATAGAATTTGAATGAGAATAAAATAAATGGGTGAGAATAGAATGGGTGTTTAGATGACTTACTTGGGTCCCTGGACATGGCACCAAAGTTTGGTCTCACCCAAATTTACCCAATATTTTTGGGTTAATCGTTCATTGGTAGATTAGATTGGGTTGTTGAATCCTCATTGACCTAAGAAGAAACCTATAGACATGTACATTCTATAGACTATTTCTGGATATTATGTTTCGAACTTTGGAATGATTTTATATTTCTTGAAGTGAACACTAAGAGTCTTAAGTGAATTTAATTTGAAAATAAAGAGTTGATCCTAGGTTATCACTTGGGGTGGATTGGATGCATTCCTGTTTCATTTATTTCAAATTCATAAATTTGAAATGTGTTCATTTAAAGAGATCAAACAACATCATCACTTACGGGTTTAATGCCTATAAACCCTAATAATAATCACCCATAAACTTGGGGGATCAAATTCATGAGCACTCCAAGTTAAAGGTTCATATTATCACTTGTTGTATGTGGCCTTAAAATTCAACAAGGGTGAAGATGTTTTAATATCATCAAATAAAAATCACAATTAAAGACGTGATTATACCTTAATGGGATGATAAATAACATCCAATATAGACCTTTTCTATTCTCTAGAGCAACCCATAAGAGGTTCAAATCTCCATTTTTAATGTCCTAGTTTCTAGAAGCCACCCAACGGTGCCCCGTACCTGGTTGGTCACATGGCCTCAAGAAAATTTCCTCGAACGCTAAAGGCTGCTGACTATTATCGAGAGCCTTGGGTGTGATAGTGGGGAAACTATACCCTCATTGGAAGAGTACACAGTATAAGTAAAAGAGATATAAAATATTGGAAGCAGTATAATCAGGAAAAAGTGAACAGCGGAAGAAAAGAAATAATAAACTGGAGAATACATATATATACGAATGATGCACGATACCTATGTTTAGGAAAATAGCCAAACAAATAAAAATACTGGAATACAAACAGTACTAAACCAAAGTACAAAAGAAAAACATATGACATCTCCTCAGCATCGCAAGCCTAAGCTTGGTCACATGCTCTCCAGCTCCACCAAGCTCCAGTACCTGATGTAGAAGGGTGCAAGCCCTTATCTATACCTACAGCAATATAATCTGTTTGGGGCCAAAAGCATGCCCCAAATAGGGTGTATGACTAAATCCTAGTTGCTAACCACCACAAGATCTGTGCCTAACTGTTATTGAATATATGGCACGTAATAAGAAAAATAAATAAGTAAACAAGGAATTACCCAACAGTAACCAATATTATAGTTTCAAATAATTCAGTTTAATATATCAAGTAAATAGATAATCGAGCAAGAAAACATAAATAGGAAACCCTATGGGATGTACTCACATCCTATCCCCTCTGGTCCTACCTAGGAACAGAAGCAAACCTCTGGGAAGCACACACGATCTACCCCTATGGTTGAAATTATAAGGATTCAACAAAGACTCTCTGAGGATGCTCACATAGTTTATTCCCCTTATAGTCAAAAGTGATAAAGATTTTATGGAATATCACACAATCAATTCCTCTTATTGTCAAATGTGGTCAAATGTGAGGAAGGTCACATGGTCAATTACCCTTATAGTCAAATATATTCAATGACACTATGAGGAATCTCACATGGTAAATTACCCTTATCTTCTACTACACAAGGTTCTCATGGCCCTATGTAAGTCAAACGAACGTAGTAATGCAATATGTCCAAAGTAAACCTCATGAACTACTTGGATAAACATTCTAAATCATATCAATCATTTCTGATCAAATATCCACTTAATCCTTCATTATTAGTCAATGTAAAACATCATGAAATCCAAATGGGCTAAACAGGACCAAATGGTCATAAACATAACATGCATGACCAAACACTTCCAAAGCATTGAAATCGACCCTATTCTCATCCAATTAATCCCTACTCAAGATTACGAGCATGGCAGGAAATTTATATGGTTAAAACGGTAAACACAAAATACCCCATTTCCGTTTATTGGACAAAATTGTAAATATTACTCAAAGACATTCAATGAAAAGTCACAAACCACCTACGTCAGTGTTGTAGGATCATTAAACTCCAGTGTCGGCCCTTGGATCAACCTAGAACACGATAGATCTACCAAAATTTCTAAAATTATCAACCCATGATATCTCATGAGAGAGGAGAAATCAGAAGATGGTGTTCAAGAAGAAGAGATAACTCATTAATGTGATTCCAATGCAATCAACAGAGTTCGATTTGGAGAAAGGACGCTCGCTCAGGGGATCGGTGAAGATCCGCATTGTATAGATGATCTCGGTCGAGCTCAGCGGAGAAGAAGACTTTTCTTCAAGAAATACGCAACCCCAATCCATTTAATTAAAAATAGAAAGTACACGTCATGTAATTTGGAAGTACATGAAGTGTAATTTCCATTTCCGTAAGCTGCATTAGGCTATGTCAAGGTCACCACATAGGACCCTGTGTATGGCTGCTATAGGGCCAGCACCCGGCTACCCTCACTAACCGAGTACAGGGTGTGTCGTCAGAAAGTACACGGCGTGTACTTAAAAAATTTCTAGAATTTCCACTTTTCCTAAAAAATGACTAGAAATGGAAAACATACCTAAAAAGAAAATCCAGGTTCTTAAAAACTTCCCCCCTTAATTAAATTATTCCCTGAATTTCCGTAGCATGGTTTCGTAGAAGAAGAAACCCTGAAGAGCTCCAGACACTGCGATCGCACATCGAACTCCCTCTCCCATGTCTCGTCCTGTACTCGCCCATGCTTCTATAACACCCATACCAGAAGAACAGACCAACCATGTAGAACCTTCGTAAATCGATCATTAATACAGATAAGATGCTCCTCAAACGATGCATCAACTTTTAACTCAACCTCCTCGGGTTAGAATACATGAGATGAGTGTGATAAGTAAAGTTAAATCTGAGAAATGTCGAAGAAATCGTGCATAGCCCAGTACCTCTGAGGTAACTACAACCGATAGGCAACCTTCCCAACTCTCTCCAAAACCTCAAACGCCCCGACGGCCCGATGTACCTTGGTGAAAGCTTACCCTATCTCCTAATCCTTCTGTGTCCCAACCTCAGTGTGACACGTAGGAGAACCTAATCCCCATCCTCAAACTCCATAGGTCATCTCAACTGATCAGCTTAAAATTGTTTTCATGACTGTGCAGTATCCATCATCTTCTGAATCAACTCTATCAACTCTGTGGTCTCCTTAACAAGATGAGGTCCCAGCATAGCGGCCTCTCCTGCCTCTATCCAACATAATAGTGATCAACCTGGCCTACCGTAAAAAGCCTCATAAGGTGACATCTGAATAGTTTCTTGAAAACTATTATTGTAGGAAAACTCCAAAAGAGATATGTTCTTATCTGAAAAGCCTCCAAAATCTAGAATGCATGCTCGTAGAATTTCCTCAAGCACCTCAATCTCATGCTCGGACTATCCATCTGTCTGGGGATGGTAAGTTGTTCTTTAAAGTGTCTGTGTACACAATGCTTTCTGAAGCCCGTTACAAATTGAAGAAGTAAAATAATCATCTCTATCTGAAACAATGTATTTTAGAACTCCATGTCATCACACAATCTCTCAGATGTACAACAATCCCATCTCATCAACGCAGAAGGTCTCCTTAATCTGCAAGAAGTGAGAAAACTTTGTGAGTCTATCAATGAAAACCCATACTGTATCATTCCCTCGAGGTAAACATGGAAACCCTATCACAAAATCTATCGTCACATCATTCCACATCTACTCCAGAATGGGTAACTACTACAAAAGTCGTGCTGGTCATTAATGTTGTGCCTTCACCTGCTAACAGGTGGAACACTTCATGGTGAAACCAGCAACATCGCTTTTAATACCAGGCCAACAATACTGACGATGTAGATCATGATACATTGTAGTGACACCAGGACGAACTTCCAAATCTGTAGAATGAATTTCCCGCATCACCTCCTCGTGTATGATTACTGGCACCCATTCGCACCCCGGGAAACACAAGATCTCATCCTCACCTATGGTCCATCTAGGAATAGGGTCCTCTCCTAACACAATTTCCTATATGACTTAGCCTTTATAATCTAATATCTACCTCATTCGTACTCGACCAAGACGAGTAGAGGTAACAGATACAACATAAAGAAAAAATTTTCACTGTCTATCGTGCACCTCCAAATGCATCTTAGAGAACAAATCCAGAAGCTACCACCTACTGCTGGCCTCTTGAACTGCCTATATCTGAGTCCTCCTTCTCAGCACATCAACCACTACATTACCTTTCCCTGTCCTATAGGAATGCTCAAAGTCAATGTACTGAAGGTACAATACCCACCTTTTCTATCTCAAATTCAGGTCATGCTGATTGAAGATGTACTTGAGGATTTTGTTGTCTGTGAAAACCACAAAATGGTCTCCCAGAAGGTAATGTCTCCAACTGTGTAAGGCATGAACAACTATTGCCAACTCGAGATTGTGCATTGGGTAATTTATCTCATGTGGCCTCAACTACCGAGACTAGTACACGATGACTCCTTCCGCCTACATAAGCACATCTCCCAGCCCAAAACCTAAAGCATCATAGTAAAGAGTATAGATTTTTCCCAGCTCTGTCAAGACTAGTATCAGTGATGAATTCAATCTCCCTTTTAGCTCCTGAAAGGATGACTCACAAGAATATGACAACAAGAACATTGCACCCTTCTTAGTTAAACCTGATAGTGGTGCTGCTAAACATGAATTGTCATGTATGAAACGTCTGTAGTAACCAACCAACCCTAAAAAAAATTCGCACCTCAAAGATTTTCTTCGGCTGCTCTCAAGAAACTACTACTCTCACATTCTTTGGGTCTATTGATACTCCAGTGTCTGAGATAACATGACCCAAGAAGTGAATTTGGTCCATCCAAAAGTGGCATTTTGAGATCTTTGCATATAAATGATTCTCCCTCATGGTACAAAGAATGATTTCAAGAGGGGTAGCATAGTCGTGTCGATTGTGAGTGTACTCCAAGATATCATCCGTGAAGAAAACCACAAAATAATCCATGTATGGATGGAACACTCAGTTCATCAGTGACATGAAGACTGTAGGTGCATTCGTGAGACTGAACGGCATAAACACATACTCTAATAGACCATACCTGCTCCAAAAGGCCGTAAGAGGTATATCTGATGGTCTAACATGAAATTGATGATAAACGAATCTCAATTAAATCTTCCAGAACACCTGGGTTCTTTGAAGCTGCTCAAATATATCATCTATCCTCAACAAGGGATATCATTTCTTGACTATAAACGGGGACAACTTCTGATAATCCACACAAATCCTGAGGGTACCATCTTCCTTCTTCACAAATAGAATAGGCAAACCCCACAAAGATGTATTGGGTCTGATGAAAACCTTTTTTAGCAACTCCTCCTACTGCTTCTTGATCTCCTGCAACTCTGGTGTAGCCATCCTATAAGGAGGAATGGACACCGGTGCCGCCCCTAGAACAAGCTCTATAGAAAAGTCTACCTCACGCACTAGAGGAAAACATGGATAGTCGTCTGTAAATACATCCATGAAATGATCCACCACTTGGAGAAATTCCATCTATAAAGTCCCCTATTCATCCAGATATAGACTAGAAATATCGGTCGTAACTTCTCCCAACCCAAGATGCTCGGGTCCTGCTCTTCTCACCTGGACATCCCATTCTCCCTTGTGAAGAAAAGATCCTCCCTCTAGTGTCGTAAACTCACCCTACGGTGATTGAAGTAGACAAAATCTTAGAAGGGAACTAACCAGTCCATTCTGAGAATTAAATTATAGTATGTCACCTATAGGACATAGAGGTCCTATAAAAAGTAACACCCACCAACCTCTAGAGTGTACCCCTAACACTAACACACACTAGTCGTTCTTGTTCCCAACGGAGTGTCTAGCATCAAGATATTAGAAGAAGAAAAGATACATGGGCCAAGGATATCCACAACATCAACAAATATAAAGCTATGGGATGCCCTCATATCGAATGGAGTGAAAGATAAAACTGAGGCAACTATGATCATATCTCAAACTATTGAAGGTCTGGGATCCTGGTCATGCTGGGTCTGCTCCACAGAAAATGTATAGCATGTACCTCATCCTTGTGACGCTGCCTGACAACATTGAGCTCATCCATCTTACTGTCGGTGAAAGCTTGGCGACTGGCTACCACGGTTGTGACCTCCACCTCGGCCTGAACGGCCAGAAGAACTCTAGTTACCTGGATGAGGAGAAACTGGCAGTGCTTCTCCTGAATGAGTAGTCATAGAAGAACCCATGTCACCAGCTGCTAGTGAGAAGATCTGGTCGAAGTGTTGAAGATGACCAATCTTTCTGCAAGATCGGCACTCAACTCGGTCTATCGGGCAATGTGGCCTCATATTCCCACTCTTCCCACCCTGGAAGCACAACACCTGGCTAACAGAAGATGCATCCCGCCTACTCAGATCTCCACGTGCAGCCTCCCTATGACACTTCCTTCCATCAGCCAGCGGAGCACTAACTTTGGATGCTATACCGCCCTGGCTCACATCTACAGAATCCCTCATATTACACTTTGTGATCAGTGACTAGTAGACTATAGAAGATATTGAGGTCAACCTAAAGATTTTCACCATATATCAGATATTCTACCTGAGACCATCCACAGATTTCTACGCAAGGAACAACTCATCTCCACCTAAAAAGGGTGTAAAGCGCTGCAACTCAGTGAAGCGAGGGGAATACTCTAAAATAGAAAGAGTACCCTGGTCCAGACTCAAGAAATCTCGGGCTTGATCGGCCCTCAACATCTCTGGGTAGAAGTAATCATCGAAGGGGCACTAAAACTCATCCCAGGCCATATTATACTGGTGTCCTGCCAATGACATCACATCCCACAACCTCTGGCCAGAGTCTCAAAGAATATAGGTAGAAAGATTCACCCTCCTTTCTAGAGGTATCTCCAAATGCTCGAAGATCGTCAGCGTGGCTTTTAGCCATGACTCTGCAGCCTAGGGTCATCCATCCCCTGAGATAGTGGGAGGATGCTTCTTTTGAAAGACCCGCATCAATTCTTTGATCGGCGGGGCATGAGGCGGCACTCCCTAGAAGGTCTTCATCATCCTCAAGAAAACCTTCCATGAAGTGTGCACTAGCACCTATGTCAGGTATAACTTTTGGTGCTAAGACTGTCACAACTGGAGGTTCTTCCGGCAGTCCCTGATCAACCATATCTGGTGTCTGATCACCGCCCTGTAACTAGCGTAAAATTGGAGGACGTCTCGGTGGAATGACTCTACACAGTCAAGCACATATGTCAGATTAAGATTGACTGGGACTAAAACCAAGAAGTATAAGAAGAGAACAAGAGAAAAATGTATTCATGTTTTACAAAACATGGATACACTATGTGTATAATTACTATATGGCATATTCCCTTAAGCCTTTCCCATGGGCATGTACTTCTTTAAACCTAGGTCGTGTAACACCCCATACACCTGGCGTGTTGTCCTAACACACGGCATGTACATAACTTCTCTTCCCCTGCCTGATTTCTCATACACTGCAAACCCACACGGTTCTCCTAGAAGAAGGCAACACGACATGTTCTCTCTAGACACAAAATGTACTAGAAGATCTTCACCGACCTATGTTGTTAGTGACACGACTGGATACACGACTCACACTACATGGATTGTTCAAAATGGACACGGCGTGTACCAAACGATTTACACCAACCCGTGTTGTTAGTTACATTGTCAGATTATAGGGACTACAATAAACAACATGGTAAAGATTGGAACGGTGTGTATTTCTTATGCTTTCATCCATCCGTGTCATTAGTCACACGGGTGGACACATGCTCTACACAACACGGTGTGTACAACTGGTACACGGTGTGTTCTCCCAAGGATTTCCCAAACCCATGTCTCTGCCCACATAAAAAGTGACTCAATTAGAGACAACATGGTGTGTCATACAATACACTGCATGTACTTAAGATAAATAGTTTCTTCCCAAACAGAATAACACATGGTGTGTATTCATCATTACACAATGTGTATTCTGGGTTTTTCTAGATAGAAAGCCTTAGAAACAACTCTTGATCCTAGAAAAACACTGAAATGAACATTTAAAGTGCCTAATTCTGATCTGTGAGGGCCCATACTCACCACAAATCAATTCTTTCCATCTTATACAAGTTATAAACATGGAAAAAGCACAATGATCCCCCACATTCAGGTCCATGAGGGCCCATAACACCTCAGGAACAAAATTTTGGTGTTTATTCAAATAAAACCTTATGCAAACAATACCATATAAAACAGTAGGTATTCTATCATCATCTATCACAATAGCATGCATATTTTTCACAACATATATCACAAAAAAATGAAATCACTAATACACCCTAAATGGCATGGCATGGAAAGAATACATGGAAAGTGATTTCTAGCATGTTCCTTTATGATCAATGAGATGGAATACTCTCATCTCATTGGGTTGTAATAGAAATAGAACATAAATAACATCAATGATAACAGTAAAAATCTGTGAATTGCACAAAGCTGAAATAAAATCAACAGTAAATTTGAAAATACAAAAACAATTGAAATAATGTGGTAAATTGGCTTTTCTCAATACAACGGTTAGCTATGCCCATGCACAACTTATTACCAAGTACCTATTCCTTCCTATCCCTAACTATATTCTCTGAATAGTAAGTCAAGAAGAAAAAAACTCCTCTGATACCACTTTGTAACAAACTAGTTCCAGAAGCCACCCAAAGGCGCCACGTACCCCATTCGTCACATAGAATCAAGAGTATTTCCCTGAACTCCAGAGGCTACCGACTAGCAGCGAGGGCTTTGGGTGTGATAATGGGGAAAATATTCTTTCATTGGAAGAGTAAACACTAGAATTAAAACAGATATAAAATAGAGGAATCAGTATAATCATGTAAAATTCAATAGCAGAAGACTAGAAATAATAAACTGGAGCACACATATATACAAGAATGATGCATGATACATATGTCTAGGAATATATCCAAACAAAACACAATGCTAGAATAAAAATAGTACTATAAAAAAGTAAAAAACAGAAAAACAGATGACATCTCCTTAGTATCACAAGCCACACCTTGGTCCCATGCTCTCCATCTCCACAGCACTCATGCAGCTAAAGCAGAAGGTGGTTTCCCTAATCTATACCTAATGAAATATAATCTATTTGGGCCCAAAATCATGCCCCAAATAGGGTTTGAGACAAAATAATAGTAGGAAACCACCATAGGATTTGTGCCTAACAATCAGTGAATATATGGTAGGTAATAAAAAAAAGAAGGTAGTAAACAAGGAAGTACCCAGTAGTAACAAATCCTACAGTTTGAAAGCATTCAGTTTCATATATCAAGTAAATAGCTAGTCAAGTAGGAAAACACAAATAGGTAACCCTCTGGAAAGTACTCACAACCTAACCCATCTGGTCCTACTTCGAAACACAAGCAACCCTCAAGGAAGCACACACAGTCTACCCCTCTAGTTAAAATTACAAGGATATAACAAAGACTATCTGAGGAAGCTCACACAGTCAATTCCCCTTATAGTTAAAAGTGATAAATACTCTCTGAGGAAAATCACATGGTCAATTCACCATATAGTCAAACATGGTCAAAAACTCTCTGAGGAATCTCACATAGTCAATTCCTATTATAGTCAAATATTGTCAAAGACTCTCTGAGGAAGCTCGCATGGTCAATTCCTTTTATATTCTACTACACCGGGTTCTCACAGCCCTGTGTAAGTCAAACGAGAAAAGTAATGAAATGCGACCAAAGTAAACCTCCAGAACTACTTAGATAAATATTCTACATCTTATCAAGCATGTCATACCAAATATTCACTCCATCCTACAGTACTAGGCATGGGAAAACATCAAGGAATCCTAACGGGATAAACAGGACCAAACTGTTGTAAAAAGAACATGCATGGGAAAACACTTCTAAATCTTAGAAATCAACCTTATTCACATCCAATTTTCCTCTACTCAATCAT
The DNA here is from genome assembly GCA_963277665.1 of Viscum album. Taxonomy (NCBI): domain Eukaryota; kingdom Viridiplantae; phylum Streptophyta; class Magnoliopsida; order Santalales; family Viscaceae; genus Viscum; species Viscum album. Next base: position 1,265,518,279 of record OY728165.1, on the reverse strand, counting down.
GAAATCAGGTCAGGAAATTTACAGAGTTAAAATGGTAAACACACAATACCCCATTTAAAGGTATTAGAAAAAATTGCACATATTACTCAAATACATTCAATTTAAATGAAAAAACCACATACCGTGGCATTGTAGGATCATTATACTCTGGAAATGACACATCGATCAACCTATAACATGGTATATCTATAAGAACATCTAAAAATTTCAACCCATGATATCTCACGAGAGAGGAGAAATCAGATGATGGTGTTCACGAAGAGGAGTGAACTCACCAATGTGATTCCAATGCAACTGAAGGAGTTAAATTCATAGAATAGATGATTTCTCAGGTGATCGATGAAGATCCGCATTGTATAGATGTTCTCAGTTGAGTTTGTCAGAGAAGAAGACGTTTTTTCCAAAAATACACGATCCCGGTCAATTTAATGAAAAAATAAAAGTACACGACATGTACTTTGGAAGTACACAGTGTGTAATTTCTATTTATGTACTCAGATTTAGGCAGTCTCTAAGTCAACACACACACGGTTGTGTTCATGGCTGCTACACAACCATCACTTGGCTACTCGCAATAACCGAGTACATGATGTGTACCCAGAATGTACATGGTCTAACATAAAATTTTTTCCAAAATTTCCACATTTCCAAAAAAATGACCAGAAAAGGAAAAATACCTGAAAATAAGTTCCGAGTAGTTACACCATTATTGTTATGGATTCAATGGAAGAGGAAATTAGACTTATTAGGGTGGAAATGGATAAGTAAAATGAAAACAATGAAATAATAATCACTCCACCGTTGTGTAGTAAATTTCACAATGAATTGTGTGAATAAATTCACATAATGAGGTAACAGTGTCAACATGATATGGAGAATAACATATAATGTGGAAATAAGGAACTTTTATTATGAAAATATGATGAATTGAACAACTTATATGAGAATGAAACGCGATTACAAACACATAGCGGTGGCATAACACTACAATGAAACCAAGAAAAAAAGGTGATAAATTCATCCAGAACCACTACCATAAATAGGCATTTTGGGACATTTGGGTTGAGCTTCCAATGGTGAAATTCATCCCACATGAGTATGGTAGGCTTAGGGTGGTGGAATGCTTGTGGAACGTAGACTTTTCCACTCATCACCTGAAGTGGAATCTAGCTTGAATTTAATGAACATACACATCTTAATGGACTTAAATATTACCAAATTAGAGTGGTCAATAGTATAAGAAAATAGATATTTGGATGTATCCTAACCTCATGTAAAATTTCAGCTCAAACTGAATTTTGGTTTTCGAGATACTGTCAAAATGGTGGGATGTTTTTCTGGTCCACAAAATCTGGCCAATAATTTTATCTCTAACATGAGCTAACTAGAACTCCCTTAAAACATCTTAATTAGCTCATTTTTGTAATTTATTAAATGTTTAAAATTATTTCTTCTATCATAAGATAATATTTGAGAATCATTGGGCTTTTATCTTGGCTAATAATGTAGTTTTATTGGGTTTTTTTCAGTTCACTTCTCCAAGAATGTTGTCTGTTCATGGACAACTTTGGTGGTCTTCCAATATGAATCATCATGTACTCCAAAAGTATGAATTGTGCCCAATATAATGAGAAATATTAATATTAAATATGAAAATAAAATCAAGACCATTTTTTATGAGGTGTTAAAAAATGTACCATGTAATTGTTCACTTTATGAGGGATTACAATCATGATGTGAAATAATGATCAAATTGTAAAATGAACTAAAAATCGTTTTCATGAATAAGGAATACCATGAATATTATAATATATACAGTGAATATTTTCCTATTTATGTGGATTATCATTATCCTTTTTAAATCATTTTAATTTATAGATCATCATTTAAAATGTAGAAGTATAGAAAATTCCAAATTTTCATAAAATTATTCATGGTACATTATAAATAAACATTTTATTTTTTTGAACTTACACCATGTTTCCACACATTTAAGCCATTCTTATAAACTATCATGTTTAAAAAATATTTAACATAGTCATACAGGTTTCCATGCATCTTCTTGTACCCTAAAACCATATGGAATTATATTTTCTTCACTTTATAATCTGAATCTAGATAATCATTCTCATTAGGTAGTGTGTCTTTCATTAGCTGTAGGAACTCTCTAAAACTACTACCAATATATTTATTCATTTCCTCCAAGTTATTCAAGCATATAAACATTGAAAAACTAAAACATTTTTACAATCTGGATAAAATTTATTTTTTACATCATCACATATATGATTGATTGTTTTTGTTTTCTCAATTACCACTTCTTTAATATCATGAAACATTTTTTCTATTTAATCAAACATATAATATTATAAATATTCTTCCAAAAATATCATGAATTTATCCCAATTTTACTATCTTAAATTAATAGAATATAACTTAGATTAAAACAATACAAATTTATAAAATAATAGATTTCACTTATATGGATCATTTTAATATTTAAAAAAATCAATCGTAGATAGAAAAAATGTTTTTTTGGAACATTACATCATGAAAATTTCAAAAAAGAAATAACCCATTTATCATATTCATTACTTTTTTAATATTCATTAATCTGGATATGACTCATTATAACCTATAATAATTTTCACGAATATAAAATAAATTACTACATATTTAAAATTAATAAAAATTATATTTATTAGTAACATTTGAAAAAAAACCAACACATAATATTTCAAAAATAAAATTGGAAAAAAAATCCATCTACCAAAGTATCACATTGGACTTATTTAATTGAAATCCTTTTAAAAAAATCAATAAAATAATTTTAAAGAATTAAAAATTTTAATCTTAATTTTAAAAATCTGTGTACTAATGAAAAACATTTATTCACCATCTTATTGTAACGCCCTGACACTAGATGCTTAGAGGAAATGAATTATTTTAATACATTAGAATTATTATAAAGAATAAAACCCCAAAGGACTGACCAATTTAGTAGTCTTGAAAAATATATTCAATGCATGAGCCTTACATTACAACCCAAAACATAAAATAAAACATATATTGTTCTTTAAGCACACCATTATTCTCCTAGTTAAACCCTAAATATCAATTAGAAAACACTTCATAGAATCTCGGAAAATGAATCATAATAATGGAGTGAGGTCAGATGCTTAGAAAGGTTTAACAATATTTCTAAAACTATCATAAAAAATCAGAAACATTTAAGGGTAGGTAAAAAACTGAAATAGAAACCTTTTAAACATAAGCATCAGCATCATATTTCTAGAAAAAATCAAATAATGTCATTTAAAATTTCACATCTATATAATAATAGTCTAATAATAACTTCTAATATCAATTGATAATATTATAATGTGGGAATTCATAATTTAAAACATAACTTCAGGGCCTCGTGTGAAGACCATACAAGTAAGATGATAATCAAAACCCAAATTCTTTTATCTCATGAGAACTATTGATGCAATGAGTGGATTTCACTGACCAGTCCCTAACTAGTATGTCTTTCATTAATCATTCCCCAACATGTAAAGATTCCATTAACTAGTCCCTAACCATTTTTATACTATTTCCAATTCATTCCTCATATAAAAAGGGTGAAAGATAACCAACATAACAATAATATTAAAACATTCTTAGAAATGTTAATAATTTAATCATAAACCATAAATGGTATCAAAATATAACATCTAATATCAAACAAATCATAACCCATTCAACAAAATATTAGATTTAATAATAATAAATCATCCTCAAATAAGCATAAAATCTTTCAACGTATGTTGAAATAGATGAAAATAATCTAATAAAGTCATTAAAATTAATTGAGAAAAATTTCCTTTTTTTATTTTGTAAAAGTCACATAATTATAAAATAAAACATTTATTTCAAAAACAACCTTATAATATTTTTAATTAAGCTTATAAATGTGAAGTCATTATGACTATGGAGATATCTGCTTTCACTGTATATGATAAAAAATATATTATTTTCTTAATTGTTCGTAAAGGGCATAATGTACGTCATTTGGAAAGAGAATGAATTATTCTTTTTAAAACGTTTTATAAAAATAAAAAATTAGTAAAAAAGACTCTGAACATAGTAATAATAATTAGAAACACATTTTTATGAAACCGGTATGTGGATGATAAATATCTCCTAGTATATATATACGTATAAACAACCATTGATAATAAAGAGATTTTGAAATTTACACTTTCGATAGGTCCGATTCAATCCATACATGTAAAAAATTCTTGTATAGTGGTTTTAGAGATATTATTAACTTTTAACAGAATCATAATAATACTTCTGAGATCTTATATGATTAATTTAGGACATTATATTACCCTTTTATTAATAATTTCTATGTTAAAGCTAACTTTCGAGTAATAATCCCTTGGATTATCGTACACATTTTGACTTTTTATTCTTGATCATATTGCATAGATCATGAATTAAATACTTCCAAAATTTATAAACAAATTTATATATCATATATATTTATAGAATAAATATATATAATAGATTAATATATGAAATGTAAAATACCATTCATGGATATGGTAGGTCGTGTGTATGCAAGAATATTGTTTTTGTATCCTTATCATAATGAATAACATTAAGAAAATGACCCAAATATATATTTATATAAATATATATTATTAAAGTCGAATTATTATGTCATATATCACATAATTATTTATTATATATATTTTTAGAATCATTTTTGAATGGTTAACCTTGAGGGAGAATCTCATCATGTCCTGGAGACAATAAGTTGTATGTACGTACAAGCAAAGATATCATTGTATTTGTGGTTAAATGGTATGCAATTGGATGTAAAATGGATTTTAAAAAAATATCATGTCATATTTTATATTTACATCCTTTATATTCAACGTTATACCCAATGAAATAATGTTTAAATGAAAAACAGTTTGCACCCTAGTGTGGAGATGGTAAGTTGTACGCATGCACACATGGTGATATTGCTTTTCATAGGATGGGTAAAATAAGGAATATGGATATCCTATTATCAAAGAAAATATCAACATATATTATATTATATAGCTATTATTTTATTATGGAGCTAATGTTTTATGTAGAGGTATAAAATGAAAAGAACTTTGAAAGAGGATATAAAATGATTACCGCTTCATTGTGTATCTCATTTTGATTTGCAAAGAAGGACTCCATAGGTTGGATTTATAACCAATTTTTTTCACCAAGGATGAAGTAGGTGATGTTTTTAGGAGAGTTGGTTAGGTTCTTTCAGATCCAATTGGATTTTTATGTGTAAAAAAAGAGAACGAGAAGGGTCCTTTTATATGAGAGGTGAGGGTCACTTTAGGAAAGTCATGAAATATTAAATTATTATAAATTTATTTTCAGTTTCTAATAGATAAAATGTGTTTTTTAGAGTCTAAGATTATTATGGGCGTAAATACTCTCAAAACATTTGTTTCAAACATGTTTAATGTCCCAAAATCAACCTTATCTTTTCAATTTAAAACCATAGTTAAATAATTTAACTCTTACCGTGTCTTCTTATATTTTTACACCATATGGTTAATATAGTTACAATAAAATGCCAAAATATTATAAAGTTGATAAATTATGACATTTTTAACACTATATACTTCATTTGGGGGAAATTTAGATTTTTATTACTTTTATATCCATTCACAAAATAGTATTTATTTTAAAATATCTTTTTTTCCAATTTTGTTACCATTAAATATTTTCATTTGAAAAAATGTCAAACCGATAGATAACATCATTGAAATAATTAAAATATGTTACTATAATGTCTAAAATATCAATAAAATTAGTGGAAGTAATAAATTAAGTCAAATTGTATTTATTTTAATATTTATAAAATCACTTATTTTATTGTTACATTAATAAAGTAATCACTGCATCATCATTGTGTCATTATTAAATTTAATTATTTAAGGTCAAAAAATTATGAATAAATAACAATGATGTCGGTAATATTTTGATATATATAGTCTAACATATCAATTATGAATCCCAATATTAAATTTTTTTTATAATAAAAGTCATGTTTTTGAAATTTTTTCCTTTATTTAAAATTTAATGTTATAAATGTCTTAATCACAAACAACTGGCTTCCAAAATACATATTTATGTACCAAGGCCTTCCTTGGATGTCCATAACACATCTAATAATATTTGAACAAGTTTTAGGGTTGTTTTATGTTATTAAAATTTTATTTTTACCTATAATTACCATATTTACCGTTAACCACGGTAAATAAAATGTAAAAGTTACTATTCACCAAAAATTATTCTGATCTTATTAGACAAAATTGATCACCCTTATTATAACAATATATGCTTGTTTTTCAAAATTCAATCCAAAAAATCCAAAAAATTGGGTTTAATTCTATTTTGTAAATTTTCCTAGAAGGCACGTATAAGAGACATTCAAAAGTAAATTTTTTATATATATAATACTATTATGAAAGAAATTACAATGACCTACACAGTAATAATATATGTATATTTAATATATTTTTACATTAAAAAAAATTTAATGTAAAATACTTATTTAAATGAAGATGTAATTATTTTCCATCATTGTAGTGTTTTCACCATTTATCATAAATTGAATGTTTTCAAAAAATTACATAAAATTCACCCAAAAGCTTATTTTGGTATTCCAAATTCAAAAATTAATTCTATTTAACCATATACTATTTCAATGTGTTTCTAAAATTAAATTTATTGTTGTTCACAAAAGGACATAAAAATTCGTTCCTTTTAGAAAATTATATTTTTAAACATATAAGTATTTAACTAAAAAACATATACAATATGTATTATTGATGTAAAAAAATTTAAAAAACATTTAAATATTGATTATTACTATACATATTATTTTATTTAAAGGATAGGTTATAAAAATATTATATAAATAATTATAATATTAATGTTTTGTTTCATTGAAACTCAATGTTCTGTGTAACATAAACTTAACATACTATTGCATGCAACACAAACAATTTAAGAAATTTAATTTATTTAAGAAGATACATAGTTTAAAAAATTGGGGTTTTACATTCTCCCCTCCTTTAATAAATTTCATCCTCACAATATAAACACGGGATAAAAAACCAAGGTTTTGACTTTTCAGAATATCATTATTGAAATCCCACATCGGTAAATGATTAATGTTACCTCCACTTTAAAATAATGAAAAATAAGTATTATGGTCAACAGAGATAACACATACTAGGGTTACATGTAGTAAAATATGGATATGAATGAAAAATCTAACCATCTAGATCAGATGGAAAATGATAGAGAACATTATGAGGAAGAAGTTAACAGTCACAATGCTAGAAGTCTGCGATGATCTAAGGGACTATTTGATTCATCAGAAAATGTAGTACTCGGATAAAATTTTTGGTTTTATGATCTTTTACCAAGATTTGAATAATTAATTTACTTCATAGACTAATTATAGATGGAAGAAAACTTACGTGAAACGTAGAATTTTATCTTTTAACTAATTCCAACCACAAAGTCATCTTTCTCTTTAAAAGATAATAAAACACAAAAATATTACATTTATTAATTGTAAAATGGTTAAAAGATGAACATATACCGTTTAAATAAATAAAACTATGTTATACTAACCTAGTACTTCTCGTCGGCCAGTGCTAGGTGATAAATCTATGTCGCACTTCAGTTGTTGGTATGACTCGCAGAACAATGTTTGAGGTGACAGGTTGTCTTCCAACCGTAGGGTTGTCCTTTTTCCATGCCTCTTTTTATTACATTCATAAAATAACATTAAGAAATGTTTTATCCTTAAATAATAAAATATAAGGTTTATCTTTATCCATTCCAAACATAATATATTTCATAAATACTTCTGCCTAGGTTAGGAGTCAAAGAATATCTCTAAATTTCCAAAAATCAATCTTAAAATAAAATTTCCCAAAAAAAAATTAATGTAGCTCATAATGTCACATTCCAAATATTATACCACCATTAAATAATTTATGAATACTTTTATGAATTAAAATCCTAAATGAATAAGTAATGTAGTATAATCATCGTGAATCTTATAACCATTGATGTACTAATTCTTGAATCCAAATACAAAATAAACTTGATCATTCCACTTCACTATGAAACCATTAACCATGCTCCAACATCGTATTCGATAAGAAATACTTCATCTCATATTTCTTTTACAATATCTTCATCATTAACAAAATAACAATAACTTGGATAACCATGTTAATTATAGTCATTGACTAAAACATAAATCATAGTCTCAATAACATTATTTATAGTATTATAGTCTTCAAGAATCATTTATAGTATCTCTAAATGATGTCAACCTCTTCTAATTCCATAAGTCCATAAAATTAACACAGGTTTTCCATTACCAAATATAAATTATGATATCCTATACATATATTTATACTCAATTTCATTCATAGGGTTATGGTTTCTAATATTTCATTTCTATATCTAGTTTCCATGGTTGTTTCTAATCATTATTTGATACCACCTACAACGCCCCAACCCCAAATTCCTAGACCAGGTGGATTATTTTAATAAATTGACATTATTTAAAAGAATAAATTCCCAAATACAAATCAATTTATTAGTCTTGGAAAATAGATCTCAGGCATGAACCTTGTATTATAATTCAAAACATAAAATACATCAATGATAGTTCACTGAGAACGCCATTATTCTCCTATATTAACCCTTAATATCAATCGTAAGACACTTTTTAGAAGCTTGGAAAATCAAACATCAGAATGGGGTGAGGCCAAATGCTCAGTAAGGTTAATAAACATAGCAGAGTCTATCATCAATGAAGATAAACTTTTAATTAAAGGTATAAAACATAAACATAATCTTTTTAAACATAATCTTCAGAATAATAAGGAAATAATAAATCAAATATTTCCATTTAAACATTCACATGGATATTCTACAAGTCAATAATAACATGAATTATAAATAAAAAATATCAAAATTTGGGAATGTGTAATGTCGTACATACCGTCAAGGCCTTATTCCAAGACAATACACGTAAGATGTTAGTCATAACACCAAATATTTTATCTCATGAAAACTACTGATTCATTGAGGAACCATCTTCAACCGGTCCCCATCCCATAAGGATTTCATTATCCAGTCCACAACCCGTTATATACTATGTTCAATGCATTCCTCATATGAAAAGGGTTAAACATAAATAACATTACATTCTTATTAGAACTATCATACAAAATGTTATTAATATTACCATAAACCCAGAATGGTATCAAAATAGAACAACAATAGTAAAACATATAATAACCCTTTCAATAAAACATGGATGACTGTATAATAATAAATCGACATAAAATAAGCATAAAATATAACAAATGATGTTGACATAGATGAAAATAATCTAATAAAATCTTTAAAATTATTTGAGATAAAATTCCATTTTTACTTGGAAAAAAATCATGTAATTATAAAAGAAAACATTTATTTTAAAAATAACATTGTAATAATGTATAGGAAACGTCATAATGGTAAGGATTCATGAAAAATTAAATAACCACCTGCACCATATAAGTTAAAAAAAATTCTTTCCTTGTTTTTTGACATTTTATAAATTACCTCATATCGAAAATGATTGACAGATTCCTTTCAAAAAAAATTATAAAAATGATAAAATTGGTAAAAATAAAATTTAAAAATAGTAATAATATTTTGAAATTAATTTTTAAGAAACAAGGATAAGGATGATAATTATTTCCTAGTATGTACTTATAAACAACCTTAGATAATAAATAGATTGTGAAATTTACCCTTACCTTAGGTCTGATTCATACTATACATGTCCTAAATTTTTGTATAGTGGTTTTAAATATATTATAAACTTGTACCAGAATCATAATAATATTTATGATATATTATTTTATTCATTTATGAAATTATATTACCCTTTTTTAATAATGTATACATTATAACAAAATTTCGAGTAATAATCGCTTTGTTTATTTTATGTGTTTTGACTTTTTATTCTTAATATTTTTTCTTATATCATGATTTACATACTTAGATAATGTAAACCATGATTTATATATCATATTTTATCAGAATATATATATATATTTAATAGAAATATATATGAAATGAAAAACACCATTCATTGAGACGGTAGACTATATGTACGCATGAACGTTGTTTTTGTTTCGTTATCGTGTTTATTGGAAGAAAGTAAATGACACAAAAATATGTAATTATATATTATTATTGAAGAATTATTATTTCATAGATCTCATAATTATTTATTATTTATATTTTTATAATCAATGTTGAATGGATTTCGTAGAGGATGAATCTCATCGCATCATGGAGACAATATACCATACGTATGCATGAGTGATGATATCATTATTTTAGTGGATAAATATATTGGAATTGGATGTAATATTTATTTTAAAGAAAACAAATATTGCCATATTTATTATTTATATAATTTATATTCAACGTTATACCAAAAAAAAAGTTTACATGGAAAATGGTTTACTCCACTGTGTGGAGACGGTTAGCCTTCTGTATGCACACATGGTGATATTATTTTTCACATGATGGGTAAAATGATAAATATAGTTTTACAATGCTCAAAAGAAAATCTTGGACTATATTATATTCCCATGTTATAATTTTCATTTGGTGGAATATTATGAAGTGGTAGTATAAAAATAAAAGAACATTTAAATAGGTAATAAAATCGATACATCTTCTATGGGTATCTCATTTTGGTTTACACAAAAGTACTCCTTAGCTTATATTTATACCAAAATTGTGGCTCCTTGGATGAATTGAGTGATTTTAGGAGGATATTTGGGAATGGTTTAGCCGATACAAATGGATTTGGTTGTGTGAATAATACATAAGGAGAAGTGCCCATTTATAAGAGAGGTGAGGGGAACTTTTGGAATGTCTTGAATATTAATTTATTTTAAATTAATTTTTGGCTTTTAATAGCTCCAATGTAAATTATTAAAAGGATAAGATGAGTATGGGTGGAAATACATTCAAAAAAGTTAATTTCATACATCTATTATGTCATAAAATTAACCTTATATTTTTTATTTAACACTTAGCTAAAAAATTTAACTCTTACCATATGTTCGTGTATTTTTAAAATATATGGTAAATCTATTTATTATAAAATTCCAAATTAAACTCATGTGGGTAATTTATTACATTTTAAACCTATAAATTATATTTTTATTATCTTTATATTTTTATGACTTTTATATCCTTTCATAAAATATTATTTATTTTAAAATATAATTTATGTCAATTTTGTTAGTATTCAATATTTTAATATCTAAAAATATCAATGCACCATGATAATTTTGATAATATACTTAAAATATGTTTATAAAATGTCTAATATATCTAAAAATTAGTGAATGTAAATAATTATGTAATATTTCATATATTTTGATAATTATAATATAACTTATTTGATTCTTTCATTAGTGAAGAAATCACAGCATCATTATTCGGCCGTAATTATATTATTTCATTTCATGTTAAATTTTTTTTTGAATAAATTACAGTGATTAAGGTTATTGTTTTATATTTATAATGACTATTTATAGTCCATTATATCAATTATGTATCAAAATATTAAAAAATTTTATTAATAAAATTTATGTTTATGATATTTTTGCCTTTACATAAAAATAAATATTATAAACGTCTTAATCACAACAATGTTTCTTCCAAAGGGAAGAATTACATCACAATGGTTGTCTTCATTAGAAATAACTCATCCAGTAATATTATTACAAGTGTTAGGGTAGTTTAGATTATTAAAATATTTTTTTACCTTTTAATTACCCTATATTCCTTTAATCGCAGGAAATTAAATTTAAAAGTTACTATTTACTGAAAATAGATTTTATCTTATTAAAACATATTTTATACAATGATTAAAACCATGTATTTATTGTTTCTGAAATTTAATTTAGAAAACAAGAAATATTATGTTGAATGCTAATTCGCAAATGTGCCTAAGAGATGGGTAAAAGGGAAATTCAAGAGTAATAAAATTGTTTATATCTATTTCAACAATGAAAGCAATTCAAATGAACTAAATTGGACTAATATAAGTATTTGGTAACTATTTTTACTTTAAAATAAATTTAATGTAAAATAATTATTAAAATGTAAATGTCAGTTTTTACAATCAATGTGGTGTTTTTTACTATTCATCAAAAATTGAATATTTTCAGAAAAATACCAAAAATTAACCCTAAGATAATTTTAATATTAAAAATAAAAAAATATTTCTATTTTAACAAATTCATATTCAATGTGTGTCTAGAATTAAATTTATTATTGTTCATAAATGGAAATAAAAAGTACTTCCATTATGAAACTTTTATTTCTAAACATATAACTGTTTTACCAAATTGTTTATAATATGTTTTATTTATGTTAATAAACTATAAATAACAATTACAAAATATTTATTATGATTCATATTATTAATTTCAGTGGATATTTTATAAATATTTTATTTAGATAATTATAATACAAAAGTTTTATTTCATAGAAAGTCAATGTTGTTTTGAATGTAACCATAACATAATGTCGTGTGAAACAAAAACTATCGAAGCAATTGAATTTATTTAAGAAGAGACATATTGTAAAATCGTGGGTTGTTACATTTAATTATTAAATTTGTTAATTATATATCTATCTCTTCAAAATATAAATGAAATTTTGTAACTTAAATTATCAAATAATTTTTAAATGTATAAGAGTGTATGATTCTTGTAAGGATGAAGTGGGGATTCTCCATTGTCAAAATATACAAGATATAATTTCAATAGTGGGATAGGTAACTTTATTATTTCATGAAATGATGTGAAAAATAGTAGATGTGTAGATATATCATTTGGAAGATAATAATTTTGGATCATAGACAGTGAATCATTTCAAAGATACTCCTACATTATTAATGTGTTATTCATACTAAATTAGAAAATAGCATCCCCTATACTATAATTATACATTCATCTTAATAAATACATTCCATGGATGATAATCTAAATATGTATCTACCTATATATTATAAATTCACAATATTTAAATTTTATAATCCCATATATATTCAACATTTAATGTTATATGACTATTAAAGCATAAGGAATTTCCATTACAATGCCTGAAATGAACAATCCCATATTACACATCATCAAATAATACTAATATTATTTACTACCAATTATAAAATGATTTCAATCATCCATGATGTTCCCTAGACATTCACTAAATATTATGCTACTAAAAAAATCATTTCATACTATCTCAAATAATAAATGAGTGTTCCCAAACATATCATGTATATAATTTATGTTATTTTAGATGAATATTCACTAAATTTGTCAATAATACGCACTAGATAAATATAAATATTAATTATTTTGGATACTAGATTCATAAATAACTTAATTTAAAATATCATCCCCAAATCCTATATTATTATTCACACATTATTCCCATATAAACATATCTTCCTTTCTACAATTCTTCAAGGCATAAAGAAATAGAAACAAAATAAAGGTTGATTTCAGATTCATAGTTAGGGTAAATAAAACTTCCCAAGATTTTCATACGTAGAAATTACAGATTTTTATATGAATATTGATTTCATTATGAAAATCCATGCCTGAGGATCATAAAGGTATAGTGCCTTTGTATACCTGGAATCATAAACAACCGATTTATAAAATATCTACATTTTCTTGCACATATTTAATTATAATTATATCCCTTTAGTATATCAAACTAAACACATTTCTTCATATCATTTAGAAAGGAACTATAAAAAGTGTGAGATCATATGCTCAGTAAGGGTATATTTTGAAGTTATCAATTTATTGTCTTATGAAATAATAAGATAATATATATGGGTATGTGATCATGAGCATAACATAAAATTTTCATACCCAATCTATCATAGATCATAAACATGACTCATAGAATAAGAAGATAACACGAACCAAAAGAATGAAACATTATTATAACTCATTAAAGAAGAATATGTTCAAGTCATAAATGTGTGTGGCATCATAAAAATTATACAAAACCATTTCATATGTCATGTTTTACTACCATGACTTTCTAATCAAACCTTATCTCCTTGTTCCCCTAATTAATCAGGCACATTAGAATGTTTCCCATCACAGATCAAGCACATTGAGATGTATCCATTCACAATCTCAATAGATATAATTCAATACCCAATGCATTAGAGGTAGATATAAGTCCCACCCCTCACATAATGAAAAATATGCATAAGTGTGCCATAGGATCATAAATCATTCAACATATCAGAACCCATGTAAATAAAGTAGTTTCCTAAACACTTAATCTAAACATAACTCATGGAAAAGAAATAGGTTTCATAAGTATCATTCCATAAATATGTAAACCATTCATAGAATGAATAATAATGGTATCCATAGTTCAAATCCCCAATAGTTAATAAAAAATAGAAAATAATGTCATTTTATATGGAAGAATGGTTTTTTGAAAGATCATTTGGAATAATTCTTGAAGAAAATATCCATTCATTTATGAAATAATTTTATTAAGGAGACAAGAAATTATAGAGGAAAACATTTTAGTTGAAAATAATTTTTTATAATTGTAAAGGAATCTTAATATAATTAAAGTGGCATGATTTTGGAAAATTTTGTTCAATTATTATAAGTTAAAAAAATTCCTTCTTTATTTTTTATTAGTAAAGTCATAATGATCCTTGTTTAGCAAATGAAAAAGAATATAATTTTCTAATTTTTTCATTAAAAAGTCAAAAATGGGTAAACATATCTATAAATAATAATAGGATAATATTGAAATCCTTATTGAAAATAGATTTAGAATACAGGGACATGGAAGATAAATATTCCCCAAGAGAGATTAAAAATGAAACAATCTCAAATATTTATGATATTGTTAAACAATCTCTTACCACTTTACAAAATATTGAATCACATTACGTGTGAAAGAAATAATTTTATATGGATATTAAAATATAGTAATATTCATTATAATGCTCATAAAATACATTTATGGGATGTTTATACACTATGCAGAATAAACTAATAGTGTATAAAAAATGTTTCCATAGAAATATATGTGTGACAAAAATCCATTATCTAAAGTATCACAAATATTTATTCACATTAAAAAATCATGTATAATAAAATTTTATTTATTATAAATGTATTAAAATAGAAAATATCAATCATACCTTTTATTAAATTTTTATAACATATTATTGGCTTTTTATTAATATTTAAAATCACTATTCTTGGTTATATATGCTTCGTTTTCTTAGCATGTTTTCATTCGGAATTCTCCATTCATCTCCATTAATAACGTTACCATAATTTTTCTAATAATTATTATGTTATATATAAATAAATTATTCCTAAAATTCATCCTTATTACATCCCATGTGAAATATATTTGAAAGATGTATCACATTGCATTGTAGATATGGGAAGCCATATGTATGCACGAACGAAGTTATCATTTCCAAAAATATTAGGTTGTAAAAAGGTAAATATGATATTATCCTTAATGAAGTATATTTAAGTCATAAATATAATAAATAAATATTAAAATTATCATAATTTCTACTCATATATTATAGTGATTCAAAATTAATTGTATCGCTATATGGAGATGGTAGGTTGTACATACGCACGAGTGATATATTCTCTTCTTGTTAGATGGAAAAATGGGTTGTATAGTTATATTTTTATAATCATAATAACATTTTAAAATATTTATCATTATTAACTTATTATTTTATGATATATATATTATATTTATAGGAGTTATATTATATTATAAAAAGAGATTGATTAGTTTGAGCGATCACCACAACTTTGAAATAACACCTTCAGAACTTTTATAAAGGGCCCTAGAGTTAGTCCTTTGGGAAGACCAGATTATATATAAATTTGTTTGGGGTGTTTAGAAGAGAATTTTTCATAGTTTTTTGGATATATAATACACAAAGTGGTGAAATGTTAGGAGAGAGGTGGTGTCCTTTTATAATGAAGGTGATGGGACCTTTTGTAATTTCTCAAAAGAATAAATTATAATAATTTAAATCACAACCCAAATACCTCAAAATGTTATTATATTTGAAGATAATGTATAATAGGATGTTAATCCATTCATCCAATAAATTTTAGTCATTTTTTGGTTTAATTCTAAACTTTACCATTTTGATTAACCCTTAGTTTTTCTATTTTAATCTTAACTACAGTGACAAAATTTTCAATATCAATAAGTGGATATTTTTACTTTTAAGGTGTGAATTGAAAAATAAATGGTACATTTATGATATCTTAGACTAATATTTATCATATTTTTCCATGTTTATGATCTTAATCTAATTAAATAAATATTATATTCATAATATATAATTAGTGTCAATATTGACTCTATTCATTACATTGAATTTATGAAGATCAATAAAAAAAGATACCACTAAACAAATCAATTTAATACACCCCTAATATGTTGTATACACATAGAAAAGTATTTTAGAAACTATATTAATTAATATTTTATTTAATTTTAATATTTTTAAAATCACTTAATTGATATTTCATTAATTGAAAAATTATTGCTTCATCATTATGTACTTATTTATGTTGTGTATTTAATAACATAAATTTAAAATTAATATAAATGATGTGTATAACCCTTTTATCCTTATGAATAGTATTTTCAGTCTAGAATATATTCTATTTATCAATATACTAAAAATATTATACTTATTAATAGTAATATTGTGGAATTTTTCCACTCTCTTTGATTTCAATAATATATAAGCCATTTTCAGGGAAATGTGTCCTTTTAAAAATAAAATTTTTAACCTTTTGCTTCATGGATCAAGTTAAATTCAAACGATAACATATTTGAATGTTTTTTTGTAGTTTTATTATATTAATAATACTATTAATTATATAATTTATCCTTTATCTAGGTAATAAAATTTTCTAATGTTACTATTCATAATTCTTAAAAATAATTGGGAGAAATTTAAGAAAGTTTTACATTTTTATTACAAGTATTCAATATATTTTCCTAAATCAAAAAATATAATTGGGTAAAATTATTTTAAAATTAGTCATGCTGTCGGAAGGAGAAAACATGGTTTTTAGGTGAAAATGTGCAAAAGATAGAAATATATTTAAATACAAATTCAAAGTAAAAAAAGATTCAAATGACAGATCTATATGTATTATTGATAAAATATTTTTTTAATACCAATTAAAAATATAATTTAACTATACAATTTATTTAAATGAAATTTATGTTTTCAATTAAAATGCTGTATTTTTTTATTCATCAATAATTGAAACTTATCTGAAAAAAAATTCAACCAAAGTAAATTTTAATATTTTCATTTAAAATAAGATTTTCATTTTAAAAAATAAAATTTATAAATTGTAAAAACTATTTTTAAAACAACTTATCCATCAAAAGGTGGAAAACTATCTTTTTGGAAAATATATCTTTAAGTAGTAAAATTGGATTTTTTTTCATAAAATTTCTATAAAATACATATGATGGAGGATAAAAATTATATTAAATATTATATATATATATAATTAATATAATACAAAAATATAGATTTTTTATTTAGTTATATAAAATAATTTTCTACATAATTAAATATATATATTTCAAAAATATTTCATTTTATATTAAAAAAGGATTTTATTTTCATTTATAACTAATTTGTCAAAAAATAATTAAATTTATATACATATGTAAACCATATTTTCATAATTTGGTTAGTCATGTTCATATTATCCATTATAATAGCTTGGATATAATTATCTTATTTAAATAATTAAAATAAAAAATGATGCTTCACAGAAACTCAATATTTCTTGTAACGTAGGCTAAGAAGGTGTTGCGAGTAGCAGATGATTAAAATTATGTTTCGTATAACACATGAAATGGAATAAATTTAATTTATGTGTAAATTTCTTCATAAAACTCAACGCGTTACATTCTTCCATCCTTACAAAGAATATCACCCTCAAAAGTCTTCACTCGGATACAAAGAGATAATGATACTTATGCCTCATGACATCCTCAGGTTCCCATGTAGCTTCCTCAAATTGTTGGTTTATCCCGAAAACATTAACTAGATGAGTTGTATTATATAATAAAACATTATTTATATGATCCAAAATATGTATTGGTTTTTCCTTATAAGATATATCTTGTTGTAATGGCAATAACTCGGAGTTTAGTACATGTGAGTGATCACATATTTACATCCATAGGAGAGTTAAATGGTACACATCATGAAGTTGAGAGTGATTTTATGGAAGATCCAATCAATAAAATACCGTCTCAATATGATCAAGAATTTCAAAATGACTTCTTTACCTATGACTTTTCACACTCGCTTTTCTGAATAACTTAAACCTCTTATATGGAGATATTCATAGGAATACATTGTCACCCAAATAAAACTACATATATTTCTATTGATTTTAAACTTATCATTTTTGTCAACTCTAATCTGGTATTATGTGTTTTTGAATGGATTTACAATTTTCTACAATTTCTTTATCTATATTAATTTAAAATCCCATTCTTTCCCCAACATCAATTTGCCACATTGGTGTTATGTGCTTTCTACCATAGAGGGATTCATATGGAGCCATCTAATTTATAGAGTGAAAGATAATGTTACCGTATAATTATACAAAAGGAAGGTGTTGATCTAAAACTCCTTTTAAACCCATAAAGAGATATATCAATATTTATTATGGTGTTTTAACTGTCCTCTTATATTGACCATCTTTCTGGGGATGGAAATAAGTGTTGGGGCATTACATTGTGTCCAGAGCATGTTAAAGGATTTTCCATAACCTCGAGGTAAATCTTGGATCTCGATCTGATATAATTTAAAGTGGTTCTCCATGTAATATTACTACTTCCTCAATATATATTAAGGCATTATTAAGAATTGGGAAATTTTTTCTAATAATAATGATGTGTGAAAAAATTGAATGCAAATCAACTATATCCCATATAGCATTATGGAATTTATATTTTTTTGGAAGTTTGACAACAAAAACCAAGGTTATGTTTTCCCATTTTCATATGGGTATGGTTAGTGGTTGTAACAACCCCTTATATAGAAATTCCACAGCCTTAACATGATGAAACACCAAGCACAATGAAATATACTATTTAATATCTCTCTTTATTCTATCCCACAACAAATATTTTTAGGTATTTATTTGTATTTATATTTCTAGGATTAATTGATAATGATGAACTATGAGCCTCATCCAATAATTCATTCTTCAAATCCGGTATACTAGGAACACATATACGGTTCCTTAACCTTATTATTCCATCATAATCAAAGTTGAACTCATGAATATTTTTTGCCTTATTATATACCTCTATATGTTCCTTATGTGCCTCAATAATCTTAACTTCAATAGATGGTGGAACATTCATTTGGTCCAGAAAATCTTTATCCTCTTACTTTATATTTTTCATATCCATCCTAATAAAATCTAGAAATATTGAGTCTTTTGTGATCCTAATCATAGAATAGCTAGCATGGTCCTTTTGAATCAAATCATATTCCACTATGTAATCTTTCCTTGGGTGGTAATTTATAAATCAATAATGATCTATAGTTAGTTCCATCCTTCTTATATGGTGTATAATCAACTAATTCTATGTCAATATGTAATTTATGCTTTTCTGATTAGTATAAATATCACACTTTTCACCATAATGATTTTCCTCCAAATCATTAATTTTAATATTAATGTTGCTAATTCAAAATATAGAGATGGGTAATTTTTCATATGAAACATTATATTTCCGGATTCATAAAAAATAATAATGTAATTTATCATAATAAAACATGTAAATTCATTATTAGATGCATCACTGTAAAATACAAACCCATCGCCACTATTGGGAAATGTAAGCATGGGGGAACATACTAATATGTTGTTTAGTTTCTTTAAATATTCTTCACATTCTTTAATCCAGAGGACCTTGTCATCCTTCTGAGTTAACATGGTGAGTGGTTCAGACAACCGAGGGAAATTATCCACAAATCACTAATAATTTCCATCCAAACAATAAAAAATATGGGTGTTTATTACCAGGATTGGTCTAGTCCATTTTTAAATAACTATTATCTTTGAATTATCTAATGATATACACTCACATGATATTATATGACACCGAAATGATAAATTCTAAATCCAATGTACAGACATGGTAAATTTTCCATAAATTTTCTCCTTTCCCTGGGCCCTCGACAAATTTGGGTGCTTCCTCTTTCATTGAATATAGAAGAATATAATCTATAATGACCACCACAAACTATCCTAGATAGACTGTAAATACAATATTAATCAATTCCATAAATTTATTAGGGGCATTGGTAAAATCAAAACACATAACTATAAATTCATAGTGTCCATGCCTTGTTAGGAATTTCTATCATTAGAATATCTTACTTCTTAACACTCAATTGATAATATCCATATTGATGTCCAATTGTAGAAGAGTTTTGATATGTATGTATATGATCAAATAAATCATCGATATGAATATGTTGACACTTTTTTTATTGTAATTATGGTAGGCTATCGATAATCAATTAAAAATGCATTGAAAATTATTTCTCTTAAACAATAGTAAATGTGCACTCTATGATGATGCACTGGTGTGTATGAATCCCTTGTCAATATTCTCTTAGAGTTTCTTCTTTAATTCCTACAAATCAATTGTGGCCACTCTATAAGGACTCTCCAAGATAGGAATATTACCAGTTATGATTCCTATCAAAAAATTGACTTTATGATTCGATGGAAGACCTAGAATCACTTCCTAAAAATATTATAAAAACCCCATAAAATTGTTTTCTTACTAATGTTAAGATTCCCCCAAACAATATGAGATAAATTATATTCTTATACAGGAATTAAGACCCAAAAGATGGAAGCAACTTCAATTGGAATTTCATATTCATCCTTGCATCGATAAATGATTATATGTTCATTAGGAATATTGAATGTGAATTACCTTCCAAAAAAATTTGTAATAGCTCCATATAAAGAAATAGAATCCCTTCCATGAAGCATGTCAAATTCCACAATAGGGAGAGTCAAGAGATTCATATATTTTACTTTTCCACAAACACCAATCAGAGAAGAGATATTACTATGAGAAAGTATAGATTTTCCATTTAATTACATGGATTTTCTATGGATTAATTTTTTTAAATTAATTTTGTAAACATTCAAGACCAGGGGTTGATTTGGATGGTGATTATGAGGATTAGTGTTCTCGAAAAAAAATCATTAAAAATTAATGTGTTTTTAATAATCACCCATGAGTTGGTTTCCTATAAAAGTGGAATAAATTAATAACATTTTCCTATATCAAAAATCTTATGGAACTATTGTGTTCATAACATTGACTTTACCTTAGAATAGGACTAGCCTCGACTGACACATGTCAACGGTGAAAGATAGTTTTTTCACGTAAATGTCATTAAAATATTTGATAAAATTATTTTTTTTGATTCTGTGTGGTTTATTTTAAGTATATTTTATTGTCAAAAAATTCTAGTTATCAACATAGCCCTGGAGTTTCCCTAAGACAAATAGAGTGAGTGTCTCTTGATGGTGACAACAGATAGAAGATCGTAAACATGGATCGATCGACAAATCTATGAATCAATGATGACATAGAATAACCCTTCATCAATGACTGATCCAAACTCTAGACACGGTGTTGGATCTATTTTTTATTTTCCTTACCTTCTTAGATTGAGATGAAGAATTCAGACCAACCCCTGAACATGTTGATCTGTGGATCAACCATTATTGTGGGATGGATAAATAGTTATGTGAATTAAAAAGGGGGAGATAGATCTTTTTGATTATCCCTGGTTTCTATACGTTAAAAATTCTATCATTAACGGATCATTGGAAACATATATAAGGAAAATATTCATTCTTTGGTCGTTCATGTGATTTACCTCCCCCACTCAATCTATCGTGTTCTTCGTGCTTTATTTACCCATGAAACCCATATGTTAATGATCAACCGTTACATCCTAATCCATGGAGGAATGCTCCAAGATCATAAAATTTAACCCCACAACGACATAGAGAAGATGAGATGGAGAATGGAACGGTTCGGGCGAGGTGACAGATTATGGGAACACGTGGCCACGATGCAAGGATGGCCACAAATAGGGTAGTCGACAGTGAGGTCTATACGCGGCTGGTGGGGCTAGTCCATGGGGAGAGAAAGGGAGGGGCGAGTCATTGTCTGTGGAAGAAGGCAACAGTTTAGTAAGAAACATGAGAGATATTGTATTGGTGGAGGCCATGTGCAGGGATCTGGGGTTGCATCGGCGAGTTAGGTCATGGCTCAGAGCTGTGTCAGAGGACACTGCGATCTTGGTAAAGCAATAGGGATAAGAGAACGATGGACCAACCACATGAACATGGAGTGGTATTATGTAGAGGTGGGCGGCATGCAGTTGGGGAGAACCCTCTGCATCATACCGAGTTGGGCCCCATGTAGGGTGAACCAAAGAGGCTGAGCCACTATAGTGGCCTCGCAGGCTGGACCTAGTGGCCCAACGAGCCAGTTCGGGTCAGCCTTACTGGGTTGGGTGGGCCGGACTGCGTCGGGCCCATCAGCGGATCGGGTCATGTCGGGTCTGAGTGGTTGTATAAAGACCCTAAACTTTTACATATATCATTACATGATTGTAAGAATAATTATTCATCAAATTACAATCCATTGATCCTGAGGTCTAGTGTCTTTGAATACTAGGTACATAAAACCGAAAACATAAAACTATTCATTATTTAATCTTCATATAGTGATCCTAACATCCATTGTGCTCATAAATCATCATAAGATAACCTAGGGATAACATGAACCGAGGGATGAGCTAAAATCCCAGTATGAGAATGAAATTATGAATAACTCTTTATAAAAGAGGGTATAGGTAATTAAATAATGATATAAAAACTATGGTAAATATTGAATCATAAAATATAAACATGGGATCATATAAACATGGATTCATAGTAATGTGGGAGCACCAAAAAACATGAATTTAGCTTGAGTCATGGATCATCACACATAGAGGATGAAACATCAAGGTTAACCACCTAGGGAATTTCACATTGTATCACAT
The DNA here is from genome assembly GCA_963277665.1 of Viscum album. Classification (NCBI taxonomy): domain Eukaryota; kingdom Viridiplantae; phylum Streptophyta; class Magnoliopsida; order Santalales; family Viscaceae; genus Viscum; species Viscum album. Next base: position 1,265,494,917 of record OY728165.1, on the reverse strand, counting down.
GTTAATTGTAACTGAAAAGATTGTTCCACATGGTCACACAAGTAAAGGCTAACATCCAAGACTGTTGAACATGGTAGCACAAGTCAGGGATATCTGCCAAGATCGTTGCACATAACATCTCATGAGACTCAACATTACCCAATGAATAGGTGTACTATTTGGTCACACCAATATAAAATTTTCGTGAATATTTATTCTACATAAATAATAAAACATTTTCAATCATATATAAAAAAAGGGTTACCCAAGGAAAAAATTTGGTACCATAATCATGATATAAATAATAATAAATAGTTGTATCATAAATGCTTCCATGAATGTAAAGAACTAAAATACACATGGAAATTCATAAGATAAAATAATAATGTATCATGGAATGTGATTTCATGTAGAAGTGACAACTTGTATGGAAATTATTTTTGAAATTTTAACATTAAAAAATTCTTTTGTAGTTTTAATTAAAATTTTATTAACCCTTGAAAATAGAAAAATGAAAAAACCTTTATATAAAACAAGAAGTGAACCAACAAGTTTTTCATAATAACAAAATATTTATAAAATAATGGAAATGGTTTCTTAAAATAGGATATAGGGTGCACAAGAAATCGAGAAGTTCCCTAAAAATGGTTTTTCATATCGAAAGGTGTCGAGGAGCGAATCACTTAAAAATATGTTTATCCCTGAATGATACTGATGAAAGTGTCTTGGTAAATGATTTTGGGTCATGTAAACAGAATTTAATAGATTCATATAAAAAGATAAGATAACTTAATTTTGGTAAAAGGAATATAAGGGTACTCGAAGAAACAAATGAGGTTTGGGTGGAATCTATTATAGGTTATCAGCATTATAGAAGATGTAATTAAGAGGTATAAATGAGAGATGAAGGGGTTTCTATTAATTTATACATCATGGGGGGTGTACATTGTAGGTTTTAAATCATACCCCATCATTTGTAATTACACATAAAAGGACATAACATAGTGGAAATTCTTAAATAAAAGTGAAATAGGGAGGATCACATTCCTTGAGTCTAATGGTGATCTCCACATGATTTTAATGACCAGAATAATCAAATTATTTTCATTAATTAATACATTCACAAACTAGTTTATATTAAATTTAATTAGTAATACATTTTTATGTTCATTCATGTACTTTTATGGGCTAAGAGGTTCAATTTCACTGTTTGGGTGTGTTTTTTTCATGATCGGTTTACTTATATATATGTATGGATAGTAATGTAAAATTAGGATGTATTTATAGAGTTGGGGTTTTATTTTATTATCTAAAATATTTATGGTTACATCATTGTAAATTTCTTTTGGTTTCTTGTAGGGAAGATGAGTCATTATATAAAACATTAGTGATAACGTTTTGGGTTGATTGGTTGTTTTTTATCAAGGAAAACACATTTGGTTTTAAATATAGAACCATTTATAAAAATAGATTTCGGAACCATAGATGAGACATAATACATATATTATAGGCTAGTTCAACCATGGAAATGTTTTCATGAAAATAATTCAATACGTTAATCGAAATTTAAAATCAATTGTCCTTGAATCTGGTAAATTAACACATCTCGGATGGTGTTTTATCTACTAGTATAAAATAATGATAAAGGATAAATTATAATAAATTATTCCATTATCATAACAACATTCCAGTACATATATTTTATTGTAGTTTTCAGAAAATTTGGATGATAATTGTTAAGGATAGAAAAGAAAACAAAGGAGTTTCAAAGGAAAGTTATGAATTGAAAACAGAAATTTACATCTTGAGTTAATCTTGTTTGAGATCCTCTAAAGTGGAGAGCATTTGGTCTTTCATGAAGACAATGGGATGATGGACATGGGGTAAGATATTGGGAAGAGATTTTATCTGAATTTAATTAAGAAACAACAGTTGATTGGATTTAAGAGAAGAGGGGAGTGTGGGTGGTTTTTGTAGTGGAGGGGAGGGGGTTTTCTTAATATTTTAATCTTTAGTTAATTATTTCTCTATAAGACAAGAAATAGTGGTGATTGGATGACATAAAATAGTAATTTGTGCATGTGAGTTCAAACTAATGGTCCCTACATCATCTTAACATCACCCATGACTCAGTAGTTAATGTATTTAGCTTATTTTGTAAATTATTGTATTTCACTATTCATCTATAATTCATATATTTTAAAAATCCAAACACTTCAACCAATAAATTTTTTGATGGTTATCATAAAAAATTGAAATCCATTTCTCAAAAAAATTTCCTTTATATGATTAATTAAATTTTTAAATGAAATCATATGTTACTTGAAAAATAAATATTTTAAAACTATAAATAATTTTATAATGCTTTCAAAAATTACATAAGGTCTTATAAAATTATCTTATGACTATAAGACATAAAAATATTAATTTATGAATAGATTTTATGAAGATAAATTTTCTATTAAATTAACTATTTCATGGTAATTAATTATTTATGACTTACACAAATATTGATACATTTACAATGGTCATATTATGTCTTATATGACGTGTAAATATTATTTATACAGTCAAGGGTGAGGATACTATTCTCTTAGATTATGTACTATTCATACGGGTCGTATTACTATTCATAAGGGTCGGTTTCTATTCATAAGTTAGGTTACTATTCAAAAAAATTAGGTTTGTTCTATCAGACCAAAAAAATTCACTATAAACACAACCATGTGTATCCGATTTTCAAAATTCAAAACACATAATCGAAAAAATTTATATTAAGTGCTAGGTTATAAGTTTCTCCTTAAAAAAATGTTGTTTCTAAGGGACTTATTATTTCATGAATTTCATTAAATTTACATGTAAATCCATGGGGTGTATAATTCTTCCACCCATATAAAATTTCTCCCTCAAAATTTTTTTTACATAATACAATGAAAATAGGTGAGGGTTTGACTACTTTTTTAATAAGAATGAAAAAGGAAAAATTAAACATATAATTGATAAACTCTTAAAAGAAACGTATATCCTAACTTATGATTCCTTATGGTTATATATATGTTATCCCTGACCAGTTTCCTAATAGTTATTCTTCAGGGGTCATTTCCTATTCCGTTAATAATTGTTCTTAATGGGATTATCAATTTACCAAAGCATATCCCACGAGAGTGTCAAACCAAGAGTGCAGCAAGGCCTGATGCCATGCACTAGTTCTTATTTCAGTCTATCGCAAATAGGTGTTTTATGATTTTACCCCTAGATATATCTAGGGTAGATCCCCCTCTACCTTTTTGTATCCAGACAGGAATGTATATTCTTAAGAAACAACATACTCTATTCTTCACAAAATATAGAGATATTTTCTTATACATTATCTTATGCTTAAGGTTCTCACTAAAGTTCTCTATTCCTAATCTCAAAAATAACTAAATCATCCTCTGATACCAACAATAGATTCCCTATCCTTCTACACATATCATTAGATGATTTTTACCATAATTATACATCAAATTTCAATCCAAGGATCGTGAGGCCTAGTGTCTTTGAAGGCTAGGTACAGAAAACTTAAAACGTAAATCATTTCTTTATCTAATATTCATACTAAGATCCTAAATTCCATTGTGTTCATACATCAAAATAGTATAACCTCAGTATAACATGAACAAATAGATGAGATAAAAACCCAATAATGGAATGAATGTAATAAAAATGCTTTAGAACATGGGTTAGAAGGAATGAAAAAATGATATAAAAAACATGGTATATATAGAATCATTATATATAAACGTGGGATCATAAAAACATGGAATCATAGTAATGTGTTAAAAAAACACGACTTTAGCATGATTCAAGGCTCTTTGCACATATAGGAGCACATGTGAAGGTTAACCACCAATAACGTTTCACATGGTAGAACATGTCAAGGCTAACCCCTAATACCGTTTCTAATGGTACCACAAGTCAAGGCTAACTGCCAAGACTGTTTTACATGGTATCACAAGTCAAGGCTAACTGATAAAGCCATTGCACATTATGTCTCATGATAATCAACATTCCAATTGCATTGGAACCATATGTAGGAGCACCCATCTTAATATTTCATGAATATGTTTTCCAGATAAATACTCATCTATAATCAATCATATATAAACATAATGGTTAACCATAGAAAGAATAGGGTACCATAATGTTGTCTTAAAGAATAAAAAATAGGTATATCATAAACTTTTCCCGGAAAGAAATGATCTAAAATACACATGGACATCAATAAGTGGGAAAAATAATTTATAATTTTATATTATTTCAAGAATAAGTGACAAAATTTATGAAATGTATTTATGATATTTTAGCATTAAAACATTTTTGTGATGTTTTAAGGATAATACCATAGATCCTTTAAATTAAAAAAATGAAAATATCATTTATATAAAACCAAAATTGAACAAAGATGGTTTTAAAAAAAATATACATTTTTTGATAAAAATGGTTGCATAAAACAGAAGATAGGTTGCACGTGAAATCATATAAGAATTCGGGAAGTTCCCTTGAAACGAGGTTACTTATCGAAAGGAATTGAGTAGGGAATCACATAAAAACATGTATATAAATGAAATATATTGATGAAAGGGTATTTATAAATTAAATTGGAACATTTACACATAATTTAGAAAATGTGTATCAATGTAAAAGGTGACATCATTTTGGTAAAAGGAAGATAAGACAACCGTGAATGAACAAAGGGCGTTCGGGTGGAATCCCTTATAGATTATCGGCATGGTATCAGGTGCACTTAAGATAGATTATTGAGAAATAAAGGGGTTTCCGATCTCTCATTCATCATGAGGTCAGTATGGTGGATGTTTGAAATCATGCAGAATCATTAGTAATTACACTTAAAAGGTCATAATATAGAGGAAAATCTTGAATAAATGTAAAATGGGATGGATCATGTTCATTAAGTCTCATAGTGATATTCACTTGATATTGATGTCCTGAATAATAAAATTAGTTAAATTAATTTATAATTACATAACCTATTTTATAGGTATTTGATTTATTAAACCTTTTTAAGTTCATTCCTGCACATTTTGATGGGTTACGTCGTTCAATTTCATTGTTCGGGTGTGTTTGTTTCCTGATTGGTATACATATATTCATGAGTGGATAATCTTGTAAAATAAGGATGGTGGTATAAAATTGGGGTTATATTTTATTATTTGAAATCAATATGGAATCATGTTTGTAAATTTCATTTTCTTAATTGGAGTGAAGATGATTCATTTTGTAAAATATTAGTGATAAAATTTTGGGTTGATTTGCAGTTTTTGATCACAACAAACATATGTTGAATTATAATTAAAAACATCATGTACTAAAATATTCAAAAAATATATATTATAAATATTACATATATTATTCTCTGGTTCAACCATGTAACTGTTTTCATAACCATAATTGAATTTGGTAATGGAAATTGAAAACCCATCATCCTTGAATGTGATAAATTAACACATCTCGGATGATGTTTTTACTACTAGTATAAAAGATGTGTAAAACGGAGATGATAATAATATATTCCATTATCATAACAAGATTAAATTAAACATAATATACTAGAGGTTTTAAAACATTTGGATGAGGAGAGGTATAAATAGGAAAAAAACAAAGGAAGTTTAAAGGAATGTAAAAGAATTGAAATGAAGAATTTATCTCTTGAGTTAATCCAAATTGGGAAACTCTTAAGGAAAAAGCATTTTGTCTTTTGAGGATACAAAGGGAATATTAATGTTTTAGAGGATATTGGTGAGTGATTTGAGTAGAAATTTTGTAAGTAAAAATGATTGATATGAGTGAAGATGATAGGTGATTTTGGGTGTTTTTTTAGTAGAGGGGAGTAGTGCTTTCTTAATATTTCAATCATTAGATTATTATTTCTCCATAACAGAAGAATTATTGATGATTATATGAAAAAAATTGTAATATGTGCATGTGAGGTTGACCCAAAGGTTCCTACATCATCTGAACATCACCCATGAATAAGTAATTAATGTATTTATCTTGTTTTGTAAATTATCCTATTTAATTATTCATCCAAAAATATTGTATTTCATTAAAATCCAAAAATTCCACCCAAACAATTTTTTTAATTTTATAATTCTTAAATGAAATAAATTTTAAAAAAGAATTTTTTATATATGATTCATTTAATTTTTAATTAAAATCGCAATTGACATGAAAAATACAGATTTTAAAATTTTAACTGATTTTATAATGATTTAAAAAATTATTTAAGGTTTTTTAAAAGTATCATAAAATTAGAAGAAATTAATTTTTTAATTTATTATGACCTTTTAGGAATGTAAATATTTATTGAATTTAATTAATTAATTGTAAATAATTATTTATGACGTACAAAAATACCAATATTTTTACTATGCTCATATTATCATTTATAAGATACCTAAATATTATTTATACATTAAAGGGTGAGGTTATTATTCTTTTGGATGATTTAATATTCATAATGTTAATCTTATAAATTATAAGGGAAAGTTACTATTCATAAGGGTAAGCTTCTATTCAAAACAATTATGTGTGTACCAGAGATACCACCACCTGTTGAGCATTATTTATTGCCAAAACTACTAATTGAGGATAATATATGACTGATTACATTGAATGAGTTTCATCAGTAGAAACCTCCCAGTTTCTTGGTTGAGACAAACCAGATGTAGCTGTAGATTTGATGGAGGTAGTTACACATGTCTTCCCCCATGTAAGAATGCCTTCTAACCAGATGAAAGTTCTAGTTATGATCCATCTTTAGGGCATATCGATGCAATGTTGAAGCATAATAATCTAGATTCATGACGATCTAACATTCTCTCAGAAAGAATTTGAGTGCCTCATCATGGAGTACTTCTTTATGGAAATGATACGCTCAATGTATATACAGGAGCTAAAACATCTTTAAAGAAGGTACTGGAGTACCCAGTCAGATTTTATGGATATTTCTTTCTACTCCATGGATAAGTTATGGGCCCATTTTATAAGGAATGGACCTTAAATAAGAAGCTATGTTGTGAGATAAGGTCATCAATGATATCCCGTAGAATTCCAACTAATGCTGGGCTATATAAGCGAGCTCTTCTCGTTGAGATATTTTTGGAAGAACATTCACCATTAGTGGGATCAACAAACATGCAATACGTAGATGAATCTTTGGCGGTGGGTAGCTGAGAGTAGTCATAGGGAACCAATAGGTTCAGGAATTCTGGGGGACGACCCCAGGAAATGGGATTAGTGGTGCAGGACTCCCAGGGAAGAGTGATTCATCCGATGGACATGTTGTCTTACCCATGAGGTGATAATGAAGATTGGGCTCGAGAATTACCAGCTCTCGATATGGAATATTAGCAGACGGTTGAGGGACTACCGAGGTAGAGGAAGAGGGAGATGAAGGGTGGTCTCTAGGGCAGCGAGTGTGGCAGAGGAGAAGGTTTGGTTGCAGGAGGGGTCTGAGGTTCGTGGTACCACCACCACCACCCCCAGGTGGCCCTCCATGATCTCAAAGAGCTAGTGGACAGGGATGAGGCTACCATCTGGTGATAAAGGCTTATGACCCCGAGGATCCTTTGATGATTATATATATGATATGTGTCTTTTCCACCCTAGTTGTAGTTTTTAAAGACATAGGTTCAAGTCATTCCATTCTTTCCCTAAAATTTGTTCAGGGATCATAGATTCCGGATTAACCTTTGACATGATCCTTACACATAGAGACCCCTACCGAAGGATATTCGATGATTATAAACTGGTGCCAATAGTGAAACATACTCATGGAGGTGAGAGTTTTGGTGGGGATATCATGGTAGCGATGTCAAGGCCCAACAACATTATTCTTGGTATGGGATGGTTATCCACAGTCCATGCTTAGATTTACTATTTTAGCTGTAGAGTGTGGTGTATATAACACCCCATGATTTCATATTATGTTATCTCATTAAAATAATTAAATAGCTTGTGTTACACACAACACCGAGTTCAAGCGCACTACAACTTACCAAACTAGTCGTTGAAAAAGTAGTTATGAATAGTATTAATTTCATTTTAAATCTTATATACTCTATATAATTTTAACATTCATATTATTTTTTTCTTAGACATAATATAAGAACAAATTCATTTTTTCAGATAAAAGTAGTATTTTAAAAAAAAAATTCAATTTTGCCGCCTTTTAATAGAGAAATTTTTTATAACCAATATTTGAATATTTTATATATTCAATTTAATAAAACTAAATTCTTCTTTATAATAGGGACATAAAAATTTAGTTTGGATACATTTTTGGTACTTTTCTGATAACTTTCATATTTTGAATTATAGTGAAAACAATATGATTTAATTGAAAACAACTTTTTTAATCGTAATAATATAAAGTGTTAAATTATGAATTTGAAAGGTTTTGAAGTATAATTAGATTATATTTTTATCATTTAATACATCATATGTCATTATAAATAATTGAACATATAAATATGACATAAACACATGTCAATTTGTTGATAGTTTTTACTTTTTAAAACCCCGCTTTTTGATTTTTACAACGAGAATTAATATTAAATTAGTATATTAAACTTCTATGTTTTTAATTTGGTAAAATATACTTAATTTTATAATTCATAATATAAATTTTTATTAGGGTAAATTTTTGGTATTTTTCTGAAAACATTCAATTTTTTTATGAATAGTGAAAAACACTGCGTTATTATTTAAAACCGACTTTTAATTTAAATAATTAATTATTTTATTAAAATTTATTTTAATTCAAAATAGATATATAATTCCTATATAAGTTCAATGTAATTTATTGGAGTCATTTTATAAAAAAATTAGATGTATAAATTTTATTAGGGTTTTGACCTCTTTTACCCACCTTCGAGGCACGTTAGCAAATTTGAATAAAACATATGTTTACCACTTCTGTGAGTTGAATTTCAAAACTCTGAGAGGAAAAGTAAAAATAAGTATGTAAAATATAATTCAATAAGATGAAAGTAATTTTTGGTGAATAATAACTTTTGACAGTTATTTACCATAGTTAAAAGCAAATAGGGTAATTAAAGGTAAAATGATATTATAATTACCTTAAAACATGTCCTAATTCAATGGGATAAGTGTAATTCGACCAAAAAAAACCTTAGGAATAATATATGATGCTTTAGGTCCACATGGATTAGATTAAGAAATTTATTATTATTTTATTTAAAAAAGAGTTAAAAGTGTTAAATTCAATGTTTATTAAGTAAAAAAAATTTAATACAGGGTTATACATAAGATAAATTTGATTATAAATATTCATTATAAATATAGAACGATTTAAGACAAATGGATTTTTATTTATAATTTATAATGATTAAATAATGAAATTTATTTATGACACAATGATTATGAATTAATTAAATTCTTAATGAAATATTAAAATAGTTTATATTATAAATATTAAAATAAATAGAATTTAAATGTTTTGATTCAATCCACGAATTTTCAAGGTCAATATGACATGTTAGGGTTGATTAGATAAATTTTTTCAGAAGTTATATGGTTGTGATGACTTTCACAAATAAAATTCCAAATAGTGTCGAAATTGACATAAATTAATTTTTAAAACCATTACTATATTATTGGTTGATATATCAGTCACAAAATCTCAGTATTGAAAAATGGATTAAATAATATTATATATATCATTAATGGAAAAATTGAGGTTCTCTTGGATGTTTAGAGTAATTTTATTGACCATATAGTGTAAGAATACAAGAAGAAATAGTAAAAGTTAAACAATTTAACTAAGAGTTAAGTCTAAAATACAACATTAAAATGGTAACCTAAACATATATAAATCTAATTTGTTGGGGGGATTTCGGCACATAACCTCCTAATTCCTGAAATAAAATAATTTGAGGCATTATAAACTGAATATTACCGTATAATAAATTAATAAATTAATTTTTTCCTAAAGTGACCCTCAACACTCTTATAAAATGGTACTCCCCCTTCTCTCAAAATAACACCTCCCAATACATTTGGCTATGCCAAACCCTACCCAAATATCCTCCCTAATTTCCTCAAATCAACCTATTGTGCTTACTTTGATCAGAAACCCAACCTAAGGAGCCCTTTTTATGAACTCAAAAGGAAACACCTGAAAAATAAGTAATAATTTCACCACCCTCTTTAAAGTTCTTTTCATCTTTCACTTCCGATTTCATTTTTGTTTCCATTCCAAAATAATGACACCAGTACCTCCTACATAATTTAATGTTATTATAAATATGTTACAACCATATTCATTATTCTATTCATCCTCTAAATGACAAAGTCACCATAAGTGTGTACATACAACATATCATCTCCATGTCGTGGTGTAGTTTGTTATTCAAACACTTCATTATTTGGATCATTATAATAATGATTATAACTATTTTAAATAATATATATAACATTTTTATTATTCTTTATATATGATATACCATCTAGTTACATATGATTTCACCATCAATATAATGATATTGTCGCTCGTACATACGTACAGATTATCATCTCCACGACGCGATGAGATTAATTCCCACATTCACTATTCAACAATGATTATAAAAATATATATTATTAATAAGTATGTGATATTTGAAATAATAATGATATTATATATATATATATATATATTTACTTACATATATCTTATTCACTTACTTCCATTCAATACGATATGAAAACGGAAACAACCTTTATGCGTATGTACGGCCTACCATCTCCATAAATGGTGCCTTCCATTTCATATATCTATATATTATAAATAATTATATTCTAATTATATATGAAACATAAACCAATGTTTATATTCTGGATGAATTTAAATCATGATCTAAATGATATGATCAAGAATAACGAGTTAAAACATGTATAATGAAGAAAGCAATTATTACCCAAAATGATAATTTAACATAGAAATAATTATTAAATGGGTAGTATAAAGTCATTAATGAATCATGTATGATATAATGAATATGAATATGGTTCTTGTATAATTTAATAACATACTATTTCCATTATACTAGAGGTTAAACAAACCTCGACCAAATAAAAGTTCAAGATATTGGTTACTTCTACAATCCTTCATTATCTGAGGTTGTTTTTACGTGAGTATCTACTAGGACTTTTTTATCATCCACATCTGTGTTTCATAAAAATATTTTCAAAATGAATATTTTATGTTTTTATGGAAGGGTCTATTTAACTAGATCATCATTTTAAATGGTTTAACTATTTATTCTTCTAAATCACTCTCATTAATGTCCATGTTTTCAAAATGGTTTTCAATGATTTATTTATATGGACATGAATGTTTTTAAAATGTTAATTCCATTCAAAAGGTTCAAAGTGGTATGGGACACATTGATTAATAAATGTATTAAAATTTCTTCCTTTCTAAATTGTGTGTCTTTTAAATTCTTTCATGAAAAATTGGATATTTCCCTCAAAGAGATTTACAAATGATTTTCATATATTTCCACATCTATTGATGTATTTCAAACTTGTTTGAAGTTAATTTATTATGATAAAAATCTTCAATATTTTATTATAGTTTTTGTGATATGTTTTATTATGGATGTGTTATTTTTATACCATTCATGGTTAATGGATAAAGTATTGAAATTTTATATGATATTTTTAATATGAATGATTATGTTATGTTTAAACCTTTTCATATGTGGAATGTATTGAACATAGTAAGTGATAGGTGGAGCCCTCTATATGTCCTTGATGCATTGGTATGTCGCATTAGACAAACTAGTGTCTTGGCACGGGGCATTGACCAAATCATATTTGTAGTCTTCACACAAGGCCTTGACTATGTGTTTATAAAGTTTGGCATTATTCATTCCATCATTATTAAATTTGTTATTGATATTACATGTGATTATTCGACTAGTAGAATATCCATGTGAATAAGTAAAGAGAATAATTTGATTTATCTTTTCCATATTATGATGAATTTTATGATTAAAAGACTTTTGTTTAGTTTTATACATTTCCTTAAATATTTATGCTTATTTATGAAATTTTTCTCTATATTGTCATCCTTACTGAGCATCTAAGCTCACACCTCTCTATGTTTTATATTTACCAGGATGTGGAAAAGTATATTATGACTGACATGTAGGGATATTGTAAGGGATATCATTGTGGTCAGTGGAGAAAATGTTGTTGTTGTTTTTCATTTTATAATGTAATGTAATGTTCGACTTTGTAATCTATTTTTACAAAACTGCTAAACTGATCGATCCTTCAAGACATAATTCCTTATAATCATGCCAATGTATTTAAACAACACACTGACTCTGGGTAACTGGGGTCGGGTCATTACAGGGAATCTGAAGTGATGGGACTAGGTTTTTTTTCATAAAAAATGAAACACATGATTTGTAGGACAGGATCACACATAGGAGGGTGTAGCCAATTACTAACCTGTTTGCTTACCTCACCCTTAGGGAAGTGGATGTAATGAGTCCTTCAATTCCTACAGTGGTGGACGGGTACGACAACATTTTTCCAAATTATGTTATAAGATTACCTCCTCACAATGAGGTAGATTTATACATTGATATGTACCTTGGGATTACATCAATATCTACACATTCATTTCAGATGGCTCCGGCCGAAAATCGAGAGATGAGGGTACAGTTCAACGATTTCTAGAGTAATGGATTCATGAGACCCAGTGTTTCACCCTGGGTGGCCCTATTTTTTTAAAAGGCATACGAGAGATTGAGAATTTTTTCGGACTACAAGTTCCTGAACTAGGTGACCATGAAGAACACATATCCATTATAGAGGGGTGAATACCTCTACAATCAACTAATTTGATAGATGTGGTTTTCAAATATAGACCTCAGATCGAGCTATCACTGGATTTGAGTATAGGATAAGGAGATTACAAATAAGGATTTTAGATTTTGATACAGAAACTACAAGTACTTAGTAATGTCGTTTGGTGTGACCAAATCCCTATCATTGTTCATGGGACTCATGAACTGGATCTTAAACCCATTCTTAGATTCTTATGTGGTTGTATTCAAAGATGACATCCTAGTGTACATGGCATCTGAGAAGCATCATGTGATACAATTGATGATGGTCTTGTATATTTTCTAATAACACATGATTTACAAGAAGATCAAGAATTTTTATTTCTAGATACAAGTGGTTTTCTTTCTATTGAATTTCATTTCATAGTTTGGAGTTGTATTAAATCCAACGAAGATAGAGGCAATGCTTTCTTGGGATCCACACAAGGGTGTTATAGAGGTGTAGAGTTTACTTAGGTTGTATGGGTATTATCTGAGGTTTGTGCCCAATTTATCAAGAGAAGTGGCATCCTTTACATCTTTGACAGGAAAGGGGAAACATTTCGTGTGGAAAAAGAAGTGATGAGAGATTTTTTAGTAGATATGGTAGAAATTGACAAGTGATACTATCTTGAGATTTCCAGAGGAGGGTGTTGAGTACGTGGTGTTATTTGATGCTTCAGAAAATGGGAATGGTTGTGTCCTGATGATGGGTAGAATAGTGATTGCCTATGGTTCATGATAGTTAAGACCACATGAGAAAATCTATGTGACTCATGACCTTCTGTTGGAAGTAGTTGTCTCTGCATTGAATATGTGGTAACACTACCTTATGGGAGACCGATTTATCATCTACACAAACCACATCAGTCTAAAGTATATATTCTCTTATAAGGATTTTAAATTGAGGTAGTGGAAATGGAAATAGTTTCTCCAAGACAATAACATTGATATTTTTTAATACTCATGGGATGGGGAATGTGGTGGTTGTTGATCTTAGAAGGATATGGAGTTCGAATCTACTGAACGTCACATCAGATTAGTTAACATCGTTTAAGATATCCTTCTTGGATGAATATGATAAATCTTACCTTCAGTCAGTAGTAGTTACCCCTCTAATATCACAGTGATTCTATGGTACATTTCTCAGAGACACCAACTGTGAATCATTACATGTTCAGATGTGTATAGGGCCTGCCCATAATGGATATACAAAAGGTGGCGAGCATGATATTCTCTTTAGAAAATGCATAGTAATAAATGTGATGTTGTCAAAAGAAGTTCTATAATTAGTTCTAGAAGGAGTTCCATACTCCCTCATTAGCGGTAATTCCAGTAGTGGATAAGATTTATCCGGACCTCTGTCACTAGTTCGGGTGGTCAGGTATGAAGAAGGAAGTGGTCGAGTTTTTCTCAACAAGGGTCACTTGTCTGCAATTGAAGGTTGGGCACCAGGTTCCTACGAGATTGACCAAACCACTAGAGGTGCTAGAGTGGAAGTCAGATGGGATATAAAAGGACTTCATGATGGGTTTTATATTCATGTCTTGGGGGAATGATGCAATTTCGGTGATCGTTGGCCGACTAACCATGTTGAGCCACTTCCTACTGATCTATGATCAAAGTTTAGTAGAGAGAATGGGATGACTCTATGTAAATGAAATAGTTCGGCTTCATGGGGTGAGATCGATGGTCATTTGAGAACATCAGGATTATTTCACATCACAGATGTTAAAGGGAATTCATGGGGTGTTGGGGAATAAGTTTAACTTGAGAACAGGGTTTCATCCCCAAACAGATGGCCAAATGGATAAGACCATCTAGGTTCTTAAGGACATTCTATGTGATTATATCCTAGCATTTGGATATAATTGGGAGGATGACCTACCTTTGGGGGAGTTTTCATAAAACAATAGCTACCACTCAATCATTGGTACGATATCATTTGAATCCATATACAAGAGACCATGCTGGTCACCACTTTTCTAGATTGACCCAGTTGATTTAACACTCATTGGTCCAGAGATGGTGCAGGCTACCACTAAGAAAGTTCAGATCATCTAGGAGTGAATGAGGACTATGCAAAGATGCAAGAAGTCAAATTATGATAGGAGAGGGACACCCTTCGAATACTAAGAGAGAGAAAATGTGTTCTTTTGGGTCTCATCTTGACGGGGATTATGGAGATTTTGCTGGGGTACCAAGTTATCTCCAAGATACATCAATCCTTTTCAAATTCCTAGAATTTTCGGCGAGGTGGTGTACTACCTATCTCTATCCTCACTATTTTACTGGGTACAAAAACCCTTCCATGTGTCACAACTGAGGTGGTACGTGCATGATCCATCAGACTTCATCAACTGGGGTGACCTGCACATTGACTATTGGGTGACTTTTCTGGAGTACGCAGTAGAGATCAAGAATCGATAAGAGTGAATCATTCATGGGTGGTTGATTTCTATTGTTCACATATTGAGAAAGTAAGAGAATATCAATAGAGCACTTGGGAGTGGCAGGCTCATATTCTTGATTTGTATTCTCAACTTTTTGTTGAGTGGATTTTTTGGATTTCAGGAAATGAAGTTCTAAGTTGGGGAGAATATAATAACTCTTATTTTATCAAGTTTTATTTTAATAAATTAATTGGGAAAATTTTGAGACCTGGTGTTAAGTCAGTGTTTCATTCCATGACCCGGTTTTCAGGGAACATTTTCTTGAAAATGTTATATTTTAAATATGTTCATGTGAGAGGGTTTCTTGAAAAAGTAGTATAACATCTATAAGGGTGCCCAAATTAGAAATTGAAGGGCACCATTGATTTCATAATAAAATATATACCTTAGGCATGTCGTAACATCAATCAGTTTTGGTTGAGGGTGAAAGTTTATTTTTGGATGTAAAATTCATTAAAATATTTTGTAAAAATATTTTTTTTGGAAAATTTGTGGTTTATTTTATGTATATCATATTGTAATAAATATGGGGTTATTACAATATCCCTGGTATTTCTCTAAGATGATGAGAAGGAGGAACTGATGATAGTGATGACATATCGTAGATCAGAAAATCGTATTGATCGATGGATCGATGAAAGAACGACGACAACCCATCGTTCTTCATCAAAAACTAATGAAAACTCCATCTGGGGTTGTTCTTCATTAAACTTACTAATATGGATGTATCAAGGCAGACATGAACATATAGAAGATCCGTTCTTTAGTCATTCAAGGGCTTTATTCCCCACCCCCCTCAATCTATAATGTTCTTCAGTTATTCTTCTCCCTTGAAAACCCTATTAGAATGATCGACCATTGTGACTCAATCTATGGTGAAATGATCCAAGATTGATGTATTTGAACTTGCAATGGTATATTAGAGGTGTGATGGAAGATTTTCATGGTTCAGGGAAGGTGGTGACTAACGGTGGCACAAGGCCCTGGTGAAAGGTAGTTCATTGACCGAGAGGCTGGCGATGAGGGAGGGACATAGCCGACGGTGTTGGTACAAGGGGAGCATGAGACAACAATAGACCCCTGGCAGCAGGTCGTAGTCCATGTGGGATCACATTGGAGACAGTGGGAGTAGAGTCTTGGGGCATAGACTGAGGGCCCTGGTAGGAGGTCATGGAGGTGAGAAGGGATGTGTATTGGACCTATATAGGTGGACCCCACAGTGTCAGTGAAGCCAAAGAGTAGGGGGATGGTCGGTCGGCCACCTGAACACAGTGCAACACCACGTGACGTTGGGTGGCACACAGTCATGGTGGACTGTGTGTGGTGTACTATGTCGGCCTATAGCGGGAGCCATACTAAGTAGGCCATGCCTCTCCGATGGCCCATCGATCTACCACTAGAGGCACAATGGGAAGAGCATGGTTGGGTCATCCAAACCAGTTTGAGTTGACAGGAGGGTCAAGCTGATCCTTTTTACAAAAAACTATTGTAACTTTCAAATTGTCTGTTTTTTTAAATATGTTTGTGTTTCTAGGACCCTTGAGACGAGAGAGTCCATTTTAGATACTCTATGTGAGTTTTTGTGTAATTTGGAATCTCAAATTATGGCTCGAGGTTTATGTTCTCTAGGAATGAGTGTGTTGAGTGCGGAATCTTGTGGCTGGCTATGACTGAGAAGCTATGTGACCTAGAAACAGTGTTCTTTACTTAGTGATGATGCGTCATAATTAAAATGTTTTTCTTACTATGTCTATGTGTTTTACTATGACTTGGTGTCTTACCAAAATATTGTGTCTCACAGAGACGGTGAACCCCATTCGGTGGAGTATATTGGGACATTCCTAGAACATATTTTATAGACTTAAACCAATGTGAGTTAGTATGCTTTGTGTATTTCCTTTATTATATACTTCATGTCTTTCCATTTTTGTATACTAAATGTATTTAATTTGAGTTATACCTAAATTAATTTCTTATTTGGTATACTTCATCTATTTATTTTGTGATAGACAGTATGTATTTCCTTTGTGGTATACTTGAGGTATTTCTTAGTTGTATTCCTTTGTGGTGTTAAGGTGTCCTACTAGCTATTGTTTTTCTCATAGGTGGACCTGGATCAAGTGGTTATTAGAGAGACCAGACAGATGACGTGTGACCCTGTGGCTTCATATAGATTTACAACACCTAACCTTCTTGAATGGTATTCTATAGATGAGATTCAAGAACTTGTGTATTAAATTTGAAGGACTCATTCTTTTGGTGGGCTTGTATGATATCCCTGTTAACATATCAATTTTCCTCCTATCATACTTAGTGGTTGGTATATTAGTGTATGCATGCATTGATTACTTTGTGTTTTTACATTTCATTATTTTGGGCTTGGAGACATGTGCAAGTGTACATTTACTTGAAAAAATTCATTCCATTCATGTGATATACCTACATGGTGCAGGTCTCCATCCCCTAGCCTATTAGAGGTAGGCATGGGGTAGTCACAACATGGGCCCCTCTATTATGGGTCATGACATACCATTAGAAGTCTTCATTGCTAACTCAACATCTAATTGTGGAGTTGATACCATGATAACCATAGAAAACCCATTATAAATAAAGGGGTGTTTGGATCCAAATTCAAATAAGAAATTATATATTTTGAAGTTGATGATAAGTGTACCATTACCCCATATCATTCTCATAATCCACTTTTTCAGTCATAATCACAATAAAAATTTGTTTGTCTTCAGTTTTTAGTGTTTTTTCCATAGATCATAAAATTCAATTAGATTCTTGAATTGATGGGAATAATGTACATACTCCTTGAATTCATAACATTGGAGCATGGGTGTTGCATCATTTAGCATCTTCATTTCTACCACTGTATTAACTGGAATTTTCATTTCCTTTAGACATTCATGAGATTTATGACCCACATTTCTATATTTAAATAACCTTACAGTTCAATTTAAACACATTCCTTGGTGTTTCCTCCCACATTTATCGGATGTAGATGGCTGGAATTTCTTCCCACCATGTGAATAATTCTAGTTTTCAAGAGAATCGAACATTATTTTCTTAACAAAACCATGGGAATGTTGGGTATCTCTAATTTCAATTTCCACCATAAGATCACAACAAATAATTTCGTCATACATGTTGAAGTCTCTAATGAATAATTAATTTCAGGTATGTGGTTTTAATCTACTGATGAATCGGTCATTCTTAATTTTAGATTGGAAACTATTACCATATTCATAAATAAAAATTATTGTAAAATTTTCCGTGTAGCTACCAACTGATTCATCATACTTTTGATATATCTCAAGGAACTCCTTCTCTATATTCACATGCATAATACATTGAATTTACTTATGGATGAATAAGTTCTTTTACTCATCCCATTCCATGTATTAAATTTCTTTCTCTCGACACATATTGTGGATAGGATTCAACTACTGATTTTCTTTATCGTCCAAAAAATAAACAACTAGGAAAAAATTTTCATGTCTCAATCATTGAAGAAATAAAAACCATTCATAAATAGTATTTATCCATCGGTCAACCACTAGTGGGTAAGAAGATTCAAAAAAATAAGGTGTATGTGGACACATGAAATATTCAATAGTATCTTGTACCCATCATTGTTCATTATGAAAATCATTATGATTAATATCCTAAGAAGGTTTTGTTACCATGGATGAAAGGTTCTTCAATCCATCTCCCATAAAATTTGGATTCTCATGTGGACAATCATTTCATTTTCTATCATGTTTTCAACATGATTCCTTCATCCTACATCAATTTACTAGAACCAAAAATCATATTGTGAGAAAAAATATATACTAAGGAATTATGAAAAATCAGTAGGATAACATCTTAAATCATGTCACCATATATGTATCCTTGAATTTAACCAAGAAAATTCATAATCATTACCAAAATTATGGAAATTGTTTCTATAGATAAACAAATCTACTGGGTTCTTACTATGATTTTATCATCGTAGTTACCAATTGATTACTAAATTTTTCCTCTAATACCAACAATAACAACATGATATTCTCATACATAGATATTAAATATTTTTATATAAATATTCTTTTCATTATATAAATGCATTCTCGAGGATCACAAATGTCAATAGACTTTGTAAATAATGAATCATAAACAACTAGTTAACAAAATATATGCATCATATCTAAGTTATTTCTTCATAATTAGATCCATTTTAGTATATCAATCCAAACACCTTTCAACTTATTCAACGGAATAGGAACATAAAACATGGATGAGATCAGATGCTCAGTAAGGGTAAACTAAAATTTATATATTTATTGTCTTGTGAATAGAATATATAATAATTATGGGTGTTTGATCATGATCATAACAAAAAAATTCATATCTAACCTATCATAGATTATAAAAATGAATCATGGCATAAAAACATAAGACGAACCATAAGAATTAAATATCATTATATCCAATTCTTGAACCATAGGTTTAAGTACTAAATTTGTGTGGAATCATGATAACTGTAGGAAACAGTTTCATATGATAAGGTTTACTGCTAATACTTTAGGATCAAGCCTTATCACCTATATCCCCTACAAGATCAAGCACATCAACTTGTTTCCCATAAAAAATCAAGCAAAAAAACTTATTTCTCTAATATATATCATCAGATATAATTTATTATCTAATGCATCATAGGGAAATATAGGTCCCACCAACCGCTTAAAAACTACACATATGTGTTCCACATGACAATAAATCATTCACCATATCAGAACCCATGTAATGAAATGAGTATCATAAACAATTCATCATAACAAAAATCGTGGAAAATAAATAAGATTCATAAGTATCATAACATCATAGGCATAAACAAATCAAGGAAAAGAATTGTGGAATCCAAGGGTAATATACTTAGGAAAGCATAACTAATAGTAAATAATGTAGTCAAAAATGGAAAACATGATTTTGTGAAAGACCACCTGAAATAATTCTTTAGAAAAATATACATTATTTTATGAAATAATTGTTTTAATGTTCCTTATAATCACATAAGAAAACATTTTATATGAAAATAATTATGTATTATTGTAAATGATTCATTAAAGCATAAAGGGTTCATGATAGTAGAAATTTGGTTTCATGTCGTACATGTTTATGAAAACTTTATATTGTATATTTTTTTGGTTAAGTCACAAAGATAAATGTTTAGAAAATGAAAAATATATTATTTTTAAACGATTTGATAAAAAATATAAACATGGGTAATAATTACATAAAATATTTATTGTCGAACAGTAAAATCCATTATGAATTATTTTCAGAAATAATTGATGTTGAAGATAAATACTCCCAAATAGAAATTTAAAACGAAACAATCCTTAATAATAATGGGATTTTGAAATAAAACCTTTCCACTATATAATTAGATAATTTTTATCTCCATGAAAGAAAGAAACTTATTTGTATATGAAAATACCATATTCTTCAGAATAAGTCTCATCAATGACATTCATGGGATGTTTATACACCATGAAGAGGAAAGAATATGTGTATAAGGCATGTTTCCCACATAAATAAAATTGAGAAAAACCCATTACCTAAGGTATCACATTTACTTATTCATGTTAAAACAACATGTATAATAAATATGAATTTATTATATATATATATATATTCAATAACTATAATTTTAAAAAAAGAGTTTTTTATCGATGGAAATTTCTTTCTTATAAATATGTCATATAATCACACCAAATTACTACACAATAAACTACTATGTACTATTTGACCTTTAAACATAATATTTTTACCACTGTGATTTGAATTTTGAAAATCAAACACACACTGTTGCGATACGTAAGATAATTGTGGTATAATAAGACAACCTTAATATTTTGGTGAATAGTAACCAACCCTTCTGAATACTTCTGTTACACTTATGAATTGTAATATGAACCTTATAAATATTAAATATTACAAAGGGATAGAAACCTCATCCATGAATGTATAAATAAATTTTAGTCATCAAATATATGATAATATCACCATTCTAAAAGTATTGGTATTATAGTAAGTCATAAATAAATAATTATAGTTAATTAATTAATTTAAAAGAAAATGAATTTTCCTAAAATTTGGTCATAAAGTAACAATTTTATTCCATCTGGTTTTAAGATAATTCTATTAAACCTTATGTAATTTTTGAAAATAATATAAAATTATTTTCAATTTTAAAATCTGTATTTATCATTTAAATTGTGATTTTATATAAAAAATAAATAAATATTAATTCATGATAAATGCTAAAACCTGAATTTCTACATCATTCTGGAGTCATGGGGGATATAAATGGCCATTTTTTCAAACCCACATGCACATAATACTATTTATAGTTACAAGAATTATTACTATTTCATGTCTTATATAAAAATAATAACCTAATGATTAACTTATTAAGAAAACCCTCCTTCTCTCCACTATAAAACCCAACCATACTCCACTATACCCTTCAATACTCTCATGCCTTGTGCCTTACTTAAATTATTCCCAAATCTTTTTAAAATATCCTCCCCCACAACCATCTTCCCTTGGTCTCCTCAAAATACCAAATCATCTCCTATTAAGAGGCTCCCAAGGAAGCTCAAATCAAGAGTAAAATTCCCCTTTTATTTTCATTCATTATCTTGTCATCTTCCATTGTTCTATTTTCATTCCTAACATCACCTCATAAAAATGATATGAAAAATACAGCACCATATCTGTAACTAAATTTTGTTATTCTAATGGGATAATTAATTATCATATCTCCTTTCCTCTCCATTTATATAAAATAAATGAAAACACCGTCCGAGATGTGTCAACTTATCACATTCAAGGATGACAGTATATAAATTTCTATTACCATATTCAATTATAATCACGAAACAATTTTAATGGTTTAAATACACAATTAAATACATATTTTATCTTATTTTAGGTTTTGGATTCCTTTTTCACACATGATGTAAAACAATAATACAAAAAAAATTAATTATGAAAAAAATCACCAAATTAATATAATTGTTTATCATTGATGTGTTATATAATGATTCATCTTCACTACATGAAACCAAATAAAATTTAAAACCATGTATCCATATGGATGTTCCATAATAAAATATAATTGAAATTCTATAAAACCATTCCCATATTACATGATTCCTCTTACATGAAAATAATTAAATTGATCGTAAAAACCTAGAAAAACAAATAGACCCAAACAACGAAATTGGACAACTTAACCCATCAAAATGGTCATGAATGAATGATAAAATTTTATACTAAATTTCTTTACATATTGAATAGTTTCTGTAATAATTAATTAATTATCCTAATTTTATTTTTCAGGTCATCAATTTCATGTGGAGAACACCATCAAACTTAAGGTAAGGGATCCACTATATTTCACATTTATTGAAGAATTTCTTATTTGATTATGACCTTTTAAGTGTAATACCTTATGATGGGTTGATTTCTCAACTCCACAATACTACCCTTCTGATTTACAGGTGATGTTAAATCCATGTATCGATCATTATGACCTCTTAATTACACCTGATATAATACCGATAATCCGTAAGGGATTCTACCTGAACATCCTTTATTTTTTCTGGTTGCCTTTACCTCATTTTTACCAAAGTAAAGTTATCTTATATTTTCATGTCCATGTTATAATTTTTTTTAAATGTTCCAAATTAATTTATCAATTCCCTTTTATCATTCTATTTTGGGGATATACATGTTTTTAGGTTATTCTATCGTCAATACATCCTGATAGGCAAGCCTGTTTTGAGGGAACATCCAAAATTCATACCAAATTTTAAGTGAACTCTATATTCTATTTCAATCCATTATTTTCTTCACAAAATAAGTGTTTCTATTATGAAAAATTTTTTATTTCAATTATATTTTTATCTAATGGATTGTTCCCTTTTCTATTTTAAAGGCTCTATAGAATTTTCCTTAAAACCACACAACTATGTTTTATTGCTAAATTTTTTAAATACATTTCTTATAAGTTTTAACATCTACTTTACAGAACTTACCATGATACATGACTATTTTTTCTTATGAATTTCCATGTATATTTTATTTCCTTTCTTTCATGGACACTTTTATAATACACCCATTTGATATGCTTTATGAAATGATTATGGTACATAATTCTTCTCATAAATAACTCTTATGTTTATGAACTCTGGATTATGTATGATTCTTTATTGGAGGAAATATTCATGAATGTTTAGGATGGGTGTAGCCAGATAGAGTTCCAATGTATTGGATATGGATGAGTCTCATGAGACATTTTTTGGGATGGTATTGGTGGTTAGCCTTGGCTTGTGCTACCACGTGTGACGGTCTTGGCGGTTTGCCTTGTCTTGTGATATCATGTGAAAAGGTCTTTAAAGTTATCATTGAATAGTTCTAAATTGATGTTTTATGTTTTAGTGACATAAATATGACTCCATGTTTATATGATTCCATGTTTACATATTATGATTCCATATGTTACATGCCTTTTTATATCATCATGTCATGCCATATATTACATATGATAAAGATCTTCTCTTATGGTTATTCCCTTAATGGGATATTGTGCTAAATCCTTTGTTCATGTGTTCCCTAGGAACCCTATGCAGATTTTTGAGCAATATGTAAGTTAAGAGCTCAAAATTAAGTTTAAATAAAAAAATTTATTTAGTCCCATGTTATTAGTTTCATGTATCAGGTCTTCAAAGACAATATAGTTCACGATACTTGATACCAAATTTGATGTATAGTTATGTTTAAAATTAGGTAATTTTATGTATAAATGTACATGGTCTCTATATTTGGTACAGATTATGGTCTAGTTATTTTTTGAGATTAGGAATAATGAACTCTAGAAATAACAATAAGTATGAGACTATGTATAAGAAAACGTCCATAAATTTTGGAATGTATAGAGTTAGTGGTTTATCTAGAAAATACATCCACGTCTAGATACAAACAGGTAGAGGTGGATCTGGAACAGATGTATCTAGGTGTAAAACATGAATACACCGCTTTGCGCTAGACTCAAATGGGAACTTCTACACAACAATGTTCTTTACTGCACTCTTGGTTTGACAATCCCAGGGGATATACATGGGTAAATTCATGACCTTGGTGAAAACCATTATTAAGAGGGTTAAAACAAATACCACAAGAATATAAGTTAATAACTAGATAAAGGATAACCGATATCGAAATATAGGGAATCAAAATTTATGAAATAATTATCCTTTACATGTTATTTCACTTATGTTCAAAGTTTCTTTTTTTTATGCTCAATAGCTATGTATTCAAGACCTCTAATTGAACTTTTTTTTCATTGTTAATGGTGGAAAATATAAGAATATGTTCAAACAATAAATGTGATAGGTAATGTAATTATTTCCCTAATTACATGCCTGAGATGATGGGAACTAGTGGTCAAAACATCATGACTATACTCGCTCACCTGAGTCATGTTATGAATAATAACATGAATAATGTAGGACGACCTACTCTTCTATAGAAATAGAAAGTTGTCGAAGAGTCCTTCATTCGGCAACGTTCACCCATTTTTAGTGGATATTATTATCCCCTCATACAGTAACAATGGATTAATTCCATTGAAAATATATTTTCTCTCATCCAATGCTCAGAAGAAGTAAAATTTGTACTAATGGTCTGTCATTTTGATGGAAAGCTGATCAGTGGTGGAAAATTATCAAGAATATGAATTCCTAGGAGGAATTTTATTCCATTGAATTGGAGAAATTATAGAAAATAATTTTAAATTAATATTTTCCCCAAACCCTCTATCCCAAGATAGAAAGGGAGTTTCTCAGACATAAGTTGAAGGAGGATGAGTCCATCGGGGCATATGAATATAACTTTACAAGGATTTAAAGGTACACCTCTAGCTTTGTCTTGAAAACTCAAAGCATAGTGTATCGCTTCTTTAGCAGACCAAAGCTAAGTCTATAAAAAGTTTGGATAATTAGATACATCTATAGCTATGAGGATATTGTATGCTATTCCCTTAAGGTTGAAAAGGAGATTGGAGATTCCTAGTGATATCATGGGCCTGATGATAATAAGAGGAAAATGGAATCAAATTTGGGTGGTAGCTCAAATAAATTCCCTTATAAAAAGAAGCCCGAACATCCCATGTGTAAAAACCGTGGGAAAAAGAATTTGGGAACTATTTAAAGGGTACCAGGAATCGATTCAAATGTGGAAAGTTTGGATATCTTGGTAAAAATTGCAGATGTAATATGAAGAATCAAGTTAATGTGGAAGATTAAAGAAAAGTTTAGATCAATAATCAGCATGTAGTGCAGTGTTATAACTACAACGATGATGGACATTATGTGAAAAATTTCCCTAAACTGAGGGTTGTTGGATGCAGTCAACAACATCCTCCATGTCCAAGATAAAGGGATTGTGTTATCACTACAACTGAGGAAGATTCGTAGTATGAAGTCATGACATATACACTAGTTATTCATTCAAGAATAGATAACATACTATTTTATTATGGTTCTACACATCCTTTCATATCATACAATTTTAGTAGAACTATACAAATACAAACTCAAAATTTGGAGGATATGTTATATATAAGAACATCAAATTGGGAAATTATTGCGTCTATAGTTTATAACTCCTACCCTGTTAAAATTTTTGGATTGAACCTCCACTAAAATCACGTCACACTTCCTTTTGTAGAGTTCAAATCTATCTTGGGCATGGATTTGATATATATATATAAAATCCTACATCAAGAGTCAGGAAAGAGATATCAATCTTCACATCTCAAAGCATCCTTCAAATCATTACAAGTGTTCCAAAAAATATGAATGTCTTTTAGAATAATTTTCTCACTTCTGGATATTAATTATTTATGAGAAAGCATGTCTACATTAAATGATCGAGACAAAGGAGAGAATCATGATTAAATACATGGAAATCTTGATGGATTACACTGATATATTCCCTAATGAGTTTCAGGGTCTTCATCTTGAGAGAGAGTTTGAGTTCTCAATTTAAATTATTCTGGGATCTCATTATATATTAAATAAACCTTACAAAATGGACACTATAGAGCTGGAGGATATGAAGAAGTAGTTGTAGGATAATCTAGAGAAGGGTTTTATATGCTCAAGTACTTCCCCATAGGGTGCGCCAGTCCTCTTTTTCATGAATAAGGATGGATCAATGCACCTCTTCATTGATTATTGTGAACTCAACAAAATCATGATAAAGAACATGTATCCCCTACCATGGACAAATGAATTGTTCGATTAGCTTTGTTGGGCCAGTTATTTCACTATGGTGGACCTTCGGTCGGGATATCACCAATTAAAAGTGAGAAAAGAAGATATTCCCATGGCTACCTTTCGAATGACGTATGGAATCTATGAGTTCATATTTATTCCCTTTATAATCACTAATTTCCCTAAAATATTTATGGATTTAATAAATAGAGACTTTAGAGACCACCTCAACAATTTTTTTGTAGTCTTTATCGAAGATATTATGATATACTCCATGAGTAAGGTGGAACAGCCGTAACATTTGAATATTGTGGTAATGACTTTGGGAACGGAGAAGTTATATAAAAAATACAATAAATGTGTGTTCTGGATGGAGGAAGTAACTTTCTTAAGAAATGTTATCACCAGAAAAAAGGTTACTATGGACCCTTCCAAGACAAAGGCAATGGAATAATAACCCAAGGAAACATTTGTAACAGAGATCTATAGATTGCTCGATATGTCTGAGTGTTATCAAGGATTTGTAAAGAACATTTCTTGTATTTCAATCCCAATGACCTAGTTAAAATTCAAGGGAGTAATGTTTTTGTGGATTTATTAATGTGAATACTATTTTAAAGGGTTGAAAAAGAGGCGTATCATTGTGCTAATGCTCTCACTCAAAAATAGTGGAGACCTCTTTGTGGTGTACAATGATGCTTCAATGAAGGACTTCTGTTTTGTGTTGATGATAAATGATAAAGTGATATCCTATTCCTCAAGTCAGCTGAAAATACATGAGAAAAACTTTCTTACACATGATCTGGAGTTCGTGGTTGTGATCTTTGTGTTGATAATCATGTGACATTATCTCTGTGGGGAGAAGTTTGACATATTTACTGATCACAAGAGTCTCAAATATATTTTTACAACAAAAGATCTTAATATGGGCCATTAAAGATGGATATATATCCCCATGGATTATGAATGCACTATCCACTACCATCCCTATAAGGAAAATACTTTGGTGGATGCTCTGAGTAGAAAGGATCATGCATCTTTATCAATGATGAGAATTGAAAAGGATCCAATATTCTTAGATTTTTAGAGGATAGACATGGGAATAATTAAGGGAGGAACACCACCAATCCTTTTCAAATGATTTTTCAACCTTCCCTCATGGATAAAAAAATATATTCTTAATGAAAAGATGTGGAAATTATGAAAAGGGTGGAAGATATTAGAAATGGAAAATCCTCAGAGTTCTATATTAAAGAGGAAGAAGTTATAATATTTGGGTCATGGTTATGTGTACCATCTGATATAGTGATAATGAAGGAAGTTCTAAATGACATTTATAGATCATCCTTCCCTATCCACCCACAGAGCACAAAGATATAAAAAGATCTCTGAGTGATAATTTTTTGGGACAATATGAAGAAGGATAGTTCTGAATATATATTAAATTGCCTAGTATTTTTATAAGTGATGGAAGAAAGAAATAATTCTAAGGGGATAATGAAACCACTACCCATACCAACATGGAAGTGGGAGAACATCACCTCATTCTTTTTTTAGAAAACATCCAAGGGAATATAGAGGAAAAAAATACTGTATGGGTCATTTTGGATCGTCTTACAAAGTCATCTCACATTATCCCAATTCATGAGGACTTATAATTTGATAATCATTCATTGATATATATCAAAGAGGTGTTATTGGTGTATATAGTACCACTATCTATTATATCCAGTTGAGATCTATGATTCACCATGAAGATCTAGAAAAGTCTCCAACATGATTTAATAAATGAACTGAACTATACTATGGCATATAATCCTCAAATTGATGGTCAATATAAGTTAACTATTCAAACACAAGAAGATATGTGGAGAGAGTGTTCTATGGACTTCAAAGTAGGATGGGACCAACATCTTCCACTGGTTGAATTCTCTTACAATAACAGTTTCCACTTGAGCATCTGAATGGAACCATATGAAGCCCTTAATGGGAAAATATGAAGAAAATTGGCATGTTGTGATGAATTTTATGAGTTTATGAAGCTAGGAACTAAAATCGATGAAGAAGTAGTGGAGAAGGTGAGAACCATTAAATATCACATCAAGGCAGCCCAAAGATGAAAAAATAATTATCTAGACAATCATAGAAAAGACCTTATTTAAAAGTTGTATCCATGGTATTTGTCCACATATATCAATGGTAGAAGGTCATGTGATTCTGGAAGAAAGGAAATCTATGTCCTAGGAACATCAGCCCCTTCGAGATCCGTGATCGAGTTGAATCTGTGGACTGTAGACTAGGACATCTACCCACCATGTCCAAAGTACATTATTTCTTCTATGTATCCCTCTTAATAAAGTACATACAAGATCCTAAACATGTACTGTCATTATAGATGGTATATTTGGATGATGATCATTCTTACGAGGAGTATTTAGTGAGGATCTGGGATTGTAGAGATAAATTTTGACCTAACAAGACTAAACCCCTCGTCATAGTATTATAGAGGAATCATACATATGAAGAGGAAACATGGGAACTATAGGAGAAAATGAAGGAGTAGTACCTGCACCTATATAAGGAAGAGAATATAAAACAAAACTTCGAGGGAGATATTTCAAAAGGAGGGAATATTATATCGACCCAACATTTAATCAATGGAACTTCCCATATTATATTTATTCCATATAATCACATGAAATTAAAAAACAATTAACTAATAAGTATTATGTGACCATTATACAGAATATTGTATCCTTTGTGATTTGAATTTCAAAAATCTATGATACACGATTATGATTAGAATGTTATTTGGGGTCTAATAAAAAAACATATTTTTTTATGAATACTAACCAACCCTTATGAATAGAATTTTTACTCATATGAATTGTAATATAACCTGTATGAATAGTAAATCATCCAAAATAATAGTATCCTCACACATTAATGTATAAATAAAATTTATAAATCTTATAAGTGTTAATATGGCCACAGTAAAAGTGTTGGTATTGTTTATATTATAAATAATAAATTAAAATTAATTAATTAATTTAAAAGAAAATGAATTTTCTTAATGGGTTCTCATTAATTGAAAATTTTATGTCTTTTGGATTTAAGATAATTTTATAATACCTTATGTATTTTTTGAAAATATTATTAAACCAGTTATAGTTTTAAAATAAGTATGTTTCTTGTAAATTATTATTTTAATTAAAAATTAAATTAATTATATATAGATAATTATTTTATAGAAATGCAGTTAATTTTTGGATTCAGGACATAAAAAATGGTTGGGGCGATGTTTTGGATTTTTCTAAAAGACTTCATATTATGATGAATTGTAAAATTCGATATTTCACGATAAATGCTAAAACCTGAAATTCTACATCATGTTGGAGTCATGGATGGTGTAAATGGACATTTTTTCAAACTCAAATGCACATATTACTATTTTTGGTCAAAAGAATATTTACTATTTCTTTGCTTATGGAAAAATATTAAACTCATTATTTAAATATTAAAAAAACCATCCTCACCACAACTGTAAAAACCGCCCATACTCCCATCTTTTCTAATCTCTTATCAAGGCTTTTTCCTTACATAAATTCTGAAAAAACATCTCTCGCAAAGATCCTCCCCCCATGTCATAAATCCCTTTGTCTCCTCAAAAGACCAAATCCACTTCCCTTAAGAGGCTCTCAGGATAGATCAAATAAAGAAGTAAATATATCTTTTCTTTTCATTCATTTTATTTTCGTGTTCCTTTTTCCTATTTTCATTCCAATCATCTCATCATCCAAATGGTATAAAAAATCTAGCATCATACATGTACAAGAATTTTTTTTTATAATGGGATAATTCTTTATCATATCTCCTTTCCTATCCTTTTAAAAGAATGAAATGAAAACATCATCTTAGATGTGTTAATTTATCGCAATCAAGGACGACGAGTTTTCAATTTCTATTAACATCTTAAATTATGGAAATGAAACCATTTTTATGGTTGAACCAGACTATTAAAGATGTTTTTTATATTATAAGATGTTATGGAATTATTTTTGACATATGATGTAAAACTATAATACAAGAAAAGTTAATTATGACCAAAATCTCCAAATTAATCCAAGCATTTATCATTTATGTTTTATATAATGATTCAACCTATCCTCGAGTAACCATATAAAATATAGAACCATGTAAACTTAGAGATGTTCAATAATAAAATATAACTCCAATTTTGGACAACCTCCCCATTTTACATGATTGCTTGATATAGAAAATAAGTAAACTGATCATAAAAACCAATAAAAATAAATGGACCTAAACAATGAAATTGAACCACTTATCAGATCCAAAAGGTTATGAATGAAAATAAAAAGGTTAAGATTAAATATTTTACAAATATAAGTTGTTCTAAAATTCTTAATTAATTAACCTAATTGTATTATTCAGTTCATCAATAATAAGTGGAGAACACCACCAGACTTATGGTAAGGGATCCTTTATATTTCACTATAATCCAATAATTTTCACTATGATTATGCACTTTTATATGTAATCTCAAATGATGGAATATGATTTATAACCTCACCTGTACTTAGCTCATGATTTATAAGTGATGAGAAACACCTTTCTCCCTTATTAATTCCTCTTAAATACACCAGATACCATGCCAATAATCTGTAAGCGATTCTACCCAAACCTTATTTATTCTTTTGGGTTGTATTAACTTCCATTTTTCCAAAATAATGTTTTCATATCATTTTATTTGCATTTTATAACTATTTTTTACATGTAATAAATTCATTTATCAAGACCCTTTCATAATTACCTTTTCAGGATATAAATGTTTTTAAGTGATTCTATCCTCAATACATCCTGATAAGCGAACTTGTTTTGAGGAAACTTCTCGAATTCTTACCCGATTTCAATTGCACATCATCTTTAGTTTTAAGCCCCAATTTTCTTTACAATATCATTATTTTTATTATAAAAACCTCACTAGATCACTTATGATTTTATCTAAAGGATTTTTCGTGATTCTATTTTAAAGGATTTATAGTATTTTCCATCAAATCGCTCAAAAATGTTTTAATACTAAAATTTCATATATAATTTTCTAACATTTTGTCACATAAACATGACATCACATAAAAATAAACATCGCTATTTTCTCGTATGAATTTCCATGTATATTATAGTTCCTTTCTGTAATGTTAACATTTATGATAGACCCATTTTTTATGCTTTATAACATGATTAGGGTACCCAATTATTCCCATGGTTAAACCAAATTTATATGTAATATTTATTATGTATAATTATTTATGTGGAAAGCATATTCATTAAATGTTAGGATGGGTGCACCCAGATAGCACTTTAATGCATTGGGTAATTTTGAGTGTAACACCCCATGCTTTTCAGAATAAATATTTAATGCATGAATATCCGAGTCCCTAAAAAACAACACTTTGTTATAAAGAAGTTGTTAAGAATAACATTACCTCTTCTATGTTTTGAATTTTGAAAAATGGTAATATAGTGTTGCAATCAGTATGTTATTTGGAGTCTGATAAAACCAAATTTTTTTGGGTGAATAGTTTAATTCCCTTTTTAATAGTAATATGGATAGTAATATGACCTTTATAAATATTAAATACCATTATTATTTTATTTCATTAATTATATAAGAAATTGACATCTTGATTACTTTTTCAATTTAATAAAAAATATTTATAGCTTTAATATATTTATTCTTTTAATAATGTATCTTTTTTTTAAAATTATATTAATAATATTTATAATGTTTTATCAAAAAATGTTTTTTATTTTCGAATTGAACAGATTAAAAAAATTTTAGGGTGATCTTTTCGGATTTTTTTGAAATACTCAAATTTTTGAAGTATAGTAAAATACGATAATTTACCATATGTACACACTATATGTTAATATCACTATTATTATAATCATAGATGATTTAGGCACAATTGTTTTGAACTCACATGCCCATATTACTATTCCTGGTCATAAGAATCAACACTATTGGTTGTTTTTGGAAAAATAATAAAATAATGAGTAAAATAATAGGAAACCCCTCCACTACTCCACTATAGCCACCCTGACTCCCTCTTCTCTTCACTCCTTTCATGTATTATTCTATGAATATGATAATACTTGATTACCTTACCTAGTCACTCCCCACGTCCAAGATTTCTTGGTATTCCTAAAAGACCAAAACCTTTTCCCTTAAGGAGGTTCTCAAGGATGTTACTTCAAGAAGTAAAGCATCATTATTTTTCATTTAGTTTCATTTCAATTTATCTTCTTTTCTTATTCTCTCATAACCTCCCCTATAAAATTGATCCTTATAACTCTATTATCAGATATATACTATAATTATCCAATGTTAATGTAGTAACCATTATCAATCTTCTTACTCTCTCTCTCTCCCTTTTAAAAAACAAATCATCGTCTGTGAGATTCTAATTGAAAACTTTTGTGGATGAAGAAGTTTTGTTCAATAAATTATCCTTCATTACTAGCCATTAAAACATAATTATAATTGAACCATACTTGAATATATGTATTATAACATATTTAATATTCATGAACCTATGTATGTATATAATATTAAATCATATGACCAAAGTATCTCCTAATAATCATAATACTGCTAAAATAATATATATGATTATCATTAATATTTAACCTAATGATTCATCCTCATTCCATGTAACCATATAATAAAAATGACCATTAACACTTATTTATGTTAATAAATAATATATAAGTTTAATTCTTTTAATTACATCCTTTCCACATGAACATCCTTTCTCATATAGAAATATACAGATCATGAAATCCAATGAAGCGAACACTACAAGATGATGTAATTAAATCTTATAACATCTCAATAAGAACATAATGAACATAATAAAATTATGATAAACTAATTACATGTCAAAATGGTTATGAATTATGTTATTATTAAGTCTAATTTTATTTTCTAGGACATTATGTTCAAGGGTGGAGCACATTTGGATTTAAGGTAAGGGTTTTCTAACGAAACCTCCATTTTCATTCTGGATACTTTTATTGTCAACTAACCTCAACAAATTTTTTATTTATTATTTTTTACTTCTCATAAATTATGTTTGAGTGTTCTAAATATGTTTCAGAACAATAATTCTTCATAATTTTACGGTGAGTCACACATTTTAAAAGTTAACTTTCAAAATTCTTTCTAAAATACATGCTTTTTTTAGGAGAATTTCTCAAATTATTACATTTTTTCAAGGGCACTCTATAATATTTTTTAGAAAAAATTATCATCGAAAAATCAATCATGTTATTATGAAAATACTATCTTACTTAAATTATGGTTTTATATAAGTACTTTTCCTAACGAACTATTCTTTTCAAAGTAAAAGATTACTCATCTCAATAATTAATCAATGATTTTATAAGAGTTCTTCATCTATTTCAACACACATGTTGATTATTATGTATGATATCCAATACCTTATTATATTTAATGGTTTATTACTAGTTTTATTTTTTATGTGCTAGCCGAAAACCATTAACCAATTTACTCTGAATGGTTAGTGTTTAAGATTAATTTTCGAGGATTGTTATATATATTTTATATGTCAGTTTCAATATGAATGTATATATTGATTATGTTTGTCCCCAATAATATGAGGAATGAATTGGACTTTTTATGTGATAGTTTGGGCCCTATATAAACCCTATATGCATCGGTAGGTCCAATGATAAAAATATATATAGACTTGGATGAGGCCTTTCCCATTTTAAGATATGGTTTTGGCTGAGGCCTTAATATTTTCTAGATTTCTTGGTCGTGGCCATAAGAGTATGTTTTAGAATGCCCAGAATATGTAATTACCACATTAGGAAGCTATAAATTCATAGTTCATTTGGTAATTCGACTAGTATACTTTCCATGGTTATGATTTATTATAGAAATGTTTACTCAACTCATTTTACCGCGATATTATGTTCTTGTTTATTCTTAAAGGCATGTGTTTTTAATGATTAACAATGCATAAGGTTTTTGTTTATGATGTATTCCATTTTATTGTCTACCCTTTCTGACCATCTAATATCACCCCTTCTTATGTTTCATTTTTTCTTGGACAAGAGGTGGTATATTATTGCTGACTTGCAGGGAGAATCTTTTATTGGTGGATGTTACCACTTGAACTTCTATGTTGTTTTTCATTTAATGTTGTAATGTTGAACATATATATGTATGTTGTTTCCAAATATATTAATCGATTCATTCATTCATGATTGGAATTTCTTGTAATCATTCAAATTTAATGTAACAAGGCACCGGCTCTGGGTAACTGGGGTCATTTCTTTACAGTTGGTATCAGAGGAGGTTTAGTAGAATACTTGGAAACTATATTTAGAAAACATGGAGTTTGTAATAAACCCCTAAGATAGTCTTTGAGGATAAAAATACAAGAAAATCCCGGTATTTTGGTATGATATTTAATATGTACATCATCCTAGAAAATACATCCCTATCTATATACTACAAGTTGGCATGGTTTTGGAACATATGTACATAGGAGTGAAAACTTTGAAATGTAGTTTTGGGTGTGACCAAAGGTATATTGGAACACGACAACAGGCCTTAATGCACACATAGTTTTTCACAGCTAGGTGATCTTCATAGGAAAAGTCACATTTTCTTTACAACACATTGTGAAGTATTTAAATCTAAGTTTTTCTTCAATGAAACCATCTTTGTGATTATGGGATTATCCATTCATTGGATTTTAATTTATGACATGAATTTTTCTATGTTGAGATTACACATTATGACTCATAACCTAATCAAGTGTATTCCATTATTTAGAAATGGCACCTAGTAGAAAGAATGGAAATCGAAGGAACACACATATCCCAAATAGGGATCTCCCTATTGTGCGTGATAATGATGTTGTCTCTAGAGCTTCAACTGGGGTGGAGAAATATATAACTATACTGGGACAACTTACTCAGGTTATGAACAATAACCATACCCGTATGGAGCATCCTGATCGAAAATGTAGAGGAGCTAAGTTGGATCTCTTTATGAAAAAATTTCCTCCAATGTTTAATGGGACTAAAAACAAATTTTTTAGTTGAGTATTGGATAAGTTTCTTAGAGAAGGTATTTCTCTCTTTGGGATGTAACAAACAAAAGAAGGTTGTCATTATAGTTTATCATCTATCAGAAGATGTGGATCCATGGTGGTCGTTAATCCAAAACCCAAATGAGGAAGAAGATATAGATAATATTGAATGGATGTATTTTAATGAAATAATCCTAGAAAACTATTTTCCCCACGAATAATAAGCAGATATGGAAAGACAATTCTTTAATCTGAGGCAGAAGAAGGAAAAAAATGTTTCCAAGTATGAATCCAACATTACATGGCTGGAAAGGCATGATGAATACTACATATGTAATCCAAGGAGCACGATTGACCAATTCATTGATGTTTTAAAACCATTCAACTAAAGGGATATAGTCTCTCAATGTCTCTAATCATATAAAGATATAGTCTCATGTTCTATCAAGACAAAGATGGATTTTTCTATGTCTTCTGACATTAAAGGAATGAAAAAGAATAAGAGGGATGCTGAAAACTCTGGATAATGAAATAAAAAATTTGAAATAATGGAATAGTTAACTTTCCACCCTATAATAATTTTGGAAGGAAACACCCTTGTGTCTATTTAAAAGAAAAAGATGTGTGATACATGTCTGGATATAAATTACATCGTTCTGGTGATTGCAAGGGAAAAAAGAAACTATTATTGTTAAATTCTAAAATTTACAATAGATAGGAAACTATACTAATTATTATCCAATAGGTCGAGTAAACATTCCACAAAAAAGGCCAATTTAGTAGGGACAAGACTATGTGATCACAACTGCTAATATTGAAATTATTAATGACATTGTGGAAGGTACTTGAATAATTTCATCAAACATATCCAATGATTTAATTGATTCTTGATAATTGTATTCTTTCATATCTTCCCAGTTTTCCAAGATAATTAGATATTTCAAATTTGATTGAGAAAGGGATTTGTCAGTCAAAACTCCTATGGGAAGTATCATTGCAACAATGTTGTGTCAGGCAGTCCCCATTATTGTATATAAACATTCTTTATCAACTAATTTAATTTCATTTATCATGAGTGATTTTATATAATCCTCGGTATGGATTAGATTCAAAACCATGATTTGAATATTTATTGCAAGAAGAAGTATGAATTTTTTTAGGATGAGGTGGAATCCTTTATCATTATAGTATAAACATCGCCTTCAAATTCACAACTAGATCCACCCCCAGTTGCTCTATTAAATTAAAATTTTGGGGAGGGAAGGAATATAATAACTATGACTAAGGAAAGGATTTTCATATATAGGAAGTACCAATTATGAAAGAATTTGTTGATTTGTTTATAGAGGATTTACCTATACATCCTCCAAAGAGGGAAATTGAGTTTTCCATTTACTTAATTCCTAGATCAATGTCCATATCAAATACCCCTAATAGAATTTCCACTGTGGAATTAGTGTAAGTGAAGAAACAACTAGAGTAATTGAGTGATAAAGTATTTATTCACCCTATAATTTCTCAATGGGGAGCCCAAACGTTTTTCATTAAGATGAATTATGGATCTATGAGGTTTTTAATTGACTATAGGGAGATCAATTCTATGAAAATACAAAATAGGTATACCTTACCTCACATTGATAATTTATTTCATCAAATTCATGGATCCCTATATTTTTCAAATATTGACCTTCAATCTGGATATCAACTTTTTCTTGTGAGGAAGGATGTCATTCCAAAAACAGCATTTCAAACCATGTATGGGAATTATGAGTTTATAGAAATTCTTTTTGGACTCACTAATTCACCTTCCTTTTTCATTGATCTAATGAATATAGTTTTCAAGGAATATATCGATGACTTTGTGGTGGTATTTATTGATGTTATCTTTGTATACTCTTAAAGCTATTAAGATTTTGAAAATCACATGGAAACTATTTTGAAGTGTCTTAGAAGAAATGAATTATATGGGAAGCTTAGAAAATGTAACTTTTTTCCATTAATAAGTTTCATTTCTTGGCCACATTTCCTCAAAATAATGAATATCTATTGATCCTATAAACACAATTGTTGTGCAAGAATAGCCTACTCCAATGAACTTAACTGAGGTATTTAGTTTCATATGATTATAAAGTTATTATCAGCAATTTGTTCATAACATCACCAATTTATCCAACCCAATGACTAAGCTTACACGTAAAGGGGTTACGTTCGTATCAAAAAAATGTGAGGAATTTATTGAGGAATTGAAGAAGATATTAGTGAATGCTCCAATCATAACTCTACCATCGAGGAATGAGGCATTTTGATCTATAGTGATGCATCAAAAAAAGAAATTGGTTGGGTCATTATGCAGAGTGATAAAATAATTAACTATTTATAAAGAATGTAAAAAATTCAATAACAAAACAAACCTACTCATGATCCTGAGCTAGCAG
The DNA here is from genome assembly GCA_963277665.1 of Viscum album. NCBI lineage: Eukaryota > Viridiplantae > Streptophyta > Magnoliopsida > Santalales > Viscaceae > Viscum > Viscum album. The sequence continues at coordinate 1,265,456,663 of OY728165.1, read as the reverse complement.
CCATAATCATTGGACTGATGATATGGAGACATTATCTCTATGGTGAATAAATGAGAGAGATATATATGGATCAAAAAAGTCTATGGTATATGTACTCATAGAATGAAATCAACATGAGGAAAAGGCGATTCCTCGAAATACTCAATGACTATGATAGATCCATACACTACCACACTAGAATGGAAAATAAGTTAACTGATTAATTGAGAAGGAAATATCATGTAGTTAATACCAAAATGTGGATTTATAAATATCCTATGTACTTGGATCTAGTGAGGATGGATATAGGGATTATAAAAGTAGGTGAAATATAACAACTTTTTAAAATGGTTTCCCAACCATATTTATTGGAAGGAATTAATACTTCACAATCTGATGATGAGAATCATAAAAAGAAAATTAACGCAATAAAAGATTTGAAGTTTACAAACAACATGTGTGAGGATGAAATTCTGAAATTTAGGAAGAGGAAATTTGTTCCCTATATACCTATGTAGACAAGGGAGTTATTGGATAATTCTTATAGTGTTAATTTATATATATAACTTGGGAGCACTAAAATGTATTGATATTTGAACGAACATTTCTTGTAGGACAACATGAAGTGGTAAATTGTTGATTATGTATCAAGATGTCTAGTCTATCAAAAATTGAGGGCCAAATGGAAACATCCCAGGGGATTCATGCAACCTATACCTATTTTTACATGGAAATGGGATGGAATCACCATGTATTTTTTCACCCGATTACCCAAAACTCCATGAAAGAATGAGGCGATATGGGTAATTTTTGATCAACTTAATAAATCTGTACATTTCCTAGAAATAAGGGAGGATTTTCCACTATAGTTACAAGCACTAATATATGTCAATAATGTTGTGAGACATCAAATAGAACCTCTCTCAATTGTTTCTAGTCTTAATCCATGATTTACACCAAAATTTCGGAAAGGCCTTTTTAAATATTTGTATCTTCATCTTCAATTGAGCACTGCTTATAACCCACAAACTAACTAGCAATGAAAAAGGAAGATCCAATCCTAAGACAAAATGTTTAAATAATTTTCACATGAATTTTGAGGTATGAATAAAAAATATTTCCCTTTAGTGGATTTTTCAACAATAATATTTCCATTATGTTATTCAAATGGAAAGATATTAAGAATTTTACAGAAAGAGATTTCATACACCAATATGTTGGGATTAAGTTAGTGAAAGGAGGCTTGTGGTCCCATAGCTTGTGAAGAAAACAACTCAAAATTTAAAAACTATTCAAACCCATATTAATGATTCTGAAAGCATGAAAAATATGTATGCTAATAATCAAAGGATGTATTTGTAATTTCAAGTGGGAGATCATGATTTCTTAAAAGTATCTCCATGTAATGGTGTTATAAGATTTGGGATGAAAGGGAAAATGAGCCCCTTGTACATAGGCCCTTTTGAAATTATCGAGATAATTGGAGTTGTTGAATATTGTTTGGATATTACACCTAGCCTATATAAAGTACACAATGTGTTCCATGTCTCATTGATAAGGAAGTACATGCCAGACCCAATGCATGTCCGCACTTCTAAAGGTATTTAATTGGGACCTGACCAATTTCTCTATGAAGAGCCTATCCATATTCTAGACACTAATGAATAGGTGTTGAGGAATCATATTTCTTAACTGGATAAGATAATTTGGAAAAATCATAAAATCGAAGAGGCAATATGGGAGCTTGAGGTGCATATGATGAAGACATACCCAAATATTTTTTGAAGTAAAATTATATCATTTTTTATGAAAATATTTTTATAACAAGGGAAGAATATAACACACAATGGTTTTGAAAATAAATATTGAATGCATGAAACATTGAGTCCCTACAAAACAACACATTGTAATAAACTAGTCATTAAACATAACATTTCATCTTCTGTGTTTTGAATTTCGAAAAATGGTCATCTATTGATGCAATCACCAAGTGATTTGGAGTCTGATATAACCAACTTGATATTGTGGTGAATATTAACGTACCCATATGAAATGTAATATGTATAGTAATATGACCCTTATAAATAGTAAATATTATTATTATTTTATTCCATTAATTCAATAAGATAATAACATCTTGATTAGTTTTTCAAGGAGATATAAAATGAGTAATAGTTTTAAATTTATTAAGTTTTGAATAAAGTATGATTATATATAAAAATAAATTTATTATATTTAAAAATTTATTTTCAAAAAATGGTGTTCCTTTTTTAATTTGAATCATTAAAATATGCTTAGAGTAAATTTTTTATATTTTTTTGAATGACTCAAATATTTAATGAATAGTATAATAAGATAATTTACTGTATATATACATTATCTATTAAATTCACTCTTACATTCATCATGGAGAATGTATGCACACATGGTTCAAAATCACATGCACATATTACTATTATTGTTCATAATAATCAATACTATTGGTGGACATTGGAAAAATAATAAAATAATGAGAAAAATAATGTAAACACCCCCTATCCTCCACTATATCCCCCACTCCCTCTTTTATTCACCCCTCTTATGCAATGTTACTTGTCTGTGTTCTTCTTTTATACCCTTCCTTAGTCACTCCCCACATCTAGGATGTCTTGGTATTTTAAAAAGTCCAAAAACCCTTCCCTTAAAGAGGTTCTCAAGGAGGTTATTTCAAGAGGTAATGCATCATTTTTTTCATTTAGTTTCATTTTAATTTAATTTCTTTTCTTATTCCCTCCTAAACTCATCTATCTCATTGATCCTTATAACTCTAGTTTCCTCTTTATTCTATAATTATACCACATTAATTTAATAACCATTATCATTATTCTTACTCTATCTCTCTCTTTTATAAATGAAATCATCATCCGTGAGATTCCAATTTAGAACCTTCGTGGATGACAAAGTTTTGTTCTTCAATTTCTCATTCATTAATGTCCATGAAATCTATTTTATGTATTAAATAAACTATAATATATTTACCAAAACCTAATTAATATTCATGAACTAATATATTTACATAAAATTAAATCATTTGACCAAAGTAGTTCCTAATAATCAAAATACCCCTTAAATAATTTACATGATTATCATTATTATTTTACCTAATCATTAATCCTTATTCCATGTAACCCAATGATATATATAACCATTAACAAAACTATATGTTTGTATATAATATATAATTTCATTTATGGATTATTACATTTTTTCTACATGAACTGCCATAATCATGTGCAAATATACCGATAATAAAAACAAAGAGAACAAACTCTCCAGAACGATGGAATTCAATATTATATCTTATCAAATAGGACATAGTGAACATATTAAAACTATGATAAACTAAATACATGTCAAATGGTATTTTAATTAGGTTATTAAAATTTCTAATTTCATATTCCATGACCATAAGTTCAATAGTGGAACACATTCAGATATAAGGTAAGGGTTTTATACCCGAACATCCATTTTCATTCGGGTTACTTTTATTACCTACTTACCTCAGTGAATTACTTATGAATTATTATTTACTCCTCAGTAATTTTGTTTGAGTGTTCTATATATGTTTACGAACCATATTACTATTTATTTCATGGTGATTTACACATTTTAAAAGGGAATATTCCAAACTCTTTCCAAAATAAAAGTCTGTTTCATGGGAAATTCTCAAATTCATACCTATTTAGAATGGAATTGTATAACATATTTTTAGAAACCATTATATTTATAAAATCACTAATTTTTTTATTAAAATATTATCTTACTTAAATTCTGGTTTTAGAAAAATATTTTTCCAAAATAACACTTCATTTCAAAGTAAAGGAGTATTTATAACAAGAATTAGTCGATGATTTTATGAGAGTATCTTCGCCTATTTCAACACCCTTTATAATTCTTTGTTTGTTATAATATAAAATATTTAATTTAATGGTTTTTGACTATTTTGGTTATTTGTGTGATATCCTAAAACAATTAACCAATTTACTCAAAATGATTGTTGTTTAAGCTTAATTTTCGAGGAAAGTTATTTACATTTCATATGTTAGTTTAAATATGATTGTATATGTTGCTTATGTTTTTTAATGTTCATATGAGGAATGCATTAGACTTATTATGTGACAGGTGGGTAAGTATATAGCACATATATTCATTGGTAGGTCTAATGTGAAAAATTGAAATGGACTTTGCTGAGGCCTTTCCCATTTCTAGATATGGTTTTGGCCGAGGTCTTTACCATTTTTAGATATCTTGGCTAAGGCCTTGATGGTATTTTTCAGAATGTCTGGAATATATAATTTCCTTATTATTAATCTATAAATTTATAGGTAATGTGTTTAATAGACTATTATAATACACATGGTTATTATTTATTATAGAAATATTTACTCCACTCATTTTCATGCAATATTATGTTCAAGTTTATTTTTAAATTCATGTGTTTTCCATTATTTAACATGCCTAATTTTAAATTTTATGATATCTTCTGCTATATTGTTTACCCTTAATTTTCATCTATGCTCACCCCTTCTTATGTATCATTTTTTCCAGGACAAGAATACGTATATTATGACTGACTTGTAGGGATAATCATGGAGTGGTGGATGTTTCCAACCTAACTAATATGTTGTTTTTCATTTCATGTTTTAATGTTCAACATATATATTTATCTTATTTCTAAATATACAAAAATATACATTCCCTTGAGATAAGAATTTATTGAAAAGGTAATGTAATAAGGCACCAGATCTAGGTAACTGTGGTTGGGTCTTTACCTTGAGTCTGATGAGATGTTATGTGCAACGATCTTGGCAGTTAGCCTTGGCTTGTGCTACCATATGCGACGGTCTTGGCAGTTAGCATTGACTAGTGATACAATGTGAAATAGCCTTGGATGATTTCCTTGAATAGTGATAATGTAATGTTTTATATTTATTCCTCATTACTATGACTCCATTTCTAGATGCTTCTATGTTTATATGATATGATTCCATATGTTACATTCCTTTTTATATCATCATGTCATGCCTTCTATTCCATGTGTTAATTATTTGTTATTATGGTTATTCCATTACTAGACAATTTAGCACATCTCATTGATCATGTGTTCCCCAAGGTACCCTATGTAGATGTATAAGAATAATGGATGTTCGGAGATAAATTTTATGATTAGATAATAAAAAAATTTAGTTTGTCCCTTGTTTTTAGTTTGATGTACTTTTTCATCAAAGACACTAGACTTTATGTTCATTGGCATGTACTATGATTTATAATTATACTTATAGTAATTTAATGTTATGTAAAAATGGTTAGGGTCACTATACAAAATCAATAATAACTTGTATTATTTTTTATAACATCTTATCACTGGTTTTTTAAAAAATTAACTCAATGTTCTTGGTGATGTCTGCTTAATTTTAAAATCATTTTCGGTCCGGCGGTTATAGTCCTTAACTTTCAATCAAGATATATTTATTTATAGAATAATTATTATTTTATATATTTATCATATATTCATAAAATTTAACTTTATTAACACTCATGTGAAGTATAGATGAAAACAGACACACATCACCCTTTGGATATGGTAAGCCATAATTATGCACAAGCGACATTATCATTTACCAAAACATTGTGTGGAAAATATATAGATATGATTTTGACATTATAAAAGTATATATATATCATAAATATCATATATATAAAATAAACCCATCATAATTTCCACTCATAAAACATGGTGATGGAAAATGAATTGTATTTCTCTGTGGAGATGGTAAGCCGTACATAGACAAGAGAGATACATTCACTTCTTATTTGATGGAGAAGGGGTTGTATATTATTGTGTTAATAATAATAATAAAACGACATAAAATTGAGGATTTGGAGGTTATTAATTTATGAAATATATATAATATATTTACAAGATGAATAGAATAGTAGAAGAAGGGAGTGATAAATTTGTGCAATTACCTCTTCTTAAAAATGGGTCCTTTTGATATCCTCTAAAGGAGTCTAGAGCTGGTACTTTGGGAATCCAATAAAATCTATAATGTAGATAGGGAAGTGTAGAAGAACATTTTTCAGATTATTTACATGATAGAAGACACAACTTGGTGAAACGATACGATGCAAAAGGTTTCGTTTTATAATGATGGTGAGGGTCACTTTTGGAATTTCCAAAAATATTAAATTAAAATATATTAAATCTTAATCCAAACAAATTAAAATGAAATGTTATTAAAATATAATGTGGGATATAGTGGTAATATTTTCAACAAATTTATTTTAGACAATTTTTGTAGTAATTTGATACCTTATCATTTGGAATAAACCGATGTTAACTTACTTTAATTTTATCTATGGTTGAAACATTTTCAATATTAAAATGTGGAGATTATTAATTATAGTATTCTAATTGATTAATAATGTTTAATTCATTATATATCCAACAATTATTTATCTACATTTAACATATTTATGATTTTTGTCATTTTTAACTCGTATTATAAATTATTTTTTTCATAAAATGTCATTTGTTTCAATTTTTACAATATTAATTTCATTGACATTAATAAAATAAATAAATACAGATTTATTCGAAAAAATTAATTTAATACACTTGTAATATGTCATATTCCCATATAATTGTAATATTATAGTTATTAAAAGTAAGAGTGTTACATTTTGTCACTCTCTTTGATTTTAAGAATATTTACGAAATATTCATAGAAAATTGTCAATAAAAAAAATTCAATTTTGAATTATTAATTCATAACCATAATTTTATATAAGTATATAATAATAATATTATAGTTATTCAAAGTAAGAGTGTGATATTTTGTCAATCTCTGTGATTTTAATAATATCTAATTCATATTCATAGAAAATTATCCATAAAAAATTCAATTTTGAACCATAAGTGTTACAGGTAGATTTATATTCATCAGATAAAATTTTAAAATTTATAAGGGTAGTTTTATAATATTTATAATATAATTTTAAGCTTTAATTACCTAATTTACCAATAATCATGTTAATAAATATTACTAAAGTTATTATTCATATTGTCCAAAATTAAATATGATCGATTTAATAAATTTTGAATATCTAATTAAATATATATAATACATTGTACAAAATTAAAAACACATTATTAGATAAAATTAAAATAAAATTTGCCCTGTTGTTGGAATGAGAAAACTAGTTTTTAAAGTGAAAACGTTCAAAGGATTGAAATTTTTTTATTTTCAAATTCATAGTGAAAATTATTAAAATGAACCTGATAGATGTGTTTTTTCAATAATATTACTTTAAAATGAATTTATAATATAATTTAATATCATAAATTCGATAGATTAAAAGTCATTCTTTAATTAAAGTACATTATATTTTTACTTTTAATAAAAAAATGAAATTTATCAGAAAAATAAAAAAAATCAACCTAAGTAAATTTTGATATAATTAATTAAAATAAAAAAAATTTCAAATATTATTTATAAAATTCTCAACAAATATAACTAAAACATGTTCTTCCTCAAAAGGGTGAAAAACATATTTTTATAAAAATACTTCTTTTATGTGTAAATTTTTTATGTGTTCTTATACCATGTCTAGAAAATGGATATGATGAATGTTAAACATTATAATGAATATATTATATATATATATATATTTCATTAATATAATCAATAAAAGTGATTATATTTTTTATTGGTATAAAACAATCATGTACACAATTAAAACGTTTTTTTAAAAAAATATTTACTTTGATATTAATTTTTTTTATTTTCATATATAATTAATTGGTCATCAAATAATTAATTATATATACATGTGTAAAACATATTTTTATAAATAATTTAATTCTATTAACACCTACCATTATATTACCTTTTTTATATTTTAATTTTATAAATAATTATAATAATAAAAAGATGTTATGTAGAAACACAGTAATGTGTTTACCAAAATCTAACTCAAGGTTGTGTGTAGAGCAATTTTAAGGTACTGTATCGTATAAAAAAAATCAAATAAGTTTTAATTATTCTACAAAAAAGATCAAAAAAACTAAGGGTGTTACAATAAACTATTGGAAAATAGTGATCGGGGATCATAAATGAGAATTAGATGAGCATAAGGGTTTGATAATACAACCACTGTACATTGTCACAATGTAATAAAACCATACTGATCATGTCATGGATCACAAATATTAAGACAATTAATATAGATTTATCATAATAATAAAAATTGATAAGAAGTGTATAAAAGCATGATCCGTTATTCATGATCCATGAAAATATATCATAAACATGTGGAATAAAATTGTAATGTTCCACAAGCATAAGAAAATGAAATCATAACATTTTGAATCATAGATCACTAGAATAATCCTATAACATCATAGATCATACATCACTACTAGTATCCCTTAACATAATGTATTAGTCATCCCTTACAGAATCAACTAGAAAAAAATACATTTAAAATGATGATTATTTCACACCGTTTATTTATATATAATGTTATAAATTCTTTTTAAGGTTGGTTATGAAATAACCAAAATGAAGGAACAAGTCATATCATTTAGTCATTTGTAATTAAATAACCAATGTGAGAAACCTAAAAATATTTATGAAATGATGGGATAAGTCTTCTTGAGTTCATTAATTATCATGAAAATAGGTGGTTTTCTCTCACATGGTGAACCCTTTCCAATTAGTCTTTGACCTCATGTCCTTGAATCACATTTTGTTTCCATTTACCACTATTTTCGGCCATAATTCATCATTGATAGCTTCTATTTGTATCCCTCTACCATCTTTCTTATTTTCATTCATCCTCCTCCACCCTCTTAAGTAAATTCATTGGAAGAGAAATCTTTTTATTTCACTTTTTTATTTTATGTTTTTTATCTACATTATAAGGTTAAATGATTAATTTTATAATAATATATTATTTACGTTGAAAAAGTTTTGAAACTATATTCAACATCATTTTAATTGTTTCCTTCCCAATAATCACCCTCTTGTTCTACATATTCTTTCTGATATCTATAAATGGTGTGTATTTACTATTCAAATTTTCAATTCAGCCAAATTATTTTTCATTTTATTAAAATTAATTTGTCATTTTTTACATAATGATCCTTGTATCCACATCTCTCTGGATTACCTTCACGATTGTTTTTTTATTTTATATAATTCAATGTTATTTTTAAATTAATGAATGAGTTTATTGAGATTAAGTATTGGTGAAATGATAATTTGATGAATTTTAGTTATAAATAATTTTTATTTTCTGATTAATGAGATTCTATGGTATATTTTTTTGAATTGTTATTTGGTTTTTTGGGTATAGTGGAATATAGGGTTTGAATCTAGAGTATTGATAATATATATATATATAGAATATCATGAATATTTTATGATCATATTTTGAACAAAAGTACTTCTAACTTTTACACGTACATAAAATTAATGAAATATAGGTTTCATGGCCGTGTTTCTAATTGGATGAGCTAAAAGCCCAGTATGAGAATGAAATTATGAATAACTCTTTATAAAAGAGGGTATAGGTAATTAAATAATGATATAAAAACTATGGTAAATATTGAATCATAAAATATAAACATGGGATCATATAAACATGGATTCATAGTAATGTGGGAGCACCAAAAAACATGAATTTAGCTTGAGTCATGGATCATCACACATAGAGGATGAAACATCAAGGTTAACCACCTAGGGAATTTCACATTGTATCACATGTTAATTGTAACTGAAAAGATTGTTCCACATGGTCACACAAGTAAAGGCTAACATCCAAGACTGTTAAACATGGTAGCACAAGTCAGGGATATCTGCCAAGATCGTTGCACATAACATCTCATGAGACTCAACATTACCCAATTAATAGGAGTACTATTTGGTCACACCAATATAAAATTTTCGTGAATATTTATTCTACATAAATAATAAAACATTTTCAATCATATATAAAAAAAGGGTTACCCAAGGAAAAAATTTGGTACCATAATCATGATATAAATAATAATAAATAGTTGTATCATAAATGCTTCCATGAATGTAAAGAACTAAAATACACATGGAAATTCATAAGATAAAATAATAATGTATCATGGAATGTGATTTCATGTAGAAGTGACAACTTGTATGGAAATTATTTTTGAAATTTTAACATTAAAAAATTCTTTTGTAGTTTTAATTAAAATTTTATTAACCCTTGAAAATAGAAAAATGAAAAAACCTTTATATAAAACAAGAAGTGAACCAACAAGTTTTTCATAATAACAAAATATTTATAAAATAATGGAAATGGTTTCTTAAAATAGGATATAGGGTGCACAAGAAATCGAGAAGTTCCCTAAAAATGGTTTTTCATATCGAAAGGTGTCGAGGAGCGAATCACTTAAAAATATGTTTATCCCTGAATGATACTGATGAAAGTGTCTTGGTAAATGATTTTGGGTCATGTAAACAGAATTTAATAGATTCATATAAAAAGATAAGATAACTTAATTTTGGTAAAAGGAATATAAGGGTACTCGAAGAAACAAATGAGGTTTGGGTGGAATCTATTATAGGTTATTAGCATTATAGAAGATGTAATTAAGAGGTATAAATGAGAGATGAAGGGGTTTCTATTAATTTATACATCATGGGGGGTGTACATTGTAGGTTTTAAATCATACCCCATCATTTGTAATTACACATAAAAGGACATAACATAGTGGAAATTCTTAAATAAAAGTGAAATAGGGAGGATCACATTCCTTGAGTCTAATGGTGATCTCCACATGATTTTAATGACCAGAATAATCAAATTATTTTCATTAATTAATACATTCACAAACTAGTTTATATTAAATTTAATTAGTAATACATTTTTATGTTCATTCATGTACTTTTATGGGCTAAGAGGTTCAATTTCACTGTTTGGGTGTGTTTTTTTCATGATCGGTTTACTTATATATATGTATGGATAGTAATGTAAAATTAGGATGTATTTATAGAGTTGGGGTTGTATTTTATTATCTAAAATATTTATGGTTACATCATTGTAAATTTCTTTTGGTTTCTTGTAGGGAAGATGAGTCATTATATAAAACATTAGTGATAACCTTTTGGGTTGATTGGTTGTTTTTGATCAAGGAAAACACATTTGGTTTTAAATATAGAACCATTTATAAAAATAGATTTCGGAACCATAGATGAGACATAATACATATATTATAGGCTAGTTCAACCATGGAAATGTTTTCATGAAAATAATTCAATACGTTAATTGAAATTTAAAATCAATTGTCCTTGAATCTGGTAAATTAACACATCTCGGATGGTGTTTTATCTACTAGTATAAAATAATGATAAAGGATAAATTATAATAAATTATTCTATTATCATAACAACATTCCAGTACATATATTTTATTGTAGTTTTCGGAAAATTTGGATGATAATTGTTAAGGATAGAAAAGAAAACAAAGGAGTTTCAAAGGAAAGTTATGAATTGAAAACAGAAATTTACATCTTGAGTTAATCTTGTTTGAGATCCTCTAAAGTGGAGAGCATTTGGTCTTTCATGAAGACAATGGGATGATGGACATGGGGTAAGATATTGGGAAGAGATTTTATCTGAATTTAATTAATAAACAACACTTGATTGGATTTAAGAGAAGAGGGGAGTGTGGGTGGTTTTTGTAGTGGAGGGGAGGGGGTTTTCTTAATATTTTAATCTTTAGTTAATTATTTCTCTATAAGACAAGAAATAGTGGTGATTGGATGACATAAAATAGTAATTTGTGCATGTGAGTTCAAACTAATGGTCCCTACATCATCTTAACATCACCCATGACTTAGTAGTTAATGTATTTAGCTTATTTTGTAAATTATTGTATTTCACTATTCATCTATAATTCATATATTTTAAAAATCCAAACACTTCAACCAATAAATTTTTTGATGGTTATCATAAAAAATTGAAATCCATTTCTCAAAAAAAATTCCTTTATATGATTAATTAAATTTTTAAATGAAATCATATGTTACTTGAAAAATAAATATTTTAAAACTATAAATAATTTTATAATGCTTTCAAAAATTACATAAGGTCTTATAAAATTATCTTATGACTATAAGACATAAAAATATTAATTTATGAATAGATTTTATGAAGATAAATTTTCTATTAAATTAACTATTTCATGGTAATTAATTATTTATGACTTACACAAATATTGATACATTTACAATGGTCATATTATGTCTTATATGACGTGTAAATATTATTTATACAGTCAAGGGTGAGGATACTATTCTCTTAGATTATGTACTATTCATACGGGTCGTATTACTATTCATAAGGGTCGGTTTCTATTCATAAGTTAGGTTACTATTCAAAAAAATTAGGTTTGTTCTATCAGACCAAAAAAAATCACTATAAACACAACCATGTGTATCCGATTTTCAAAATTCAAAACACATAATCGAAAAAATTTATATTAAGTGCTAGGTTATAAGTTTCTCCTTATAAAAATGTTGTTTCTAAGGGACTTATTATTTCATGAATTTCATTAAATTTACATGTAAATCCATGGGGTGTATAATTCTTCCACCCATATAAAATTTCTCCCTCAAAATTTTTTTTACATAATACAATGAAAATAGGTGAGGGTTTGAATACTTTTTTAATAAGAATGAAAAAGGAAAAATTAAACATATAATTGATAAACTCTTAAAAGAAACGTATATCCTAACTTATGATTCCTTATGGTTATATATATGTTATCCCTGACCAGTTTCCTAATAGTTATTCTTCAGGGGTCATTTCCTATTCCGTTAATAATTGTTCTTAATGGGATTATCAATTTACCAAAGCATATCCCACGGGAGTGTCAAACCAAGAGTGCAGCAAGGCCTGATGCCATGCACTAGTTCTTATTTCAGTCTATCGCAAATAGGTGTTTTATGATTTTACCCCTAGATATATCTAGGGTAGATCCCCCTCTACCTTTTTGTATCCAGACAGGAATGTATATTCTTAAGAAACAACATACTCTATTCTTCACAAAATATAGAGATATTTTCTTATACATTATCTTATGCTTAAGGTTCTCACTAAAGTTCTCTATTCCTAATCTCAAAAATAACTAAATCATCCTCTGATACCAACAATAGATTCCCTATCCTTCTACACATATCATTAGATGATTTTTACCATAATTATACATCAAATTTCAATCCAAGGATCGTGAGGCCTAGTGTCTTTGAAGGCTAGGTACAGAAAACTGAAAACGTAAATCATTTCTTTATCTAATATTCATACTAAGATCCTAAATTCCATTGTGTTCATACATCAAAATAGTATAACCTCAGTATAACATGAACAAATAGATGAGATAAAAACCCAATAATGGAATGAATGTAATAAAAATGCTTTAGAACATGGGTTAGAAGGAATGAAAAAATGATATAAAAAACATGGTATATATAGAATCATTATATATAAACGTGGGATCATAAAAACATGGAATCATAGTAATGTGTTAAAAAACACGACTTTAGCATGATTCAAGGCTCTTTGCACATATAGGAGCACATGTGAAGGTTAACCACCAATAACGTTTCACATGGTAGAACATGTCAAGGCTAACCCCTAATACCGTTTCTAATGGTACCACAAGTCAAGGCTAACTGCCAAGACTGTTTTACATGGTATCACAAGTCAAGGCTAACTGATAAAGCCATTGCACATTATGTCTCATGATAATCAACATTCCAATTGCATTGGAACCATATGTAGGAGCACCCATCTTAATATTTCATGAATATGTTTTCCAGATAAATACTCATCTATAATCAATCATATATAAACATAATGGTTAACCATAGAAAGAATAGGGTACCATAATGTTGTCTTAAAGAATAAAAAATAGGTATATCATAAACTTTTCCCGGAAAGAAATGATCTAAAATACACATGGACATCAATAAGTGGGAAAAATAATTTATAATTTTATATTATTTCAAGAATAAGTGACAAAATTTATGAAATGTATTTATGATATTTTAGCATTAAAACATTTTTGTGATGTTTTAAGGATAATACCATAGATCCTTTAAATTAAAAAAATGAAAATATCATTTATATAAAACCAAAATTGAACAAAGATGGTTTTAAAAAAAATATACATTTTTTGATAAAAATGGTTGCATAAAACAGAAGATAGGTTGCACGTGAAATCATATAAGAATTCGGGAAGTTCCCTTGAAACGAGGTTACTTATCGAAAGGAATTGAGTAGGGAATCACATAAAAACATGTATATAAATGAAATATATTGATGAAAGGGTATTTATAAATTAAATTGGAACATTTACACATAATTTAGAAAATGCGTATCAATGTAAAAGGTGACATCATTTTGGTAAAAGGAAGATAAGACAACCGTGAATGAACAAAGGGCGTTCGGGTGGAATCCCTTATAGATTATCGGCATGGTATCAGGTGCACTTAAGATAGATTATTGAGAAATAAAGGGGTTTCCGATCTCTCATTCATCATGAGGTCAGTATGGTGGATGTTTGAAATCATGCAGAATCATTAGTAATTACACTTAAAAGGTCATAATATAGAGGAAAATCTTGAATAAATGTAAAATGGGATGGATCATGTTCATTAAGTCTCATAGTGATATTCACTTGATATTGATGTCCTGAATAATAAAATTAGTTAAATTAATTTATAATTACATAACCTATTTTATAGGTATTTGATTTATTAAACCTTTTTAAGTTCATTCCTGCACATTTTGATGGGTTACGTCGTTCAATTTCATTGTTCGGGTGTGTTTGTTTCCTGATTGGTATACATATATTCATGAGTGGATAATCTTGTAAAATAAGGATGGTGGTATAAAATTGGGGTTATATTTTATTATTTGAAATCAATATGGAATCATGTTTGTAAATTTCATTTTCTTAATTGGAGTGAAGATGATTCATTTTGTAAAATATTAGTGATAAAATTTTGGGTTGATTTGCAGTTTTTGATCACAACAAACATATGTTGAATTATAATTAAAAACATCATGTACTAAAATATTCAAAAAATATATATTATAAATATTACATATATTATTCTCTGGTTCAACCATGTAACTGTTTTCATAACCATAATTGAATTTGGTAATGGAAATTGAAAACCCATCATCCTTGAATGTGATAAATTAACACATCTCGGATGATGTTTTTACTACTAGTATAAAAGATGTGTAAAACGGAGATGATAATAATATATTCCATTATCATAACAAGATTAAATTAAACATAATATACTAGAGGTTTTAAAACATTTGGATGAGGAGAGGTATAAATAGGAAAAAAACAAAGGAAGTTTAAAGGAATGTAAAAGAATTGAAATGAAGAATTTATCTCTTGAGTTAATCCAAATTGGGAAACTCTTAAGGAAAAAGCATTTTGTCTTTTGAGGATACAAAGGGAATATTAATGTTTTAGAGGATATTGGTGAGTGATTTGAGTAGAAATTTTGTAAGTAAAAATGATTGATATGAGTGAAGATGATAGGGGATTTTGGGTGTTTTTTTAGTAGAGGGGAGTAGGGCTTTCTTAATATTTCAATCATTAGATTATTATTTCTCCATAACAGAAGAATTATTGATGATTATATGAAAAAAATTGTAATATGTGCATGTGAGGTTGACCCAAAGGTTCCTACATCATCTGAACATCACCCATGAATAAGTAATTAATGTATTTATCTTGTTTTGTAAATTATCCTATTTAATTATTCATCCAAAAATATTGTATTTCATTAAAATCCAAAAATTCCACCCAAACAATTTTTTTAATTTTATAATTCTTAAATGAAATAAATTTTAAAAAAGAATTTTTTATATATGATTCATTTAATTTTTAATTAAAATCGCAATTGACATGAAAAATACAGATTTTAAAATTTTAACTGATTTTATAATGCTTTAAAAAATTATTTAAGGTATTTTAAAAGTATCATAAAATTAGAAGAAATTAATTTTTTAATTTATTATGACCTTTTAGGAATGTAAATATTTATTGAATTTAATTAATTAATTGTAAATAATTATTTATGACGTACAAAAATACCAATATTTTTACTATGCTCATATTATCACTTATAAGATACCTAAATATTATTTATACATTAAAGGGTGAGGTTATTATTCTTTTGGATGATTTAATATTCATAATGTTAATCTTATAAATTATAAGGGAAAGTTACTATTCATAAGGGTAAGCTTCTATTCAAAACAATTATGTGTGTACCAGAGATACCACCACCTGTTGAGCATTATTTATTGCCAAAACTACTAATTGAGGATAATATATGACTGATTACATTGAATGAGTTTCATCAGTAGAAACCTCCCAGTTTCTTGGTTGAGACAAAACCAGATGTAGCTGTAGATTTGATGGAGGTAGTTACACATGTCTTCCCCCATGTAAGAATGCCTTCTAACCAGATGAAAGTTCTAGTTATGATCCATCTTTAGGGCATATCGATGCAATGTTGAAGCATAATAATCTAGATTCATGACGATCTAACATTCTCTCAGAAAGAATTTGAGTGCCTCATCATGGAGTACTTCTTTATGGAAATGATACGCTCAATGTATATACAGGAGCTAAAACATCTTTAAAGAAGGTACTGGAGTACCCAGTCAGATTTTATGGATATTTCTTTCTACTCCATGGATAAGTTATGGGCCCATTTTATAAGGAATGGACCTTAAATAAGAAGCTATGTTGTGAGATAAGGTCATCAATGATATCCCGTAGAATTCCAACTAATGCTGGGCTATATAAGCGAGCTCTTCTCGTTGAGATATTTTTGGAAGAACATTCACCATTAGTGGGATCAACAAACATGCAATACGTAGATGAATCATTGGCGGTGGGTAGCTGAGAGTAGTCATAGGGAACCAATAGGTTCAGGAATTCTGGGGGACGACCCCAGGAAATGGGATTAGTGGTGCAGGACTCCCAGGGAAGAGTGATTCATCCGATGGACATGTTGTCTTACCCATGAGGTGATAATGAAGATTGGGCTCGAGAATTACCAGCTCTCGATATGGAATATTAGCAGACGGTTGAGGGACTACCGAGGTAGAGGAAGAGGGATATGAAGGGTGGTCTCTAGGGCAGCGAGTGTGGCAGAGGAGAAGGTTTGGTTGCAGGAGGGGTCTGAGGTTCGTGGTACCACCACCACCACCCCCAGGTGGCCCTCCATGATCTCAAAGAGCTAGTGGACAGGGATGAGGCTACCATCTGGTGATAAACGCTTATGACCCCGAGGATCCTTTGATGATTATATATATGATATGTGTCTTTTCCACCCTAGTTGTAGTTTTTAAAGACATAGGTTCAAGTCATTCCATTCTTTCCCTAAAATTTGTTCAGGGATCATAGATTCCGGATTAACCTTTGACATGATCCTTACACATAGAGACCCCTACCGAAGGATATTCGATGATTATAAACTGGTGCCAATAGTGAAACATACTCATGGAGGTGAGAGTTTTGGTGGGGATATCATGGTAGCGATGTCAAGGCCCAACAACATTATTCTTGGTATGGGATGGTTATCCACAGTCCATGCTTAGATTTACTATTTTAGCTGTAGAGTGTGGTGTATATAACACCCCATGATTTCATATTATGTTATCTCATTAAAATAATTAAATAGCTTGTGTTACACACAACACCGAGTTCAAGCGCACTACAACTTACCAAACTAGTCGTTGAAAAAGTAGTTATGAATAGTATTAATTTCATTTTAAATCTTATATACTCTATATAATTTTAACATTCATATTATTTTTTTCTTAGACATAATATAAGAACAAATTCATTTTTTCAGATAAAAGTAGTATTTTAAAAAAAAAATTCAATTTTGCCGCCTTTTAATAGAGAAATTTTTTATAACCAATATTTGAATATTTTATATATTCAATTTAATAAAACTAAATTCTTCTTTATAATAGGGACATAAAAATTTAGTTTGGATACATTTTTGGTACTTTTCTGATAACTTTCATATTTTGAATTATAGTGAAAACAATATGATTTAATTGAAAACAACTTTTTTAATCGTAATAATATAAAGTGTTAAATTATGAATTTGAAAGGTTTTGAAGTATAATTAGATTATATTTTTATCATTTAATACATCATATGTCATTATAAATAATTGAACATATAAATATGACATAAACACATGTCAATTTGTTGATAGTTTTTACTTTTTAAAACCCCGCTTTTTGATTTTTACAACGAGAATTAATATTAAATTAGTAAATTAAACTTCTATGTTTTGAATTTGGTAAAATATACTTAATTTTATAATTCATAATATAAAATTTTTATTAGGGTAGATTTTTGGTATTTTTCTGAAAACATTCAATTTTTTATGTGTTCTTATACCATGTCTAGAAAATGGATATGATGAATGTTAAACATTATAATGAATATATTATATATATATATATATTTCATTAATATAATCAATAAAAGTGATCATATTTTTTATTGGTATAAAACAATCATGTACACAATTAAAACGTTTTTTAAAAAAAATATTTACTTTGATATTAATTTTTTTTATTTTCATATATAATTAATTGGTCATCAAATAATTAATTATATATACATGTGTAAAACATATTTTTATAAATAATTTAATTCTATTAACACCTACCATTATATTACCTTTTTTATATTTTAATTTTATAAATAATTATAATAATAAAAAGATGTTATGTAGAAACACAGTAATGTGTTTACCAAAATCTAACTCAAGGTTGTGTGTAGAGAAATTTTAAGGTACTGTATCGTATAAAAAAAATCAAATAAGTTTTAATTATTCAACAAAAAAGATCAAAAAAACTAAGGGTGTTACAATAAACTATTGGAAAATAGTGATCGGGGATCATAAATGAGAATTAGATGAGCATAAGGGTTTGATAATACAACCACTGTACATTGTCACAATGTAATAAAACCATACTGATCATGTCATGGATCACAAATATTAAGACAATTAATATAGATTTATCATAATAATAAAAATTGATAAGAAGTGTATAAAAGCATGATCCGTTATTCATGATCCATGAAAATATATCATAAACATGTGGAATAAAATTGTAATGTTCCACAAGCATAAGAAAATGAAATCATAACATTTTGAATCATAGATCACTAGAATAATCCTATAACATCATAGATCATACATCACTACTAGTATCCCTTAACATAATGTATTAGTCATCCCTTACAGAATCAACTAGAAAAAAATACATTTAAAATGATGATTATTTCACACCGTTTATTTATATATAATGTTATAAATTCTTTTTAAGGTTGGTTATGAAATAACCAAAATGAAGGAACAAGTCATATCATTTAGTCATTTGTAATTAAATAACCAATGTGAGAAACCTAAAAATATTTATGAAATGATGGGATAAGTCTTCTTGAGTTCATTAATTATCATGAAAATAGGTGGTTTTCTCTCACATGGTGAACCCTTTCCAATTAGTCTTTGATCTCATGTCCTTGAATCACATTTTGTTTCCATTTACCACTATTTTCGGCCATAATTCATCATTGATAGCTTCTATTTGTATCCCTCTACCATCTTTCTTATTTTCATTCATCCTCCTCCACCCTCTTAAATAAATTCATTGGAAGAGAAATCTTTTTATTTCACTTTTTTATTTTATGTTTTTTATCTACATTATAAGGTTAAATGATTAATTTTATAATAATATATTATTTACGTTGAAAAAGTTTTGAAACTATATTCAACATCATTTTAATTGTTTCCTTCCCAATAATCACCCTCTTGTTCTACATATTCTTTCTGATATCTATAAATGGTGTGTATTTACTATTCAAATTTTCAATTCAGCCAAATTATTTTTCATTTTATTAAAATTAATTTGTCATTTTTTACATAATGATCCTTGTATCCACATCTCTCTAGATTACCTTCACGATTGTTTTTTTATTTTATATAATTCAATGTTATTTTTAAATTAATGAATGAGTTTATTGAGATTAAGTATTGGTGAAATGATAATTTGATGAATTTTATTTATAAATAATTTTTATTTTCTGATTAATGAGATTCTAAGGTATATTTTTTTGAATTGTTATTTGGTTTTTTGGGTATAGTGGAATATAGGGTTTGAATCTAGAGTATTGATAATATATATATATATAGAATATCATGAATATTTTATGATCATATTTTGAACAAAAGTACTTCTAACTTTTACACGTACATAAAATTAATGAAATATAGGTTTCATGGCCGTGTTTCTAATTGGAATATAATATTAGTTAGTTCTTTTTGTTATTAACCCCCCTTAGACTATGTAGCTCTTATCTCAAGTTGAACATTCTATTCATATTAATATGTTATTTTTGATAACTTATGTTTTTCTGAATACATCTAAATATATAATTTGTATTGTTTTAGTTATTTTCTTTATTACATTATATGAAATATTTCTAAAGATTTTAATTATTTTAATAATATAAAATTAGAATTTATATTAAATTTTATTTGTATGAAATCTATATTTGGTGATCCTATTGATTATTTTCTTATTTCACCCATGAGTGTAAATTTTATATTATGTTTTTGAATGTATTTAAATTCTTTATGATTTATTTTAATTTCGGTTTTACCAAATTATAACATTCAGACGTTTATATTTTGTTACTAATTTATTTAATTTAAAAATAATAAATATATAATTGTAAAATTATAAATTAAAAAATGAATAATAGTTTTTAGTTTGTGTAAACCATTTAAAGTAAAATGAAATATTTTTATAAAATTCTTTTTATTTAGTTTATTTATAAAGTATTGATAATTAGATATGTTCAATGTGAAACAATTATTTATCCAATGTTTTTCTTTCTTTTAATTGTGAAATATTTCAAGATTATTTTTCATTTTTATAAACGTAAATTTGAAATTAAATATCAACATATAATAAGTCATTATACATTATTGATATTTTTTAGATAATAATGAATCAATTATGGATTACTACACTGTGAACAAGTGATTAATATGAGGGGACTGATGATGATTTTTTGGAATTTTCTCAAAATATGTATTCCAAAGTAAAATAATGTTTTCTATCCATTCCAGAAATGATTAAATATAAAAAAAATTAAAAAATAGATAAATAAAAGATCATTAAATTATTTATTGTTCTAATATGATTTTTAGTCTTTGTAACTGGCGTGTTGAAATTGCGTATAATTCATGATCTACTAATGATGAATATTTTTAAATTGATATGTCTGATAAAATCTAATACATGTTTCATGGTATTAATGTAGATACATTTGAGATAGAACTAATAATTGAGAGTCTATATGGTGATGTTGTAAAATTATTGTATCCATGTTATATGAAATTTATCAATTTATCTATAGTCTTAAGATTGATTTACATTCTATAAAATTATGGATGGAGTGATAATAATTTTATAGAGTTTGTACACCAGTTGAAAGGAAATCATTCTAAAGAAAATAAACATATACATTCACATTATAATGAGAAGAAAATATCGCACCTAATGTTTTTGGTGTACATAAAGATACATGATTTCCAAATATATTTTTTATTTTTACATTGGAATACCAAGGTCTGTCAGAGTGTTATAAATGTGTTGTGTCATGGTATTTTTAAAAGAAAACTCATAGTCTGATTTAGAAGTTTTAAGAACCCCTACCAAGCAAATTTTGGTATCTTCTTATAATTTCCCATTTAAAAAGTATATTTTAAATTTAATATGATGTATAAAGGTTAAAATGGAATGTAGATTAGTAGATATATGATTGAAAATTTCATCATCTATTTGATTGTCCACAGTGAATAAAAATAGATCAATAATTTCATATATAAAATAATGATGATAAAATATAAGACTTCTTCTATACAAAGACATAATGAATCCATATAGAGTCATTAATTGTAAACATTTTTCATAGCATATTTTATTGGTAATTTGAAACTTAAAGCATTAAAATTTGAAGAGGTAATATCTCATATTTATTTTAATTATTTCTAGACCGAAACAGCCTGGAAATGATATTGATGATTCTTATCACCATTTATTAATGATTAGAAATTTTTATCGGGGGAATAAAAGATAATCTATTAATATTATAAAATGGAACATTCTCAACCACATTTAATAATTATGTTCACTTGAAATGAGTTCCCAAAATATGGAAATTTTTCTGAATATACCATTAATGGGAAAAAATTGAGTGTCCAATTTCAATGGTAAAGACTTCATATCTTCAACTAAAACATGGGAGAAAAATATTATACATGGGTTATTAGAGGGTTTTTTTTTTTTTTTTACTCTATTTAATTATTAAAAAATCATTTGATATCAAACAAGAATTTTATATTACTCAAAAACAAAATTTGACCAATCAGTATTTTTAGGGTTTGAAAACCATAATGTAATATTTAAAAAAGAAAAATAAATCTGATAATAATAGAGAAATATTTAATAAATGATCTAAATTTTTTATCTTACATATTTGATATATCACGAGGTCAAAAAAAACATTGATATATTGCATCTGTGAAAGAATATATGTGAATGTTTCATTAGAAAATTGTTATATATGAAATGATTGACTAAATATGGGTGGAATACAAGATTGTAATTAGCAGTAGTAATTATATGCAGGTATTTAGCACCCACTCTTAATAGAATATGAACAAACCAACCTATGGTTTTTCAGACAATATAAAATAGGAGAAATTATGTTTATCTCAATGGTTCTATGCTACACAAATACTAATAGGTTTATTCTTCAACAGTAAATAACTTTATGTCCCTAAAAGATTTGATGTCAGTAATCATAAAACCTCATGATTTTCATGTCATGATGCATCAACACCTATCAATTTCCTTTTTTTTAATTTTTCACATTAATGTGATAATGACTATGATGATTGTGTGAAATTTTTTCAATTAATTTCATAAAAAATTGATTGGTCTATATTCATTGAACAAAGTGGATAATGTATATATTTTATACATTTTCAACTGTAAATTTGTTTTTTTTATTTTTTTGGTATCATTGTAAATTTATTGGTTCATTTATTCAATGAAATTAATATTTACTGGAATTTATATCATTGTTGGATGTATCCTTTAGAATGGTATATAAAGATATTAAAGGGATAGGTTTTAAATCCATATTTACCTGACTCCTCTGTTATTATGAAATATATTTCTACTAAGGTTGAAATGTTTTATACAAAGTACATGTATGAAGTAAATCACATTGAATTGCCTAAATCTCACCATGAACAAGATAGTTTTGGGAGAAATTGTATCTGTGGGTTAAAAGTAAAAACATTGGTAAATGAACAGATAAATCAATAACATTTATAAATATTGGATTGCATAGATTATTCATATCCATATAACATGTTTTATATTACATTGTTAAAATAATGTTCTTCAAATAGAAAAGATATGATGATTTTTAATGAATAAAATAGAACATGTTTTACATGGTTTATAGAGACCATTCATATTAGATCATATTTATCAAAAAAAATTAGATTGTTAGTTGTTTCCATAGAGTAAATTTGATTACATGGTATTGGTATGTTATTAATGGTTATACATTTCATTCCAATGATAATGGAAATATATGTGAAATTCAATACATAAGTGTATTGGTGTTCATATAAATAATGATTTTTTTGTATTCCCATGTCAAAAACTATGTCTCTGTGATAATTAAGAATTATGGAGTTATTGATGAAATTTGGTAGGTTGATTACAATAACATCTTAGTTCCATTGTCTAACTAAAAATTAGTTATAGGAAATAATAGTTCAATACATGATGAATTTAATATGATACTAGTTAATCTAAATATATTGGAATATATAGAAGATCCTTTTATCTTGGAAACACATTAAAAAATAATAATATGGTCTTTATCCATAAAATTTTCTAATACATATAATTTTAGAAAGAAAAAATATATTTTTTGTAATGAAAAACATGATGATTATTGTGATTAATATGAGCTCCCAACATTTTTGGAATTATTATAAATTAATATTGATAACTACAACGTAGAAATGATTTATTCCATATTAAATTATCCAGATGAAAAAAAATGGGAAAATAATCCTTCACTAATTTCCAATTATTAATGGAAAATGTTATTTGTTTCTTTATTCATTTTTAAATTTCATAAAATGAAAGATATATTTCTTTTAATTTTTTTACTGACGGAATTTTTTTTATTGATACTATAAATTATATATTTACATTAAATTTGTTTTGTTTATAATATTTATCAATTATTCATATTTATGACTAACTTTTTTATTTGTAATAATTTTTATGTTTGTTTTTATTATTTTATATATATCAATTTCGGTTACATAAATATTGTCACTATTATTTTATCATTGTTATCTTTAACTGAATAAGATAGATAATATTGTCAGTTTTCTTTATAAAATTATTTTTATGTACTTTAAAAATTATGACAAAGACTTTGTTTTTGGTAATGTTTTGTTTTGATTATATAATTTTACGTTATTTTATTTCAATTATTATATTATAGTTGTATTTGAATAATAATTTACTTAATTATTGTTTTCCTTTGATTATCATATTTCATCCTCATTATTGTTGTTATCATTTTAGATATACACTTTTCCAAATATATATATAAGGGTTTAGTTTATTTTACATTTTATTTAATCATTTTTTATTTTTTATTTTTATTTAATATTATTAGTGATTATTTGAATTTGTATTTTTTATTAATTTAATTTAAATGTTATTTTTTGGAAAATGTGAAATAAAATACCTGGCTTTCCTCAAGCTTATTTGGAGGATCTTATACATACAACTACTGAGGAACCTCCTCACCCTTCTAGAAATAATCCATATACATCTACAAGGCTAGATAAGGCTTCTAGGGTATCTAAAAGAAATGTCGCACGTTTACCAAAATTATCAATCACCCATAGTTGGGACTATATAATAAATATTGAGTCTGATAACAGTTATATTTCTAGGATTCCAAATTCAAAACAATTTTATACTTTTATTACAATGAATTTATGTGAATAAGTTTTAATTGAGATCTTTTATTTTAAAAGTTTTAATAAAGAAGCAATATCTCAATTAGGGGGAAAATTTCCATATACACATTTACTTTTATCATACTTATCATGTTCTTTATTAGGAATATTCTTCTTTTCCTATGACATCTGATATACCTAACATGAAAAATTCATGTGATATATATAGAGGGTGATTAAGATAAAAGGATATAGTTTGTTGAAAGTAGATGTTTAGAATCATTTTTTTTGTAAGTGAAATATTTTATATATTATGTTTTTCCATATTAATGGTAATATTAATGATTTCATTATACATAATTTTTTTAAAAAAATAGTATATATCATTCAGAGATCTAATAAAAAATATATACCCTCATACATTATCTCAGAGAGTGTATACATTACTAGAAGAAGAACTTTTGGTATAAAAAATTAAAATAATTAGAGCTATGTCCTCAGGGACTATAGAGTTTGTTCCTAAATCCCCACTATCTAGAAAAGAAAAATGTACGTGAACTAGATTCGGAAAAAAGGTAAAATATCTTATGAATGAGCTAAGGGATGTATTTTTTAGGATTGAAATGATCAACTTATATTATTTATGTTATTCTAACTCATTATATATTATGATTAACTAATGAATTTTTCATATATTATTAATATAATCCCTTGAAAAAAATATATCACCAAGGACCTTCATACTTTAGGGTAAAAAATATATTTTAGTTACTTTATTCAGAAATCACAAATACTCAGGGCATGTTTGATGATATGTTGTTGTTCTATTTGAAAAAAAAATTGTTTTTCCATTATACAACATCTTCAAATAATGATTTATATAGTTGAAAAATTAATGTATTTAAAAGAAAAATTTCATGATATTTATTAGGTGATAGAGGATAGGGTTAGAGGTTCGGTGTATTAATTTTTTTAGACATATAAATAAATTTTCAGGATATAGTTCTCAATCATCTTCCTCCACCTACAGATCCAATTCCTCCACCTCCTCCAGTTTATACAACTACTACACCTCTTCAATAATAGCTTCCCATATACTGTGATTTATATAATAAGGATCTCTAGTATAATATTCTCGAATATGGGATTATATATTATATTTTTTATATCATTAATCATCAATAAATGGATATTGAGACACATTGGGTCACCCTACAAGATAGTACACATAGATTTCTAGTAGTTTCATTTCTTATAGATGTGGTCACTACAATTATAAAAGTACCATCCATTTTTTAGTTTTAAATATAGAATTCTGTAATAAATTTTCCCACAAGTATTTATATATAACATCATTTATTTTTTATTGGTGTCAAATTTGTTATAAAATTTTATTCTTTTATACTTATCTATGTTTTTATATTAATAATTTAAAGGCAAATATATAATTTTTAGACAACGACGATTACATGTTGATATTTCATCAGATACAAGTTCTTATAAATGTGATAGAATATTAACATATTATCCTTTTCTATTAAGATTTTATTATCTTCTAATGGGTTCTAACTTTTTTGGTCAAAAAATTATTGGATGATATTATAGAGTTTTGTCATAAAGCTTGTCACAGGAGAATTATTAAGCATCAATGTGATACAATTATTCTACATGTAATTATATTATAATATTATTATTTTTATTTTAATTTAATTAATCCTAATACTTATTTTTGTTTTTTATTAGTTATCTTTATACACTTTATCCTTCATATACAACATCAATATATGGATTTTTTGAAGAAAAATGTTTTTCACCAATAGCATTAACAGTGAAATATTCATAAATAATAATATATATTATTGAAATATTTAAAAATAATGTAATTAAATGTAATTCCCAGACTCTAGTTACCCAGAGTTGGTGCATTATTACATAACATTGGCATGATCACAAAATATCACGTCTCAAAAGACCGATTAGTACAGTGGACTTGGAAATAATAGATACCTTCATGAGTTTTACATTACA
Organism: Viscum album; assembly: GCA_963277665.1. NCBI lineage: Eukaryota > Viridiplantae > Streptophyta > Magnoliopsida > Santalales > Viscaceae > Viscum > Viscum album. The sequence continues at coordinate 1,265,429,428 of OY728165.1, read as the reverse complement.
TTATAAAATGAAAAACTAGAACAAAAAAGTTTCCATAGACCACACTCATATCCCCTCATAATATCCCTATAGGTCAGTTATAAAATACTTCTTCATATCCTGGGAAAAATAAAACATAGAAAGGGGTGAGCTCAGATGCTAAGTAAGGATAACAATATAGAAAAACCTTTTATCAATAAGAATAAAAATTTATGGAAATGTATAATAATAAAAAAAATCCTTTTAAACAAGAAATTCAGCATAATATGGAAAAGATGAAATTAAATAATCTATTTACTTACTCACATAGATATCCTACTAGTTGAATAATCAGATGCAATATTAATAGACACTTTCAAAATGATGGAATGCATAATGCAAGACCACATAATCACAGAGTCAAGGACTTGTGCCAAGACTACAAATAATATTTGGTCAAGGACTTGTGCCAAGACACTATTTTTTCTTATGAGACCTAACGATGCATCGAGGAGCTATAGTGGGCTCCACCCATCACATACTAATTCCAATGCATTCCTTATATGAAAAGGTTTAAACAGGACATAAACATTCGTATTAAAACTAGCATACAAAATGTCAATAAATTATCCATAAACCATTAATGGTAAAAATAAAAAATCCAAAGTCAAACATATCACAAAACCTTCAATACAATATGGATGTTTTGTATCATAATAAATCAACATAAAATAACCTTAAAATTCATCAAAATATATTGACATAGATGAAATCAAAACCATTTTTAGAGAAATATCTCATTATATTTTGAAATAATTTATGATCAATTTAATTATAAAAGAAAACATTTATTTATAAAATATTCTTATAAACTTGTAAGGGAATATTTGATGATGTTATGATGACGGAAAATAGCCTCACCTTCCGTATAAGTTAAAAAAACATTCTTACCTTAATTTTCTCGAAAAGGCCATAAAGTACCTTGTTTGTAACATGATGGAAAGATTCCTTTCAAACCATATTATAAAAATTTGAAAATTGTATAAATGACTTCAACCCATAGTTTAGTAAATAGTAAAAAAAATTGTAATACATTTTTAAGAAACATGGACGTGGATGTTAAAGAGGTCCCAGTAGATACTTACGTAAAAACAACCTCAGATAGTAAAGAGATTGTGAAATTAACCCTTGCCTTGTACTTTTCCTTGGTTGAGGGTAGGTTAACCTCCTGTATAATGGTGAAATAATTTTTATTAAATTATAAAAGAATCATATACATTAATATGATATCATATATGATCTTCTAACATTGCTTTGTTAATAATATCTTAGTATTTTCGTCTTTTCGGGTGTTAACGATTCATTTTCCTTTATATGATTTGTTACATAAGTAATGTTTGTTATGGATAGGATGTATCTTATTCATATTCAGAGTGATATTAGGTCTTTAAAAATTATTTGTAATCATCTAATGAAATTAGTCTTGAAGAGATATGATGGTGAATGAATCTCATCACGTTCGTGGAGAGGGTAATCCGTACGTACTCACGAGCAACAATATCATTATTTTTATATTAAAACAATATATAATTGGATGTTATATCATATATTTAGAATCATTATAATGTTATATATATTATTTACATCGATGATACATCATTATTATAACCATCCAAATAATAATGTATTTAATAACAATTACACCATGACGTGGAGATGGTAAGTCATACATACACATGTTTGGTGACTTGTCATTAAAAGGATTAAACAAAGAATGAATTTGGTTGTACCATATTTATAATAACATCAAATTATATAGAAGATACTGAATTTATTATTTTATAATGGAAACAACATGGAATGAGTAAGTGGAAGAAGAAAAGAACCTGAAATAGGTGATGCAATATTTACCTCTTCTTCGGGTTCTTCTATTTGATTTGATCAATAGAAATCCATAGGATGGAATTATGGATAAATTAAGGCCTATATGATGAAGGTAGGACATTTGATATGGTATGTGTGTAGGGTTTGGCCGAGCCAAAAGGCTTTGAAGGTGTGAATCTGAGGGAAGGGAGAGTTCCCTTTTATAAGAGGGGTGAGAGGCACCTTAGGAAATGGAAGAAATATCACTATATAATAAAATTATTTTCGGTTTAAAATGGCTCCAAAATGAATTATTTAAATGATAAGGTGGTTAGGGGTCTATGAACTCTCAACAATAATGTTTTAGATAGGTTTTGGCATCTATGTTAACTTTATTTTTATATTTAACTCTTATTTAAATAGTTTGACATTTACCATGTCTCTTTGCATTTTTATATTATATGGATAATGAATAAAATATATACTTAAAATAGAACCCTAAGTGGTTAATTAATGATACATATATCATTATATAAGTCCTTTCGATGAACCTTATATTTTGATGAATATGGTATCAATTAATAATATATTTTTTTTAAAACTCTTTTATGACAATTTTGACACTATTATGTATTTTGTTTTTACTAAATTCATAAAAAAAATATTTCTTTGAATAAAATTCATATAACCAACCCTAACATGTCATATTAATTTATAAAATTATTTTAAGTCAAAAAAAGACTCAAATTTCATTTATTTGGATATTTATAATATCAATTATTTTAATATTTCATTTATTAGGTAATTACTACATCATCATTGTGTCATAAATAAATTAAAATATTTAATTTTTCAAAATTATAAATAAAATACCATTATATAGGAAATTATTTATCTTTATGATGAATATTTATAGTCTAATTTATCTTACTTGTAACCTTATATTAAAAATTGTTTAGTTATTAAAAATTTAATTTAACACTTTTAACTCTTCTTTGAATTAAATAATAATAAATGTTCTAATCAAATCCAAGTTGACCGAGATGGTTCATATTTTATTCTTAAGGACGTTTTAGGTAAAATTACACATATCTTATAGAATTAGGATATGTGTTAGGGTAATAATAATATCATTTTTACCTTTAATTACCCTATTTACTTTTAACAGTAGTAAATAAAAGTAAAAAGATTCAATTCACCAAAAATTATTTTCATCTTATTGAACCACATTTTTCATACTGATACAACCATTTCTCATAGAATTTTGAAATTCCACTCACAGAAGCAGTAAAATTATGTTTTATGTAATTCGAAAATTCTCCTAGGAGGTGGGTAAAAGACGTTGAAAAGTTCAATAAATGTTTTATATATGTAAAATTATTATAAACTGACTCCAATGAATTAAATTGTACTTATAGAGGTATTATGTCTCAATTTAGACATAAAATGAATTTAAATTAAATAAATAATTATTTAAATAAAAATTCGGTTTTAATCTATAACTTAGTGTTTTTCACTATTCATAAAAAATTGAATGTTTTTAGAAAAATTCCAAAAATTCACCTTAAGATAATATCAATATTCCGAATCCAAAATGATGTCCATTTTGAAAGATATAACATATAAAATTTTAAAAATTTGGTATTACTATTAATAATGGTATTTTTTATTGGTTGTGGTGTGTTAGAACTCGAAGTTGAGTACAACAAACACTGTTGTATTATCCAAAGAGAAGAGTACAATGGAAGCCTGGGATGTTACATTCTCTCCTCCTTCAAATAATTTTAGACTTGAAATTTCTAGAATATTTCTGCATAAAAAGAATTGGGTTGTTCTTCATCATAAGTTCCTCGGGTTCCCATGTTGCCTCTTCCATCTTATGGTTTCTCCATAGAAATTTTACTAGATGAGTCGTCCGGTTTCTCAGCACTTGTTCTATTGTATAAAGAATCTTGATGGGATCATTGAAATAAGACATATCGGGTTCCAGTTCTAATTTCTCATAGGTGAGTACATGCGTTGGGTCTGGCATGTATTTTCCCAACAGTGATACATGGAACAATTCTTGAACCTTTTAGAGACTTGGAGGCATTCCCAAACTATAAGCTACAAACCCAATTTGTTGTAGAATTTTGAAAGGCCCATTGTACCTGGGACTCACTTTACCCTTCTTACCGAAATGTATAACACCCTTCCATGGAGATACCTTCAAGAAAATATGATCTCCTACCTGAAATTCCAAATCCTTCCTTTAGTTATCAACATTGCTCTTCTTTTTACTTTGAGCTGCTTTGATGTGGGTTTGGATTACCTTCACCTTTTCCATCGTTTCCTCCACAAAATCTTGGCCTGATAGTTTTCTTTCACTAAAATCATCCCAACAGGTGGGTGGGCAACATCTATTTCCGTATAACGCTTCATATGGTGACATCTAAATACATGAATGGAAGCTATTGTTATAGGAAAATTCTAGCATAGGTAAATATTGATCCCACATACCATGAAAGTCAATTGATCATGATATCAACATATCTTCTATGGTTTTAATAGTCCGTTCTAATTTTCCATCAGTTTGGGGGTGGTAGACAGTGCTCAAATGAAGTTCAGTATCCAGGGCTATTAATGACTTTTCCAGAATCATGATGTAAAATGTGGATCACGATCTTAAATAATAAATAGTGGTATTCCATGATGTATTAATAATTCATTAATATATAATATTGATAAACATTCAAGTGGAAAATATTCTCTTATAGCGTGAAAATGTGCTGACTTGGTAAGACGATCAATAATGAACCATATTGCATCATTCATTCTAGGAGTCTTTGGTAGTCCCATGACAAAGCCCATCGTAATATTATCTCATTTCCTCTCCAGTATGGGAAGTGTTTTCATGACCCTTCTAAGCTGTTGCCTTCTTTCTTTCACTTGTTGACAAACCAAACATCTTGACAGAAAATAATTAATCTTCCTCATCATGTTGTCCCACCAATAATGTACCTTCAAATCCCTATACATCTTACTGCTACTTGGGTGTATAGCGAAATTGTAACTCTGAGTATCATCCAATAATTCCCTTTTTAGATCAGGTATATCTGCAACACAAAGTCTCTTACCAAATTTCAAAATTCCATCTTCATACACAATGTCACTACATCTTCCATCATTTATAGCTTTAATCTTATTTTTAAACTCTTCATCACCAGTCTGAGAACTCTTTTTCCTTTCTAGTAATGATTTTTTGGAAAACATTTAAAAAATTATTGATGTTTCACCTTCCATGATGATTCCTATATCCATCTTTACTTGATCCATGTATATAGGATCTTTCTCAACTCTCATATTTTTCAAAACTCCATGATCCTTTCTCCTCAAAGCATCTGCCACCTTATTGTCTTTCCCTGGGTGGTAGTGTGTAGTGAAATTATAATCTTTGAGTAGTTAAATACATCTCCTTTGCCTCATATTGAGTTATTTCTATGATAAGTTATTCTTCTAACTCTTGTGATCAGTATATATCTCACAATTTTCACCATAGTGACAGTGTCTCAAAGTATTCAAAGAAAATATTGCAGCTACTAACTCAAGATCATGAGTAGGATACATTCTGCATAAGGAAACAACCATGTCCTTTCTTCGAAGCATCACTATAAATAACAAACCCATCATTCTACGATGGTAGAGTCAACGTTGGATCATTGAATAATCTTCTCTTCAGTTCCTCAGAGAATTCTTCACACCCTTTTTTACATATTAATTTAACCCCTTTTGGCGTGAGCTTTGTTACTGGGTTAGCTAACTAGGCAAAATTCTAGATGAAACGTCGATAATAACCTGCTAAACCAATAAAACTGCATACCTCAGTTTTACTCGTATGTGCTGGACATTCATGGATTTCTCTTTTCTTATAAGGATCAATGGAGATTCCATCCATAGAGACAATATGGTTTTGAAAAGAAATATCTTGAATCCAGACATCACCCTTTCTAAACATCCCATATAATTCATGTCTTCTACGAGTCATCCGGATAATGCACAAGTGATTTTCATGATCTTAGTATCTTTTCATGTATACCAATATATCATCAATAAATACCATTAAAAATTCATCAAGATATTCCTTGAAAACTCTATTCATTAGATCCATGAAGTCATAGGTTGCATTAGTCAATCCAAAAGGCATTATTATAAACTCTTAATGCCCGTACCCGGTCTGAAAAGTTGTTTTCGGAATTTCTTCCTTCTTCACACAGAAGTAATGATATCCAAATTGAAGGCCATTCTTTGAAAAGTATTGAGCTCCATGAAGTTGGCCAAATAAATCATTAATTATAGGTTGGGGATACTTGTTTTTTATTGTTATAGCATTGATCTCCCTATAGTCAATGCACAACCTCATAGATCCATATTTCTTCTAACAAAAACGATAGGGTCTCCCCATAGAGAAACACTAGGGATAATAAATACCTTATTACTCAATTACTTTAGTTGTTTCTATAGTTCCACTAATTCCATAGTGTACATTCTATAAAGGGTCTTTGATATGGTCCTTGAATAAGGAATTAAGTCAATGGAAAACGCAATTTCTCATTCTGGAGGTTGTCCAGGTAAAAATTCTGGAAAGACATCAACATATTCTTGCAAAATAGGTATATAATCTATTTGAACATTATTTTCCCCACCCATAGTTATTTCATTATCTTCCTCCCAAATATTTGAATTCAGTTGAGCTACTGGAGGTGGATTTAGATAAGAATTAAGTGGTGACGTTTCTGCTCGAAATATAAGGTGTTATTTATCATCATCATCAAAAATTGTAACATCCTTATTCTTACAATAAATATTCACATCATGGTATAAAATCCAATCTATACTGAGGATTATATCAAATTCAATCATGGGTATGACGATGAAATCAGCATATAAAGAACATTTATATGCTCTAATGGGAACTGATTCACAAAATATTGTTGTGATGATACTCCCCTTAAGAGTTTTTAAGAACAACTACCTTATTAAATCAAATTATAAATATCTAATTTTCTTATAATACTAGGAAGATATGAAATAATGAGATGATATAGAATCAAATGAAGCATTGGCTAAATTTGAGGAAACCATTAAATTACCTGTCACTATGTCATTCAGAACTTCAACCTCAGCAGTAGTGATTGCATAATCTTGGCCTTGATCCCTTGGTCATTATTGAGATAGGTTCCCCAGACGATTAGGACATTTATTCGTATAATTCCCATTTCTCTACAAGTGTATCATTCAACATCGACAGCCACTTTCTTCCCCTTTCATTCACAAGCATGGTGGCCTTTTTCACCACACTTGTAACAGACTCTCATTCCCTTCAGGAAAGTACCAGGGTTTTTCATCCCACATTTAATGCATGAGGGATATTAAACTTTTTCCTTTTTCCCCTTATTTATATTTATATAGTGTTTAAAAGATCTATTCTTCTTTGGTTTTCTTTAAAGTCGTAAGACGTAGAGAATTCTTTTTCTATCTTGATAGCACAAGGGACAATATATTCGTACAACAAGAAGGAATGTGAGAATAATTTTCGACGTAGAAATGGTTTTAACCCATCAAAGTAATGATAAATATTACTTCTTGGGGTACGTATACAATATGCAGCATGCCTTTCTAATCTTGTAAAGTTAGCTTCATACTTTGCGACATTCTCATCCTCCATTTTCCTCAGACTCAGAAATTTTCTTTCTATATCCACTCGATGGTCATGAGGAAATTGTTTTTATAAGAAAATTTCTTTAAACAACCTACACTACATATTTGATACTTCATCATCTTTATTTGTCTTTTGAATAAATGACCACTATTGATCAGTATCTCCAGTGAGGCGGTAAACTTCCAGGACAACTTTTTCCTTTTCACTACTCTCCAAGGAATGAAATATTTTCTCTAAGGAATTTATCCATTTCTCATCTACTAGTGGATTTGTACCCCCATTGAATGTTGGTGGTTGTTGCATTATGAAGAGATCTAACATTGATCATCCATGATGCGGATCAGGGTACTCCATATGGGTACGGTTATTATTCATAACTTGAGTTTGTTGTCCCAGTATGGCGATTAGCAGATCAATACCAGTTACTTCACCAGCTCCACTATAATTATCTTGAGAAGGGGGTAAATCCTTACATATAGTACGTGCATTGATATGGTTCCCATTCCTTCCACTATGCACAATTTCTAAACAATGGAATAAACTAGATTAGTTTATGAATCACAATACATAAATCCAAACTTGTAAAACACTTAACATAAATTGAACAGGTTATGGATATAATCTATAATCAGGAAAATGTTTTCATTGCAGAAGTATATACTCATAAACCCTTCATAATTATTTGTAATGAATATGAAAATTTTCTGAAGTATATCCCCTAAGAGTGTTGTAACCAAGAGTGCAGCAAGGCTTGTTGTCATGCACCAGTTTCCATTTGAGTCTAGATCCAAGTTGTGTTTTAGGGTTTTACCCCTAGGTACAACTATTCTAGAGTTGCCTCCGCCTGCACGTATCCAGATATGGATTTATTTCTTGGAAAACTCACAAAATCTCAACAATACAAAAATTCTTGGAATTTTTTCTATACTAATCATAAATTTCTATCTTAGGGATATGTTCTCTAATTAGTGTTTACATAAATATAGTTTCCAAGGTTTGTGCTAAACTTCCTATAATACTAACTGTAACACCCTGACCTATGTTACCCAATGTTGGTGCATTATTACATAACATTGGAATGATCACAAAAGATCAAGTCTCGAAAGACTGGTTGGTGTAGTATCCTTAGAAGTACTAGATACATTCATAAATTTATATTACATTATAAAAAGAAAAACTACAACAACATTGTTTCCATAGACCACACTCATATACCCTTAGAATATCCCTGTAGGTTACTTATAAAATACTTCTTCGCATCCTATGAAAAATAAAACATTGAAATGGATTCTTAGTAAGGATAACAATTTAGTGGAAACATTCATATATAAACATTAACATTTAAGGCAATGTATAAGACTGAAACAAAATCCTTTTAAAAATGAACTTCAGCATAATATTGAAAATAAAAAATCAAATAATTCCATTTACTTAGTCACATGGATATTCTACTAGTCGAATAATCACATGAAATATCAATAGCCACTTTCAAAATGATGGAATGCATAATGCCATACTGCACAATCACATAGTCAAGGCTTTGTTCCAAGACAACAAATAAGATTTTGTCAAGTCCTTCTTCCAAGAAACTAGTTTTTCTCATGATACCTATCGATTCATCAAATAGAAATAGTGGGCTCCACCCGTTAGATACTAAGTCTAATTCATAACTCATATGAAAAGGTTAATACATAACATAAACATTCTTGTTAAAAATTGATTTTAAAATTTCAATACTTTATTCATAAACCATGAATGGTAAAAATAACACATCTAGAGTCAAAAATATAAAAAAACCTTCAATACAATATGGAATTTTGGTATCATAATAAATCAACTTCAAATAAGCTGAAAATCCATCAACAGATATTGACATAGATGAAATATGAACCTTTTTTAGAGAAATATCTCTTTTTCAATTTTGAAATAAATTAAAATTAATATAATTATAATAGAAAACATTTATTTTGGAAATATTCTTATAATCTTTTATGGGAAATTTGATGATGTTATAATGGTGGAAAATAGTCGCACCAGCCGTATAAGTTAAAAATAATCTTACCTTAATTTTGTCGAAAAGGTCATAAAGTACCTTGTTTGGAAAATGATGGAAGGATTCCTTTAAAACCATTTTATAAAAAGTAAAATAAGGTTATAAATAACTTTAACACATATTTTAGTAAATGGTAATAAAAATTGGAGTTCATTTTTAATAAACATGGATGTGGATGATAAAGAGGTCCCAATAGATACTTATCTAAAAACAACCTCAGATAGTATAGAGATTGTGAAATTAACCCTTACCTTGTAATTTTCCTTGGTTGAGGGTAGGTTAACCTTCGGTATAATAGATAGATAATTGTTATTATATTATACAAGAATAATACATATTAATATGATGTCATATTTGATCTTTTAACATTTCTTTGTTAATAATATCATAGTATTATTTTCATTTTGGGTGTTAACGGTTCAATTTTCATTATATTATTTATTACATAAGTAATGTTTTTTATGGATAGGATGTATCTTATTTATATTCATAATAATATTAAGTCATTAAAAATTATTTTTAATCATATAATGAAAATTATTCTTGAATGGATATGATGGGGAATGAATCTCATCGCATTCGTGGAGACGGTAATTCGTACGTACGCACGAGCGACAATATCATTCTTTTGATATTAAAATAATATATAAATGGATGGTATATCATATATAGATATTAATTATCATGTTATATTTATTTCTTACATCAATTACACATCATTATTATACCCATCCATATAATAATGTATTGAATAAAAATTACACCACGACGTGGAGAAGGTAAGTCGTACGTACGCATGTATGGTGACATGTCATTGAAAGGATGGATAGAATAATGAATTTGGTTGTACCATATTTATAATAACATAAAAGTATATAGAAGATAATGTAGTTATTATTTTAGAATTGAAAAAACAAAGAAAGAAGAATTGGATGAAGGAAGAAACTTGAATGAGGTGATAAATATTAACCAATTCTTCGAGTTCTTTCTTTTGATTTTATCAAAAGGGCTATTTATAATGGATTTTTGGATAATGGAAGGCCTCTAGGAGGAATGGAGGATAGTTTGGAGTCTATTTGGAAAAGGTTTGTCCGTGCCAAAATGCTTTGAAGGTGTGAATTTGAGGGAAGGGGGAGTTCACTTTTATAAGAGGGGTGAGGGGAACCTTAGGAAAAGATAGAAATATTATTTTATAATAAAATAATTTTCTTTTTGTAATGGCTCCAAAATAAATTATTTAAAAGATAAGGTTGGGATGGGTATAAAACCACTCAACCAATATGTTTTAGACAGGTTTGGGTCACTATATTAACTTTATCTGTTAGATTTAACTCTTAGTTAAATAGTTTGACATTTACCATGTCTTTTTGTATTTTTATATTGTATGTTTCATAAATATACTATATACTTCTAAAAGAACCCAAAGTGATTAATTAATGATACACCTATAATTATATATTTCCTTTTTCCAAACCTTATATTTTTAGGAATAGAATATCAATTAAAAATATAATAATTGTTTTAAAAACACTTTTATGTCAATTTTGACACTACTTGGTATTTGGTTTTTGCTAAATTAATAACAACATTTTTACGTCTAAAAAACTCAAATAAAAAACACTAACATTTTTATATTAACCTAGAAAATTTGTGTAACTCAGAAAAAGTATCAAATTACATTTATTTGTATATTTACAATATCAATTATTTTAATATTTAATTAATTAGGTAATTACTGCATCATCATTTTGTCATAAATAAATTAAATTATTCAATATCTAAATATTATAAATAAAATACCGTTATGTATGAAATATTTTTATCTTTATAATTAATATTTATAGTCGAATTTATCTAATGTGTAAACCTATATTAAAAATTGTTTAGTTATTAAACATTGAATTTAACACTTTTAACTCTTCTTTGATTTAAATAATAATAAATGTCCAAATATAAACCAGGTGAACAAAATAGGTTATTATTTTTTCCTAAGTTTTTATTAGTATAATTAAACTTATTAAATGGAATTAGGACTTCTGTTAGGGTAATGATAATATCATTTTTACCCTTAATTACAATATTTACTTTTAACTGTGGTAAATAAATTTAAAGGTTACTATTCATCAAAAATTATTTTCATCTTATTGAACCACATTTTTCTTACTAATATCAACCATGTCTCTTATATTTTTTTAATTCCAATAACAGAATCTATAAAAATATATTTTATGGGAATTGGAAAATTCTCCTAGAAGGTGGGTAAAAGACGGTGAAAAGTTCAATAAAATATTTATATGTCTAAAATGACTCCATTGAATTATATTGAAAATATGTAGGAATTATGTATCTTTTTTGACCTAAAATAAAATAAAATAATATAAATAATTATTTAAATAATAATTCTATTTTAAACTATAACTAAGTGTTTTTCACTATTCATCAAATATTAAATGTTTTCAGAAAAATACCGAAAATTCAATATAAGCTAATTTTGATATTCTCAATCCGAAAATGAAGTCAATTTTGAAGGATAAAATTTATAAAATTCTAAAAAGTGGATATTTTTATTCATAACAGCTTGTTTGATTGGTTGTGTTGTATAAGAACTCGAAGTTACGTACAACACATGCTATTGTATTATTTAAAGAGAAGCATACAGTGGATGCTTGGGGTGTTACATTAAAATGTTATATTATTCCATATATTGAAGGGTAAGGAACAGATATTATATAAATATTTATTTCCCCAAACTGAATAAAAACTCCAATTATGTTATTTTTATAATAGTGGCCAATCTATGTTGTGTGATTTTTGTCAAAATGAGAATAATTCTTACTAGTAATTCTATATACATGGATATGTGTGTGAATTTTTTTGAAATGTTTTAAACACTTAAAATTGATTTTTTTAATATTATTAAATTATAATTAAATTTTTTTATTTCATATATATCGTTCTCAAATAGTGCACATTATTAATTTATAAATACATTGAAAAATAGGAAAATAAAAAATAAGATATGTTTTGGGAAAGGTGAATTCAAATTTAAAATTTCTACATTTTAGAAAAATTTATATAAAATATTAATTTGAATTGAAAAATTATTTTTAAATATAATTTTCATCATCAAAAAGGAGAAATGGGTGTAAATATTATGTTTTATGATTTCTATTTGAAATAATTTCAAGCAGTATAGTTAAAAAACATCACAATGATATATTTTATTATAACAATTCCATTTCTTTACCTTTTAATTATATTGAGTATATAATTAAAATATTTCCTTTTAATTTATTTCTTTTTAAAACCCCATTTTCTTATATAGAAAAATATTAAAATCACATTCAAGGATAATGGGTAGATTTTTTCATAGGATTTATTGGGTTTTAGTTTGTTTTCTGTATATATTTAAATATTAAATTTCAAATTATTAGTTTAATTTTATTTGGATTCATGATGCTACTTTTTGGATCTATTTCTATAGTTTAATTTCTACATCTGGTTTGAATTTTGTATTATTAGCCTCTTGTATTTTAATTTAATATTTAAACTATTTATATTTCACATCTATTATTTTATAGATGACTCGAAAATTGAAAGAACATCATTCCTGTTATAAAATTACGAATTTGGAAAATAGTTTATCAATTTGGATATTTTTAATAATTAACATGATAATGGTTTTGCACATTTATTATATAAAATTTGATGTAAAAAATCCCTTACCATTTATGTGGTTTTATACTGATTCCTATGATGGTATTTTAATAATCGATTTGAAATATAATTTTTTTATATTGGTTATCAATAATTAATCTGAAAAAAAAATATTGAAAATACCAATTTAAATAACATCATAAATTAACGGAAATTAATACCCCAAGAAATGTGGAAACCCCTATTTTCCCATTGTGATCCCCTAAAATAATGGATTTTACATCACTATCATCATCCCCTATGTAATCCAACGAGATACAAAACCATTATCCATTTCACAGAAGGTAAATAGAAAACTAACCCATCACTTAATAAATACCATACATATGTGCTCTTTAATATTATAAAAACATTCATCATTTCATCATAGCATAATTAACCAGTAGAAAAGAAATGGGTTTCACGAAAACATCCAAAAAACATATTCATACAAAGTCGTCTAGAGAAACAAGATTGATGGAATTATTTTTGAATATACCCATTTAATCATAACTACCATTAAGTTATTTTTACAATGATTAAAACTAATTTTACAAAATCTCATGGAATATGGTTTGACAGATAAGAGGAAATATCATTTTACTTTTGGGAAATTTAAAATAAACAAGAAAAATCATAGAATAATGGGAATAGAATTTTCAATGAAAATTACATTAAAAATGTAATGTAATATTAGTGGTGAATAAATGAAATAGTTCTGTGAAAATATTTTATAACTATATATTTAAGAAATAATTTCATTCCCAACATTGGAAATAGAGTCAAAAGTGACCCACAGTGAAAATATTGCAAAATTTACATTATTGTACATTGTAAAGATAGTCAAATATAGTTTAAAATTACTTTAGTCAATAATAAATTTACAGAGAAAACAAATCAACAAACCACATGGAGATCACTGATATAGAGGACACTGATTTGGGTAAAATACATCAAAACATTTAAATAACTAAATTATATAAAATCACATATTTTATTTAAATATATTCCATATTGAATGAAATAACATGAGAATGATATTAAAATACAATGAATATAATGAGATTCATGATATAATATATAAAATAGGGTTTATATACAATATTTAAATGTATATAGGGGAATAATTTGAATCATATCCCAAAGAAGTAAATCTAAGATGAAAAAAAATTTCATGGATTCGCTCATATTCGAATAAGAACTCATCTTCATTTCTCTATTTGTGCGTGTAATCATTGTATACGAGCCATGCTAATCATATTTGTATCATTCCAATTTTATAGGATGTCTCCAAAGAGACTAACGTGAAGTACTCTCTTGTATAATTATCTATATTTTTTATCCATACATATCATAAAAAAGATCATGTATAATTTATCATATATTATTTTTTTATAATATTTTATCAACCATTTATTACCAATTCACTAATAATGTTATATTCGAGTCTTAATTATTCTACAATTCATTCATGTTCTGATTCAGCAGTTCTAACACTTTCTCCATAGTCGAAATTTCATTTAATGTTTAATTTTAATCGTGAAATATTCATCATATATACACATAAAAAACTTTTTGAACCGTACATCCAAGGTGGTTCTAGAAAGAATAAACTCTTCCTTCATAGAGGTGGAAGTCTGTAAATACTCACGAGCGATGTTTTCATTTTACTAATGGGGATAAAAGGGAAAGAATATAGAAATAAATTTATCTTTCTAGAATCATAATCCTATCCTAAATATCATTATTATTCATTAAATCGATTCTTATAACCATCTATATATGGTGGGGATAAAATATGAAATAACTCATTCATTGAGGAGATTTCCCGTACATACAGATGATGATGTTTTCATTTTCCAATTGAATTGATGGTAAATTGAAAATATTTATTCCATTAATATAATAATATTTGAGTATAATAATGATAATTATTTCATTATATGAGGTTTTATAGATATTTTGTAGCAGTGGTAGATGAATAAATAATATTGAACGTACTCTATTTAGATGATTATATGTTTGTTGGATATTTTCCCTTGGATCTCCTAAAGGATTATTGGATTGATTTTTTGGGAACAAAAAACCTATATGTTGTGGTTAAATATTATGGTAAGTGATTTTATAATATATTTTTCTATATAATGTTTTCATGAAGTGTGGATTACTTTGGAATGGAGAGGTCTTAATATTTGTGAGAGGAGTGGCCCCCTTGTAAATACATATAACATTGAAGTTGTTTTCATGGGTAAGTAACATGAAATGGAAAAAATTTAGAATATAAGATATTTTTTTGTCCTAATCCAATCCATATAACAAATTTATATATTTTTAGAATATATTATAAAGCTTAACCCTTTGTTTATCCACCTTGTTAACCCTTGTAACCCTTATCATAGTGGAAACCTTACAATGGTAACATAATTAAATACTGAGAAATAAAATTGATTATATAAAAAAGAACATTATAATTACAAATATTGAAACCATTTTATCAATTTTAAATTTTATGGTTGGTATAAATGGATTCTATAATCTATACACAAAACACATAAAAATAATATTTAGAAAAATTATATTTTTTGACAAATAAAATGACATTTTTCTAATTCATTTTCTAGTAAAAATATATTTAACACTGTTAAATTATTTTATGTAACATATTATCTACAAATATCATTAAAATAATATACCATTAGTGATTAATTTTATTTTTTACGATAAAAACATATTTCTCCTATAAAACCAGTTCTCTAAAAAGTAACTCATTTCGCTTTAAAATTATATTATATTTATTTATAACAGATTTATAATCACTATATATATTCTCAAAGATTTTATACTTTTATTATTAATAATATTATATATGATTAATACTATAAATAATAAAAAATAACTTTTAAATAAAAACATATAGAATAATTTTTTTTAAAATAAACGTTTCTGTTTTTCCAGGAATTATTAGACAAGTATTTATTATCATTAATTAACCATTAAATCATTGTAATTAATTGATTTTATTATTTTTTACATTAATATTAAAAATTAAAGTACTAATATAATCCATAAAAAGTATTAAATTTAACAAAAATACGTAATCTATAAAAATAGGTCAAAATCATTTATTTAGAATCAATGGTATAGTCTTAAACAAAGTTAATCCTTATTATAAATCCATTTATGTTATAAATTTAATTTAATATTATTTAATTCATATTTTAACAACTCATTAATCACTTATTTTCATTTTTTCATGAATCACAATCTACATAATGCATCAAATTTATTTTAGAGGGAAATCTTTTCTAAAATCCCTAAGTATTACATTTAACCACCTTAAAATAATTTCTCCATTTTAAATTCAATTACATGGAAGAATATAATAGGGATAATTATTTATTATTACATCCAAGGGTTCCCATGTATCTTTGATATACTTAATTTCTCACCAAAAAACATTTTTCCAGTTAGTGGTCATGTTCTACAACTCATTATCACTTTGACCCAGAATATTCACTGGTTTTTCCTCAGAAGAAATTTAATTCCATATTTTTACATACTATGAGTTCAATATATGTAATGGTTCAAGTATTTACTTCCTTAAAGGTTATACATTGAACAAATCATTTTCTTGAAATGGTTCTGTGGATGTTCTAAGTGATAATAAACTATCCTGATATGATCAATAATCTCAAAGGGGTTGATTTATCTAGGGCTCAGCATCACTTATAATCAAATTCAAATTACTTAATTTATTATATATATTCATAGGTATACATTTTCGCAAAATTATAACTCTAGATATCATTGATGATTGTCTACATAACTCTTTTTTGACTCTATGTTTCCCTAATGTGTTGTCTAGTGGATCACACATTCTATACAATTTCCTTAGCTCATTCATATATAAATAGCTTTTTAATAACAATTTAATCATAATATATTGGAGTTATATATATATATAAATAATTATTCATACGAGGTTATCTAAATTCATTAGTGAAATTTATTATTGTAAGAAAATTTTACTACAAGAGAATGTTGATCCGAACCTCTTCTAAAATCAATAGAGGATGGTCTAATTATATCCTCATGTGTCTGGATAGTTCATTTATAATTGACCTCATCCAAGGAGTGATACGCCATACTATTATTCTACTTGATGCTCAAGGAATTTTTAATACTTTTATAGAAAATTCAGGTAAACCTATTATCTCAATAAGATACAATTGAAAGTGGTAATCAATTAATTTTTACCACTTCCCTTATTTTTATACTAGAAATTTTGTTATGTAATAAATATTATCTCATGCGAATAAACATTATGAATTCATAATACAATCAACTATAACAAAAAGTAAATTATTGAATTTATATGTCTTGGGGATTCCTATGAATAAATTCTTGGTAATTTTCCCCCATTCCCATACAAGAACAGGTATTGGTTTCATCAAACCCTAGCACATATGAAATTCATCTATATGTTATTGGAATAAAAGGGATTAGGAAACATACTCTTAAAGATCCCTCTACATGCAGTCCCACCAGAAATTCCAATTGATAACTCTATAAATCCTCAAACTTCAATGATGGATTGAGAATGATGATCTAGGTGCTTCATCAAATCACAACTTATTCAATTTTAGTATGGATGGAACACATATTCTATTCCTAAAACTTATAATTCTATCATGGTCATGGTTGAAATCTAGAAAACAACATCCCTTCTTTTACAGTATTATATCCTCATATACCTCCTTTATCATTACGTGAATGGATAATTGAATATAAATATTATGAAAATAAATTTATCTCATGTACTTATGATTTTAAGGAACATACATTGTAAATTAATGAGTATTAGGTCTTTTCAAATCCTTATAATAGATAGGGTAGTTTCAAATTTCCTTTTCATAGCATTATCCACTTAGTTTTTCCTTCAATAACAGGTAATGTTTTGAGTAGTCGCTATCTTATATCAACCCTAATAGTATCCCTTTTCACATATTCTAATATATTTTTTAAAATATATAAATCATTAATATATAATTAGTATATATATTAGACCTTTTTCCATAATGATAATTCCTTAAAAGTTTCTATATCACAATTACTACTACTATCCCCATGTCATGTGTCAGGTAATTTTTAACATTGGTCTGTAATTGATAAAAGGAATATGCAACCACAATCTTGTTTTTAGAGGAAAAATACATATCCATATCTCTATTGTGTTACTGAATATCACAAACCATTATATTATATAGGGTATAATAAACATTGATGCACTAAAAAACCTTCTCTTCAACTCCATGAAATATTCTTCACATTCATATGTTCCAAAGATTGAGACTCCCTTCTTAGTTAATTTAGTTATTCGATATTACATCCATGAAACATTTCTCATAATGAACATGAAATATCTAGTCATACTAAGAAAACTTTGAATCTCAATCATAGTGTATTTTTATTAATTTTTTAATAACTCCACCTTTCGAAGATCTACAAATATACCTTCGCTTCATATTATATACCCCAAAAATGATAATTTCGATATACAAAATTTAAACATTATAAATTTAGCATAGAATTTCTTTTTCCTTAGGTTCTGCATCAAAATCCTCAAATGATATACATGATCTTCCTATCTCATCAAATGTAAGTTAATATCTATTATATATACTATATAAAATTGATCGATGTAATATCTAAAGACTCTATAAATTCATATTGTTCATACCTCATACAACAAGTATACATGGTTATATCCCACCTTATGAACATCACCTTATGATATCTAGATTGTAGATAAATCTTGGATATTTATCAACCCCACACACTTGATCAAAAAAATCATCGATACAAGGTAGATGATATTTGTCATTGATTATGATCTGATTATGTTCAGGATAATCAATGTAGAGATACATTAAGCCATATTTATTATTAATAAAAAAATCCACCCTATAGTGAATAACATGAATGTATAAATCCCTTATATTAATTACCCTAGATTCAATTCATCAATTAATAAAACTCATTTAGCATCATTCTATAAGGAGTCTTGAAAATATGTGTATCATCGAGTATAAATTATACTGAAAACATCATCTCATGGTTTGGGGTAGACCATGACACTGTTTAGGAAATATACTAAAATAATCACAAAAATTATTAATATCTTCATTATTGAATATCTATCCTACCATGTGAGATTGAAACCCATCATGAATATGTATTAATACAAATATAATGGAAATAATTCCCATTAGATGTTCATAGTCATCTACACACTGATAAACAATCATGGAGTGATTCTGAATATAAAATATGACTTACGTTATTTATCAATTGATATGGGATCTATATTTAGAAATCATATCCATCCCAAAAAATTCATATCAAATTCCCTTATAGGGTGAATAATAAGATTTCTCAGAAGAACATTCCTATAAACTTCTATCGAAGATGAGTTGTACACTTCAGATGTAATCATCCCACTATTACAAGTTATCACTAATAATTCAATATATACTCATTGTGATTATGATTTGATACCGATATAAAAATATCTAGTTATAAAATTATGTATAGAAACAAAAACAGATAAGACATGTATTGTACATGAAATCATAGTAAGAATAAATTTCACTATTTGATTTTTGTTCTAATAATTTTCATAAACCCAAAAAATTATAGTGAGTATTATACAATACTAAACAGATTAAGATTCGATATGTTTCTATTGTTTTTTCCTAATAATTCCTAAATTATCAGAAATTCTTATCAAACCATGAAACATTAGATTAATCCATTATCACTTTTTCTTCAACATAAGTTGTTATGGGTTCTATCCTCATATTCTTCAAAACATGATCTCTATAAATAAATAAACACAACATTGATTCAAATTGAATCTCATAAGATTCAAACTACTAGATATAATGCGAAAAACCATATTTTAAATAATAGTTTTATCACCAAATTAGGTGAATCGAGCATAAGATACATATATATGACATCATTTGAAATGAATGTTTATTAATTTTCTCAATAAGTTGCATCTAATAAACATAAATGTTTAGTGTATTTTTTTACTAGATTCATAACTAACTTATTTTATAATTTATTCAATATATATCAAAATATTAGTAACCATATAGACTTATATTTATTATTACATTTCTTCATAACATGGGTAAATGTAATCATAAGAATGGTTTAGCCCAGTTATTTATTATGGTAAAACATGGGAGATAATGATCAAACATCATAATTGATCATATTATGGGTATAAGTTAATTAGAAAATAATGATGTTATATTTTCATAATGTTTGAAAAAAATAATCTTGAATTTATATAACATAAATAATTGTTCATGTCATAGGGATTTTTCATAACAAGAATCATGAATAATACGTGTATCCAATTATTATCCATTATTCATGTTCCATGAAAGCATAACACACACATGTGTAATTTCATTTAAATGTTAAAAAACCATAAGAATAATAAATCATACGTTTATTATCATAATTTTATTCTATAATCCCATTAAAATATGGGTCAATAATCACAACCAACATCCCTTAAAATTGTATATCTATAATCCCAACCATTATCCCTTAACATAATTTATCAGGTATCATTGCCATCATCCCCTTAGTATCCCCTGATATAAAAAAAACATTTACCCAATCAATTATAGATATTTAATGGCTTAAAAAATCATATAATTAATACCATATTCGTTCTACAATAACATAAAAATATTCATCCTTTTATCATAACAAATTAACTTTTTGGAAAAAAAAAATCATTTTATGAAATATTTAACAACAAATCATCATCATAAGACATCCAAAAAATACAAATGGATAGTATCATTAGAGAATTAACAAGGGGTATAATAAACATAAATAAAGGATGTTTAAAAATTTGAAAATAATTTCATAATGTAATTTGAAATATTATTTCTAAAATAAGGGAAAAAATGATTTTCTTTTGTATCCTTAATTTAAAATGAAAATGAAAAATTATCCAAACATTCAAAACCAGATTTTATATGAAAATCCCACGGAAAATTGTAATGTAACGAGAATTATTATGAAATAATATATTTTTTGGAATAGGGAGAAATGTTTTAGATGATTTAAAACATTCTTTCCACACATTTTTAAAAAGAGTCAATAGGGATTCGTATGGAAAACATTGAAAATACCGCATTCTAAAAATATATAAATTATATCTAATATGGTTGAAAATTAACTTAAAAAATAATTTAGAGTTAGGTAAATCATTCATAAAATAACTATGGAACATGGATGTGGTGAGGTATGATTTTTTTAAAATACATTAAAACATCAAAACATCTTTTTAAATACAATATCATGTCCCATTTATAATAAAAACACTAATGAATGAAATAAAATGATAAAGAAAACAAAATAAAAGGAAAATAAATTTATTAATTATATAATATGTCAGATAGGTAGTATATGAATTATATAAATTAATAGACATTTATAATTCGAATCATGTCCCAAAGAAAGGTATTTGATATGAAAAACCCTTACCATGTATTCTATCTTAGTAGAACATGCTATACTATCTTATATAATAACATTATATTTTTTTATTAATAAATATAATGACTATAGTCATATTTATATTTCCTAATATTATTAATTTAGACTATTTTTCCCATCTATTAACAATTCTCTTTAAAAATCATATTTGGGTGTTAGTTATTCTCTTTTATAAGCATGTTATGATTCGTAAATTTCGATTCTTGAACCTTGTTGATGGTTTAATTACAATAAAAAAATTTAATCAAGAAAAATCATCATATTTATTCATTATATAAATATTTATATACATTCTTGTAATCTAGTTATGGAAGAATTAAATTAAATTTTAATCGAGGTGATAGTCCACATCTGTGCACAAGTGATGTTTCATTGTTTTAATATATTGAAAGGAAATTAAGAAATAATAATTTTACATTTTAGAATAATTATTATATATTGAATATAATATTTATTCATTTAATCCACTCTTATATCCATCCATGTACGGTGGAATTGGAAAATAAAATACATTATTCATGAAGATCGTAGTTCAAGCGTATGCATGGTGACATTTTACTTTTGCAATGGAATTGTTAAAAAGTAGATAATAATTATCACATAAATAATATAATGTCTATATATAGTAAGTATACTAGTTTTATCATATTATTATGTTTTTAAAATATTTTGAGGAGGAGTAGACAAAAAACTTGAAAAAACATGGTTAAAATGATTACACCTTCCTTGGATATTCTTCATTGTATCTCTACATGAGGCTTATTGGATTAGACATTTTTAAAGAGAGAAATCTCTCAGTCCTGGAAAATAATATTGGGAATTGATATGGTTAGATCATGGTTGTGTTAACTATATTAATATGTTTGGATACATGATGAGAGGAGGGGTTCTATTATTAGGGAGAATAGTGGCACTCTTGTAAATACTTATAACTTCACAACAATATAAAGTAATATTCAATTTAAATTGGAACCCATTGGTCATAGTTTTGATTACAGTATATTCTAATGTGTGAATTTACTAAAAAATCATATTTAGATATGTTTAGGTTATATTAGAAACCTCATCCATGTGTTTAACGACCTCATTAATCCTTTTAACGCATATAGAAGTGGAAATATTTTACCATGGTAACATAATTTTATGTCAAAAAATAAAATTGACCACATAAAAAATTGATAATGATTATTAAAATATGGGAAAAAATTCATATTGAATTTCTAAATGAGAAATATATTAATTCTAATACTCACGCTTCAAACATATAAGAACCATTTTAATAAAAAAATATATTTTAAACAAAATGTTAATTCGATTTAATTAAATTCATAGTAACAACCATGAGTTGAATATTAATTTAAATTATAGAAAATATTATCTACACATTTCTATTATATCATTCAACAATAATTATTTCATTGGTTTATTAAGATAAATATAAATTTTACACATAAAAAATGTTTTCTGAAAAATAATTCATTTAACCTTCAAATTATTTTATATTTAATTTTAACAAATTTAAAATGCTTCTCTAAATGATTAATATTTTTTTATAAAGGTTTAAAAAATTATATTTCATAATTTTATTGTTGTAAATAAAATAATTATATTTTAATTGTAAAAATATAAAATAAATATAATGTTTGTACTGAGAAATTTAAATTTTACAAATATTTATTCAACTCATATTCCTTATTATTACTTAACCATTCCATGGATGTAAATAATTTCATTAACTATTTATTATTTTAATTTTATCAGTGATATTTATTGATATCATAAATAAAATGTTTTTAGTTAAATACAATTTCATAATTTAGAAAAATTGTTCAAAATAATATCTTTATAATCAACCATATTTCTGTAAATTAATTTGAACCTTTTTAATTAAATTATTTCTCTTATCAAGTTCATTTAAATTCCATTATGTTTTTTAAATAAATCATTATTCACATATGTTTATTGTTTCTTGAATAATAATTTATCTAATGCATAAAATCTATTTTATAGGAAAATATATTTTGAAATCATAGGTTGTCATAACATCTCACAATACATATTTATAGAAAAAATAATCTATATGTTAAAAATACCATAGATTCTATGAAAAATCAAAATGTGGAAGAAATATATGGAATATTAAAATAAGAGATTATTTCAAGGTGTGATAAGGGAAATGATAAAGGTGATGACAATCTCGATGGTAGAAAGGAAAGAAAGTGATCATATCAGTAAAGGCGGAGATGATGATAAAGAATAAGAGATATATATTTCCGGAGTTTTCAAAGAAGAAGTATAAGGGTTTTCAATGGAGAAGTAATGTGTGTCACTAAAAAATAATGTATGATCATTATTTTACTTTTGAAAGAATTATTCCTTTGCAGTTATAATATAATATTAATAGAAAACCTCAAAAAATTATTTTTTTTATATTAGTTAATTTATAAATAATGTAAAAAAATCATTAATAAAATCATTTAAAAATAAAATACGTTATAAATTCACTATCATGAACAATTTTTACACTCGTGTGTCCTTTTCTATTGTTATAATTTGGTACCTTGACTTTTTTATCATAGGCACGTGATCATATTATGCTCAATTATGAACTTCAATTATTATCTCTCATGCTCAAACTTAATAAGCATATGATATCACACATTCAAAAGTTTTCCTTACCTAGGTTATGATTTATAATATTATGTATGGTATGCATAAAAGGTTATCTTCTGAGAATAATATTTCTGGAATATTTTGAATAATAATTTAGATATAATTTTATTATGTCTCTAATCACCAAATAGGATAAACTGATAGATTTTATGATGCAATTTATTAAAGGATATTATTAATATTCTCATGAAGTGATGTAATTTTATGCATTATAGGATTGGGTCATATCAATTTTAATTAGAGTGGGGATATTTTATTTTTGGGGATTTAGATTTGCAGAATAATATGGTAGATTCTTGAAAACATATGATCAATAACAGGGTGAAATGTTAAAATGATAGTGTCAAAATTGTTGAAATATTAGGATTTTTTCTTGTCATATTATTTCTTAGACTTGGTATTATTTCTTTATTCTCACACTAAACATTTGTTTTAATAAATGGATGTATTCGTGGATAATAAAGATTGAAATGACTGTAATAGACAATTTAGTTGTCATACTAATGAAAACTAATCATATGGGATCTAGATGGCCATAATTCATGGTTATTATCTCCCAACTCTCACAATCTATAAATAGCACATTAATAATGTGGAAATTCCAAGCAAAATAAGGATGAAAAAATATCTATTTAGTTCTTTATACATCACATCCCTCAATCTATTAGTGTCGCATCCAATCGATTAATTTATAAGTAATATATCAACACTATAGAAAATATAGATTTCGTTATTTATTTCTCAGAGAACAATATTTTTAACTTTATATTGGTTTTAATGTGAATCTCATCAATAGTGGGCAACCATTATGAATTTTATTCAAGTGGAAGAAATATATTCCTTTTAATTGAAAAAGTTTATGAATATATTTTTCAATTAAAATTTCCCTAAATTCATCACACCGAAATATAGTGATAATTTTTTGTGATGAAAAACAATGCATTGAGTCCATTTATTTCTATGAGTAAAACTTCACAAGGATTCCATGGTTTGGTAATAGTTTTATCATTGGCCCTTTATGTAAACAATAACTTTTCATTAGAGGATTGAGACCAAGTCTCTAAATGTAATTTTATATAATGAAATTTTGTATCTTTAAAGAAATATTTTGATGTGATATTAAGGTAAACATGGATATTTGATACTCAAATTGTTTTCATGGTTTTCCAGAAAAGAATCTAAAATGGTGTTTTGTGAAAAATCCATTGATTAATCCATATGTGGAATGAAGGTGAATTACATTACATGGTGAATGTGAGGGATGAATCATGGAGGAAATTTATAAAAAGGAACAAGTAAATGACTCATCGGTAAAAGATAAATCCATAAATTTAATGAATTAAAAAGAGATATGAAGAGGATATTAGATGTAATGGATAAAAATAAATCTAAACATAATGAACAACCCACGCACCGATGTTTTAATTAAATAATGTATATAAATTACACAAACTGGTGATCCAATACAATGGTTATCAAATAAAAACAATGTAATAAAACACCTAATTCAAGGGATTATGGGAAATCTTATAAAATCACAACCACTTAAGTGGGTGATAAAGATGTTTTGGTAAAATATGCACACATCATCTAATCATGAACTAAATATTTATTCTTTGATAATGGTTCTACATACTATTTTATATCAAATGAATATTATTAGGGTATCAAACCACCACCATAAGAATTTAATATTGAAGTATAGATGAAAAATAAAAAAGGTAAAATGATTTAATCTCATCTCTATATCTCTTCATAGATTGTTTTTGAGAATATGCTTCTTTGAAATCTTATGAGTCTTGATTTAGTAAAATTTGATGAAATTTTGGGGATGGATTATATCTCTTTACATCGATACCATATAAATTATTTGATCATTTCTACCATCCCCCATATATTACTTTCTTAAATAGGTATTAAAAAATGATATGATGACCCCCCCACCAAATCCCTCTTCTAATTAGCCACAGGGTGTTGACTAGAATCGATGGTATAAGAAAACACATATGGAGGTAGTTAACCTCATATAAATGAAATGATCATGTGATAAGATAAAAACCCACAAACCAAAACTATTCTAGAATAAAAAATAATATATATATATATATATATATATCAATATCCCATCATGTATGAAAAAGTCATACATCAGGAATAATCTCCAAATAAAATCATACTAAGATCATATGGCAGTTACATTTTAGAAACTCTTACATAGACAATTGATGTCCAACTCAATCTCCAAAGCACTTCAAAAAACATGAAATGTTTATATATAGGGGTTGTACTAATATGTATAATCAAAGGGATTATACATAAGTCCTCTCACAAATAATATGTAAGAAGAATAAAATTATCCTATAAATGAAACAAAAAATAGGGCCAATAAGATCAACTAATTTCAAAATATCCTCGAGGATCTCTCACAAAATATCAGATCCTTTTATTGTAATATAATATCATGAATTATAAACAATGTGATCCCAAAAATGTTTACCAATATTTTTTCTCTATCACAACCCAAAATAAAAAAATTCATCTTTATCCCATACATAGTCATGTTATAGCAAAACATGTATCTCAATCCATATCAAATATAGTACAGTTTCATAAAAATAAAGTACATGAACCACTTACCCCCCTCCTTTGATGAACAACCCCATCATTTTTCTTCGTATCTTAATGATCACATCTCATATCATAAATTCCCCTTAGGGTATTTTGGTGCCCCAAATATCTCGCCATTACCCCATTTGGTCTTGTAGTACATCATGTACAAACCAAGACACCATAGGGTATGTTGGTATATCAAGTACCACTTGATAACACATAGGATCTGCGAGTGCACTAAAGGTCAGACATATAATCCCCATAAGGGCTTCCAATATATCATTTTCCAATACCCCATAGGGTCTGTTGGATTCAATGACTCATAATGTCTACCAGTACACCATATGATTTAGTACCAATCCTCAAACCTAGAATAGGGAACATAGAGGTTAGAGTAGTTAGCTATTTGTTCCATCACCAACATGGTTTTTGGGGAATACACATGGTACCCAATTGTTTGGCAATTGGTAATGTTATCTAATATGGATGGGGTTTGAATAGAAATAATATGAAAATATGTATCACATAAACCAGTCAAAATATAAACTATTATGTTTTTGTCAAATAATAAAGAATAAGGGCCACATAAAATTTTAACATTAATGTCAACCACTTTGAAATTGTTGTCTCATTCTGGAGACCACTGTAATCTACTACCCATAACCAACTATATTTTAACCAGTTTTAATTTTCTTAGTTTCAATCCAATTTTTTTTGAGGAAGTTGACATGAATTGGTTTCCCAATTCACGCCCAATGGAATTTATTAAAATTAAAGATTACAATGAAAACACGAGGTGTAATGTATTTACACCATCCCAAAACAGAGAAAACAACAAAATACATATAAAACCTTGAAGTACCGAGTAACGAGTCTTCAAACAGCCTCAAATAAGATCCAGCGAGAGTCCAAGACCTCCACTGTAGAAAAGTGAGCAGTCCGGATATGCATTATCCTCCATTCAAAGACATTTCCAGCTTCAAAACTGAGACTTTGGGTGAGTGTTACTGCTTTGAAAGTGAGAAAGATTCTCCATATTTCTCATCAAAATTCACCCAAAGAAATCGGGGCAGCATTCCAAAATGTTTCAGCATGCTGGAGAAGAAAGAATTCTATCCAAACAAGTAGTTATACCTGTACTGGACAGCTGAAGTGCGCAGTCTATTCTGCAGAACAATCCAGATGCATACTTCCATGGAAAAATAGGAACCAGTCTTGTCAGCAATCAGCCCATGATCTCCATAAGGTTAAGTAGAGAGGATGTAGTCCAATACTAGCAGGCATCCAGCAGATTACGTGGATCTTCAAAACATCTTCAAGCAAATCCGCACTTCATTGAAAATTTCAGCAAGTCCCTCAACACAATCCTCATATCAAGCATTACCAATCATCACCCAGCTGCCTAACATCAAAGACAGCAGCCATAAAATTGAGCTGCATCTATGTACAGAAACTCCACATAATAAGCCATCAACACCATGAACTGATGAAGAATAGTAGCAGAAAACGTTGGTAAATCTTCAACACCATGCATCACCAATGACACTTCTCTTTTAAAACAGCTCATGCGAGCAAAACAGTGAAAGAAAATAGAGTCAAAACTGTTCAAAAAAATCCCAACTGGAAACTGGATAGTAGGAAACAGAAACAAGGATGAGCAGAACCATCTCGAGTTAATCAAGACAAAAGCATCAAACAGGTCAGATTCAATTTGATTTTCTGTTCATCTTTGATTTTTCAATGGAGATGGATCTTTTAATATAAAGATATTGCTCCTTTGAAATCTTACCTTCCTGAAGCTCCTGCTGAGCAATCTGCTGTTGCGTATCCATATGCTTGATCCATTCCTGAAGATCATGTTCATCAAAATGTGGCGAAAAGTAGTACAGAACAGTACTAGAGAGTGATTCTTGAGGCTTATCCTGAGGATCAGTAGCAGGTTCTGATTTGTGAGTCTCAATTTGAGTCTTCTCTTGGGAAGTTTCTACTTGCTCAGCTTTAGAGATGTCCACTGATCTAGTAACAATGGTACGTTCTATGTTTGAGTAGTCTTTGCGTCTTCTAGTTTTTCTTGGATGTGGAGTGATGAATCCATCCTCATCTACCAAAGATTTTTTACCTTTTTTAGCCATATTATTTAAGAAAGATTCTTCCATCTGAATAGGTTGGTCAGCTTCCTCAGCAATGGAGTCTAAAACATCATGATCCACTTCCCCTGAATTTTCATTAGGTACAGCGAAATCCTTTTGTTCTTGGAGGGGAAGGGGAACATCAATATGCAAGTTATGATTTTCCATGGTATGTTGGACAGAAACCTTGTCATTTACAGGTTCATGTTGTGTGACCCTATTTTCCACATTTGCTAGTTCTGTAGCATCGAGAACAGCCTTGACAAAATCTCCAATTTGATTCTCAGAATTTTGAGAATCAACAGTAGCAACCCTAACCTCCAGACTAGGTACACTAATCTATTCCACCACCTGAATGGGGTCTTTAAAAGAGCTTGGAATACTAGATGAGTTAAGAATTCTAGAAGGGGTTGAGATCTTGCCATCAACAGTTTGAAGGTTCTGAGAATTAACAGTTTCCTTTGGAATTTTTTCCACCCATAATGACTTTATCTGTTTTGTTGGGGGAGCTTCCTGTTTTCCACATTTGCTGGAAACATGTCCAGTTTTGAAGCATAAATTACAGAATTCTGGTAGGTTTTCAAAAACCACGTTCTGCACAAAGCCCTATCACCATTTTGAATCCAGAAGCAGCTCGGAAGGACCTTGGACAGATCAATCTCGGTGCATACCCTTGCAACCGAGGGTCTTGTTAGGTTTTCCATAGCATGGTCTAGCTTGATTGGGGTTCCAAAGAGATTAGCAATAGCAAATAGTGATTTCTTTTTAAACAAATGTATCGACAAATCAAGGAAAGCAATCTAAATTGGAGCGATGGGGGATTCAAAACCAGCAAGATAATCAGGTGACCATTTAAGCACTTTCATGTTGGATCTCCCAAAGTTCCAAAAACCACGTACCCAAAATCTATAATAATCCGAATCTGATGAGAATCGAAAAAGCACATTCCAAGAATTTAAGAAACCGATTTTGAAATCAGAGAAACCGATCTTTTCAAGGGTATTTCTTAGGAACAGGAGCGAAGGGCGCTGTTTTGAGAATTTACCTATCAAGGCGAAATGTAAATCTGAGGCAAGATTGTTTACCTCCTCCTTCGAGAAAGATATGGCGCTTAATCCTCGGTGTCTGTAAGTTTTTGGAGCGAAAAACCCTTCCTTCCTCAAGTCAGTGGATGAATCGGCACCCACGACAACTTCTGCAAAGGATCTTGCATCGCGGAACCCTCCC
The DNA here is from genome assembly GCA_963277665.1 of Viscum album. Classification (NCBI taxonomy): domain Eukaryota; kingdom Viridiplantae; phylum Streptophyta; class Magnoliopsida; order Santalales; family Viscaceae; genus Viscum; species Viscum album. Next base: position 1,265,398,932 of record OY728165.1, on the reverse strand, counting down.
CTTGGGTTAGCTTCACCATCACCCACACCAGGCAGTGCCCTAGCTCCCGCTCCCATCCAGTTCTTCATATTAGGTATCATACGACCCTTTAGACTTCTTCATTATTAGTTTCAATCCATAACTACCCAAAAAATATCAAATAATTCCCCAATACCCAATCGTTCCTCTTGCCAATAATGGAAAGGTAAACACTGTATACTACTAGGTCCACAACCTCGTGCACATCATCTTATTCTTGCAAATGTAATCTATCACAGCCCCTAATTCACAAATACAACCAATAATAATAATCTTATTAAAAACCAATAATTTATTATAGACCCTATTATACTAATACAACAATAATCATAATCCTATTACAACCATTGAATCTAACATATCCATTACTATATTGATATAACATGAATCATAATATGATTCCAACTATGTCATCTATCGCATCTCGTAGTACAATAATATACCATTCACCCAAGATCTACATGATTCATTTCGAGGATCTAGTTTCCAAGGTTGTATTTATAAGGATGAAAAAATTTATAGTAACAATAAACTAATGGGACAAATTAGGCCATAATACCAATGATTTTAGGACATTTAAATAAAGTGGTAACACTCAAACCCATGAAATTATATTATTAAATATCCATTTAATTAACATATTGAGTAATTTTCCGCTTTGCAAAATATCGTCTTTTAAAAAATTGACAATTGATAGCTATCACTAGATAATAGTATCTATAAAATATTTTATATATGATTTCTATATTTAAACACTTATCAGAATAAAATTAAATAGATTTCCTTCCTCCAATATTATTTTTTGTAACATTGGCAACTTTATGTTTTATAGTCAAATTTTTAAGTGTAGAAATCTTGTCAGAAATAGATGAGGATAACACATTACCTAAAAAATCAATAGGTAATCAAAGTGAATAAATACCAATGAAAACAAAACACCCAACTAGTTTATTATTAATTTTACTTATTGTCTTCATTATGTTTAGCTATACCATTCATCCAATAGAAAAATAGGAATTATAATTCAACAATTTATACATTAACAAGATAGTTCTTGAATCTCCAAATTTAGATAGTTATTTTTTGAATTATTGTACAATAAAATCGAGAGAGAAGATACTGATAGGTTCATATCTGAAATAATCAACCCCTAATCAATCTTGATCATATAAATGTCACATCAAAATATCTTTACAATCATACCCACTCAAATCACCACCCCTATTTAGAATTTCCCAGATAAGAATAGGAAGGAATCATATGTAATTAGGGAGAACTCACCTTTGATTACTGAACATCAATCTCATTAACCTGAGGTTCAAAACCAATCATAAACATTTTAAAGACCCCACAAAATCAACTAGGTTTCATCTTATAATTTATAATAATAATAGAAAAATTAATGGTAATAGATACTTATACTATGTCTGAAAACAAAAAATTCATGGTTTGAAATGAGGACTCATACCAAGAAATTTTTGGCTCAACCAAAATTCATATATTGAAATAAATTTCATTCCATGAATACCATAAATTCGAATATCCTTCAAATATCCACCAAAATTCCAGTTGCCTCATCCTGGTATCTATTCATGTTATGAAAACTGATCTAATTGATTTGACCAAAGATAAACATGACATAAATAATACATTAATCTAATGTTCATAATTATACATATCAAAAAAATTCACACAACCCAAATATTGATAGGTATAGTTCCTTAAAGATTAGAAACATAAAAATATTAAGCTAATATACTTGAAAACATTTCTCCATAATCATAATAATCTAGCGTAGTGGTCTGCTAGTTTTTTTGTGTTTGTGGTTTATTTTATTATGTTGGCCGCTTCGGATGGGGTCGATGGCGTTCTGGTTTCTGGAAGTCGGCATGAGTAATGTTGCGATCTCCTTTCATTGTGACGGTGACGATGAACGCTGGTGAATCTTTCCCGTGATTTGCGTTGCGGATTTTCCAGTCATTTCATGTGTGTTTCGAGGACGACCATGGTTCGAGGTGATGCAGGAATCGAGGGATCCTGTGCTTCGAGGTTTCCGCGTGGGTTCGTGGCTCGAGGTTGTGAGCGGTTGTTTTTGAATGTTGATTTTTTTTGAATGTGTGATGTCGTAGCTATTTGGTTTGTATGTGGTGTGGATTCCTGTATTTCGGCACCAGATACCCTTAAACGGGATTTTTGAAAAAGGGGAAAAAAGTGGTTTGCAGCAATATAAGATCATAAATAAAACATTATGGATGCATGAAGTTATGACATAGCACAAAATATATATTAAAACCCAAAAACATGTGATCATGACATAAAAGTGTTGAATACATTAATAATAATTCATAATCATCAAAGAATGGAATAACATGATAACGAACCTAAAAATGTGGCATAATCATAAATATAATATTTCTTATCATTGTCATACTAGATAATCGTAATCCCATTCACTCGTAAAATTATGATTAGAGGTAAACACCATTAGAGTAATCCTTTCTTAACCTAGCTACATTCTAACAAATTTACGTAACATTTATAAACCAAGAGATAATATACTTTACCAAATTCACTAGTGGAAGACATAAGTCTCACCAATAACAATGTCCATATATTTTTATGACACTTAAAAAACATTCATTATCTCTTAACAAACCCCTGGAAAAAGAATAGGTTTCAGAAAAAATCTAAATAACCATATATCAAGAACCTAAAAAATCTTAAGATATAAAAAATATCATTTTCTAAAAGGATCCATATTATAATAACATTTATATGTTGATCATAATATCAATCCACGAATGGTAAACATTGGAGAATAAATTGATGTGAAAAAAATGTTTTCAGAAACCAATTTAAACCCTTAAAGTGAAAATCAAATTCAAAAAACTTATTTGGAAGGGAAATAAAATACATTTGAAAACATTAATATAAATAGTTCTAAATAAAATATCCATGAAAAACATAATGTTTATCAAATTGGATAAGTTATAATACATAGAAAACAAGTACTCTTAAATGAATGTATAATAATAGATAATTAAAAAGGATGTACAGTTTTCAAAAAGGGAGGGAAAAATTATTTGAAAACATTTAATTTATAAAAATGTCATATTTATAATCAGATCATTAGAAATACATAAAATTTCCTGAAATAACATGTTCATTGAATTTTAAAACATTTTATTTATAAATGATAGAAAAAACTTTTGGATGATTTCAAATAATCTTGTTTAAAACCATCAACTTTTAAAACGATAAATAAAATTTTTCCACAAAATTAAATAAGGGAAAGAAAAGAGTCATTTGAGGTAAAAATAGTTTGGGTTTCTACAATGTAATGTAAAATGTTATTGGGAAGTAAAAAAATGTACATTGAAGAAAAATACATTAAAAGTAATGAGAAGTTGTCTAACAAAAATGGATTTTAATGAAACATCAATATCATAAAATAAGTTCAATTTTTTGGGAAAAATTATTTCCCTACAATATAAGGTGAAAATAAATTCATAAATAATCATAGTTTTTAATAAATACATATTGAAATAAAATAGTTTTTGATGAGTGATTATAAACTAATGAAGCGATTTAAGTCATGAAAAAACCCCTTGTCACTTTTGTAATTTCTGAATCAAATGTCCTTGGAAGAATGAAATTCATAGGATTATATAAATGTATTCATTCACAATTTAATATAATGTTTCATATAAACCATATAAATATAACCATCATTCATAATATTAAAATATATCTTGGAAAAGTGGAATTGAAATGTAAAAATCCTTACGGCTGAAGAAACCTTTTAACAATAACCACTTAAAAGATATAGAGATCGAATTTGAAGTTTAAAACCCATTAGTATTAATAATAAATTAAATTATATATTTTTTTTTAATTATATATTGTATTTAAAATATATTCCGAACATAAGAGAACTTTTATCTCTTAGAAGGATATTTTGAGACAAAACCATAACATCTTTTGAAAAAATTGAACCAAAACACTATGAGAGTGATAAAATGAAATTTAACCTGAAATATATTAAATTTTAACATAATCATGTTAAAAAAACTAAAATTTTGTAGAATGTTCACCATAATAATTTAAATACGGTGTATAATATAAACATGTCTCAATGAATAGTAATTGGGTTGGAAACCCTTGTCTTGTTTCCTAACACAGTCAGATAAACTCTATGATCCTGTATAAAAAAATTTCATAATTAAAAATATCAACACCATTTTCATGTGTAATAACACATATAATTAAAATCTATAACCATTATGTATATGTATATTAGTTTATTTTTTTCTTATTTTCACTTGTCAGGTGTTTTTAATTTTTCCAGTTTATAATAGTTTTATTGGAGTGGTTTCAATGTTCCTTATTCTTCCAAGGATCATTATTATACTTTAAATAAATTTACTCTAATGGATCACATGGAATGATTTCTAAAATTTTCTTCCATTATTACCTTAATATTTATCGTAAAAGTTGAAATCGACAATGACCATTTTTCAGTGATTTGTATCTTACGAAGGGTACTTTCTTAATTAATGAGTTTTATATTATTATATAGATTAAAAATAGTTCAAAATCGTTAATTACATATTTATACCACATTAAATATTAAATTAATATTCCATAACCATTCAATACATATTTTACAAGAAGTTATCTAATAGGTGGTCAAACAGACCCAAACAAGAAAACAATTTAACTCGAATAGTGAGTATGGTTAATGAGGTGTTTATTTTTTTATAATATCATTACAATAGAATAATTATGATATTATTTCAATTATTTAAATAATTTGAATCATATTTTTGATGTTTGGATAAATATTTAAAACAAGAAGTAAAATAAAATCATAATTCATCATTGAGGTGGTAGTCCACAAAACACACGATTAGAGTTTCCATTACTCAACAAATGATAGTGGTGAAGGTGGATAGTAAGTGATAATTTAATAATCATAAATAATTTATATAAATCATATTGAGACATCAACGTCATCATTAATTAAATCCATATGAGGTTGTGATGAAAAATTGAAAGCATCACTCAGTGGAAGAGATGATCCACACACATGCACTAATGACGATTATTTATTTTAATATAATATGGAATAGTATAAATAATTATTGTTCCATTTTTTTAATAAAAAATGAAGTAATGAGGACTATGTTATTTTTATACTATGGCAATGGTTGGTTTAGAATAGAAAGAACGAGAATGAAATGTTAAGAAGAATGTGATAGCTAAGTTGAGACTTGAACACCCTCATGATGATGGCCTAAGATTTGATGGGATTATGATAATTTGAGGAATATTGGGGAATTATAGAATTAAAATGACCTCATCTAGATTATATTTTGGTTGGTTTTCATGGAAATTTTGAAATATGAGAATAGTATTGAAATAATCGAAGTGGTCCCCCTTTAATAAGTGAGGAAAAGGTAAATTTCCATGTAAAATAATGGTAAGTAAGTATTATAAATGTGAAGTCACGAATCATAGGTAACTTATGTTAAGTAATTTTGTTAAGACCTGTAGAAAATAACATAAGAATAGAAAAATTATTTCAAGAAGGACTGTAGTTCATGTAACATTAAGAAAATTCAACCCATCATAGATTAGTAATTTAAATAAATAATACACTTAATTAAACATTAGTATTGTTATATATTTTATTAACAATAATATAATATGATTCTTACTACCAATTTTTGACATGAAAAATCTAAATTTGGGATTGGTTTAGGGTAATTCAACTAATAAATATGAGAAAGTTAAATATTAAATGAAAACATATAATGTGCTGAAAACCTAGTTTTCAAGAATACATTTCATTCAATAATGAGGTTTTATTAATAATATTAAATATCAATTACAGAATAAATTAAAAAAAGAGTCAATGAAATTTAAAATTATGCAATAATTTCAAAAGTATTATTCATTGAAAAATAAATATTTTACCAAGATAACTTATATTTAAGAAAAATGGGTTAATCATTATGTCTAAAATAATGTCGCCCTTATTAGATAATTTTTAACCACTTATTTTAATTTAAAATCTATTTCATATGATTAAATTGATAAAAAAATAATTTTAAAAAAATAAATTTTAATTTATTTAAAATAATTTTATAGAAAATGATAATTTTTATACAATTTTAATAAAAGGCATCTAATTTATATAATATTTAAAATATATAATTTTACATAAAGGACATAATTGAACAAGACAACGTTTTTCTATGTTTTAAAATATTTTTATATCCAAATTCTTTTATAAAATCCACAATATTTTCAAAAACATTATTTTACACTATTCACCTAAAAAGATATTATTTTAGAAAATTTCCAAAATTTTACATTAAAATTATATGTCGATGATAAATCCAAATATAATTTTTTGTTTTTCAAATTAAAATCCTTAAATTTTTAAATTAACCATTAAAATAAAATCAGAAAAATAATGTGAAAATGATTTTTTATAGAGAACCACTTTTCCTTTATAAATTATTCTTAAAAAAAATTAATCAAAATTATATCAACTATATAATGTATACATTTTTTGAAATACATTTCTATCATAAAATATAATTTTATTTGTTTCTTAGATTTATTAATTTAGTTCGATGATTAAGGAAGTTTTTATTTTGTTTTTTTCTTTTATATATATATATATTCGTTTATAATCATTTAATTGTTTTTTTACTTCTATTTATACCCATTAACTGAATTTATACCTTCCCATGGTCTACATTTTTGTGTTTCTTGATGTGGTGCTTGTACGAAACCCTATAAAACTATATGTAATTAAGGTAAAATTGGTTCATTACATTCTCCCCCTTAAATAAATTACATCCATGTAATTTTAGAACACATAAGCAGGGAATAATTTATGATGGGAGTTCCTAATTGACTGTTAAATAGTATTTGATCAATATTCAATATAGGATATGAACATATATTACCCTAAAATAAATATTATATAGTTCCTTAAAAATATTTATAGTATATTCCTAATAGAATTTTAATAATTGAATAGGATATTAACATATATTTCATAACATTTCATAACCCCTGAAAACATTTTATATGATATACTTATAATAACTATACCATAAAAAATCATTGCCTAATACATAATTGTGGAATTTTTACCTCAAATAGGACATCAAAAGTTTTAGTGAATAATATCTTTCTACATTTGTAGAAGTCATTAAATAGGGTTTTCATTATACCCATGACATGTGAGGTAGTTGGTGTTTTTCATCCAAGATTATGTTTGGATTGGTATGTTATGTTTCAAAGCGACTCAATTCATTTGATATGAAACATCAAATCATTAGTGGATACATTAAAAGAACATTATCATCCATCATTGTATCCTTATTTTCCCTTTGTAGTTTATCTCTTGATTACCTCCCCTACCAAAAGTAATGCATCCTCTAGTATCCTTGAGGAATTCCCAATGATTATTATTCCCATATTTTTGACATATATGTGGTTGAATATCATTTCATTCATCATATTCATGGCCTTTATTTCTAGGATTCTCCATCCTTATCTTAATTGGTGCACTCAAGATTTAAACTATGGTTACATAAGTAATCATGTACTAATATAGTTGGGTTGGAACAATCACTGCATTTTTTAGTCCATATCTTATTCCAATGGTTTGATTATTGAGTTAATCATCCCATTTCCCTCCACTCCCATGGTTAGATCAATTTTATATGGTTCCAACCATCTATAAAACAAAAAATGGTTGAAATTAGTGGAAAAACATAAAATATATGGAGGAATTATCATAATCATAGAAGGAAGTTGACCAGAAAATGTATTGTTCTTTTAAATTTTGATGTTAGACTATAACTACTTTTGTTCTTCCTATATCATTTTTAGGTTATGTTATATTAGGTTATCTTATACTTCCCAACTTATACCATTAATGTAACTAGGAAATAAATCCTCTATAGTGTTTTTAAAGATAATATAATCAACCAAAGCATATCCCACAAGAATTTTAAACTATGTGTGAAGTCATAGGACTAATCATCTTTCATCGAGGTGTTAATCGAGTCAATGTTCAACCAACCCTTTCTAGTGTGATTACCCCTTGGTTCATTTTTTCATTATCGTATACACTTGTAATATCTAGATATAGATATATTTCGAGGTAAAACCATCTACTCTAGATTTCACCATTATTTTATTATGTCTTCCTCAATATATGCTAAACTCTCATTTTTTTAGTACGGTTTTGTAAAATAGTCACAATAATAACAAAACTGATCTAAAAAACTAATCCCTAATCTAATACCAACTTATGTGACCTAATCTTATCATAATATAAATAACAAAATAATATCTTGTTTTAAATAAAAAATCTCACAAATTTTTGAGCTACTTAGTGGTCACGATTTTATGTGTTTTGGAGATTAGCTATATAAATATAAATATTTACTACACTTGAATAATTTTCTACTTATTCATTATCCTCTTGACCCATTAAAATATATCTCACATGATATAATCATCCTCGTAACATGGGTAATGTAAACCTAATAATGGGGTTACCTCAGACACTCTTTAATGTAAAATCATATCCTAAAGTGTTAGATCATAAAATTGAATGAGTATATAATAAATAATTGAATATCTTAATAAGAGATCATAATACCATAGAATATAAGCACAAAACATAATAAAGAAATACAATATCATAATAATAATGTTAAGTATTTGTAAACGTTATCACTTCGCTCAAATAACACATCAACACCAAAAACATATGAGCATGACATAAAATTGAAAAATATGTTAAAAATATAGAATAATAATAAAACATTTCATAATGTGATAAAAAACATGAAAATTTGGAATAATCATAAATATATGCTTTCATATCATTGTGATTCAGGCTACCCACCAACCCATTCACTTGTAAAATTGTGATTATTGTTAAGAATAATAACACTAACCAGTGTAAACTTATATACTTGCAAACCAATTCACATAAAATTTCTCTCTATCATTATATAGAATTCATTACCATATAAAATTTAAGGATATATATGTACAATACATCTCACAATCTTTACATTTTTCTGCCACCTGAAAATCCAACATTCATCATCTCATAAAGAACCCATGGAAAAAAGTATTTGAATTTCAAATACCATAAATAAGAACATGAAATGATATTAAATATCCAATTGGTAGTATTTCAACCATTTATATGAAATTAGTTGAGTAAAATAACATGTGCCTCAAAGAAGAACATTTTGAGATGAAACCCTTACAGCTTTTTAATCATCTAAACGAAAATGCTAATAAAATGATAAAAGGTTTTTGAAAATTGAATATCTTTAAATTATAGAGAATAATTACATAAAAATTAAAACAATTTATTAATTACTCTATAAAATCATAAACATGGTGTATAAGATAGTCAAGATTCAGTGAACGGAAATTTAGACGGAAACCCTTACCATTTTCAATAATTTGTCAGATTTACTCTATGATCTTATATAACAAACAAAAATATCTGAATGAATAATTTTTTATCCATATCCTTATATAAATAGTCATATGCCTTCCATTTATAATCATTATATTTATATATTGGTTAGTTATTTCCTATTTTTTCTTATTGGTTGTTTATAATTATGATTATTTGTAGTAATTTCATTGTAGTGGGGTCGATGTTCATTCTCCATCCATGGTTTTTTATTCAAATTTAACTATATTTATTTTAATTGATAACACATAATAATTTAGAAAGTCTAAATTTCCTTTCATGAGTACATTAATCAATATCAAAGAAAATGATATCGATAATTGACATTTTTCAATGATTTTCAATCAACAAAGGGTGTTTTCTTAATTAGAGAGTAAATATTGTTTTTCCCTAAAAAACCAATGGAAAATTATTATTTAAATATTTATATATTATTACATAGAAAATAATTTTTTAATAATCATATATTTCATAATTTCATACCGTTATTCAACTAGGTGGAAAAACTGACAAAATCTTGAATGCACATTAAGTTTACCAGTGTGTTTGGTTTTGGAGGCATTTATTTTGATATAATATCATTGTAATAATATAATAAAGATATTAGTAATATTTGTTATCAATATGTGATGTTTTTTGGATGAATAATGAATAAACATTAAGAAAAATGAAGATATGATTCTTCGGGGAGGTGGAAAATCACATAATTCTCGATAAGTATTCCCATTACACACTGAATTATAAGGTTTAAGTTTCATAGTTTGTGATATTTAAATAATCATAAATATTTTATATAAACCATATTCATTCACCAAAATCATCATTAAAACCATCCATGAGTGGTGGTGATGAAAAACTGAAAGCATCACTTCATAGATGTGGTAATCTTTGTACACATACTAACTATAATTCTATTTTTATAGTAAATTGGAGATAATATATAATGGTTTTAAAATTATTATAATAACATATCCAAACACTAATTATGTTTAGTTTGTTATAATAAAATTATTATTTTTGGTTAATAATGTAAGAAATAATAATTAAACTTTTAGAAAATATTATGGCCATGTTAAGACCATGACATTATTCTCGCAAAAAACCTTAGATTTGAGGGACACGATATAATTTTTGGTGACCATTTGAATGTTTCCATTTGAATTAATTTAATGAAATGATATTTTGGTATTATTAAAGGTAATTTATAAATAGTATCGGTGAATTGAAAGGGTAGAAGTTATCCACTTTTTATAAGTGATGAAGAACGACTTTTACCATGAAAAGAATGGTAAGTAAGGGGTTATAATGGAAAGGCATGAATGTTATGTGATTTGGGAAAAATAGATTGTTCTATGACATGTAGGAAAGACTATAAAACCAAAAACATATATCTAGAAGTCATAATGGTCAAGTTATTTTTGTAAAATTAAAGCCAACATAAATTAGTCATTTAATCAGTTACTACTCTTAAAGAAATATTAATCTTTTATATTAATTTATGTACAGAAATATTAGAGGATCCATATTAAAAAAAACATATATCGTTAATAAAAATTTACAATCCATTTAAACAAATTCAAATATTAAATAATATAAATTTAACATTTAATTCAAAACATATAATTTATTGAAAAAATATTTTTTATAAAAAATTTATTTTTATCATTAACTGTTATAAATAATATTTAACATTGATTTTCCTACAAATATGTGAAAATTAATTGGTTTATGTGATTAAAAATTGTATGTGGTTAAAAATAAAAATAAACAATATTAAGAAAGGTATTATTCTTCACAAAATAATTTACTTACCAGGGTAAAATAATATTAAATCAAAGTAATTTAATCATTATGAAAAAATGGCCCTTATATAATTTGAATCCAATGATTTTATATTTAAAAATCATTTAATTTTATTCAGTTGATAAAAACTAAAATTAAAATATAAATTTATAATGTATATGAAATATTTTATTAGAAAATATTATTTATGATATTAAATATAAAATATAGTTTTGTAATTCATTAATAAAATTTTCAAATAAATAATATTTCATAAAAGTCATATTTTTGGTCAAGAAAAAGTTTTTCTAATATTTAGATTATTCTTTTATCCAAGTGATGCTTTAAAATCCATTTTATTTTGAAAAATAGAAATTTTCACTATTCAACTAAAAACTTTTATTTTAAAAAAATACCATATATTCATCCTAAGATAATATGACTATGATAAATCCAAAAATACTATTACATTTTAAAAATCTCGCATGATAAAATTATTAAATTTTAATTTGAAATAAAAACATAAAATATCATGAAATGGATTAGTATAGGGAACTGTTTTCTATTATATTAACCATTCTTATAAAATTTGTGTTAATCATAAAAATATTTACCATGGGAAATATATATTTTATAAAAATACATCTTAAGTATAAAAAGTTATTTTATTTTATACTTAGATATACTAATTGAGTTCAATATTTAATGTGATTTCCATTTTGTATTCTTCTTATACAAATATATTTCATAATTCTGTTACAATTTTTTATACCTTCTAATTCTATGGACACATTATGATTTTCTATATTTGTGTGGTTTTTAATGTTGTGTGTTGACTAAACCATATAAAACAGTATTTATTTTAGGGGGAAACATAGGTCATTACATTTTCTAGGACTACCTCATCTAGTAGAAAATCTAATATATCCAGAAATTATTCCCTTAAAACATCATGTTGTGAACAGTCATTTTGGACACAAATCAATAATATTAAAATCATGGAATCCTATCACATCTTAAACTAACACTGAAATATAATTTTTTCACTATATTAAACTCTTCCTCCTCGAACTTTAATCAAATACCTATGGATCTCTGAAAAAAGAAATGTAATGAGCCATGAAAGTACATAATATTAGAATAGATACATATCAAATAATTCACACCTTTTGATATAATAATCAAATCATGATCGATGAAAAAACAACCAAACTACAATTCCACCCCTATGATATACCACATAAAAGGAATGACTCCATCAACGAAACAATAAATGACATGAAACAAGAGATCCCACATATCTATATCAGTCCAATTACTACACCATCTATAAAAAATAAAATAAAAAATATTAGTCTATTAAACTCACATATGCAACTCATGTTCTCATATAATATCTTCCAGAACAATATACCTCCAAAATACATTAACCAAAAAAATATCATGCCCAAGAAGTACCTTCTTCAGATGATCCCGAATCTCAATCGACTACTCCAAAAACATTGCATCTTCCTCAATATCATACTCTACATGATCAATTCAAGGGGGTACATCATGAAGCTAATGGAAAATCCATTATACATGGAAGTCTTCATGAAAATTTTCAAACTATAGTGGAATAAAAGACTGATATTCGTGTACATTGATATGATTTAAAACCTCAAAGGATCCAGTAAACTGGGGGATTGCATACTACCCTAATAGAATGTCTATTTCCCATAATACATAGATACCCTCTTAAACACATGGTATCCATACTTGAACTATATTAGTCTACATAACTGATCATAATATCACTTTTGATGGTTCTGTAGCATCTATAACTACTCTCGAGCCTACTAGATCTTCTCATTTATATTATAAACCATATCAAAGAGAATAATAGTTCACTCTGGAACCATTTTTTTGGTAAAACAAAGATTAAAACTGTGTAATTTATAGTGTCTCAAAAAGACCCTAATTGATGGAATACTAATAAATATTTTTATAATAAATATCTACTAAAGTAAAGTTCTTTACGAAAAGTCCTTTGAAATCGATTATGCATGTATGAAACATATGTTCATGCTTCTGAATGGTTCATTCAGTCTACCTATCTATTTAAGGGTAAAAATACGTTGTAATATATAATTGGGAGATGAAATCATTCGTTAATTCCTTACATAATTGCAAGTTAAAATAAGAATCTAGATATGATCTGATGGTCTTAGGAACCCCATGATATTGCAGAACCTCATCCACATACTACATCACCAAATAATCCACCGAACATGACTCCATAATTAATAATAATTATGACTACAAATTGAATCATTCGACAACCACTTAAATGGAATATAATCTTTCCAATATCTAAGGAAACATATTAAAACATATCAATATGTCCCCATATTTCCCTAAAGAGACATACATAGTCTACAATACTCCTCTAGAAACATGATTTTCATCCTTAACCTACTGAAATGCCAAATATCATGCCATAATCTCCACTATAGACTGTTTTATCCTAAATCATTATTACTAACAATGTATGTCAAGGTAAATCTTATATATACCAATATGCATAAATAAATGTGAGATATGGAACTCAAAAATAACCTCCTCCCACACAACCAATGGAATGAAAAACTTCCACTAAAATATCATCTGATGCTAATAATCCTATGTCAATCCCCCCTAAAGCACACCCCTATTAAACATGATCCCACATTACCTTTACCCCTAACACACCCCACTTGGAATCATATACCCACTATAGTAATGAGTATTATACATCTATCTTATATATGGATCATATACCTCCAACCACTACCTCATCTATATGTATCATCGCCGGCTCTTCCCACACTCTATATGAATTTACTAACTCTCGAATAGAATCAACCCATGAATTATTTCTCAACACATAATATATAACATTACCTTTCTCCATGGTGTAATAGATGTCATCATTGTAGTCCTTGAAAAACTCTATACAAATATTTAATTTTATATCATATCATGTTAGGTTAATACATACCCTAGTCTATTGTGGTTTGTGAAGACCACAATGATCTTCTCAATTAGGTAACATCACAATAGTTGTAGGAAAAAGTAAATGCTAGTAATTCCAGATCAGGGTATCATTCTTATACCTTTTGTGGATGCAACATCCAAGACCCATAATCTATCAGTAACCACAACATCATTAGGACACATCCAAAATATAAAATGGATAAATCAAAAAACACCACTAACATCACACACACTCAGTAAACTAATGTAATAGGGAACTGATCATCTTCTCCATTGGGTTATCAAAATATTTCTAACACTAATTTTTTTAGGAAAAATCCCACTTTATCATAGTTTAGGTCAATTATGGGGTTGAAATATGAGATAATTTGTTAACAACACAATGATAATAGTGAAAAATTCATAGGAAGCTAAGAACCTCCACCAAATTCAATATTTTTTCACAAAAAATACTACATCGATCATTGATGGATCCTCAAAAACACCTTGTTGAGTCAAAACATGACCATGGAAATCCACCTCTTACAACCAAAACATCACTTGTAAATCCTCCCATAAATATAATGCTATAGAAGAATATATAAAATATCTATATGGTGATCCACATGATCCTCCAATAACTCTTGGTATCTGAGGATGTCTTTGATGGACATGTCCACAAACATGTCTAGTAAATCAATGATCACAATGTTCTAGAGACCCCTGAAAATGTTCATGGAATATTTGACACCTAATGGCATGATGATGAACAAAAAGTTCCCATAGTGACATCACAATGTAGTATTCTATATATCTTTTCTCTCTACCATCGTCTAGTGATATCGTGAATTAAAATCAATATTAGAAATCTAGTTGTCTCCCGCCTCTCGTCCAACAAATATTCTATCCTCAGTTTTGGAATAATGATTCTTGAATCTTATCATGTTTAACATATGTTAGTCAAACATAACCATATACTACTTCCTTTTGTAATGTCCTAGACCCAGTTCATTCATATGTAACAAAACCTGGTCCGTCAGATGGCCCCAAGTACACCATATGGTACACTAGAGGCTGCCACCTAGAACAGATTTTCGAAGGTGGTATAGTAGGGAGACTATACCCTCATGATCTCAGCGACACAACAATATAAAAAATGGATAAATAGTTAAATCCTAATACAAATTTAACATGGATGTAAAATCATCGAAATAAAAAAACAATTATTAGAAGAAAGATCCAATACCACATAAAAAATGATGTATTGTTATGTATCTAAAAAAATGGAATTATAAAACATTTCACTACGGAAACATACCTACAGATACATCAAGAAAGTGAAAATATAAAATAGACTACCTCAATATAGAATCATAATTCATAGATGGGTTCTACGCTCCCCCACTCCCATGATTCAATCAATAAATCATTAATAACTTGGATATTTCCCTTTTCCCTACCTACGTCCATAATGTTTTTTAGGGTACCAATTAGTGTCCTGAATAGGGTGTGAGATATACTCGGAAGACAATCACTAGTGGGGTCTACACAAATATATATTGTGAATATAAATATAATAGTGTGATTTAGTAATAATCATCAGTGATTTAAAATGCATAATGAAATTAGAATGTTAGACCGCGCACCTCATGGGATGTTATGCTGACCATACCTACTTCTGACAATGTTAGAATTACCTCTTGAAAAATTCCATCATGCATATATTCATAAGTCACACATTTCATTTAACATATATACATTCTTCAGTATGAACCCAGGGCTTAGGGACCATGTGTCCACATAGTTTATCTGTATTTCATAAGTCTCGTATCTCGATATAGAGTTTCACAATTAAAACAATATAATATAAATGATATAAGGTGATACAAAGTAATCTAAGACCTCGGGGGTGAATCCAACTCATAGTAATAAATCATGTAGTCTTACTATCATCTTCGGAGTGTAATTCATGGGGTATACTAAAGAAATTAAATTTTAAAGATTCTAACCAAGTCCATGGATCTCATCCAAATTAAATTTCTGGATAAGAATTATTATTCCCAATGGGATGAATCCATTGCATCATGTGTCCAATGGAATCATACTATATCTAAGAAGTGTATCCAGATCATTCTAATATACAAAAAAGAGAAAAGTGAATCAGTGGTACCAAGATGGGGATGTCACATAATAATATAAGGATGAGATTATGTGGTGGGTATCTCCCATATAAATCAGCTTAATGAATCAGGGTTGTGTTCTCTGAGTAATCATGGCATTCCCTCAAGAATCCAAGGCGATATCAAGTATTACCATTCGTATAATTGATAAAAATTCCATAATAAAAGAACCATATATGTGAATATGAAGTTTAATTATGGACATTTAATAATCAAACCAATTTACTACTTCCATTTGATTCTTATCATAACCTTTCATTTGTTTATGACATGGTTTACAGTCCATAATAATAGGCACCAATTATATGCGAATATGAAGAATATCATTGGGATTGTAATAATCCATCCAATTTACTCTGTACATTTAATAATTATCATTAACATTTATTTATTTATGAAATGGTTTAATAATGGAAGAAAAACAGTTTCCATAAAAAGAACAATTTACCAAGTCCCTTCATTCATTTGATTGTTAATTATAAAATTTTAGAAATTTTGTTAGCTATTCTAGACCACTGAATTATATTAAATTCAAATATTAATTTCACGTTTAAAAAATATATTAACAATAGTAATGGTGTTTTGGATAATAATTCACAATGGGTATAAATGAATATGACGAGAACATCGAAAAGGGGTGATCAAGTTGGGGTTAAAGAACTTCAACTTTCGTAATTATCGAAAGAGTCATTATGTTTTAAAATATGGGAACCAATTGAATGATTATTAATTTTATGGGAAAACTAAAAGATAATAGTGTGAGAAATAATGGAAACAAGTATGAAAATCAAAAATTTAATAGAAAAGTCATAGACCACCTAAATTATGCCTCTATAGTAATATTGTTCTACTATCAGCCTTTTGTTTGGTCTAAATTGGATGAAATGGGAAAAATAGATAGACATCTCGATAGTAGGGCATATGAGAAAACACCAAAAATCACTCTGAAAAAAGGAAAATGAATAATGGAAGGATATAATTGACTGGAGATATTATTATTTTCTGTCAAACAATTTAGACGGAACTCAAATTATTGTCCATATGGGAGAATGGATTCAAATCCTTTCTTAAGGCTATTCGAGAGCACAAAATGAGAGGAGATGGGTTTTTGTCCACTAGAAAATAAAAGGAAATTGGATTCATAAAAGTGACGAGGGAAAAAACATAATTTTTTCATATCTTTAAGAGGTGTATTTCTTTTCCACATAATTTTCAAAACCATACGCCAACGGTAAGGATAGAACTGTCCCAAGACAACCCTGTGATTAGTTCATATGCATAGTTTGTCAAAAATTGCTCAGCTCGTACACATGGTATTTTCCAGTTGTGAACCAACCCCCCTTGTACAAGCTAGGTGTATAGTTATAATAACTGTGTGTATCACATGAAAAACCTTGATATCCCATTGAACTGCATAGAATCATTTTCCCAAACTATGTTTCTTCATGTTTGTGTTTAAGTAAAACCATTCACCTTGTACATTACCAAAACCTGATGTTCCTAGCTCTCAAAAAAAACTATATCACTCCAGAATCATCTTATAGACCAATTGGAATATTTATAATGAATAAAAAGTAATTTTAATGAAGAATTAAAATTTATTAACACATACAAAAACTCGGTTATTATAGCCTTTCCAGTATAAGACAATTCATCCCCAAGATGGTCTTTTGATAGTGGTAGGGAATTATCTAAAAATATTTCTTTCCACTAAGAACATGTGTGTGCCTCTCTATACCAAATCTCATATCGAACTCTATCGTGCTTATATAGAAACCATACTAGTTGTAAAGACATACCTCGAAGAGCATTCATACTCTGGTCTATAACACAGAAAGGATGCTCCACAAAATAAGAATCTACCGCTAGAAAAACCTCATTGGGCTAAAATATGTGATATAGGTATGAATAGTACTAAAAAACTATGAAAAGCGGAATATGTTTTGCAAATCTTAGTACCTATAACGTAACCATAATCGATAATATTCCACTGAAAATCTCTCCACAACCCCAAAAGCTGCAATGATCCAAGGTTAGAGCTTCCATTTCCTTTTAAATTGTTGATTCCCTATTCTAGTTAAAACATATATAACGACAAGATCCCTAAACTAAAAAACCATAGGTTATCTATGGGGATTTTTATATAAATTATTCTTAGACTGGGTCATATCTATATGCTTCTAGATCAGCTAGATCTACACTGAAGTCCCCTGAATGCGACATGTTTAATGTACTGATACCTCCCATTCCCTCTAACAAGAATAGAGATGATCAATATGATCTACCCTATAAGGGATCATAATCATCCATCAAAATCACTACTAAAAAATAATTTTCATAAGGAAATTTAATGATTAATAGGCGTTTCTCCCAAAAAACCTCCAATGTCAAGGACGTATTATCTAAGAATGTATTATAAAACCTAAATGGTATTGTTAGACTGGTCATCATTCTATCGGTGGTATTTTGTGATTTGAAGCACCAATATACCGAAATCCCCATACTACCCTTTCTATAATTTCCATGTGAAATGATCATCAATGTCTGATACAATAGTTCATGGAACATCATGAAGTTGGATAATCTCCATGAATTATATCCGTACAATATCATTCTCAAAAATGGTCTCCTTTTAGGTAATAAGTGATAGACCTTCATGATCCTATCAAAGATCACTCATTCCATGTCATTTCCTATATATGATCTCAATAATCTAATAAAAAATATCATGGGGATGTCATCCAATTTTCAATAAATAACGAGAAACTGCTTTAAAATATCTATTGGTCACTAGTTTTTGGACTTCAACTTTTTCAAGGGGGAACACCTTGAAACAAATCAAGTTATCTTCTTATTTATACTAAGCCACCATTTCTAGCGATGAAGATCATGATACATCATTGTAAGACAAGGATGCACTTCTCATGTATAAGAATGAGACTCTCGCATATATTCTCCATTGATTTCCATAGAAACCCAGATGCATCTATTAATGTACCAGACCTTATATTCATCAACCATCCAAAATGGAAGATTATAATCACCTAAAATACTATCCCATATCACTAATCCATAGAGATCTGATATCCACCTGATCTTCACTCTCTCCAAGAGTGAAGAGCCGACAGATATCAATGAATGTACAAACAACCCATAATAGTTTTTCGACCACCAAATACATATCATAAAATAGGATCATAAGCTTCCACTCACTAATAGCCTCCTAAAATTCCTTGGTCTAAGTATTCCAACTCAACTCTTCTTTTATATCATTACCCACTCTAGACATATAGTCCAGCTAAATTTCAAATAACTACATGTATCCAACCCTTCTATGTTGTCTAAGATTTAAATAAATTTGTGTAATGTTATACATGATTACATTTTTGGTTTTCATGCACCAAAAAATGATCTATATGTAAATAATGACTCCAACATCATAAGGTGTGTACAACAATGGCTAACATGGGATCATCTATTATGCAAGTCCTCTCATGTGGTCTCAATGAAACCCATCTACGGATAATTGATCATCCTACATCAAAATGTATTTTAGATATATTTTTGATTCATCATAATAGATGGTATATCTTATTCTCATATATGGTAGAATCTGGATCGGTATTGAAGTTACTAACCCTTTTAGCTCTGATAATATATCTAGTAGACTTCTGACCACACAAATTTTACACCCTTCTTAGTTAATCACATATGAGTTGATGTCGGGATTGGGAAGACCTCAGTAGATAGAATGTAATAACCATCCAACCCCAATTAAATCCATATTTTTAATAAGATCTTGGAGTGATCCTTAGATACCACCACACTCTCATTATCTGGGTCAACAGACAATAATTTTTTAGAAATAATATGACATAAGCAGTGAAACCTATCGATCCAAAAGTGGAATCTACTAAGATTACCATACAAATGGTTCTATTGTAGTTTATTCAATATGATATAAATATCTTTTACATCTTCATTTAATGTGTAATAATATAGTAAGATATCATCCATGAAGACTACCAATAGTAAATCAAGATATTGGTGGAGAACCCAATTCATAAAATCCATGAAATCTACTAGCACATTCATGATAGCAAACAAAATTACAAGATACTCATTAACACCAAACCTATTATGAAAGGATTTAAATGGTATGTATGATGGTATAAAATTTATCTAATGAAAAAATGTACTCAAATAAATCATAGACTAATCCCTCACTCCACATAGATTGTCAAATTGATCTTTGATGAGTCAATGGATACTGGTTCTTGATAGTAATTTGTTTCAAATGAAATTTATCCTCACAAAATGATAGGATATCATTATCCTTCTTGGATAATAGAACAAAAGAACCCCAAGATGATGTACAAGGTTATAAAAAGAACTTATGTTCCATATACAATAACTGCCTCTTGGCCTTCTGCAACTTAATTGTAGCCATCCATTAAGGAGGAATGGATATAAGTGTAGATCTGCGAACTCGCTCAATAGATAACTCCATCTATCTATCCAAATGTATTATAGAAAATTCCTCAGGGAAGAAAACACTAAATGATATACTATAGGAGGTAAATCATCTTGATACATTCCCGGATCCACCATGTAAAGGTTATAAATTTAGGATTTCACTCTACCCAGCTCGTGATTCTCTAGTATATCCCTAATATCATAGACATCACATTCACCCCTATGAAAATTAAAATATCCCCGTAGTTATGTATATGATCCCCTATGATGATAGAAGTCCACATAAGCATGATAACAGACCAACCAGTCCATCCTAAGATTGAAACGATATTTTATTATCATAGGGATGAAGATGTACCACATAAAATGAATATTTCCTATCTCAAGGGAAATTTGTTATATTTGTACGCAATATTTGATCAATTACATAATGGTGTTTCTTGTTTCATCATTCCATAGAAATAACTAAAATCAACCCCAAGTATTTCTATAGTAGTAATTGAGATAAATTAATATGAGGTGCATGTATAAAAAATTTAATATAATAGAGTAGAGAATTCCATGATTTTTTATCTCTAACTATAGATATTTTGGAGTCTTGATCCTTATGTATAGAGTGAACTAATTAAATCTAACATGATACATGGACCTATTCTAAAAAATGAAAACCTTGAATGGGATAGATATATTTATATTTATATCATGTTTCTGTCCTCCATGACCATGTCCACCTCCTCATCCTATATGGCCAGTGGTAGTCCATCTTCTGTTCTGATATGGAGCTAATGATACTTCCATGGGAGGCGAATCTGGTGCATATACTCTCCCACTATAAGATGATTGAAAGCTATGATAGAATATTTGAAGATGACTCATCCTACCATAGGATTGTAACTCTACTATGACTTGATCACACTGAGGTTTTACATGGCCATTCCTACTATACATATGGAATGTCTCCAAGCTACCTGAACATTTAATCTGGCTGCCAATGCTTTGTTGAGAATTCTCCCGATGATGCTTCCAACTATTATATGAACTACAAAACTACCTCAGCAAAAAAAATCATGTCATGTACTACCATATTCCTTAAAATTACATTCATAAATTATGGTATGGTTCTATAATTATTGATAAAATAGTTAAATGGAAATCATTTAAAAAAGAATGGATGTCATTTCTTATCCGATCCTCAAAACATCTAGATCTATAAACTCATCATTAGTGAAGGAAACTGAAAAACACTAACCCTCATTAAAGGTCGATGAATAATTCATTACAAATAGGGATCCATTCTCAAGATGTAATAACTCCATTTATTTGTCATCTCTAAGCATCTCTAGAATGAAAAAATTGTAGAAATGATCTTGAAAATCTCTCTAGAATATATCTCATTGATTCTCTATCGAAGTAATAATGTCCTGCAATCTCTTGGAAGAAAATAAGATCATATAAGTGGTGTCATTTTCCCTATTTTATATTGGTGTCTCCTAGTGGTTAATGATAGACAACAGAGCCTCTATCCATGTCTTAGTTGTCTATAGACTGTCATCCCCTAAATGTGTGGGTGTATTCTTCTTTGAAAACTCTCACATCAGCTCTTCCATAGTAGGTACATACCACAAAGCAATATGAATTTTTTCATAAACATTTTGGAACCCTCTCAGAAATGGATTTCATCAACTAGGTTGGTATAACTACATGTCCCATAGGATACACTATAGGAGGTAACACTGGTGGATAAAGCCCCACCACCTCTAGAGAGTTTTCGTCCCCACCCTCTTAGCGTATAAATCGATTAATTCGTGGTGGTAGAGCTCTAAAAATTTCAAGAACATGCCACATTAATTATTTGACAATTATAACATTGTAGTTAATATAATATGATAGTTTTTTTCCTTTCTATATAAGAGTCTAATCACCTTTCTTGGTCATAAATCTAGGTTCGGGTGTTTTATAAGAAAACGATATAAGAAAAGAGATACTGCCTACTTACCACTACTAAGGTTAGGTTTAGGGAATGTTCTATTTTTTATAATATGGTTCTTGTATAATGTGTTCCAATTATATGTTATAGAGTAAAATGACATTCAAAATGAAATTGGAATTAAAATTTAATGAAAACCATTTTGATTTAAACTTATAACTCAATAGTCTTTATGTATTTATTTATGTATATACATATAAATATATATAGTAAGGTAAAGTTAAAGCCATCTATCATTATCGAGTTCTAAATTACTACACTTTATAAACTAAAAATAGTACTACATGTAACAAAATTCACACTATTAATATGGTTCAATTAGAAGGATCATAATTCCCAACTTATAGAGGCATGCATAGTCATTAAATTTCAATTGGAATACATATAATTGCTACAAACTATTTTTTAAAATCTAGGAAGTGATGGTTCATTTATCAAATAGGATATAATAGGCTAATTAATGTGTTATCATCACTTTATTAGGGATAAAACCATTTAGGTTCATGCAAATAGTTTAATTATTCAAGTTATTTATTCTTGTAAGAAACATTTTACCAACTTCAAAACAACCATCAACGTCAACACACAGATTATGCAACAAAAATTATCATATTATCTAATCATGGCATAGAATATTTTCATGGCATATAAATCGTTATGTTCTTATAATCATTCATGATACACTTCCACCTTTCCAAACATATCAAAGGGCCAAAATAGATTCCACAATAATAATGAAACCTATAATACATGTGCATCACCCAATGATGAAATCAATAACAATGTAGGCATAATACAAACAACATATCCCATCCCAATTAATCTAGATTTTATCCCATACATGGGTGAGATACTCCTAATTATAGAATCATTTCTAAATCCTAATATATCCTAGTCATCTGTCTGACTACCCAAATAGTAAGTTAAAATAAAAATAAACCCTCTGATACCAATTTGTAATATCCTGAAACCAGTTCAATCAAAATTAACCTAACCTGGTCATTCACATTGCCTCAAGAATTCTTCAATGTATGCTATATATTTCTAATTAGTAGTGAGGGTCCTATGTGGTATTTTAGGGAGACTATACCCTCAGGATCAGAGTGGAATTTCAATATAACTATTGTATAAATAGAGGAAGCATAATACATACTAATAGTGTAATGTAAATAAACTAGATATAATTTTCAACCATTAGTAGCAATATCTATCACAATATACAAAATGATGTAATGTCACATATTTGAACAAAATGGTATAAAAAATATAAGATTAATACAACATATATAATGGTTTATCAATAAGCCAAAAGACCAAAAATACTATATTTGGGTTGAATTATGAGCCATATATTGGTCATATACTCCATCATTTCCATACGACAATAAATAATGCATCGAGAACCAAGTTCTTTCCCCTATCCCTACCTGAATCCATGATGTTTTCCATGTCCCAATTGTTGGCTCGAGTATGATTTGATAAATATTTAGTAGTACAAAAGAAAAATTATCTAAAATAATCCATCTTAGGAATATAATTGTAATAGTGGAAATGTTTATCAATAATAATTTATGTAAAATGCAATAGAAAAAACCATGTCGGGTCGAGCTCCCCATGGGATGATAGGAAAATCATACCTTCATTGGAATAATCCATAAATTTCTCTCTACCACTTCCATCAAGTTTAAATATTTGTATATAGCAGACAATAATATGAACATTTATACATGATCCATAATGAAATTTTGGCATAGTGACCAGGTGTAAAAATTGTGTATCAATATTTCATGAGTCTCAGATCACTACACATGACATCACAATAAAGACAATATAATAAAAAGGATTTGAGGTTGATCCAAGATATCCATAGAATTATGGGTTAAGATGACACATAATAATAACTCATATAGTATGGGTATCATGTTATGAGTGTAATACAGGAGTTACACACAAGGAATTCCCCCATAAAAAGGCAAATGGTGTCCATAGGGATCGTTCATAGTAAATCCTAAGATAAGAATGACGGGGCCCAATGGGGTGAATCCATGATGTTGCATGTCCATAGACATGAATATGAATAGAAAGAGTGTGTCCAATGAATTATACCATTTATAAAATATTCATTTGAATCATTAGTTCCACAATGAGCAATTCTTGAAATATGAAAAGGACCATATTGTATGGTGGTTATCCCTAATAAAAGTCAACTTGTTGGATCTAGGTGGAATCCTAGTTGTGCTAAAGGAATTGAATTGGAAATATAAAGAAATTTCAATTATAACCACACATATAGTAGAAAAAATTAATATAATAACAGTAATAATTATCTTAATATGAATTTTGACATTTTCCTTTTAATAATAATTCATATTTATTACTTTCATTAAATTTATATCATAACATTTCAATTTTTGATTACAAGTTTTATGGTCTATGAGAACATGAACCAATTATATGTGAATATGATCCGTGACATTGGTTGTGTAATAATAATTCCAATTTACTATTTCCATTTAATTATTTTCAATACATTTAATTCATTCAGGAAAAGTATTTTGATTAAATGGGTAACATTTTCCATGTGAGAAACATTCCAATTTACCATTTTCATTCATAAATTTCATTTTTAGTTATCAAACCCACGAATGTGTGTTAGTCATGCTATACCACTACAGTTCATTAAATTCCATTATTAATTTTCAATTTAAATAATATATAAACACACCAAAGGTGTTTCAGATAATAATATATAAAGGGTTTAATGGAATTTTATGATCACACCGCAAAGGTGTAGAACAAGTTGAGTTTGATGATCTCCAACAATAGTAATAGTCTAAAGAGTCATTAGGTTCCAAAATATGGAAGCCATTTAAAATATGATTAAATCAATGGGAAATTCATGGTGAAAAAAGTCCTATAAAAACAACAACAACAAGTACACACATCATGATATTGAGGGAAAATTCAGAGACAACCATTATTATGCATGTAGAAGAACACTCAACCAATATCAGCCATTGGTTTGGTCCATATCGGAAGTAAATGGAAAAAGAAAACAATGCCCCCGTGAATAAAGAATTTGATATCGTGTTAGAATAACTATCTTGATAGTAATATGAATGAAAAATGAGCTAAAAGAATAGAAAGATTATTACAGGCTATCTAACTTGAATGACGACACCCAAATAATAGCTCGTATCAGAGAATAGATTCAAAGACTAGATTAGGTCTATTTGAGAGCTTCAAATGAAATAATTTGGGCTATTGTCTGATGGAAAAGAAGAAAGAATGATTCTTATTAAAATGTAATAGGGTAAAAGTTCCATTTCTCTTTCTTTTAAATAGTCTCATAGTTTCGCTAAATGTTATGTCAAATAATGCATAAACCATGGGGCTAGTATTGTCCCTGAATAACCACTCACATGGTTAATATTCATGGTTTGTCAAACCATGTGCACCCTATGCATTAGGAACTTTCTAGTGACACCGAAATCACATAGGATAGTCTCATGGTAAGATATACTCTTCGAATCTCTTTCACACCATATACATATCCCTAAAGAACACCACATGGTTTTTCAATACCATACAGACGTAGGTGGATGGTTAAGGAAAACTGATAGCCTAGTATATTTTTCCTAAAACATAGTGTTCTATGCTTCGAACATATTTTGGGCACTACTCATTCCTTCAATAGACCAAAAATATCATTTATAAAGATAAATAATGAATTTAATCTATCAATTAATGGTATATTACTGATTTTTAAAACTGGAATTTATACTTTTTTTCTCAATGAATAACATCATAGAAAACCATGAAAATAAAATTAGCTGAATGAAACCCCTTGACATCAGATCATCGAGTTGAGTCCTAAACTCTCAATTATATAATAGTTGCATTAGATATGGATCCATTAAAATGGAATTGGTACCATGCTGTAACTATATGATGATCTCCACGTCGTGTTGAGGAGGTAAAACCACAACCTACAAGGAAAATACATTATTAAACTACTCCAGGACTCTTTGAAACTCCACTATATTATCCTAATCTACACCCAATGGAAATTATACTAAATAAGGAAGAAATGGAATCAAATCTGATGGCCCACTCAATGGTCCCATTCACCAATGAAAACAAAACACTATCCTCCCTCATCACATAACTAAAAAATCCTCTAGAAAAATCAATAATGATATGAACAGAATATGTCCTGTCTATGCTAAAAATGACTTTATACAACTATATCTATTCAAAAAATACATTTGAAACCGACTAATGTTGAACCATCATTATTATACATACCTTTAACATATCAAACTATCTTGACACAACTCAAACTAGTGTGGATAAACTAATTGTCACTGAGATTCTCTTCAACTCTAATATAATAGAATGGACTAAGATGGATGCAACAAATGAGTGAAATGCTACAAAATAAAACAATGTATAAATCATAATAGAATATAGGAATATATATCTCATAATTTTCCATGCCCATATGGCATTAAAATATATTCAACATAAATGTTTCAACATTTGGTTCCCCAACCTCAGTACAGGTGACTAAAACCATGTTCGTGATCAATCCACAATCCCTAGGGTTGAAGCATATCATGAGGGCTAACTATACTAGATATATCTACTCTCTGTGGGTAATATATTTGTGGATACATCCCCAAAGGAATCTATTGATGATGAATATGAAATTTTATATAACCACATACACCATGTTTATATTCTGGAAAATTCTTGAACTAAAAATGAAGTATGACTAAAATTACCCAAATCATAAAATAGTAGACCCAAAATCCATATAGACACGCAAATAATCATTGTCCTAGAAAATCATGTAACAAATATCTATGATCCACTCCCAAATAATATAATAATTGATCACCTTAAATCCTTACATCATCTATATGAAGATCATATCCCCAAAAGGACCTATTATCATCCATCATGACATAATCCTCTGAGTATGTTATTACCCTATATAACATTATCCTTTTATACACATACATATACCTAGAAAATGTAAATGTAGTGACTTCATATCTAATAGTCAGACGCAACACCTCCTCATGTCATCATGCTCTTGACTCTACAACTCGGAATAACTTAGGTTCAAAATGAGGAACATATTTAAACCTAATCTTAAAATTCCATTCTCTTTGGCTGATATATGGGAGGGAGAGTAACTATTACCTCTTCACAACCCATATCATCAATGATATAAACTCGATGGTAAAATATTTCTGAATATCATCCAAGGAAACATTCACCTCTTTCTACACTCCCTAATATAGGATCCACCCCTAACATGACTCCCCTCTCATAAGAATCACTTCTAACGAAACTCAATTTCCATTTCTGGATCGAATCAATCTAAATTTAATATATATATCTCTACAAATTGGAATATCTTTAGAACATATAAAACCCCTTAAAAGTTTCCATGATCTTCTATTTAAAATATTGTTATTTATTTTCTCCTCTTCCTCTACCAAGTCAACCATCTAGTAGTCAACCAATTATATCGAATGAGCCTCACCAATATGAACTACATGGAATCAATACTTAGAATTATTCTATACAAACATGATGGAACATCCTATGTCTAGTAGCATGGAATTAATTTTGATTTATTTAATTATAGTATCTTAATTTTCACAATGTAACCCCAAAAAAAAATTCAACAAAGTATGATGTAGGTACCTCTCTCAGGTATCTATCCTATAAGAAATACAACATCTCATTTCATGTTCACAATGTTTAATGTTCATCCATGAAATCATAAGGGACTTAAAATAATATTTTGGATGGTCTCTATTTTTCATGTTATTCACTAAATCAAGTGACACTATTACCCTACCGAAATCATGATGTCCCCTATGGTTCTTATGTTTAGTATTCATCCAATAAATCAACCATAAAATATGATTAGACTCTTCCATGAAAACCTTCCCCCACTAGTACCTATCATCATCTGAAAGTGGTGATTAGGATGTAATGACCAATGAATCATTCCTCTAATAGGCCACTAGATGGACACTAGTACCATGGTTTCAAAAACATTCATATGGGAGGCATTACCATCATATAAATCAAAGGATCAAGGGATAATATAAACATAAAAAATCCAATACCAATACAAATATTTAAAATAAAAGGTATCAGTTTCCAATCATATATTTTAAATTCATAAATAATGAAAAATATCTATAAGAAATTATAAAAGGATATTTAGGTAGTGACTCCATAGAAATTCCAACAAGAAATTTTGAAGTACAACATGCTCTCCAAAGTCCTCCTGGGAACATAAATTGTACATATATACGGGTGATTTCAATAATTTAACGTTGTCGGATCACAATCAAGACCTATATTATAAATATGGAAGATGGATACAAATTACACTATGAATAAAAATATGAAATGACCCACACCTAAAAGGTAAAGTATTCCAATAACATATATTTGTCTCACTCATCAAAACTCACATCCATGCATATTAACATAATATAAATAAAAATATGAAATGTTCCTTGAAACAAAAACCCCACTATATTCTCATTCTCATTCCCCAACATCAATCATCCATAGGGTCTTCCAGTACATTATATACCACTGAATACACCAAGGGTCTTCAAGTTCACTAAATATGAGAAATATAAACCCCTTAGGGTCAAACAATACCTCATTTACCAATAACCATAGGGTTTTATGTAACCAATACCCCACAGGGACTACTAGTATTCATTATAAGGTTATAAAAATCCTCATACCGTGAAAAGAGGGAGAGGAAAACAGATATGTTATCCATCCATTCTATCACCAAAATGAATATTGGGGAATGAACATGGATCTTAGTATGTTTGGAGTAGGTTAGGTTGTCCATGTCATGTGGTGTATTACTAAAATCCACGAGGTAATATTTATCACCTTATCCATACATAAGACCAAACTATCTATTTAATTCAATCAACCACCAATAAGGCCCACATATCCTTATTCGGTCACCACCATCAACTAAGATAATATTGTCTCCTACCACAAACCAAATACATATACATTACACAACAATCCTTCATTTTACTAGTTTTAAAATTCTTAATTCAAATAAAAATTTTCCTTCCCATTTTCAATGAATCCCTACAACTATATCCACAATACTCAATTGCTCATTTTTACAACTATATCAAGGCATTTGAAGTTCTATTTGAAGGTCCACAAAAACATACACATAACTCCATACAATTAATGGAATCTTATATAGGTTCTGAATCAACAATAAAACCCAAAATCCAAATCCCATGACAACCATAACATCTTCCCTTACCTATGTTTCACTAATATAACTGACATCCTATTCCAATGCAAACCATGTTTTTATCATAGCAGTTGCTGAACTGATACAACCACCAACATAATGTTATGAGAACCTTGGAATCGTTCATAGAACCTAAATAATAAATATAACATACATCCAGGATCTACATCAATAATATCAATGTTCTAATGTCCTTGAGATCACAAATTAGGAATCAACAATTTTTACCAATAAAAAACACATAGGTAAACTATGGCCATAGAACCAAGGATTAAATTCCTTCATAAAAAATGGGCTTTCTAGTCACTAGAAAATTATCTTATATTGTGTCTATTTTCTTACCATATGTTATTAGAAAAATAATTTTGAAATATTACCTCTTTAAAACGCCCAAAACAGATAGCTATGTGTAGCTAATGGAAATAATAATAAACATCCAACACAATTTCTAGATTCCACCAATTCCATGGTGAATGGTATATTAATTTAATGATTATTTATTTTGTTATAAGAATATTATATTATTTATGTTATTTAATTAAATTTGGAGGTTGTAAAATTCATTCCAACAAAAACCAATTGGGGGAAAACATACTACATTGCAATTAAATTGGAAATAAAGGGGTATAAAAACCCATAACAACAACACCCACATATGGTTTATTTGTAAAACCTATTATTTTCTTTATTAGGTTGGTAAATACCATCAATAATTTTTAATGATAAGTTGGATAATTTCATAATTAAAACTGAAACAACAGATTTATTGAATCCCCTACCTAAAATGGATCTTCTGAAATTTTTATGTAAGAGAACAGGGAGATAAAATACCATAGGGATCTTATCTTCATCAAGAAACCGAATATAATCCTAGATTATATCAAAATATCAATTTAAATCATATCACAATCATAGCTAATAAAATATAAACCACCATAGATTATTGTTTAGGGATTATCTAGAAGGTATCTAATGAATGAAAGTGGAAAACTCACCTTCAATCATCAAATACCTATCTAATGAAGCCAAGGGTCAAAGATATAGAACCATTTTTGAAAGGACTCCCAGAATTGGATATTGTTTTCCCAAAAATTATATAATTGAGAAAACTAAAGCAGTGAAGATAATGATATATTATGTATTTAAATAAAAAAATCATGGCATTAAAAAATGATTTACGATGTGAAATTTCATGAAATCTAAGATTGAAATCCAGAAATGTATTTCATGCCATGAATAGATTGGATTTAGATATCTATTAATTATCTACCTAAATTCATATTTTAGTTTATTGGAATCAATTCATGTCATGAACACTCATCAACCCCTAAACCACCATGGCTAGAATACCATCCAATATTCATAATAATTATCTCCTTAGAACTTCAAGTCATTAACAACCATTCAAACCCTAAATCATGAATTTTGATATCTAAGAATCCATTTATGACATGATATATCACTAAAATTGAGGGAAATCTTATAAATTAACTATTTCTCACTAAACTATTCTAAAACACCTCTTTCCCACCAAAAACATTAATATAATGGTTTATGAAGGCATGACCCCTTATATACTGAGATAGGGAAGTCAAATTTATGTTTTTGAATCAACCCTTGGTCATTTATCAGTATAAGTATGATTATATATTTATAATAAAGACTACCTCCATTATATGTGTCACAACCCACCCCCCGTTTTCTTTGTATTTTATACTTTTCTTAGTACATAGCATTTTCCATTTCCTTCAGGATGATTTATGAGACATTTTACCTCAGAAATAAGAGATTTTCAAAGGGCGGGGTTATATCACGGTTGGCACATAGGAAGGGGAAGTCATCATCCAACCTAGGCAAAAACATTTTTTACAGAAAGAGTCTTGGGGTTGAATGGTTAGGTGAATAATTGTGTGCCATTAAAATATCTTGTGAAGACCTAGAAAGAGGTGATCATGTTGTTGATTCAAGGTTGGGAACACCATGCGGCCAAATTATGTGGCCTTCTTATGGATAAAGAAAATTAAATTAAATTAAATTCATAATAATAATAATAATATTATTATTATTATTATTATTATTATTATAAACCTATCCACCCAGACATATTCCCAATAGATAGAACCTTATCACGTTATTCCTCTCTACAGCCTATGACACACCATGCCTAGAAGGGATCTCAGTTGTGCACGTCCCGCTATTATCCCTCTAGTAGGATGATTTTCCTCCCAATTTATAGTTGAAAAAACCCATTTTATCTTATCCTCTTATGCTCAATTATTTTATTCCTTCTTTTTCATATATTCCATTCTACCGTAGGTGGTGTTCCTGCCATAGATGAACCCTTACCTTATTTTACAGTTTATTTTGGTTGTTTCATAGTTTATAAGGTTTGTGTTGTTTGACTATTGTTGTTTCAATCCATGATAGTTAAGGGAAGTAATTTCTCCATCACTTTTGGGTTGGTATTCTACTATTCTTCATCTTTTTCTTAATTTATGTAATTATTTTCTTGAATTTTTAGTATCTTTAATTTTCAATTGCAACTTGGACCTCTTCGAGGAATTTCTATTCCATAGTTATTAAATTTGACATCATGTGGCTCCTAGAAAATATATTAGAGATATGTATATAGGCGAATATATATATATATTTACAACCATGTTTTACATCATCTCATACGTCTATGGGAAGATAATCATTAATCATATATTTATTTGAAAAGGTGTATATGTGTGTTATTGTGAAGTGTATTTTATCAACAAAAACATGTTTGGGGTAGATTCTCTTTGTCAAATCCATTAATTTGAATCTATTATTTCTAGGTGTTTTTAGGGATGTTTTATTTTTATTTTAAATTTATATGTTCTGTAATTTTTTGGGGTTCTTGGAAATGGGTTCACTCTTTTTTTCTGTTTTTACTTATTTAAAGCTATAATTTCTTGGTGCTTTTAAATAATGTTTTCTTTTTATTTAAAATTCATATGTTATATAATATTTTGTGGATCTTTGATTTGGATTCACACTAGTCATATATGACATACATTAAATTTTCAATATGGGTTGTTTTCACTTAAGCATGTTTTCAATATTTTTATTATTGGGTAGCATCCTTAATTTTCACTTGGATGTCCAAATGATTTCAATTAAAAAAGTAGTAATTTCCATATTTATTTTCTAAATAATAAATTTTTATTCTAATGTGGTGCGACATGATTATCACATTGAAATGTTTTATGGAATGGAAAACCCATATTCAGGCATTCCTCTTGTAATGGAAATTTGGTGTGTGCATATTAAATGGGTGGAATGTGATGTAATCATATCATAGGAGTGTATGACTTGTTTTTTTTACATTGAAATGGAATATACATAATGAGGGAGAACATGTGTGAGAAGGTGGATTGGTTTTTTGGTAAAGAATATGTTAAGAATTTATATGTTAACATAATAAAAACACACTTCTATTTGAGCTTGGAACACATGAATCCTCTATACCTATGCAGGTGGATAGAGGATTAGTACACTGAGTGAGTTGATAGGGCCCTCCCCCAGGCTACCTGATAGGTTTAAAAATCCAGTCTAATGAAACATATGACATATTTTGGTTACCTATTGATCTTTTTCTTTGTCTTCTATAGTAGATCATACCTAGGGATGTTTATTCTAGAACAATAACTAGGGGTATGATGATCCTTAGGACCCATCTAACCTACCTACATAGGTATTTTCATGGAGTTTTCTCTCTTTTACTCCTAATTTATGTGGAAAAATTTATGTGCTCTTTGGTTTAGTTTAATTAACATGTCTGAAATAATGAAAATAATGTTCAATTTCTTATTTTTCTAAATTTCATTATAGAATGAAATCATCTTTTGTTTTCACACTGATACAGTTTTTTTGGGATTGGTTACCATTCATAATGAATTTATCAAAATGTATTTCAGGTATTTGATTTTTTTTTAAAATGTGAGAAAAGTGATTTTACAAAAATGGAATCTATAGACATATTTTTCTTAAAAGACTAGAAAATATTATTTTTAAACAACTTATTTTCCAACTTGAATGATTTGAATTATAATGGCAGCACATATGGTGTTTTTTAAACTTTTTATACCTTCTGGGAATTTTTATTCTCATGCCTATTCTCTCTATGAAATATTTAGTTATAAGTTTTCCCTCAGTTATATTTATCTCATGGAATTTGTGTGGTTATGTGGTTGGAGGTGACCTGTGAGGGTTCACAGGTGTACGTTTAGTGGTTATTTATTTCCATTTCACTGCTAGAATTTATTTTTCAGTTATATTTTTATTTATTCATTTATCAATCATTTATGGGATAAATTTATACAAATAAAATTATATTTTAAACCTACTGATAGTTTCAACTCTAGGATGATCATGAACCCCTCTCGGACCTTATGGTATTCTTGCTCTGGAGAGCGATTCGGGGTTGACGTTGGTTGGTTCACAAAAATATTGTTTTATAGAAATTAAACTTTGATATTTGGGGATGCTTTGTAGTTTGAAACAAAGATTATTGTAATTATAGTGGTCATTTATGATTAGTTTCATTACCACCATCTATCTAGAAGGACTATTGAATTTCTAGGGTGGTATGGAATGGTCGTGCCTCAAAATCCATGTTTGGATCTCAAATATATTTTCTATTTTTTTCATATTATTTATTTTTTTATTGAAATTTATAATTGGTGGCATATTTTGAGGAAATATGAAAGGTTGTAGTTTATTTTGGGATTGATCTATAGTGTCCATATTTTCTGTGAATGAAGTGGAAAACCATGTGCTAACCATGCAGTTTCCTTTGATTACTTCCCATGTGATCACATTATTAGTTCATAACCCTTAAAAAAATGTGGACAAATCTTGTGTAGTATTTTTTATTTTGATAATTTGGGTATTTTTTTATCTAATTTTTTATTGATTACTTCTATTTGTTCTTTGTTTTGTTTTTTTTGTTTTGGTTTTGGTCTCGGTATATTTACCTGGGGTTTTAAAATTGTAGTATGTTTATTAAACTATTGATTTCAAAATGGAAAATTTGGGAAGTTTTGAAAATGGAATTTTTTCAGAAACATTATGGCCTTTGGGAATAGTTTCATGAAACAGGGAATTGGAAAATGTTTTTCATTGACAATAAGAGGTGTTTTTAAATTATTTTGGAGTATTTCAAGATCGGTTTGGAAAGTTATCTTGTTTCTTTTATTCATCCCATGGTATTCCTTTTAATTCACACACACACACATATGTATATATATGTGTGTGTGTGTGTGTGTTTAAAAATGGGATATTTGTTACCATAGGTGGATGTGTTCTTGAGATAGAATGGGGATTCATATATGTGGGGATTCATTGAATAACATTGGTAAGTGCACAACCATCTTCACATGTTCTATTTTTATGAAACTTTTTTAAAAAGGGGATTGTGATATTTTCATACGTTGGTGAATTGGAATGATTTTATTCTAGGCATAATTGAAATATAAATTTGATATTGAAATGTTTTTGGATGCTCAAAAAGTTTCTATGTAGAAAATGGTTGTTCATTTGGAATGAAAGTGGTGTTTTCCAAACAGGGATGTTGGTTCCATTGTGTGGTGGTTTGTTTTTGAATTATTGTTTTTGGGTGGAAATGTTATTTTGAATGAGATTTGATTGAGATTGATTTTGATACTGAATTTTTTGGGTGTTTTTTTATTTATATATATACAACCATAAGGGTCTTGGTAATTTCTAGGGAGTCTATTCCAGTTGATGGTTCTGTCCAGAATCACAGTTGAGTGGTGGAGTCTAATTTTTTTTCATCTATTGCCAATTTATTGTGCTAGTAGATGGGTTTTAGAGGATGTCGGATAGAATATCTCATGCATGTTTTTCTAAGACAATAGTGTTTGAAGGTTTTTGTTTCATATCATGACTATTATAGTTTCTTTTCATCTTATTTTTCACTGGGTGATCAGTTAATGGATCCCCGCTTCATGAGGGGCCTCTATCCATAGATTAAGTAACTTTTTCACTTATTTGGGAAAAATAATTTTTGGTAGCTGGTGGATAAAGCGTTACTAAAAAATATTCTTTTCAAATGAAAACCCATAGTAGTTTCCATTTTGGTTTCTCTTGATTCTTGTGAAGTTCCCCATCTAGTGAGGAGTCTTAACCAGAGGAATATATCCCATGGAAGTCTTTTTTGTTATTTTCTACTTCTCATTATGAACACCCACTCTTTTTTATCCATTATGTTTATTTTAAGAACATTATCCCATCTTGGTATGGTTCCTTACAGGTTATTCATTTTTTTTGGTCACTTGGGACCTTGGAAAAGGTTTTATAAGTACTATTGCTGAATGAAGATGTTCTGATGGGGGGTTTCCAACTCCTAACTAAAGGGAAAAATGATTCATGATTTCATATCTCAATAAAATGTATGAATGTTAATGTGTTCATGTTGTGATGGATTTTTATGGTGTTATAGATGTTTACCCATCTTTATTTTTTTTTGACATTAGAGTGGAATTCTTTTGATTTATCCTTTCCTTTGGATTTTTGTTTTTGGATCTTTTTTGTATTGATATCCTGGTGGCCTCGTTTTCTTGAGGTTTTAATTAATGTTCCTTATGGATAATAATGATTCACTGGATGGTATTCTTAATCAATGGTTTTAATTTTTTATTAGTTCCAATTGGTATATACTTATGTCTTATTGAAATTATAAATCTTGGTTTTCTCTAGTGTTTTTTTGTCGTAACCATTAAGGGATGATTTTTTGGGAGGTCATTCCATGCTAGTTGGTGTTTAAATGGTGTGGAGACATACCATGTATCTTATCCTTGATGTTTTCTCTATATATGGTTTAATTTTACATGTGAATCTGAAAGGTTACATTGGGGTTGTCTGATTTCTT
Organism: Viscum album; assembly: GCA_963277665.1. Taxonomy (NCBI): domain Eukaryota; kingdom Viridiplantae; phylum Streptophyta; class Magnoliopsida; order Santalales; family Viscaceae; genus Viscum; species Viscum album. Next base: position 1,265,361,705 of record OY728165.1, on the reverse strand, counting down.
CTGTTTTGGGTTTGGTTTGTACATTTTCTTCTAACTGGATTGTTCTGCTTTTGATCCTAATTTAATCTTGGTATGTTTTGTGGGTAGAATGTTTTAATCATGGTGAGAATTTTCCCACCCAGACCCTAGTTTTATTTTTTATTTTATTCTTTTCTTAGTTATTTATATTTTCAACAGTGTTTAGTTTGTGTTTTGGGTGTATTCCCATGGAACCGATTGTTTTTGGAAGGGTTGGGGTGGAAAACAATTAAGATAAATAGTGTTCCTTCCTAGGTAAAACCATGCATCCCATAATGTTTATCTGTCCATGTCGCACATCCCGGAACATGAATATGTGTCTACCCCTTCAACATGTATAGCTCTAGATAGAGGTGACCAAATGGATGGGGCATGGTCTAGTAGATGGTGCTGCCAAACCATGCGACATACCTATGGTTCAAAAAACATAAAATATAAATGAATTATTATTATTATTATTTTTTATTATCATTAGTATATTAAATATAAAATTCTAACCATCTCCCATGTTCCCAATGATCTTAAGCGCCTCCCCCTTTCCGTTATACTTCGTGTGATGCAACATGCCCATAGGGACTCTTAGTAACACCCCTCATCCGTCTCCTCTCCCTATAATGGGTTTATTTTTCTCTCGATTTTTAGTGTGATCATCCCAGGTCATATTATCCCCTTCTCCTCATTCTTTTTCATCCATATTTTCATGGTTTCCATTCCCCATCAGGTGGTGCACTCACCATGTAAAAACCCTAACCTGGTTGGGGTGTTTATTTTAGTTGTTTCATGGTTCATGGGGTTCATGGGGTTCTATTAAGGAGGGTTCTATCCATTAAGGTTGAGGGAAGTGTGTTCACCCTGAGTATAGAGTATGTTTTCTTTTGTTCCTCCTATATGCCCCAATTATATATATGGATTTTGTGACTTTTGAGTTTCTTAAAAAAAATTTATGTGCCGTGGACCTCATCAAAGTATTTTTCGGTTGTATTTAGTGAAGGTGGAATCTTGTGTTTCTTTTAATATGAAATCAACACACACATATATATAGAGGTATATATATATATATATATCTCTTCCTTAAACATCTACCCACTATAAGATGGGAACATATACAATGAGGATTCTATATTTGTATGTGTGTAAAGTAGTATATGTGTGCATGTATGATGTTGTTTCCATAAAAGGTGAAAGGTTTTAGTTATCACTAACAAACAAATTCTAATTAGTGATGTTAATTGTTTTACATTAGCGACATTTAAAAACGTTACAAATTCATTTTCCAATGTTTCTAAAAAACATTAGAAAATGCGTAGTCACTAAATTAACAATGTTTATAAATGTCTCCAAAATATAAACATTTATAAATTCATCTAAATTATAAACATTTATATTTGTCACTAATTAGAGTCACCTCATTTATTGATGTATTTTTGAAATTTATGAAAAAGACTTATAAATCAATGACATTCCTAAAAAATATCGACAACATATTGTATGAAATTCATAATATTTTTTGTTTTTTATAACGATGAATGGAGTTTATAAACGTTGCTAATTTGAGACAACCCATTCATAGAGGATTCTAAAAAAACATTGTTAAATGAGGTGTTAATTACCGATGTTTCAAAATTTCATTTTTATTTTTTTTCAAATTCATATTTTTTTGGGTTTTTTTTATAAAAAAATATTTACACACCCAAAATAATCCCCCCAAACCCCTCCACTACCCTCCAACCATACCACAATTCCATCCCCATCCCCCATCTCCATGCGACCCCAACCCCTCGAGTACTCCACCACCCATACACCCACCCATGCCGCCACCCGCACTTCCCCACCCTACCTTAGAAGCCCCCTCAACCCGTATGACCCACCACCCCATCCTATCCAACACTCCACCCGATCTCATATTCTCGCACACACCCTCACACTACATCCAACATAATTATTGTATTCCCACTCTTATAGTCCAATACAAAAGCTTCAACACATGAAAACTCTTAAATTACGCCCCCACTAAAAGTCAATCCCTTTACCTTTAGTGTCACAATGAAGCAGACCTACTCACCTATTCTAATTATGAATAAATATCTATATTATGTTATATTTATATATATAATAGATTTTAGTATTTAAAATATAACTATTATATATATGTATTAAAATATATATTTTATATTTTATATTTTATGTTCACATATATATTTGTGTATATCTATATATATTATATGTCTCTATTAATATATGTTTCTTTAAATATATATATATATATGTATTTATGTTTATATATGTGGGTGTGTTTAAATATACATGTGTATATACACAGATATATAATTATAATTGTATGTGTGTGTGTGTTTATATATATATATATATCTCTACATTTAAAAACACATCTAAAAAGGTCACCGAAATATTTGTGTTTTCATAAAAACGTGAAATATTTTAAATATTCATGTGTTTTATGTTATAATTATATATATATACAGATTTCAATATTTAAAATTTAAAATTATATATATATGCATATATTAATATATATATATATATACTTGATTATTTTTTATTTTTATAGTTTATGTTTATAGATATATGTTTATATTATATTATATTATATTATATGTGTGTGTGTGTGTGTTTATATTTTACATATATGTTGAGATTAAATATATATATATATATATATATAATGTTCATATATAAATATATATATTTTTATATTATATTTATATATATATAGTTTACCACGTTACAAATCACTTCTAAACAAGTCCCTAAAATAGATACGTTTTTTAAAACATGATTACCTTAAAAATATTTGTGGGTTTTTATATATAAATATGAGTATACATATAAATATACATATTTATATTTATATATGTGTGTGTGTGTCTGTTTTTCTATATATATGTATATATATGTTTATATATATGGGTCTCTGTTTATATATGTATATATATATCTAAATATATGTTTACATAGACACAGGTAAATGGGATATATAAATATATATATTTTAGAGATTTTTCCTAAAAACGTCCCTAATTTAGGCATGTTTTAAAGGAAAAGTCCCTAATTTTGAAACTTTTTTAGGAAACGTTGCAAATTTGGAAATGATATATGTATATATGTATATATGTATATCAATGTGTGTGCATGTATAAATATATATGCATTCGTTTATAAATATATAATTATAATTGTATATATATATATATACTATGCCACATTTTAAAATAGTGGAAAAAATACACCCAACATAGTCATGTTTTCTTGAAAACATGACTATATTTAAAATATTTAAATGTATTATGTGATATTTATATATATAAATACATTTCCGTATTTAAAAATTAATAATATATATTTCTTTACTTATTCATATATTAATTTATACATATTTGTTTATATTTAATATTTAAAGTTTATGTTTATATATATATATATATGCTTATATTATAATATATATACATGTTTATATTTTACATATTTTGTAATATTATATATATATTTTTTATATTTAATTTTTATATATGTTTATGTTTATATTATATATATGTCCATGTTTCATATTATATATATATATGTGTGTGTTTATATATGTGTGTGTGTGTGTCTGTGTTTATATTATATATATATTATATAATTATAATAATATATAAATAAGTTCATATATATATATATGTGTGTGTGTCTGTGTTTGTGTGTGTGTGTGGGTATACATATATGTGTATTTATACCTATATAATTATAATGTTAAATTTAGAAACATATATATATATACATATATTTATATTTAATTAGCCATGTTTTAAAACACTCGTAAAAATTCCATTAAAATCATAAAGTTTTTTAAAACATGTCTAAACTTAAAATATATATGTGTTTTTATATATAAATATGTGTTTTAATAGATATTTATTGGTTTGTGTGTGTTCTTATATATATAATAAATATTAATATATATTTATATATTTATTTCTCTCTATGTGTTTATATATATTAATATATAGATATATAACTAAATATATACTTACATCAATGTGGGGAAATTTGCTATATAAATATGTATATTTTTAGAAACATTTAGTGAAAAATCTCTAATTTAGCCACATTTTTAGGAAACACCTATAATTTTGTGCTGTTTCTGAGGAAACATTGCTAATTTATTGATTTTGTTTTGGAAAAGTAACTAATTTTAAGATGTTTCAATAAAAATGCAGTAAATTTAAAATTATAAATGGATTTAAAAACATTCCAAAAAATATATCTAAATTCAAGTATTTTTATATCGTATGTTCTCTATGTCGAGGACTTTTATTTTAAATTTATGATTTCTTGGTTTTTTGAAGTGTTCTTTATTTTATTGTGAGATGTATATTTTAAGTAATTTTCTGTCGTTCTTGCAAATGGATTCTCACATAGGATATATATTTATTCCAAAATTTTCAACATGGGATGCTTTGGATTAATCATGTTTTCAAGACTTCTTTAATAATGTAGCTTCTAAAATGATCCATTGGATTTATAAATGGATTCCATAATAAAAGTGTTAATTCCCAGATGTGTTTTATAAGATATATGTGTTTCTTCTTAAATGGTGATACGATATTTCAATAATACGTTTTTTTATAGAAATGGAAACCCCTCTTAAGTCATTACCCTTGAAATGGAAATGAGTTGTGTAATTGTTAAATTGATGGAATGTGATTTAATCCCAGAGAAGGTTCTTCTACATTAGTGGTGTGACATGGAAAGGGAATGTGATTAAGGAGAGGGATCATATGTGAGAAAGTGCATGGTTTTTTTGTGCAAAAAATCTGATATGTATATATATTCTCTCGTGATAAATTATAACCTCCAATTTAGAATCCAACATGGGTATACTGGGTACCTCGGTGGAGGACTGTGGACTAGTATACTAGATGAGTCGGAAAGGACCCAATTTGGGATCCTTGTCAGGTTTAGACTAGAACACTAAGTAAACATAAGATATATTGTGGATACCACTAGAACGTTGGATTTTCCATCTCTAGAAACTTGAACACAAGTATTTTTATTCTTGATCAATCAATGAGGGTGTAATGATCCTTAGAGCCCAAATAACATAGCTACATAGGTATTTTTATGGTGCTTTATCTATTTTACACATTCCCTTTTTTTTCATGTTTTAAAGGATCATTGGTTTAGTCTCCTTTACATTTCTAAAATAATAATAAAAAATTACATACCTCTATTTTGTACTGTCTTTATAGAAGGAAATCAATATTTTATTATACTAAGACACCTATTTTTCTATTTAGATATTTTTTATATGTAATTTACTTAAATTTCATTCATGTTTTGAAAAAATGTTTTGAAAGAGTGATAGAAAGTGATTTTTCTTCAAATAGAAATGTGTTACTTGTTTCTTTTAAAACTGTAGAATATACCTATTTTTTTATGTCTTATTTTCAAAATAGGGTGGTTGGATCTTGATATAATATTAAGTCATAAGGTGTTGTTTGTTCTCGGCGTCCCTATTGGAAATTTTAATTATCATGCCTATTTTTTATCATTTTTTAGTTTTTGGTTCTTCCCTAGTTCTGGTTCAATCATGGGGAAAGTGTGGTTGTGTGGTTAGAGATGACCTATGAGGACACAAGGAGTTACCTGTATTGGAACTTTTTATCTTATCCACTACTGGTGATCAATTTATTATAATTTTATATTTATTTATTTTTCGTTTATATGTTTTATGATATTTCTATGTGAGTTATGTTTGATTTCTGGCACTAGTTTCTAGTCATAGTGGATTTGGAACACCTCTCGGGACTTGTTCTAGGCCATCTCGGTGACTAGTTATGTTTTTATATGGTTTATTTCTGGGAGATATTGGTTCTAATACCAAATCATGAAGGGTATTTAACACAAATAATTTTGCAAAAACTCAAATTTTTATACATGCCTTTTATGAAAGAATATGCCAATGTATTATCTAATGGGTTTCGTGATCTTCAACAAAATTATGAGGTTTATTTTTCTATATAACACTTACCTAGACATATTCTTATATCATTGAATCCTTAAAGAATGGACCATATTTAACTTGACCATTGTGTTAAGAATCTCTAATAAAATTAGGATAAGGGTTTTATACATCCACTTGCATAAACATGGGGTTCACTAATTCAATTTATTGAGAATCAATATGGGTCAATGTGTCTCTACATTGAGTATCAAAAACATAACACGTTGTTGATAAAATATCGCATATCCTCTACCTGATACAAATAATTTATTTGATCAACTTTTAATTGATTAATACCGCTCAAATACTGACCATCGATTTGGATATCAAACAATAAGTCTAAAAATAAAGGATATACCAAATATATCATTCCATACAGGATAAGGACAATATAAATTCATATTTATTCCGCATAGACATGAAAATACCCCCAATGTCTTCTTCGATCTGATAAATAGATTATATTAATACCAACTCGAACAGTTTTTTGTAGTGTCTATAGGTAGTTTTCTCATTTATTCTCTTGGTAAGTAAGATCATGAAGAAATGTTAATCACTCCCCTCTTCTCATCCAACTAGTGTTAGGAAGATATCGTGTTCAATTTTTAATATGACCATTGGCTGTCTAATCCTAGTGACCATTTCATAGTGAATTCGTCTAAGAATAAAGAGAAGTAGAGATTATCATGGGTTGCCTCTACAATAAAATAATGAACCTGAATAGTTATCTAGGAAACTAGAATAATTAAAAAGCATTATGTATTCAATGTGTTTGAGTCCATTAAACAAAACATCGAACATATCAATAACATGCTAGAAGATGGAGGAGATTGAGACTTATTTGATGATATCGTCTGTAGGTAATGAAACAGTTGATGAATGTAATATTTGAGTAAGAGAGTGTTGTCTATGAACAGTCCAAGGATACACGGAATAAATAATTTGATAGGAATAGTCTATATATCTAATAATTTATTAAGGATAAGAGGTGAACAAATATCCAGAACATTCACTTCAATGAAAAATCTATCATGAATGACCTTTAAGAGGCGGTAGGTATAGAGTAGCCTCACTATAAATCCTTACTTTCATAATCTGGATGATAAATATCGGAAGGGTAGAAAATGGGCAATAAAAATATCCATTTCTCTATTCCCTATGTGCTGACAGATCCCATTAAATCCTTTGAAACCATCCCAATAGTGGGGGATGTATGGGAGATTTTCATCTTCCTTTACGAAGAATGTTCCTGAGGTCCCAATAGCTTCTCAGGATCATTCTACATGTCATATTTTGTCCTTTTCTATAGTGACCTTGTTTAGGTTATCCAATATTTCTTTTGAGGAGAAGGCATCCCTCATTTGGCCAATTATACTACCCTTTTGATCATTCAGAAAGTAATGGGACCCTTATCATTAAATTATTTTTAGGCCCATTATAATATGTAATTTTTCTTATAAGGTCCTTTCTAGGTTCATCAATAGAATTATTTTAGTATGATAACATAACTCGGTCTCTTAGAATCTGTAGGTTTTCATCAGGGGTTGGTCTATCCAGGGTGTTATTGGAAATACACAAGATGTTATTGGTGGCATACACAAGAATACATTTGTTTCTAACATTTCCTTCAAATTGGACATATACAATGAATATGATAGGATGTAATGGATCATTATTCAAAGGGTGATGGAATGAATGAGATACTATATTTGGGTGATTGAATAGATTTTGAGAAGCTATAGATCCTCATGCCTCTCCCTTACTTTTATGGGAAGGAAATTTTTACACATAAAGTAAATCAATGGATATGGTAGGGGGATCATTTTCACACAGTTTTCATTTCATGTATTAGGATTGCCTTTTTATACACGTGGAATGATATTCCATGATGTAAGAATACTTCCATTTCATTGTATGATCATATTTATTAGAGTTTCTTTTCTATTGTTTATGGATGATATGTTTTTCTTTGTAAATTGAATAAAAACATCTACTTGTGGCTCCAATAAGGTAATAGAAGAGTACTACTAGTGAAGTATCTAACCCATTAACTATGATATAATTAGTCTCTAAATTTCCAACACAAATTTGGAGAGGCAGAAAAGATGGTTGAAATAAATTGAGGCATTCACTAGAGGATCCTTCATATGCAATACTTGTGATCCCTGATCTATTCAGGTAGGACTCACATCCATCATTCTAATGGGTGTGATCAATAGAAATTATAATTTTATTAAAAACTATAGGAACCATTATCACTTCTTAATAGGTAGGATCAGCCTTTTTAATTGTTTTATCTCCTCTATTCCCATGCATGTGTTGTCTTTCTATATGGCGTACAATGTGGATCTAAGAGGAATTTATAATATCATATAATCCTTTATATTGGATTACCACTCAAATTGAATATTTAATGCATTTTGATGGACCTGTATGGAAAAGGAAACATATCAAATAGGTATTAATTTGGGATTAATTTCTAGCATGGTGAACTAACTCTAATTATATTGTTAATGGATGTTATCGAATCGTACTCCATTTGGGAAAATCATAACATAATAATGTATAGTAAATACATGAGTCACCAGATTGGGAGAATATTATATTTACAGATACTTATTCATGGGAAATTCATCATCTACTAATCAACACACACTAAATTATCAGGAATGGTATTATTGGGTTATAGAACCCGAATAAGGAGGGAGTCACAATTGGTTTCTTGGGATTCCCAACCCCAAATAACATATTCAAGAAAGACTGTATTTTCCCTTATGACATTTATGTGGTCCTTAACCTGGAGAAAATATACCTCTTCTACATTATCCAGTTGATAAATGATTATAAATTTTTCATGTTCATAGGCTCCAGGTAAGGGGACTTCTCAGTGAAAGAATATCACCATGTGTTTCATGGGATCCATGAGTATGATCGATGGGCCGACCTCTAATACTACAAGGATAACAACCCATAGTACAAGTTCCTTATTTTAAAATTCAGAACATGAAATTTTCCTATGTTACAATATCAAACACAAGGGTATCTTGATACCTACTAAGTGACATTATTTATAGAATCACAATGAAGATACATCCACCAATCTGTTCATTGAAGGACACTAGGATGATATAGTGTGAAACTCGATTGTATAGGGATAGAATATAATTTTATTTACAATAGTCACATCCCCCATCTCTAATTCAATGTAATTAGTAATAGAAACCAAGAAAATAAAGATAGTGTGACCCTACTTGCAATTGGTTCTTGGTGTATCTAGGACGCAATGAATAAGGATCATCATGAAGGATTAGTTAATACATGGATGACATTTATTTCAAAGAAAAGATGTATTATTTATGACATTTACTTACTTCTTGTTTACAGGAAGGGCACTCCATATTTTTAGAGTATCATAGATGGAAGTGGTACCTAACCATTCATCCAACATTCTCCTCCTAATGGATGATAGGTTTATTGGTGTCCCCAACAAGTAGGTTCAAAAGATATATTGATGGGGCCTAAAACCATTGTTTTATTCATGGATGAGGTATAATTCATGACAAAAGGGGTCTAGCGGCCATTGCCTTCATTTCATCCAAGGGTAAAGGGAATCCATCATAGTTGAATCATGATCAAAGTTCAATTCCCTTCATCTATATCATGAAAACAACCTCGAATTGACCATAAACTTAACTAACTCAATGGTTATACTCAACTCTATTCAATTTTAGACCACCATTCCATTGTTCATTATTTATTAGATTCATATATGTACACCCCTGATCAATATTTGGATAGATCTGAATCAAAAATTTTGAGAAGGGAAAAGATCTATAAATTTTATAGCTTTGAGTGCGATCTAGGATGATATTTTGAATTCATTATATAGTAATGGATCCCTTACCCATGTTGTGAAAACCTTTTTTGAAGATATTCAATTAGGGTACCTTACTTTCAATCCCTATGAATCCAAGTTCTATTCTTTTGATAATAAATTATTTATATTTGTCAGATGGAAGAGAATTAAGGTCATTTGAGGATTTTGTTGATGAACATGAGAAATTAAAAAAACAATTTTCTATATTTATAAAAAGTGAATTATTGATATAGAATTTATTATAATTGTGTCATGTAATCACAATAAATGGAATATAAATGGAACCTTCAAATAGTAATGCTATAGAAAAATAGTCATGGATAACCCCTATAATGTATATATGTAGTTTCCTTGAACTAGTGGAATATTATCCACTCTTCGTGAGATATTTATAATGGTTATAAAATCAACTCTGTTTACTTAAAGAAGAGTTAAGTACATTTTAATATATAAATGTGATGAAAATTTCATGGAGATTAATAAAAGGTTGGTCACTAAACAAATACTCACCATACCATTCAGTTTATAGAGTTTGTGATATATATTGATGAATAAACTAATGGTTTGGGATGTTTCCACATAAAAAACACACGGTCATACATATAAATCACATAAATTGATGGTTAATGAGACAAAGTACCCTGGAAATTATTTGTAGCTATGTTTAGGAATATTTTCATAATATATATAGCAGAATTATCACTATGTTGAAAAGTGTGATATATATATATAGCTTATTTTATATATTCACATATATGGATTTGGACAGATGATATAGGCGTTTTTTGGAGTAGATTATGGATTATGACTGCTCAATACATTCACACCCAAGGAAGGAAAACATGGTGGTTGATGCTCTGATTCAGAAAGATCGGGTTATCCTATTAACAATAATTATTTAAAAATATCAAATACTCAAGGATTTGTAAAGTATGTATGGTGAAATCGTAAGGGAGGGAGAGAAATACTATGACTCACATTACTAGTTAACCGTCCATCTGTCTGAAAATAAAATAGGTACAATACGAAGATATATTTAGATAGAACAATGTATGAAATCTTCCATAGTTAAACATTGGATGTGATGGAATTTCTTGATGAGGACAATAAATATGTTTCCCCTCAATAATATAAATAAAGAAGTAGATATTTTATGATGAAAAAATGCCTTGATTATCTATCCACATTGAGATCACAACAATGTATATAGATATCAAAGGGAATTTATTATTGGGAAACCTAAAAATGGATATTTATTATTATGTATCTTGATGTTTGGCATGACAACATGTTAAGGGTAAATGTTATAAGTCTAAAAACATGAAGCAACTATTACCCATAACTATATGGAAATGGGAGAACATCACCTTGGATTTCACCAATGTACTTCCCAATAAAACTAGAGTCTAGAATTCTCTATGGATTGCAGTTAGTCACTTTATGAATTTTGTTTATTTATTTATTATTAGTGATGATTACATTCTTGATTATCCTTCCACGATATAAATAATGAAATTGGAAAGGGTACAAGGAGTACTAATTTCAATTATACCTTATCATTATATAATTTTTACCCTGATTTTCTAAAGGATTCTTCAAAATTTATTGAATGAAATGTTGAGATTTAGCACTAAAGATATTCCTCAAAATGATGTTCAATCTAAAAGGATCATTCAAATTATAGAAGATATGATGGGACCCTAGTTAACATATTTTAAAGGAGATTGGGATTAACACCTTCCCTTGGGTGAGTTATCATATATCAAAAAATTTCATTATATAATTTAAATTGACCATATTTTTCTCTTTATTGGAATTCGTGAATAACTAGAACATGTTTGGATAATGTTGGAGAGCATAACGTTTTGGTACTAGATATTTCTCATGAGATATTAGAAAAAAATCATTTCATTCAGCAGTGCATTAAAACTACAGAGAGTTGACTAAAGAGCTATGTTGATAATCATCAATGGGAAATGGAGTTTGAAGTTAGTGAGAATGAATTATATATAATATATCCATGGAATAGGGCAGTGATATTTAGGAAGAAGTGGGAGATAATAACTTTTATAAATCCCCAATCATGTGGGGAGGATTTCTTGTCATCTTGGATATCCAATGATCCTCTCTCAAGTGAATGATATATTCTATGTATAACTTTTTAGGAAGCACATACCTGATCTATAACATATACTGATCTTGAAGGTATTACAGCTGGAACAGTATATATCTTACAAGGGGTAATTGATAGAAATCATGGATCATATAGTAAAATTACTATGAAATATAACCACTCACATGGTTAAAGTTATTTAGAGGAATCATATGTTTTATAAAGAAACATGAGAACTCAAAGAAGTAATGAGGTATAAGTACAATAATCTCATTCTAGTGTTGTAATAAAATTTCAGGGGAAAATTATTTTCAAGCGGTAGAATGTAATACCCCATGATTTTAGAAAATATATTCCTATAACTAAAGTTTTTATTATCGATAACTTTTCTCACACATAAAAATGAACTAAAATGAACCACAATATATTTTAATGAGATATTGTATTACAATGCACAATAAATATTAATACATTATAATAATTCAATATGAAACATCATTAAGAAGACTAAAATAGGAATAAATCTACAATTAAATAAACACCCACAAACATGAAATAAATTTCATTGTGGTTTTACATTGAAATCATCACCAAGAATACATCTTTGGAAATACGGAATAAAATTAGAAATATAATATAAATTATTAGATATCCGTAAATGAAATTGCTGAATGAATTTTAGTGAATATTTGTTTGGCTATATATGAGAATATAATATGATAAATATTCATATTTTGATTAGACATATAGTCGTTGGATAAAAATATCAAGTAGATATATTTATGATGGATAAACCATATTCCTAATTATACATTTATGTTTTGTAATTTATGGTATCAAATTAAATTAATATAGTTAAAATAATAATAAATAGTTCATTAATAGTAGAAAGAAGATAATTATTATTAAAAATATATATTTTATAGAATTAGTATTTTTATTGAATAATTTTTCTCTATAAATAACATATTGATAAAAATTTAATGATTACAAAATATGTAATTGGATGTTATTAAATTTTGTTTTTTTTTTGAAATGTGGATAATATTTTTAATAATTGTGTTCCAATATTTTGTGTATTTATACTAATAATATAAATTTATCTCTATTAAAGAATTATTTTAATGAAATATGTAGTTTATATATACATTAAAATAAATTATAATTCATAAAATTATTATTTTTTGTTTAGGAACATGAATAAATATATTTGCGGGAATAGAAAATTATTTTTTGAAAAATTATTGTTATGTGTTATAAATGTTTTGTTTTGAAAATAATTTTTAGACATATAAATATTTAATATAATAACATGGATATCATATTTTGAATCAGCAAATAAAAATTAAGTAACAAGGTAAATATATTTTTTGGTCATTAAAATATGTTCCAAAGGTAATGTTTATTGAGTGAGATAAAAGATAAAATAAATACATATTGTTAAATCAATGGACAATGTCCAAAAATATCATAAAAACAAATCTCTAAGTGAATGTATGAGTCAATAATTGACCTCTCCTCATCCTTTGTCTCTTATTTCTTCACTTTTATTTCACCTCTACTGCTCTTTACTCTATCAGTTTTTTTATTTTGGAGTTACTTTTTTTTTCTATATCCTTCTTGGTTGACATCCCTTGAGTTCATGAGTTTGTTGGAATGTAATGCATGTGTCACAATTAACACATGGTGATTATAAATTTTTTGGTAACTATATAATTAGATTTATTCTTTGACAAATCTAATTGTATCGATGGAACACGATTTATCTAACCAAATGGTTCACCTATGCATAGTCCTCAAGGTTCATAGTATAAGGGGCATGGTTTGAAAATGGTGTGCCAAATTGTGTAACCTAACTATTCCCAGTGTCTAGGTCATTATAAATTTTAATATTCAATTGTATATTTGTTCTAATTAAATTATTTATTTGCTTTTTTCCTCCATCATTTAAATACCTAAATCCTAGTGCACCACTTGCCTCAATTCCTCTCTATTTCATGATGATTAAGCATGGATTATTCAAGGCTTCAGGTTGGATCTCTTATTAAAAATCCATATTATCATTTCATTTTCTAGCATTAATTTCTTCTCTAATACATTCTTGTTGATGCCTCAATGGTCCTCGGTTTTTTTGTTCCTCAATTTTAATTTTTGTATTTTTTGGTCGATAGGTTTTCATGGTTTTATATAACCTCTCCTGTCTTGTAGAGATTTATTATAGAAATTTGTTGTGCAAATAGTGATTTAATAGTTAGGGGGTCCTGTTCATAGGTCTTTAATTTTTGAACTATTATTTATTATTAATTAAAAATAATATTTTGGGTGTTTTAAAAAATTATTTTTAAGTTTAATTTGTAGAATTTGTTAAATAAAATTTTTTATCTTGAGTTTCATGAAATTACCATGGAATTTAATTTTTATTCAATGTGTAAAGCCTATTTTTTAAATCAATACTTACAATTTTTTTGTATGAATTCACTGTTGTTTATTTGAAATATATAGTTGGTTTAAAATTAAAGAATTCGATTTAGAAACATGTTTTATTACCCATTTTTAAATGAAAAATTCATGAGGCCAGATTGAAACTTTCAAAATAAAATCTAAAATGAAAACCCCTTGAATTGTTCCCATAGTGCTTTAAAAAATGGATATCTCATTAATTAATATGTGAAAGTACCCAGTGAAGGGGCTTATGAGTTTTGATATATGTTTCTTATGAAATTGGTTCTTTTTCTTATTAATGAATCATAGGTAATGGTGTGACCTTGTTTGGGTATTCATTATATATTGTTATGTAATATGTTTTAAACCATCCTTCATTTCATATGCATTGGTAACCATAGGTGGCTCTGAGGGTTTTCTAGATACATGTATTAAAATATTTTAGAATCATACTCCAACTATAGGCCCTATGATAGATTTTATTCATATTATATGATTTCACCATAGTTTTTCCAATGTGTGAAACAATGTATATTAGAAAAGGTTATTTTTATTCAGCACTAGTCATATCTACTGTGGTAGAATAACATTGTCTAATAGTTTTTCGTGTTCCCCAAGACTCTCACAAAGAGTTGTATGTGTAAATATAATTTTCAAATGTTTTAATGATAAAATTGGTAAATAGTTATAAAATAATAACAATTGGTCCCATTAAACATTATTTATAAAGAATTATTGTTTTTCTATATCTCTCTTAATTTGAAAAGTGATTGGTTTTTAATAGTGGAAATCATTATTTTATTCATTTTCAAGTGAAAAACTACAATATTCACATATCTATTTTCAAAATATCATGAAATATTTTTATCATTATATAGAATGATAACTGTATTAGGTGGATACCTACTGGGAAATGACACTCACACTTGTCATCATTATAGGTTTGGAAAATTGTTTATTGATTTTTTCATTTGCTAATGGGTTCTGGGTTCAGGTTGATAGTGGTGTAATATAGAGATGATTTTCATGCATAATAATAGGGTTGATATGATTTCTTTAGTTTATTTTTTTGTATTGTTTTTTGTAAAATAGGATAACATTTATATCAAATATGTTCAATTTTTTTCATTTGGTTTCCAATTTTTTTGAGTATGTTTTTTTGACACTATAATTTGGGAGGATATCTGAAAGGTTAGGTGACAAATTGTTTAAATTTTTATCATAAACCTGTATTTTATTTTGTTCGCTTGGATGTTACAAGAGATATAATGAGAGTACGTGACTTGTAATGATCGTTGGATAGATCTCGTGAGTTGAATAAATAGTTTGAATTTTGTAAACATTGTTTAAGTGTTACACGTCATGTAATGTGGAAAATTGGGATTTAATTAGAAAGGTGATTCCTTTTTTTGTAACATAAATTAAAATAATTTCACAAAATGTAAAATATTACACAATATGTAATACCCCAATCTGCATCTTTTATAATGTCGAATGAATGTTTAAGGATTCATTATCTTTTTTGGCCTACTCCTCTAAATAAAAGATATTATCCTAGGTGTTTAAATGTTTTTCTGTTCCCTCCAAAAAACATTGATCAGTGATTGATCAGAAGGGTTGGGTTCCTAATCTATTCAGGCAATCCATTACCCTTAGCTTCTATCTTTTTTGTGGTTTTGGGGCTGTTTATGGTAGGTATTGGTAATATGATTGTGTTTTCGTTCCATTGATTTCTATCTTTTCTCATACCTGGTCTTTGGATGGAAAATATGGTGGAATGTAATATCAATTATCTAAATAGGTTCAGTTCTCTACATCCATTAGGTAGGTAGATATTTTCATATATTCTAATTTCATTAATTACTGTAGTGATTATTTTTTCCATCATATTAGAAATTGGATTTTATTTGTAGATTTAGAAAGTGCATGTTTTATTGTTTTAAAAGGGGTTTTTTATTTGAAAATGTAATTGGCCTTATTTGAAATGAATAATTAATTTTCAAACCCTTAATCATATTATATAATATTTCAAATGGATTTATAAAAAAGTGTGATCTAGGTTTTATAAATATAAATTGACTAAAATTACATAGTGAAAACTGATGAATCATTGAGAAAGATTCACAGGTAGCGTTAGTGTGTCTGACACAACAATAAGGTAAATTCTATTGTGATGATTGTCTATGGATTTCCTCAATGGAAGTTAGGTACAACTGTATGCCTTATTAGTCTCATGAGTGTCTATTACGTATTAACAAATTAGCTAGATCTCAGCTGATAGGTAAATTATCTTTCTGGTTTCTTATTTCTTGATAGATTATATCATGGATATTGGCTCACATGTATATTTATATTTGGTATCATTACATTATTTTTTCTTGATTTGGACGATTTGACATTCATTTTGTGAAAAGACAAGGATTATTAGAGAAGTTTTTTTAAAATGGTTTTTTTAAAAAAATATTATAAAAATATTTGTTTTAATTATAGAACATGTGTCTTCAGGTTATTAAAAGATGTATAGATTTATTTTTGGTATCCTAATAGACTTTATTTCTCACACCCTACTTCTCTCCTATGGGTGGTCATAGACCTTGTTTTTTAGGATAAAAGTAAAGGGATGGTTATTCTGTAGCAATAAAGCCTCTATTTACATTGTTGTTTTGGTTTGGGATGGATTGGAGGAGGTGGTTTTATATATGGAGACTAGTTCTTCTAGACATGTGTTACATTTAGATTTATCATTTTTGGATTATTTTTTCCCAATCATTTCATATTTTTACTCTGGTCGTATGTCTTGATTTTCTTATATATGAGACTTTTTTTTGTTTTCGTTGTTCTACCTCACAATGTAATGCACTAACTTGGGTGACTGGTCAGGTTGACCTAGGTTGGTCTGTTATAATTTGGTATCAAATGGAAGTTACTCTGCCTGAATTGATTCACTACTTTCTATGTTTCTTTATTTTCCTGGGTAGACATGAGTATGACTGTCATAATTTATAAAGTATATTAAATAAATGTTGGCCAACTCATTCTCATGAATGAATTTGAGTTTCCCTGTGTGGTCATAAAATCATTACTAAGTCCAAGACATGGTATTTAGATTCATTAGAAAGGATTTTATGGGAAATTTGTTAAAATTAACATATCTACAATGTTTGGGGACTTTGGGTGTGTGTGTGTTCATTTATAAAAACTATGCGGGAGATTATTTATATGAGAATATTCTTCTAATAAGTTGTTTCCATTTTGTGCTATAATTTATTAATACATTAAATTAATATTTTTTTATATAGTTTTTTTGTATTATTATTTTGGCATCAATGGTTTTGGAGTTTCTCATGACTGGCTGGTTATTGTCTTCTGATTAACATACAATGCCTCCTTGAAGAGCTCTTTCAAATTAAAGATGGAAATATAAGAGGAATGTGCCAAAGGTAGATCCTCCAGCGAACCCTCATTTGTTTGAAGTAGTGATACATTCCATTTATACTCTAGGGTTAGTAGGTGCAGTGAACTCAAGAGTATTGGATCTTATCATAGAATGTACCAATAAACATCTACCTCTCTTTCATGGTAACCAAGTACCGAAGCTTTCTGAGGTGTGGATTGAACAGATTGATGGTATCTTCATCTTCTTGAAGAATCTTAAAGATTCCCATGTTGTTTTTGTATGTATATTCTTAAAGGATGTAAGAACATGGTTCTTCCATTGAGGTACCGATCATTACTTTTTAGGTTGTAAGTAAGGTAATTTTGGAAAAATTTGATTACACCGCATGTATTTTCAAGAACATGTTGTGTAAATGGGTACATTCCATGTACTACCCAGTACACGCCAGGTGATGGCCTAGGTGGGACTTTTATAGAAAATGTATGGAAAGGAAATGTAACTTCTAGTACATTCCTTCAACATTATTTTTTTCCCTAAAATGTGAACCAGCCTTGTATTTTGTCATATAGATAGTGGTCTCTCCCCGTTATACAAATAGTAGCATTAAATGAGATTCTCCC
The DNA here is from genome assembly GCA_963277665.1 of Viscum album. Classification (NCBI taxonomy): domain Eukaryota; kingdom Viridiplantae; phylum Streptophyta; class Magnoliopsida; order Santalales; family Viscaceae; genus Viscum; species Viscum album. Next base: position 1,265,343,234 of record OY728165.1, on the reverse strand, counting down.
TCCAAAATCTCTATATGACATCTGAATCGATCTCTTAAGAGGCACTTGAACCCAATCGGTGAGCTCTCAATTCCTCATGATCCATTCTTCATGATTTTTTCTCTCTATATATTTATCAAAGATTTAATATTTTCCCTACTTTTTAGATCTACTCTTTTATATGTCGAATTAGAGGTTGACACCGGATGAGCAGAGTCACATGAGGACCATGTATGTGGTCTTGTGAATTTCACATATTGTCAAGTTGATTGTATATGTCAAAGTGAAACACACCTATTTTTAGGGTGTCTCTTCGATTTATAATTGATAAATTTTGATGCCTAATGATGATTACATACCTGATAAAATGATTTAAGGCATGTTTGATATTGTTATCCTTGATTAAGGGCCACCCCATGGATTGGTTTTACATTGACGACCATTTTTTATCTATTTTTCCTATGATTCCTATCGACATCCCATGGATTCTTTTTTATGGGTCGATTTAAATGAATTGATATTAGTAGTTAATGAAATGTTTATAAATTGTAATTTAATTAGATTAGTGTATTGATATGGTTGTTTTCCCTTGACATGTGTTATTCTAATGCTTGATTTAACACTGTTGGAATGTTTTTCTCCGAATATGAATATGCCCATGTGAGTTTATTATTGTTAATCCATGTAATACAATAATTTACATTTGATACTTATTATGATATTACTCCCAAATCATCTAACTATGTGATGAAATTCTTATTCATTGGGCTTGGTTCTGATTAAATGCTAAAATGATGATATATCGATCTTCGATCTGATTGACTTTTGTTATGCCGATGGGAATGTATTTTCATACTATTATTATGTCACAGGTTGTTTAAATGATAAGACATGTGATATTTTAAATCAAAAAATTTTATTTTAAATTTGAATGTATAATGGAACTAAATACTAAAGAGGGGTAATTAAAAATGGGCTACCAACAGTCTCTATTCAAAGACAAGGTCAAGCTCATGTGACTAATTACACCTTACATACCTTCGGTGAATGAGGGTCTTGGTTAAAAGACCATATATGAACTCAAGAGGTAATTATAAAATGGTTGTGAGTGATCCATGATGGGGTGGTTGGGCTTATTGAGGCTTATATTAAATGTTTAATGCTCATTGAATCCATTGAAGGATTTTCAAGGACGAGCACTGTTTGCAGCTGCTTATGTGTCACGAGATGACTGATACACTTATTTGGGGATTCGTTGGGCCTAGGAAGGACCTTGATACTTTTATAATATAAAGATAGTGAAAAACGAAATGGATTCACTTAGAATGAGTATTCCAAGACAAACGGCAAGGTTGGATTCGGACTTCACTTATACTTTCTTTGATGGTCTCAAGAGACAATCTGTTGTGGTTACATATAGAACTGCTTACTTTTGAATATCATTCAGTTTGTTTCATTCAATATTGTACATAACTAGTTTTATATATTAATTTAATGATTTTAAATGATCTTTTGTGGTTGCCTATTGGTATTTAGTCTCACACACTATTTTCATCATGATTTGGGGCCTAAATAGATTATTTTTTTAGGTGTCGATAAGGGCAGGAGCCCATCTCGAGGTACATGATTTTATATTTTTGATTAAGAGAACATGGGACCAAGTCAAGGCCTATGATAATTCTATGTTTTCTTTTGTATTTTGGTACCTTGATACTTGTATTGTATCTTCCTGTAGTAATCATGTTTAGTATTTTTTTAGAACATGAACATGTAGAATCATTTTTGTATGTTATGACCTCTATTTAACACTATTATCATTCTTTGGATGTTTACTTCAATTGTATTATGTTTAATGCTAATTCTATTTCTACTATTATTTATAATTTTGTGTTACAATATACCAATGAGGGAATTATTTCCCCACTATCACACCCTAGGACCTCACCACTAGTCGATAGCCTTTGGTGTCTGGGGAAATGTGCTTGAGGCTATGTGGCCAACCATGTACAGGGAACTAGTTGAGTACCTCCTGAATCTGGGATGATAAAAAGTGGTATTGGAAGAATGTTCTTTCCTATTTTCATTACTATTTGGCTATGATATAAAGTAAATTTAATTTTTTAATAAGTTGTTCCCAGGTGAAGCTACCCTGTGTACATGGAAAATCCAAATTTCATTGAATTATACTGTGACTTTGGATTTTGAGTTATTATTGATGATTTAACTTCATCATTTGTTTATGCACTTATATTTGTGTTGTTATTATTGATATCATTGTTTTACTATTTTTTTGAAACCTGGTGAGATGAGAGTGTGCCATCTTATGCATCATATATGCACTTGTTAGAAATCCCATGCCATGTATTCTTCCCATGCCAATTGGGGTTAATTATTGAGTTCATTCTATTGTGATATATCTCATTAAATATATGCATGTTGTTGTGATAGTACGATGATAGATATGCATGTTTTCTGGTAGGTGTATTGTTATGTGATATGGTTCGATTTTGAAGGATGTCAACTTTGATCCCTAAGGAGTATGGGCCCTCTTGGATCAAAATTTGGTGGATCATGTTTCAGCCATGTGATATAGATTGTGTTGTTATGTGCTAAATGAGGATATCAATATTTGATTCACAGGGAGTATGTTCCCCAGAGATCATAATCTGGCACGTTGTTTCTTTATTATGCAAAAACAAGGGTTCTGAGAATGTTTTTGAGGATTACTGTCTAGAAACACAGATAGCACGATGTGTGGTTCTATGAACACACACCATGTGTTCTTATGTTCGGAAATAAGGAACTTTTTTATTAGATGATGTATACCCTATTCGCACACCATGTTCCCTATGTACCCTACATGTGACATGTGACATTGTGACCGACCATGTGAGAAAAAACATGGGTTTTTGGTTAATGGGTAGTATGTGTTGTTTACTGTAGGTAAACCCTGTGTAGTTCAACATAGGCAGGCCTAATGTGGCTCTGGCCATGTAAACTTATTTTTCCTGGAGGGAGAACATGATTACAAGCCCTATATCAGCATGACATGCAATGTACATGGGATGTTTACATTCCAAGGGAGGAGGGGGTACACTCCCTTATACGAGTTTAAAGGGAAACATAGTTTGTGGGTTCTACATGCCATGTACACAACTTTTGTAAAAATTGGAGGTTTTTCATTTTCTATTTTGTTCTCTAGTGTTAGTTATGGATCAATGACTAGTCATTTCCAAGTATTTTTCCCTGTAAATAAAAATTGTGAAACCCATGTAGAACTCTAAACACTCTTAATGAGTTTTGGGGGGATTTTATTTAAATAGAGAGGTTCTTACTCCAGTTACTTTTTTCAGTTGTCTCTTGAGAGTGATACCAAAGTGGGAATGATTGGTTGGGTGTTTATACCAACCAAGTTGAGGCCTTTTATCTGAGATGAGTTGTGAGATATCTCTCATGAAATATGATTTAAGGTATTTCCCCATGTGAGATGTTCCTTATTGGATTATGAGGTTTTGTGTCCAGATGTTATTGAGGATTCCGTATGGAATTTCCACTTCTAATGTTTCGACCAAGAAGTTCCTTGTGGTTGGATGCCTCTGTTGGTCATCATTCGAGGATCCCATGTAGGATTCTTGATTTTCCATTCATCTAAGGATCCCAAGTAGGATTCCTTCACTCTTTTCACTTGGAGGATCCCATGTTGGATGCCACTCAGTGTTTTTACTTGACCAGACTTGACTGTAGTAGTTGGATTTTTTTATTATCTCTAGTCATTGGACACCTAGACCTGACACATGGGACATATAGTCGGGTGGGTTCATAGAACAATGTGTTGACTTATCTGGTTTTGATATATTTTCTTTTGAGTAATGATATTTTATTGTATCTAGAGACCCTTGTAGGTTTCATTGTTTGATAAAAAGTAACATTCATGATTTTTATGTTGTCCTCAATAGGATGTTTGGATTCTAAAGAGTACACCCTTATTCGAATGGGTAATCATTGTATATTGACCCTTGATATGGGATAGAGCTTTATGGAATGCTCAGTTCAGCAAGTTAGACATGCCTCGAGCATGGTTAGCTTCTTTAGAGGTCATGTGGAACTTTATTTCATATATTATGGGATACTGGGTATGTTTCCATCTATGTAAATTGTTGGTGTGATTTTGATCCAATTCTTACGTGAACCTTCTGATAGTAGGATGCATAGGGAAGAAAACCCATGAATAGTATCCAAATGTGCAGTTTTTTCTCTTGTAATATCGGTGTGGTATATGATGACATACATAATATATATCGTGTGTTGAATTTTAAAATTATCCATTGATTTCAGTTATATAATTGAGCGTTGAGTAGTTTTGTATGTTCTCGGGTTATCTCTGGAGTGGAGTAACTTCTGTGTTATGGAAAAAATCTCATCCCACTAATCATGAGGACATTCTAATGCATAGGTGTTTTGACACACCGGTTGGTTTAATTTTGGATTTCATGCCAAGTGATGTGATGTGGTGATTGTGGTTTATGGACTGACACTAGTTCATTTAAAATGGTTCTAAATTAGCGGATTTAGAGCAGATGGTTTTTTTCTCAATGTATAAGAAACTCCTATATGTAGAGTGTCACGTCTATTATATTTAAATTATTTCTTCCATGTAAAGGATCACAATCAATGACCATTCAGATATGGTTGATTCGAGATTAATTTCATTGAGACTTAGGAGTCTAGTTTCATTTTGATTCTTTCATGGTTGTGAAATGTTGTTATGGTCGGATGTGTGTGAAGCCCTTATAAGGAACCAATGATCAATTATAGACCTTAGTGGTTATGATTAATCTATAGGAAACCCCTTGGGGATAAAGGCATTTTTTCTTGTTAAATTATGATGTGTTGGTAAGGGAAGAAAAGTTTCTTTTAGGTGGTTGACCATTAGTGGTTCAATTATCAATTTTTTGGTAATCCTTGAAATCCTCTTAGTGTACTATTACTTAAGAGAAATAATATCCCCTATCTTGATGTCATTATGAATGCACTAAGAGAGCTTCGATTATACACTGCACTATACTTTAAAGTTCTTGAGCTAATTTGAGACATCTTTTCATGTTGTGGGATGGATGCATGGTTTATAATGATTCTTAGTTAATATTGAGTGATACTAGGGTTCCCATGTAGTAATTCCTTGAACAAACTCTTGATGCACTTCTCTTTCCATGATTTGAATCCCAGGTGGGTGCCACTCTGCAATTAGTAAGTTTACTTATGCATAATGTTCGTCCTTTTACTAATGTCTTACTTGTAATGGAGAGTATGGACCCCTTGCTATGTTCCTTGGCCACTGAGTTGATGAATCTAAGGTTATCTTGATCATAAAGCCAGGCTCAGATGTGATGATTTGAAAATGGTTACAATTCATGATGAATAGAACTGGATTATGCATGTGCTCGTGTTGTGGCATAAAATTTCTTTTTAAAAGTTTAGGGGATGGTTTGACTCATTATCCTTCTTATTTCTCATGTATGGTTTGAGTGAAAAAGTTGAAACACTTGGCCAGTCTAAGGTGGGTGTGGTGGAATAAGTCTATAATTCCATTCGAGGGAAGATTTAATGATAAGTTTAAATGACTCCAATCAGGGTTTGAGAGTTCCGTGTTGTGAGGATTATTGGAAGACCTTAGTTCTTTTTGGGTTTTCCCAGTTGAAGGAAAACACGCAGATAACATCGCTATAACTCTCAGGGGTGTTCAATGGGGAGTTTTTTAATGGTGTAGGTGTTGTGGTAATGATATCCTCAATATTGTTCATGAAAAATTCATGAAGGTTTCATATTTAATATCAATCAAGGAAACATTCATTATTGATGATCTTGAGATTTTGTACATTTGTGAGATTGTACAACTACATGGTGTCCTGCAATCTACCATTTATGATAGGGACACCTGATTTACTTCTTGTTTTTGATAAGGGCTATAGAGTGATTTTCTTATAAATGTTCCTCAAAGCATAGCTTACCTGCCTAAGACAGATGGTCTGTCAGAACTCATGATTCAGGTGCTTGAAGTAATGATACGGGCATGCATCTTGGATTTCAGGGGTTCTTGGGAGAGACATATACCCATAGTTATGTTCGCTTATAATAATATATTTGAGGCCACTTTTAAGATAATTACATATGAGGCTTTGTAAGATAGACCATGCCGATCTCCATTGAATTCCTCTAGAGTTTTAGGTCATAGATCGAGTTTTCGTATGTGTCACACTGAGGTTTGGACACAAGATGATCAAGAGATAGGGTAATATTTCCACGAGACACGTTATGCCATTCGAGATTCTAGAGAGAGTCAGGTTGGTTTCCTATCAATTGTAGTTACCTAAGAGTTATAATACTATGAATGATGACTTCCAGGTTTCTTAGTTGTGACATTAGTTTTTATACCCATCTCTTTCTATTTAACCAGAATATGATGAGTTTAAGAAGATGGGTCCTTTAAAGAGCATCCTATTCAATTTGTAGATCATATAATGATTGTTATTTGTGGATGGTTTGATCCTTTAGTATGGGGGTTATAGAAGCATGACTGGGTGTGGAATGGAACCTTTGAGAGGGAGGCTACTGTACGATCGATGTGGCTGGGGTAATACCTAGATAATTCTTCTCCACCCTTGAAAAAGAAATTCGTGGAAAATTTTCTTTAAGGGGAGAAGTTTGTAAGAACCTAATTCTTTATTTGAGGTATATATCATTCCTTTTTAGGTTTTACTAATGGGATTGGAAGAAAAATAGTATTACACATCATGTATTTTCATGAACATGCCATGTAATATGGGTACACGCCATGGACTACCCAATACACACCATGTGATGGCCTGGGCGGGACTTGAATGGAAAATGTACAAACACAGAGTGTAGTTTCTAGTATATACTATTTTATTTTATTTTTTTTATAAAATGGGAAGTAGCCTCATGTTTCATTAGTGGGATAGAGGGCATTCCCGGTTACATGAATATAAGTGTCAAACAAAATTTTACCTCCTGAATCTCCGTCTGATCTCTGAATCAATCGTCATCGGAGTCGTTTAAACACAATCGGTGACCTCTCAATTCCCCTAGATCTATTATTAATAGTTTTTTCTTTCATATAAGTTATCATATGTTGAGTATGTTTTCCTTTTTTATAGATCAACTCCATTCTAGGTCTAATCAGAGGTTTATGCTAGATGAGGAGAGTCACATGAGGACAAGTTATGTGAAAAAATGGTAGTTTTGTTACATTAATTTGGAAAAATTGATTCACTATTTTGTATTATAGAAATATATAATTTTTAATAGGTATATCATATTTTTTGAAAAAAAATATTACTGAAATTATTTATAATTATTTATAACTATTAAGTTAAAAATGGGTTTACTTAGTAGTTTAAAATTATTCTTAAGGTTACAAATTACCTATAAACTTGGACAAAACCCATTTTATAGATATATTTATACCATATTCTCTCTTGGATATAATTTTATACTTTATTGGGATGCTAATCCTTGAAATTGACTTATATATTATGTTAATTAATGAATAGTTAAAAGGGAACTTTCCTTAGCTCCAACATTTATAAAGATTTTAGATATGGAAAAAACATCATATTGTTTGTTATACATATCCTATTTCAATATAAATGATTTCTTTTTATCATAAAAATTTATATTTATTTTTAGAGATGATACAATATTTTTAATTCTTTAATGTTTCCAATGCAGTAGCTATTTAGTTAGTAATTAAATAAGATACCTGATACAAAATATATTAAAATCTAATAAATTTGAGGGAATTATTATGCCTGCATAGATTTTCAGATGAATATATGATTTAAATTTTCTATAAAATTAAAATATTTTAATTTCATCTTTATTTTGATATTTTTAAATTCAAATTATTTTAGAAATGTTAAAATTGTCATTAAAGATAATTTACATAAATGATATTTTATTAATTGATTTAAAATTACTAAAAATCAAATATTATATAAATTGATTTTTAAATGTTATTAAATACTAATATGGTCCATTAATGGGTGAATTATTCCATTATGATAAATACGTTTACAATTAAATAGTAAAACAACCACTATTATTATGGTTAGTGTTTAAACTGTGTTTTTTCACATTAATAGAGCTTATGTTAAAATAAATATGAAAAACAAGTCGTATTTTTTAATAATATGAGATATATTATTTAGAATCAATGGGTAAAAATTATATAGAATCTATAATTTAATTTTAGTCTTAATGGATAAAATACTTATGTTAGAAAAACAAGATAACTTAATAAAAACCAAAATGGAAAAGTGGGTAAACTTAGATGTTGAGGAACAATATTAAAAAAATAAATTTATTTCTATCGTTTTGGGGGGTTTTATGGACCATAATTTCACATTAATCCATTATTTGTAAATTTTTTTGGCACATGATTTATGTAATACATCCCTATATTGTTTACCTTTTTATATTTACATGAATGCCACTCCTCTTCCACTATAAAAAGGAACTCATCCCCCCCCCCCATCCACATCACTTTTCACCTCTCTAATGACTTTAGGATCATAAAAACCTACCACAATAAACTCACCACATCCCTTCACTAATTCTAAAATTCTCCCCTTGTAAATAATGAAAACCAATGAATTCTTCTGGTATAAACCAAAAGGAGTTACATGAATAAGAGTTAACATTCTTCAACGACCAGTTTCATTTTATTCTCCACCCCTTAAATTAATTATATATATTTATTATATAAAAACATAAGTATCTTAAATATAATTATATTTTTTATCTTATGTGTAATACCCACTTCTATAAAAACTTCCATCAAATAGGATATGCAATCAGCAATCTTGTGTATGGCAGACTACCTCCTCGCAAACCAATGTTGTTAGTTATTCCATTACCACTTTTCATGGTTTGAAAAAATGATGGATTTATAATTTTTATATGATATATGTAATATTTTTTATTTATTTATTCTTCAATAAAATTTATATAACATATACGTTCATTCTTTCCATTTATTTGGAATATGATAACATCATTTGTGGACATGTGGACTACCACCTTCTGAAAGTTATGTGATTCATTAACACATTAAATGGACTGTATTAAGGAATATTTTAATAAAAATATGTTATTTATATAATATAAACATGATAATATAATTATAATATACATATATATATCCCTTACATTTTAAATATGACAGGGAAATGCATGTTAGGTTCATGTGTAAGTAGAACTTGTCGTCTTAATGAATGATGCATTTCATTTCCTATCTCCAAATTATATGGATTATTTAAAATACATATATAATGAATATATATGAAATTTTTATAATTTTTAAATCCTTTATATAATGAAATAATCATATATTTATGAAGAATAATCATAAGAATTCGAAAACATACTTGGAAACATGATAATTAATAATTAAAATGATGAAAATAATGAAAGATTGCTAAAAAGGGGTAATATGATGTTAAAAAAATAGAATATATCATAAAATAAATATTTTTGTTATTTTTTAAATACAATAACATCCATTTATCAATTATAAAAAAGTATTACATTCATTAAACCAATGAGGGAGTGTAAGGATTTGGATTTTCATCTCACTTTTTCCATCTATGAGATAAATGTCATATTCACAACTTACTTCATTGTGTATTGTATATACTACCCCTTATTATATAATTTATCAGTAATTAATTTATCATAATTGTAATTACTTTTTTTTATTTTATGATTATTACTTTGGAGGATTATGATTTAGAAGTTATCATTGTTGTAGGGGATTTATTGTCTAACTTTCATTTCTGTGAGACTTATGACATATTCAATACTCCTTTCTTTTTTTTGGTGTATATAATTCTATATATCATGTTACAACATTAATTTTATTTTTTTAATTGTATTAATTTTTTTAATTTATTTTATTACATAATTGATCTCCGGATTCAAAAGATACCCATATAGTAATGGATTTCGTCTCAATTTACATTTAATTGTGACTTATTAATTATTATGGAGCAATTCATATCAATGTGGTGTATATAAACACCCTTTTCCATTTAATATCATTATTCACTCATATTTCATGGTATTATATATTTCATGTTGAATTATCTCATCCAATGGGTTAGAATTAAAATTTACGAAGTTGTAAAAGTTTCCCTTTCAATCTTACTTTCTTTTGTCATTGTTAACTTTTCCTTGATAAAATCAATTCCTTTTGATCATTTTACATATTATGTTATGTTAATTATATATATATACTCTTATGTGATGGGTATAATTGTTTCCTAAACCATATACCATTTTTACATATGGTTTACACCATGAAAGATATATGATTAAGAGGGGAAATCTTGATAAATCTGTATCTTTTACTCAATAAGAACATTTCATAAAGAACATTATATATTAATTAAAATAATTACTCGATATATGAGGAGTTATTTTGAAATTTAATACATGGTTGTAGACCATTTATAGATATCCCATTTTTTTCATTAATTGCCTCATCAGACAAATCATTTTCCCAATAAGATGGGTTATTACCCTATATATTTTAAATTGCCTTGTGAAAGGTCATGATAGAAAAGGTACCATGTATGTGGGAAATATGGAATCCAATAAAAATTTTTTTTCCACATTTTGATTAATTTATTATTAATCTATGATATTTTATCTTTGACATTTTATTTATTGGTTGTTCAGTCTCTGTTTATTGATTTAATGGATTTTTCATTAGTTGCGTACCATGACATATTGATTTATCCTTATAAAATTATGTAAATTTCATGTCTCCATGATTATTTAGCTTCCTATATTGTTTATTATCATTTATTCATTACTAATTCTATTTTACATAACCTTATTCATAAGTTTTTCCCACACTTATTTTGTTTCCCTTCCCCTGGATATGAAGATGAAATCATTGAATGAGAATTCAAGGATGTTGTTAATTTATTTTTATTATTTATAATGTTTTTTTTACTTTTCAATAAAATATGGATATAATATATGTATTATATATTACCAAATATTCTAAATTGATTTTTCATTTGTGATTTTATTCATTGTAATCATTCTAATGTAATAAAGTAAGGCAAAGACTCTAAGCTTCTAGGTTCAAGGTGTTACAGTTGGTGTCAAAGGAAGTTCTGTAGAAACCTAGGAAATAAGAGTTAAGAAACATAAATTAGAAAACATAATAATATTATAGGATTTGATGAAATTTATAGGTGAAAATCCCAATTTAAACATGTTTATTATTATGAGATTATCTGTGCATAACTTTTAAAATTTATGTTATGTATTTCACTAGTTTTGGGTTTATACATGAAAAGATCTAATGTAGTATATGTCATCATTTAGAGATGATCCCTAGTAGAAGGAATGTGAACCTCAACAATACACGTGATCCAAATAGTAATAATGATAATTTATTTTATGTTCATATGTAGATATTTTGAAGGGAACTAGTAATCCAAAAATTCAAATCATGTGACTAACTAATATCATTTAATAATATGATATAGAATAAATTCTCTAAGTATTATGGCTTCAATGCCAAGTATGATAAGTAGAATAAGACAGAGAAATAGATAGATAAATTGATGAATGCAAATATTGATTTTCCCATGTGATAATTGTGGAAGGAAACACCTTCGTATACACATATGATAAAAAGGATTTTTCCTCGAGTATGGAGAAGAAGGCCACCGTACTCATGATTTCATTGTTAAGAAAGAATTTTCCAATGATCAATACTTTAACTATAGGTATATGGGGCACTATGAAAATCAATTTCTCAAGCGTTAAAATAATATACACCAAAATAGGCTAATTCATCATGGTAAATATTATGTTACTACCAAGAAAAAGAGGAATGATTAATATTCTTGTGTTTTTATTTAATAATTATTTAATTTGAGTATTATATAAGTGATGTACTAATTAAAAAATTATGAAATTTATAAGGATTCTACTGTTGTAATATTTCATTAATTATTTGAGAGCATACGTTAAATAGTAACAATAGATATGAAAAATTATTTAATTACAATTTGACCTTATTATAAAACATAAGACTAAGGGAAAACAACCATTAATATGTTCAAGATATTGATATAATGATTGCTGGATAAAGAGTTGATTTCAATGGATAATGTAAATTGGATATTACTAAATACCATTTAATTTATTAATGGTTTTTTTGACAATGTGGATTTTTCTATCATCTATAGATTTTTCATTATTTTTGGATTTAAGTAATATATCCAATAATCTATGTTATATTTAAACATTAAGGAGGAATGTATGTTTTCAATAAAGTTATTTGTTAATTCAATTTATTAAAATGTTTCAAGATAATATATGATGAAGGTGTTCACATGTTTTATATTTCAGTACTAAATAGAAATTTCATGTTGATTGAATGTTAATGAGAAGTTCATTTTATAAATCCAGTGACCTTCCTTCTAATGTGTTGGATCATAATATTTTGAAAATTTTCACCATTTATGAAAAATTTTATGATAGTCATTTTATGAGGTTTTAGCTATTATTGTACTACTAAACAATATGATGAAACTAGTGATTAGAAATAATGTAGAGATATTTTAATCCAAATCCAAAGGATTATATTGTGTTTATAGAAATAAATATTTACTTATATTCATAGAGAAATCAAAGAATTCCATATTTATAGGAAAATGGTCATTAAATAAAAATTGTTTCATGTTATCGTCACTTTTAATGTTATTAATGACCTTTTACACCTATATTTTATGTTTTTGTGGTCAAAAACATTATCATGACCATGTTCTCTATTACTCTCCATCAGAACCTAATAGTTATATTTGTCTTCTATGTCCATGTTTTCACTAATGTTATCTTATTTGAAAGTCTAGTTTTGTGGTGACCTTTACATTTCACATTCCCTCATATTAAGAAGATTTATTATTTACCATATACAATATAGGTTTTTTCTATAATATTATTTTTAAATATCCATCCCTATATTACTGAGATCATTTTTGAATTATGAGGGTGGAATTTTTTTTATGAGGGGAATGTAACACACGGAGTCTTTTCAATATATTTATTTTGAAATAGATTAATTTAACCAATACTAGTGAGTTTTATTGATGAAATATACATATTTTATATAAAATAAATTATTTTTTACATTCATACTATTTTATTGAGAGCGTAATATGAGAACAGAATCCAATTTTTTGAATAAAATCTATATTTTTCCAAATAAATATTTGCCTCCTTTTAAGAGTGCACCAATTTTAAAAATAAATTTTGAAACATTTATAAATATTATATGAAAAAAAAATTCATTTTTTAAAGAAAAATTTAAAAATTATCTTACTATGACTATTTGGTATTTTTATGGGAAATTTCATTTATTTGATGAATAGTAAAAAATGCATAATATTAATTGAAAACTGATTTTTCATCAAAATAATTTATATTGATAAAATATAATTTGAATTATTTTAAAGTAAAATATGTTCAACTGTGCATATATTAATTCAATTTAGTTCCTTGAAATTAGTTTCCTATTGACATAGAATATAAAAACATTGAAAAACATTAATCATTTTCACTTTAAAAATCTGATGTCTCATCCGGTTTACAGGATAAATTTTAAATTATTTTCTAACATTTAAATTAATTGAATTTATAAAAATGGATTTTATGTTGGGAATCAGAATAATTTATATTTTATAATGGGATGTAAGAACCCGAATCTTCATTACATGTATGGATCTTGATTTTGGGTGTTTTTGATAAAAAGGTGATAATTTTGTAAAAATTGAATGTACACACCTTGTACCCAGTTACTGGAGGTAGCCATAGACATTCCATGTAACAGCTAAGTACATGGCCGGTTGAGGTGACCTGGAGACCGACTAAAGTGGGGGATAATTAAGGCATGTACACAGCATGTACATTAAATGAACACACCCTGTAATTTTCTACTAATATGACTAATTGGACCCAGGTCGTGTCTATTCCCCAGAAACAACTTCTTATAACCTAGTTTACTCCTATATTGACTGAGAGTGATGATTATTCTCAGATCCACTGATTCGCCATATGTTCTCTGAATCGAACACATTCAGTTTCATTAAAATCACCTTGGTGAGTTCTTCCTTCGTCTAAAGCCTGTCCTCTTAATTTATTTTCTTTTGTGAGATATATGAGGTAGAATTTTGTTACGATGTTATAGGTTTATTCAAAGGTTTTGGTTCAAATATTTCGATCATACAATGTCATGTTAGGTGATTTGGGCATTTTTTTGTTGTCTTTATAATATATGTGTTAAAAGTGACAAATACCATAGTTTAGGATATGGCGTGTTTCGGAAATTTAACCTTGTTTGATGCCGGATATGTTTTTTTTTGCTTGAGAAAGGGTTTTTGATTTTCAATAAAGTTTATTTCCTTGTTTATGGATGTTTTTTCCCATGTTTTTTTTATTTTGGTCATTGGGTCTAGAACTGCCTAGAAAGATTTTTGGTTCTCCATGCTTAGTGTTGTTAGTATGGAGTTGATATTATATGAGATTCATGTGTTATGAATTTTAGCTGCTTAGTACTGTAGTAGTTGATATTACTTTGTCTTCTGGATATCATTTGTGCATGATTATATTACACTGGGTTGTGAGAACCTCGTTAGTTAGACTGTAGGGGGAATTGACTTTGAGGGCTTCCATAGAGTATCTATTATACTATTCACATTGCGCGACCATGGGGGGGATTAAAGATGAGTGCTCTCTCAGAGTTTCTATGGTAAACCATTGCGATACCACATGGGGAATTTACGTTGAGTTATTCCTCGTAGATTCTATAGTATACCTTATAAAGACCACATGAGGAATTGTTGGTGAGTTCTTCCTTAGAGAGCCTTTGTCCTTTTGAGACCAAGGTATTAGACCATGTGAGCTTTCCCATTGGGCATTTATATATTTATTTCATTAAGGATAAGTTGAACTAGAGGGGTTATACTGAGAGAACTTTCCCAAAGGGTTTCTTGTGCAGGATTGTTTGATTATGATGATCCTTCCAAGCCAAAACACAATCTTGGACTCAGTCTCACTTTTAGATGGTCTTCTGAGACATCTTCTTTCATTTTCATAGTGGATTTCATCATTTTTTTAAAGGTGGGGCTAGGCCCCAAAATATTATATTAAAAGAAGATCAAAGGAGAACACCGAAGTCAACATGTAGGATAATACATCAAGTTCCCTGTCCTGGTGAACCAATCTTTTTCCTTATCTTGTCAGCAATTAATCTTTCTTTCTCTCTCCATTCGTTCCATGTTTTGGCACTGATATGCCTTCGACCTCTTCCTCTCGTATAGTGGCTTTCAAGCTCCTTGGCTTGCTGTAGCAATGATTATACATCTTCATCCGAGCTGTCAGCTTGCACCTCCTCCTTCATCTTCAAGGCCTCCTTTCCTACCCTTTTTTGACTTCTGGTTCTGACTTGTTGCCAAGTACCTTCATCATCTCCATCATTTTGGTGACTTTTTCTTGGTTTATCTGTTTTCTGTTCTGTCTCCTGCACATCCAGTGTAGAGATAAGAGATGATTATTTCAAGGTGTTACTCACCTTCCCCGCTGGAGTGACCGAGGTGTTTTCCACCACTTCATTAGCCGGAGTGATTGAGTCTTCAACAGCCACTACAACAGGTTCATAGATTGATGGAGCCAGAGAAAGAGAAGCAGAATCAGCCTTTTCAGAAAATCCAGGTGAAGCAGTAGCTTCACAGTTTTTAAAACACCCACTCAAGTCAGAAGGTGTCTGCTGAATTTCCAGTAGTTTTTGTGGGTGCAAAGTCATGGTTTCCACCTCTTTCCGAGGAGGATCAACAATTACAGCCTCTAACTGACCTGCAGCACTACATGGAAAATTAGAATTTCTCACATGCTCATGAGAAGAGGTCTGCCTATCATCCTTGCCAGTTGAGGGAAACGTGGGTGATGAAGCCCCAATATCCCCCTCAACTCCAGGAGGAACAGCCACAGTGGGATCAGAAGTTGGATACATAGGCATTTTTTCAGCTTTTTTATCATCACAATAATGTGTGTCAGAGGAGGAAGAAACTACTTTCACCAAAAAAGAATCATCTTGAACCTTGGGCAGGGGGGTCTGGGAAACAGTGAGCCCCACCTTTTCCGGAACCTGAGTGAGGTCCTTGGCAATATGAGTCTCACAATTCTCCCCGTGCTCAACAATATCAGCCCAAGACCGAGTGCCATGCTGGCCAGTGATCAACTGAAATTGATCATGCACAGAAGATGGATCCACAATATGATCTGCTGTGTTATATGCCAAAGTATTATGCATAGCAATAGGCAGAGGTGAAACAACCTTCTTTTGATTATTGTCAAGATCACATTGGACATAAGGAACAGACATCGTCTGAGCAGTATTAACAGAAATCAGGACATCCCCATTAAAACCAGCAGTCTGTGTAGTTAAACCAGAACTATTGGTCTTCTGGTGATGTGAATTTTTGAAGCAGGAATGCATATCATGCCCACGTTTAGCACAGGAAGCGCAAACAATTGATCTTCTACAATTTGAAGACTCATGACCTATAGTCTTACAGTCTGAGCAAAACTTGGGGAGGTTTTCATATATAGTGGATTTCATCATTCAATGGCTGAATAATTAATAATTGTAAATTAATGTAATTTGAAACTGTATGATTTATTAATTCTGATTGCATCCCTGTTTATTACATTATTTGGAATATTTCTTGATATATATATATATATTCATGAAAGTTAGGCATAGATCTTTTAGTGGTCTCCAACTGTGATTCATCCCACACCGTGTTTGGGTCATGCTTTTGGGCCCAAAAAGATTATATGATTTCAGGTATAGATAAGGGAAATCACCTTTCATCATCTGGTACTTCATTGATGTATAGAAATGGACCACATGACAAAAATAAGGCTTGAGATGCTTCTAGATTTTACTTTTTTTATTTTGTACTTTGGTTTCGTACAGTATTTCTAGCATTTTGACTTGTTTGGATGCTTTCCTAGACATATGTGGCATGAATTATCTATATATGTGCTCGAGTTGTTTATTACTTTTAGTATTTTGTTTTTCACTTGTTGTAAGATATGACTACTTCTGCTACTATTTATTATTTTCCTTTGTTGTGTTACACTTCCAATGAGGGAATAGTTTACCCACTATCACACAAAGGCCCTTGCTTCTAGTCGGCAACCTCTGGTGTTTGGGAAAATTTGGTTGAGGCCATGTGACAAACCGGGTACAGGGAACCTTGGGGTGGCACCCAAATCTAGGATGTTACAAAGTGGTATCAGAGTGATTATTTTCTTCTTGGAAATACTTTTTGGTTCCTATAGACTTGGATGGGAAGGAATATATAGTTGGTAATAAGCTTTGCATGGGAGTAGCTAACCTGTGTACAAGGAAAATCCAGTTACCTCAATTATTGAAATTTTTCGGGGTTTTCAATTGTTATAGTTGATTTGAATTCATTGCTGGGTGATTCACATGATTTTTGATGTTATGATTTATGTCATTGAGGTCCTATTTTGGTTTCAACTTAACGAGATAAGGTTTTCCTATCACTAGCATCATATAGGAACTTGGTAGGGGTCACATGTCTTGAATTCTTGTCATTTTATTTAGGGTTCATTATCGATTGAATGATGTTGTGATAGATGTTGTGCTATATATGCTTTATGTTGTGATAGATACCTTGATATAATACTTTCTAGTTCACAGGGTATTGGATTGTGTAATGTTTTGTTTGGATGGATTCCAAATTTTGGTCCCTGAGGTGTTATCGGCCCTCTTAGATTGGAATTTGGTGGATAATGTTTTAATATTAATTAAATTTTGTCTAGTTATGATTTATATAATGATGTAAAACATTGATTCGGTGGAGTATGGCCTCTCACGGGTCAGAATTTTTCATGAATTGGACAAAATTTTATGTTTTAAGGGGTCCAGAGAAGTTTCAAAGACCTACTATAAAGAAACCCAGAAAACACGACGTGTGGTGTTATAAATGCATGCCATGTGTCTTTTTGTTCTCTAATAAACAAATTTTATTTAGTACATTCCATATACTTTGATTACACTTTGTATACTACTTAACCGTGTGAATGACTGTGTGAGAAGAGACACGAGGTTAGGAAATGTATGGTGAAACACAATGTGTACTGGGAGTATATTCCATGTTGTAGATACCATGTATCTTGCTATGTGACTAACAAAACAGGTTGGTGAAATCCTTGTATTACACTCCATGTCTGGAATAAGCACCCCATGTTGTTTTGGTCAAAGAGAACTATGTGGATTTCCCATATAGTGGAACTGGGGTAGGGGGAATGATTCAAGTACACGTCATGTCAAAAGAGAACACGTTGTGTGTATGGGGTGCTACATGACCAGGGTTAGCATATGTCATGCCCATGTAAAGGCTTAAGGGATCACACCATGGAAGGTTAATACATTCCATGTATCCATTATTTAAAAAACCTGAATTTTTTCAATTTCCAATTCCATTCATGCAAATCTATGTTTCATCCCTTGATGATCTTGACCTGAGGTATGTGCGTGACCATGAAGTTTCATGCATCCAAGACGTCCTCTAGTTTTATGGAAGATTAAGGGCAATAATCAGACACCAAAAATGGTATATTAGGGACTACCAACAAGTCATCCCATCATGCATGTCATGGAACTAGCTATTATACTAGACAGAGGTGTCGATCCACATTTCTGAGAAGGCTTCTTGAGGTTTATGCAGACAGTGTAGGGATCATCGAATCTTTCCCCGTCTATGGACGAGTTGATGAGGGTTTTTGAGCAGCAACATCCTCCCACCTTCACAGGGGATAGATGACCTCAGGCTACAAAGTAATGGTTGAAATCCATAGTGCCTATCTTCGAATATCGTGAGATGAATCTAGAGAGGAGGGTAAACATTTCTACTGATATGCTTCGAGATTCCACCAAGAGATGGTGGGATGGGATATTATAGGTGGGATGCCAATGAGTTGTGTCTTGGGATCAGTTCTTGCAGACCTTCTATGACTACACCTACCCGGAGACATTCAGAGTAAAATTGAGCCTGAGAGTTCATCAGTTTAGAACAGGGAACTCTCTCATTCCTGGTGTATTCTTCTCGCTTCACAGATCTACAACACTTCACACCCATTCTAGGGGTGATGAGTTATATCTGGTGAGAAATATTGAGGATGGTCTCAGGATGGAAATCTGATCTCAGGTGAACATCTTTAGGTTGACTTCTATATATTCTATAGTTATCCATGGTATGATCACTGAGCGCAACAAGAGGGATTCTGGAGCTGTGAGCCAGGGTGGATCTGCATCCGGAGAAGGTATTCCTCCGTATGATAATATGAAGTGCCAAAGGGAGTCTATGCATGGAGATCCGAGTAGGTGATATACACGTTCATGTAGCAAAGTGGTATGCTACCAATGTGGGAAGAGGGGGAATATCAGCCCACATTGCTCGAGGGACCCAGTTGAATGACGATATTGTGGAAAGATGGGTCATATTCAGGGTTCCTTTTAGTTTTTCTCGCTAGAATCGTGTAATATGGGTTATTCTATAACTCTACATTCAGGATCAGGACCACCAGTTTCCCATTAGTTAGGGAACTGTTGTTCGTCAGGCTATTCTGGATGGGGAGTTGGCTGTGGTCGAGGGAATCAGGCTACATGATTCCTACTATAACAAGGTCGATTAACTTAGGGTAGTCAGGAAGGGTGACAAGGCTTCGGTATAGGTCAAACTTTTGCAGTGGATCAGACCTAGTAAGAGCAGGATCCGAAAACCTCAACAGTTAGAGGTAAAATTATAGTTGCCTCAGTTTTATCTTCAACTCTTTTTGATACATAGGACTCCCATAGTTTCATATATATTGTTGCTGTGGAGATTCTTGAGCTCGGTATCTTTACTTTGGATGATGTTATGATGTAAGATACTCTTTTGGGACTTATGATGGCTAGTTTAGGTTAGTTGAAGGAGTTCCCTCTTGAGGTAGGTGGGTGTCACTTCTTTTAGGACCTTTATGTCTTATAGATGATAGGCTATGATTCCATTCTCTGAATGGACTGGTCAGTTTCTTTCCAGGTTGTTGTCAATTTCTATCGATTTAGGTTGTGTTTCACATCACCAGAGGGATGTTTTTTTCTACATAAGGGATAATCTAATGTCCAGGCGAGCAGAGTGGGACCCGACCATCATGGGTTATGAGGAGTTACAACCCAGATATCTATTTTATATCTGGATGACCAGGGGACTTCACTGATGAACATTCCCCTAGTGTTCCATCATTTCAGCGACATCATTCCAAACACCTTTTATGGTTTAAATCTGAAGAAATGGGTAGATTTATCTATTGATCTTGTGCCAAAAGTGACACCAATGTCCATTCCTCCTTATAGGATGGCTACACAGAAGTTACATGAGCTCATTAAGCAGTAAAAGGAGTTACTAGAAAAGAGTTTCATCTAACCCAATACATCTCCTGGGGGAATTCCTATCTAATTTATGGAGAAGGCGGATGGTACCCTCAGAAATTGAGTTTATTATAGGAATCTAAACCAGATTATGGAAAGAACCAATATACCTAACCGAGGATTGTTGATCTGTTTGATCAGCTTCAAGGACCGCAGGTGTTCTCGATGATTGACTTGAATTTCTATTCTCATCAGTTACATGTTAGACCATCAAATATTCCTATTACAGTATTTCAATGCAGGTATGGTCTGTAAGAGTATGTGGTTATCTCGTTAGGTCTCATGAACATGCCTGTAATTTTTATGGAACTGATGAACCGAGTGTTTAATCCAGACTTGGACTCCTTTGTGGTGGTTTTCATGGATGATATATTGGTGTACTCTCAAACTCGACATGACCATGTACCCATCTTGAGATCGTTTTGAGTAAACTGATAGAGCATCTGTGATATGGTAAGCTCTCAAAATTCCACTTTTGAATGGAATATACTCTCTTCATGGGTAATGTTATCTTAGTGACATAAGTATCAGTAGACCTAGAGAAAGTGAGAGAATTAGTTTCATTGGAGTAACTGAAGAACATATTTGAGTTACGAAGTTTTCTAGGGATATCTAGTTACTATAAAAATTTTATATAGGACATTTCACACATAGAAGTGCCACTAACGGGATTTCCTAAGAAGGGTGCAACGTTATTGTGGAATGATTTTTCTTATTCATCATTTTGGGAGATGAAATGGTGGTTCACTTCATCCCTGATACTATTTTTTCTAGAACTAGCCAAGAGTTATACCGTTTACTGTGATGCATCTAGTATCGGGCTAGGAGTAGTGATTATACAGGGTGCAGGGTGTCGTTGTGTACAGGTCCGGGCAGTCGAGGCCACATGAGAAGAATTACCCGACGCACGATCATGAGTTGGCAATAGTTTTTCATGAATTTTATTGTTGGAGACATTACTTCTCAAAGAGAATTTTGTGTACACTGACCCCAAAATTCTCAAGTATAACTTTACCCAGTGTGACCTGAATTGGTGATAGTGAAGGTGGTCTGAGTACCTTCAGTCCTTTGACTTTTACCTTGCATACATGCCTTGGAAAGCAAATGTAGTGGTTGATGCATTGAGATGGAGGACACAAATACATGTAGTTCAAGAGGACAGTAGTGAGTGGAAACTTATGGATTTGTTGTCTAAGATAAATTTGGAGTTGCACAATAGACAGGGGAAGAAAGTTCTTTCTTCTGTAGTTTTTACCTCTTATTTATGGGATCAGGGGAGAATGTGGTAGATATTAGATCTTGAAGGCCTAGTCCTATGGGAGAGTGAGTTAATTTGAGAGAATGAGTCTTCATGGGTGTATATGGGTGTTAGTAGACATAAGCGATGAGATTTTATGAGATTTTTATTCCAAAATTTGGGCAGTTCATCCTGGTGTCACCAAGATGTATCTAGATATTCACCATTAGTAATAGTGGGTAGGTATAAAGAGTGATGTTGCTGATTTTTTATAAGATGTTTCGTCTATCAGTAGGTGGAGGCAGAGCATCAATGACCTGGAAGGCTTTAAAAGCGGTTACCAACTCTTGAGGGAAGTGGAATAATGTCATGATGGATTTTATGATAGGGTTTACAACATCACCACCATAGAATTTTTTAGTTTGGATTGTCATTTACAGACTCAAAAATGTTACACACTTCTTACTGATAAAATATACCTTTACTGTTGATGATCTTGGGAGGTTCTACCTTCGTGAGATTGTATATTTACATGGGGATCCACACACTATTATTTCAGATAGGGACACCCATTTTACTTCTTAGGTCTACCAGGGACTATAGAGGGCTTTGGGTACACATTTAATTCTAAGTACATCTTACCCTCCCTAGACATATGGCATGTCCAAGTGCACAATTCAGGTGCTGGAGCACATGCTTTGAGAATGCGTCCCAGATTTTGAAGGATCTAGGGAGAAGAAAATACCTCTTTTGGAGATTTTCTACAATAATAGATTTTATGAAACTATTTAGATAGAACCTTATGAGGAATTGTACGGTAGTCCATGCCGATCACCCCTATGAGGGCTGGAGGTAGGAGAGGTAGCTATGTTGGGACATCATCTTTTCTAGGAGACCACAGAGTAGGTAGAGTAGATTCGGAATAGGATGGTTATTGCATATTCACGGCAGACGACTTATGCTAATAGAGAGAGATGACCTATGAAGTTCGAGGTTGGAGATCAGGTTTTACTACGTGTCAATCCAAGGTTGGGACATAGAAGGATTAGTAGACATGGAATGATTTCACCGAGATACGTTTGGTCGTTTGAGGTTTTGGAGAGAGTTGGACTGGTTTCCTATCTATTGCAGTTACCTCATATATATTGGGCTAAGGATGATTTCTTCCATGTTTCTTAGCTGCAGCGTTACTTATCAGACATGTCTCATGTTTTTAATCCTGAGGAGGTTGAGTTGGAGTTGGATTCATTGTTTGAGGAGCATCTTATCTTGATTTTTTATCACATCGTGAAGGTTCTCTGTGGATAGTCTATTCCTCTGGTACGAGTGTTTTGGTTGCACATGAGAGTAGAACATGAGACATGGGAGAGGGATTTCGATGTGTGAATGCAGTGGTTGGAGTTGTTCAAGGATTATTCTTCTTCTTCTTCACCACCTAGTTACGAAAATCCTGGGATGAATTTTTTAATGGGGAATTTTGTAAGAACCAAGATATTAATTTTAGGTATGGATCTTGATTTCAGGTGTTTTTTAGAAAAAAGGGTGAATTTTGAAAAATTTATAAGTACACTCCATGTACTTAGGAGTACATTCCGTGTACATAGGAGTACATGTTGTGTACCCAGTTACCATAGGCTTTCCTATATTGTCCATATAATGGATGAGTAAATGGATGTGTGAGGTTACTTAGAGACCACCTATGTGGGGGCTGGTGAAGGCATGTACATGGAATCAAAATTAAATTAACATACTATGTAATATTCCTTTTATTTGACTAATCTGACTGGGGTTATGTTTATTCCCCAAAAAAATTCTTCATCTATCCAAGTTTCATCGGGGAGCAACCGAGTGCAATTATTCTTCTCTGATACATTGATCCATAATCTATTCTTTGAATCAAACACTATTAGTTTCATTAGAATCGCCTCGGTGACTTCTTATTTCATCTAGAGCCTCTCCTCTGGATTTATCTTCTTTTGTGAGATATTCAAGTTTGAGCGTTTTTGGCCATTTTTGTAATTTTATGATGTTCGAGATAGATTCAAATTATGAGTCTCAACTATATCGGTCATACAACGTCATGGTAGGTGGTTAGTGCCTTTTCATATTTTGCATTCGATTATATGTGTGAAAATTTCTGAATACCCTAGTTTAGGGTATTGTGTTTTTTATAATTTTAACCATGATTGATGCCTTATATGGTTTTTTACTTGATAATGGGTTTTTTATTATAGAAATGGTTTGTTACATTTTTTTGGATGTGTTTTCCCATGTTTTTTGATTTTGTTCATTGGTTTTAGAACTTTCAATTAGACACTTTTGTTTTCCTTACCTAGTGATGTTAGGATGGAGTTGATATTATATGAGATGCATGTGTAATGCATTTTATCTTCTAAGTACTATATTAGTTGGGATTACATTGTATTATGTATATTGTTTAGGCACGATTGTATTATAAAGGGTTGTCAGAACCTGGTGTAGTTAGACCATAGAGATAATTGATATTGAGGGCTTCCCTAGAGTGTCTATTATAATTTTCAAATTATGAGACCATGTGTGGGATTGATGGTGAGTGCCACCTCAGAGTCTCTATAGTATACCAATACCAGAGCAATGGGGAATTGACGATGAGTGCTTCCTCAGAGAGTCTATAGTACACCGTTAAAAGACCACATGAGGAATTGGCAGTGAGTGCTTCCTCAGAGATTCTTTTTCCTTGTGAGACCAAGGGGTTAGAGCTTGCAATCTTTCCCATAGGGACATTATATGTTTATTACATTAATGATAAGTTGAACCATAGGGGTTAGACTGAGAGAACGTTCCCAAAGGTTTTCTTGTGAATGATTGGTTGATTGTGACAAGCCTACCATTCCAAAACACATGCTTGGACTCAGTCTTACTTGTTAGATGGTCTTCTAAGATGTCTTCTTTCTTTTACACGGGGGATTTCATTAATCAACGGTGGAATAATTAATCAATGTAACTGAATGTAGTTTGAAACTAAAGGATTTTTTACTTTTGAGTACTACGTTATTTATTAGTTCATTTTGAAAATTGTCTGCTATATATATATTCACAGACAGTTAGGAACAGATATTTTGGTTGTTTCCTATAGGGATTCATCTCACACCTTGGTTGGGTCATGAGTTCGGGCCCAAACAGATTATATGGTTGCCGGTATAGATAAGGGAAAGCACCCTCCTACATTAGGTACTTGATTGATGTGGAGCTGGAGAGCACAAGACCAAGGTGAGGCTTGTGATGCTGCTAGCGTTTAATTCTTTTCTTTTTTACTTAGGTTTAGTACAGAATTTCCATAATTGTAAATTGTTTGGATACTTTCCTAGACATATGTGACATGCATCAATTATATATGTTCTCTATTTGTTTATTTATTTTCAGTCTTCTGTTGTTTACTTGTTTTATGGTATTACCCCTACTACTACGATTTATTATTTGTCTCTGTTGTGTTGCTCTACCAATGATGGCATAGTATCTCCACTATCACACCCAAGACCCTAGTATCTAGTTAGTAACCTCTGGCATTTGGGGAAATGTGCTTGATCCCACGTGTCCAACTGGGTACGGGACACGTTGGGGTGGATCCCAGATCTAGGACATTACATATAGAATGCATAGTATTTGACCAAAAATATTATTGGAAGAAATTATAATTAATTATAGTAATTAAGTTAAAAAATGAGTTTTCTTAGTTCCTAAACATTAATCTTATGGGTCCAAATGTCCTATAAACTACTAAAAACCCCATTAAATGGACATATTTTTGACAATATAACCATTACGATGTAATTTTATGAGTTATTATGATACTATTCCATTAAATTAACCTATATAATACATTATGTAATGAAAAGGGACAAACTGGAACCTTCCATAAAATTACCATTTTATAAAGCCCTCAGATATGGAAAAAACATAATATATTAGTTTATACATTTTCTTTTGAAATATAAATTATTTTTTTATCATAATAATTTACCTTTAAATTTTAGTGGTAATAAAATTATATTTAATTATTTAAGACATCAAACATAGTAAATATTTATTTAATAATTAACAAGTAAAAATGATACTAAAAATAATAGAAGAAAAGAATATTTAGTGAAGTATTATGATTCGATAATTTTATAGATTAACATATAATTTTTAATAGCTATAAACATAATATATTTCAATTACATCATTTTATTAATATTTTTTATTTCAAATTAGTTTAACAACATCAAAATTGACATCAATTATATTTTATTGTAAATGCAATTTTATTAATTGATGTTAAATTATGAAAAATAAAATATTATGTAAAATGATTTTTAAATGTAATTGAATATAAAACATATTCCATTAATGGGATAATTATTCCATTATAATATTTTTATTTATCATTAAATAGTAAAAGAAACATACATTGTGTGGTTTCAGTTTAGGGAGTGTTTTTTCACATTACTTGCTCTTGTGCTAAAAATAATTTCGAAAACACCATGGTTCTTTTTTATAAATTAGATATATTATTTATTATCCTTGGGTCAAAACTATATAGCATGTATAATTTTATTTTATTCTTAATATTTATGATACTTGGTCTAGAAAACTTGTTACCTTAACAAAAAAATGGTAGAAGTTGGGAAACATAGAATTTATGGAAAAACATTATAAAAATGACATTTTTTTGTTTGGTGGAGGTTTGGATAAACCATAAGTTCACATTAATCAATTAGTTGTAAATGTTGTAGGCACGTGATGCAAGTAAGACCTCCCAATACTATTTACCTTTTTATATTTACAAAAATCGCACTCATCCTCCACTATAAAAAGGAACTCACCCCCACCCCTCACTTGTTCACACATATCATGACTTTTTACTCATCCAAACCCTACCCAAAAAAATGACCAACATCACTACCCAGATCCTAGAAGCAGTAATTTTTTGAGTAAGAAAATCAATGATATTTTTCATTATAAACTAAAAGGAGTTACCTGAATAAGAGGTAATTCTCTTTAACGATCATTTTTGTTTCATTTCATCATCCACCCCTTTAATTATTTATATATATTAATTATATAATAACATGTGTTTTATAAATAAAATAGAAATTTTTATCTTAGTTGTATTGAATAAACCTAAACACAGTTCCCAGAAATGGGACACACAATCATCATTCGTATGTACAGTTGAAATGTATGATAACATCATTTGTGGACGTGTGGACTACCACCTCCTCAATGCGATGTGACTAATTCACATATTAAATTGAATGTATTAATGATGTTTTTAATAAAATTAAGTGATGTATATAACATAAATATGATAAATTAATGATATTATAAATATATTTATATATATTTAACTTACTTTTTAATTGTGACAAGTAAATGGAAGTAGCATTCACGTGTATGTACATCCTACCATCTCCATGAAAAATCCATTTCATTTACTATCTCTATATTTTATGGATTATTCAAAATACATATATACATAATATATATGATATTAACATCATTTTTTAATGATGGTAGATTATTAAATCTTGATTTATGTAAGAAGAAAAATCATAACTAGTAAAAACATTATTTAAAAACATGACAATTAACACACAAAACATTTAAAATATTGATTACTTTTAACAAATGGGTAATAGGATATTATAAGATGATAATATATGATATTATAAATATGATTATGGTTATAATTTAAGTTAATAATATGATTGAAATAATTATATAGGATATTAAAAGGTTATCAACCAAAATGGATTGTATGGTACGGGATTTTTACCTCACTTTTTACATCTGTGAGATAAATGTTATATTCACCACTTACGTCTTTAGTGTGGTGTTTATGAAGTCCATTTTGATATAATGTATCATGAATTATTTTATCATAAGGGCATTTAAATGTTTAATTATATTATTATTAATTGTTATTATTCTCTTTTAGATGTTACAAGAGTTGGAAGGGGATTTTTAATCTCACTTTTATTTCTATGAGACTTATTGTATATTAAATACTCATCCATTTTGTGTGGTGTAAATATTTTATTATTACATGTAATATCATGAATTTAATTTATTTCATAGTATTAAATGTTTAAATTTATTTTATTCCTTCATGGATCTCCTGAATCAGACGTTATGCAAGTAGTAATGGATTTAATCTCAATTTTCATTCCATTGATTGTTATTTATAATTATGAAACAATTCACATTAATGTGGTGTATATACTTTCCATTTATATTTAATATCATTGTTCACTCATATTTCAATGTATTCTGTGTGTCAAGTTGAATTTCCCATCACAGGGGTTTGACATGAAAATTACCAAGTGGAAAACGTTATCTTTGCAACATCACAATATTTTATGATTGTTAACTTTCTCATGAAATAATCACATACTTATAAACATTTTCATTTTCATGTAAAAATTATTTTAGATGTTTATTCTCATTTTTAGGGGTATAATTATTTCCAAAAACATATAAAAATCAACATATAGTCTATAAATTAATATATATTTGATTAATTGGGAAAATATTGATAAATATTTATCATTTACTCAACTCGAAAATATGATAAGTCATGTTGTTCATGAATTAAATACCTTAATTAATATATAATGATTTTTTATACCAATACGACACTATTAGGGTTCTTTTAATGATATTCCATCAATGCATCTACTGTCTCATGAGTCAAATCATTCAACCAATCAAATTGGTTTTTCGCAATATGTTTTAAGCTGTATTGTGAAAGGTGATGGCGGTAAAGGTATCAAGGACCTAGGAAACATGCAATCCAATAAAAAAGAAGTTCCTTTATTTAGATTCAGTTTTTTTTATCCATTATATTTTCATATTTCCATTATCTATGGATTTAGTTCATTCTCATTTAATAAATTTAATTTCATGTGTTTCAGTTACTTTCCTATCCATATTAATTTTTCATTATCAAGTTATATAAATGAAATTTTTTATTAGTTATTTACATTCTCATGTTCTTTATGCTCATTGATTTGTTACGACTTCAATTATAGTTAATCTTACTGAGAATTTGATATCACCCTTATTTTCATTCCTCCTGATATGAATAAGAAGTATATGAATGAGCTTTCCATTATTATTTTCATTTCAATTAATTATGTACCATGTTTTATTTCCTACTTCCCAATGTAATATTTGTATCATTTATATAATCCGGTTTACCAAAACATTTACACCGATCGGTACTTTAGTATTTGATTCCCTGAAATCATGTTATGGTAATAAAGTAGGGCACTATATTGTAGCTTCTAGATTCAATTCATTACAAGAATAACTTAGTTCTTTCTTATAACAAAATCTATATTCATTATTGCATGAAATGAAAAATATGAAAGATATTAATATAATTCGAAAAAATATATATTACAAAAAATATTTGGATTTTACATATTGGAATAATGAATATTTTTATGCGGCATATATAAAGAAGTCAATTAAGTATATGATTGGTTTCCCTTGAATTACCCATCCCTCAAATGCATTGATCTGTGAAATACCTCTGGAGATCGACTAGGAATGGATGCCCAACCAATAGTGGGACATTGTCCATGAAGTAAAAGGTGGGTATATAATTACATATCCCTCTGATGCATTGGTTAATGTAATATATACTGTTAGGTCCACAAGGCTGAATACCCTGAGAGGGGGGGTGAATCAGGGTATGACTAATTTAAAATTAATGCCCGTTCTGATCTTGTTTCACTTTTGAGCAAAACTCTTTTCTCTCTTTTTCCTGTTGCACAATGTAAATAGAAAGAGAAGTATACATAAGAAACATTAATTTTACATGGTTCACCGCAAAGGGATATGTCCAAGGAGCATACGCCGACAAGTTTCCGGTCGTACCAAATTCCAATAATCTTCACTAGCTGTGGATTTCAAGGTTCGAGCTAGATCACTTCTAAGCCCAGGCTCACTGCCATTACCAGTTTAGGGTCAGCTCACTGCTTTCCCAATGGTCACCCCCTATTCCTCTCTCTCTGCCTCACTGCCGGTGGAGAGGATCACCTTCTTCCTCTTCCTAAGCTCACTGATCTTGGAAGGAATCCACTCACAGTTTATAGACCTGTAGGTCTCTTCATTTGAATGAATGAATGCATCTTCCTCTGTGCGTAGATGCTCTGTTGAAGTAAAAATTTCACCCGTAGATGAATATCTCATTGCACCGAAGGTATCAGGAAATTTACCAGCTTCCACGCAGTCCGAGAAGCACCGCTGGAACAAAACCTTACTTGGCGTGCATGTCAATCTCAGCGCGCAAGTATCGGCGCGCAAGTCACAACAGGCGCGCAAGTCCTCCTCAGACACTTGCGCGACTCAAGCTTCCTCAAATCCAAACTTGCGCGACTCTCTTACTTTTACACCCAAACGAATATTGGCACGCAACTGCCAACCGGCGCGCAACTTCTAACACCGGCGCACAACTACAACTACTGGCGCGCAAATTCACCTGCGCGACCCACACTCACCACTTGCGTGACCACCACACCTGCGCGACGGGAGATCTGATTTCTCAAAGTGTTGAACTCCGTTGAAAATGATGAGGGGTGGTCTAGTATTTATAGGTAATCTGACCACCCTGAACGAAGGCGCGCAAGTCACCTACGCGACCCAGTTTCGGCGCGCAAGTCTCCTGTAATTTTAGACACTAGCTCGACCAACTCCCAAACTTGCGCGAACCTCTTTACATTGCCATATTTTGATCTTTTGATCTTGAAAAACATATGGCACGCATGTTTACTATACTCCAAGTCCTCGGCGCGCAAGTCCTTTTTCCAAAAACACTTTTCTTCATTTGCCGATTTTCAGGCCCTAGAATTTGGAAAACACTGGAAAACGACGCCACCTTGTATCTGTTCTTTTATACCGCCTCCAGATCTCCATTCATTTTATCGACATTCTTGAATCAAACATGCATTGTTGACCTCAGCTCTTGAACTCGACATTCCACCATGAAATCCTCTTTGTCAACAAATTTGAATGTCATTGTTTTTCTTTGTCAACAATCACTACTCAGATGTCCACTTTGTCAACAAACACAATCACCTCAAAAATGATTCAATGATACCTTGAGGGATTTTTTCCCAACAATCTCCCCCTTTGGGTTTGTTGACAACTCTTCCAAAACAAAGATACGTTGTTGATTCTTCAGCCTCCATTCGCCTCATTGCGATTCTGATAGCGATAAAGTATTTAATCAACACATTCTCTAATCCCACATGAGCAATGCTCGGTGTGAGAAACAAGAGTAAATTAATAGTTCATCAATGAATCACTTTATCTCTGACATCCACTATTGACACAAAACTGATACCAATTTGTACTAAACTGATACCAATTGTTGATGGATTTTTTGGAAGACCAATGTTTGGTTTGGAAATAGTCTTACCAATTTCCAACACCACTCTTCTAATTTTATCACGATCCTCAGTTGTCGTGATATCTATTTTTTGATCGATCACTTCTAGCATAGTTAGATTTAATAAACTACCCCTTTCACATTGCTCCCCCTTTCTGGATGCTCCACCTGTCAGCATCTCCCCGTATCTGTCATGATTTCTCAAATAGCCACACTGTCTCCCAATCACTATTTTCTCCCCCTTTAACAAAAACTATTTTCTGCCCCTTTGTCAACGAACCCAAAGGTCACTCTTTTGTAGTCTGTAACAGAGTAGAGGACACAAATCAGCACATTAGGGAAAAATACATCATACCTCGGGGAGAGGGGGGTGTCCCACATCCACACTATTTCAAGTGCGGGGAATCGACTGAACTCCCAGAGATAGTCGATGCCTCTCAAAGGCTTCCTTGGGTAAGGCCTTTGTCAGAATGTCTACAACCTGTAGCTCTATAGGCACATACTCAACTTCATGATGCCCTGCTCAACCTTCTCATTGATGAAATGATACTTGATTTAATGTGTTTTGTCCTCGAATGATGGACATGATTTTTTCTATGATTTATAGCACTTGAGTTGTCACACTGGATTCCGATTGGAGACTTCACTTCAACTCCCATATCTTCAAGCTGCTGCTTCATCCACAATAACTATATGCATTCTTGAGTGGCTAAAATATACTCAGATTTTGCGGTGCTTAATGAAATGCAATCCTACTTATTGCTCAACTAAGAAATACATAGTCCGCCAAGATAAAATGCACCTCCAGATGTTGATTTACTGTCATCTGTTGAACCGTCCAGGTCTGCATCAGTGTATCCCAATAATTCTATCTGAGACTTGTCGTTATATGTCGGCCTGAAGTCCACTGTGCCCTTGATATACCGAAGTATTGTTTTCTCTGCAAGCATGTGACTTTCCTTGGGATTAATTTGATATCTCACTGCTTGGCATGTGGCGAAAACAATATCAGGCCTTGTCACGGTCAAGTACAACAGACTTCCAATAATTGGCCTATATTCTGTGATATTAACTGCCTTTCTATCCTTATCTTTTGATAATATCATCCGGGTAGCAACCAGAGTCTTCATCTCCTTGGAATTATCCATTCCAAACCTTCTTAGAACCTCCTTGGTATATTTCGATTGAGAAATAAAAGTGCCATTACTTCCTTGTGTCAGCTGTAGACCAAGGAAAAATGTTACCTCTCCAATCATTGACATTTCAAATTCATTTTTCATGAATTCGAAGAACTATCTGCATTGAGATTCATCTGATGCGCCGAATATTATGTCATCAACATAAACCAGCACCATCATCCGTTGATTACTTTCATTACTAAAATAGAGATTGTAATCAACTCCTCCATGCTGAAAACCAAGCTTCTTCAAATACGGATCAAGCCTTCAGTACCATGCTCGTGGTGCTTGTTTCAGCCCATACAATGCCTTCTTCAGCCTGCAAACTTTGTTCTCATCCTCATGAATAAGAAAACCATCTGGCTGCTCAATGTACACCTATTCTTCCAGAACCCCATTCAAGAACGCATATTTGACATCCATCTGGAACACTTTAAACTTTCTTTGCACTGCTATGGCCAATAATAATCTGATTGTCTCCAGCCTTGCAACTGGTGAAAATGTCTCATCAACATCTATTCCTTCGATCTGGGAGTACCCCTTGCACACTATTCGTGCTTTGTTTTGAACCACAGTTCCATCTTCATTCATCTTGTTGCGATAGACCCATTTAGTCCCAATGACTTTCTTGTCTGCTGGTCTCGAAACAATCTCCCACGTCTGGTTCTTCTCAATCTAATGAAGCTGTTCATTCATAGCTTGAACCTAGAAATCATCTGCATCTGCATCGTAAAATCATTTCGGCTCTACCAGAGATAAAAACGATGTCTGTTGTAATGAATTCATTCTTCGAGTCTGAACTGGTGTTCTCTGGTCACCAATGATATTCTGCCTATCAATTCCAGCTCGACTCTTTGGCTTCCTTACAGATATAGACTTGACACTTTCTTGTTCATCATCAGTATCTTCTTCTGAGTCAGCCTCTGCATCTTCTGCCCCCTGTGTTGCTTTCCTCATCACCACTTTCATCCATGAACTGTTCACTGGATCGTTGAGTATTCTGTTCATTTTCAACTATAGTGACATCATTGCTCTCGACGATTTTTCACAGCCCCTTGTTGAAGCATTTATATGCTTTACTTTTCCCTGAGTAGCCAAGGAATATCCCTTCATCTCCTCGTGCATCAAACTTCCAATGATTTTCTTTGTTGAGAATGAAACACGTACTTCCAATGATTTGAAAGTATTTCAACGTTGGCTTCTTTCCGTACCATAGTTCATACATAGTCTTCCCTTGCTTTGGACACAACAGAGACCTGTTTGAAACATAGACCGATGTTAAAACGGCTTCCTTCAAAAATTTCTATGGTAGGTCTTATCAATAAGCATAGTTCTGGGCATGTTGTTAATGATCCGATTTCTTCTTTCAACCACTCCATTATGATGGGGAGTTCTTACTGATGATACTTGATGCCTTATCCCATGTTTCTCGAGATAGTTTTCAACCTGACTGTTTGTAAATTATGTACCGTTGTCAGTAGGAAATTTCAGGATTTTCTGCCCAAGCATCTTTTCTGATTCCCTCCTATACTGCTTTATACAACTGAACACCTCTTTCTTATGGGTAATGATTAATACCCAGGCCATTCTGCTATAATCATCAATGAAAAGAACATATTACCTTTTCCCAATTATAGCTCGTGGTAAAATAGGTCCACGTACATCAGCATGAACCAATTTGAGCACTCTAGTTGATTTCTGTTCCTTTGGCCTATATGTCTTTCTGATGATCTTCCCTTGTTGGAAAGCATCACACGTATGAATGCGATCATGTGATAGTTTGGGAAGGTCTCTAGCAGCATCACATTTTACGAGATCCTCCATAGATGGTTGGCATTGATGACCAAGTTGCTTATGCCAAAGCTGGTTTTCTTCCTCTCTGGATAAAAGACAAGTACCTTCTTCCCCACCTACAAGGTAGAGATTTCCCTTTGACCTTTTTCCCGGCAGAACAGCTACTCCATCTTTTCCTTTCACAACACACATCTTCTTGGTAAATTGGATAGAGTTCCCATAGTCACATAGTTGACTGACACTGAGTAAGTTATGACTGAGACCCTCTACTACCAAGACATCAGCATGTCTCATCTCTTTGCCCCCAAACATGGCTTTCCCTGAGCCAACAATCTTAAGGCCTTCATCATTTCCAAATTTGACAACTCCTTCTTTGTGATATTTGATGCTTGTAACAAGATACTTATTACCCATCATGTGGTATGTGCAACCACTATCAGGATCCAAACACCAGATCGATCTGATGCTTTAAGGGAAATCTCCGCCACCACAGCCTTCTCATTCTTCTTCTTCTTGGTCCATACACTTTCTTTCATACTCGTCATAGATTGAGACTTCTTTTCTTTCTCAGAGTATGATGGACCACCCTCGTCTTGCAGAGCTTCAAATCTGTTCTGAACTTTTAACTCACTCGTTGGTTTATTGATCTGCTGCTTGCGAACATTTTGATTCTGCTTTGACACATTTCTCTTAATGGTTGGAAGTGCAATACCTAGCCATGTGTCCAAATCCTCTGCACCAAAAACAGTGTCCTTCAAAATGTGTTCTGGAAAACCGTTCTCTGTTTGGCTGCCATCTCTGCTCATATTACCTTCTGTATCTCTTGGCTATGGAACACACATACTGTGAATATACCATTTTCCCACAGCAATAATACCTGATTTAGGATGCATTCCCTTGTGATATTTCAGCACTACGATTTTCCCTTTGAGATCTCTGAATATTCTGATTCTGTTTTCTGCCTAAATCAACCTTCACTATCGGGATGAGTGCTTGCGGTCTGACTACAATTGTCGCAAAATTTTTTCATGACTAAGCCCAGAAACGACATTAACATCTGAGCTCAATTGCTACTTCTTCCCTACTGAACTGCTAGGATCCGCTTTCATCTTCTCTGTCTTCTGAATGGCCTGATTTTCGGATATCACATTGGGGGTCAATAGTTTATCTTGATCCTTAATTTTTTCTCGCAGACTGACCACTTCTTCTTCATGCTCTTTGATATGTCTAACCTGATCTTTTCCTATGTTGGTCAAACAATAAATTTCCTTCTTCTATTCCTTAACATTAAGCTTATACTCAACAATATTTTCTGAGTTCTCTGGTGTTGGAGATTTTATTCTTTCAATTTCTTCTAACAGCTTAGACTTTTCTTCATCCTTTTGTTGCATATAGTGTTTGGCATCATGAACCACTTTATTGGCTTTCTTAGTTTTTCCTCTCCAAATGTCTATCTCCTCATGAGGTGCTTCCAATTCAGCTTCCATATCA
The DNA here is from genome assembly GCA_963277665.1 of Viscum album. Lineage (NCBI taxonomy): Eukaryota > Viridiplantae > Streptophyta > Magnoliopsida > Santalales > Viscaceae > Viscum > Viscum album. Next base: position 1,265,307,532 of record OY728165.1, on the reverse strand, counting down.
ACTCTCCCTTTAATTTATTCTTCTTATTTAGCATCAACTTCTTCTCCCTTTTGAGAACTACCAACAATCGCCACCAAGACATTTACCCCATGATCTCTACAATTTTCAATTTCCTCAACCTCTTCATCCTCAGACTCATCTGAACATTCATGTTCTTGTGAGAGAAGATTCTTTTTCTTGAAGAAATTTCTCTTGAATTGCTTCTTCCCTTTCACAAAAGCTGATGTTTTCTTCTTGGGAATTTCAACATCATCATCATCATCATCTTGAAATTTCTTTGGGCATCTTGCCGCAAGATGACCAACCTTTCCACATCGAAAACATGCTAGTGGATGTTTAACGTTAAATTTTCCTCTTCCTCTTTGTAGATTTGAAGAAAGAAATGACATCACCTCATCTGTCTCTTCTTCTTCATTAGAATCTTCAATGGTGAGCTTCTTCATGGCCTTAAATTCCACCTCTTTATACTTCCCCTTTTCCATAGCCTCATTATCATCATTCCTCATTTCATATGCAACCAAGGTACTGTGCAAATTGTCCAATTCCAGCTTTTTTGGATCTTTATCTTCTAGTACTGAAACTTTCGGATTGAACCAAGGTGGAAGTTTTCTCAAGATGCGCATTACAATCTTTATGTCTTCAATGACTTATCCAAGTCCTCGCATATCTTCCACAAGAATGTTTACCCTATCAAAGAATGCGTCAACAGAATCATTCGGGTTCATTTTCAGATCTTCATATTTGTTCCACAACACCTGCAGCTTTGCCTCTCTGACTTCTATGTCCCCTTCATATATATTCAAAAGATTTTCCCACATAGCATGTGAAGTTTTTCATGACATCACCTTCGTGTAGATGGGATTGGAAAGGGCTCCCCCTAAGGCATTGATTGCTTTGGAATCAGCATCCAACTCTCTATGCTCAGCTTCTGATAATGCACCACTATTAATATCAGCTGTGATACCATGCATAGCTGCTGAAAACACATGCTTTCCCAAGGATTGGAAATAGTGTTGCATCCGATTCATCCATATCTAAAAATTATATCCATCGAATATCGGAATCCCATTATGATTGGTGACCTCCATTGAGAGAAGAACAACTTTCAACCTTTCCCTTTGATACCAATTGTTAGGTCCACAAGGCTGAATTCCCTGAGAGGGGGGGGGGGTGAATCAGGGTATGACTAATTTAAAATTAATGCCCGTTCTGATCTTGTTTTGCTATTGAGCAAAACTCTCTTCTCTCTTTTTCCTGTTGCACAAATTAAATAGAAAGAGAAGTATGCACAAGACACAGCAAGTTTACATGGTTCACCGCAAAGGGCTACGTCTAAGGAGCATATGCCGAAAAGTTGTCGGTCATACCAAATTCCACTAATCTTCACTAGTTGTGGATTACATGGTTCGGGCTAGATCACTTCTAAGCCCTGGCTCACTGCCTTTACATGTTTAGGGTCAGCTCACTGCTTTCCCAAGTGTCACTCCCTGTTCTTCTCTCTCTCTGGCTCACTACTGGTGGAGAGGATCACCTTCTTCCTCTTCCTAAGGTCAATGCTCTTGGAAGGAATCCACTCACAGTTTATAGACCTGTTTGTCTCTTCATTTGCATGAACGAATGCATCTTCCTCTGTGCGTAGATGATCTGTTGAAGTACATCTTTCACCCGTCGATGAATATTTCTTTGCACCGAAGGTATCAGGAAACGTACTAGATTCCACGCAGTCTGAGAAGCACCACTGGAACAAAACCTTACTTGGCGTGCAAGTCAATCTCGGCGCACAAGTATCGGTGCGCAAGTCACAACGGGCGCACAAGTCCTCCTTAGACACTTGCTCGACTCAAGATTCCTCAACTCCAAACTTGCGGGAAACTCTTCCTTTAATTCCCAAACCAATATTGGTGCGCAACTGCCAACCGGCGCGCAACTTCTAATACCAGCGCTCAACTTCAACTACTGGCGTGCAAATTCACCTGCGCGACCCACACTCACCACTTGCGCGACCACCACACCTGCGTGACAGGATATCTGATTTCTCAAAGTGTTGAACTCCGTTGAAAATGATGAGGGGTGGTCCAGTATTTATAGGCAATCTGACCACCCTGCGCGAAGGCGCGCAAGTCACCTACGCGACCCAGTTTCGGCACGCAAGTCCCCTGTAATTTTAGACACTTGCGCGACCAACTACCAAACTTGCCCAAACCTCTTTACTTTTCCATATTTTGATCTTCTGATCTTGAAAAACATATGGCGCGCAAGTTTCCTATACTCCAAGTCCTCAGCGCGCAAGTCCTTTTGCCAAAAACACTTTTCTTCATTTTCCGATTTTCAGGCCCTAGAATTTGGCAAACACTGGAAAACGGCGCCACCTTGTATCTGTTTTTTGTACCACCTCCAAATCATCCATTCCTTTTATCGACGTTCTTGAATCAAACATGGATCATTGACCTCAACTCTTAAACTCGACATTCCACCATGAAATCCTCTTTGTCAACAAATTTGTATGTCATTGTTTTGCTTTTTCAACAATCACTACTCAGATGTCCACTTTTTCAACAAACACAATCACCTCAAAAATTCTTCAATGATACCTTGAGGGATTTTTTCCAAACATATACAATGAGTTTACATGTCTAAAACTTGAGAGTGAAACCAATATATTAAGGGATATTATCCACTATGTGATTATGGACTTATATGTGAGGCCCATCAAAAGAATTTTTTTTGATGATTATGCATATGACACATTATTGTGAATATGTTACATTCTCATGACTCGTTAATATTGAATCATGTTTCCATCATCCTAATATATATGTATTATTTTATCCATCAGTAATGATTCCTAAATAAATACTCTTGTTTAGTTTGGTATTATTTTCTTATGTAAGGATCATGTACGTAGATTATGTTCTCATAGACATATGTTCATTTATGCTCACTTATGATCTTCGATTGTAATATATCACATTTTATGTTAATGAGAGTTTAGGTTATCCATTTTTTATGATTTCATTCCCAACATTATAAAGAATAATTTTATAAATGATATTTCTAGAGTGGTATCCCATGTGTAAAATATAATTGGTGATATTGAAGAATATTGTTGAAGAAACATTATTTTGTATCTAATCTCCGAAAACAATAAACCTATACATTTCGGGGTGTTATATTAAATAATTTTTATTAAATTTTCACATTAACTGATGTAATATATATGTATATAATTCTTTCTTCATCGCACCATGGGTCACGATACACCTTAAATGGTTCCCACCATTCACCACCTCCTACCACAATGTGTAAAGACCAATATGTTTTACCAAGCCCTTCATTTTTCATTTTACATTGTCATGTGGTTTGGAAATGTTTTTGTATTTTGAAAATGTTCTTTTAAATTTGTTTCAATTTATAAGGTAATTTTAATGTTTTAAAATTTAAATATGGAAAATGTTGAATTAAACTGGGAGACATAATGCGTTTAAAAAAATATATTTTTTTTAAAATAATAAATCTATATTAAAATTAATTTTGTTTTAATAGAGGAGTATTTATTTTTTTCTAAAAATTTAAAAATTTTATTATGGGTAATTCCAAATTACCCATTCATAGCACATATAAAATATGTAGTCTTTGTTTTAATTCCATGTTTTAAAAATTCTACACATTTATACAAAATTACCGGAATTAAAAACAAGGGTTTTAAAATATGAAACAAAAAATATAAATTAAATATTTGAATTATTAAAATTTTGCCAAATATTTGAAGGTTTTAATGGGATATTAAATTTATTTGGAATTTAATGTGATCCATTCGGTAATATTTTATAGTATATCAATATTTTATTATATTCAAGGGTCTCTCTTCATATAGAGTTATCTTATTTATCTCTAGTCTAGATAATCCAAGTTCTATTCTGGTAGTCTTTTGTGAGAAGCAAACCCCCTTAAATATGAGTTTCATTCCATGGTAACCCTATCTCTCTCTCCCTATTTGCGAAGTGGAATAGGAAAATGGTATTCCTTATCACCTTTACTTTCTTTCTAGGAATGGATTGAATAATAATTGTGGTAAATTAATTGATATATTTTGTGATGTATTATGTTTTATTTTTTAGTTTTATGTAATTTTATATGTTTTTGGATGATTCAATGAAATCTAGGTGCTTGATGTAGAAGACTTTGATGTGGAATTTCTTTTCCTAATTGAATTAGAGGAATTTTTATCGTGTATTTAACATTAGAAATTAAATTTCATGATATATTGTTGATCTATACCTATATCCTACTTTAACGTAAAATATTTTTTTGATATCCCCTTAAATTGAATAAACAAAATAATTTATTCTTGTGTTATTGTTAACCCCTTTACTTTAATTCATGGTGTTCCCAAAAATTATCTTATTGATACACACACAATATTTCCCAGACTCAAAATCTATTAAAAATATTTACTTTATTGATCTGAACAAAAGTAATATTACTTCATTGATTGTAAGCATGACCATTCCTTAGTCATGTGGTTGAGAAGATATAGTCAAGAAAAGGGTTTCACTTACTTACAAATACCATTTTTTAACTGTCTACTATATCTTGGAGATGTGGATATGTTGTCCAGATGAGGGGCTTATATATGTTTTCATGTCGACTCTATAACCTATCTCTCATGTCCAGCGTTGCATGATTCTTTCCTGGGGGAAGTGGATAGTGTATTCTCATTTTTTATGTTTGATTATTTCAACTATATTATGATTCCTCTATATTATTTCCTTAAATTAGGTTATAATTACTTCAATATATGGTTCTCATTGTATTACATAATTTTTGACTAATAGGTGACACTGAATTGGGTTAGGAACGTTTGAATATATTAACAACCAACATGGTTGGCACTGTTGATTTCTATATGATATAAATTCTAATTTCTATTATTAAATGAAGATGTATTAAGATATTTTTTTAGGATGAAATACATGTGGAATAATGAGAATGAAATTATTATTTTAATCTGAAATGAAATCATGAATAGAGAGAAACCAAAATTAAATTAAGGGTTATCTTAAATTAGAATTCAAATAATTCAAGATCAAGGAATCATAATCAATAATATTTGGTAACCTGGATATAATATTAAATGATGTTAATTAGGTACTCAGTACTTTTAATGTTGAGTATTGATTGGTTTTTTCACCCTGCAGGTTCTGGTCTTGTAGTCATGTTCTGGGGTAGTCTATGGTTACAGGCTTATTATTTATCCTTTGTTACTATATGTCTTCTAAAGTTGGTCTTAATCTAACATTACAATTGGTTTTACTCTTCTAGTCTCATATTTAATTAATTCTACATCATGGTTCCCCCCTCCTATAGGTGGTTTCTTAGAACCTTTGCTTATAAGTTAATGATTTAGAGAACCAAGAGAAAGAGTTGATTTATTCCACCTTATCGGATTATTCTGTTGGTTAAATATGTTTTAAAAGATATTAGAGAAATGTTATAATAGTGAGATTCTAGTTTGGATGAAATATGAGTTAGGGTAGTTTTGTGTTATTTGGGTCAATCCATATGTTTTTTGGATTTCTTAAGTGTAATCCTATAATAAGGCTACACAAAATTGTTGGTTTTATAATGATTACCTCACATTAGATTTGTTCTATAGGTTTTTTATCATTCCATTATATGGTCTATCTACCCTTCTTGTGGTATATCCATCATTTCTGTGGTCAATCCTGGTAGTCAGTTTTGTTTTTACATGTTCTCAGTCCCACCTAACAATTGATTCTTACGATTGATCAATTTATATTTTTGTTAGTCGATGTGGTCGATCCTTATGGTCAATTGGTTTCTCTATATAATCGATCCACTTCATGTTGTTAGCCTATCTTATGTGCAATGAGTTTTTATTAAGTAAATTGATATGGTCAATCGTCATGGTCATTTGGTTTTCCAATGCAACCATTCATCATCACAGTCAATTTACATTGTTTAAGGGGTATTCTATGTTCTCTATGCATTCTATAAGTTCACATGAAACCTTCAACTTATAATAATTCTTATTAATTAAATATGAAGATGTATATTAGTGTGGATTCTATATAAATTAAGGAATTAAAAAAATGATTGGAAAGATAATTATATGAATATTATTAAGGAAATAAATGTTAATAAGTATGTAATATAAGGGGTGAGGGGATCATATAATAATTATGACAAAGAATATAAAAGTTACTAGCATGAATCATAGTTTAATTATGGGATGAGAAAATATATAAAAAATGGTAAAGAGATAACTTCATTATTGATGACCATAATGCTTCTCATCATTATCTAATAAATATTTGGACACATTATACTATGATTATTGAATAGGACTTATGTATGTTATGATTCTTTTTGGTATGGTCATGATTCTATTATTTTTGCATCATAATACATGATTATTTATTACTTCTCTTATATGTTCTTGATAAATGTATTATATGATTCTATAAATGATGTCCAACTCAAATTTTATGACTACATATTTCCATGTAATGGTTGGTGAGGGGTAGATGATTTGGTGAAAATTTCATGGTTATGAGGTGGTTTCACAGGTGCGGGATATGCAGTTAAGATTATAGAATGAAGGATTATAGTTATGTTTTTAATCAATGACTTCATGTTATATTAGTGAGGGTCATTATTAATAGCTATTTATTAGTTTGAGATGAAAGGGCCCTAGTTTATATGTAAGAGAAAATTGAGGTATAAATCTGGGGCGGGCATTTGTTAATCATATATTTTTGTTATTTTCTCTGATACTTTGAGGACTATATCATGTCAATAATGTAATTGTTAGGGGGAAATAAAAAAAATGACATAATTATTATTCAAGATAAAGGATGTCTCATAAAATATGGTGGTTTAGGTTGTGATAGTTTTGTTATGGTGTGGGATATATATGTGATATAGAGAATAAGGCGATTCTTGCGGGATATCTATGTGATATAGTTTCATTATATCCGTTTATTGTTGATTAAATTTATTCCTGATTCTAGAATTGTCTTAAATAGTGCTTCCTCACTTATCTATCTCAAAACATTGATTACACGTGAATATTTAATTACATTTGAAATAAAAACCTACTGAGATCTCTAAAGATATCACCACATAAATTTTTTTTGGTATTTTTCCAGAATAGTTCTATGGAGGATGGGAGTGTTTTTCTTCATGTAGATGTGGTGGGGGGTATGAGCTAGATTAGAGCTTGGGACCTCACTCTTATATTTTATTCTGTGTTATTTTATTCAATATTATATATAAATATATAGGATAAAAGAATGTTGATTTTCTATAATGTATGAATGGATTTTAATGGTGGATATTATCTCTATTTTTTTATTCTATTCTAGAGGTCAATGCCTCCCATAATAGTTTAAGATAAAATAATTGCTAGTTCCCATCTTGGGAACTGTTAAAGGTATAATTTAGGTTTTCTAAAAATTATTTCTACTAACCTAGTATGGTTACTAGATTTGAGGGGTTCATTACCAAATAGTATCAGAATCTGATGGTTGTGAAATACTATGGAGTTTGAAGTTAGACAATGGTGTGTTTACATGGGTCTCACTGAACAACAATGCAATCTAAAACTAACATTTGATATATGTAGAGGATATCAACTGGTAAAATGGTATTTAGGGACCTAATATACTAATGTAAGGTCCTTTTAGTCTATTGAACTTTTTAATGTATAAATACAATAATTGTGGGGTAGAATATTAATAAAGGATTGTGCATTCTTCTAATAGAATTCATTCTAAGGATAGGGCAGTGATCAATGGTTTTTTATTAGATAGTTTATTTATATGAAATTATACTGAAGTTATCAAACCCTTTTAATCACATGTTATTCCATTTCAATGGCTATTACATGATAGTGTTAAACATTCCTTCTTATGAGTATATGACATAATTGATACGTTATTCATTGATTGTCCCATTTTTGTTTATAACTAAATTATTGATATATGTAAAATTATGAACCTGTAAGATAATTTTAGGAATTAATTTTTTTTCATAATAATGAATATAGAAGGATAATATGTTTCTATTAATTATGAATCATCATTAATGAATATAATTTCCATGATTATTATTTTTATAATATTATCATTTATGCATGCCATCTTTAGTTTTAGTTCAATATATGACTAATGTTAATGAACTCGTAAAGGCATGACAGGTATTAAATGAAAACTCAATTTATATTTACTTAAATTTTAAATAGGAATAAAATGATTTAAATGTTTTCTTTTGTTTAGGTTTTTGAAGCACAGTATTTATATGAATTAATCATGGATCTTTTTAATATCAAATGAGTTTCAAAATAAAATTATCCGCAATATTTTGGGAATTATAGATCTTCTCAGAGAGATGTTTTCCTGCCTAATTTAGATTTAACCATTTATATCAGACTCATGTTTTGTGATGTTATTATAATCAAACACAAGATTCCTATTTGTGTTTATTTAATTACAAGTGTGTTGGAGTAATGAAATTATTATTTCATTATTTAATTAAATATTGAATGAATTCCTACTACATTATGATCCAGGAATTTATAAACATAAAATGATTTAATTGATAAGTACCTTATTATATGAGAAATTATTAACATACAAAAAATCATTAATATTTATAAAATACATAATTTGTAAAATCATGATGTGATATATGTCAAGCTTATGTTGAGAATAATGTGCTCAACTAGTTATTTGATGATCATGTAACCGTTTATGACATGTTGAGGTTTTAAAGTAATTCATTAAATATTTTTATGATATTTATTAATAATTTTTTGTTTAATTTTTATGTTCGGAATAAAATAGAATCATTTTATAAATATATATTATTTTAAAGAATGATTTTATAATGTCAGGAAAAAATTTTATTATGAAAATATATGATAATAAAAATTGGTTATAAATATACAATGTGCTACCTATGAAATGGTCTTTTTATGGTTGAAATTATATTATGGTTTTATTTCCATTCCATGTAAGTACACTTTATAATTATGAAATCCTTGTTTTAATTTTGTAATGGATTGGGTATGCTCAGTATATTGGTGAGCAATAGGATTGAAGCCAACATTTATATTGATTGTTAATATCGTTGAGTAATGGCCACGAATTTTCCACAGATAAAGTGGTGATGATACCAGCCTATATAGGTTTTATTATATTATATGTAATGGTGTTGAGTACTACATTGGGATAGTTTCAATTATTAGGAAATATGATTGGGTGTTTCATTCATTCTTAGTAAATACTTTTGATATCTTGTTTTTCCTCTCTTCTAAACTTTATGTGATTGGTTTTCTTGAAACATGAATGATTGTAATCTAATTGATATACTATAACTGGATATCATTTTTTGTCTATGTGATGTGTGATATCCATTATTTTTTATTTAAAAATGAACAAATTACCTCAAAACTTCATTGATACATTTCATTATGAATGATGGAAAAAGAATCTTGGGATGATGCCTTACTAGATTTTTAGGTGTATGAGGTAACTAATTTCATATATGGATATTCTAGTTTTCATCCCCCCAAATGGTTAGAAGACTTTGAGGTAGCCTTTGATATGCTGTGGACTTTTCATTGATTTTGAGTTTCATTAGTAGTTTGATTATATTGAAAGGTGTCATGAAGATGGCGGAAAATTAAGCAAGGAATCCTAGGAAGGATGTCATGTATATAGATTCATGAATTATTCAATGAAGATTTCATCTCTTGTGTGATACTATATGTTATCATAAATGATATTTTTTATATCTCTCATGGCGAGGGTGGTGTGTGTATCTCTTTTTGAATCTATAAATTAACATGATCAATCGTTCTCTTCATTTCCTAACGAGTGGAGGGGATCATGTGTAGATTTTCAAGTTCCAATTGCGGTTTAAGATTTAGTGATTAGTCGTTACACTTTATTTGATACCTTGGATAGTAGTGAGAGACTATATGGAATTAATATAGAGGAATATTTCCTAAAGATATGGTTTTAATAATGTGTTTTCTTAGGTTTCTAGAGTGGTTGAGGTGAATTATTTTGAGTTTTAAACTACATGTTTCATTAAAAAATAAAGTGGTGAGGCCCTATAAAGATAGCATATGAGTTTGAGAATGCGGCCTGAGCATCTAGAGTAGTCCTATGTTGGGATACTTAATCTTCTTAAATTTTTATGTTTTGGAGAATTACAAATATGATTTCCGTGAGGTCCATAATTACTTTATTATTCAATGGTTAGTTATTTTTTACAGGAGAAGTGGATTTCATTCTAGGATAGTGTATCAGTAATGTTTTGTAGGTATCTCTCCATGTATTATATTTCAATGGATTCTATATCTCCACACTATAAGGATTTTTAGAAAATGGATTCTGTAGTTATATTCTTGTGATTCTTGGAGTTCAATGTTTATTCTTCTTGAGAATTTTTTATTCTCTTAGTTTTGTTTTGATTATTGAGGATGAGAATTATTATATAGGTTTAATATGTAAAGGCCCATATAGTTTTTCTACACCCTCACATTCCACTTTTTTGTTGTCATGTGGTTTATAAGAGTTTTGTAAGTTTTAAACAATTTTCATAAAATGGTTTTAGATTATAAAGTAATTTTGAAATAGTAAAATCCAATTTTTTAAAAATTGGAAATAAACCATGAGTTTCAAAGTACTATAAAACTATATTTTCAAAAAATTTATAATTTTAGAATTCACCGTGTTTTATTTTAAATGAGGAATCTGAATTATATTATATTAAAAAATAAAGATGTTGTGTAAGGGTAATTACAAGTTCACCATAAATTGCACATATAAAATATAAAATTCATGTTTTTATTCACATTATTAAATATGAATCCCATTTTTAAAAATTTAATGCAATCAAAATCAGGGGTTTTAAAATAAAAAATATATAAGTTAAATTAATTATTTTATGTTCAAACGTTTTCCCAAATCATTAGGCGTTTTAATGGGTCATTGAATTTAACTATAAATTTTTGCGAGTCTTTCAGGATGATATGGGAGAATAATTACCTATATTAAAAATTAGGGACGTTCACTCCTATCATATTAACATATTTATCAAAATCCTAGATGATCCATGATTTATTCTAGGGTCCTTTTATGATAATCTATACCCTTCCATGCATGTTCTATACTATATTCTCCCTCTCCCTCTCCCCCTCCTCATATTTATTATGTGGGACATTTAAGGGTGATTTCAAATATTTTTTCCTATATTTTCTTGAATAGAGTAAATAATAATGGTAGAATTATAATTGATATCAATTTATATGGATTATTTTTGATATTATTGTTTTGTATATAATTTTACAGGTTGGTTAAATATTCTATGAAGTCTTAGTTCTTTAATAAGACTCCTTTTATGTTGAATTTCTTAGACTATTTCAATAAGTGGATTTCAAAAAAAAGTTATCTTTTGAAATTAACATGCTTGATATATTGTGGATCGACCTATATAACATAACTAAAACTAAAATAATTTATTGATATCCCCTTTTAATTTAATGTTTAAATATATTCATTATACTCGACGGGAAACCCCATCACATAGATTATTGGTCTTCGCATCATTCCATTATTGATTCTCACCTAATAATTCCATGATATAAATTCATTTCACAGCCTCAAACTTTAGAAATCTAGCATAGCCTTATATTCCATTAGAGATAAAAGTATAACCCTTCCTCAAAGCTACTTTTGAGAAGATATAGTATAGGTAAATGTTTACATTGACTTATGAATCTCATTGGTTAAATATATCCTCAATCATACTTATATGGTGATATGGATTAGGGTAGTGTTTTATATTTGTTTTCATTTTCATTCTATAACCAATCACTTAGGATCACTATTGTGGGATCAAGATTGGTTGGTGTGGATGTTTTGTGATTATTCTTGTAATGGTTTGTTATTCCCTCTCTATTGTGATACACCCTTCTTGCCTTAAATCATACTCTATTTACATGAATATATATTTTTATGTTTATTTCAAGGAATTTTGATTAATAGGTAGCAGGGAAATGGTTTATAGACATAGGAATTGAATGATTTCCAAGTTGGTTGCCCCTATCTATATCCATTCAATATAAATACCAAACTATATTATTTAATTCTACAGTATTATAATTGATTATTAGGATAAAATAAATGTGGAATAATGATATTGAATTATTCTTGTTAATTGATATTCAAAACATAGATAGAGGGAAACATGGAATAAATGCAGGGTAATCTAAAATTATAATTTAAACACATAAACATCATGAAATTCGAACAATTCAAAGGATGTAAAATGGATTTAATATTAAATTATGTTATGTGCAAATCACTTTTGATTTGGATAATTGATGTGTTATTTTCTCACAGTAGGTTCTAGTCTTTTAGTGATACTTTTGTACCCTTTAAGTATTATAGTATTTTCCATTATCCGTTATTCATATTGGCCATATTGAGCTAGACTTAATGTGGTATTATGATGGGGTGATGCTATTGGTCTCTTGTTGTTTTGTTACCATCCATAGGGATTTATCCCATCATATAAGAGGTTTCCATGAACCATAGATTACAATGTGAATATTTTCAAAACCATTATAAATGGAGGTTTAATATTTCCTTCTATTAGTGTGTTTCTAGTTGATGATTTATGATAAGATATTAAATAACTATTAGAATATTGAAATACTAGTTTATAAGAATAAATATTTAGGTTATTTTTTGGTAGTTGAGGTAGACCATAATTATGAGATATACTATCATGAGAGAGTTGGTGATGGGATTGGTTAATGGGATGGTATGGTATAAGACTTCTCAGATGTTTTGAATTGAGAATGTCCACCTCACAATCGATTCGTTTTCTATGTAGTTTATCAATTTTTTAATTGGGTTCATAAATCCATTATTCAATTAATACATCATGTGTGTGGTCAATCCATACATTTTGTGCACTCTAATCAAGGTCAGTTATGTTTCTATGTTCATTCAATCCTTCCTTATAGTCATTCAGTTTGTTCTTATGGTTGTTCTACCTAATGGTCATTCGACACAATCGAACATTATAATATGTTATTTTCTCCTTATGGTCAATCCACTTTCTGTAGTTAGTCCACCTTATAGTCAGTCAATTATTCTTTTGTTAATCTAGCAGGTTAGTCACCTCACGTTCAGTCCTCATGGCCAATTAGTTTTCTCATTTGGTTTGTCTTTCACATGTTCAATTCTCATAGTTGAAGTGATTTTATATACGGTGGATTCATTCCTTATGGTCTCTTAACCCTTTCACATTGTGGTATGTCAAATTAACAAATTTTTATGATAAATATGGATTTCTCTTTATATAAATTAACATATTGAGAAGAAATGATTAGGTGGAGAATTAAATGAATATTATTAAAGAAATTAATGATACGAAAGATGAAATATAATGGTTGTTGTAATCCTAAATGAATTTTAATGTGGAAAATATAAGTCAATAGGATTAAAACATGGTTGGTAAAAATGTAAATAGTGAATTTCCTTGTTAATGATTGTAATGTCACATTATTGATATATGTTTTTTAGAAACTTTATATTTTTAATATTGATTGTTGTTTATGCTTTTGTGATGCATATTGATATAGTTGTTCTTGTATTTTATTTTCCATCATCCTATCTAGAAATTTATAGTTGATAATTTACATTTGAAATGTAATTATTATATGATTATTAATACGATGTGTTGTTGGAATCTTGTGGGTCATTATTTCCTTGTAATGTGTGGTGAATCAAAGAGGATGTGGTGATGATGGAATGTTTATGATGTGGCTATACATGTGGAGGATATGAGGTTCACATGATAGAAATGAAGATTAAGATTAAATGTATTCTAATCTATTGATTGTAATGAAATTCTTTAGGGTAACTCCTAATAACTGGATTCATGTTTGAGATGTAAGGTCCCTAGTTTATAGGTATGGTATTTTTTAAGTTATAGTTCTTGGGGGCCATTTATTAATCATATATTATTGTTATTTTTTCCGTTTATTTTTATTAATATAATGTTTTTCCAATGGAATAGTTATAGGGAAACATGAAAATGACATATTGTTCATCTATAATAGTGAATATTTCTCTTGATATAGTACTCGATGTTATAGAAATGTTCTTATGAAGTGGGATATCCATGTGAAATGGTAAATATAAGGTATTCCTTTGGATGTTGTGAAAATATTATATTTTTCTATAGTTGATTATCCTAATTCAGAGTTCTATATATTTATAACATAGTGTTTCCACACTTATATATCTCAGTTCATAGATTGTAAAAGTTGATTGTATTTATTTTGAAATAAGAACCAACTGAGTACTCCAAATTTTTCATCCCTATAATTTTTTTTGAGTAGTTTTGTGGGATAGTCTTAAGGAAGATGGGAGAGATACTCTTCATGCAGTTGAGGTGGAGCATAGATTCTATAGTGGACCTTAAAAGCTTCATATTATATTTTTCATAGTTTTATCTTATTTTGTTTTATGTTTTATATGCTGAGATTGAGGAATATAATTTTTTTTATTTTGTATAAATGGATTTCAATAGTGGATTGTGTCTCTCTTATAGGATTCTATTTGAAATTGAAATTCCTCCTATAATTTTTTAATATACCATATATACTAGTCACCAACCCAAGGTCTATTTGAGGTGGTCTTCAGGGGTATTTCTTATCTTCACTACCTTCCAAGGAGAGATTCTAGAGGGGGTGTGAAAATACCACCTTAATAAGAATCACATTCTAAAATTAAATGGCATAATTGGGAGATAAAGATAATTCTATCAAGTACTCCCTACTATTCATAATTTTACTTTTACAATGACAATCTATATTTAGTTTCTGGTCTATTTGAATCTAATCATATATATAGGGTTTGACGTGAAGAATAGACAAATGGTTTTAATCATCCACCACCTTTAAATAAATATTCATCTCATCTGACAAGATCATAAAATTTTATTCATCTTAGGATTATTTTAATATATAGTTCAATGGTTATCTACTCAAAGAAATATCCACCCCATTTTTTTTACCTCGGTTAAAGAAAAATGAAAACCAAATTCCTAGAGATACTCTACCAAGTATCGATGTCTACGTCATGGATATTTTTTTATAGAAGATATAATTCATAATTTTCTAATCTATGTGCATGGTAATACTTTCCTCTAATGTTATTAGAGAAATGATTTCAATGTAGGCATCACTGTTATGAGCACATGGCCATTGGTGTATTAATCCGGTTCATGAGGTTGTGTAACTGGATTGTGTTATATTCCATAAAAAGACAATGATTCTTTAACAAACTTACTAAGACCGTACATATAGCATTATATTTTAATGAATATCTCTAACCATGCCTAGTAAGAATCATAATATGAGCCTATATTAGTCTACTTTTAAGACATCATTTTTTTTGGAATTTCCCATCCCAAACAATTATTTTTCTCGTTTCCGTCAAATATATCATGTATAATTCCAAACATGATAAATATGAAAAAATATAATTAATATCTACAAACACATAAAATAGAGAATCTTGAAGATTCATATGTCTTTCATAGGATATTACTAGCCATATAATCTCATTATCCATATAAATTCCTTTTATAGAAACCACATGACCTACAAAATCATCTCTTAAATCTAAAACTAGAACTTAGACAACTTTGTATGTGACCAATGATCCTTCAAGGTTCTAAAAATAACAAAAATATGGTCGTTAGGGTACTCTTTCATATGGGAATATACAATGGTATCATCTAAGAATTCCAAAAAATGGTAATGAGATAGAAATGGAATATTAGTTTCATCAAATACATGAATATAGTAGGAGAATTAGTAAGGATAAAGTGTAGACCGTAATAATCAAAATTTATTTATCCACTCCCAAAAGTAGTTCTATTATTATCCACTTCCTTCAACTTAAATGGGTGGTACTGTAAACTCAGTTCAATATTATAAAACCATATTCCTCCACCAATTTGATTAAAAATATCATTAATCCAAAGAAAATGTATTTTATTAATGATGTTAACTTAATCGAGATTTTAATAATCAATGAAAATCTAGAGGGTCTCATCCACCTACATAAGAAAGATAACTAGTGACATCCATGATGAAATGTAGGGATAAATATGACACCTGACCTCATGATCCTCCAACTAAACCATAAAATCATTCAACTCAGGGGTATCGATATGATAATATGACAAGAAAATGTTGATCAAACTAGGGAGTTGATCAATGACGAAATATACCTCCCACATGGGCATAAACCTAAAGGAATAATTAGGTAGACACTCATGATGCATGTCTTAGACCATCAGTAAAAAACCATGTGAACATTCAACAATATAATTGCAAGTAAAATTTAAAATCTGACACAAAATATATCAAATATATAAAACTACTATTCATTCCCTACATGATCTTAGATCCTAATCATCATTAAAGACATGTTTGTTTCCATAAGGTGAATGGAGCAAAACAATATAAGGGTTGGAATTGATTTATTTCTTCAAGATATTCATCCAATCAATCTTTAGAATAAGGTCAAAGATATCAATTTCAAGAACCAAAAAACAAACAAAATTTAAATCTTTTCTATTATCATTTGGTAATCATGGAACGTTAAACTCTTATCTATTTTTTTTCAAGAGGAATATAATGATCCTAAACATACATAATCCACGTTTTTAATAATTACAAATAATTTATTTACATAAATAAGATAAAATAATGTGATAATTTATATCTAAAAAATCATGGATGGCAGCTCTAGGGGATTTGGGGGAGAACACTAAATCTAGAGAACCAAATGATAAATCAAATAAATGCTTGTGTAAATTCATTATCTATGTTGGTTGTCCGATATCCCTTGATGAATATATTTTCAATAAGGATATGTTTTTTCATTCAAGAATGGAGGTGGATGTCAATGTAATTCCCCCATCTCGAGATGCAGATTTTCAAAAGAACATCACAGATGTTGTGAAAGAATATGTTGGGACATCCTTCTCATATTTTGATTCTCTTCCACCTGGGTGAGTGATAAGTAAGGGAAGTATTTCTCATGTTTCCAATAATCAGGAGGTGTTTGAGGATCGAATCAACCTATGTCTCTACTAGATTATTTCATAAGTCCTCATTCCCAAAAGTTAGAGGATATATAAATTTAATGAGTTGATAAGGGGGATTGCAGAGAACTGGCGGTTCGATGAATGGGGAATGACTACGATGGGGAAGGTGTAATTTCATGTTATCTTTCACTACAATGAAAGAAAGAAAATAATATGGAGAAAATTTAATATTTCTTGAATCCCTGGTTTTTTGAATATTCAATAATAGGACTATAATTTTGACACCTTGAATGATCGGAATAACTATGATCAATTATGTATTTGATTTTTCAAATTAAACTAGTTATTATAACAGTCAAGGATTATATTTGACATTTCCTGAGTAGTATAAAATTTCATTCCAATGGATCAATATATAGGCAACCCAAGGGTCAAGAACTACACCCGAATTTTAGTTTAAGTAGGCAGGTCAAACATACTAGTCCAGAAGGTAATTATCACAATTATAGATGAAAATATAAAGTTAGGGATTTTATTCAAAAGGAAGGCAAAATTATACATGAAATACTAATTCTCTGGGAATCTAACAACAAAATTTAAAGGAGACGTGGAGTGAAAATTTTTTATGGTAAAGGGATATGATGACAATTATTGTAGAATGAGGAAGGGAAAGGAGAAGATCCCTCTTGATCTTTAAGAGATTACTGTATCTGGTTATAAAGTTATGCTTGGGTAGAATGATCACTTCAAAAAGGGGGTACAATCTTCTAGTCAAGTCTCCAAGGATGAAAAACAAGAAATGGAACTGGTTATATTCCCCTCTCAGTAAGAACAAGAGTTAGAGGTACATGTTTTTAGGGACTAGCTACTGGTACTAAATCGATGGAACATCCCTCATGCATTGAAGCTGCTCTGATGGATACATAAGATAATATTCATATATACCCCTAGTATGCAGTGTCACTCCCCTGCTGGAGGACACATCAAGGTTGAGCAGGATTGAGGTCCATGATGATGCTCAAATTTGTTCACCTGAGATACCTACTCATGGAAATGTTAGTGGATTGTGGAAAGACTAGGAGTTGGCTGCATCTAATCTAGGAGGGAATTTCACACAGATTCACTTTTCTAAAGCTTCTCGAAGGAAACAAAATTCAAGAAGTGATTCTTCTCATTTAGATCCCTAGAACACATTCTCTCCCATCAGTGGCAATTTCTGGTTAGATGAGGCTGAGGAACTACATGCTTCGGATGTAGTGGTAATAATCCCAAGGGATGATGATGCCTTATCTATTATTAGACTAGTGGATCAGGATTTCCTCATTAAAACACTTCCTACTCACACCCAGTGTGTTATAAAGGAGAATAATGAAATCATGATAGAGAAGGCGAATGACGAAGATTATTCCAGTATGGAATCTGGGCCTGGTACTAGCTTGAAAGAAGTGTCGAAAAAAATATGGGGGAAAAGGTAAAGTCAAAATTTTACTAGAACAAAAGCGATGCCCACTGACAAGGAAAATTCCCATTAAAACGATTATTCTCAACTAGAACTGTCTAGGACATGGAAATTATAGAATTTCCATGGCCCATAGACATTATATTTGGACCTCCAAACCTATTATCGTCAGTATTGATGAACCAAAACACCTCATTCGTAGATGGAAATGATACATGTGGGGTTCTCATGGATAAAAATTTTGTTTCAAACAACAATCATGAATCTACTATAGATCACTTATGGGTATTACGAAATGAAACTATTCATATTAGCTCCAATGTTAGTGGGCATCATAAAAACAAGATCACTTACAGCTTTATCGGCCATGAATTATCAATATAGTTGATGTATGATTCTAACTCTTATATTAGAAGGTGGGACTTATGGGAAGAGCTTAAAGAAACTTATCGGATGATGGATAAAAAATGGGTGATTATTGGTGACTTCAACACTATATTGAGATATGAGGAAAAAACTGGAAATTTCTTCAATAGTGTTTCTTCTTATGATATTTCTAAGAGCATTTATAATTGAAATCTGGCCCATGTCCCTCTTACTAGATATGACTTCACAGGGTGTAGATACACCTAGAATGGGAAACATGCGAGAAAACATGATAGATTCTTCTTCCTAATTGATGACCATAATACTTCCCATGGAGTCTCCTGATTTACACTTCCTAAACACCATTCTGATCAAAACCCAATAGTTATGATGTCAATACATAATTGATATGGACATCCCTTATTACTTTTTGATTTAATAATGGATGGATTGTAATTCCAGGATGTACCGAATTTGTTTTGGAGACCTGGAAGCTTGAAAATATTGGGTTCCCACTCGAAAAAATGGTTTTGAAACTCAAATACCTTAAGGGGATACTCGGGTAATGGAGTAGTAAATCATTATCCAAAATTGATAATGACATCAGTAACTCTGAGGAGGAGTTTCCATGTATTCAGGTAAGTAATGAGCTTTAGCCCACCCTATCAAGAGAGGAAATTATATCTCATAACAATCTTTATTACCACTTATTGATCAAAGAAATAATTGTCAAGAATCTGTTGAATGAGATATTTTTAAAATATAGAGTCATAAATTCTATCTTCTTCAACATATTTCATATGGTGAAGAGGGTGATTGAAGGAAACAAGGTGCCCAACATTGATGGTCACCTGTATATTGATGAAAATGATATTACCTCAACTAATGTGGATCATTTCATGGGGATATACTCTGATGATATGAATTACACTACTCAAAGCATGGTGTAAAACATAAATTCCTACATTGATGAGCACAATAATAAACTTCTTATCACTTCCCCATGCAAAGATGAGATCTGGAATACCCTCATATCTCTTAATCTGGAGTGTTCCGCCAGTTCAGATGAGATTAATAAAAAATTCTTCATGTTATATAAGGACATTATATAAGATGAAATCACTCAAGAAATTAAGGATTTCATTACTCACTCATATTTGCATCATGTAATGAACACTTGCATCATTTATCTTATTCCTACAAAAGAGAATGCTCATGACATTAAATATTTTTGGCCAGTTTCTCTTGGGAGCACAATTCCTAAGCTCATCAGTAAGATTCTCATGAACAGGATGGGAGTATTGATCAGTGACATGATCACTAAAAATTAGTTTGTCTTTTCCTATGGTAGATGTTTGCAAAAGTATCTCTTTATGGCCTCAGAATGTGTCAACATAATGAGGTGGAAGTCAAAGAAGGGAAGTTTTCCCTTAAAATTCACATCAAAAAGGCTTCGAATACACATAAATGGACATTTCTCCGTGACTTTTGTAGAAGATATGGCTTCTCAAATGTTTTTATTAGTATATTCAGAACCATCCTTCGATCTTTAAGGTTTTCCATTATTATAAATAGTGCCACTAGAGGATTCTTTCCATGCATCCGGGGTATGAGACAAGGTGATCCTATATCTGGGGTTCTATTTTCTATTTTCGAGGATTAATTAATACTATTCATCAATGATCTTGATCACATGGGTATCCACAGACAGATTAAGAATGGTATGAATGACTGTGCCCCATATCACCTCTTGTATGTTGATGACATTTATTGCCTGGTCATGCCTCAAATAGAACCATATCCTCTATTAAATCCATCTTCAATCATTTTGAGGAGGTGACTGGCCCATATATCAGATGGGGAAAATCCTTTATCGTATTTGGTAATCGAATTTAAGTAGGAAAAAAAAACAGAATCATTAGGGGCCATGGGGTGAGTATGGGATCCTTGCCTTTCCATTATCTAGGTGTTACCATATTCTAGGTGAAATTGAAAAGGTAGTACCCTGAGATAATTTATGCTAGTATCATACATCATCTTTCTAGTTAGAAAGGTAAGTCTATTTCCTTGGTTTGGATGGTGTTCCTTGTTAATTTAGTGATCACATCCAAATTTTTCAACTCATTCTCTCTCCATAGATGGCTTAAAGGCCTTCTTAAATAGCTTCTAAGTGTGGTGTAGCATTTTATATGGACAAGGTCAATTCATGAGAGAAATATGATCACTGAAACCATGAAGAATGTATCAAACTAGTTGAATTACTAGGTCTAGGGATCAAGGATCTTAGAACATTCAATGAAGGTTTGATTGTGAAATTCACATAGAGCATGATCTCCAATGATGTCTCTGATGAATTATTTTCAAATAGATTCATAAGGTGGTTGTTTAGTGGATACAAGTATTAACTTGATTCATCAGTTTAGTCTTATCTCAATCATTCCTATAAGAGGATCATTTATGACATAAAGAGTATGGTATGTGGGGACTCCTCCCAAATGGCTTGAGAAATCTCTTTAGGATCAGGATGTCACACCTAAAGTAGTTAATCTGTCCATCTCAGACCTTCTCTCACAAATGCATTCTTCTGATATCATACCCCCCACACCCATATTATAGCTAAAATAAATTAATACACATTTATGGATTGTGGAACCTTAGTTTCGATACATACCAGTTCTATCCAGTTCAATTGAAAATATTACTATTGGCTTGAATGTGGTGTCTTAGTCACCCACCTACGTGGATAATGTAATTCAGGACAACTTTTATCGAGCCTTCCAAATTCAACATGACCTACAAAATCTAGAAAAACTGAATCCCAGATTCTAAAAAACTATAACGTTTTGGTTTCCACTAGGCTTCAACATGTCCTCTGTATATGTGTGCTAAATAAACCTTATAACAGTTGTTTCCAGAATGTGACCAAACTAAACAGCTTTTTTCCTATGTAACATTTATGTTTGGGATAATATTTGACACCTACATACCGTTCATTGAAATGTTATCAAGGATGTCTGATTCCTAACACAGTGAGCAGATACATCACTTCCAACTTCTCTCTATAGCTACAACCATTGCATCCCTCTGGGATGCAAGGAATGATGCATTGTTCGACAGTACTCACAAGTTTTTTCAATAACGAAAGGCGGACACACACAGTTCGGTTTATTCTATTTCCCTTGTATAATAGGGTGAAATTAATAACATTGTTTCTCAAATGAAAACTGTCAGATTTCCTGATTATTTTGGTAAACCATGAAAGCCTCAGATCCTCAAATACATTTGGTGGATTCCTCTAACTATGCCATGCCTCAAGGATAATGTTGAAAGAGATTCTTGAAGAGCACTAGGTTCATTCGGTTGTGGTGGGGTGGTTTGTACATACCGTTGGTTTGTAAAATGATTTATCTATCAATTCATTTGAGTTTAAAATTATTATAAAGTTTAATTATGGGAAACAGTTCATGAAATTAGGTACGCTATCAGCTTTTATTAGAAATGGCTTTTGATTGAATCTGATTCATGGATTTCAGTTCATGCACTGAGAATAAAGACATGTAATGTTCCATGGTGAGTGTTATCTTATTTGGTTGATTGTCTTAACATTCTCACTCAAATTCATCTGGTTGTGTCACATGTCTATTGGGAGGCCAATCAAGAGGGAGACACTCTGGAAAATAATGAGATCATTGAAAGGGATATGATGTGATCTTTAATAGCCCTAGACTATTGTTCCTCATTGTTGGAGGTGGATAAATTTGGTTTCACACAGTCTAATTTCTATATTAATCCCTTGTATGCCTAAATATTTATCACAATTTATTTTATAATATCTTACGGCTAGATTCTACCAGACTCTAGACTTTTGGATTATATATAAAAATAAAAGGACACAGAAGAATCAATAAACAACATACCACTAAGGGACTTGGACAGAGGATCTGGATCATATGGAAAATTCTTTTTCACATATAATCATCCAAATTTAATCTTACATTTAGACTTATCTTACTGATAAGAGTCTCCTTTATCCTAAGGATTATTCCCTATTCATTATATGAATCAATATACACAATTTATCCTCATTTTTAGGATAATCCAACCTTAATTATCTAGGGCCCATTCATGAAAAATATGTATATACATACCAAATTACCACACTAGTTCCAACCCATGGTAGATTTCTAGAAATCATGCTTAGTATGAACCTCCTTCCATCATTAATTTCGCACATACTACTTCCTCCTAAGATTTATCACTGGAACAGTATCAAAAGTGTTTGACAGAATCCCACCACCACCCTTGTGGAATTCTTCATAATTCCTCGTTAAAAAAATTAAGGCTCTTACTCCCTCTTGTAGAATATGAGGAACTCTAAAAACTAGTCATTCCTTCCCATTCAACATCATCCATATCTACCTTATCAGACACCTCGTCATTGTTCAGTAGGTAGACAATAATAAATCTTAATCTAATTTCTATATTGGACCCCATCTCAAAACATCTAACTTTCTGATAGTCATTCATGTGGAACATAGTGGATATCTAGAAAAAGTCAGCAAAATAGGTGGCATTCTCTATCATAGATTAATCCCCTTACTACAAGGGAATGAAAAATCTAGAATTTAAAACTAATGTTGTCTCAAGGTAAAATTAGAAATTGACCATTTTCATGAAGTCGTCCTAAGTGAGATCATTATACATCTTGTCCTACAGGATAGATTCCCACCACTTTTGGTCATATCCATTTAGAATATCAGTGGAAACCCCAACCACAATGGTCTCATGAGTCTTGAAGAATCATAAATATGATTGGTATTTCTAAGAATTATTCTAGTTCCTAATATTATTAATAATAAAAAAACAAAAGTTTTTTCATCTTAATGATCTTTTAATCAAGATCAATAAGCAAAATTGATATTTTTCCACTTTATGATATATATTAGATGGTTCCAATAATGAAATTATTGATTGAAGGTACTATAGAAAGGTTTTCGAGTGGTTTATATATTGAATCTTACAATATGATCCATATAATCCTTTTTGGGTATCATTGTATTCCTTCATGTAATGTGAAACTCAAAAAATGTATAATGAATCACTAAATAATAATAAATTAATCATAAATGATCATCTGAATACACATAAATAAGAATAAATGGTAAATCTCATCAAAGCATATTAGAATATAGTATAATAAAGGTAACCTAATGACATAATTCATGACAACCCATGGTAATTAAAATTTCAATACAAAGAAGATATGGTCAGGTACATCCCTAAACTTACCTCTTAAGGTCATACATACATATCCATTTATTTAAAAACTCCCTAAAATAAAATAAGGTCTATAAAATAATTTTGTGGCAAACCACCCAGGTTCAACCTAACACATCACCTTACCTGAATCTCCATAAGGCCTATATAATGTTTGTCTCCAGAGTCTATATTCAATCACTAGGGTATTATTATACAACAGTTGGAAATTATTTCACTCTCAAAATCCAAATAATAACAACACATAATCATCCTAAAATCATGGCCTGAGGTTTCCAGATGTTGGAAAACCATGTAAAAAATAAACACTTTTAAAAATAATGATAAAAAAATATATTATAATTGAATAGAAAAATAAAATTTTCTTATAAACCACATCACATTAAAAATATAGTGACTCAATATTATTATATATATTATTACATGGTTTTAATCATGTTTATACATGAAATTCGAAACAAATGATCAAAAAGACTAATGTATTTGGAATATTAGGTATATTATTAGAAAAAAAAAGAAAATAGTATAAAATAACTCTTTATTAATATACATATATATCTTTGAACTCTAGTTGACCTCTTATAACTGCATTGGATAAACTAAGTTAACATAGAAAAAAGGGATGAGCTAAAAATCCTAGTAAAAGAATTATTGTGGGACTGAAGCCCAATAAATGAGCTAGAAGGAAACATATGATAACATAAATATAATGGTTCCTTAATAACCATAGTTAATAATAAATTATAGAACATGGAATCAAATGGAAACATAAAAATGGTAGAAACATACAACATGATAGAAACATGAGTCCAGGGAAACTGCCAATACTAAATAACATGGTTGGAAAAGTCCAATAATAGATTTGGTTTACTCGCTAATCCCATACATAACATCTAATGAAACTTAAACCATACCCAATTCATTGGATCTATATCTAGGTGCACCCATTATAAAATGTCAATTCACAATTCTTCCACATAATGATTCATAAATAAGGAATAAACATAAGGGTTTCCAATGGAATGAAATTGGTATTATAATCATTTCATAAGGCATAACCAAAGGGCCTATAATAATTGTATCCATGAAATAATGGATTTAAATCAAACTTGAATATTAGTAATAATATATCAAAAATAATTTTTGTGAAAATTAATTTAGGTTATTAAAAATAGTGGTTAGTTAACTATATAAATGTGGAACTTAAATAAAATTTTCATGACAAAAATAAATATACATTAATTTTAATAAAAGAATAATTATTCAAATAGATCTGTAAATGAAAAAATTGGTTTTTAATGGTAAATTTAGGGATATCATAAAAATATTGGATCCTTAAAATATTTTTTGGATTGTACTTGACTATTGGTAAGAAATAGAGAAGTTTCCTTTAATCAAGTTTTCTTATCATGACGACCTGAGAAGGGAACCATTAAAAATATGTATATCCTCATAAAAAAGATAAATTGATCTAGATATAAATATTTGGACATATATGAAAAATAGAGAAGAAATATATGATAATATTAAATATTTATATTGAGGAAAAGATAGTGAAAAAGCATTACCCAAATGAAATATGAAGGTTCTGAGAGATCTATTACCTTATGTCTAAAAGAATTATACACTTGTAATTAATTTTTTTGATAATCAAAAATTATTCATTAATTACATAATTAAGAAAATTTTCTCAATATATTTTATTAATTATAATTTTTTATTTTTATTTTTGGTTATTTTTATGAGTTATAAAGATCATTTTTTTTATTTCTAGTGCATTCGTTTCATGGTTTCATGGTCAGTTCTCTTATGTATATTTATGGATTTTCATTTATAATGGAAATAAAAACCTATAATTGAAATGAAATTGGGAAACTATAATACATTTTTTTAAATGTTCCCATATATAATTTTTATTTTTGTATGATGATGAGTAATTTCATAAAACATTAATCTATTTTTTCTTATTTTTCCGGGTTTTCCAAAAATCACAAAGTAGTGTCATTTTATTTAATATTATGTATATATATTACATCAAAAAATGAAATAATTTATAATATACCTCTTAAAATCATATTTAACAATAATAATACTTCTATAACCATCGTTGAAAGCGGTAATGTTAAACAAATACTTATTGTCCATGTAGATGGTTAACTTCCTTAATTTGGACAATGGTTTCATTTCATTAAATAAGATAGATATGGGATGTATATGTTATATTAAATTAGTAATATAAAATTCAAGTATATACAAAGATACTATAGTTTTTACTCATTTATGGATTATGTAGTTGAGGAGAATGTAAAATATGAAAATAAATTAATGGAGGTGGTTTGGGAATGTTACCTCTTGAATATCACCTCTTTAAAGGAACCCTTAATGAACATGGAATTGGTTTTTGTGTTAAACCAGAAGTATTTGGATCTGTGGAGAGTTGGTAGGAGAGGGTTTTAGAGATTTTAAGTTATTCAATTATTTTTAGGAGGAATTTGTGGTTAAGAGGGGTATTTATACATGAGGACGAGATATTTTAAGGGATTAATCAATTATTATTTTATATTTAATGCCAACCACAATTGGATGGAATTAATTCCAATGAATTTTATTAATAATTAATTTTTTGAATATATTTTAAGGTATATAAACAAACAAAAAAACAATTTTAGGTTGTACTTTTTAGGTATTTTATGCTTTTACGTGTTTACTTTAACCTTTTACATTACTAAACTGATATTATGGTTATGATTTTTTACTACGGTAATTTTTTTATGTACAAAAATGAAATTGAACTTATAACCCAATTTTTAAATTATGAATCTAAATATTCAATAATTTTTTCTTTATTAAATTAGTAAAAGGGGTAAAAATTGATTCTAATGCGATACATGTATAACTCTTAAAAATAGTTTTTTGTTAAAATATTTGTTCTTAACAAATTTAATCATGTGTATATAAATGCAACACCATATGTCATATGTCAATACCAAAATACCTTTTTATCAATAATAATGGTTTATAAAATTTAAATAATTATCATATTATAATTATTTGATAATAGTTATGTAAAAATAGTATTTACACTCTTTCAACCAAAAATCAACATTTTGACAAACATCCCAAAAAAAATACACTAAGATAATTTGGAAATGGTGGGTACCAAAAAGAATTTTATTTCATTAAAAGAAATCCCAAAAAATTATTAATAGAAATAAATACCCTTATTATTTAAATACATAAATTCTATAGAAAAATAAATATTCTGACCATTAAAACAATTATATAGAAATTCATAAAAATATTTTATCATGTAATTTTTTTTCATGGTTTACCTATGTATTGTATGTTATTTATAATAGTTACGATAATTTAAGAAAGGGACATTACATTGATAGAATTTGGGGGCCATTACATTGTTCCCCCTTATAAAATTTCACCCTCAATATTTCATTTTACATACTAATATGAAAATAGGTGAGGATGCTTATTTTTCATCACATCCTCTAGTTCCCTTATCACTAATTAAAATTTATGGTTGCTCTGTTGTACAATAACTAACTTAGTGATCCTATTTCATAGAAATTTATCTCTACGTTCTGTGATCTTCAATGGATTATCCTCATAAGTGAGATCATTTTCCAGTTGTACCACCCCTGAATTCGTTACATGTGAGGGATCTGGTATGTACATTCCGAGGAGGGATATGTAAAATACAGAATTTAATTGAGAAATAGAATGTAGAAGTGGTATTAAATAGGACAAATCTCAAATTTCATTAATAATAAAAAATGGTCCAATGTACATGGGACCTATCTTTCCCTTATTCTCTAATCTCACCAATCTCTTACATATATATATAAAGAGGAATACCTCATCTCTAACATCAAACTCCAGGTATCATTGCTGATTATTTGCATATATCTTTGTCGACTTTGGGAAGACATAGTGTAGTGTTGAATGGTCTTCAACTTTTATATCATTTCCCTAACCAATCCAGGTCCTAGCTTCTTGTGTCCACCAAAATCATCCCAGTATTTAGGTGTTTTACATCTTTTCCCATAATGGTAATAATATTATTTTATTTGGATTATTGAGTGGAAACTATTATTGTAAGAAACATTGACCATAGGAAGATATTGATATCATAATCATTTGAATTCCCTCAAGTATGCTCTCTACATATTAAAAAATTACATAATAGTCTATTTTGACTACCCATTTGTTTGGGTGTTATAAGTCATACAGAAGTTCATCTTGGCGTTTATGGAATTTGGGAGACCTTTTCTAAACATGGAGTTAAATCATGGATCATGATCAGATACAATCAATAATGGTACCACATGCATTCACAACACTTCCATATGTTATATATGGGTTCTTTTCCCATGTGAGAATCCCTCTATAGTCATAATAAAGAGGGTAATCTTTATAAGATGATCCACAACGACCCATATATAATTATTTCCTATATATATTTGAAATTGCAATGAAAAATTCCCTGATTTCCTCCGATTTTCATGTATGCATGTTTTATTTTTTCATCATCCCCTGTGACATTTTTCATTCAACATTTATTTTCTGATATACTATGAATATTGAGGTATATTCTCTGATATCCTTTATAATATTGTCCAATAAATAGTTCTCCTGAATATCTCAATACATATTTGTGCTTCCTAGGTGGATGGAGAATGTCATTATATGTGTATAATTCAAAATGCCCATATTTTCTCAATATTTTATGGCACATGTAGTCATGACCAAAATCTTACAAATCCTTTCTCGTTAATTGTATACTTCAATGATTTCCCATTTATGATATCATCCACATTCCTATGAATCTCCACATTTTCTTTTTCCATATTTCATATCTTCTCTAAAAGGGATTTTTTGTGAAAAAATTTGGATTGGAATTAAAATTTTTAATCCTTTATGATTCCCAATTTCATTCACCGTACGTATTATAATATTGGATTCTTATCAATTATCATCATTGAAAAATTTGTTGGATCCTTTATACTTATAGAAACTTCCACTTTAAGTGATTTATCAGGATGGTAGTGGATTGGGCACTCAGATTATTTGATGATATCTGACCTTCTTCACTAGATTATAATACAATCCTTTTATGTGAATATATATTTCATGCTCTTTTGATAATTTTCTATCTCACACTTCTCCTTATATTGAAAATGCCTCTAGATTTTCATTGTGAACATATCAGTTTCTAAATCCAAACCATGCATGTGATGGTTTTTATCATGAACATATAGCTAAATTGAGACATCACCTATTACATTTTCATAATTCATCAGTACACAACCTCAAACCTTCTTCGATGCATTATTTTATAGCATAAGTAGATCTCCACTTTCGGTTAGTGTGAGTACTAGTCCAATGATAAGCCTCTGTTTCAACTCTTCAAAGTTGTCTTTGCATTCACTAGTCCAGAAAAACAATACTCCCTTATGAGTTAGATTTGTTATTGGTTTTGATAGTCATGATAAGTTCCTCATAAATCATTTCTAATACACAGAAAGACCAAGGAATCTACAGATCTCCATTACAAATTCTACTCTAGGCCACTCCTTGATTGCCTTTGTCTTATACGTTACTAAAGAGATCATTTATCAGGTGACAACATGACCCAACAAATGTACATCCTCTATCTATAAATCACATTTACCATATATTGCATATAGTTTCTCCCTTCTCAATTTATTTATCATAGTATTCAAATTATTCTCATGATTCTCCTTAATCTTGTTGTATATTAGAATATCATCAAGAAAGGCTACAAAAATTTGTCAACGTAATCACTAAATCCATTATTAATTAAATCAATGAATATTTATGGTGAATTAGTGAGTATAAATAGAATAACCATGATCTCATAGTTTCCATACCTCATTCAAAAGGTATTCTTGGGGATATATTTCATATTCAACTTTAATGTGTGATCTCCAAGCTGAAGGTCCGCCTAGAGAAATACATAGCCATAAGAAGTTTATTGAACAATTCAACTATTAATGTAAGGGGATACGTGTTGTTTATCATGTTCTTTTTTTAGCTCGTGATAATTAATGTATAACTGCATTGATCAATCTTTATTTTTGATAAAGTGGACCAGCGTACCCCACAGTGAAGAACTCTGGCATAAGAAACCCTCATATAGATTCTATTATAACTACTTCTCAAATTCTTCCAACTCCATGGTGTTCATTATATAAGGTTTCTTTGGTATAGGAATAGATCCAGGTATAAGTCATATTGAGAACTCACCCTCCCTGTTAATAGAATGAAATGGCTATCCCTAGGTAACACATTATTGTTGTACCTCTCAACATAAATGTCCCGATGCATGATCCTCTCCATTATCTTAGTCATTTGAGCTAGATATGATTTCTTATAAGGAAATATTATCCACACTTGTGTTGATAATTCTGAAGAAGATTCATCATCCTCTATAAACTTGTACAAAATTGGAGGATGCCTCAGGATGTGAAGAGTGGTATCCCTATCCTAATTTTTGATGTTTGATATACATAATGATAGAAAATTCATTCCCAACATATAAATAAACTATACCAATGGAGGTAAAATTTTATTTTTTGGGAGGTTCAGTCCACAAACATTGACTAGTGAGGAGTTATTTACATTAGAGGATATATTTTTACCATTTTTGTTCTCATGGATAATTTAACTTCTATACACTAAGGTGGTGTTTCAATAGATCTACAAAAATTGAAAGATATGAATGGATGAATTGAACCAGAATGAAATAGTATGTTCAAAATTCTAGAATAAATAACCAGCGCACCTATCACCACACCATTACAGGGGTCCACCTATGTAATAGTGATAGAATATGACCTTCTTTTCTAGCAAGGAATTAGCTATCACAAATTTTCTATGAAAACCATTGTCTTAGAGAATTGTCTCATATAGTTATCGTGTTCCATGTATTTAAAGAACTAAAATGTTGGTAGAGTGTTCATATGAACCTTGTTTTCCACTACCTTATCAATGGGATTCCTTGTTTCACAATGGCATTGATTATCTTGGTTCCCTGTTTTCTTCACATGCATCACCTTATAGTTCCCTTTATTAATTTTCCATGATACCTATTCCCACACTTTAGATATGTGGGATGCATGTTTTTATTTCATACCTGATATTTTTCTTTTGTCCTTTATGAAGATAATTACATCTTAAATTTCTTGTCTCCAATCCCATGAGCCCACTGAGAATAACTGGTCTCTATCTCAACATTAAAGGAACCACTATCAATATATAAATAACAATAAATGTCCTGGATTTATAAGGATTTTTGTAGAGTTAGTTTTAAACTAATAATGAATTTGCCCACCTTACATTCAGTGTGGATGGAAAATCTAGAAGCATATCATGAAATCCCAGTGATTAATGCAACATTATCTCTGATAGACTCAAATTCATTTTGACTCAAAAATGAGTCACTCCCTCACCATATTATTATGGAGTGTTTGGGGGAAATATTTATCTTAAGATATTTTCATGCATTATTCTTGTTCCATGGAATAAATTCATCCTTATACATCTTGTTTTTGATTTGTTTCCACAACTGATCTGCTTCCCTATCAAAATGATAAATCACCAGCACAACTTTCTCTTATTCTGAGAAATGGATGATTGAGAATCTTTTCTCAATGGAGTTAATAAATTATTACATGATGAGGGGATCATAAGATACACTAAATATAGGAGGCATTTTTCATATAAATTATTTGATTACAACTTTACCATTCTTAGGAAAATGATTTCATTCAGTATGATTAAATTTATTATTTATAACAAGAGAGAGTTGAGATGGTATTATCATGAAGTTATGATCTTCGATTCCCATTAGTTTGGACATCTCATTCATGAAATCATCACATTTTCTATGACATTGAGTGTTAGGGGTCTTGAATACGGAGCTAATGAGCATATAAAAAATTAATTATAATGATATGAGTATAAACTTATAAAAGAAATGTATATCCTAACATATTATTTACTATGTCTCAATCTAGGTTATCAATAATGATCGAATTATACCTATGGTTTTTTTTCATTTTTATAGTCCTAATACCCAATAAAAACTAGACCACTCTCTGATAATAAATACAATGATCCATGATTTTTACACCTATTATTACATGTTTTGAAGCATATTAATCCATGAAATATAAACCAAGGATTGAAAAGTCTAGTGTATTAGGAATACTCATTAAATTATTATAAAAAATGAGGATAGAATAAAATATCTATTTATTAATCACCATACTGATAACCTAACTCCCTTTGATATTCTGTAACTGTATAGGACAACATAGGGAAAACATAGACGAAATGAATGTGCTAAAAATCCCAGTATGGGAATGAACATGAAATTGAAGCATATAACATGATTTAGAAGGAATAACTTGATATATTAGAAATAATGGCTCGTGAATAAACATATGGAATCATAAGATATAGAACATATAATCATATGGAAACATAGGAATGTGGAATAACCATATAAAATGACATAAACCTGAGTCTAGGCTAACTACCATGACTATATCACATAGTGGAAAAAGTCATTTAGTATTTTAGGGTTTCTCAATAACCCCATAAATAATTTAGCATGAGACTAAAAAATTACCTGATTCAATTGATTTCTATATGGTCCCAACCATTATAATATATTCCTTTGTATGAGTTCTACATGAAGAATCAAACATAAGGAATAAAAATAAGAGTTAACCATGGAAAAATGGGTATTGTAATCATATCATAAGGCATTAACAAAGGGTGTATAAAATTGGTATCCCTGATGTAAGGGGAAAATAATTATTATATATTAATAAGAATAGATCATAAATAATGATGTTCAACAGAAGATAAAATAGTAAAAATAATGGTCAGGTTACCTTAGAACTATGCAACTTAAGTGCATCTTTAAGAAAAATAATAATGAGACTTTAAAGAGGATAAAAGTATAATTGTTTTAATAAAACCAAAAATGAAATAAAATAGATTTTCCATGGTAAATTTAGTGATTTTAGAAAAATAATGGGGGATTATTATAGTTTATTTAGGGTACTAGATAATGAGTAGGAAATAGATAATTTTCATTGTATTGAGTTTTATTATCATGAGGAATTGAGAACATAATCTTTAAAAATATGTATTTCCCCGTAAAAAAGGTAAATTGAGATTGATATATATTTTTTGCACACGTGTATAAAATATATAAGAAATATACGATAATAATGAACAGATATATTGAGGAAAATATTAATATATATATCTTTACCCAAATGAAATATAGAGGACTAGAGAGACCCCTTACCTTATGTGTGAAAGTGTTATGGACATGTAGCTAATGTACGAGATGATCTAACATGATTCATTAATTACATAATTAATAAATTTTTCCATATATATTTGATTTCTTATAATTTTATTATGTTCATTTATGGACACTTTGACTATTTATAAAGATCAATTTCAATATTTCAAGAGCATTCATTTCATGGATTCATGGTCAGTTAACCTGTGTATATTTATGATTGTTCATGTAATATAGAAATAAAACTCTATAATTTATATATAATTTTAGTAATCCAACTAAATAAGTTTAAATGGTAGCATATATCATTCTTCATTCTTTTAAGATGCTGATTAACTTGAAATAGAATTAATGATAAATTGTTTATTTATTTTTCAATGTTTCCACCATCAAGAACTACTTTCATTTTATTTATAATTATTTATATATATTAAATCCATAACATATAATAAGTTTAAATATATCTATTAAAATATTATTTGAATAAAATAATACATTTATGACCTTCCATGATGGTGGTAATTGAAAATGAAATCACATTATCAATGGAGATGGTTAACCGCCATAATTTGGACAATGGATTCATTTCTTTGAATAAGATGATATAATAAAAATGATTAATATAAGATATTCCAATAGTAATTTAATTTTTTTTATATAAATGATACTGTAGTTATTATTCATTTATGGATGGAGGAGGTGTGAAGAAGGTATAAGAATAATGGATATTAAGAGAGGTTGTTTCAGAAAGTTACCTATTGAATATCACATCCTTGAAGGACCCCTAATAGAACATGGAATAGGTCTTTGTGTGAAACCAGAAGCACTTGGAATTAGAGATAGTTTATAGGAATGGTTTTTTTAGAGATTTAAATAGCCTAAATAGATTTTAGGATAAATGTTTTGGTGAGGAGTATTATTTATACTTGAGGAGGGGTGGTTTTAATTGACCAAATAATGATTATTTTTTATTTCAATCCAACCAAATTTTGGTGGAGTTATGTCTAGAAAATTAGGATAATAGTTAATTTTTAAATGGATAGTTATTATTTAAAAAACATCTAATAGCCAATTAATTTTTTATTTTTTATCTATTTAATACATTTACATTTTAACATTAACACGCTACACAATTTACCTTATACTACGGTAAGTGTTTTTTTCCACGGTAAATTTTTTTTTTGCCCAAAAATGAAATTGACCTTAGTAAATAATAATTATATTGTAAATCCAAATATTAAATCCATTTTTCTTTATTCAATTTATAAAATTGGAAAAAAATAAATTCTAATGTGATACCTGTATAAATCATAAAAATAGTTTTTAGGTTAAAATCATCGTTTTCAAAAATGATAACATTGTGTTTCTAAATGTATCACCCTATGTATTGTTTCATTACCTAAATAAAATTTGATCAAGAATAATGGTTAATAAACATGAAATAATGACCATATAATAAATATTTCATAATAGTAATGTAAAAATAGAATTTTCACTTATTTAAACAGAAATCTACTTTTATAAAAAATTACAAAAAAAATCATATAAGATAATTTTGATGTGATATGTAAAAAATTGAAATTTATTTCATAAAATTATTTCAATAAATAATAATATAAAATAAATTTTTTTATAAATTTAAATTTAGAAAGTTTCATATAAAAATAACCAATTCTTACTATTATAAAATCAACTTAGGACCTCATTAAAATATATTATCAGCTAAAAAATTACTTTTTATGTTCCTATATGCGATTTATGGTATATATTATACCTAAAATAATTATCATATGGAAAAATACTTGATTAAATTATGGGTCATTACAAAAAACAATAGAAAATTGAAAAATCAAACATCATATATACAAGACAACCCAAAATGCATTCATTGATGATATGGTTGGAATATCAGCACTTATAAATGTAATCAACTGTTGAAGGATCCTTAAGATACTCCACATGATCAATATCCACTTGTCCCATAGTCACGAATGATCATCATATAATGAAGAGTGATAAAACCTAAAGTGGTACCATCATGAAATTTGTCTCATTTACCTTTATTTGCATCGGTCATAACCAATTCTGCAAACACTCCATGAGTATTTGACCAGAGTGATGACAATCCATGTTGGACAACACTATAAATATATATAATATATTTCATAATGAAAATCATTAGTTCTTGTTTGAAAACAATATTTTTTATATATAATTTTTCCATTATAAAAACTAGAAGTGAAAATGTATTTCAATACAAAATTATTTTTTATGGAAAAATCCATTTTAAAAATAAAAATGAACATGGAAATACCAATATATCCAAAAGAGACATTGAATAATAATCATAGAAATATAAAATTATGTAGTTAAAACATAAGGAAATGGAATATCTCAATAGTTCTCAACACAAGAATCATGGACAATAACCTTGGTGTCAATTAACTATAAAAATGGAAAGTAATACTCACTCAACGACTAGTTGCTTTATTATATGATCTAAAAGTGTAATTTTTTTGGATATCTCTAGGTTTAATATGGTTACATGATCCACCATGTTAGCCCTCAGAATCTAACAGGTCTATATCCCAAAGACAACATGTAAACTAAACTTGGTTAGAAAACATCCATGTTACTAAACACACACATGGGGTCTCTCATGTGCATCACATCAAAAAACAATCCACATCACATAGACAACATCATCAATCATATATTCAAACAAGTATTTACTTGAAAACAAAGACATATCACTTATAATCATTTATCTTTCAAATACTATTTTGAAACCCCCATATGAAACTTAAAACCCTTTTAAACGATTAATAAAACATATTATTTGAAAAACATGGTTTTAAAAATAAAAAACAAGTTAAATCCACAATTTTTCTAACAAAAAGTAAAGAACAACAATGAATAAACACAAATCAGGACCTAAGAAAACAATTCATGTAAAAATAATAAAATAAATCAAGAGGTACCTCAATAACTCAAGATATACCTTTGGAAAGAATAATTATTTAATGAAACCTAACCCAAATCTAGTGAAAACTCATCCCATTCACTTTATACCAAACAAAAAGGGAATAAAAAATTATTAAAATCATAACAACCATGAAATTCAACTGAAAAACTAACCTTTTCATGCATTTTCACATTCCCAATAAGTGTAAATAGAATAAATAGAAATTGGTAATGAATAAAACTAAAGGAATATAAGATGATATTTTTATAAAAAAAAATTGAGAGTTCTCTAGAAATAAATGATCTAAACCAAAGTATTATCATAAAATAATCTTGGAGTTAACATCCTATGGTTGGGATATGGTTATTGGTTTATTCGTTGGGGGGAGAAAAAAATATATAGTGGATATGGGATATAAAGTTATTTTACATTTTAAATATCTGGGAATAAACACATAGTAGTGTGACTCATGTATCACAATGTAACTCCTTCTACCTTGAATCCAAGAGGAGCCAACACCACCACCCATGTCATGTAATAGTGGTACATTGTACCTATTAGAATGAAAAATGGGGAGAATATTCTAAGTGGCGTAGCCCCAAGCCTACAATATTCCCATTAAGGTATGATGAGAATCCATCACGGTGAAAAAGTTAAATTTCATGTTATTTCAAGGATGAATGTTTTGTCGTGGTATGAATCCACTAGTCATGATATAGCCTACCTCCCCTTCATGATTTTTAGACATTAGGGCCATTACAAGAGGGAACACATATGTAAAAGTTGAAATTTTTTTCCAATGAATTGGAGTTAGATAATTTAGGCCTCCCATTCACTCATAGAGGCAAGACATACCTAAGTCATGGCATGAAAAAATTTAGTCCTATAACTACACACGATTGTTAAATACTAGAAAGCTCCTAAATTATAGAAAAGAAATTAAATTTTTTGAAATATTTTAAAAAAAACATAATTCTATAGTAAAAAATAACATTGTTAGTGATAAATAATAATTTAAAATATCCCCGTATTTATATTAAATCACCTTCATTGTTTCTTTTCAATTTATGTATCAAATTATAGTTCAAAAACCATAATTCATCAAAGTTGAATAATTCATAGCATAAATATTCTAATAGGATCCTACAAATTATTAGTAAATTAAATAATATTAATTTTTTTCATCATCAATAATCACAAAACTATACTCTTATAATGAAAAATAATTAATGAATGAATATAAGTAATATAATAGTTATATATTTTTATCTATCCAAATTCCTCAATAAAAATCCAGATTCTATTTCTCAATCCTATTTCTAGATTATTTCTCCATTTCACAAGGTTTGGAATTATCCACATACAAATATCTCAAATATTCAAAACCCAATGAAATAATAATATTTTTATTCATAAACTAATCAAATAAACTAATTGATGAATTAGAAAAATCAATAAATCTTAAAACTAAAAAAGAAGGAATTTAAAAAACATTCAACAACCCCATTCCCAATAAAAATATAATGCTTGAGATAAGAGAACGATATACTTAATACATAAAGTAAATAATATTGAATATCCTTGTACTAAATAATATCCACCATGATTGAAGAGGGTAAGTATTAATCTTATCTATAAATTCTCAAGGAGAATTTTATCAATCGTTGGAGTGGAGAGATAATCATGGCTCTTAGGAATTTAATGAGAGGGTGTTAATAGAAATTAATAATCAAAATTTAATTCATTCTATTTGAAGGGGTAAACAATTGAGAAATAATTTTAAAAAAATTCATCTCTTCATTTTTAATGAGATGTCAATCAAACAGTGAAGGTTCAATAATTATTGCTAGATATTGTCACAATATATCAAAATACATGTATTTTAAATGATAAAATAAGATTCTATAAATCCCATATCATAAATACTTGATTTATCTTACCACATTACAGAAGTTTTAGTTATTCCCTAATTTAATTGAAATGATCTTGTAAGAGCCTTGATCTTCCATTCAGGTATGTTTACCTTTTCTGGTCGTTTTTCAGAAAAATATGAATTTCTAGAAATATTTGAAGCGCACGACATGTAATTTATGAGTATACGTCGTGTACTCGATTTCCGCATGACCCCATGTGATGGTCGTGTAATGGAGGCACACCCGACCATGTGGGGGTGACCTAGAGACTACCTAAAGCGGAGTACGGAAATGGAAGATACATGTTGTGTACTTTCAAAGTACACACCTTTTATTTCCTTTTTTCATTAAATTGACTGAGGTCACGTCTTATTGATAGAAACACTTTCTTGTACGCCTTCATCGACCGAGAGCACCCATATGAATGTGATATTCCACCAAGCACCTGACCAAGCATCGGATCTCTGATTCAACCGTCGTCGATTGTGTTGGGATCTCTTAGATAAGATCTTCCTTCTGATAGAGATTTGTTTTCTGATTTCTCCTCTTTCTTAGGTTATCCTCCATTGAACGTTTTAGATATTTTTAGAGATCTATGGTGTTCTTGGGTGATTCAAGGCTTGAGGTTCACGTATAATGATCTCCCAATACTGAGGTAGGTGGTTTGTTCCTTTCCATTGAATTTGTTTGAGTAATATATGCAATTTTGTGCCATGCCCTTGAATGGGGTATTGTGGGTTTACTGTTTTAACAATGTTAATTTCCTTCCATGCATGAATGCTTGATTAGAGGTTAATCCGATGTGAATAGGGTTTATTGCAGATCTTTGGAAGTGTTTTCCCAGGCATAATATGTTTACAACTGTTCGGTCCTATTTAGCTGTTAGGGTTCCTTGATGATTTCCCATGCCTAGTACTATAGGATGGAGTGATTATTTTATCTGACATGCTTGATATGATTTAGATTGTCTAGACATGTATTTATTGAGTTTTAATTTGGCCATATTTCATTTCTATGATTTTTTTACTTACACAGGGCCTTGAGAACCTAATTTAGTAGACTATAAGGGTAATTGACTGTGTGAGATTCCTCAGAGAGTCTTTATCACTTTTTACTATGAGGGGAATTGACCGTGTCATCTTCCTCAGAGAGTCTTTGTCACTATTGACTATAAGGGTAATTGATTGTGTGATCTTCTTCAAAGATTCATTGTAGTATTCTAATAACTGAACTAGATTCGATAGTCTATGTGTAATTTCTAGAGGGTTACCTATTTTGATTATGTGTTTACTTGATATGTGGAATTGATTACTTTTAAACTATGGAATTGTTTACTATAAGGGCGAGTGCCATTCTACTTCAGGATTTTGACTTCTTTGGAGCTGGAGAGCATGGGAGCAAGCATAGGCTTGCGATGCTGTGGAGCTATTAATTTTTTTATTTGTACTTGGGATTTTTACTGGATGTCATCATTGGAAATTTTTTGGCTTCTTTCCTAGAAATATGTATCATGCATCATATATGTTTGTGTTTTCCAGTTGTTTTATTCATCATTCTTATTTTGTTACTATTTTTTAGTAGGTTTACTGCTTCTGCTATTGTTTGTCTATTTACTTCTATTGTGTCACTCTAGCAATGAGAGAATTGTATACCCACTCTCACACCCAAGGATCTCACTGCTAGTGGGATGCTTCTTGAATTTGTGGAAATGCACTCAAGGCCATGTGACCAACCGGGTACAGGGCGTCTCTGGGTAGCTTCTGAAACCAGGACGTTACAAAGTGGTATCTGATGGATTCTTTTTTCTTGAATTACTATTTGAAGCCTATATCCAGGGATAGGAAGTAATAGGTACTTGGTAATAAGCTATGCCTAGGAGTAGCTAAGTCTTGCACAGGGAAAAACCAATCTACCTCGTTTAATGAAATTCTTCTTGTTTTCAATTTTACAGTTGATTTGGTTTCACCTTGAGTGATTAACATTGTAACAGCCCAAGATTTAATGAAAAATATTCTTTTTAATTTCCTTAATGTCTTGTGTTGTACGTTACAGCAAAAGGAGCTTTCACAACACGCATCCTTGACTTGCCTTGTATTACACGCAATCGTGACCTTCCTCGATAGCGTGTGTAGTACGCAATACCGAGTTTCACTAAACAGCAATATGCTATTAAAATATTATTAAAACTAGCCATTATGAATAGTAATAACCACTTTTAGAAATATTGTAAATTTTATTTTTTAAAAATGGACTTTATTTTTGGATTCGTAATATCGAAATTAGCTTAGGGTGAAATTTTGGAACTTTATGGATAACTTTCATATTCTGATGAATAGTGAAAATTACTAAATTTTAATTAAAAACTACTTTTTTAATCGAAATAATTAATAGTGATAAATTATTAATTTGAGTGGTTTTAAATTATATTTACAATATAATTATACAATTAAATACAATGTTGGTTATTGGATGTAATTTCACATTTACACCAGACATAAACAAGTGTTAATATTATGATAGTTATTATCTCTTAAAAACACGCTATTTGTTGTGACAGCAGAAATTAATTATAAAATTAATTAATGCAACTTATATGTTGTGGATTTTGTAAAATAGAAATAATTTTTGAATTCAGAATATCAATTATATCTTAGGGTGAAATTTTGGCATTTTTCTGAAAAAATTCTATTTTTGATGAATAGTGAAACTACTAAGTGGTTGTTAAAAAAATTAATTTTTTCATAAATCTTAATTTTACTGCTTCTGTGAATGGAATTTTAAAAATCTGAGAGACACGGTTGATGTCAGTAAGTAAAATTTGGATCAATGAGATGAAAATAATTTTTGGTGAATAGTAACTTTTTACTTTTATTTACCACAGTTAAAAGTAAATAGGATAATTAAGGGTAAAAATGATATTAATATTACCATAACACATGTCATAATCCTATTGGACAAGTGTATCTCAACCAAAAACAACCTTAAGTGTAGAATATTATCATTTAGGCCCACTTGGATTAGATTAGGACATTTAGTATTATTTAATTCAAAGAAGAGTTAAAAGAGTTAAAATCAAAGTTTATTTACTAAAACATTTTTAATATAGGGTTATACATAATATAATTTCGACTATAAGTATTCATTAGAAAGATAAAACGATTTCCTAAATAATGGTATTTTATTCGTAATTTTTATACTTTAAATAATTTAATTTATATATGACACAACGATGATATAGTAATTACCTTTTTAAGAAAATATTAACATAATTGATGTTATAAATGCCCAAATAAATGTAATTTGAGACTTTATATGACATACAATAATTTCCTAGGTTAATATGACAATTTATTGTTGATTAATGTAACTTGGTTTGAGCTTGTCATTCTGTTAGAAATTTCATAAAAATCATGTACCAAATAGTGTCAAAATTGACATTAATTAGTTTTTAAAACAAATATTATATTATTAATTGTACTTTAATTCTTAAAAATCTAAGGTTTGGCCAAATTACTTAGATAAGGATATATATATTAATTATAAACAACTTGGGGTTCTTTTGGCTTCATATATTAAGTTTATTAACCTTATAGTGTAAGAAAACAAAAAGACACGGTAAAAGTTAAATTATTTAACTTAGAGTTAAATCTAATTAATAAGGTTAAAATAATAACCTAAAATTGTCTAAATCCTATTGGATGAGAGTATTTAGACCCATACCCACTTTATCTTCGAAATAAGACCATTTGGAACCATTATAAACCGAATTTGACCTTAACATAAAATAATATTTCGAGATTTTCTGAAGATGCCCCTCTCCTCCCTTATAAAAGGGCACCTCCTCCCACTCCTCCTCACACAAATTTGAGCATTCAAGCTCGACAAACCCCTGCCAAAATCTCTTCTCCACTTCCCTAGTATCATCCTAGAGGTCCTGGTCTTCTTCAAAGACCACCCTTAGTTCTTTAAGTGGACGTTAAGTGAAGGCGCGTCAAAAAGAGTTAATATCCATTACCGATCTTTTTCAATTTCATTCTTCTTAAACTTCTTCTTCTTTAGTTGTTTCATGATAAAGTAATAACATCAGTATTTCTTATATACTGATATGTTATTATAAATATGAAACAACTCTAATTGACCTTCTATCCATCCTATGGAAAAAGGAAATCACCGAGCGTGTGTACGTACGGAATACCGTCTCCACGCCGTGGTGTAATCTATTTTCCGCCACCACCTTTATTGGATGGGTATAATGGTGTAATGAGTAAATATATATGATTATTATAAATTTATATTGATACTGATATAGTATACATACACTTCAACACAATTCCACGACCATGGGAACGATATTATAGCTCGTGCGTACGTACGGACTACCGTCTCCACGACGCGATGAGATTCATTCTCAATGATTAACCATTCATTAATGATTATAAAGTATATATAATAAGTACTAATGAAATATATTACATAATAATTATACTGGATTTATTTATATTTATATGTATGTCACCTACATAATTCCATTCAATTCAATAAGGAAACGAAAACAACGTTCATGCGTACGTATGGACTACCGTCTCCATGAACGGTGTATTTATTTCTATTTAATGATTTATAATATATATTTATATCATGAATATATATACATATAAATCATGTTTTACGTTCTTCAATTAAGTTATCATGATCTAAGTAATCATATGAATAATTACAAGTCAAAACACGGACGACAAATGAAACAATTTTACCCAAAACGCGCTTTAACATGGAATTTACAAAAGAACGGGTAATATAAAGTTATAAGTGAACCATATATGATATCATAACAATTAATATGATTCTGTAATACGTAAATGCATTATTTAAATCATTATACAGGAGGTTTGGACACTTACGAAGCAAATCAGACCTAAGGTAAGGGAAATATCACTATCTCATTTTTATCCGAGATTGTTTTTACTTTGGCATTTACTGGGGTGTATTTTATCATCCACATCCTTGTTTCCTAAATATTTAATATTATTTTCATCCACCTAAAATTGTTTAAATCCAATTTTACCCTTCGGTGAGTTTTTAGTAAAAGATATGAAATGAATCTTTTGTCATTTTTCATATGAGGTACTTTTTTTACTTTTCCGACAAAAGTATGAGAAGAATGATTTTTTAACT
This sequence comes from Viscum album, assembly GCA_963277665.1. Taxonomy (NCBI): domain Eukaryota; kingdom Viridiplantae; phylum Streptophyta; class Magnoliopsida; order Santalales; family Viscaceae; genus Viscum; species Viscum album. Next base: position 1,265,263,844 of record OY728165.1, on the reverse strand, counting down.
TATACAGCATGAATGGATTTTTAAAACATTATTTCCAAGAAGCTTACTTTACAAGTATTCAAGTTTATTTTTAATCAAATTCATTTATTTTAAAGTCGTATGACATGTTATGAAAGGAATAATGTTTTTGATGAAGAAAGGATTTTTTCCTCAAGAATGGAGTTCAAGTGTTTTATCAAAATTATTTTCCATCTATGATAATAAAGGGTTCTGTTTTTATCTCTATTATTACATTGATTTGATAATGTTGTGATGGAATTATTTTTATAAATTCCTTTATCTTATATGAGTTGTTTTATGATGTCACGATGTTTAAGATTCCCATTTTTATTACATGGGTTATGCAATGATGTATGATTTATGATTTTGTTGCACAGATAAGAATGGTATCATTATGAGATGGTTGGGAAATATATCTCCCTCCAATTCATTGGGTAAATATTTTATATCTCATGAGATAGACATGGATGGAACGGTAGGTTATACCGGTTCAGTGAAACAGGACTGGAACGAGGGTGACTCGGTTCAGAAAGGGACTTTGTCCACTAAGATAGTCTTGGCAATGAGTCTTGACGAACAAGAAATGATTCTCTATGATTATGTGTGTATGCCACAAAGTATCATGTTTTATGTTATGATTATTGTGATTACATTTCACTGCCATGATTTATACCATGTTATGAAATTATGATCTCTTTTGCAGGTTAGGATTTCCATATGTTTTGTGATTGATGTGATTTATATTTCTTTTGTTTACCCTTAATGAGCGTTTGAGCTCACCCTTTTATGTTTTCTTTTCCCCAGGATCTAAAGAAAGGTTTTAGGTATTAAAAAAAAGATCTTTATGGGAGATGTTGAAGATCTTTCACCAGGATTAGAAGATTATATTCCGAGTTTCCAAAGACACTAAACTATTACGATCCTTGTGTGTGTGTTTTTGTTATGTACTAAGTATTCCGAAAATGTAATTTAATGTCCATGTATGTCAGGCTTCGGGTCTCTACAGTTGGTATCAGAGGAAATTATTAGTCAACCTTTGGAAACTAGGATGAAAAAATGTTAGTGAGATCCCTAGAGATATTTCTAAGGTATGTCTAGGGATGTCCCTAAGGTTAAGTATATGTATAGGTTATTGTACTAGAATTATGTTAACGATCATAGAAGTAAGCCTAATATGTTAGATATTGAAGGTACTCCCCCTTTATTATGTTGTTTTCTCTAGCATGATTTTTTCCTCTCACACTATTCTTTTTGGGTTTTAGACGATGGCTGGACCCTGAAGGAACCGTGTTGATCAATGTAATGGACAATGAAATGATTGTCCTCCTGAACAAACAAATGTTATGGGAGATGGAGTGCAAAATCTTATTGCTATACTTACACAATCTATGAGTCATTCTGGACTTCCAAATGAGCAGAGAAGGGAACAATATTCTATTGAGTCCTTCATGAGGCAATGTACACCTTCTGTCAGTGGGACTTCTGATCCACTTGTTGCTGAACAATGGATCAGTACCACTGAAAAGATATTTTCAGTTCTTCAATGTTATGAACATGATAAAGTCATCTTCGCAGTATATCGTTTGGAAGATGAATCTGATCAATGGTGGAATCTTATCAAGAATACAAGGCAAATAGATGAAATTGAGTCCATTGAATGGGATGAGTTCAAGAAATTATTTTTCAATAAGTACTTCCCTCGTATTCTTCATACAAAGATGGAAAAGGAGTTTCTTGAGCTAAAGAAAAAGGATGATGAATCTTTTGTTATATACGAAGCGAATTTTACAAGACTTGCAAGGTATGCATCTGGCATTATCATCCAACCAGAATGTAAAGTTGATCGATTTTTCAGTGGCTTATAACCAAGTCTTCGAAGGGATTAGCTATAAGAGACTTCAGTAGCTATGAAGAAATTGTGCATTGTGCTATCAAGGTAGAAATGGAAGTTGGTGTTACATATCCATCTCATGGTTTTGACAAGAAATGAAAGATGGAGTTCAAGGAGAAATCTCAGAATAATGGTGAAAAGAAGATGAATGCTTCCTTATGCTCAAAGTGTGGAAAGAAGAATGGTGGAGATTGTCTTAAAGGGACTAGAAAATGTTTTAAGTGTGGAAAATATGGTCATCGAGCAGCTGAGTGTCGAAGTAATGGAAAAAGGGTTTCTAATGATGTGAATAAAGCAAAGACTGCAGAGAACACACCACCAACACTTCAATGCTTCAAGTGCAAGGAAATGGGGCATTATGCTAATAAATGCCCTAATAGAAGAGTTAGTGATGATCAACATTAGCAACCACTAAAGGCAAAGGAAAAAGGGAAGTCACATGCGATCACTATTGGCGATGTTGAATATGACAACGATGTGGTGGAATGATTAAGTGTTTATGTAATGGGATTCCAAAATAATGTGGTATCATAAAGTATTGGAATATTTATGTGTTTGTGTAATGTGGTATTCAAAGTGATTGAGATATTTTTGTAAATAAGATGATATGCGCATAATAAAGGGAAAATGAGAAAATTAAATGTTTAATAGTATTCATGAGCTCATGATTAACATAAGGGCTAAGTGATATCATGGTTTGAGTATATAAAATTTTGAGGATTTTGGAATGTGGAAGGTGTTAACTTTTAACTACATTCATGTTTTCACTATGGTTCAATAGGTATTCAAGAGAGTACATGATTAAGGCCTTTTAATGTTTGGAATGGGACCAACAAGATATATCTTATGATATATGGGGATCAATGATGGTATTAAATCTCTGGTAATCGTTTTCACTATGTTATGATAGTGGACTTCAGTATTATGGATAAGCCTAAAGATTGGAATGGATTATGTTGGACATAAGTTATTATTGTTTAAGGATAGAAATTTTTTCGATATTATAGTAATATAGTTTTAGAAAAAGGACAACTTGCAGGACGGGCGATAGCCCATCGCTCCAAACAGGGCTGTGGGAATCGAATCTACAACCGAAGTGCGACTGGCCTTTATCGCCAACCACTGGCCTACATGAAGTCCCTGTTTAGTATAAACTAGTTTTATTATATTAAGCAGTATGATAAATGAAGTATAAGTCCATTTTAGGAACCATATATGATTAATCTCACTATAGATCGACTTGTGTATATATCTTTTGCTAACCTTTTGTTTGAGACAGATGGAATGACTCGTCATTCTATCACATGATCTGCTAACACTTCACGAATAACAAATTCATCTTCATTTACTTAAGAGATGAAGTGGAAATTGTTCAAGGCACGAACAATAGAGAGATTGTACCAAAATAAAGTATGTATTTATTCTAATTCAAATTTTGAACTATAGGGAAATGATCTTGAAAACCAAAAATGTTGTCCTAGTGCCCTTATATCCGATTAATCAGATGGTACCTTAGATCGTCACAAATTTATGGATTTGTGATTGTTGGCTTTTACATAGCCATGTTCTCTACAACTCTTCATCAGAACATGATGGTTAGATTTTTCTTCCATATCCATATTTTCACCTATGTGGAAACCCAGTGATTAGTTTATTTGGTTAACTGTTACGTTTCATAATTTCATTTTTAACGATTATTTTTGGCATTCCTTTTTACGATGTGGGTTTCTATTAAAAAAACGTTCGAATAGTAAACCATTTATAACCCCGACAAATTTGGAGGGCGATATTCATTTTAAGGGGGGTAGAATGTAACTGCCCAAGATTTTATGAAAAATATTCTTTTTAATTTCATTAATTTCTTGTGTTGTACGCTACACCAAAAGGACCTTGCACAACACGCATCCTTGACTTGCCTTGTATTACACGCAATCGCGACCTTCCCCGATAGCGTGTGTAGTACGCAATACCGAGTTTCACTAAACAACAATATGCTATTTAAATATTATTAAAACTAGCCGTTATGAATAGTAATAACCACTTTTTGAAATTTTGTAAATTTTATTTTTCAAAATGGACTTTATTTTTGGATTCGTAATATTGAAATTAGCTTTGGGAGAAATTTTGGTACTTTTCAGATAACTATCATATTTTGATGAATAGTGAAAATTACTAAATTATAATTAAAAACAACTTATTTAATCGAAATAATTAATAGTGATAAATAATTAATTTGAGTGGTTTTAAAGTATATTTAGAATATATTTTTACATTTAAATACAATGTTGGTCATTGGATGTAATTTCACATTTACACCAGACATAAACAAGTGTTAATCTTTTGATAGTTATTATCTCTTAAAAACACGTTATTTGTTGTGACAGCAAAAATTAATTATAAAATTAATTAATGCAACTTATATGTTGGGAATTTTGTAAAATAGAAATCATTTTTTAATTTGGAATATCAATTATAGCTTAGGGTGAAATTTTGGCATTTTTCTGAAAAACTTCAATTTTTGATTAATAGTGAAACAACTAAGTGGTAGTTAAAAAAATTAATTTTTTCATAAATCTTAATTTTACCGCTTCTGTGAATGGAATTTAAAAAATATGAGAGACACGGTTGATTTCAGTAAGTAAAATGTGGTTTAATGAGATGAAAATAATTTTTGGTGAATAGTAACTTTTTACTTTTATTTACCACGGTTAAAAGTAAATAGGATAATGAAGGGTAAAAATGATATTAATATTACCCTAACACTTGTCCTAATCATATTGGACAAGTGTATCTCGACCAAAAACAACCTTAAGTGTAAAATATTATCATTTAGGCCCACTTGGATTAGATTAGGACATTTATTATTATTTAATTCAAAGAAGAGTTAAAAGAGTTAAATTCAAAGTTTATTTACTAAAACATTTTTAATATTGGGTTATCCATAATAAAATTTAGACTATAAATATTAATTAGAAATATAAAACGATTTCCTACATAATGGTATTTTATTTGTAATTTTTATAATTTAAATAATTTAATTTATATATGACACAACGATGATAGAGTAATTACCTTTTTAAGAAAATATTAACATAATTGATTTTATAAATGCCCAAATAAATGTAATTTGAGACTTTTTATGACTTAAACTAATTTTCTAGGTTAATCTGACATGTTATTGTTGATTTAAGTAACTTGGTTCGAACATATTATTCTTTTGTAAATTTCATAAAAATCATGTACCAAATAGTGTCAAAATTGACATAAATTCGTTTTTAAAACAAATATTATATTATTAATTGTTATTTAATTTCTAAAAATCTAAGGTTATGCCAAATGACTTAGATAAGGATAGATATATTAATAATAAAAAACTTGGGGTTTGTTTGGCTTCATATAGTAAGTTTATTAACCATATAGTGTAAGAAGACAAAAAGACATGGTAAAAGTTAAATTATTTAACATAGAGTTAAATCTTATTAATAAGGATAAAATAATAACCTAAGCTTGTCTAAATCCTATTGGATTAGAGTATTTCGACCCATACCCACTTTATCTTCGAAATAAGACCATTTGGAACCATTATAAACCGAATTTGACCTTAATATAAAATAATATTTTGAGATTTTCCTAAGATTCCCCTCTCCTCCATTATAAAAGGGCACATCCTCCCTCTCCTCCTCACACCAATTTGAGAATTAATGCTCGTCCAACCCCTGCCAAAATCTCTTATCCACTTCCCTAGTATCATCCTAGAGGTCCTGGTCTTCTTCAAATACCATCCTTAGTTCTTTAAGTGGAGGTTAAGTGATGGCGCGTCAAAAAGAGTTAATATCCATTACCGATCTTTTTCAATTTCTTTCTTCTTCAACTTCTTCTTATTTAGTTGTTTCATAATAAAGAAATAAAATCAGTATTTCATATATACTTATATGTTATTATAAATATGAAACAACTCAAATTGACCTTCTATCCATCCTACGGAAAAAGAAAATCACCGTGCGTGCATGCGTACGAAATACCGTCTCCACGCCGTGGTGTAATCTATTTTACACCACCACCTTTATTGGATGGGTATAATGGTGTAATCAGTAACTATATATGATTATTATAAAGTTATATTGATACTGAAATAGTATACATACACTTCAACACAATTCCACAACCATGGGAACGATATCATCGCTCGTGCGTATGTACGGACTACCGTCTCCACGACGCGATGAGATTCATTCTCAATGATTAACCATTCATGAATGATTATAAAGTATATATAATAAGTACTAATGAAATATATGAAATAATAATGATACTGGATTTATTTATATTTATATGTATGTCACCTACTTAATTCCATTCAATTCAATAAGGAAACGAAAACAGTGTTCATGCGTACGTACGGACTACCATCTCCATGAACGGTGTTTTTATTTCCATTTAATGATTTATTATATATATGTATATCCTGAATATATATACATATAAATAATGTTTTATGTTCTGGAATTATGTAATCATGATCTATGTAATCATATGAATAATTACAAGTCAAAACACAGACGACAAATGAAACAATTTTACCCAAAACACTCTTTAACATTGAATTTACAAAATAACGGGTAATATAAAGTCATAAGTGAACCATATATGATATAATATCAATTAATATGATTCTGTAATAAGTAAATGACATTATTTAAATCATTTTAGAGGAGGTTCAGACTCTTACGAAGCAAATCGGACCTAAGGTAAGGGAAATATCACAATCTCATTTTTATCCGAGATTGTTTTTACTTTGGCATTTACTGGGGTGTATTTTATCATCCACATCCATGTTTCCTCAATATGTAATATTATTTTCATCCACCAACAATTTTTTAAATCCAATTTTACCCTTCGGTGAGTTTTTAGTAAAAGATATGTAATGAATCTTTTATCGTTTTTCGTACGAGGTGCTTTTTTTTCTTTTCCGACAAAAGTATGAGAAGAATGTTTTTTAACTTATATGGCATGAATGTATTTTTAAAACATTATTTCCAATAAGAATCCTTTACAAGTATTCAAGTTTATTTTTAATCAACTTCTTTTATTGTAAAGTCGTATGACATGTTATGAAAGGAATAATGTTTTTGAAGAAGAAAGGATATTTTCCTCAATAATGGAGTTCAAGTGTTTTATCAAAATTATTTTCCATCTAAGATAATAAAGGGTTTTGTTTTTATCTCTATTATTCCATTGATTTGATAATGTTGTGATGGAATTATTTTTATAAATTCTTTTATCTTATATGAGTTGTTTTATGATGTCACGATGTTTAAGATTCCCATTTTTATTACATGGGTTATGCAATGATGTATGATTTATGATTTTGTGGAACACATAAGAATGGTATCATTATGAGATGGTTGGGACCTATATCTCCCTCCAATGAATTGGGTAAAGATTTTATATCTCATGAGATAGACATGGCTGGAACAGTAGGTTATACTGGTTCAGTGAAACAGGACTGGAACGAGGGTGACTCGGTTCAGAAAGGGACTTTGTCCACTAAGATAGTCTTGGAAATGAGTCTTGACTAACAAGAGGTGATTCTCTATGATTATGTGTGTATTACACAAAGATTCATGTTTTATGTTATTATTATTGTGATTACATTTCACTGCCATGATTTATCCCATGTTATGAAATTATGATCTCTTTTGCAGGTTAAGATTTCCGAAAGTTATGTGATTGATGTGATTTATATTTCTTTTGTTTAACCTTACTGAGCATTTGAGCTCACCCTTTTATGTTTTCTTTTCCCCAGGATATAAAGAAAGGTTTTAGGTATAAAAAACGTAGATCATTATGGGAGATGTTGAAGATCTTTTACCAGGATTAGAAGATTATATTATGTGTTTCCAAAGACACTAAACTATTACGATCTTTGTGTGTGTGTTTTTGTTATGTACTAAGTATTCCACAAATGTAATGTAATGTCCATGTACGTCAGACTTCGGGTCTCTACAAACATGGTTCGGGTTGAGACTGTTGATGTTATTGAGGTTCTATTTCTGTCGCAACCCGATGAGATGAGGGTATGCCATCTCAGGCATCATATAGGAACTTGCCAGAAAATGACATTTCATTCATTCCTTCCATTATATTTAGGATGAATTAGAGATGGAATTTTGTTGTGATAGGTGTTGGGTTTTATATGAATGCCATTGTGATAGATTCCTTGATAGAATATTTGATATTTGATAGGGTATTGTTTGGGTAAGGTTTTGTTTGGAAGAATGTTAAACATTGGTTCTTGAGGAGTTATTGTCCCTAATGTATCAGAATTTGGTGGATCATTGACTTATTTTCCATGTATATGACATTTATAAGATTCCAAGCATCGATTCGTGGGGAGTATGGGCCCTCACAGATCTGAATTTGGCACCTTCAATTTTAATTTAAGTGTTTTTGGGGGTTCCTGAATAGTTTATGAGGCTTGCTATCTATAAAAACCCAGAATACATGACGTGTAATGTTGAATACATGCCATTTGTTCTTATGTTCGGAAATATACTGTTTTTCTTATGTACACATCGTGTACTTTATGTACATTTCGTGTAGTATATAACCATGTCTCATACTGTGTGGGAAGAGACACGTGGTATGGAAACTTGGTAGGACACGACGTGTATCGGATGTACATGCCATGTTGTAGAGCCATGTAACCAACTGTGTCACTAACAACATAGGTCAGTTGAGTCACTTCTTGTATATTTCGCGTCTGTAATAATCATGCCGTGTACTGTGAACCATGTATCCAACCATGTAACTAACAACACCGGTCGATGAAGATCATATAGTACACATTGTGTCTAGAGAGAACACGCCGTGTAGTCATTTTCTAGGAGAACCGTGTGGGATAGCCTTGCAATAGAACTTGGGTAGGGGATGAGAAGCCATGTAAAGACCATGTGTTAGGAAAACAATCCGTTTGTATGTGGTGTTACACGAACTATTTTGGCAGAAGTACATGCCAAAGTGAAAGGATTCACGGAACATGCCATGTAGTCATTATACACGCTGTTTATACATGTTTTGGAAAACATAAATACATTAATTCTATTGTTCCCTTCATAAAATTTGATGTTCTAGTAAATGTTAATCATGATCTATGATGTTCACTTGACAGGGCTGAGTCATGCCCCCGAGACATCCTTTCGTTGTACGCCAGTTACCAACCGATGATCAGACACTGGATATGGTAGATCAGGGACTCCCGAATGATCCCATAGTTGCCTTAGTCTTGGAACCAGTAGTTATACCTCACACAGGTGCCGATGCATAGTTCAGGGAGTGATTTCTAATGATTTTGAAGACCTTCCAGGGAGCACCACCTCATGCCTCATTAATAGATGAATTGAAACTGGTCTTTTAGCAGCAGCATCCTCCCACTTTCCAAAGTGATGGAGGACCCCAAGCTATATATTCATGTCTAGAAACCATGTTTACGATATTTGAGCATCTGGATATGCCCCCAAGGAGGTGGGTCAATCTCACTACCTACATACTTTGAGACTCCGCCAAGAGGTGGTGGGATGTGATATCACAGGCGGGACGCCAGCAGGTCGTGTCTTGGGATGAGTTTCATTGCATCTTATATGATTAATTATACTTGGAGACCTTGAGGGCCGATTGACCCTAAGAGTTCATGAGTGTAGAGCAGGATAATCTTTCTGTAATGGATTATTCTTCTCGCTTCACCAAGCTGCAGTGCTTTACACCCTTTTTAAGAGGATATGAGTTGTTCCATGCATGGATGTTTGAGGATGGTCTGAGGTAGGACATCTGATACAATGTGAACATCTTCAGCTTGCCTTCAATATCCTCTATATTCAACCAAGCGCTGATCACATAGGGTAATTTGATGGATTCTAGAGTAGTGGCCTAGGGCGGTACCACATCCATGGTTAGTGCTTCTCTGGCTGATAGTAGGAAGCATTGTAGGAAGACTGCATGAAAATATATGATTAGGTAGGATGCGTCTTCTGGTAGCCCGGTGGTGTGTTACCATCCGTTGTATGTTATACCATCAGATATACCTATTACGGCCTTTCGGAGCAAGTATGATCTATATGAGTATGTGGTTATGTCATTAGGTCTCATGAACACACCTGTTATTTTCATAGATCTTATGAACGAAGAGTTACATCCATACTTGGATTCATTCATGGTGGTATTCATGGATGATAACTTAGTGTACTTTCACACTCAACACAACCATGTTACCCATATTGAGATTGTTCTGAGTACACTAAGAGAGCAACGTTTATATAATAATCTCTCAAAATTTCACTTTTGGACGGATGAGATTTCCTTCTTGGGTCATGTTATCTTGGAGGCAAAATTATCAGTAGAACTAGAGAAAGTGAGATCAGTAGTTTCCTGGGAGCATCCATATAACATCATTGAGGTACATATATTTTTCGGGCTGGCTGGTTACTACAAAAGTTTCATACATGACTTTTCCCGCTTAGCATCACCACTGACGGGCCTGAATATGAAGGGTGCAATGTTTTTATGGTTATATTATTATGAGTCAGCCTTTCAGGGGTTGAAAGGGAGGTTTAACTTAGCAACTATACTAGTTTTTCCAGAGCCGGGAATGATCTATACTATGTAATATGATGCTTCATGTTTTTTTTGGGAGCTTTGCTTTTGCAAGGGGATGGGGTCCTTGTGTACGGGTCTCGAAAGTTGAGGCCACCTGAGAGGAACTACCCGGCACCTGATCTTGAGATGTCCGTTGTTTTCCCTACTTTATGTTTCTAGATACATTACATTATAGGAGAACATTTTTTGGTTTTCACTAACCACATGAGTATCAAGTATATTATCTCTTAGTGTGACATGAATTTGAGAGAGGGAATGTTGGTTGAGTACCTTTAGTAATTTGACATTGAGTTTGCATATACGCCTGGGAAAGGCAATGTAGTGGGTGATGTGCTGAGTAGGAGGACTCTGATACAAGAACATTAGGAGGACAAAAATGAGTGGAAGCTTATGGATCTGTTCTCTAAGATTCATTTAAAGGTGCACCGAAGACAGGGCCAGGCGTTTCTTTCTTCTGTAGTTGTAACCTCTACTCTATTGGATCGAGTGTGAATGGGGAAGCTATTAGAATACTAAGGCCTAGTCTGACAAGAGAGTGTGTCAAGAGAGGACCCTATCCTTGGATAAACATTAGGCGAGGATGTGATCATGCATTTTAAGGGGCACGTATGGGTTCCAACAGACATAAGCGAGGAGCTGATGCGGGACTTTCATTCCTCGGTTTGGGCAGTTAATCCTGGTGTCACCAAGATGAATCATTATCTACAACGTCAGTATTGGTGGCCTGGTATAAAAAGAGATGTTTCTGGTTTTGTCATGAGGTGTTCCACCTATTAGCTGGTGAAAGAAGAGCATCAACGACCAATAGGGATTTTGCAGCAATTACCCCTTCTTGAGTGGAAGTGGAATGATTCCACAATGGATTTCGTGATAGGTTTGTCGAGGTTTCCTTGAGGGAATGAAGTAGTATGGGTTGTCATCGATAGACTCACAAAGGTTTCAAACTTCATATTGATAATGGAGACCTTCAGTTTTGATGAGCTGGGACGATTGTACATCTGAGAGATTGTACGTCTACAAGGGGTTCCTGTCACGAACCAAGCCGGGATGCCATCTGAGCTGACACCCAACCCAGTCCGCGACATTGCTCGAAGGGCATTCTCGATCCCCACGAGCTGTAAACAAGTGCCAGGTATCAAAATAAAACACGAGGGAATGATTTACCCCAATAACAATAGGATCAGAAAAATAAAACATTGAGAACGCAGGAGATCTAAACACAACTAAATCTCAATAAAATAATAATATGGTCCAATACGAATACAACTGAATAGAACTAACACTGAAAGAACCAGAGGATTAAAAAAAATAAAACAACCATCTAATAGAACGATCTCCATTTGAAATCTTGGGCACCTTCAACCATAAGACTACCCTGCTCTATGAGATACTCGAACCAGAAAAACCTGAACAAAATCTGATCCTGCAAAACAGTTTGGATCTACCGACACTGATTGGTACACGTAGGGTGTGAGCTAGACAGCTCAATAGGCAATCACCGAATATTCCACGTGTTTCCTTTCCCAAAACAATCCATTAACACTAGTTTGAAAATAAGTCTATAAAAATAGGTTTTCTTTCTTTTTAGAAATTAACAAACTCCATTCCCTTTTTCCAAACAATGCACACCATGTTTCCACATTCAAAATAGACTTTTCATTTTAAATAAAAAAACATATCAACAACACTAGGTCTGTGATGAAAATAAAAAAACTGATCCAAAGAACATTCAATGTAGCCGAAAGTAAAAAAGCAATATAGATTGTAACCATGGGTAATCCTAAACTTCCCTAGAAGACGCCTAGATATACTCGGTTTCGGAACCACCTATCGACGTACGGTGAAGATCTTAAGTCTATAGCCAACTGTCGGCCCTAACTGACCAATCCAGTGGCAAAGCCCACTTGGCCTAAAAAAAATCCAGGGGGTACCAGCCCGTCTAATCGGGGTTGATCAGCAACCATCACTCAATCAACTATAAGACGCCCAGGAACCCATGGTGGATATAATAATACTGTGTAAGTAGGAAGGCCCACGCACGCGTCACTCATCTCACCACACTTACCTTCCCCAAACAGAAACGCTTCCTATATGTTCACCCATAAAGGGTTACACTAGACATGAGCGCCTCATATGCACATCTAATCATCTCACATTAATAAAGTGCCAACCGGACCGTCATGCCATGAAAATCATTAAAACCATTTGAAACCCTTTTCAAAATACTTAAGTTGTGAAGTGGGCATACAGTAATCAAAATGTATTCATTTCAAAGAATCAACACAAACATTAAAATGTTCCCCCAAATATGAATCCAATCATTTCATATCAATAATGTTCCAATAGGGCCATCACACAATTTAACATTCAAACCATTTCATAAAATGTTCAAAGTTTCCCACCAGGTATTCACATTGTTTTTTGAATCACATCCTGTTCAAAAATCAACACAACACATCACCTTTAAAAGTACAATGCCAAATGGGCCTTCAATATTACGCACCCAAATACATTTACAAAAGTAGTTCCAAATTATTTCTAAAACCATTTCCAAGTATGAAAATCCCAACGGGCCATTATACAATATGAAACCAACTGTATCCCAAAATGACCCACGGTTCAAATTTTAAAGAAAAAAAATCAATTTAAAGGAACATAAAATACCAAGAAAATTTTTAAAAATCAAAGATCAATTTTAGAAGGATGATAATTGGAGAGAGAGAAGATATAAAATCTGAGATAACAAGGTTCATGTGTAACACCCTTTTTTTAAGTGTCATTTTCACTTGAATTATCTTCCATGTGTGCACGTAGTGTACACATGGATGTGAAAACATCCAATGACACCATTTGATGATCCATAGGAATACACAAGACATTTTTTACCAAAATACAAAATTCCTTTAAACAAACCCAATTGTAACATCTCTCACAAACAATTCAAAAAACCAAAGAACTTTTCCAAAACATTTCCCAATAAATAATCAATCCATAAATAGGCAGCCAAATCAAATTAAATGCTCTAATTCATGTTTAAACTAATAAAATATATAAAACCAAGTCCACAAAATACAATAAGGTCTAAATTTCATTTTTATAAAATAAAAGGCATTTTATCAAACACTTCCAGTACTCCAAAACATAGACATAATAAAAGAATCTTTTCAAAATCTATTTTTAGCAATTTCAACCAATGTAAAAACATAGCAATAAGTTAAATATAATACATATGGAGGTGATAATAATGTTTAGAAGTTCATCCAAAGCATTCAAGCATCAATGGTTTTCTATGGAAAGGAAAATCAAGGAAACACCTACCTCAACCATGTGCGGATGCGATTGAACTTCAAGGGAGGAGAGACCTAGGCCCCACAGACCATTCGCACACCCTAGATCCAAAAAAACGAACCAAACAAAAACCCTAGACATTAGGGTTCTTATATTGATGAAAATCCCTAAATAAACCCCTAGAACAAAGAGGGAATGAGAAGGAGAGAAAATTTGATGATAGAAACAGGAAGAATCACAAACATTTCTTTTTAAATTGACCCAAAATCACGCCAAATCGAAGTAGGAATTAAGTGGAGGCTCTTGTGGTCGATATCCAACACCAAGGGATTAATTTGAGAGGTGGAATAATCGAAATCAGATCTCCATGTCAAATGTTATAAAGCCCTCATGTAGCTGAAAGGTGTTGCTTCACAGTTTGTCAAATCGTGTGCAAACCATGTGAGGGCTACTAGAAACTTCTACAACTTCCCATGGTTTGTCCAGGCCGTGCTCAAACCATAAAACCCCAAAAAGTATCCAAAAACCCTCAAATTACACCCCAAACACTAGGTAAGACCCTCCCAAAGATCCTTTAACATTTTAAACACAGTATGGAGACACTGATGGCATCACAAACTCTCCAACATGCCGCTCTCTTTCCATAACATTCACAATAACCATGAATAGCTATAAAAGAAAACAAATATCACAACACTCAAGGACTTTTTTTGGAAACCCAATCCGAACCTCAACCAAAAAATCCAACATTGTGAAATAAATAAAAGTAAGGAGTATCCGAGGTCAGGGTGTGACAGTTCTGGCCTCCATTATTTTAGATAGAGATGCAAATTTTACTTCTCGAGTCTGGCAGGGGCTACAGAAGGCTTTGGAACCTCATGAGCTTTGTATGGTAGGTCATTCCGATCACAATTATAATGGTTGGAAGTAGGAGAGGCAGCTATTCTAGGACCTCATCTAGTCCAAGAGACCATGGAGCAGATAGAGTTGATTCAGAAGAGGATGGATACTGCACAGTCATGACAGAAGTCTTATGCCTATCGATGGACATGACCAATGTAGTTTGAGGTCAGCGATCCAGTTTTCTTACATGTCACACAAAGGTTGGGACACAGGGGGATTATGAGACATGTTAAGATTTCTCCGAGGTACGTCTGTCCGTTTGACGTGTTGGAAAGAATTGGGTCGGTTTCCTATCATTTGAAGTTACCTCAGAGGTATCGGGATTTGCACGACGTCTTCCATTTTTCTCATCTTCCACGTTACTTCTTAGACCCATCTCATGTCTTTCAACCTGGGGAGAATGAGTTGGAAGTGAATGCATCTTTTGAGCATCGTCCTACCTGGATTGTCGATCGAATTACGAAGGTTCTCTGAGGTCGGTTTGTTCCTCTGGTATGAGTTCTATTGAAGAAAGGGAGAGTACATGATGAGACTTATGAGAGAGTGGCGGATGTACGATCGTAGTCGCCGGATATTTTTAGGGTTTATTCTTCTATACCTCCATGCTAGTGAAATTCATGGATGAATTTCATTAAGGGTGGATGTTCGTAAGAACCCAGACCTTCTTTTTAGGAATTTTTTCCTTTTCTGGTCGTTTTTTAGAAAAAGTGGATTTTTTGGAAATTTTTTAAGTACACGTCGTCTACTTTATGAGTACACGATGTGTACTCAGTTGCCGCATGAAGCTCTGTACTGGTTATGTAATGGCCACACAACAGGCCATGTGGGGTTGACCTGAAGACCGCCTAAAGTAGAGTATAGAAACAGAAGGTACATGCCGTGTACATCCAAATTACATGCCGTGTATTTATTTTTTTCATTAAATGGACCATTATCATGTCTTTTCAACCGAAACACCTTATTCTTCACTTTCTTCAACTGAGATCACACATACGACCGCAATCTTCCTCTGAACCCCCGATCGAGCATCTGATATCTAATTCGACCATCGTTAATTGCACTGGGATCTCCTTGATAAGCTCTTACATCTTCTAGAGCTTCATCTCCTCATTTCTCTTCTTTCTGAAGTTAGCCTATGTTGAATGTTTTAGATGATTTTTTAGATCTATAGTGTTCATGGGAGATTCAAGGCTTGAGGTTCACGTATAATGATCTCCCAATACCGAGGTAGGTGGTTTGTGCCTTTCCGTTGAAATATTTTGAGTAATATGTGAAATTCCTTCCAATACCCTTGAACGAGGTATTGTGAGTTTACCATTTTAACACTGTTAATTTCAATCAATGATTGTAAGCTTGAGTAGAGGTTAATCGAATGTGAATACGGTCAATTACTATTCATTGGAAGTGTTTGCCCATGCATGTTCAGTTTATGACCATTTGGCCCTATTTAGCTGTTAGTATTATTTGATGTTTTCTCATGCCTAGTATTGTAGGATGGAGTGATTATTTTATAAGACATGCTTGATATGTTGTAGACTGCTTAGCCAAGTACTTCTGGAGGTTTACATTGGTCGTATTTCATTTCTATGCATGTTTGACTTACACAAAACTGTGAGAACCTGGAGTATTATTCTATAAGATGAATTGACCGGGTAAGCTTCCTCAGAGAGTCTTTATCACTTTTGACTATAAGGGGAATTGACCATGTGAGCTTCCTCAGAGAGTCCTTATCACTTTTGACTATAAGGGTAATTGACTGTGTGAGCTTCCTCAAAGACTCTTTATAGTATCGTTATAACTAAAACATAGGGGATAGATTGTGTGTACTTCCAAAAGGGTTTACTTTTTTGATTATCTTCTTACTTGATATGTGGAATTGAATGCTTTGAAATAGTGTAATTTCTTACTGGTGAGTACATCCTTGTTTACTTCTCTTTTACTTATTGTCTGTCATATAGATTCACTGACTGTTAGGCACATATCTTTTGGTGGTTCCCTACTGGGATTCGTCTCACACCCTATTTCGGTCAAGATCTTGAGCCAAAATAAATTATATTTTTGTAGGTATAGATAAGGGAAATCTCCCTTCTACATCAGGCTTTTGACTACTTTGGTGCTAGAGAGTATGGGACCAAGCATAGGCTTGTGATGATGTGGAGTTATTACTGCTTTTCATTATAATTTGGTTTATTACTCTACTTCAGCATTGTGACTTGTTTGGATGCTTTCCTAGACATATGCATCATGCAACATATATATGTGTGTGCTCCAGTTGTTTCTTTATTCACTCTTCCATTGTTACAATTGTTTAGTATGTATACCCCTTCCGATATTGTATATTTTTTTACTTCCACTGTGTTACTCTTCCAATGAGGGCATAGTTTTCCCACTATCACACCCAAGGCCCTCGCTAATAGTAGACAGCCTCTCGCATTCTGGGAAATGCACTTAAGGCCATCTGACCAACCGGGTATGGGGTGTCTCTAGGCAGATTCTTGAACCGAGACATTACAGAGCTTCTCCTAACTAGATTTACAAAAATCTATGTCAAAAAAATTAACTAAGCCCAAAATTTATCATTACCGCATACACCGTTTAATGAGTAATGAAATAAAGAGGGGAGAAATTAACTATTATATATTAACAAACCCATATGAATGAACCATCACGTC
Organism: Viscum album; assembly: GCA_963277665.1. NCBI lineage: Eukaryota > Viridiplantae > Streptophyta > Magnoliopsida > Santalales > Viscaceae > Viscum > Viscum album. The sequence continues at coordinate 1,265,246,438 of OY728165.1, read as the reverse complement.
ATAGAAAAAAATATTCAACCAAAATTCTAGACATAATTTATATTTAAAATATGGTCCATCATAAATAATTTTATATTTAAATAAGCATAATTATTATCATAACATTTAGATATCTAAATCAACCAAAAATTTTGGTACATGTTTAACAGAGAAGAATTAAATTCTATTACATATTTAAATTTTCCAATTTTAATGTTTTATGAAAAATAATCGAATTATTAATCATAAAACATGGTCCAGGATAAAATTGGAAAATCCTCACTTCCATGGAAAAGGAATATACCTTATAAAATAATGAATATTGTTTCCCAGAATCAAGGATTTATAAAATACCACCCAGATACAAAATATATATAGTAAATATTATATTTTGTACAACATGTTATATAATTTTCCTATATAATATTTTACCCTTATAAAATATATAATACTTAAGATATTAGAATCATTATGTATTTTTATCTCTTTTCATAAAACAAATCATAATATATTTATAAAGAGGTAAGATATTTTCCATACCCACTATAACACATAAGATATATGACTTACACAAATCTCCAATATATAATATCTTACAATAAATAATAAATTTCCCTTAAAATAACAACAGTAATAGATATATTCTCCTTCACTAAAAAAATACATGAATAACAAACTATGAAAATATAAATATTAATACTTATCCAAGAATTATTAAAAATAATATTATAGACAAAGTTTGTATAATTTATAAATGATGAAATACCCTAGATTCCCTCATCATCTGAGAAATGAAAAATGGTTCAAAAAATATAGTCTTTTATATCAGATACCTCTCTAATTATTCACATCCATGAAAATTAAAATAAAACCCATAAAAGAAAAAGGTGTCCCATGTAATGTATATGGAAATCATGGTAATCACCTCAAATACATCTCAAACTTTACTTTCACTATATAATCTCAACTAGACCCAAAATAAGAAAATATAAAACAATAATATCCAAGGTAGATAGTTTTAAATCAAGAAACTAGCCATGATGGAAAACAAAAATACTCCAAAGGAATATTGGTTCTAAAATAATATCTATTAAGATAAATTATATACAATTTAAAATACATTTTCTTCTATGAAAATCAAACCCATTAAAACATTTTATGTAACTATTGCCATTTTTTGTAAGGGTTAAGATTTTATTTATTTTAATAAAAATAAATGTACACCCTTTTCAAATATATTTTTATGTATCAGAATCAAAATCTCTTTCGAGTTTTATAAAAAGAGGGTAGAGATACCATCCCACTAAATACCTCACATCCTAACTGTAACTAACCATCCACTGAAGACTAATATTTGATATGATCTTTAGATCATTCATATTGATAATTCAATAATGAGAATAAACTATAATAGAATGTTAACCTATTTCAAGACATGCTGCATCATTTATATTTTGGTTTCCATATGGTATTATCCATCATTTAAAATCCATTTATATGTTAAAGAATAAGGTAAGCATAAATATATTAAAAAAATATCATAGTGAAAATCCCAACCCATCCACCATCATGAAATAAGTGTTGAGTTTTAAGTCACACAATTAATTTAAATACTTGAATATATATACCAACCAATCCATTATAGAAACAAAAAACTTTTAATATATCAAAAACATTGCTTCAATGTAAACAGGAATGTTTAAAACATAAGAGGTCTAATATAACTAAACACTTTTATAAATCAACCATTAATTTCTATTTTAAATCATTTAATATGAAATGAGAAAGTTACATTAAATAAAATTATTAATATAAATAATAATAACCAAATCAATTTTTATAGTGAATTGCATTATCATATCAAAAAAATCAGAAAACAATTGATTTAAATACAAAAACAATATAATAAGATGTAACAGTAGCTCATAAAAAATATTATATATTCTAGTAAATGAGAAAATAACAACATTGAAATTATTAAATAGTAACTATAAAATAAATAGTAAATAGCTAAAAATAGAACACCAATATCTCACCTAATTCCAATTAAATTTCCACATAAACCATATATTACCTTAATAAACCACAACTCTCACTAGATATCACTTTAAAACCTTTCACGGATAAACAAAAACAATAATCATGAATTAAAACCAATTAAATGGATGGATTCAAGGACGTATCATATACAATTATCTCAACTAATTATAATAATTTGATTGAAACAATTTAGAATAAGATCATCGTGAATGATATGTATAAGGGTCCATTTAGATATACCTCTAATTGTTTTAATAAGGGGATATGTCATTAAACTTACCCCATTAACATGTGGTTCCCTAGGGATTCTTCTAACATGCACAAATCATCATAATCTATACCTTAGTCATCTTCTCATCAATCAGAACCACTATAATTTTATTCTAAATTCATTCATTTCAAATATTATCCATCTTTGTATTACTTCATGTCCATGTTAACATTTTCATTTCTACAACACCTATTTTTTGCTAAAAATATTCTGTAATGACAAACATTCACTAGCATATAATATATATTCTCTATTAAACTTTATATAAAATTTACCTTTTAATTTTATTGGAATTTTATGATAACAAATCTCCCTAGAGTCCCTTTCTAGTTTTATCCATCTAGATTTAATCATATGTGAGAAAACTGCATTAATATATATATAACATTTCCGAAATGATCCTAAATATAAATAAGGTCACCTTTATAAATTTCATGGTTCCTCAATCAAACATTAATAATATTAATAGACAATGATTTTTTAAAATTAAACATTATGTAATCTGAATTATAACAGATAAGATGATATAATTTTGATTCTAAATTATCTGTCCAATGTTTTTAATTAAATTTAATGTCACTATAGACTCTAAAAATAAAATTCTATCATCCAAAAAAATCATTATATTATGTATCTCATCTAGAATGTTATTTATAATTTCATTTAAGTCCAATTAAAAAATCTATGATAAAAAATTTGAACATTGATTCAATTCTATCGAGATAGGGAAGTCTTTAGTATCACATGATAGAGTTCTAACTCAAGTCACACCCCCCACATATAAGTCTTGAAGGAGTCTTATATATCTTGGTAGAAGTACTTTTTATTTATGATATTTCTATAAGACCTCTCTAGAAAATTTATTATATTCCTTTTTTTACTCTAGGGAATGAATCACCGAGTCCGGTTTGGTGTTCCACATGACCTCATGCATGAATCATCATACTCAAGAGGTTATTGACTAGTTTTTTGGTTTTAAGGGTCCAATTGAAAGAATATTAACTCTGAAACAATAGTAATACATTAGAAACATGGGAATATGATTGCACATGGTGTTTTTATAATTTCTATTTGGATAAAAAATTAACATTTTATTAAAACACAGGAAACCTAACTAATTTGTATTACCTAGTAAGTCTAAGTTCTGAACCCAAAGGGATTGATAATATGATCAAAATTAATTAAAAAAACTAAAATTTAAATTTTTTGATTGGTTTGGAAAATGAAACAACAACTGAAGAAAAGCATGTTTTGTGAATCTTGGGGATATTCATTCTAGGATTACTGATTCTTAGGCTTGTGTGATAGGGAATAAATTGTTATGGGTTTATTTATTTTTGGTGACAGAATTGGGTAAGAATAGATCATTAATATGGGTACTCTACCCTAATAGTGGGATTAAATATTTGGATTTGTCATCTACTTTGAGAAAATACAAAATTTAGTGACATAAAACCATTATCAAACATAATCAGAATGTAATTCAAAATGGTCATATGAAAACTAAGAAGATTAATTGATGTAACAAAATAAAATTATCAAATCACAAGAAATTTCAAAAAAAAGGAAGTTCAAGGAGATTCATCCATCAAATAATCGAATGTATCCAAATTTATTATTTTCAGAACATTGACACTTACATGATATGTAAAACAGTTTCACATCATGTAATACCTCGAATTATAGGCACTGAAAATATCGGAAAAATCTTCTCCAAACTCTGGTCTTAAAAAATGACATTCCATTTAATGTATTCACACGACGTGTAATGGTGTTTGAAAGAATATAATAAATTAATGACATGCCTTATGAATAAAATTCCATTTGAAAAACATACAACATGTAACTGCATTAAATGGCGTGTAATCATTATTCTTTAGTTTCCAGTTATACTTCATCTTCAACAATTTGTTGTCACACAACTTCACTTTTCTCATGGCGTGAATTTTCTTTTTTCTCATAATTTCTCCTCTTTTTATTCATTTTCATTAATCTTTTATTTCCTAACAAAAATCATAATATACATAAAATTGGTCCAAAATTTAAAAGATTATAAATTTAAATAAAAAAATTGATACATAAAACACTCTAAAATATAGGAATGAATAATACTTATCATAATACCTAAATAAATAAACTCATAACTACATAATAGAAACTAAAAAATAACATCATCTCATAACATATGGAATACAAGTCTCACAAGATATACCAATAGACACCCAAAGTGATTGGTCCATCAATGTATGAATATTGAAGAATATAAACTAAAACAATCATAGTGATAGTGTGAATTCCACCCCTACATCCCCTCTATTCTCTAAGATTTATTGGATCATATTCCCAATGCATGGCCCTTTCCCTTAGTTTCATACCTGACCACAAGAAATTTATTGACATAGAGATTCACATGCGGGGTGTGAGTAGAACCCAATAGGATACCACCAATGAATCATGTACATAATACTATCAATAAATAAAATTATATGTCATGATAAAAAGTTAATATGTAAATAAAAAACCTATTTTCGATTCATTGTATGCTAACCAAGTTGCAGTGAATCTCATCTCTATCTGTTTTTGTACCATCCCAATAGAAAAGACAAAAGAAATCAATACATGACCTAGATCATGACAAAAGGTATACCCATTGAGTCGATAGAGTCATCCAATAATCCAAAATCCACATTCCAAGTAAGGGAAGAATTTCTTTCCCATCATCAAGGGAAATCCATATAACCACATATCGACCCAATATCAATATCTAGGGAAATCCATAGTAAATAATGTTAACACAATATCTGATTATATTACAAGTCATACTAAAATAATTCATACAGGAAGTTAAATTAACAATATTCCAGCCATAAGGGTTTCACTCCCCCTATAAGTAGATAACTAGTTAATTTATGTCATCATGATACCTTGATACTAGTCATAGAGAGTCCCTACATTCATCCAAGAAATATCCATATTAAATAATGTAATAAGCATGTCACATTAATTAGGGTCACATGGGTTTCACATGCACCAACATGTGAATAAAATCATGTGTTTATATAAATTCCTACGCACACACCCACATAGGAATCACATCAATAAAGAGTATCACGGTCTTTACACACACCCACATACATATCACACCACAGAATTTTAAACAAGGGTCCAAAAGGTAAAATAATTCCTATATTGAGATAATTGATTCCTAACACCATGAATCCTCACTCGGATGAATCTCACAAAATAAAAATACTGATATCCATCCAAAATTCTTCCCATAAATATTTTACAAAAAAATCTAATAACAGAACACAATAAGGTCTATAATTTGATTAGGATTTCCTATTTAAAACCACCGTCACTGATCGATCTAGATCATATAAATAGAGAGAACTAACCTTTTTAGATATGGAATCCAATACTTCAATGATCCAATAATTAATCATTAGATAACATATGAATCCATATATCTAGACATAAAATATATGACCTATTATTCATCCTAAGAGAAATAATAGTTTTAGGCTACAATAGCATAATAAATCTAAATGGAATCTGCCTAATCAATCGGATCCTCTCGAATTATAGGGATGTGGATAATAGATATTAATTTTCCCATAGTAAGTACCTTAATTTTTTCCTGTTTATTAAGGTTCAAGAGAGGTGATATAGATAAGGTTAATATTTTTAGGGGTAAATATGGGGTCTCCACTTATTAATATTTGATTTGGATCCCACCAGTGAGTCAATGAAGGCTAGCTGGCTGGAGGTTAGTTCCATTAAGAACCTAGGGATTTCACATAAAACATTCGATTTTGGATGGATTTTGACTATATGGATGATTGGATCCATAAAGATGAGTATCCTCTAAGACCTCACCTAGTTTTCTGGAGGTGCTAGGATAGCTATCTAGTGTCCCTAAATCAGCTCATATGCTACTTGTCCAGCCATATTATTCTAGTAATTCATATACAAAATCTTTAACTCCTCTGATACATTTCTATGGAAAGAAAAATATCCATTAAAGATACAATAAAACTAGAAGAAATCATGCCATTCAATTCATGATGTTACAAATCTCCCCCTATAATGACTTATCATCCTCAGAAGCGTCTATAGAGGCTTTCTTGAAAAACATTGACCACTGATCCTGAACACCTAACTCTTACTCTCAAGTATCCTCTTGTATTTTAACATGCCATTTCATAACATGAAAATGTTTCACCATCTTCTTCTATTACACTTTCACTCTTCATTAAAAAATCAAAACTATCCACTCCAAAAATGATGCATCATGTTATAACTTAATATTATCATGGTTGATCTCATGAACAATATCAGGCTTGTACATTTGATGTTAAAATATACATATCACATTGATGTTATTTTCATTATTAATTTAATTTAATGATCAAAAACATTCTTGACATGTTTAGTTTCTTATTTTAAGAGGTGTCTAGTTATCTGGATTTCATCAACATATAATTCATTGAATAGTACCTCCTGAAGTCATATTACACTTCTTGAATAAGGAACATATTGTAGAACATATAACCATGTATTAAATCATGTTTTATAGAAAAAAAATTATGTAACATGCCGCAAAAATCGAAAATAATTAATATTTTTAGGTATCCCTCAAGAGCATGATATATCTTAGTATTTTCTAATCCATTTTAATGATTTACATCACAAATATCATCATTAATGTCATAATGAAATCCTTAATTCCTACAAACATAGACAGTTCTACAAGACACAGTAAGATCTATTCTTACAAACTCATTCTCTCATATTTTTCTTTATATTATTCGACATAATTTTGACCAAGATTCAGAGAAATTGTATACAATAAATCCCCTTCATATTTCTTTGTTTTATTATTTTTTTTCTCAACACTATCAAATGTTAAAGATTACTGTTTAATTTGCATTTACATTATAAAAGTAAATGAGTTATTATAATTTTGGCGTCTCATGTCTTCCCATTAAATAGCTTGTGTTAATTGCTTCTTGGTATCTTGGATACCATTAAATCCAAGTGACTAATTCAAAAAATCCTCAAGAAATTGAAGTGTAATTCATAGGGGATCATCTTGATCTTTTTATAAATATCCATATCAAATATTATTTCTTATTTAGTTTCCATGTTTTTATTTACTAATTACTTTTATATATTAATATAATTAATTTTTAAGTTAATAAAATATTGTTAGTCACTTGTTTATTTCAATTTTTAATTACCTTAATCAATCCATTTCTTAATTAATCATTTTCGTAATTTATAAATTTAAATAATTCACTTAATCATTAATTATTTTGTTGTCTTTATCATTCACCTTTTTATTCTTTTCATTTTATTATATTAGGTAAATATATTTATGGGATTATAACATTTATTCATTTTTATTTCTTCATTAATTTATAAAAAAAATTATATTTTTTATACATTCTTTAAAATGAAATTAACCCCCCCCACCCTTGCAATTTTACAAACCTCTGACCCACATTTGGCATTACATGAGTTTTTTTAGGAAATTTATTATTTTTAAAATTATTTCAAAGTGTTTATTTTAAAAATCTGTAACTAATTTTTTAAATAATGATAATTTTTTAAAATGATTTTTCAAACACCCATAGTGGCTCTAAAGGGAAATAATTGGTCCATGATCTATTTTATGATGATACTAATTATGATTATTTTAAATACATAGATTCTATATTTCATATATTTATTGGTTTTCTTTTTTATAAATTTATTATGCAAGCTTATACTCATTCATATGATAAATAAGGGTATTGAACCCTTAATGATATTTCTTCGTTCCAATTTGAGGTTAAATGTAGGAATGCATTATATTTTTTTCATATCTAAATGAGTTTAATTTATTTTATTCATGTAATACTACTCAAAAAATATAGAACTTATAAAATTTTATCCATGAAGGTACAAATAATGTTAAGGATACAAGCTGTGATATGTATAAGATATATTTGGAATGATAATTCATGGATCCCAACGAGTATATCACTATTATGTTTACAAGATTCACAAATACATGCAATGGTAAAAAATCTCTTGGTACAAAATTTTATACAAAAATGTGGGTAATAAAAATTCTTACGGTTTGACCCAAAAGGTGGTCTAAAAAACTCACCATTATCCGAGAAGCTAAAAATTTCAAGTATATTCTACTCAAGTAACTCCTACATTCTCTCATAACATATGAAATAATATTGTAGATAAAATATGAAAAGGAGGTAAAAGAGGTCAAGAAAAATAATAGATTAATTTCCATCAAGGAAAAAATGATGACTCTTCTTAGATTGACTTCTACTTTTCTATTATTAAAAAGACTATGTAAAAGTACAAGAAATAGACGAGATCAACTTGAAACATTAAAAGGAAAAAAATCAATAATTTGAGGAAACTCCTTTTGTTTGGAAAAATAATGGCCACAAAGAACCATATTTCACCTTAAATAAGAAAAACACAAAAGGCAAGAAGAATGGTAAAAAAATATCTAAAGGTCTTGACTAGGAGATCTAGAGACGACTTGTTTTCAGAAAAATTATAAAGTGACATAAGTCTCAAGTGTCTCATGACACATGTTGAGTATGATACTGAGGTTAGTTCAAAAAACATTCATTCTCTTTATCATTCCAATTATCACTGTTTTACACCCTCTACCTCTTATTTAAATTATTAATATCTTCTCAATGCTAAAAATAGACTTCAAATTTGTCTTATTGATCTTCTTTAAAAATTCAATTATCTCAAAACGAAACACTATTATATTATTTCCAAGAAAGCTGAGATTTTAAATGAAAAACAATATTTTGTTTTAATATTAAAAATCAACAAAATATTGATTGTTTAGAATATCAAATTCAAGAACTCAATAATAATATTTCTTATTTTACCCAATGTGAATAAATTTTAAATAATATTTTGGGTTGTCAACCCCCTATTAAAAATCCCTATGGATTTGGTTTTTCAAAAGAAACATTTTATCCCAACAATTCTAAAATGACTACTCTTTTAAAGGTAATCTATCAAAATAAAATTCGTAATTATTCGAAGAATTTCAGCCATATAGTTTTTCGAATGAAACTATAAATATTCTAGATATGGTAGACAAGAGATAATTTATATTTCATCTTATATTTCAAATGAAAAAACATCATCCAAACAAGAGTGGACTAAAAAGGTCATTATTAGATAAATTAAGTAGACCCAAAATATGGGTTCCAAAAACTAATGTTTCTTAATTATTTATATAAAAAGATAAAAACCTGAAAAGATTTATAGTATATGGATATTGGGTTATCAAAACATATTTGTGGCGATCTAAAATAATTCAATCAACATAAGGATTCTAACATTGGACACGTCATATTTGAAGATAAATAAAAATGAAAAGCTATTGGTATAGGTACAATTGGTTTCCCAAACTCCACTATTATTATATATGTTTTATTTTTCCAATTAATGAATCATAATTTCATATGTATTGGTTAATAATGTGATAGGAGTTTTAAAATTACTTTCGAAAGCTAATTTTATAATTTTTTTCTAAACAAAAACATATATTTACCATATCCTATTTTTGAATTTTTTTTCTATATATTTAAAATATATATAAATTCAAAATGTTAATTATTTATTTTAACAAAATAATGATTCCTGTATTTAGAATAGTTTTCTAATACACTCTAATATTCATTCTCTTTTCATGATTAATTGCAACCAAATAGAATGAGAGTTACCAAAATAAACTTTGAATGATAAATTAGTTTATAAACAATAATACATAGAATGTATAACAAGTATTCCTAAAAGAATAGAAAATCATTTCCCCCTTATAAAACCATATAACTAGTCTACCTTTGTCATTTGGTACAAATTCATGCTACCAGTATTGGGGAAAAATATTAAACCTTTTAAATTATCAATGAATTTACTATATTTACATTTGTTTTCATCCTACCACATAAGAATGTGTCTTGTAATATATTTATAGACATTTCAATGAATGTTGAAAATGAAAATGGTTATAATATATTTTCCCTTATAAGTGACCATGGTAAATAAATTTATAACGAGGACTTTTTTAATTTTGTGCTTCTCAAGGTTATTATCACTCATTTTATTCTCCAAGAGAACCTCAAAAAATGTGGTTTTTTTAATATGAAATTGGAATATCCCAGAAATATCTTGGAATCTCCTGAATTATTTTACCTTTCATCGATAATTTTTTTATAAGAAAATATATACCACATTCTTTATCCTTATATGTGTCCTTATAGGACCCATATTTGAAAAAACACCATATGATTTTTTGAAAGGAAAAATTCAAAAAGTTTTATTCTATAAATTATTCCATTTTAAATAATTTATAATTAATACCGAGGATAATTTAGGAATATTTTATTCTAAATATGATGAATGGATCCACCATGGGTACTCAAAATCAAATAAATCCTTCCAAGTCTTCAATAAAATTCCCAAGACCTTAGAAGAGTCTATTAAAATAAGGTTTTCAAAAATATTCTTAAAACACATCAAAGAGGAAAGATTATGTGCATCAACCTAATTTGACCCTTTCTAAACCTCATTTTTTAAGGTAATTAAAGATATTGTGGAATCTATGTACTCTTCTTTACCCAAGACATAGAATCCAACAAAACACCATCCACATGAGAATGTTCTTGGATAATTATAATATGGAACTCATAATAAATGGTTGGTACTAAATAATAATGAACATAAAGGTTTTCTCTCTCTCCTCAAACCTCATTCCCTTTATGATTATATTAATGATAAAAATTAGATACTCATAATGAAAGAGTAGTTCAACAAATTTCAACAAGATAATGTTTGGAATCTCGTGGAATATCCCAATAATTGTCTTATTATTTGAACTAAGTGTTTTTATCAAAAAAACATGATGAAAATTAATATCTTATCTATAACAAGTTGTATAATTTTGATAACGTCTATAATAAGGATGTATTAATTGATTATAGTGAAAAAGTTTCACTCTTCCCTCTGCTCAAATCCATAAGAACCTTGTTGGAATTTATCACTCATTTTAATTATAAACTTCTTCAAATGGATGTAAAAATTTATTTTTAAAATGGATTTATTATTGCAAATAGAAATTAGACTGACCACATAGTTTGTAAAATCTTGGTTTTTAAAATAATAATTTCCAGTTAACCAAATAACTTTATGGTTTAAAACAAGCCTCACGGTCTTGGTATAAGAGGTTAACTAAATTTATTTTATCAAATGATTTCAAAATAGGGAAACCAGTTCCACCATTTTTATAAAAACCATTTAATATGATATATTAATAACTAATATCTGTGTTGATGATGTTATTTTTTTCTAAATTAAATAAACTATTTAAAATTAATTTCATTATTTAATGAATAAATTCTTTTAAATGGTTTTTATGGGAGAACATAAATTATTCCTTTATTTTAAAATTTTCCAAAAATCCATTTAAAAAATTTTAGATAAAAGTAAATACACTAATTAACTTCTAATGAAATTTTTCATATACTATTATAGGATAATTAAAAACCCCATAATTAAATCTTGAAGGCTTATATTGGGAAAAGTTGTTTAATCAGTTGAAAACAAGTTTTATCAAAGTATGTTTGGGTGTCTAATTTACATAACTATTACTCATCCAGACATCCTGTTTTGTGTATTATTTTTTGACCATTTTCAATCCAGTCCAAATTAATCACATTAAAATTCCTTATAATAATTTTCTTTTATATTAAAGGAGATAAAAAAATAGGAACTATTTTATACTAAGGATACCTCTTTTGAGATTTTGTAAGATCCCGGTTTTTGGAAACAGATGTTTTTGTTGTGTTCTCGATTAAACCCTTTCTTTTGGGACATTAAAAAATTTTCTTGTGAGAGGCCTTAGGGGAGTTTCAGGGGCTCACTACCTGGGAGATGGGAAGTCTTGGAAAAGAAGACCAAGGCGCACGGCC